>OV815279.1:10629285-11898987 GCA_929108145.2 Limnephilus rhombicus | reverse complement strand
TAAATCATGTGAAACGAGTTGGGAAGGAAGCATGCCACGAGAAAGGCAGTCGCTCGGGTTTTCACTACCAGCAACATGGTAAAAGTTCTCTGGAGACAAATTTTCTTGGCACTGAGCTACGCGATTACTAACAAACACCGACCAGCGATGCGGTGAAGAATGTATCCAAGAGAGCGCAACGGTAGAATCGGAAAACGCATATGTTCCTGCAATAGGAAGACGCTCAGAATAATTATCTTGAACCGTCCGTATTAATTTGGACATCAATACTGCGGCACAGAGCTCCAAACGAGCGAGGGTCGTCACTTTGGTGGGAGAAACCTTTGATTTTGCGCACAACAATCTCACTGTAATTTTTCCAAACAGATCAGTGGTGTGCAAATAAATCACACAGCCGTAACCATTCATGCTTGCATCGCAGAAAGCAACAACGAGCACCGTACTGTCTTTCAGGACACCAACATGGCGAGGGATTTTTATCATTGAAATTAGCGGAAATTCCTGTGTAAGCGCCGAAAACCGACGAATAACGCTATCAGGGGGTGTATCATCCCAACCAATGTTGCACAGCCATAGCTCTTTGATAAGTAATTTAGCGTACAGAATGACAGGGGCGACCAAGCCGAGGACATCAAATAAACGGGCGACTATGGAGAGTATGCTCCGCTTTGTGCACTTCTCCTGAACATAAGATGTCGTAAAGAAGAAGCTGTCATCAGCTGGTTCCCACGAAAGGCCCAACACCTTAGAGGTATTGTTAGAACCAACAGTGAAGTCCACTGGGCTGCGGTGAGAATCCGGGAGGTTCTCAAGTACAACTTGAGAATTACTAGTCCATTTTACTAAATCAAAGGCACCGGACTTAAACAACGAGATTAATTCTCGAGAAAGACGTATGGCGCTGGGCTCATCTGCAATAGAATAGACCAGGTCGTCCATATACAGCTTGGACTCTGCCACTTTGGCAGCATCCGGGTAATGTGGTCTCATATCTTGGGCCAACTGGCGAACCGTCCGCATTGCTAAGTATGGACTTGCCGTCAAGCCGAAAGGAACTCGATTGAACTGAAAAGTTCGTATGAGACCATTATTTGAGAATCGAAATAAGATCCTCAGGTATCTGCGATGCTTACTAGGAACTTCAATCTGTAAATACATTTGCCTTATATCCGCAGTCATAGCGATGGGAAAAAGACGAAAGTCAAGCAAAAACAGAAACAAATCGGCTTGCAAATTGGGACCAGTATGAATAATGTCATTCAGTGACAGCCCTGTGTGTGTTTTAGCACTAGCATCGAGCACAATACGAGGCATTGGTTTGTCTGGACGAGTGACAGCATGATGTGGGATGTAATATCCATCTTCTGTGATATCAGACTCTGAGACTTCTGATAGGTAATTATTTTCAATATATTCACTGATAACCTTGTTATAATTCTCCTGCAAAGCAGGGGAATGTTTAAATTTTCGCTCCAATGCCAAAAATCGACGTTGGGCAGCAGTACGAGAATTACCCAATTGTCTTGGATCTTTACAGAAAGGTAAAGCAACAGAATATCTACCATCATCAGTGCGAGAAATTGATGAAGTAAAGAGATTCTCACATTCTGTCTCCTCCGGACTTAGAAATTTTATATTAGGTATCTCTTCTAACAGCCAAAATTTTTGCACTAAATCATTAAGTGCGAGTGCCGAGAATGATGTGTTTGTGTTGAGCACATTATTGGGGTAATCACCCATCAACACGAAACCGAAAGCGGTCGATAACGCGGGGGGTGCACTAGTACCCGATTCAACCCTGTTCCCTAAATAAATATATGGGAACAGTTGTGCACCGATGACGACATCCACGCATCCAGGAATATTCCATGTTAAGTCTGCGAGAGGTATGCCCTCTAAGTACCTCATATCACCCTTGGCTATATAGTGATTAGGTAATTGGTCGGTGATACTGTCAACGACAAGCGCATGTATATTATATTTATTCTCTGGGTATACGCGAGACTCAATATCCAAATACACGTAACCGAAAATTGGTCGAGACGTTGATCCAATTCCTTTGACAAACGAATTACTCAAAGGAAATATTGGTAAATTCAGAGTTTTACAACAATCGACCGTAATCAAATTATTTTGAGAGCCATTATCAATTAGGCACCGAACAATAACTTTATTTCCGTTTTTAAGCTTTGCGTATACTTGTGCGGTCGAAAGTAAAATAGAAGAGTTCGGTGTTACTTTGGCACAAAGCGAACACGAAGGATTGACATTCGCGGTCCCCTCCACTTGCTTATCACCAATGCCAGTTCCATTGATGCTGGATGACACTGGAGGGGGGACTGACGGTTCTTCACTGGTAGGTACTTGCGACGTATGTACATGAGTATTGGTTTTCATATTATTCACACTGCCGAAATGTAAGAATGTATGATGACGTTTATTGCACAAATCACAAACTAACCCCGATTTGCATGACTTGATTGTATGTGAACCACTAAGGCAATTTACACAGGCATTTTTCGATTTTATAAATTCAAATCGAGCCTGTGGGGAACTCATACATTTAAACTTTGAGCAAACGTTGATTAAATGATCAGTTTTGTTACACAGAATACATCCTTTCGGCGGAGCTGGGAAGCGCGGAATATTCGCATTACTCGCGACGAACGATTTAGTATTATTTGATCGGGAGGACGAAATGGGATGCGTTTTATTTACGACACCATGCGAGTTACTCGTTCGTTCTAAAATCTTTACTTGATCTTGTACAAACGAAACTAACTCATTATAAGAAGGAATTTCTTTATTACGAACTGTCAGCTCAAAGTTCTGAGCCGTCTGTGAATCAATTTTTCTTACCGCGCAGTGAAACAAAATAAAATCAGTTAAATCTTCAATACCTAACTGCTTTAATGCCGACACTGACGAAGAATATCTTTCAATGAAAGAATTGAGACTGGCAGATGTATTCGTGCAGTTTTTCGCATCGAGAATATTATTTAAATAATGTGTTCCTAGTGTACGTTTATCTTGATATTTTTTAACTAAACTCTCCCAAATGATCTGATATGTATCACCCGAAGGCACAATGCCTGCGGTTATGTTCAAAGCCCCGTGTGTGAGTTTTCCGACTAAGTACTGCACACGCTGCGAGTCAGTTAGCTGTCTATTATTATGGATATTGGCTTTAAATGACTCAAAAAATTTCGACCAACTTTCATTCTTACCATCGAAGGTTGGAAGATCTATTGCAGGAAGATTAATCATACACGGCTCCCGCGACTTATTTTGTGACGTCAGTGACTCTCTTACAGAAGTTTTCATATTCGATCTAGTTCGTTTGACCTTCAAAAAAAGATCATCAAAAGCATTTAAAGCTTGAAAATCTGGTTTAAATTCTGGATTTAAAGTTAACTGACGATCATTGATGCTATCTATAATATTTTCAAATTGACTTCGCATTTGATCAATCATCTCTGACTGAGCCATAAACACTTCGTTATTTCTTGACTCAAAATTAGATATATTATTTGTTGCATTATACAGATCGTTCATACGAACAAAAAGATTTTGCTTTTTTGCGGTTAAAAGAATAAGCGATCTGTCTTGAGCCTCATCAAAACCCTCCTCCGTAATTCTTGGCATTTTTTATATATGCGAAAAGATTACCACAAAATTTTACAATAATGTTACAATGTTAATAATTAATTAATAATAATGTTGCGAATAATTATCCAAAATTACGACAATTCTGCGAACAATGTTAACAATTAATTAATAATAATAATGTTGCGAATAATTATCCAAAATTACGATAATTCTGCGAACATCCAAATATGTCATCCAAAAGCAAAAAACAAGACCAGCTATAGTTCTCAAAAAAATGAGAGGTACTTCAAATTTACCAAAAAAAATACGTAAATTCAAACATCCATGTAATTAAGCTATAATCTCGAATTGAATGTATGAATGAATTAATAATCCAGGCTACGAAGGACCAATAAATATGTATGGGCGTGTAAATAGCCCCTGACACAAGGGATGACTACCTTATGTAAAATTAACGAAAATTGAATTCTTCCCCATGTGACACAAAAAAAAACAGTTGACCCAGCAATCTCAAAAACCAAAGTGAAAACAAACAAACACTCACTCAGAGAATGCAGCTCAGCCACGATGTCCACACAAAAAAACACTTCTTTTCAATAAAAATGTCAAGGCGATATTGCATAATCTTGACAGATGTTTCGCACAGCAAGGAAGTTTCAACAATGAAAAATTTGCATATTAATAATGCGTGCCAAAAATCCAATCTTAGGTACAACAATAATTCACTCACTGGATGAATTATTCTTAAGACTGACCAGGAGAGACATCTCTTGGCCTTTTACTGACACTCCCGTCAGAAGTAATTGCTTGATTCACAAAGGTAAGGAAACGCATGAATACACTGCATCTCAAGTCACATAGGTTCAATTCAATACAATACAAAACCCATAGATGGCGCCCTTATGGTCTTATAGTATAAATTATCAATTTAAAGAAATTAATGCCCAAATATATTTATGGCGCGTATCCAATAGGTTACATAAAATATAAGGGTTAAAAAAAAAAAAAAAAAAAATTTAGGTTACATAAAATATTAGCGTTAACAAAATACAGGTAACATAAAATATAAGAAACAAAATATAGTCCATAAAATATAGTAGTTTTTTTTTTTTTTTACAGTGAATACCGCACAAGAATCTCAACTGCTCCCGTCTGGAGCCAGTGAGACTATGGCATCCCCAATTGGGGTATGTTGTGAGGCTGAAGGTAGTGGGGAGGGGAAAGAGGTGGGGAAGAGGAAGGTTGGGAAGTACCTGGCTATTCAGATCTGGTCACTAAACACGGCTAAAGCCATTTTCAAGCAACGTTTCAATTCTGAATGGTGGTCTTACACCAGGGCGATACTGATAGTATCTTCCACTCTGGAACATGCCGCAAATATACTATATATTATTTTAAATGAATTAATTGTGAAATAACACAAATTAATCAAATAAAATTTATTTGCGCATGCCGGGTTCGAACCCGCGACCTCCGCATTGTGATGTAAAGTAGGTAATTTTTAAAATTGTTGTTCTCATTAGTTTACGGGATAGGTAGAAATAAATAGTTGGCACATATGGCGTTTGAAGTTTGCTAAGTTCAAATTATTGTCAAATACATCCAGATTGTTTAAGTATTTGTTACCAAGACTATGCAAACGTTGTATTGGAGAATGTAAATCATAGTTCGAATGAGATGTACGTATATAAAATGTCAATGTTTGTCTAGTTGTTCGTGTAGGTACATGTAGATTTATTAATTGCAGGAGTTCACAACTGTCGAATTTAGAGTTTAATAATTTTAATAATAAAGTTAGGTCGTTTATTTTTCGTCGGTTTTCTAATGTTGGAATATTTAAAGTATTCATTAACGACGGATAATTTATGTGCTCTAAAGGGATGTTAAGTTTAAAATTTACAAAACGTAGAAATTTTCTTTGAATTCTTTCAATAGTATGAATATGAATTTTATAGAAGGGCGACCAGACTATGGAGTTATATTCTATTAGGCTTCTAACAAGGGATGTATACAGTAGTTTAATGATTTGTAGAGATTCAAAGTTTTTAATTGTTCTTAACACAAATCCTAAAGTTTTCATACCCTTATTTGCAGTTTGTTGAATGTGAACCGTGAAGTCTAGTTTCTCATCCATTATTATGCCAAGATCCCGCATTTCCGATACTCTTTCTAAATTTATTTTATTTATTGAATAGTCGAAAAACAGTGATGTTTTTTTTCTGGAAAAGGTCAAAGTTTTGCATTTTTCTACATTTAAATATAGATTGTTTTGTGAGCACCAAATTTTTAGCATGTCTATATTTGATTGAAGAATTTCACAGTGATTAAGGATAGTTATCTCTTTATATAATTTAATGTCATCAGCGAAAAGCAACACGTTGACGTCTTTAAAGCAGTTGACTATGTCGTTTATAAAAATAAGAAATAAAATTGGGCCAAGATGACTACCTTGCGGTACTCCACTAGTGGCAGAAAATGGTTTGGATATAAAAGATTTTATTTTTACAAATAAAGTTCTACCTGATACGTAACTGCTTAGCCAGTTCAACATATTTGCTCTGATTCCCAGAGCATGAAGTTTTCGGATCAGTATTTTGTGGGACACTTTATCAAAAGCCTTCGAGGTTTTTAGAAAATGACTCCAATATATAGTTTTGAAAGAGTAATAAGTTTGTAGAAGTTGATCTACCTCTAATGAAGCCATGTTGTTTGTCATTTATTATCTCTGTTAACGTGGGATATATTTCATCAAGAACTAGAGATTCAAAGATTTTGGGTAATACAGATTGTATGCATATAGGTCGATAGTTTGAAATGTCAGTCTCATCGCCTTTTTAAGTATTGGGATAATATAGCTGGATTTCCAGTAGACAGGAAAATGTCCAGAAGATAGTAGCTGGTTAAAGAGAATGGTTAGTGGTTTAGATAATACAGAGTAGCAATGTTTTAGGAAAATTGGCGGGATGGAGTCTGGGCCTGCAGATTTGTTAATGTCTAAGGAACGTAGTTTCTTTTTGCAAGATTCTTCTGTTATGTAGCAGTCTGTTAAATGTATGGTTTTTTTAAATGAGTATGAAGGAATTTTTTCTTCTGGTGTTTCCTCATCATAAACATTTTTAAAGAAATCTGAGAAAAGATTTACGATATCTTGTGTGCTGTTAGCACATTTGTCATCCATATGCATTTGTGGTGGATAGTCTGTGCTGTCATTGTTTAGTGTTTTGATAAATTTCCAGAGATTATTTGAGTGCAAAGCTGTGTTTTCGATAGAGTTTATATATGCTTTATAACAGATTTTAGAAAGAACTTTGCATTGTTTTCTAGTTTCACTGAAAATTGCATAATCGATCATCGATCGAGTTTCTTTGAATTTTTTATGAAGTTTCTTTTTTTGTTGAAGTGAGGCTTTTAGTTCTGGTGAGAAATAAGTCGGATATGTATGTTTTTTAGGAGTATATATTGGTACATATGATTTTATGGTGCTAGACAATATTGAATATAAATTATCTAAGGATTTGTCAGTATTCACGTCCGATAAAAAAGACCAGTCGACACGGGAAAGATGATAATTTATAGATTCAAAATCTGCACGTTTGTAGTTGAGAGTCTCTTCAACGTGTTTCGGTTTGACGCTACACACATTTAGCTTAATATAAAGAGGGGAGTGGTAGTTATCAACAGGTAAGAGAGGATCATTACATTTGTCAATGACCAATTTAGGATAATTTGATATTACTAGATCTAGTAAGCGATTATTTGCATTGTATATAAAGTTATGTTGGAAAAGATTTTAAAAATTTGTCATATCCAAAATCTCACGTGCACGATCATTCTCGCCCTCATTTACAATTAAACCACAATCACTTGATTTCCACTTCAGGTTAGGGAGGTTGTAATCCCCAAGAATAATAATTTTAGAGTTAGGGTATTTGTATAGTAGATCTTCAACGTCTTCGCTGTGACTTCGGTAGATTAGAGCATCAGACAGTGGCGGTGTGTACACAGTTGCAATTATTATCTTTTCTACGGTGGTATCAATTTGTATAAATAGTTGTTCGAGTGTATTATTTTTTGTTTTGAGTTTTCTTGAAACAATTTTTTTTTAATTGCAATTAGCACTCCGCCGCCCCTTGTTTTGGAACTGGATTTAGAGTTTCTATCGCAGCGAAAGATTTTGTAGTTGTTAAGTCCTGGTTCTGTTGATTTTATTTCCGAGTCGAGCCAAGTTTCTGTCAGCACATAAACGTCATAGTGGTGTGTAGATATGGTAGAACGTAGTTCGTTTAATTTAGTTCGTAGTCCACGGACGTTTTGATAATAAATTTTCATAGTACTCAGTTTTTTGGATGAATGTTGACGATTTTGGGAGACGAATTTACGTATTTAATTGTTATATCTGTCTCACCGTTAGCTTTTCGCTTTTCTAGTTCTACTCGTAGGTCCGTTAGATGCTTTTGCTGAGCTGGGGTCGAGTCAGAGTAAATGCGTAGGTTGTTCTTGCTGTCTGGGAATTATCAAAATGGATTTTTATAGGTCTTGGTTTATTGCTGTTATATTTACCAAATCGATACATTTTTACAATGTTGTTTATTGCAGGTGTGTCAATTTTGGAAATTATTTCTGTTACTACAGTTTGATCCTCCATAATTTTGTCTGTAACTGCTACCTTCGTGCTTTCGGGCACGTTGCACAAAATTATGTTTTTTGACCTCTCATTAATTTCGTTAATTTCATTGATAGCTTCACAAATATTGAAATTGTTTTGGGGTGGGATGTTTTTATGAATTTCTTTATAGGCCCTCAGTTCACCTTCCAAGGTGCCAGTTTTGGTAGCTACCGCTGCCGACATGCTGCCGACATGCTGCCAATTGACGCTAATATTTCACATGTCATATGTAATATATTACCGCTTGATACTTCTATACACAACTCTCAAGTATTGCCGTCAATCTTTTCATATCCGGAAAGATTATTAAATTTTGCTACTTATACCTAAGGGGAAACGTCCACATGCGAGCTGCTGACGGAAGTAGCGACATCTTTTGACAGATTCTTGAACTAAAAACCGAATTACAACGGTAGTTTTGCTTGAAATTTTACGTACACAGATGTTATTTGTGGCGCGGTGCGTAAGCGTGGCGTCAGACATGCAATAGAAGTCGGGTTCTGAAAATCAAACACGCAGACGGAAGGGTATTAATAACTTTCGATGATACAGTCACGAATCATCTAATTAGATTTACTTCTTTGATGCTAATACCTAAGTCATAAAATTACCTAAATGCCTTAAAAAAACTTCTTATTATTTTGTATAATTTATCCTTTGGCAGGTTGGAGTTATTTTCGAGGGGAAACTTTCTCTCAATTGTCACTGCGAAATAATTCTAATAAGGCCTTGCAAATTTTAATATTCGTAATATATATAGCACGAGTTCTTTTTCGATTGTAGAATGTACAAAGGAAGTTTCTTAGACATATGTTTAACATAAGTTCAGACAACACGTCATTGAATAATTTTAATTAATGACTAATTTTGTTTGTTTGTTTATGATTTTTAATTTAGTAATTTGTTCATCAAAGTTTACAAATTATTACTAATTAATTATATCTAGTGTCCGACGGAAACAGGACTTTCTACCGAAACCGAAACTAAAACCGAATCTTCGGTATCTCTCTCAGTTTCAGCCGAAACCGAAACTTTTTAGATATGTTAAAAATATTTACGCAAATTTGGCCTATTTTTTATACTTATACGGACATTTAACACATGTAAAATGAAATAATAAACAGTAATCGAAGTATATGAAAAAAATAATTATAATACTGCTTTAAATCAAACAAAAATTATAAAAATTAACAAAACGTGTCGGAACGAAAATTTGTCAAAAATCAACAAATAAAGAAAGGACCTCATTAATTGAGTATTTTCCCTTTAATTGCGTTTACAATCACAACATTCTTATTACATGTGTTAATTGAAATAAAAAAAATTTGAAGTCTTTATGTTAAAAAATAAATAATTATTGCTATAAATAAAGAAAAATTATAAAAATTAACAAAAACCACTTCTTATAAACTCACAACACAACATGAACGCCGGTCCGGCCGGCGAACTCAGCTGATAATGGCGGGTGACATACGAGCCACGAACTCACCCGAAGTCAGCCGAACGACGCATGATTATTTACGTTTCGATGCGGCCGAAGGTTCGGCAGATTTTCTGCCGAAACCGAAACCGAAACCGAATCCGAACCTTCGGTCGGTCATCATTGAGATTTCCATGTCTTTTAATCGGTTCCCAAATTGAAACACAGTTACCCCCGCTCAAGTTACCCTCAGTCGGTCACTAATTAAAACATATGGCTTAACCTATTAACGACACAATTAGTAAAAACTTAGTATATATTTAATTTATTTTTTTAAAACACACAAATTTTTACAGAATAAATTTTTGGCTTTTTTACCAGCATTTGGTTCCTTAAATCGGCCAATTTGAATAGCCCGCAACTAATATCGACCTACCAGCAATGACGTTACCCTACAAGACTTTAATAACACTCGTACACATTTTTAAATATTTTCAGTTTATGCAATATTATTACTACCTTATTTTTGCTATATTGCATCTAATGTAACGTAAAAATAATAATAAATAAATATGAAATATATTTTCTCCTGCTTATTGTGGCTCCTACAGTACAACTTGAACCTACAAATTGGAAGTTTCCGGCAGCGCATTGACTTCATTCCTTTGTATAATAAACTATTTTGCGCATTCGCTTTGTCCTTTATCGTTAGCCTGATTTCTTTGCACGTCCTTGTGTTAAATCTGTCAATGTGGTTGTTGTATATAATTTTATTTGAAAAGTATTTTGGTGAAAGGTTGTTTATGTTACGTATAAATATCATCGTGTTCGACATCTATTTCACTGTTAGCCCATTTAGTTCCTTTAACATTGTATTTACTTTTGCAAATTATTTCGCTTATATATTATTCTCATTGTTCTATTTTGGAAAAATTGCAACTTATTTTGTTCTCTCTCGTTACACAGAAAAAGAATCGTTGAGTGGACAGTACAACACTTAAACAAAGAGCATTCGATTGCGTTTCTTGTCACTAGGAAACAAGAGAGATGGGATAAAGCCTTACCTTCAAATTTTTTACGATTTTGTTCTTTCATCCACTTCGGAGGCACAGTTTCAGCCGGTTTATTAACATGAAAAATATCATGTAAAACGTATTTGAGAGCAATGTTAAAACGATTTTGCGAGAGTTTCAAAAACTGTTGCCGTTACGATCGCGACAATATTTCAACTGATAAATGTGGGTACTTCAAATAATTGTACGAATAATATTTTAGATCTTACATCAGTAGGTAGTATTTAGTCATCTTATTTTTCTTCTGACTCCCTAGTAAGGCTTTGTAAGGAAGGAGAGGAACAAAGGAGAGGACAATATTTCGAACAGGACCTTCGAATAGTGGAGTAGTCCCAAAGCTGTTTCAATACTACACTTATACTTATTAAATTACTGAATAACTGCCCTCAAATGTTAACTGTTATAAACATCCGTGTACCTTTTAAATCTACTCTTTTCCAATGCGATAACCATAGCAATAACTATTCATTTCACTCACCGCTAGCGCGATTTCACTAAACTGCCAATACACATATACAGACCGATTATTGAAAAGCTCTCCTTCCTACATCAAAGCAAAAATAATAAATGGTGAATATACCTGTTACATTTTTCTGAATTATGTTTGTGTAAAGATAAGTATTTATGATACTGCCGTGTTATTCTGAATATTGTGTGTATATTTTCGACATGTACTGTGCTTGTAAAAGTCCTGCAGGCGTTCAAGAAGTCCTGGGTGATCATGTTCAACCACGCAGATGCCAGGGCAAAAGGGAAGAGAAATGGCAAATCATGTGAATATACAGTTCTCTCAAAAATGCAAGCCGCATGAAAACGTAATGGGTAAAAAGGACTTGACTTTTCCAAGCGTCAAGTGGGAAGGGAATTTGATAATGATCAGAGTTATGAAATTTCCCCTGGTGCATAACTATTTCAACCTAATGCAGAACCATTAAAAATCAGGGTTTTTTTTAAATATAAATGTACTAGCGGACATGTGATTTTTAACAACTTCGGTCACTGAGTAATAAATGTTTATATAATATTTAAATGTAAATACCCAATCGTATTTCTTTACTCCTGGTATTACGTTTCTCGTTCTTCCCATCCTTCATATTTTGGCGTTAGTTTTATCATTTTGTATTTTATTAGGTATGCATAATTATAGTAACATTTAACGCCACTGTGGTAATTAATATTTGATAATCTGTGATATTTCTGTGCTCCTGATATTTTTTCACTATTGACAGGTTAACGTTTATTATTTATACCTAGCGGACCTTATTATTAACGTTTATTATTTATATCTAGCAGACCTGTGAAAAATCGTAGGATATTATAATACCAATTTTCGAGAAGACAATTAAAAAACATATATGTATATATACTTTTTATATTTTAATTTAAGGTAAGTATGTAATATATTCGTATTCCGAATACATTTATTATCAAGTGTGATTTGTAGAACTTTATTTTAATGTAAAGTTTTTTTTATATATTTTTATTATTTTTTTATTTATTTATTTCAAGAATTTTGTTTATACAAGGTGGCGCAAAATTAATCACCTATCGGAAGATGTTATAATTTTTGCAAATGGCGTCGTACGTCAATCATATTTGACATTTGTGAACTAGACAGCTGCAGAATACAAACAGATAAGCAATGGAGCTCTATACTCCGCAAGAGCATAGAATAATTGTGTCGATTTAAGGTTTAACGCTTTTAGCGATTTTGTGTCGAAAGTCATCATAAGCGACGAGGCGCATTTCCACTTAAACGGTTACGCCAATAAGCATAATATTCATTTCCAGGGCACTGAAAATTCGCGTGTGATGCACGAAAAGCCATTACATCCACTCAAAGCCACTGTGTGGTGCGGCGTTCACGCGGGAGGAGTGATTAGGCCGTATTTTTTGAGGACGCCATTGGCAATACGGTCACTGTTACTGGCGAACGCTACAAAGCCATGATAACGACTTCTTACTTCCGGAATTGGATGAGCCGGTCTTGGTGAATATGTAGTTTCAACAAGACGGTGCAACTGCGTATACAGCACGAGCCACAATGGATATTGCGAAGGAAGCATTTCCTGGTCGTGTTATCTCTCGTTTTGGCGATTTGGTATGGCCAGCAATATCGCCCGATTTAACCATCCCAGACTTTTTTCTTTGGAGCTATTTGAAGTCGCGGGTTTATGCCGACAAGCCTCCGACAATCGCCGCCCTTAAGGAGAATATTCAACAGGAATGCGAACAGTTATCACCGGAAATCTTGCGGAAAGTCATGGAAAATGCGATAAAACGGGCACAAATGTGTATAGACATGTGTTATCTTTTCCACTTAACAGTAAAAACTTTAAAAGTCCAAATAAAGATTTCTATTACTCAAAATCTTTTTTTTAATTTAGTGAAAAAGTTATTCAAAAACAAAATTGGATGATTAATTTTGCGCCACCCTGTTCATTACAATTGATAACATATGCAAGGTTATAAAATAATATAAATTTTATTCTACTACTCCATAAGTTACGCTCTAGGAGCACGTGTTTATGGAAGGAGTATTTATTTACATGCAAAAAAATAATAATAACGTTCCAATGAATTGTGTAAACAATTATCAAAGAACTTATGAAATAAAATATCAACATTATTTTAGATAGGTAGCCTTCAGAGGGTGAAAAATCTGTCAATCGTAATAATTATTACACCGCAGAACTTATTTTTAAATAAAAGTTTTTTCAAATTAATAATAATATTATTAAACACAAAAAAATGCTTTACAATACAATTAAAATTTTAAAATAATTTAAGCAAAATTGGTGTTTTAATTTTAGCATTTACGTAAATGGTGCATCATAAAATAAAAGTTGTTAATTTTTAAAACGTCGTTGTAGATAAAACAAGCTTTTAATAATTGATTATACCATTTTCAACGCGCATTTTCATTATCACAAAATAACAGGCAGTAGGTGCAATATTCAACATTATTTGGAAGTATTTGATTTTCAATGTAATATTGCAAAATAAAAATTATTCGATTTAACAGGAGGATAAAATTTTATTCCAAATAATTGCTAATAAGATTATAGCGCTGAATATTACACGAGGTGTTAATAACATTGTGTAGAAATATTTGTGCGATTCAGTGAAGAGAGACATTAAAAACATGGATATATTGTATACCCTTGATGATGAGGTGCTGTCAGTAGGTATGAAATGAAGGAAAATACCGAGTTGAAATATTCCCTGCTTTTCCAGCGAAAATACGTTTACAGTACAATAAGATCATACGAAAATGCTTTCAGAAAATTGTTTGAGCTCGTGAGATCCTACTCTCTAGGATCTAG
The DNA here is from genome assembly GCA_929108145.2 of Limnephilus rhombicus. Lineage (NCBI taxonomy): Eukaryota > Metazoa > Arthropoda > Insecta > Trichoptera > Limnephilidae > Limnephilus > Limnephilus rhombicus. Next base: position 11,884,893 of record OV815279.1, on the reverse strand, counting down.
ATCTAGAGGATCTAAGGAGTCTAGCGCTTTCAAAGCTTTCAAATATTATACGCCTGGCGTATTTTACAATGTTTATATTTTTTAATATAGCTACTACTTTGTGGTTATCCATTATAATAAAATGAAACAATGCAATTTTGTATAAACCACTTATAAAATGTGCAAATCCGACCGGTTTCGGAACAAACGTTCCTTCGTCAGGGAAAGCTTATACTAATTAACTAATTAAATTAGTATAAGCTTTCCCTGACGAAGGAACGTTTGTTCCGAAACCGGTCGGATTTGCACATTTTATAAGTGGTTTATACAAAGTTGCATTGTTTCATTTTATTTTTTACAATGTTTATTTAGTAAAGTTTATTTTTTTATAATACTTAAAGCTAATATCAATGTGACAATGCGAATATGGCTTATGTCTACAGTAATAAATGTGTGCCCTTCGGGGAACGTAGAGATTTATAATGTTATCTCTTCAGATTTATAAATGTGTACCAAAAGTGATAACGACGACGTTGAAATTTCTCACGAAATTAAAATTTGTTGTACGTCAATTTGTGTTATTTTTAACTTGTTGTAAAAATCGACATTGTTTTAGAAAGTAGTTAACGATAAAATTAGCTTTCAGATTTTTGTTACACATTGTTAGGTATTTTTAATTAATAAGATTTTAAAATCAAACACGAAAAATTTGTCAAAAAGCTTAACCCATACATTTTGATAGGTTACTAAATTCACTGTTGAACAAATTAGGGAATTTTAAACGACACGTTTTTCTCGCTTTTATCTCGTTCGTAAAAAAACTAATTTAAATTACTAACATTTTTTTTTTAATTGCCAAGTTTTCCCAGAGAATACAATCTTTAACGTATAAAACAAATTCGGATTAGTTACACCATTTATAAATTGAGAACGGCTCTACCAATTTTTATTATCTTTGATTGGATGGATTTGTCTCCACGCCGAATAGCAGAATAGCTGCTAAAATGTCGGAAAAATTCACGAAAAAGATAAGTATTAAGAAAATTCTTTTCCTCATACATTTTGTATGGAACGAATTCTCATCTTTTGAAAGAGCTGCAGGTTATGTTAAGTATAATATTGAGTAGTGAGTGAATTCCAAAAATTCTAAAACGTAAAATGTCAATGCGCTGATTGTTTTGCTTTTGTTTTTAAACGTATAATGCTGCACCCCTTTCTTACACACTATGTCAACAGTCGAAAATGGGACAAACGGTGAACGTATGTCTGCACCCCTCCAAAGAAAAATAATAATAATTTTATCAAATCTCCCTCACACGTACAAACAAAATGAAACGCAACTCCTGTAAGTAATTGGAAAAGTAAGAAGATCACCAAAAACGTAATAAATCCGTACACAACGCCATCTCTGATGCTAACAAAAATGAAACAAGGACAGTTGCGCATCGATAATAAAATTTAATTTAGCTAATAAATTATCACAACAGTTATTGTTCTGAGGCGGTACGAAGTTCGCCGGGTCAGCTAGTTGTATATAAATGTCTGACGTTTTACACTCATTTTTACACTATTATTATTAATTTGATCATTCGCTGTGATGAACGTGTGTATAGAGGTGTGAAAGAGACATTCATGTATGAATGATTTATCATGATTTTGCCGATGTGCCTAATAAATTAAACCACTCACGTGTCTACTTTGTACCACATCTTCTTAATAATTACCTTACTGATAGTAACTTGAATCGCACTGTAAATTGTGTGAAAAATGACTGCAAAAATGAATGTCTGCAAAATTTTTCTTCTATTTTAACCGATCCACAGGCTTACAAAGATTAGGAAACACTGCGCTAAGCTTTACCAAACTGCTCAGTTGCGACGTTGATGGAAAATATTTTTATTGTTTTTATTTTAATCAAAAATATCATCGGACAAAGTTTTGTATTTTAATTTTAATCCAGACGCCAAAATTTGAAAGACAGGATTTTCTTACGTAAAATGTGAATTATCTGATATATCTTCCCTTCATTTCTACCAACCTTGAAATTGAGCTCGCATAAAAACGATGTATCACAATAATTAAATATTCAGGCATTTGATATATTCCTTCAATCCAAAGAGCGGAAATCCCCCCTCCATCCTCCACATTTTTCTCCTCTGACTTTATGTAAAATCTGAACTGAAACAAGAATCCATCATCGGAGCCGTTTCCAAGATGTAAATTGCTTTAGCCATTATCCGTCTTTGATAGCACCCTCTTTCCAGTAAGCGCCACAAAATTGACTACACATCCTTCCTAGAAAATGGAGAGGCGATGCTGTATCTAGGGAATTCATGCATCGTATGTTATCGTTTTGTACTTGACGTCGTTCTATGTTATTATTTGCTAAGTCGAATCCGAGCCGAACTTGCGAAGAAAGCAAGATTGAAAATTTTTCTCTGAAACTGGGTTGCATAATTTTTTCTAAAAGCGTGTTTTCTACGAAGTTGAGGGTTTTTATAAAATAATGCATTCTGTGTTGGATGAGAATGCATATTTCTACCTTATTATCTTAAATAAATTAAAGTAAATGATTTTTCAAGGAACTTAAATAAGTTGCTCCTAACGCTGCTACAGTTAAAATGAAATCCCTGAGGTGCACGTGTTAGTGTAGTGAGTCTTGTACAACCGTAGTACGCAGAATAAAAAATCCAAAATATATAAGCGTAAGAATAAGGAAAAATACTAGTGTGTACTGGCACCGACCCGTGAAAGATCACGAGTTAGTCTGAATTCTTGACAATCAGTTCCAGTTTTGAAAATAACATTTGAAATTTTTTTTTGTCAAAAATGTTATATTGGAGGTAGGTACTTTATCGCTCGTCTGAATTCTTCACATAATCAGTTCGAATTTTATAAACGACACTTAAATTCAAATCAATTTCGAGTAGTTGAACCAGAACAGGTAGGACAAACGCACAACCGAAATTAGTATTTTTTTAGAAGATGCATTATTGTGAATGCTGTAAAGATATTGTATTATTATTATATTTATTTTTTATATGATTACCGCACAAGAATCCCAACTGCTCCCGTCTGGAGCCAGTGAGACTATGGCATCCCCGTTTGAGGTATGTTGTGAGGCTGAAGGTAGGAGGGGAAGGAGATAGAGAAGAGGAAGGTGGGGAAGTACCTGGCTATTCAGATCTGGTCACCAAACACGGCTAAAGCCGTTTCAAGCAACGTTTCAATTCTGAATAGTGGTCTTACACCAAGGCGGCAATGAGCGTACCTTCCACTCTGGAACGTGCCGCAAATATACTATATATTATTTTAAATGAATAAATTGTGAATTAATCAAATAAAATTTATTTGCGATTGATATTATTTGATATTTATTATTGATTCAATCCAGCAACCTTCGGATTGCGAGTAAAGATCCTAACCGCTGGACTACGCCAGAATTAAATATATAATGGAAGAATAAAGTTGCATTTCATTCTTTTCTCTCCAGTTGAAAGAAATAACTGAGTGTATTTTAATTAAGTTAGTAATAGAAGGATGTGGTTTTCTTTTTTACACTTTTCCTTCACCACTAGTAGGGTGGTTGACGACCTGATGGATAGATAGCTCGCCTTGCAGTTGGATGGGTCGGGTTTGATTGGGTTTGATACTCACGGAGGAAAACTGACTTTCTCCATTTTCAACACAAGTTACGCTAAGTGAGAAGGTCTGGAATAAAAATCTTGGGGAGAGGAGAGTGCCCATTTATCAAGAAGGTTCCCAATTCCGCGTAGGAACCGTATCATTTTGAAACTGGAGCTATAGGTACTTATGTTACTACGCGAAAATTTCGATCGGTAACACACCGATTTTACCATCGGTGATTAGGAAATGAGGGTTGATAGGTGGGTAGGATCCTGGAACCATCTTTTGGATATTTATTTATTTATTGACGCCCTATTGGGCTTTTACATATTAAGTAAAAAAATTATTTATAACAACAGTATAACACAAATAAAAAGATTACAAAATATACAAATAAAGCATAAACTCAATATAATAAATAAGAATATATCAAATGCTAATTCCAGATGGATAACTACAGAGAACTTGTAGGTATAATATTTCATATACCTAAGAGCCACCAACACATAATAAAAAATCAAAACACATTAATTTTTACTTAATTACTCGTTGTAAGCATTTAGAAAATCGAACAATAAAAAAACAACATCAAAAAGAATATCGAAATAAAATAAAATGATTTCTCATTCATTATTTATATCTAAAAAATGGTGGACTAATTTGGCTTTAAATGTATCGAAGTTTAAATTAAATATGTCAGCGATATCACTTAGCTCATTGATGTCCAACACCTCTGTCATAGGTCATCCCAAGTGGTTCGCTACGTTTGGTGACTTAGCAGGGGTACCCGGGTTCATAGAGTAAGTTTTGTCCGGGCCTTGGCGAAATGTACGCTTTTATATAGGTTAAAAAGAAGAACCACCCTAATACACACTACACAGGTACACAACTATATTATATTTATTGTGTAATATGTAGGTACACAATTATATTATTCTACATAAACGAACTCTGTAATTGAAGTTTAAATCGTAACCTTCGCTGACCATACAGTTCTTCTCTGTCAAGCAGCCACATGGAAAGATGTATTCGTAATAGCCAAAAAAAGTTTGTCAATTATCAAAAAGTGGCTAAACAGTAATACTCTTACCGTTAATACAATCAAAACAAAATACATCACACATAGTATTACACAAAGAGGTCAACCTCCATCAAACATAGACCTGTTTCTGCATGACTGTGAACAAGCTTCATCCAATTGTCAATGCGAGCACATAGAAAGGGTCAAACAAACAAAATACCTCGGGGTTAATATTGATACACACTTATGCTGGACTAACCACATAACTTTCATCACAAATAAACTACAAGGAGTCATGCACCTAATAAAATCCATTAAAAACATTTTCCCACTAACATCCAACTCAGATCCATAACTCAGATCCATATATTTTTCACTTTGTCAATCCATTGCCACACATGTAGGAATACTGGCTTGGGGAAGTGCTACAAATATAGCAATTGTCCCAATTCAAACGATACAAAAAGCGATAATTAAACTAATCCTGCAAGTGCCTTTCTACACACATTCAAACGAAATATATAAAACATTAGAAGTCATGTCAATAAAACAACTTTATGCCAAATATGCTCTGCTACATTTCCTCCAAAACAAACTCCATATTCCAATTCAACCCAAAGCAATAATAAAAACCAGGTCCTTAACAAATGTAACCCTAAACTTACCCATAACACACACGGACAAAGACATTTTCAGTATTATACAACCAAACTTTTTAATTATGTGCCCATTACTCTAAACAACCACTAACTGCAAATGCATCTACAACATTCACAAAAAACATATTACAGCCTGGATCAAAAATCAAGATATTCACTTTATTCAAAATACTTTAATCTTAGGGATTAGAACCAAACTATAAAAAGTGTAAAATAAATAAACTTGTCTTTCAAGAATTTACTAACTATTCATATGTACATATATATAATTATTTTTTTTTATTCTAAATAATCTACATACAATTACCATTTCAAAAGAAAAAAAACTAACTTTCTTTTACAACATACAAATACTTGTACTTGTCACACTTAATTGTAAACACGTAAACACCTCAGCACTGGTTCTCCTAGTGAGGTGTTTATGAAACATACAATATTACCATCCAACCAAGGATCTACTTCGGGCTTTGATTACGGTTGATATTTTTAAAAACATATAAAAACCAAATTTCTAAGCCATTAATGCGTATAATAAATACAAGTTTTCAAAGCGGAGTATTTCCATCAATTTACAAACTACTATTACTCCAATATTTAAATCAGGTAATCCAGAAGAAGAAAACATTTTCCGTCTCATATCAGTAATCTCAAATATAGCAAAAAAATTTGAAAAACTAGTTAAAAAAAGAATGAGCCAATTTATAAAATGCAATGGTGTAATTAATGAAAATCAGTTTGATTTTATGGAAGGTAGAAGCAAACAAGATGCAATTGCAAAATTAAGTAGCCTTGTACATAGTTCATTAGATAAATCATTTAAATGCCTGAGAATTTTTATAGATCTCAAAAAAGCATTTGACAGTATATCACATGACAAACTAATAAGTAAATTAAGAAACATTGGATCAAATGGTTCAGCTCTAGAATGGATAAAAAGCTACCTTTTCAAACGTCCCCAAGTTGTAAAAATTAATGGTGTGCTTAGTTTACCAAAAATTAGTCATTTTGGCATACCTCAAGGTACAGTCCTGGGACCGTTACTGTTACGTTATCATCTATGTTAATTACATATTCATACAAAAACTAAACGGAAAAATAATACCTTATGCTGACGATACTGTCATAAGAATTGAAGGTACCGATTGGAATACTGTTAATAACCTAGCGAATATTGATATTAACATATTGAAAAATTGGTTCGATAAATATCTCCTCACCCTAAACACTGAAAAAACAAAATTTATCCCATTCTCTATCAATAAATTCAAATTAGAACCAAATTTAAACATCATAATACACCAAAGTAAATGTAATAAAATTAACTGCAATCAAGATTGTGCTATACTTAGTCCAACTCCCAAAATCAAATATCTTGGTGTATATATAGATCAACATTTTACATGGAAAACACATATTTGTGAACTCGTCAAAAGGATTAGGAAATGCATTTATATATTTATTAGACTTAGAAATATTCTTAGCTTAGAAAACCTAAAAAGAGTGTACTATGCAACTGTTCAATCTATATTACAATATGGTATTATTGGCTGGGGAGGAACATATGACAATATTTTAAATCCACTCAAAATAGTTCAAAGATTAATAATTAAGGTAATCTTGAGAAAACCGTCTAAATTTCGTACTACAATTCTTTTTTCAATATTCAATGTGCCTACAATAGACAAAATGTATAAAAAATATTCAATACTAGAAATTTACAAAGAAATACAGTTAAATACTCGTAACTTCCAATTCAATATATCAGCAAGATACGAGAAAACTATTAAAATCCCTAAATTTAATACTAAGCACATTCAAAATTCCTATCTTTATCTAGCCATAATCTATTATAACAATCTCCCATTAAAATTAAAAACCATCGAAAATTTAAATTTAAGCCCAAATTAAAAAATTACCTTAAACTTTATAAAAGTCCCAAATATTATAAGACAGAACTATTTCGGCACTAAAAGGAGGTTCTGCCCCCGGCTTTGATAACATAGATGCTAAGACAGTAAAAGCGATGAAAACATACTTAATTCTCCCAATAACACATATAATAACACATATAATAAAGTCTAGCAAATGGCGAATTTCCCAATAATTACAAAAGAGCAATTATAACTCCCATTTATAAAACAGACTGTCCTAAAGACCCACAAAATTACCGCCCGATTTCCCTTCTATCAAATATATCAAAAATATATGAGAAAATTGTAAAAAAACAAATTTGGACATTCTTAGATGAAAATAAAATAATTAATGATAATCAATTCGGCTTCAAAAAAATACAAGTACTCACGACGCGATAGCAAAAATAACCAACTATTTATATACGGCCCTAGATTCCGATAAAAAATGTATCGGAATATTTATAGACTTGAAAAAAGCTTTCGACAGCATATCACATAAAAAATTAATAAATAAATTAAAATCTATAGGAATTAATGGGAAAGTTTTAGCATGGATAGCTAGTTATTTACATGAAAGACCACCACAAGTAAAATTACTAAATCAAGTCAGCAATTCAAAATATAGCGATTTTTCAATACCCCAAGGTACAGTTTTGGGACCATTGTTATTTATTATATATGTCAATGATATATTCAATATTTCTAAATATGGAGACATTGTCTCAGTCCTACTACTAAAAGCAAACACCTGGTCTGAATTAAACAAAATGGCAAATACAGATATCAATGCACTAAAATTATGGTTTGATAAAAACCTGTTGACTTTAAATTCTAAAAAAACCTATTATTTGCCATTTTTCATTAAAAAACAAGAAACACCTAAAGAAATAAACTTAATAATCCACTCTGTGACAAATACAGAAAACCACAAATGTAATATATCATGTTCAAAAATAGAAAGCAAAACCGATATTAAGTACCTGGGCATAACAATAGACCAGCGTTTAAAATGGTCTCCACACATAAATATTCTGAACAACAGAATAAGGAAACTAACATATATATTTAGATGTTTAAGAGATATTTTAAACGAAAAATTACTTAGAACCACATACTTCGCTTTTTGTCAATCAATTATACAATACGGCATTATAGGATGGGGCGGTACATATACAAATCAAACACAAACAATTTACATATCACAAAAACTAATAATAAAAACAATTTTAAAAAAACCCTACTCATATTCGTCAGAACTTTTATTCAAACAATTTAAAGTCAGAAAATTAAGTGCATTATACTTTTATCATGCAACATTACTAATTTATAAAGATAATATTTAAAATCAAGTTGCACCATTTAAAAATAACAGAAGTCTTAGACAAACATCAATACTTCCCACTCCAAAATGTAAAACAAAAATTGGACAATTGAGTCATAAATATCTCGGAGAAAAATTTTTTAATTCATTACCAGAAAAAATTAGAAACATGAATACCAATATAAAAAATTTTAAAAATCACCTTAAACATTATACTGAAAACTTCGTTTAATTGGTAAGTTAAATGTGATATAAATAAACTGAATGATATAAAAAAAGCAATACAATAACACCCCCCATACACACAAGCCTTGCTTAATTATGGGGGTACATCAAATATATCTACTATGTAATTAATTACTGTATAAAATTTATTTGTAATTTATGTACCTTTTATTACTAATAAAAAATAAAAAAAATATAAAAAAAATATGTTTACTTTATATCTTGTCGTCTTTAAAGTGGAGGTGACGGTACCCATACCCACCTCCCAAATTGATATGAAAAATAGAGTGTCAATCAGACGAACTTCCTGCTTTGAACAGAATCAGGTATTTTGGCTTCCAGCCCATAGGTGCCTCCCAATTTTAATTGTTGCACATACTTATCCAATTTGGGAGGCGGGTATAGATACCACCGCCCCGGGAACCATTTATTATATAACCAACACCACTGCCATATGTCACCCCAACTGGTGTCATAGGTCGCCATAGGTCACCCCACCTACGTTTGATGGCGAAGTAGAAGTGCCCGGTTTTTCGGGTGAGGTTTTTCCGGGTTTTGGCGGTGTATGCGTCTGCCCACCATCTTCACGGTAGGCCGGATAGGGAGAGAGTGGTTGAGGGAGGCCCTTTGACTTCCCAGCCATACTCTCTCGGAACATCGCCTAGCACCAAATTGGGAGGGATGGATTCATACGTCCGTCACTTCTGGATACATTGACCCCCAGATTTTTCTTACCCATCCCTCATACCCTACTTGTAATAAAAACTTCCTCTCCTTTCTTCCCTAAAAATACCCTCCTCACAGCATCCCTAAAAATGACATAAACCCTAACGGGAATTATTTTCCTCAGGGCCTCCCGTGTGGATCTAATGTAAAAAAAATAGTTGTGATTTATTTAAGGTTAGAATTAATATAGATTAATATTATTATTATCTATTAGTATATATATGTATATAAATATACATTTATACATATATATTATTATTTTTAGTATATACCACCTCACTAGACTGAGCCTGTTCCGAGGTGGGAGGAATTTAATCTAATTTGGATATCTTAAGCTTGGAAGATAAAAAATGTAATTTTAATTTAAATAGATAAATGGAATAAAAAAAAATGTAAAGAAATGAAAAAGAAAAGAGATGAGAAAATAGTAAAAGGTGAAAGAAAGAAATGAACATAATTAAGAGAAAAAGAGAAAAAATACAGGCGTTAAGTGTGTTGTTGTATTGATCAAGTTATCTTCTTTTTTTACATGAATACCGCACAAGAGTCCCAACTGCTCCCGTCTAGAGCCAGTGAGACTATGGCATCCCCAAAATGGGGTATGTTGTGAGGCTGAAGGTAGTGGGGAGGGAAGGAGATAGGGAGAGATGAAGGTGGGGAAGTACCTGGCTATTCAGATCTGGTCACCAAACAAGGCTATAGCCATTTCTGGCAACGTTTCAATTTTGAATGGTGGTCTTACAACAAGGCGATACTGAGAGTATCTCCCACTCTGGAACGTGCGGCAAATATACTATATATTATTTTATAAGAATAAAAATTTTGAAATACAGAAATTAATCAAATAAAATTATAAATATTTGCCCGCAGTAGGCAATGCCCTTGTTTTTTTTTTACATGAGCTCCACACCGGAGGCCCTGAGGAAAATAATTTCCATTAGGGCCTATGTCATCTTTCGGGACGCTGTGTGGAGGGTTTTTTTAAGAAAAGGAAAGAGAGGATTGGAAAGGGTTTAAGGGGTGGGTAGGAATCTGGGGTTCAGTGAGTCTTGGTCATTCGCCTCCTAGACCTAGATAAACCTCACCCTATGAACCCGGGCACCCCTGCTAAATCACCAAACGGAGCGAACCACTTGGGGTGGCCTACGGAAGAGGTGTTGGTTATCCAATAAAGGTTCCCGGGGCGGCGGTACCCATTTCCGCCTCCCAAATTGTTTACTATTCACGTAAGATTTTTGTGTTTTAGATTTGCATTTTTCGTCACTTGAATATCTTTTCAATTAAATTTTTTTAAATTTGGGCCAGATTATGATATTGTCTTTGTCCAAATGTAGTATGTGTCTTCGGAGTCATGTGTCGATGTCTATGTCTTGTATTTGTCTTGAAACTTGCAAAACTTTCAACACCAAACATGTAATTCGCAATGTTTATAAGCAAGGCTATGAATCCTAGGTTTAGTTATCAAAGTTAAACATTTTTATGCATATTAATTTAATTTATGAATTCTAATTAACACTTGAAAAAAATCTTTTGCCACTCTCTGCTCACGTCACGCCTGTGATATAAACGGAATTTTATGACTGTTCATGTTTGAATTTTGGCTACTGTTATGAAAATATTTTATAACAAATTTCGAACAGGTTTTTTTTTACATTAACTCCACACGGGAGGCCCTGAGGAAAATAATTTCCCTCAGGACCTATGTCATCTGGGATGCTGTGTGGAGGGTCTTTTTGAGGAGAGGAAGGAATGAACATTGGTCTTGAAGAGACCCATGTTGTAGGAAGGAGGAAACACAGAGGCCGGCAAATCATTTCACAGTCGAGCTGTTGAACACGAGTCGAAGAAACGACCTGTTCTCATGTGACAAATGTCAACTGTGTACAAATGTTGGGCTCGCGTTTGGCGTGTTTCTCGACTATGCACCGGTGCCGAAGGGATCAATGATGCTAGTTCCTCGGAGCATCTTCCATTGTAATACCGGTAGAACAAGGATAGCATTCCCACCCGACGCTTATGCTCTAAAGATTGCAATCCGTATGTTAAGATGGGAGAATCTATCAAGCGAACCGCCCGTTTCTGCACAGAGTCAAGGGTATTTTTCAGGTATTTTGGAGCTCCAGACCAGAGGTGGCTGCCAAATTCAACCGTGGGGCGCACTTGTGATTTGCACAAGGTTAGCAGTTGTGTACTATTAAAGTATCTGCGGGCCCTGTACAGACTCCCAGTTTTTGGGAGGCTAACTTTACTCTGGCTTCGATGGAGCCCCCATACCTGAGCTGGTCACTTAGGGTTACACCTAGCATATCAATGGAGGGCCTGTTCGGAAGATTGCTTCCGTTGAAAGAGACTAGATTTTTATTTCGATCCCTTTTAGACGTAATCAGACAATATTGGGTCTTTGAAACATTAAATTCAACGAGATTATTTTTACCCCAAGAGAAAACACTCTCGAGGTAACCGTCCATTCTTTGCTTTAAAGCCCTACGAGCTGTTGGAGTTTGTGAGCCCTTTGAGGGCTTGTAAAACGAAAAGCTATCATGAACTGTACTGTCATCCGCGTAAAAATGAATTGGTGCACATGACAAAAGGTCGTTGATGTGCAACAAAAACAAAGTCGGAGACAGAACCGATCCCTGTGGGACGCCAGCATTTATCAAGTGTGAGGAAGAGGTGAAACCATCGGCCACCGTCTGAATCGACCTCTCCCTCAAGAAGTCGGCAATCCACGTACACAAGGATGCGGGAAGTCCGTAAGAAGGCAGTTTGTTAACAAGTCCTCGGTGCCAAACCCGGTCAAAGGCCTTGGAAATGTCCAGTGCAACCGTTTGGGTCTCACCGAAACGTTCCAGGCATCGCCCCCAAATATGCGTCACATACGCGAGAATATCACCGCACGAGCGGTTCCGTCGTAATCCGTATTGACGGTCGTTAATAATTTTATTCTTCTCGAGGTATGTGAGCAGTTTGTCGTTGATCACACGTTCCATCACCTTAGACAGAACTTATGTGATCGCTATGGGGCGGTAGTTGGCCGGATTGGAACGGTCACCCTTCTTTGGAATAGGATGGATAACAGCTTTTTTGCAACCAGAGGGCACAGAGCCAGTCTTCAGGGACATTTTAAAAAGCTTCGTCAAAATTGGAGCTATTTCTGCAGCGCACCTCTGCAGTACCAGGGCAGGTATTCGGTCAGGCGCACTAGCTTTATTAACATCAAGCCCTCGTAAAACATGGAGTACTTCCCGATGCCGGATCCTCAGCTTTTTCATACGAAAACCGCAGTGAGGAACCGACGTCGGTACGGTGGATACTAATTTCTTATTGTCTATGAGTTCTTGATCAACCATATATCGGGCGAGAAAGTAGGTAGACAGATTTCCGTTTGAAACCGACATTTCCCGCCCAAGTCTTGTTGGGGCACGAGATTTGGGCGGAACATCACAGTACCGTGTTTAAAAACTCAAATAATAGTTCGAGCGATGTGGTTCCCCTCCCCCATCTCTCCCTCCCTCCCCCTTTCCATAGCAATAGCCGCTTCCTCGCGTGCCACCAATAGCAATTTTTTATACTTTTTTCATAATGCCAGAGCTCACCTGAAGTTTTATAATAACCTTGTCCTGACAATAACGAACACACAAAAAAAAGAATTATCCAATTTGGTGCAGTCGTTCGAAAGTTTCATTTTTATATTATAGATAAAGATATTCAATGCATAAAGTTATAATAGAGATTGTTTTTATGATAGAAAATCTATGTCTTTCATTATTTCATCCCTGAATCTCCTAAAGAAGTCGTAAATGAATCATGCTCACACCTTGAAGTAGCTCAGGAGGTAGGTTTCTCCATGATTCTAACATAACCTACCTACAGGTATTGGCGCGTGGATCCTCCACAAAGCTGAAATCATGTGGGAATCTTCTCCTTCCGAATTTCATATTAATATATAAAACATAACAATAAACATAATACCTGGGTTTAACCATGGCATATATTGACTGAACGTAATTATGTAAATGTATTATTTTGCATAACACCACTTTTGCTTTCTATTTTTCTGGTTTCCTCGACTTCTTCCTTGCGTTTTTGTAAAGGGTGAGAGTCCATGACCACACTGGCAGCTTGTTTTTATTTCTAAATTCACATGGAACTATTTAAAATAGTAAAATAAGAGCGAGAGATTCAACGCACGACTATACAATTTTGTATGGGCGGCCATGTTGTCATGTGATCAAATAGAGGCTTACCATTGATCAAATTGGAGAATGCTGGTTTTGTTTCTTGTGCATTGGAGTTTGCTGCATTTGATACTAACGCAGTTTTTAAAATGAATTTACTGTAGGTATTCGTCATCTACGTCCGAGAGAATGTACAGCAAACGCAGCAGAAGATTTTAATTGATTTATTCAATAATTACAAATAAATGCAAGTCGATAAATATAGTACAAAGTTTTAACACGGCGAGAAAACAGATTCGATCGACGTGGGTAAGTGCGTGAAGTGAGTGCCCTCTCGATCGGCCGTCCAGGGTTTATATACCGGGTGATTCCTTTGTTTTCGAACTTCTCAGTGGGGTGAGCGCGTGCGTCTTGACCCCCAGAGTTGCTGACGGTGACTCCATAGTTCATTTTTATTATTTGTCAATTTTACACGGGTTGAGTATTTTGTCTACTCGTCGTTTGGACGGATGTTTCTCGGTATGCCTTTGCTTGGTCCGCGGCTTTCGTATCGGGTGTCATTGATCGATATTGATGTTTCAAATTCCATTGTCGGCTGTTTGTTGAATCAGCTTCCTTCGCCTGCCCGTGTTGATCGATGGTTTGTTTTGGGGTCGGTATTTTTAGCAAAGGTGACGCGGCTGCTACAAGCATAAATAGCTGGTTTTAATGCCAAATAACTGTTTTTCTAGGTAAAAGAGTGAAACATTAACAAAGTTGCATCATTAGTCCATTTTTAAAAAAAAGGGGAGGAATAATAATAATAAGTGCGTTCTACACGCCTCAATTATTGAACGGTACTGGAATTCTTAATTTGCCATCATGTACACTTGTCCATATACCACCCACACCTACTAGTGATAAATATCAATAATCTAGAGCCACTACCACTTTAATTAAACAATCTGTTTGATATCCTGCTCTGAGATAGATAATTCATAAGGTCATCGTCATTTTTCAATTCATACGTTATCGAACAACTGGTGCGACAACATGGTCACCGAGATATTGTTGTCCCTATTATTGGGACTAGCAATTATATTTTACTTTTATATTACTAAGAACAATGATTATTGGAAGAAAAGAGGTGTTCCGTTTGAGAAACCAGTGTTTTTGTTTGGAAATTACTTAGATTCATTGTTGGGAAGGAAGCACTTTGGAACGATTCAAGCGGATTTGTACAAGTAAGAAGTTTTATTTTTTATTTCGTATGGTTTTTTGTTAGCGCATTTCTTATTTTTTTTATAGTGATACCTCACAAGAGTCTCAGCTGCTCCCGTCTGGAGCCAGTGAGACTATGGCATCCCCAATTGGGGTATGTTGTGAGGCTGAAGGTAGTGTTGAGGGGAAGGAGGTGGGGAAGAGGAAGGTTGGGAAGTACCTGGCTATTCAGATCTGGTCACCAAACACGGCAGAAGCCATTTCAAGCAACGTTTCAATTCTGAATGGTGGTCTTACACCAAGGCGATACTGAGAGTATCTTCCACTACGGAACGTGCTGCAGATATACTATATATTATTTTAAATGAATAAATTGCGAAATATACAAATTAATCAAATAAAATTTATTTGCCATGCCGGGATTCGATCCCGCGACCTTCGAAATGCGAGTCAAGCGCCTTACCGCTGCACTACGCCGGTCGTCAAATATGGTGGCCATGTTAGATATTTCCCTTTACCCCGCCAGAGTTCGCGTTTCTGGCGGGGTAAAGGGAAATGTCAAATCGTAATAATCAAAAATATTTATTATTGTACCTACCTGCTTGTAGAAAGTTTGGAAAAACGTATTGTCTTGAGGTGGTGACCTTTTTAAACAAAATTTGTAATCCCTAATTTGAAATTTAAAAAATAAAACAATATATCTATAGTTTTCACTTATTAAGTAGGTAGGTATTTAATATTTATGTTCCTACTTACAAATCTTATGATTTCAGTCGAATTTCATTGTTTTTTATTGTCAGGTTTTGCTTTATTAAATAAGATAAAATTAGAAACGTACTTTTTTGGATGCGAGGTCTACTGTTCGCGGGAACTAATATTAATTACTACGTAACCAAATATATTCAAATACAAAAGTGACATATAGTTTACTACGATTATGTTTTTGAGATATACATTTCACTCTTATTTCTACATATTTATATCGTATTTATACGGATGTGTAGGATCCCTTTAGAATAAGTTTTTAAAAAATTTTGCTGAACTAGGTCTCCGAAGACAGCCTCCGTGGTCGAGTCCTATCCTCCGTCGTAATGATCTCGACTAGCAATCCGAAGGTCGCGCGTTCAAATCCCGGCGTGCGCAAGTAAATTTGATTTGTGCTATCTCACGATTTAATCATTTCGAATAATATGAGGGTAATATAATTGTGGCACGTTCTAGAGTGTATGATTTGAAACGTTGCTTGAAATGGCTTTAGCCTTGTTTGGTGACCAGACCTGAGTAACCAGGAATTTCCCCACTATCCTCTTCCCCATCTCCTTCCCTCCGCACTATCTTCAGCTACTGTTTACAATTCGCATATACAATCTCCTCTCCGGTATCCTGAAAACAGATAATAGAATATCTATTTAAGAAAAAAAACTGTTTAATTTTTAGTGAGCCAATCAAATTGTACTTATATAAGAATATGTAGAAAACAATACGATTACGTTATTTTAAGTGTATACGTACTTAATAAAATGTACCTATATTTCTTGTATATTTCTTGAAAGTTCTGCCAAAAACATGGGTCTCATAATAAACCAGCAGAAAACCAAATACATGGCCGTAGGATGCATCCTACTCTCTCTTGTTAAAGCCAAAATTTTGAAACGGTACCAAGATTCACACACCTAGGCTCCCTGATAACAAACAACAATAATACTTATATGAGATCCAGAAACGCATAGTGAACGCAAATCACTGTTATTTCCGCCTACAAAACCAAATTAAATCAAGACTTCTGTCCAGAAAATATTAGTGTACACGAAGATATTAGTGTATAAAACGAATATATTAGTATACAAAACACTTATTAGACCAGTGCTCATGTACGCAGTTGAGACGTGGGTAGGTACATACTAACTAAGAGGAATGAGCGAGCACTGGACGTTTATGAAAATCGTTTACAAATTTTGAGGCGCATCTTCGGACCGGTTTTAAAAATTGGATTTTGGCGCAGATGTTACAAATTTTTTTTTTTTTAATCGTTTATTCCAGATCTCGAGGAGGGTGGTGCAGTCCCACGAGTTCCATATTATACATATATAATGTGGAACTCATATTAGGCATATAATGAGCTACATACTTTGTTTAGGGGCTAAATGTCACAATGTTTATAAAACTGGGAAGGCTTCGGTTGCTGGGTCATGTGGAGAGAATGACAGCGCATCAAGCACCAAAGTTCCTGCTGAACTCAAGACCGATAGGGCGATGGAGCCTGGGAAGGCCAAAATTAAGATGGAGCTACAACGTCCTCAAAGACATATCTATCTTGGAGCTTCTAAACTGGAGAGAGCTGGCACAAAACCGAGAGGAGTGGAGGAAGACTATTGAGGAGGCCAAGACCCACTAGCGGGTGTAGAGCCAAGAGTGATATTTCTTTTAACTTTATAAATAAATAAAAATAAAAAAAGACATGAGAAAAAAAAATTGCGGCCAAATAAAATAAAAACCTTTCAGATGTGTCAGTTATTCCGAACTGATCACACCAAATTCGAGAGTTTTCACAAACTTTTCGAATTTTGAAAATCGATCTTCGTACCCGCTGAATCGAATCTATACACTATTATTATTTGTTTTCCCTTTTTAACTAATAGCCATGGGTCAACACCTCGGCTAACACAGGAATCGAAGTGAACTGTATAAACGAGCGAATATTGTGAAACTCTTATAATTTCAGATTTGTCGGAAGGTTTTTTTAAATATACTTTCAAACTGAATAATTTTCTTCTTTCAGCAAATTCAAGACTGCTCGTTACGTAGGTTACTTCAAGTTGAACAGTCCTGCGATAGTTCTGAGAGATCCAGAACTTATAAAGAATGTCCTTGTGAAGGACTTTTACAGCTTCATGAACAACGACTTTCAAGTAGGTGTAGCCGATTTGTTTGTTATAAACATTCCCAGTCAAAAGCGTTATTTTACAAAATATACTTACAAACTGCTTTAAAATTTCGTGATGTCTCTCCCAATCATACCAATTAGATTCCTGCCTTCAATTTGCTGATAGGTTTCATTCGTATTTGTGTTCCGATCGGCCTAGCAGATCGGAGGAATCCAGATTTTGGACTTCCGCACATTAAGGGTACCTACTTATATGGTAGACAGGAGTCAAGTACCGCAATATTGCGAGTGCGTTGTTAACCATCATCGTATTGTGACATTTTGCTCTACGTTGAAGTATTATTTATCTTATCGTAACATGTGACACGTAACATTCCTTGTGTACGTGGATTGCCGACTTCTTGAGGGAGAGGTCGATTCAGACGGTAGTCGATGGTTTCACCTCTTCCTCTCACTCGATAAATGCTGGCGTCCCGCAGGGATCGGTTCTGTCTCCAACCCTGTTTTTGTTGCACATCAACGACCTTTTGTCATGTGCACCAATTCACTGTTACGCGGATGACAGTACAGTTCATGATAGCTTTTTGTTTGACAAGCCCCCAAAGGGCTCACAAACTCCAACAGCTTGTAAGGCTTTGAAGCAAAGAATGGACGGTTACCTCGAGAGTGTTTTCTCTTGGGGTAAAAATAATCTCGTTGAATTTAATGTTTCAAAGACCCAATCTTGTCTTATTACGTCTAAAAGGGATCGCAATGAAAATCTAGTCTCTTTCAACGAAAGCAATCTTCCGAACAGGCCCTCCATTGATATGCTTGGTGTAACCCTAAGTGACCAGCTCAGGTATGGGGGCTCCATCGAAGGCAGAGTAAAGTTAGCCTCCCAAAAACTGGGCGTACTGTACAGGGCCCGCAGATACTTTAATAGTACACAACTGCTAACCATGTACAAATCGCAAGTGCGCCCCACGGTTGAATTTGGCAGCCACCTCTGGTCTGGAGCTCCAAAATACCTGAAAAATACCGTCGACTCTGTGCAGAAACGGGCGGTCCGTTTGATAGATTCTCCCATCTTAACAGACGGATTGCAATCTTTAGAGCACAGGCGTCGGGTGGGAATGCTATCCTTGTTCTACCGGTATTACAATGGAAGATGCTCCGAGGAACTAGCATCATTGATCCCTTCGGCACCGGTGCATAGTCGGGAAACACGCCAAACGCGTGCCCAACATTTGTACACAGTTGACATTTGTCACATGAGAACGGGTCGTTTCTTCGACTCGTTCTTGTGTTCAACAGCTCGGCTGTGGAATGATTTGCCGGCCTCTGTGTTTCCTCCTTCCTACAACAGACCAATGTTCATTCCTTCCTCTCCTCAAAAAGACCCTCCACACAGCATCCCAGATGACATAGGCCCTGAGGGAAATTATTTTCCTCAGGGCCTCCTGTGTGGAGTTAATGTAAAAAAAAAAAAAAAAAAACATAAAGTGTAAACCCTATCGTATTGTACCGTACGCTTTGTGTGAACTTCTTATGTGGATCGACCCGTGACTCAGAATTCTGTCGTGGATTATAAGATAACCCCAATTATCGGGCGCTTATGGACACATCTATGACTGTCACCAAATGGAAACTAAGCCAGAAAACACAATAGCATTGAGTACCACTTAATTGTGAATTACCTATCTTGTTTGGTGGGCGGGCATAACTCGTATCGAAATCCAAAAGCGTTTTTAAATAGCAAAGAGTGGCCGCAAGGCTATTCTGAACCCCGTACATTGTCACGAAACATAATGCACTGATGATATTACAATTTATCAAATTCTTATCGTGACCATCAACATTATTCTAATATATAGAATTATAATATTTAAACGATATTCCTGAGGTATTTAGGTATCAAACACGCATATTTAATTGTTTAGGTTGACCCAATCGTGGATCCCATTCAGACTACCAACCCCTTTGCCAAGAAGGACGAAGAATGGAAGACCTCCCGAGGTCAGTGGTCGGCCAGCATGACCACCAGCAAGGTCAAGGCCATGTACGAGGTCATGTGGGGGAAGGGGAACATCATGGTGGAGCACATAGAGAGCGTTATCAAGGAAAACCCAAATCAACAATGGGAAGCCAGAGAGGTATGAAGTATGAACTGTTTGTTATCCTATATATTT
This sequence comes from Limnephilus rhombicus, assembly GCA_929108145.2. Taxonomy (NCBI): domain Eukaryota; kingdom Metazoa; phylum Arthropoda; class Insecta; order Trichoptera; family Limnephilidae; genus Limnephilus; species Limnephilus rhombicus. The sequence goes on along the minus strand of OV815279.1, from coordinate 11,864,989 downwards.
TTATTTTTCATACTTATAAATCCATTCATTCATAAGTCCTCTATGGAGTGCTAATACCAACCAAGACAATTTTGACGGTCTCCGTGGTCCAGGAGTAAGGTTTTCGACTATGAATCCTGGGGTCGCAGGTCCGAAACCCGCGTGCGCAAAATAATTATAATTCAAATTTACTTTATTTATTTATTAAATATTTATTTAATTCATAATAATATTATGCATTAATTACCAACAATTACTAAATTAATGAGTTTAAAATATTGAATTGCTAATTAATTGTTAAATCATGACAACAATATCTATAAATAGTCGGGAGATGGCCATGTTTTACTGTTGAAATTAATGGTTAATATTTTGTTATCTCCACCACAATGTCATATGTCCAAACATGTGACATTGTGGTGAAGATAAATGTTTCCCAATAGTAAATAATTAGTTTACAGTTTAACAAACGAAAACAATTACAAAATATCGCAAATAAACCAAGTGTCCACCAAAAGGAGGTTTAATTGAGGCAGTATTTAACCTTACAAACAAAATGTTTTGTCGAAAGAGCAACATCAGAAAAACATCTGATAGGCAAAGAGCAAATGACCGTGACTAGTTTTAAATCGGATACTGATACGGATATTGATACTGATACGAATACGGATACATATTATATACCTAGATATCTTCCTGGATAAAATGGAGAAGAATATGGGAAAAAATTAGAAGTGATAAAATATAAACAAGCAATAATAAATAAATAAAATTATGATGAAAATCAAGAAAGTGGAAGCATTTCATCAGCCGTCAATATGATGACATTCATTTAAAGGTGGAGACGTAAATTTATCTATACGTCATGAATCACGTGAAATATGTATTGTTTGGATGGCTTTAGTCGTATTTGGTGACCTAATCTTAAAAGCCAGATATTTTTCTATGCTAATTGCGTTGACTTTATTTTAACTTTTCTCTTTTGTTATAGATTTGTTTCTTTTGTGTTATTTAATTAATAGACAACAAAATGACGTGCTTGCCGACAAGTCAATTGATCGTATCGGAAGCCAATTAGAATGCTTTGGTCGCGTCAACTCTCATTATATCAATACGTAATATTTTTATTTTGTCACTCGCATTTATCTTTCAGATGGCCGCAAATTTCTTCACAGATGTGATTGTTTCAGCCGTGTTTGGCTTGGAAGTCAATTCTTGGACATCTACAGATAACCAGTTTAGAAAAATTACACGAAGCATCTTTTTAGCCACTTTCTGGGATGGGTTTATCAACTTGACCTTCGTAGTGGCGCCTTGGATGAGCAAAGTATTCAATCTGAGGTAAGAATGAGGGCACTTTTAAAAAATATTATTTGCATACAGCACGGTACCTATCTACTCTTTGAAAATAGTGTTTTTTTTACACTGGATCACAGGAACTCTAAGGAAAAAAATGCTTTAAGGCCTTTGTCATCTTTGCAGATGCTGAATAGAGGATCATTTTAGGGTAAGGAAGGAGAGAAAGTTCTGAGAAGGAAAAGGGTAGGAGGAGGGGTGGGTAGGAACGTGGGGGTCAATGTCTCCGAACAGTGATGAACGTATGAATCCATCCCTCCCACTGCGGTGATGGGTACAGTTAATCCGGCTGGAAAGTTCAAGAGGTTTCTCTCAACCAGTCTATGTCGATCCGGCCCTCCACGCAATAGACGGGCAAACGCATCCGCAGTCAATACCTTGACAAACCTCACCACGTGAACCCGGGCACCGTTACTAAGTCACCAATCGTAGCAAATCTTGGGGTGATCTATGAGAGAAGTGTTGGTTATCCAATAAATGGTTCCCGGGGCGGCTGTACCCATTCCTGCCTCCCAAATTTAAAACCGGTGGTTGAAATTATTACATACTTAAATAGGTATTAAGATTAAATATTTTAGTTTTATTCGAATGTTTTAGGTTTGTTTCAAAATCTGTCGCAGCCAGGCTGACAGCCATAGCACAAGAAATTATAACATGTCGAAATGAAACCAGTTTGCTGAAAAACGATGTCTATGAAATCATGAAAAAATACAGTGAACTTGACTCCAAGCATGGTAAGAACCTGCATAGTATTCATCACGACATCTATTTTTTCACGACATTAATGAAAATTATATTAGAGATTATTGAAATAAGAGAATAGTCTATTGGGTAAACATTTGATGGTAATAGGTTAATATTTTGTTTCAGCGATAACTGTCACGGAATTAGCTGGTCGAGTTTTTGGATTCTTAGTTGATGGAACTGAAACTTCTAGCGGCGTGCTGGGACTAGTGCTATTCGAGGTTAGATTTTCATTCAAAAATATGGTTATTAAGGTTTGTTAAGTTTTCTGTTGTATTATACATCACACATTTTAAATCATATAATTATACAGTAAAACGAATCAATAAATTATTCTAAACATTCGAATTTTCCTATTTTTGGTTAATAATTTCAATATCTATTAACAAAAAAAAATGATTTTTCAATCTACAGAAAACCAACAGTGATAACACTATACACAACACATCTAGACACTTCATTTCACATAAATTATCAGTATTCTATTCACTCATTCATAGAATTTTACATGTGCTTTTGAATTATGTAAATTATGCTAATGAATTAAATATTATAAAAACCACAGCAAAGAACAATTTTTTTTTTTATTTGATTTGATTCACCTGATTTATACATGTGTGATACATATTTGACTAATGTGGGCCTCACTGGGTGCTTTACCCATGCTGAGGACCTCATTTTACAGTTTGATATGATTTTTTTTTTAATTTAAGATACATATAAAATAAAAACTAAAGAAAAAAGAAACTCAATAATAACATATGAGAATTAAAAGAAAGAAAATAGAGCAAAGCAAAATAGAGTAAAATAACACTAAAATAAAACAATAGAATAAAACTATATAAATAGGATAGATACATATAAACCGATAGTGAAATTAAAAGGTTTTATATATTAGTGAGTATTGCAATGGTGTTTATGTCTATGTGTTTTTATTTTTTTTTTTTTTTATGTTGTGATTTTTTTGTAAAGTTGCCTTTTTTGGTCTTTAACCCATCTTTTAATTTTGAGTGTGGAAAGTTAATGGAGACAAGAGCGAAACTGTTGAGAGTTTATCAGAGAAAGGGGATAAAAAAAACTTACATTAGCAATCATTTCAAATGGCCTTGAAAATAAAATTGAAAAATATAACTAAACAATTGGTTAAATTCCTTATATTGGCGAAATGTTCACAAAACTATCCAGATTAACTAATAACAGCTTTCTTTTTATAACATGAATTCTCTAGGAAGAATTGTAATTAATAATAACGATAAGAGAGCAAAATTTAAAAACTTAGTTGTTTACCAAGTGAACTGCGCTATTTGCCCGTCGTATTACATAGGTCAAACTGATAGATCATTCGAACTGCATAAAATAACATTTTACAAACTGGGTGAATGACAAATGTGAATTGTTGAATGTAGCGTCACACCTATTAGAAAACAAACACTCGTTTGACAAAGATAAGGACAGTCAATATTTGATTAGACGTCGTAAACTAGATTAGAATAATTTGAAATTACCCGCCTAACTAAAAAAATACACCCTAACTTGTAATGAATAAGAAATTAGAATCATTTACTATATCTCAGCTTCTGTATCCATTATAGTTTTCATCATAATTTCTAAATTATTTTTTTTTTATATAATCACCATTTTAAGATTATTTCTACTCCAATGTAAACATGTTTCCCTTAAAAAATCAATAAAAAATCCCATATCATCGTAAACATGATAACCATTTGACAACAATAAAATTAGGTAATTAAAAATGCATATTACTTTTAAGGTTCAATTTCCCAAACAATATCAAAGTAGCTACAAACCCGAGGTAATTAAGCCTACTGGGAATAACCGAATTTCCATATATTCAATCCCAGTACATTCAGTTTTTAAACAGCCCGCGTGCCACCTTTTACAATTTTTATTCAAATTTCCATTTTTCATGTATATTAAATTTGGTACCTAACACCCTATTTAAAATATCTAAAATTCTTGATTCGATTCAAACTATTAGGGGAGTACCTACTTTAAATAAATTTATCAACTTAAAGATTTTCAAAAATAGAATCCTGATTTAACAATGTCATTCTCAAACACGCGAACTATCAAACGTGCGATAGTTGTTAGGTTTTCTGAAATTATCCAATTTTCTGCGCAATTTTCTGAATTTTTCTCTCCGTAAGAACCATCCTCGTATTTCAAGGAATATTCTAAAAAAGAATTAGTGAAATCGGTTCAGCTGCTCTAGAGATTTGCGCTTAGAAACACATTTAGAGATTCATTTTTATATATAAAAATAATATAGTTTAATGGAATTCCACCATGAGTTGTCAGTTTCAAAAATATAAATATTAAAAAAATAATGTTAATTCCGGAATGAGTATGGTGATGTGTATTTTATAATAATTTAGTCGCTTAGTGTGTTATGAATAGTATTTTTTTTTTCTTTTATGTCATGAAATTTTGGTAATATTGTCTTTTTTGTTCTTTTTAATTTTATTTCCGAATTTATTTTTGTTTTCCTCAATTTTTGTTTCAAGTGAAAGACTGTTGAATGCTTCTATAGCACGGTTTATGGTTATGGTATCTTTGTCGAATGCTTGTGTTTACCGTAGGAGTTTTATATTTTCTTTGTACGCTTGTCTAACTGGGTCTGGTAGTGATATTTTGTGTTTGTTTAAATTTGTTTTTTTGTTAAAAAATGTATTGTGGTAGTGTTTTGACGTATATATAGTATGTCAAAAATGTTGAATATTTGGTCTGTATCAGTTAGACAATGTTTTTTAAATATTACTTTTAAGATCGTTTTATGCACGTTTTCTAAATGATCGATAGCTGAATTTGTTGCTCCTCCCCAAGCAATTATACATAATATCCTCATAAAATAGTATTTTTTTCAGTTGGCAGCACATCCTGAAATACAAAACAAATTGAGAGTTGAGCTTGATGCTGCAGCCCCCAAAGGAGAGATGATTCCATTTGACGAACTTACTCGTCTTCCATATTTAGACATGGTGTTTTCTGGTAAGTATTTTGGAAATATTGGAACACATACTATCGACCAACTTTATCTATTTCATATATCCTACTTCCTTTTTTTTTTTTTTTAAACTTTATTTATTCCCATTTCTTTGTACATATAATGTAAAATAGCAAATATTGTATAATAACATAATATATATAATAACAATTATGAACAAGAAATGAAAACCCACTAAGGCCCTGCCTGAGTGTGGGTAATATTAAAACAAAATACTATATTTCAAGTACCCAAAGTATAAATTAGACTTAAAAAAACATATTAAATATAAAGATAGTATAAAAGATAAGTATTACATAGGTAGAATAAGTGAAAAAGGTTTTTTTCAGCTATTATAAAAATAAAATAAAAATATGGAGAAAAACATACATTTTTTTTTTTTTAGTTATTATAAAAAAAAAATTTAAAGTAATAAAATAAACAGAAAACATATTGCACTACAGTTTAGAAGTTACATCAAATATACATCGTCTTTTACATATTTTATCATTTTATTTATCATTTGAGTTTGTAGTGGTAGAAGGTTAAATGTACGAGGACCAATGAAACTGCTATGTGTCTGCAATAATTTAGTATTGGTTTGTGGGGTATAAAATATATTATTTATTCTTTTGCTCGTTCTGTTTTCATTTATTTCGAAATTATTTTTGTTTTTAAACACATATTTCAAAGTTTGTAATATAAACAATTTACGTATATTAAACATTTTAGTTTCTTTGTATAATAAGTTGGTCGAGAATGTTTTATTTTTGTTATATATGACTTTAATTATGTGTTTTTGAATTGTTTGTAGAGGCTTCATAAATGTATCAAGTGCACCACCCCATCCTATAATGCCATAACTGATTGATGATTGCACCAGGGAAAAGTAGATCATTTTCAATTTTTCAATGTTTAGTACTTCCTTAAGTCTATAAAATATGTAGGTCAGATATCTTAATTTAGAAGTGATTTGATTAATGTGTGATTTCCAATTAAGATTTATATCTATTGATACTCCCAAATATTTTATATTTTCGACATCAGTGAGTTCGTTGCACATGAAGCACATTTCTTGATTGCAACTAGTATTATGGATTATAATTTTAAGGCTGTCTTTAGGTTTTTAGGTTTATTTACTTACAAAGTTTCGGGTTGGGAGTAGTCTCGCCATCTTACACTTCTTTTCTTGTTTTAATTATAAAAAATTATCGATTCAACCCTGCTGTGGTATTCTGGTTGCCTTTTTGCTTTTTTGGTGATCCTAGTAAAGAGAATACCTACTCTACCAGTTTCTATGAAGAATCTTGGTTGGATATAAGAGGCTGCAAGACCACCTTTACACTTTTTCTTCATAAGCATTTGGCGTACAGCTTTTTACTTAAGCCATTTAAGTTTTTCCAGATTTTTGCCAGATCTTTGGCGGCTCTTACCTCTCACTTACCCGTAGACCCGAAGTCCTATCAAATAGTCAGCCCAACTCTTCTACTGTATACAGGCGACCTCTACTTCTTTTTACCAACCAGCGTGTCCTTTTTTTTCTCTCTGCGTGTCCTTTCCTATTCGTCCCGTTGCCACTCCGCCTCCTCCACCTGCCCTCTCCCCACATTTCTCCCCCTTCCCCCTTCCCCCTTCCCCCTTCCCCTTCCCCCTCCCCCCTTCCCCCTTCCCCCTTCCCCCTCCCCCCTTCCCCCTTCCCCCTTCCCCCTTCCCCCCTTCCCCCTTCCCCCTTCCCCCTTCCCCCTTCCCCCTTCCCCCTTCCCCCTACCTTCTTCCCCCTTCCCCCTTCCTCCTTCCCCCTTCCCCCTTCCCCCTTCCCCCTTCCCCCTTCCCCCTTCCCCCTCCCCCCTTCCCCCTTCCCCCTTCCCCCTTCCCCCTTCCCCATTCCCCTTCCCCCTTCCCCCTTCCCCCTTCCCCCTTCCCCCTTCCCCCTTCCCCCTTCCCCCTTCCCCTTCCCCCTTCCCCCTTCCCCCTTCCCAATTCCCCCTTCCCCTTCCCCCTTCCCCCTTCCCCTTCCCCCTTCCCCCTTCCCCCTTCCCCTTCCCCCTTCCCCCTTCCCCCTTCCCCCTTCCCCCTTACCCCTTACCCCTTACCCCTTCCCTCTTCCCCCATCCCCCTTCCCCCTTCTCCATTACCCCCCCTTCCCCCTCCCGCTTTCATTACATTCAGTTTTCAAACTTCGCGTGCCACCAATGGCAATTTTTTTATACAATTTTTTTATTATAAAGACATGCAGTCGGTTTAGGGCAAATACGGTATACCTAATTACACAAAATATAATTAAATGAATCTGAAGATGTGCAGAGAGGATAACAAAAGTATAAAACAATTTTTCTATTCAAATGCATCAAGGAAAAATCTGTTTCTTGAATTCGTTTGACATTCATATCAAATTATTAAGGGTATTTTTTAAATCGATTTTGAAATTGGTAAACAATGCACTAAAAATAATATTTTATAGTAAAAACCATTTCGGCGGGCCAATAGAGAACTCCAGTCCAATTTTTTTATTTTTTTTAATGAATAAAGACCTTCAAACTTAAATAACTGCATTTTTATTTTTATTTTTATAGTTAGTTTTAATAGTTAAAATAATTGTCAAAGTTTTAATTTTTAAAGACTCCCAGAAACACACCGTATCTATGGTGGTCTAATTTTTTTACTTTTTAAGTTGTCATTTTGAATCAGTGATGTTATGTCGAGGGAAATTTCCCTAGATCTAGGGGAGAAAAATATTTTTTAGGGATAAGGGAAATCAGGACAAAATCTAGGGAAATTTCGAACTCTGGCAAAAATGTTATTACATATGACAGTATTACTGGTATTATTTATATATATACGTATATATATTTTTTGGAATGTTATTTTTAACACTGACAACTCAAAATGATATTAGGGAACGTACCCATACTACGTGACACGTTCGGGGGGGGGGGGGGGGGGGGGGGGGGTCTTCAAAATACCACGCTTGGTACAAATGAGCGGCGGGTTGCTTATGATTTTTATTTTGCAAAGTGTTTTTTTTTTAATTTGGAATTCAGTTTCTAATTCAGTGGTGAGTGTATTCGTACTTTTAAATTATTACTTCACGTAGCAAAAAGTGTTTTATTTGGAAAATCACGGTATTATTAGTATATTTACCAAGTTCCGATATCTTTCCAATTAATTATCATATTAATTAACATATAACAGGATTAGTGTTACACAATCAGGTGGCTATGTAGGTAATTGCGTAAATGTGAAATTCTAGGGAAATTTCACTTCTAACTGTTGGCAACACTGTGAAGAACTCAGAATAACCATGGCGGATAATGACTTTTAGGTGTGAGGTGTGTTTTTTATTCAAGATTAACTGCTTTTAATATAGAAAAACATTGATAAAATGTCCACATTTCACCGCTACTGTTATTGTATTTAATCAAAGTGCAATATAAAAACAATAAATCATCTCTTTCATTGCAAATACATGTGACATCGTGTTTTGTGTCAGGTGTTACTTTGTAGGTACATTGTTTTATGTATAATACATACAGAAAAACTGGTATTTATAATACACTGATCATGACGAGTGTGTAACAACTTGTATAAAAAGCCCTATACTAAAAACAATTTGAAAATACGTAAAAACAAACATCAAAATATGACACGACTTTAACCTCAAATAGACGACATTTATTGCAGATTGTCCGCAAATATAGCCCTTTTCGTAAATTGTTGAGGGCCTAAATTATGTTTCAATAAACACAATAAGTATTATTTATCTAAATCTCTATAAACAGTATGAAAATAAACCAAAAACACGAAATGTTGAATTGCATAGGTACATGTGCACTTCAAGTCATTTCAAATGTCAATACAATACAATACACAGGTGACAGGTTAACTGTGACGTCACGGTTAACCATTTCAGTAATGCCAACTTAACGCTGTGTTTTCCGAAGAGGTTTAAAAATGCACTTTTTAATAATTTATTAAAAACTCTGCATTTAATATTATGAAATAAAACTTATTTATTCAGAATCAGCGTTTCTTGGTCTATATGAACATATTTTTTTAAAGCCATAATATTTTTCACTGGAGTTCCTTATTGTCGGCGAATCAACTGTCGGGTTACCGTCCTGCACGGTGCACTGCACAGTACCACTTGAGGTTGGAAATTGTGATGAGCTCCATAAAATCAAAAACAACCAAATATCTATACTTACCTACTAATCTAAATAATTATTCTTTTTCTTTTCAGAAACAACTAGGATGTACTCACCATTGCCTTCCATTAACCGCCTCTGCGGAAAGGAGTATGAGTTCCCAGCCGCCCTCTCCGGAGGTCAGCCCATCAGGATCCCTGTGGGAATGACTGTTACCGTCCCGACCCTCGCTCTGCACAAGGACCCGCAGTACTTCCCGGACCCCGACAAATTTGACCCAGAGAGATTTGCACTGGAAGCTAAGAACAAAATCACTAAATTTACGTACATGCCTTTTGGAGAAGGACCTAGAATTTGTATCGGTAAGCAACTGAACTAAACAATAAGTACGAGCAATAGTTCCTTGGTTTACTCCCGGGATAACATTTCGGGGCCAAAATAACAAAAAAATTTTGTCGATTTTTTTTTTCAATTTTATACATGGGCGAAATATTATAGTATCTAAATCATATTTTTTGTAATGGCTCCACATGGGAGGCCCAGAGGAAAATTATTTTCCTCAGGGCCTATATCATCTTTGGGGATGCTGTGAGGAGGGTCTTTTAAAAGAAAGGAAGGAGAGGAAGTTCATGAAAAGAAAATGGTATGAGTGGCGGGTAATAATAATCTGGAGGTTAATGGGTCTAAGGGTGACCCTCCCACAGTAGTACAAGGCGATGAGTCGAGAGAGTCCTGATAGAGAGGCCAAATGATCTCCCTCAACTAGTTTCTCCCAATCGAGTCCGCTATGCAGTAAGTTATTATTATTTATTATTTATTTATTAAATTTATACAAGATACATTTATACAGTAAAATATACCAAGATACATTTATACAGTAAAATATACCAAGATACATTTATACAGTAAAATAACATAATAAAATAATATTTCAAAATAACTGTAAATATTAAAATGGGTACAAGTGTTATTATGTCTTGTATGTCTATATTAGTTCCTAGCTAGGCAGATTGCCCGTTCTAAGGAACCAAATGCTGGTGAAAAATGTATTCTGAACAACAACAAAAAACAAAGTGTTTTTTTTTTGTAGATTAAATATATACTAAGTTCTTACTGATTGTGGCATTTAATAGTTAAGCATTTAAAATTTTAAGTTTTAAGTGATGTTATTTAACAATTTTTCAGACTCAACCCTACCTAAGCCAATCAACCATTTATTTATTATTGAACCGATGCATGTCATTTTACATGTTTTAATATTTAATTCTGGAGGGATTTTATTATATAATTTCGGTCCCAGATATGTATATGTCTTTTGGAACTTCGACGTATTGCTCCCTGGGATCACAAGATCCTTTCTGGTGTGACTTCTTGTGATGTATTTATGATCAATTTTATCAAGTTTTTCTATATTTTTGTGTACGTGGATAATAACCTTTTTTATATAGTTTTGACGAACATCAAGTACATAAAAAATTTTGTATAGCTGATCGCTAGAAAACCTATAGGGTTTACGCAAAATAACTCTAATTATGGATTTCTGGGCCTTCAGTGGATCTAAAATTGTTCTACCTCATGCTCCCCAACCAATACAACCTTACGTTAAGATGGGGTTGCATAATCCGAAATATATTTTTCTTAGATCTTGCTGTTTGATTATATTTCGTAATACAAAGAATATATGGATCAATTTTCTTACCCTTATTGTGAGGTTGTCAATGTGATATTTCCACTTAAGGTGATTGTCTATAATAACTTGTCTATAATAATATTTGTCTATAATAGTATAATAGTATTTGTAATAGATTGTCTATAGTATTTGTCTATAGTATTATATATATTGTCTATAGTATTATATTGTCTATAGTATTTGTAATAGATTGTCTATAATAATATTTCCACTTAAGGTGATTGTCTATAATAAGTGAAACCATACTTTATATGACCTTACCCCATAAACCCGGGCTCCCCTGCTAAGCTACCAAACCTAAGAGAACTACTTGGGCTGACCTGTGGCAGGTGGCAGAGGTGTTGGTTATCCAGTAAAAGGTTTCCGGGGCGACGGTACCAAAACCCGCCTCCCAAATTGATCTGGCTGATTGCTTTTTCATATTTATCGTCTGCAGTATAAATCAGCGCATCGTCTACAAACCGTCGCATTTTGCAATGTTTAACATTTTTAATAAAAGAGTTTTATTAATGAAATAATAGGCCACTTGCATCACATTTTTTATTTTTTTTTCCTTTTTAGACAAGTATTCTAAGACATTCCGTTTTTTTTATCTTATTTTTGAAACCCTGGGGATTTTTTGAAAATTTCAATCCGAAAAATCAGACCATTTTTTATAAACCGGAAAGACGGGACATAATTTTATAGGTGCGAAGAAACGATAATTACATAGCCGAAAATCATTTTTAAAAAGAACGTTTTCCACACGAATGGCACAGGAGAATATCGAGGCATACCAAAAATATTACATCTCATAAATATTTTTTTCCGGATATATTACTAAATCCAATGCAATATACTTGTACTTGTAAATTATAATAATAATAAGAATATTATAAAATTTGATTTTGATAAAATTAGCACCATAACCATTTTACCTCTAAAACACGTACCGATTTCTAAAATATACGGGGTTCTCTTCATAACATCTGTCAAAAAATCAAACCAAATGATGATTTCGCAGAGAACAAACAATAAATCTAGTGAACGATTTCAAAAATTCGCCTGAAATCAAAGTGATGCCATATAAAAAAAAAATCAGTGTGGAATTTTACAAAATTAATAGGAACATTTTCGGAGACGGGACATTTTCATGTAGTGACGTCACGAGCCCAAATAATGGATTTATTTATTTAAAAATAAAATAAAAACTGTACATTTCTAAAATTTTCTAACATTTTCGCAATCTTAATAAAAAAGATCTATCCACACGATTGTCGTTATGAATTCAATGCAAGTGGCCTATTACCATTAATAAAACTCTTTTAGTATTCATTTATTTTCACCACGATAATCTTTATTTAAAAAGTCAACATGTTTCAAGAACGATGTTCTCTTCATCAGATCAAATATAGAAAGACAGGCGTGGGTAGAAATGCAAGTAGTGGGGGAGGAGAGAGATGGAAAGAGGAGGTGCTTAGAAGATCAACAAGGGGTGGGGGGGGGTGAGAGGTGGAAAGGGAGGAGGGGTGCTTAGAAGAACAAAGTCAAAAAATACAATGGAAATATGTTTAAGATAGGGTTATTCAGAAAATTACTTTAATTGTTAATAATATTTAAATTTCTATTGATATTTTTTCCTAATTTCTAATATTTCTAAAAGATCTAAGCGAAAACCACTAACGTTAGTGTGTAAAATTTTAAAACCAGTATTTATATCAAATGAATGGTTAAATTCAATTAGATGGTTAGCAAATTCCGAATAATTATTGCTATTTAGACATCTCAAGATAATCGTGGTAAAAACAAAGTGTTTTTAATTATTTCATTAATGAAATGGTGCCATAAAGTGAATTTGCAAAATTTGAAGAAGTAAAAGAGTTTTGTTTAGGACGATTCAATCGCTGCCATAAAATATAATAAATAGATACCATAAAACATTGTTGGTACATTTGCGAGTCACCGATTAATATTGGTGTACATTTTTCTTCCCTTTCTCCTTTCCCTACGCGATAGCTTCCCAACATTTCTAAAGAGAAAACGACCTCTGGCAGTAAAAAAATTGACAAATTTAAAAATAGATGCACCTTTTCAGGGATGAAGCTCGCCCACACCCAGATGAAGGTAGCTGTGGCGCACATCATCCGCAATTTCGATGTGAAGTTCTGCCCTGATGGCCAAAAGAAGCCCATCCTGCCAGACCCCACCGTATTCATCTTCAGAGCTATTGATAAACTTCTAATCACCATAAACAAGAGGACGTCGTAATCATCTCCGTTTTAATTAAGTTCATTGTATTAATTTGGATGTATCAATGAGATTATCATAAAATATATATTATGCACATACATCCTATACATTAGGGTCACTATGCAATACATCGTATATTACAATATTAATACATGTCAATATTATGGAAAACCAGCATAACCGATCACTACACCTGTATATTTTTTACCAATATTGATAAAAGAAGTACCATCTTTAACACAACTGACAAAAAAAAATATGAAAAAAAATAAATTTAAATATGGAAATTTTAAGAACAAATCTTAAAACCGAAACCTGGGCATCAATATTTGAATCGAAAAATCCATTAAATAATAAATAATAAATAAATGAAGACAATATAAGCGAAACTCAATCTAAAATCTGGAAACAGAAAAATCAGAAAAACATATTGACACCTCTGAGACTCGAACCCAGGACCTCTTGCTAATAATGAAGATAATGTAGGTGGTTCTTAGTCGAAGTATGGTACAGTTAAACATGACCGAATTTCATATCGACACCGTGGCGCAGTGGTTAGCGCGTTTGCCCGGAAAGCAAGAGGTCCTGGGTTCGAGTCCCAGATGTGTCAATATGTTTTTCTGATTTTTCTGTTTCCAGATTTTAGATTGAGTTTCGCTTATATTGTCTTCATTTATTTAAATATTACAATTTGAGGTTTTACTCATAAAGTTAAAATAAAAAATAAAAATAAATAATAAATTTACTATAAAAAATTAAAAAATGTGTTGTGTGTTGTGTGTTGTGTGTTGTGTGTTGTGAGGACTGTCTGGGCGAAGCTATTGACGTAAACATTGATATTTTGTATTTTATGATTCGCTCCGGTTAAATTAATCATATATTTTATAGTATGGCTTGTAATTTGCTTAATTATTAAAAACCTATATAATCTTTTCTCATTTGTTTATTTTTGGCTGGATCGTCTTCGCCTTACAACGGGCCTCTTTGGACTGGCACGAAACCGGTCCCGTCAAAAATAACTTTTTTTCTTCAAAACCTACTACAAAAATAATTCTTCCACGTGTCCTCACTGGTCACTCAGTCGAGTAACCGCTCAGCTCCTCACCCGATCCTAACTATTCAATATCTACTATTTTTTATGTTATAAGTTGGAAAAAAAACATCAAAAATATCACTGGAAAATTTTCATTTACATTTTTTACTCCAAATAATGTCAGGAATCACTGATTAAAGTAAGTCAAGTACGTCACTTAAAGTCCGGTAGTACCCAAGTGTTCAAAAAGAAGAAGAAAGGGAGATATGTTAAAACGAATGTTAGAGAGAGCGCGCTAATATTTAAAAAAATTATCATAACTAAGCGAAAGCAGTGAAAATATTTAATAAAACACGACTCGTTTAAAATAGAGCAAGCATCTTCCGACAAATTCTTATGGTGAAAGTAAGTAATATAATTACACTTTTACAGCCTTACTAAAAAACCCAGTGAAAATTTTATTCAATTGACAAACGGCCGCGGATGTGAAAACATTACTAATTAAAAATTTGTTCTTTGAAAGAAATACACATGGTTTCCACGGCCTGAGAGGGTAGTTTATCTCTGTTTTAACCATTGATGTCCGAACGATATTTGTAATTTTTCCATAGTATTTTGAATGTTCTATATATTTCTTATTTTTGAAGGTGTTGTAAAAACAAATACCATTTATGAAAACTAGATAAAATTACCTTTTAGATTTGAGTATTTGAAATACACTTTAGCTTTCAAAAACTGCCATATTTTATGATTCAAACTCGGAAAAACATGGAAAAAAATTTCCTCCCACAACATTTTTGACCAAAATGTAGAGAAATTTAAATAAAATCAAAATTTAAAAAACACAGTCCTTTTATGTAATAAATTTGAAAGGAAACTATCACCTCACTTTTTTATCGTGTATACAATAAAAAAATAATAAAAAATTTCAAAGTTTTTTTTATTGCCAAAAAAATAACTTAGAAATAATACCGAAATTTAAAACAGATTTCTTGCATCTCTAAAGACGTTAATTTTTTTTATACGTTTACAAACACATGTATTAGATTTTAATATTATAAAAAATTATCACTTTTAAGAAATTCTCTTAAAATAAAGATGTTAAAATGAAAATTTTATCTTAAGTAACCTATAAAAAACAATATTCTGACAGTTCAACTTTGAAAGTAGGGCGTTTGTACAATAACTTGATTAAACTGATGTAAACCACACAAATAATATGGTAAATATATCAATTATGTGAACAGAAGAGTAAATTCGTCACTACAATAGAAATTATTTAGTAAAATCACAACATTTAGGCACTAACAAAATTTTCCATATCCCGCCATAAACACACCGAACTGTTTTGTCATCGCGGGCCGATATGCACCGGCGCACCAATAATGCCCCTAGCGGAGAAGAAATAAAACAACATTGTTTCCTAGGAAATTAAAACCATTTACAATGTTGTCAGATCTTAATGCATTTTAACAGCGTGATCACGCAAGAAACGTTATTGGTAATAAAACGTGATTTAGTGTATACGGGGTCTAATTATGTTATTGCAATAACACAGTTAATTGGTCGCGCTGTGGTTTTTTTTTAGTAAGGCTGTAGATATTTAGTGCTATCAGGACAAAGTCGTGAGGCGTTTCCAACGGACAAATGACTTAAATAACAATGTTTTTTATTATAAGACATGATTTCAAATAAGTTTTTTAGACAACAAATGTGCTTAATCTGGTTCCATGCCAACTCAGAATCTAGTCAACTCAAACTCAACACCTCTTTTAAAATCATTAAAAGCTATGAAAAATATAATTTTAAAATAGCCCATAACCATAACCTAACGTAACCCAGATACGATTTAAGAATTTCACGGCCAAAAGTATTTTCGTTATTTGTTTTTGGGGTGTTATGCCGTGTTGCGCTACATCCTTTAGCCAACGTTTCGGACAGCGTTGCAGTGTCCATCATCAGGGCAGTTCCGGCAGATCCGGTAGATGTGTAATTATTAGTGGTGAAATGTGTGCTAATTTACTTGGAAGCGATACCGTGTAAGATGGAGCCACTTCCGTCGGCAATTCGCAAAGGGACTTGCCCCAGGCTAATTAACAGGCGTAAATACCACGATTTAGTGAACTTTTTATTCCGTTCCGCGGCAATTACGCCACTGCTTGTCACGGTTATTTTGTACCGGTGAAAGTTAGTGGAGCTGGCGACACGGTATCGCTTCCAAGTAAATAAGCAGACATTTCACCACTAATAATTACAAATCTACCGGATCTGCCGGATCTGCCCTGATGATGGACACTGCAACGCTGTCCGAAATGTTGGCTAATGTAGCGCAACAAGGCATAACACCCCAAAAACAAATAACGTAACCTACTTCACCATTTTTTTTCGTCACTTTTAATGACTTTTCAAAGTTCTGAATTGATTTCATTCTGAGTTGGCCGGTCACCGCATAATCTATGTTTTTAGCTTACTTTGCTTACAAACTATACATATAATATGTTAGTTTCTAACCACGATTTAATTATTTAATTTTTTATACACCGACCGGTTTTTCTTTACACAAACATCTTTAGAGTATAAAATTAAACTGAATAAAAAATTAAATCGTGGTTACAAACTGAGTTTTTGTTTTATTTCAATTAATATGTCAAACCACAAAGTGACTTCTTTCAATCAAAATATTAAAAAAAAAAAAAAATATATATATATATATATATATATATTTTTATATATATATATATATATATATATATATATATATAAAAATATATATATGAATATATATTTTTAGGGTGTCCGGGGGTAAAGTGCATTAACTTTGGGGAGGTGATTCTACGTGATGGTAGGTGTAAAAAATATCAATAACGTTTTCCGAAATTCCAACTTTTTTTCCCATACAAAAGACGTACCTGCAAAAAATCCTTAGTGTGAGGTACGATCTTACTTGCTGAGAGCCTGCCGGGCGCCCGACTCGATTGTGATTGGCCCGTATCGTAACAGCGGAAAATAATAAATCTGGCCGCACACGCCGGACTAATTTTATCTTTGGAAAAGTTGGAATTTCGAAAAAAGTTATTTGTCTTTTTTACTTGTACTATCATGTAGAATCCCGAAGTTAATGCACTTTACCCCCGGACACCCTGTATATAAGGTCACTCTTGAAGAGTCGGCTGGGGCAAGACGCCCAGCATGTAAGTCAGATTTACGCAGACATTTATAGAACCCGATACTTGATCCAGTCTGGGATAGGTTCTTACTTCAAAAATTTCATTGGAGTCTGCAGGGGAGGGTGCTCCCAGCTAATTGCACCAGACAGTTACTGATCCCCTTTGGGAGGGTGCTTCCATCAAATTGCGCCAGACAGTCACTGATCCTCTTTGCCGAAATAAAAGATGCTTGGGTTTTATTGTTACCAGTAATTATTTAAGTTTAAAATTAGATCTAACTAAATTTGCGAGAATTTGGAATAAATGTGGCTAGAGGACACGTCCCACGTCAGCGGGCAGACAAGCACCGAGCCCCTAATTTCATACCGCGACGAAATAACCCCGACAAAATATCCTCAGACAAAAAATCACTCGAAATAATATCCCAAGGACCAAATATCCTACAGACAAAATATCCCCAGACAAGGAAAAAAGGAGAAAGAGCAAGGATTGTACCGTTTCGATTTAAATTTTAAATTTGGCGCCGAAAGGTTTTTTGTGTTAGGTTAGGTCAGATTTATTTATGTTAGGTTAGGTTTAAACTTTAAATTTGGTGCCGAAAGGTTTTGTTCGGTTAGGTTAGGTTAAGTTAGGTGAGGTAAGGTTCGGTTAGGTTATGTTTTATTGGTTTAGGTTAGGTTAGGATATTTTGTCGCGGTATCAAAAATAATTATTCCATAATCCCACTTTTCAGCACTCTGACGTATTTACTCACAAACTTTGGGTTTCCCGTCCACTGACAGCGGCTTTTAAAAATACACGTTAATTAAAATAAATTAAACATTTATGTACTCCTTATGCCTCGACCTATTTTGTCAGTAGGTAAAAATATTTCCGCTTTTCAATAAAATCCATTTAAATGGAATATTTGTGAACGTTTTCCATAACCAAAAACTGTTTTAGAAAAGTGATAAAATACGCTTTCAAATTTTATAAATCCACATGAAAGCTCTTATATCGGCGGCAATCGGAAACAGAATGAATCTTCTTTTCGTTCAACACCCGTCGCGCGTCGCGTTGCTGGGATAAAAAGGTCCATGTTCACTAGTGGAGTACAAGTAGCCAATTGGAGGTAATCGCGCCGCAAATGTATTGCGTTGTTCCCTAGCCACAATAGTATTTTTGCGGCATGTTCCAGAGTGTAAGATACTTTCAGTATCGCCCTATTGTAAGACCACCATTTAGAATTGAAACGTTGTCTTACATGTCTTCGGCCATGTGTTTGATGACCAGATTCGAATATCCAGGTACTTCCCCAACTTCCTCTCCCCCATCCCATCCCCACCTCACTACCTTCAGCCACATGCCAATTCTACAACATGCCCCAAATTTGGGATGTCATGGTCTCACTGACTGCAGACGGTTGGGAGCAGATGGGACTCTTGGGCGGTTTCACATTAAAAACCTTTTTTTATCATTTAGGCACAATTTTCATCTTTACGTAAAATTTATTTTTGCGGAAACACCCCTAGTTTAAGCAACCCTGTATACACGCAATATGGCAAAAGGTGTATAGAACTGCTTATTTTCCAGAATAATGAAAAATAAAATGTTTAAAAAATAAAACAGTACCATCTGTCCAGTTATACACCCCAAAAAAGCATATAAAACCAGCAGAAAATAATTTCGTTGATTCTCCAAGGGCTTTGCTTTGGTCTGGCGAATATTTCACATTCAATAGAAATGATTATTTCATTTCATTTCCCTACCGCTCAATGCTATCTAAATCTAAGCCACGAAGTCATTCATTAATATACCTAATGTATTTAGACTTCTCAGCACTAGACAAAGTTAATTAAGCCGGTTTTTTTCATTAACCCTCGATTACAACATTACTTTACAAACGTTCGTCGATTCGGCAAAGCGTTAAAAATAATGCCAAATGCCTATAACCGCGGTTTGCCAACAAATGTATTGAGTTAAAGCAAACAAAAGTATTTATACAATGCATTTATGAGAAAAATCGGCGTTGGTCATGTGAAAATTATTATAAAACACTGACATAAAAAGTCACGTGAATCAAACGTAAAGATAAATTAATATAATGTCAACAAAAAATACGTATTGTGAGAATATATTATGCGTTTCATTTTATGCAACAACGCGCTTGGTTGAATAAAATATTATTTGTGAAAAGTGACTTTATTACAAACCTTCACGGTTTCAATTAACGGGGAAGTCTGGTCCAGCCGAGATTTTTTTTTAAATATAAAATCTATTTTCGTTCACCAAATTTTTTCCCTTGTGAAGGTACATTTGAACAAAAAAAAACACTACTGATTGTTTGATTTTAATATCTACATACAGGATATAGCGGCCGCAAGTGGAGAGTCCGACCAAATCGGCTGGAATCCTGTAGTCTTTTGATTTGAAACCTTTTTTTTTAATTCGTTTAAGTATGAATGTAAAATGCGCACGAATCACAGTTTGTAAAAAAAGTTATTGATTGCAAAAATGGCGCACATAAAATGCAAATTGACGAAAAAAGCGGTGTTAATTTTATTTGATCAATAAAAATATTTTTTTATAAGTTGAGGTTCATTCGCATAAAAATTAAATTTAAACTTTGAATGAAGTGAATCGTGTGAAAATTCGATGAGCTGCAATTCCAGCCAACTTGAAAAACGTCGTTTTGAGAAAAACGCGTTTAAATTTTTCTGGCTTGGCGCGTACCGCTTCTAACTACATATATTTGAAAGTCGAATTTGATGCTATAATTTTAGGAACTTACAAAAAAAAGTCGATGTTTTGGATCGGCTGGACCCGACTCCCCCCTTAAACCGTTAACCCGACGCACGAAAATGTAAATCAATATAAAGTACCTACTTACCAGATGGCAAAAACTACTTTAAAAAATAATTTAAATCTATCGATGCATTAAAAAATATGACTAGTACCTATTCCGTTTCGGCGTAGTCGATTCGACAACGGTTTATATTCTAAGGTTAAATTGATCCCTTACTTGGGGTGCTTTTGTCCATTATTGCGGGTTTGAGATAACCTAACCTATTGTTTTAATAATAATTCAATTTTCATTGTCCTTGGCTGGGTACACATTTGAAACGCGTTCATTTATATGAGTGCGTACTGCCAGGATGAATTTAAATCAAATCGGTTTGTTTCATTTCTTCCTTAAAGTGATGTAGGTACTTGGTTAGGTAGAATTGCTCGTACCATGGTAGAAAAATATGTTATAAACCTACAATATCGTATCTTTGCTAAACTTGTAAAATACTGGGAGAGCACAAAATTTAGGTACGCATATTTAAAAAAAAAATTACATTAACTCCACACGGCCTGTGTCGTCTTCGAATATGCTATATACCTCCTAGTCTCCTGTGTGGAGTTAATGAAATAAAAAATTTAAAATGACGTACTTGATATGCCGGAATTTCTTTCATCGATAAGCTTTAGGATTCCACTACGTAATACTGTCCACTGCGTCCGTATACGTTAAGAAAATGAAGATAATGTGGATGGTTATTAGTCGAAGTTATGAAACAGTTTTCAATCCTGGGATTGGTTTGCAGCAATTTCCTCTATTCTTCTCTTCCATTCTTCCCTGTCTTGTGCGGCTCTTTTGAAGTCTGCATATGATGAGCAGCGCACGTCCACCAGCAGGTCCTCCAGGTACTCTCGGCGTGGGCGTCCCCTAGAGTTTGTCCCCTCGGTCATACCCTCCATTATGGCATGCAAGAGGCCTTCTTGTCGTATTACATGGCCGATCCATCTTGCACGCCTTTCGGACAAGGTCCTGAGCAGGTGCCTTCCTCCTTCGATTCTTTGGAGAACCTCCTCATTTGTAATGTGGTCTCTCCAGGAAATTCCTAATAGTCTTCTATAGGACCACATCTCAAAAGCCTCTAGTCTCCGTTTATCTCTTTTGGATAGGCAGCATGTTTCGCAGCCGTACATCAAGATACTCCATACAGAGGTTCTGTTGCGGAGTATTCTCAGTTTTAAGGCTATATTATTCGATTCTATTATTTTCGACCTTTTATTGAATGCAAGCCTAACCTGGTGTATACGGCTGTCGACCTCGCTCTTATACCGACCGTCCCATATTATTTTGCTCCCGAGGTATACAAACTCCTTGGTGTTCTTTAGTGGAACTCCTGACATCTCTACTCTCATCTGATGTTGCGTTCGGCCTACAGTCAGCAGCTTTGTTTTGTCTTTATTTATCTTCATGTTGTAGTTGTTTTGAAGAATGCTTTGCATGGTTGTTAAGGCCTCTTGCAGTTCTTGCTCGCTTTCAACAACCATAGTAATATCGTCAGCAAACCTTAGCATATCCAAACGAAACAGTTTAAAATGACCGAATTTGATATTGACACCTTGGCGCAGTGGAATGCGCGTTCGCCCGGAAAGCGAGAGGTCCTGGGTTCAAGTCCCAGAGGTGCCAACACCTTTTTCTGATTTTTCTGTTTCCAGATTTTCAATTGAGATTCGCTCACAGTGCCTTCTTTTAATTAAATATTACAATTTGAGGTTTTACTCAAAGTTAAAATAAAAAAAATGAATATTATCACTGAAGCAGTATGATAAATACTGTACATTTTATACTATCCA
Source organism: Limnephilus rhombicus (assembly GCA_929108145.2). Lineage (NCBI taxonomy): Eukaryota > Metazoa > Arthropoda > Insecta > Trichoptera > Limnephilidae > Limnephilus > Limnephilus rhombicus. The sequence goes on along the minus strand of OV815279.1, from coordinate 11,843,031 downwards.
CGTTTAAAAGACCCCAAAGGGGGCGATAATAATTAAATAATGACGCCCTTCACGAAATAATCAATACTCTATTATCAACATGTCAAAAGGCTTTGATACCAGCTATATACTAACGTGCGAATGTGTGTAAGCTTACCTCGTAGACTTCAACACGTCCTTAATTAGGTTCTCGGGGAGTAGGAGGCTAACTGTACGCCACAAGTGTTAAGTGTTCCACCCTTGGATGTAATGTACGATCGACCTCTAAAATATAATGGATTTATTTTAATTAATTGATCTTGGAAGGTCATTTTTAAACGACGAACTCAAAGATAAATTTAAACCTGACAAGTAGAGTATAGAGCCTACATCCTTGTTTATAAAATAAATATAATAAATGTTCGACTGAATCCTAAATTCAGGACTGAGTAAAACAACCAAGTACTATGAAAGTTTTCTATGTTGGTTGCTTTGTTGTTTCAAACATTATTTTATAACATAGGATACCGAATTCACACAAACAGAAACATATAGATAGTAACTTTACCAGATAATGAGGTAGACTTCGGTAACTTTCACTTCGAATGAATTTTGAACTTTTGATGCTGTTTTTAAAAATCGGAGCTATTTTCCATTTCTTTCATTGTGGTTTATAATTAGAGATAGAGGAGATGTACCGAATGTGGAATAGCTAAGGAAAAAAAATTGAATTAATTATAATTAAATCGTTTATTAAGTATGTGGTGAAGCCAACACTCAGGTTCGTACCTACTTAAGGTATGTACCTGTGCAGCATGGTGATGTCGCCGCATGGTACAACTGGGAATGGAACACGAAGAATACCTACCTACCTGCGCTGAATTATTTGGAATCTCGTCGCACTTTATGGAAAGTACCGGAGCATTTACATTCCCTGTACATTAGGCGTCAGAACCATCGAGAAACGTATCTTATTCTCTCGATATTACCAGCCGAATTATTAAACCGTTACCTCCGCCGCGGCATTATAAAAGCCGGAGTAATGGTTTGACCCAGTCAGTCGATAGAATAGCAAGCCAAACAACTTGTACCGTTATTTACAACTGTCTCGCTCCATGTAATATTTTTATTTATTAATAAACGATCAACAGTTAATTCCAGTGTTTTCTTTACGCGTTTACGTAGCGCGTCTGATTGCTACAAGTATTATACATTGAAATCTTTGGAAATATAGTTACGGAACTTAAAATGTCAACGAAATAAAAGAAACACACAAACATCTTCATTTTAAACGAAAGGTAAAACAATAGAAAAAACCGATATCAAAAAAAATGCTGCTATTATGGGACACACGGATTTTTTTAAAATTTTGCTTGCAATAATCACAAAAAACAATATTATCGGTTCCCGAACGCTCAAAATAGCACCAATGGTAGCAGGCTAAACATTAGATCCTCTCTTCGCCTCTGATATCCCACGGTCTTCGATTTTACAGCTTCCATGACTTTTATCATTTTGTTTTATCCCACGTCTTACGCTGTTTCTTCTACGACATTGTTTCACACTGCTTCAACTACCACAGGCCAAAATACAACCTGGAATAGCAAAAAGAAATTTAGTTCTACTAGAATTCCATTTTGAAAACACTCTTCGTAATATGAGATAGTATTCCGTATTAGGGTCATATATAACAAATATATTCGTAGAATAAAATCTACTTGAATTTAACTTCAAATTATTATGAAAACAATAATAAAAAAAAATTAAATAATAATATTGTCTATCAATGAAAGATTTTCACCATCTTATATTAGGAACGTATGCCATATTCGGTACATCTCCTCTATATGAAAAAAAATGAAAAATATTGTCACACGTACATTTAAGTAGGTCGATAACGTCACAATTATCAAATATAAAAGGACTGAATTACCGACTAAACGACAATATTACTATCAGTTAAAAACCCGCTCCGCAGGTTTTTGCTGCTGGGCCCTACGGGCGGCTTTTGGATCGGCTTCGCTCAGTTTGAGTGTTGGTGACCATTTTATAAATCCGATGGTTCCAAAAATGGCCGGTTCTTCGGATCCAGTGATGGCTAGTTACCGGGACAAAGTCACCGCGATTGGCAACGACGTCAAATATAAAATATAGACGTGTGGTAGAAATCACAACTCACAACGTGGTATTTTATTTACTGCCAGTTACAATAATTACCATAGCATCCACCTCTCCGTACCAGGAGAGGTCGACGAAAGCACGAATCCAATAGTATTTACCGGTTCTAGCCGACGGTTCTCACGTTAGCTGTTAACTTTCCTGAATTCGGTTCCATCACAAAATTAGATTTTTAACAAACTTCAAGTACGAAGATGGTTTTGCATAAGGCGTGGCAGAGGTGATACCAGAGATGTTGTCACGACCAATATCGGGACACGAGATGATATTTGGACTGAAAATCTAATTTTTGTGAAACAAGACAGTTGGCTGCGTCATGGGATTGACTGGTCAAATCACAGGATTTGGCAATTGGAAGGAGAAAGTCCTACCTTTGATGGGTTCATCTACTGTTCCGGGCCGATCTAGGTGCTGGCTGCACTCTACGATAACGGCATAACTATAGGTCACAATTTCTTACAATTTTTGGTATATTAAGTATTTTTAACAATTCACGTTCAATTTAAAGTTCACGCCTTTATTGTTACATGTTGCCTTTTGGAACTACCTATTGGGTGCCCTCTGCCTCAGTTCAAATAAAATCACCGCACGAGACACAAGTCCTAACAGTCGTATCGCTTTATAATTAATAACCACACCGCAGAACTCATAAACCGCAGTTTAATAAGCTAAAATATCGCTTGCTTACCATTAGCGTACGCCATTAACTCTATAAAGCAAATATCACCAATTTCCCTTCCCCATTTTTCCAAACTAACAATTACCTTCCCGGTGGCATTTATTTATTTATTTATCTATATAAGGTATGTTTACATTGCATTATTCGATGCCTGTCTCACTAGGGTATACCTGTGTTGAGGCAGGCGTAAACTGTGTTGAGACAGGCATAAACTCAGTGCATGGAGGGTATGCAACGGTTTGGAGATATTGGTAAGTCAACTCCAGAAATTTAATAAAATAGATAAGAACCGCAATTATCAATGTTACAGTGCACAAAACGCAGCATTTAATCCCTCGATTTCTTGAGAGGGAACACTTGCTCCCCGCCGCAACAAGCGAGATTCCAAAAGCAAGATGTGACCGATATCATTGCGAATTTTCAACTCATTTGATGTAGGTAATCTTAGATTTTGTGCAATATTGTGGATGTGTTCTATGTAGGCATGTAACATCTTCTTCTTTTGTAGAAACTAAGCAGGGACTTTCAAGGAAAGGAGGAAGACAAAGGAAAAAAAAACAATTGAGAACATGGGTTTAGTTTTTGAGCTGTTCCAGAACTAAACAATTTCAACCGTACAAACGCAAGGCTATTAATAACGTTCGACTAGTGCTAACAGTGATAAAAAAACAATCCGAAGACGATGCTCAATAAGGTTGAACATTATCTGTCTAGTAATATTTAGTGAATTTTTCAATCTTTCTTCGTGCCACCTTTGTTATTATATATTTATATTGAAATATATATTTTTATTGCATTGTATGTATGTATTCCATCGCCAACAGAAAAAAATTTGGTTCCAAGTTCCAACTGCCATTGTTCCCAATCAAACTTGCCCTGTAGCGTTAATTTGGCCAGGAGCGTTTTCAACTGCACAAGTGCACAACTTCAGTGTCCAACGCAACCTAGATAACTTACACCAACAAAACACCTAAGTTAGGCAATCCATTAGTCCGAATTAAACTCGGCGAACCGACGGATGTTTGGACTGCCCAATGAAGTTTACATGGAATTCGAATTTCGCAGACATTGATTTTATTTATTTTTACATTAACCTCTAGCCAGGTCATGGTCAATGTCATTTTTGGGAATCTGTGTGGAAGTTTTGAAAGAAAATTTTGAGAAAATTGTGAACCTCCCCCCCCCCCCCCCCCCCAACCCCTCCAGCCACCCCTCCTCCCTTCCGCATTTATTTGAAGTACTCTAATAATTTGAATCGAATTAAGAATTATAGATATCTTACTATAAACATGAAAGAGTAACAAATATACATACATACACATAACTTAAACTTACCGAAACCAATATTTTCTAACATAGAAAACCGAACATATTTTTACTCAAAAATCTTATTTCTATTTGTATTCATTATATATGTGTTAGCTCTGCGCCTTTGTAATTTGTATTTAGTATCATATAGGAGGCATGAACTATGATAAAATTGCTTTGACACATAATTCTGGAGAATGCTTTCTGCGCTCCGCTATATGAAGGAAGTAATGATAGTTACAAAAAGCTGAGTGTAAATAACAGCACAAAGCTGGAGAGGTCGGTTTTCCTACGCCACCCCCCTCCCCTCATTTCCTCGGCGTACCGCACCCCCGCATCATCCGGATACTCGGCGGCACTTTCCAAGCTAGAGGTTTTACGCAAATTCCTTTCCGAGACGTCAACTTTAGTGAAATATATATTCGGGGAGGGTTTTGTTTCAGAATGCACAAGATTCTCAAGACGCTTGCAAAACACTTTTTTGAGAAGAAAGACAAGCAAGTTACAAATAATCTGACATTAATTTAAAATCTCCTACTAAAATCAGTATAAGCGGAAGATTTGCTTTTGCAATGATGAAGGACTTAGCCAGCCATAAATTGTAGAAAATAATAATATTAACAATTAATTTTAAATGTCGGTAACCCGCTCATTTATTGAAAGAATGTAATCTTTAGCAAGTAAGTAAGTAACCAGCCTCACTAGACGATGTCTGTTCTGAGATGCGCAATAATACAAAAAATTACAATATTATTAAGGGGGGAAAAGGAGTGCATAAAAATTAATACCAATTTTAACCAAGAGTAAAAAGAGACTAAAGTATATCAAATATCTCCTTAAAAAATGGGTACGTATAAATATACTCGTTTATTTGTATATTTATACGTATCCATAACACACATATATACATACACATTTATATATACATAATAATACGTACACAAGATTTTAAAAGAATTATTGGAAATTGTTAAAATGTATAAACATGGGTTAAAAAAGGATAAATCTAAATTTAAGTTAACCCTGACGAAGTAGGCATTGCTTACGATACGTATTTGTTTTTTAATTAGCAAACATGGTTAAAACTGAGTACTTTAATTTTGAATTAAAAGGTGCCACAAAGTAAGTTTGCTGTGTTTGAAAAAGTAAAATATTAATACTACTTAAGGCGCCGCGTCTGCGCTCAAAAAGAAGAAGATGGAGAGATATGTAATTACGAATGTTAGAGGAGCGCGCTAATATTTAAAGCGATAAAATCGAAGCGTGAAAAGTTGTGAAAATGTTTAATAAAACAAGACAAGTTTAAAATAGAGCAAAAATCTCGTGGAAGGCGTCTTAAGTATCATTTAAAGAAATGTTGTGAATTTTTTATTCCAAAATAACGTATATTTTTTAAGAGCTTAAAAACTTCAAATGTTTAAGGGAGACATGTAAGAAATCGGTAGAAATTTGGATAGCTTATTTATTCATATACAACTTTGTTAACTCGTGGCTCAGGTTTTCTGGAAAGCACTGGTTAATTGATTGTCAGCGCAATGAGATGATTCCTTCATACGATCAATAATTCGGCTCAGGCATTTGTTATTCTCATATTTTTTCACAGATAGAGATAATGTCATTTAAAATATCCCAGCAATGCAATGGATTTTACACGCTTGAGTTTAGGGAACTTTTTTATGTTTGTGTAACATAATACTCTCAATCGTAAAAAAATGTGTTAATATTTATTTTTCATTTTATCGATTGGTTTTTAAAGAAATGTCAAATATGTAAACCGTCCGAAAACCGGTCAAAATCGTATTAAAATAAAATATCTAGGAAAGAGGTTTTCCCGATGACGATCGATCGTGAAGGAAAGAAAATTTATTTAACCACTCCCCACTCTAAAACATTTTAGCCGTTGCTCGTCGGCGGAAGTAACTTGAAAGAGATATTATTACTGTAGGAACGAAAATTCAATTACATAATTGCATTGATCAGACTTGCAGTCCTTCCGATTGTATTTTCCGGTTACATAATGAAATATGAGAGGATTTTTATTTTTTTTTAGATTAACTCCACACAGGAGGCCTTATAATATATGTATTTGCAAATAAATGAATACAATAAAATAAAAAGCGACCCATGTTGTGGGAAGGAGGAAACACAATTTATCCATAAAGACACAATTGAATTAAGATAATGCGTTCCAATTAAAAGCACCGATTTCCTAGATTTCCCTTTTGCACGGCAGTCAGGAGACGAACGGGGTTGCTAATCATTCCAGAGGTCGCAGGTTCAAAATCCAAATAAATTTGATTTCATTAACTTGTGATATTTTAAAATTTCTTAATTAACTAAAAATAATATTCAAATAATATATTTCCATTAAATATATTTTCAAGTTCCAGAGTGGGTAATTTTTGTGTCGACCTAGCGAAAGACCACCATTCAGAACCGAAATTATGCTTGAAATCGGTTTAGCTTGTTTAGCGACGAGAACTGAATAGCCAGGTACTTCCCCCCCCCCCCCCAACCCCTCCTCCCACCTTCCTCTTTCCATCTCCTTCCTCTCCCCACCACCCTTAGCCTAACAACAAACTCAATTATCGGGGATGCCAATCGCGACAGGGTTGGGAGCAGTTGCGACTCTTTTGTGGTATTCATATACATGTCTAATCATATATATAATTCAACGATTGTCAGAAGGATAGTTAACCTTTAACTACTGTCGTGCGGTCTTACAGGCCCCGGCAGGTACTTGACTTGCTAGTTTACCGCTTTCCCTGCGTAACATCGATCGCCACTTTTAAGTAGCTGCAAGTTCAGTACGCACATTGACGTGGGAGCAGAAAGTAGTGTCTTCATGCGCGCATTTGGTGAGTAATTACGATTTGAAATTCCGAAGCGGCCTCTCAGGCCTCACGTCAGTAGTTACGTAAGTTTTTAGTTTTATTTTATTGTTAGAATAAATTGTTATTTTTACAGATATTGTTAACTATGGATGTACCAGGGACTTCAGGAAGTAAAATAAATAGTTTTGCGACAGATTTACCGCATCCAAAGAGATCTCGGATATGTGTAAATGAATCCAATCCAAATTTTGCGCAAGTGATTGAGAACTGGATCGCGGATGAGAATTCCAGCGGATCCGAGGTTGACGACGTTGGAGAAGATTTTTGTCCGGAGCACATTGAGCATGATACGGATACTATCACTGATATTTCTGATACCGAAGAAATTCAACCTGAACACCTAGAGGCGCCGTCATCGTCAAGCGAAACAAGTGTGCCCTGACTGTGCTTAGAATTTAAGGTGTAGTTCGACTGTGGTCATTTTTTTTTTCAGAAGGTGTATGTACCTACTCTATTTTTTTTCTAAAATTTATATTAGTCTTATGTAAGAAATACAATTTTTTGTTATTCTGTGAGGAGTTTTTTTTGTGTTTTGATCATTTATATCTAATAGTCAGATTTTTCCCCAAAATTCAAGCAAATTTTTATTGTAGTCTTATATTTAAAAATTTAATAAATTTTATTTTCTTTCTATGCATAGTTTTTGTTATAACACTTCATTTAACATCCTAATGCAAAGACAGATATTTAAATCATCATTTTCTTTATAAAACACTGCATAATATACGCGGCCTATCAGGCCTCACGTCAGTACTAACGTTACAAAAAATGCACGACGCTAGTTAAAGGTTAATATTAAGACACTGAAGTAAATCTGATGGTTTGAACGGTATCTTAACTCTAGAAAGATAATCATATTTTATGAGTTTTAACTAGCTGTAATATTTCATTTTGTTTATAGATTTGAATAAATCAATCGGTATTTTGTTTTTGCAAACAAATTACATAAGAAATACAACAATTTGTGAATTTATATTTATTTGTCATATGAAAAAAAAAAACGAAATGTGAAACATCTTCAATAATCAAGAAAACTTAGAAATATTTTTTTTTATCAAATCACTTATTTCTTACTAATAATCAGCCATTATCAGACTAATGTACTAAATAATTAAGATTTATTACATTTAATAATAACGTATAGTTATATAAAAATCAATCAGATACAGCTTTGTAACGCAGGTATCAATATAATGTTTTTTGACTCATGCGGTCGTTATATGTCAAAACTGGTGAAACCCACCTCGCACGCGCCCCACGCAATGTCCAAGCAGAGAGTGAGATGTCTGAAAAGCACAGCGACAGATTCGCATTAATTAGAACGAGAGAGCAATAATTCTAACACGCATGCGTAAATTTTACGTAGAATATCTTTCCGGGGTTAAGCGAATGTACGAAGGACGGTTCTGGAAACAATAACGAACAGGCACCGCGTGCTGGGTCATAATTTTAATTGTTTTTACTTGAGAGTAGGAACCGCCAGATTTCGGCTATAATACTTCGGTAATAATAATATTTAGAGCCAATTGAAGCTTTGTTTAAATTCTGCTCCCTACCTTCCTTACCCTCTCTCTTCCAAAACTCTCCAGGAAAAACCGCATGAAATATTTTTAACATTTATCTATTGTTTCCAGAAACGAGCTCATTCATTGCTCATTAATGACTCGTTTAATTACGTGAACCGGGAAGGAATAATTAACCGAGGTTTTATTGTGATCTGTGTAAAATGATTTTGGTCTTTATAAATGTTTGAAATTATGATTTCCTTGGAAATCTTATATATATTTTTATTTTTAACTTTATGAGAAATCGAAGTAGTCGAAACAGTCGAAGTATGATACAGTTAACAGTGACCGAATTTGATATTTAGACACCTCAACTCAGTTGGTAGAGCTGTTGTCATGTAAGCAGAAGGTCCTAGGTTCGAATCCCAGAGGTGCCAATATATTTTTCTGATTTTTCTGTCTCCAGCTCTTCGATTGAGTTTTGCTAATGTTGTCTTCATTCAATTGAATATTTCAATTTGAGGTTTTACTCATTAAGTTAAAAATTAAAAAAATATAATAAATATAAGATTTCCAAGGAAATCACAATTTCCAAGTAGGCATGTTCAGAAAGTAAGTGGACTGAATTTTTTTTTTTAAAGTGTTCCTATTAGAAAAAAAATTAGAGGATATTGTTTATACACTTGTTGACTATTTTTCCGAATAATTGCCATTCCGTTCAATGCATGTGGTGAGCCGTGGCACAAGTTTCTTCATGCTGTGATGTATTGCATTGATCAACAGTAAAAATTAGAAAATATCGTAGCTTCCCACTTTAATTTAAAAAGAAAATATCAATTACTTATAAAACGGACACACCTACGACATCTATCGAATCAGAGTAAAGTGAATTCATATTTACGGTAGGGATCTATAATTAGACAAAGTGAGACGAGTATTGATTAAAAAATCACAGATGGTATCAACAAATAACCACGGACAGGGACATCCCAATTTTTAGGCCAAATTCCAAATATTGATATCTTGACAGCCAATTAGGTTGCAGCGAAAGCAATAAAAGTATTGAACAAACCCATTAATAAACAGAAAGGCGTTCACCAACGGGGAACAAAGGATCGACCTTTGGACTCGGCAATTAAGAATGTAATTAATTATCCTTTCGTTCTCATCGGACCGAGAGGTGAATAAACTCCATGGGAAACAGGAAACCGATTCAGGGACATAAGCGCATTGAACCCGCGTTTGAAACTAAACATAAGAGTAAATTAAGAGGTAAGGAACCGTAGTTTTCGAAATAATATGGAAAAATTAAAGATGAAAAAAAGATACACGTAAACAACGATGGAAAAGTTTAAGTGAAAAATTGAATAGCAAGTGACGAAAACGTGTTGGAAGATGTTAAGGAAATTTCCATCTATAATACGATTGTTTGTGACGACCGGAGATGATCGATTCGAGGGAAAACGTGCTAAAGGAAATGGAAATGTTGAAAAAACAATGGAAAATTATTGTTATCAATTCTAGATGGAGCGAGGATATTACGATAAAAGATTTAGGGAGAAAACTTTTTTAAAAAATGAGAGTTATAAAGAGTGGACGAGGGTACATTTCAGAGGTTTAGTGCAGTAACAAGTGTTTGAGAGGAAAATAGAGTAGAGTATCTAGGGGAGTGGAAAGTGCTGAAAACATTGCGATAGATTTAACTCAGGAAAAGTAGTCATTTTACGTAATTAAAATGGAGATCATAGTGTTGCATAGCACGCAACTGCAGGTAAAAATGAGACATTACAATGGTTGTCGATCTCACATGTATTTTGTTGATATAAACAAGGAATATTCGAACATGAAAATTGTTTAGATTAAAGCAATTAGTCGTTAAAAGGGCTATAAAGATTAACATTGGTCTTACGTAATATTTACATTATAGAATTCCCATAAAAGTTAACGACACTGAAATAAAAGAGAATTTATTGCGAGGTGGTTACAAATATTAAAGTAAACAACTGTCAAAGCTTATGGTTTATGAGATTCTGGGTAAGAGAGAGACGAAATTTGGGGGACGTTCACTATGGAGTAATAAAAATGACAGAAATTTAAGGGCCGAAGTGGGGGTATCTCCTATAAAAATGTGAAAAATGATATATTAATTAATAACAAATAGAAAATGAAATTTTCCAAGAGGCAGCAAACATCAAAAAAACGATATGGTTATGTGAGGAGGGTACAGGGAAACGATGGGAGAGTAGATACGACAGAGAAAAACAAAGGAAATCTTAGATTAACAGTGAATAAAATAAATACGGCTTGAAATATAAAAATTTATAGGGATATGGACAATAGCGTGAGAATAAATAAGGAAATTCATGAAAAGAGAGTCGTGAATAAAAGAAAATTCGATAAAAAAAATGGAAAATTCAAATATACGACGTAAATAGAGAAAATTCGGTTTTAAATGGGAAGGTTCATATAGAAGACAGAAAAACTCGAGGAAAAATAATAAAATAAAAATGAACAATTTGCAAGAAAGACTTCGACATGAAGATATCTCTGATAGGCGAATTTGGGGACAGATTTGGAACATATGGTAGATGCCGTACGCATGGACATGTTGCGAAATAGATGAAAATAGAGCTTTAAAATTATTAAATTCAAGCTAATTTTGTATGAACACCAGAACAAAGGAAGTTGAGGCGATTTAACATGATCGTACTGAATCCGGGTCTTGTAAGTATGAAAGTACGGGACAGGAGTGAAAGGTACAATCGCGGAAGGGACTAAGGGACAGCATTCGATAATAATGAGGAAATTTCAAGAAATTACGAGTTGATAGAAATTAGATTGGTTTATTACAGGAAATTCAGATACTCTCTTTTGGACCTGAGAGGGGGTATAAGAAGTAAGACAAATGCCAGTTGGAAGGAGTCTGCGGTCGTTGTTGAAAGGGTTGAAGGTTCGTGAAACATGACGAAACGTTTGGTAATTTAAAGTTGAAGTGATAAGTATTGTAAGACTTAGAAAAATTTCACATTCTAGCCAGTGATCTACAAAAAAAAAACTTTGCAGTTAAAGTCAGTGAAAATAAAAATAAAGTTAACGCATTAATTACTTGTGAAAAATAAAAGTGCTCGTGATAAATACAATTTGTTTTAGTGGAAAATTCGGATTTTATAATCACTTAATATTGTATTTTCAGACTTAGAAATTTCGCGTCTAGGTACCAGTGATAATTAAGTGTGAAGAAGTTATAAATAAATACGTGTGTCCAATCTAAATGAAAAGTGTTCTAATAAATAATAAATATTTAAATTAATTATCTACAATAATAATAATAAAACAAAATAATATTTTATTAATACATAAAAGTTCGGAGGGATAAAAATTTAATTTAACAACAATTTACCATCTCGAAATTAATCGTGAAGTAACTATCATTTAAAGTGTTATTTAACCAACGAGTTTTGAAATAAAATACAGTTTAGAACGATAGAGTTTATACATCAATTATAAATATAATAGGTATAATAGTAAATTATATATATATACATATATATATATATAATTTTATTGTTCCCAAGAAAAATTTAATCAAAAAGAAAAACACTTTAAAAAAAAAAAAAAAAAAAAAAAAAAAAAAAAGGGGGGTATCGATTCCTACCTCTGAATTCATGTTTTGAATCTAATTTTATATATGTATTAATATAACTTCAGAAAATCCAGAGCATTTGAAATAAGTTATGATATTGGAAATAATTTCAATTATAATATTAATATATATACCAGTATATTATTAATTATTTATTGAGACAAAGTATATATAATTGAATATATATGTATACGTAATTACTATACTTATCGGGGATCAGACTAGACAATTGCGCAAGGTAGGTCATTATCAAACAAAGAAAAAAAATTAGAGCCATCGCACACGTCTTCGGGAATGTCTAAAGTAAACACACATCATACGCTTTGAATCTAGGTCACGAGGCCGTCGGCCGTCGTCACTGGGATACTAGTTCGAATACGGTAAAAAGAAGAAAAAAAATCACCTTGATTAGTGGATATCGTATTAACTTCTAGGAACGGGATAAAATTATGATATTGCGCAATTATGAGAAACAAAAAAAAAAAACAAAAAATTAAACACAATCTTTAATTTGAACGTAAAGAGATATCTATAGAACTAAACAATTGAAAATAAACAGATTTATTATAGCAAATCAATTAAGGTGTAATGAAAATTTACATGAAGCAGTTGATAAATCACGGGATAGCTTAATAAGGTGTATTGAGGATTTACATGAAGCAGTTGATAAATCACGGGATAGTTTAATAAAATGTATTGAAGATTTACATGAAGCAGTTGATAAATCACGGGATAGCTTAATAAGGTGTATTGAGGATTTACATGAAGCAGTTGATAAATCACGGGATAGTTTAATAAAATGTATTGAAGATTTACATGAAGCAGTTGATAAATCACGGGATAGCTTAATAAGGTGTATTGAAGATTTACATGAAGCAGTTGATAAATCACGGGATAGCTTAATAAGGTGTATTGAAGATTTACATGAAGCAGTTGATAAATCACGGGATAGCTTAATAAGGTGTAATGAAGATTTACGTGAATCAATTGAGAATCACGGGATAGTAAGAATTTATCAAAAGTTGAACCTTGGAGGGGAGGGAAAGAAAAAAAAATACAGTTCAACCAACAGAAGGCAGTGGTCGCTTCTATAACAAGGACCATTAACCAAAACAATAGAGATGACGGGTCTCTCAAATAAAACCGTCAAAAACCCAAACAAAGCTTGGAGTTTTGGCGAATCTCCAGAACACATCGCCAGATAAGATCTTAATCTACTAGTATATATTAATATTACCCACTATTCTTACGTATGTATTCGGTTACCAAACTTAGGATTGTGCAGAATTCTATGGGCGAGATCCGAGCTTGAAATTCGATGCAAGTAGTTTCGTATTGCAAGTTATAAAACCTTCCCAAAATGTATGTTTATATATATATATATATAAATATATTTCTTTTTATGTACTGTTCATTGGATGAAACGAACTCACTTACAGTTAGTGCTTTAGACCTGTCGGGTCACTCTCGTCTCATTTCTTGAACGTGGAGGGAGGATTCACGACCCGTAACTCCACACAACCCCGTGAGTATATGATTGCATATAGGACGAAACCGGTTCGCCCTAAGTAAATAGTAAACTTTGGAGGAGCAGGAATTTGGAGGTATCTAGGCTCGGGTGAAGACCTGAAGGCAGTGCATGATGGCGAGAGGAAGGTTCGGTTGGGACGCGATAACTTAGGTATCAATCAATCGAACCGTGCCAAAAGATTGTGCGAATTTCTAGTTGAAACCTGATCACCTTGCTTACTTGATGGAGGCAGGAGCCAAATTTTGCCAGAAAAGGGTTATTCTGAGTTCGTCAAATATGCAATTAACTAATTACATTAACCTACTAAATCCATCTTTATATGTACCTTATAGCAGCTGAATCAAAATGGAGGGCCGCCAAGCAGATACAAGATACAATCATAATCAAATTTACTAACATTTAACCATTTGAGTTATATTTAATTATCTGTTCAATTAGTCATGTGTAGTTTCGATTAGTACTGTTTATTTACGAATTCATTAGGATGTAGGGGATCATAATAAACGACAAAGGGAAGTTAGCTCATTTAGAGAAATTACTTAAGGTTAGATTTGCAAGAGAGAGACCAATACAGTTTGAAACTCAACGCTCCGTTTAGAATCAAAAGGGTTACCACAAAAATGAAAGTAATTAAAGTCCTATATCATAAATCAAAAAAATTACACAACGTTTGATGGAGTTTAATTACAACCTAAATACGAAAATATTTACGTTCAAAGTCGTAAATAACGTATTAATTAGTTAAGTACATGTATCTCCAAAGATATGTAGTACAAGGGAGCTTTAAGTAGCTTTCTGTAGTTATCAGAGGAAATAAGGGTCCAATTTTCATAAAGGCTTGTGTGACGTAGGGGAGGAATTTTCCATCCCTACCACACATATGCAAAGCCTTAAGAATTTAAATATCGATCAGAGCCAAGAGAAAACGAAAATATTACGACTGGTGCCAAGTGCCCAGGAGTAAATAAATATATACGAAAAAAAGAAGAATATTACAACTGTCTTGCCGAAGACCAGGAGAGTTATATAAGAATTAAATACAACGATAAAAGACAAAACATCACAATGCCCTCTTCACAGCTCCTTCCCCAACTTCAGAACCACTTTCTGAACCTGCTCGTAGGTTAAAAATTTATTTTCATCCATATATACCTTTTAGAAGGTAAAAAGATCATAATCTGAAGACACCAAGTCAGGGGAATAAGGAGGGTGGTTCAAAAGATCAAATGAGTCCAAGCGTATTGATGGCTAAGGCTGTGTGAGGACGGACGTTTTCGTGAAATAAGCAGACTTCTCTGGTCAGCATTCCCCTCCTTTTGTTTTGAATGCCAGTGCATTCCCCTCCTTTAAAGTTTTTTTAGGGTATCACAATATTGTTATGGTGGTCTCGAACTGAGGCGGAAATTCTACCAAAATTATGCCTTTTCGGAAATTGTGCTTTTGAATTTTTGGCAGATGGGGAATTATTGTGATACCACTTTGACGACTGTTTTTCCCCAGTCATGTTACGAGTCACCCACTTCTCCTCTCATCTCCAGTCACAAGAGTGCTCAGAAATCCTCACCTTTTTTCTTGTAGGTGTTACTCCTTCCGTGATTTTTTACTTGGCGGGATTTTTGCCGACATCATGAGTTTACGTACTACAATGTTAGTAGTCAGGAGATCCCCCTCTACCATTCAGTGTTATCAAACCTCAAAGAACTAAAAATCACTGTCCGTTATGGTCAAGCAGTACACTTACTTTCTGAACATGCTAGTCATATATTGTGGATCTTGTGAATCGGCTGAGTTTGTCTTTCTTTTTACATGAGATCCACACAGGAGGCCCTGAGGAAAATAATTTCCCTCAGGGCCTATGTCATCTTTGGGGATGCTGTGTGGAGGTTTTTTGGGGAAAGGAAGGAGAGGAGAGTTCTGGGAAGGAAAAGGGTTTAAGAGGTGGGTAGGAATCTGGGGTTCAGTGTGTCCTGGTTATCCGCCTCCAAGACCTAGACAAACTTCACCCCATAAACCCGGGCACCCCTGCTAAATCCCCAAACGTAGCGAACCACTTGGGGTGACCTATGGCAGAGGTGTTGGTTGTCCAATAAAGGTTCCCGGGATGGTCGTACCCATTCCCGCCTCCCAAATCCTCTGTGTAAAGTTAGCCTGATTGTGAATGCGTAAATTACAATATGTTTTGTACATAATTGTTTCAGTGACATTAAATTCAGAGCTTTAAAAATACAGTCTGTAGGAGTTCTAATTATTATTATGAATTGATAAAAATAAATACAACGATTGAGTATCTTTCATGTTCAGTTTTACGAAGTTCCGGAATTTCTAGGATCCCGTGCGAATTTATGAGAGTGCATTTGGCATATGTTTGACTATGGTACATCATAAAATATTAAATAAACACAATGAAAGCACTGCCTGCTTACTGGCAACAAAGAAAGGTTTTTTACTCTCAAAATACATTCAAAATCGCAAATCATTAAACAGATAATTCTGGTGGATTAAATACATCTAGGTGGCATTGGTCGTGACGTAAGCACAGGGCTAGGAACCTTTTACCTCCCCTTTCCCCTGGCTATTTTCAAAGTTGTTTGCCTGGCTCAGAAGTTTTCCGACCCTCGCGAAACAGACATAAATGAATTACGAGTAATACAAAATTTCGGACTCAAAAAAGCTATTTAACTTTTGTTGAACATCAACTAAAAAATTACACGATAACTCTGTTAACAATAATTAAAAAAAAACTTTATGAATATAGTATTATGTCTACTAATGTAAAATAAATAATAAACTCACAAGTGCTCTCAATCTACACGCGACAACATGGAAATGTACATTTACAGACATACAGTTACTTACAGATGTGGCAAGAAGTACAGTTAGCTACGAGGGAGCAATTTATGTTATTGACTTCCAGGCGATATTAAAAAAGAAAAAAATAAAGTGTATTTTGTTTAATATTTTGGTATATGTATGACCGACGACGTTAGTTAAATTCCTCGACTGGCCAAGTCCTCCATCACGACACAATTTCCGCTTAGGGTAATGAAAGTAAGAAATTTTCCAATATTGTTATATTATTCGTAACCCGAGAATGTTTGTTTATCTTTTTAAAATGAAGGACGCATAATTTTTTTTCCTTCTGAAATTAAATTAAAAAAATGGTGACCTGACATTTGGTCCGGCGACATTTGGACCGGCGACAGTTGGTCCGGCGACATTTGATCCGGCTGACATTTGGTCCTGCCGACACTTGATCCGGCGGACAGTTGATCCGGCGGACAGTTTGTCCGGCGACAATTGGTCCGGCCTGATCCTTTAGAAGATGTTTTCTTCAAGTAAGTATGTAAAGAGGATATACGGCCGTACAACCAAAGTCAATGTACTTATATCTGAAGGCATCTAGAGTGAAAATCTGCTGTAAAATATTTTTACTAACAATAATTTCGACTCTCCGAAGAAGCATGCGTAAACTAGAACATTAAAAAAAACTGGACTAAGCAGCAATTTAAAAAAAAGGATAATACCGAGTAGATTCAACAAGTGATAAACCAAAATATAAAAACAAAATAACTATACTTAATAGGTATTTGGGTTGGGACGGGTAAGGGGAGGACAGGGATAAGGGAAAGTTGCCACGCAGGTAGTTTAAAAGTATTATGTACAATTAATTTGAATTGAATATGTGTTATTCGCACCTATGTGATACAATGAACTTCTGTAACATCAGTTACTAGCAGTGAAGTAACGTGCAAATTTAATGTTGCAGTAGTTACATGTCCTTTGCATAAATTCATTTTGGTTGGATTTGGTGTTCCATCTATCAGTGTTGAAAAGGGTATTTTGTCTGCTGTATCGAGTCGGCGCGTGGAAATTTATTTTATTGAGCAACTCCGGGCAATCAACTTTTGAGTTAATAATTTTGTACAGGAATGTGTCACCTTTTAAAATTTATTTATTAATTTACTAATACTTCTTGAAATGACAAGTTTAGTGTTATTGTTCTGTTAAATTTCAAGATCTCATTTACGTAATTTCCAGCACTATATGAGTGGTAATTCGTTAGTTGATCCACCCATCGCTGGCCCCACGAAATTTGAAGTATTACTATTTTTTGTTCATTACTTACCAATTTCAAACCTCAAATCGATTTCAAAAATACCATTAATAATAAGTTGGTATTGATATCAAATGAATTCATTTAGAGTGTCGATGTTTTCTACTTATGCGGTGGTACATACGAAATATACACAATTACTTTTTTCCTTGATGCATTTAAATGAATGCATTTAATTGAATTTTTTATACTTTTATTACTCGGCGATACATCCTCTCTGCGGCACCCCTTCGGGGACACTTAGTTGAGTTTTGTGTAAATCGATGTACCGTATTTTCTCTAAACCGACTGCGTATTATGTATAAGTATGCCGGGGCCTTCTGTCTGGGGATCAAATGTCATGGAACCATCCTATGTGGCGTTTTTAGGGAAAATTAGATACTTACACCATTCGATTCGGATTTTCTCCCGATATGACATAATGTATCATATGCGAACATTTTATTCCGTTTCCTAAATAAACTGATGTATAATAAATTCCATGTAACAACATGCGCAATCATGCATCCCAAAATAACGAAATTGGCTTTATCTTATGGCCCTGTTATGCTCTAAGGCACTTGGGAGTTTTCTTCTTCGCGGGCACTGTTGCGGGCTTGAAAGGGTTGCATGCCAACTCAGAACAACTTTTTATCCCCCCCCCCTGGTGATATGTGGTGAGATTTTAGACTAACCCCCCCCCCCCCACCCCCCCCCCCCGCCTCTGGGGGGGGGGGGTTAAAAATTGCAAAAAGTTGGTCACGTAGTATGGGTACGTTTCCTTACGCCTACTTCTTCCTTCACTCGAGGTCCAGCCCATTTTGTTTTAAAACATATATTATGTATAACGTATAACACATTTATCTTCATTTTATATTATACTGCCGTGAAGAAGCTACGGTTGTAGCGAAACCCGGTCGGCATTAAGTATAGAAAATAAAAGTGGTGTTTACAAAGTTATTGTTTTATTTAAAATTATGTCATATAACTGCTTCGTACGAACAATTTTTTATTTATTTATAACAACGTGGGTACTTTCTTGCTCTCTCCTTCCTATCACTCATTTTCTCATAACAATTCACAATTTGGTGTGTCATTATTTCACTGGCTCCAAATCCCACGAAAAGCTTCGAAAACAATTTGAAAGTTTCATACAACCTTCCATAAATAAATAACAATGTATTTCCGTCCATAAAAAGTTTTTAAAGAGAGCATCTTCCCAAAATTGCTTTTCTTAAAAACTCAGACGAAAAACGACAATGATAATATATTCTATATATATTTGGATTCTCAGAAAAATTATAATTACAGTTGAACAATTTTCAGAATCGATAAATATTTCTATAAATGGAATATTTCTCGAATATATTTATCCGAGACGCTATCCAGGTTACAAACCAATTCTTAGAATGATTGTTTTCAATAAAAAGGGTAGTTGCCTGTAATATGGAAAAAAAATTAGTTGAAGATAATAATGTTAATTCTAAAATTTGAAATATGAGATTGACAAATGCGTCGCTTTGACAGAAGGTGGCAAAAGCGAAATTGGTTATCGCGCACGTCCCGGTTAGACGAGAGGTCTGGGTTCGAGTCCCAGTTGTGACCATTGCCTTTTTCTGTGTCTTGTTCTTTTTCATATTTTCATCTAGATTATTATTGTTGTCTTCTTTTTCGTTCTTCATTTATCTTGTTTGTTATTTTCAGACCTCTCGTGTCTGATGTCTGTAATGTGCTTATTACATTTTTTTTAATTTCATATTGTTTACACTTAATATACATACATAGTTCAAAACCAAGATTTTCAATCAGTAAGAAAGAGTTCAACAATGTTTATAATACTCTTAACATACTTACAATAACGAAAAATCCCACATATGCGAGTGCGTGGGTACACTAACGATGATTTTTTTCACAGAATTTCTACAATTCTTCATATTTCACAGGCTTGGGAATGTTTTATTCAAGTTTTCTTATTATTTTGTTCTGTGAAGCAACTGAACCACAATGGTATGATAACAGAACTTTATATTTAATAGAACTTGAAAACAAACTTCGAAATACGATAAATTGCTCAAATTCTGTGAAACAACTAGCTCTAAGTATACACCTGTATTCTTATTATTGTGATTACTAATTTTTTCGTTATAAGATGGAGCCACTTCCGTCGGCAACTCACAAAGGGACGTGCCCCAGGCTAGCATAAATACCACGATTTAATGAACTTTCTATTCCGCTCTGCGGTAATGACGCTACTGCTTGTCACGGTTATTTTGTACCGGTGAAAGTAGTCGAGCTGGCGACACGGTATCGCTTCCAAGTAAATAAGCACACATTTCACCACTAAAAATTACAAATCTACCGGATCTGCCCTGATGATAGACACTGCAACGCTGACCGAAACGTTGGCTAAAGAAGGAGGTGGCATAACACCCCAAAACCAAATAACGAAAATACTTTTTGGCCTTGAAAATCTTAAAACGTACCTATAGTAGTGTTTTTTATTCTATGATAATAACACTGAAAAATAAAATAATATTTTCTACCACGAAGATTTCGAGTTGGCCAACTATTTAACTAACTAAACATCACGCAATTTCTTCGGAGGAATTATCATATGGGTTGCTTGCCGTATTCATTGACCTGCCTTTATTGATCGAAGGGTGAATTGCTACATATCTATGTATCTGCTCAGTTTTCATCTAAACGTCATCACACGCATTTTTTCAGTTATTTCGACAACGGACCAAAAGCATCCATTTTAAAAATTTTAAAGCTCATTGCGTTTATCAGCCGTTATCCCCCAGTGCCATGAATATGCGGACTCCTAGACACGTTTACTTTTATAACTAAAATCATAACGTAATTATTTTGGTAAACCTCGCATTACAGCTGCTTACGACTACCTTGTCTTCTGATAACGTTTTTAAAGTGTAAAAGACAATGAATGAAATCTACACAATTCAAGTAATAACAAAATAAAATAAAGTAGAGGATACTAAGAGCCATTTTCATTTTTATGATGGGAGGATATAGGAAGCTCGTTTCACATTACATCCATTTTATAAAAGCACGAGTCGTAGAAACGACTCATTCTCATTATTAACGATCTCAATATAAGTCAATTTGTGGTTCTTTGAGTTAAGTACGGAAACGTGTTCCAAGCATGAACGTGTTTCAAAGTATGCATTGGACAGAAAATTTGTGAATTCAATAAAAAATGTGTATTAGATGCATGTATTTTATGTTTCCTACTTATTTAATTCCTAATTGTGACCGGTCAGTGGATAAGTTGGTATCGCGTTTGGGTCTCACCCATAGGTCATGTGTTCAATTCCTCGGCTGGGTACATCACGACACAAGCAACATTTTCCGCTTACTGTGGTGGTAGTAGAAGATTTTCATATATTGTCAGGTTATTAACTCGGAATGTTTGTCTTTCTTTAAAAAAAATGGGTGTGTCCATAAATTTAGCCTGCTGTGTATTATTTTTGCCGCTTCATAACACACGTGTCTTTCCTAAAGTAGATGAAATTGATTTTATTTGAAGAAATTATTTATCACTTCTTCAATAATCGCAAATTTACTTTGTGGCAACATTTTAATCAAATAAATAAATATTATCTCAGTTGCGGCCGTTATCTTTTCATTTTTTTTTGTCTTGTTCTCTTCCATATTTTCGTTTAGATTATTAATGTTATCTTCTTCTTCAATGAAACATCTTTGTTTTCACCACTTTTTCAACCGGGTTCATGGAGTGAAATTTGTCCGGTTAGTTAGGTCTTCTGTCCTCTAGCTACGTGGCAGGCTGGATCGGGAAAGACTGCTTGAGGGAGATCTTTTGACCTCTCCGATAGGACTCTCTCAAAACATCGACGTACACTGCGATAGAAGGAATGGATTCATATGTCCGTCACTTCTAGGAACACTGTCCCCAGATTCTTTCCCACTTCTCGTACCCCGTTTTCCTTCCTAGAACTTCATCTCCTTCCTGTCTTCAAAAGACCAAGAGAAAGAATGAGAAGAAATTCAGAGAAGGAAAAGTGTATGAGGGATGAGTAGGAATCTGGGGTTCAATGTGTCCAGCAGTGACGGACGTATGAATCTTTCCCTCCCACTGCAGTGCAAGACAATGGGTCAAAAGTATCCGGCTGGAGATTTCTAAGTTACATCTCCCTCAATCAGTCTCTCGGCCCGGACACATAAATTCTTTAGTCCGAAGTATTCATTCCTGGGTCGTACTTCACTTTTTTTTCATCCACCCTTCAACTTATGTGACCTTTCAGCCTTACGCTAAACACTAAACGGTGACCTTTTACACATGACGATACCAATAATAGAGCTACAGTGGCAAGTAGTCTATAGAGCCTTAAACGATGCGCCTACACTAAGAAACAAGAACCATAAGAAGAAGTTTATAAAAATTTTAATAGCTTACAAATTTCAAATTTCTGTATTTATTCCATGAATTTGGTAACGAACCTGGATGTTCATTTATTCAGATTCCCATACAAGTACCGGAATATGATTTCAAAAAGTCTACTTTAAAATATTCAATGCACGATAATTCATACCCGTACTTGAAAACTATACACAACCTATCGTTGGTCGTAGATCGACGCATGCCACACTATGTTTTTTTTACGTTTCTCAAACAATTTCCCTCGGGAACTTTGTTTTGGGGATGCTGTGTGGAGGGTATTTTGTGGAAAAAGGGGGAACCTTGGTCTTAAAGAGATCCATATTTATTTATTTATTTATTGACGCCCTATTGGGCTTTTACGAGTACATATTAAATACAAATTTCATTTATAACAATAGTATACACATATAAAAAGATTACAAAATATAAAATAAAGCATAAACTACTATAATGTATTACTTTAGAGAACTGTGGAAGAGAGGAAACACAGAGGCCGGCAAATCGTTCCACAGCCGAGCTGTTAACTCAGTTTGTCGTAAAAACGATTCCGTGGGAATAGTTAAGTATCTACCACTCGAATGAGAGCAAAAAAAAATACTTATAATAATAGATATTAATATTTTTATGTATGTGCAGCGTCGTTTTTGTGAAAAATCAAGGGCGCTGTTCAAACATATAATATATTTTTACAATTCTCCATTTTATTACTACCTACAAACCAGACAAATATTTTTGACAAATTATGGCTAAGAGATTGCATCCACCCGTTCGTGAATCACTAATACAAAACTATAGTGGTTCGCTACGTTTGGTTATTTAGCAGGGGTGCCCGGGTTCATGGGGTGAGGTTTGTCTAGATATTGGAGGCGGATGACAAAGACACGCTGAACCCCAGATTCCTACCCAACCCTTAAACCCTTTTCCTTCCCAGAACTCTCCTCTCCTTCCTTTTCCTAAAAAAACCCTCCACACAGCAGCCCCAAAGATGACATAGGCCCTGAGGAAAATTATTTTCCTCAGCGCCTCCTGTGTGGAGCTCATGTAAAAAAATAAAAATAAAAATTTATTCGCATCTTTTAATTGTCCATTGTAAGCACCCGCTAAACTGCCAAAGCAGTTTGTCAGCAGGTTAATTTCACAATAACAATTATAACACCAAGCGGACACATAACGAGAAACCACAATAAAGAAAATAGATAGAGAAGAATAACATTTCAAGTGACTACAATATATAGACAGATAGATATAACACAGAGAAAACCCTCATAGTAATTCACACACTCAAAGGCACACTTAAAAACTATATTTAAACTCACTCATAAGCACATTTATGCGTAAGATTACGTGCTTACTATATAAATATTAAAAATCTTGATCAATTTACCATTTTCTATTAGTAATATTTGGAATGGGCGTACCTTCATTTTGATTAATTCTTGTATTGTGTGTATTTTTTTACACACTTTACAAATACAAGTCCCGATAAATTGCTTTTTAGCAGTTTGTCTAATGGTTTGTCTAATCTGCTTTATTGTCAAAATTTATTTTTCTTTGGCCTATTTACTTAGGGTAGGCTTGTTGAAAAAGTATCGATATATCAATATTTTTAATTCAATATTTCGATATTTTTAGCCGATATATTTTGATCCGATATATTGATATCGATTCAAAATATTCAATATCGAAAATTGTATCAAAAACGATATTTTTTTTAATTTATGAATTTAAAGTCACTAGAATCTAAAACCGTATAGGAACGAACGGAAAAAAGTAACTGTATTGGGTCATGACATCTGGCGGTTGAAATTTTAACTATTAATAGCTTACAAATATATTGTCTTTGCATTTGTATTTCTGGTCACCAATACTATCTCATGTGTGTAGGTACATACATAGAAATGTATGCTATTTTTCGCCATTTTTTTCTAAGCCACTCCTATGTGTTAGTTCCCAATTGTCTATGATTATTGACTATTCCTTGTTCCAAACACGAAGTCCTTTTTGACAGATTAATACGCCAATAGAATGTTACTGAGAAGCATACAAACTTTGTATGCGTTTCAGTTTACATATAAGTTAGAAGACAGCTCTTTAGTTTTTGATATTTTCGTAATTATTACGTAATAAAAATGAATAGTGATAAAAATACCTTCATGTTTATTGAGATTTTTGTACATTAAAAAAGCAAATTGTGTACAAAAATTACTATTGATAATATTGAGCTGAATACACTATTATTTTAAAAACTCAAAATCTCTTGAAAATTTGACCGATATATCGATATATCGACGTCGATATTGATATTTTAATAAATATCGATACATCGATATATCGATTTTTTTTTCACTTTCGACATCCCCAACTTAGGGTGGGTTTCTTCATTTACCGAGAATGCTAAATGCAATGCTAATTGTAAAAAAAATTATAGAAATTTAAAAATTTCTATTCATTTGACCGTTTACTTTTACAATTAGCATTGCATTTAGCATTCTCGGTAAATGAAGAAACCCACCCTTAATATTATTTACAGTCAAATAATGTACAGGACTATACTGACCTGCAAGGTCGCATGAGATTAACAATATTATGTTAGGTTTTCAAATTATCTCCGGAAGATAGGTATCCTCGCGAAATAAGTAGTTACCGCTGAGCTTACCTAACAAAACTGTTCTTAGTGAATTCAGATAAATCGAGAATACCAAATAAATTAACGGAAGCTGTATTGATAGTTTCACTCGCGTTCGCTGTAATTCCTGCCCAATCTCCAACATGCAAAACACATATTTTTCTGATCTTCTGCCTTCGAGTAGGTATTGTCTGTTACATAAAATTTCATTATTCCTGACACACCGCAGAACACATGATGGCTACATTGAATATGTAAATCCACGCTTCTGGGATTGCTTGTCAGAGCTCGAGCTTTAGTCCATACCGGCATGTTTCCTTCCCGATATTCGCACGTCTGAGGTACACCCAATGGTAGGTTCCTACTTTCTACGAACTGCTATTACCGGGCCGGAACCTCTCGGCAAGATTTATTAGAACTCGTGACGACTTTGTTAGGAAACTGACAGCTTCGCAATAATGGTGGGGGTCTCAGGTAACTTGGTGTATTCGTTTACCAAAGAATTAGTAGTAAACTAATAGATGTCATTATAATAACCAAGTAATATGTGAGAAATGGCCCATCGTCTCAAGATAGCTGGAACTCTCGTGCGGTATTGAAAGTATTCAAAGGCGAATTTGAGTACCTACTAACTAACTACAAACTACAACCGTATAAGTCCGAGCAATGTTACTCAAACTAAGAACATATACATGAAATTCACCAGCTGAAATTTTTTGTAGCAAAAGATTTTATTAGATATTTCTACTCATAAATATTAGAAATATAAAGGGTTGAATAACGCTAGTCTAGACAAGCCATGGTGTGAATTGAGATGTTAGACTCTCCTTGCAAACATTACTGCCAACACAAAACCAAAAATTAGATATTTAGATTAGAAGTGTGTCTTGAAAAGTTTGCCGGTCTAGAAAGCGCCCCTCAATGCGGGAATACTAAAGTTAATGACGCAAGAGGAAAATCCGCTGGAGAAAATAAAGATAATTTCTAGGGAGGGAATCTCCGCGACACAAGAATCCGGGAACTATCCCCCCGAGATTATCATACAATTTTTCCCTCTTCACCATTCGCAACGTTTAATTCTCCGACAAGTTTTTGGCTGATTTGTCACTTGTATCGGGTGGTACCTGCCTGAGTTCGGAACTCATTATGTGTGCCACTACACTACCCTACATAAAAAGGTCTCCAGATAATTCATTTCTTTGACACAGTTTTTAAGGAGATTATTTATTGCGAAAAATAAAAATAAAAAACAATTTAATAATGTTAACGCAGTTTATTCACGCCCCACTTGGGCTTTCAATTTTTTTTTTGGTAGATTACACGCATGATAAAAATAAGGTTACATATTGCAATTGTAAATGTTCTCTTAAATGGCCTGGAAAGAATCTCCTACTTGTGATCTCACTAAAGAAAACAAATCCAAAACTCCAAATTGACCTTGAAAAAAATCACATCTTTGCGACTCTTTTAAAGACTTAAAGAAAGCATCCATTAATTATATACAATTCTTAATTTTCTCAAAAGTTGTCTTGACAGAAGCAAATTCCCGTGATATCTTGAACGATACCATTCCTTTGTTAAGAATATTATGAACTAAATATACAATTTGGCTGTCCTGAAACGGGTATTCTGCCCAGTTGGACAGACAAAGTATCATATTGTAATGTATTGTAATATATATGCATATGTAAATAAATAAAATAAAAATAATAATAAATAAATATAGGTCAATTAGTATAAAATATAGTGTGCAGTTGTGCACTAACAGCAATAAAGATAAATATAGACTGCAATACTATGCTCTGCTCTCGTCACATACTCCAAATTTTGCGGACGCCAATATTACACGTGCCTGACTTCGTATAACGCCATCTAGTCGAAATGAAAATTTCATAATAGGAGTTTTACACCATCTGCTTTGGCGTGCGACTAGTTACCCGTCGCATCGCTCTTGTCGTGGCGATTCGCCGCACAGCCACTCCATTTTCACCTTCGATTAATATCGCATGCGACTAGTTCTGTTTTCTTTCAAAATGTTTTGCAAAACAACCAATTAATTAAGAACACCCAAAATAATTCGTTTTTTTTTTTTTATTTTTTTTATTTATGCATTTTTTTATTTTTTTTTTTTTTTTTATTATTTGTTTAATTACAGAATACATTTTGTACAAAAAATTTGAGTAGACCCACAAAGCTGTCATATGACAGCTTGTCTGCAGGTTCTAACAATTTAAACATTCTTAATATTATATCTAAGAAAATATTTGTAAATACATTTATAGTTTTAAGGAAACATTAGAATAGATCACATAGTAATATTGGATAATTTAACTTACACTCATAAATATATAAGATATTTCAATATACCTGCCTAATAACAAGATATGTAGGCAGCTATATTAAGATATTCAAAGATACATGGAGTTTTCACTCATTAACCATAGTTTTATCATTTTAGGACATAGTCTCTCATTTTTTTCAAGTTTTATGTTTTTATTGATTTTATTGAAAATCACTGGTATTAGATATTCAAGAGTACGGCTTCCATATTTATTTAATATTCGAGGAGTTTTTAGGCCCTTTCCTTCTCTAAATCTTGTGGTATGTTTGTGTACAAGTAGGTGTTTGTAAGGGCTTTCCCCCATATTATCCATAATAGTAGTGAACCAGTGGAGACCTTTTATTGTAAGTAAGCTCTCTGAGCCATACAGTAGTTTTAAGTTATGTCTCTGTTTGTAAATATTTGTTGTGACAATTTTTTTTATTATGGCAGTTTGTAAATTTTCAATATATTTAATGTAAGTAGTGCTTGCATGTCCCCAAGTTCGAATACCACATCTAAGGATGGATTCTACCATAGAAAAATATATGAGTTTAAGAGTACAATGAGGCAAAATAAATTTTAATTTGTAAAAGTTACTAGCTAAGGATCTGAGCTGGTTACAAATTTTAGCCACTTGTTTATCCCACTTAAAATTATTATCTACAATTATACCCAGATAAGTATATTCATTTGTGAAATCTATTTTTTCACAGTCACAAACATTAATAATTCCTCTATG
The DNA here is from genome assembly GCA_929108145.2 of Limnephilus rhombicus. NCBI lineage: Eukaryota > Metazoa > Arthropoda > Insecta > Trichoptera > Limnephilidae > Limnephilus > Limnephilus rhombicus. The sequence goes on along the minus strand of OV815279.1, from coordinate 11,815,134 downwards.
TATACAGTCAAAGCTATGAGCGGTTATTTTAGGAACATTCCACATTTTCAAACTTGGTGATTTTATGTACATGCATTTGGTTTTTTTTTTACATTAATAACTAATCCTACATCATGAGCCCATTTGAGAAGCTCGTTAAAATCTCTTTGTAATTCTTGTGACTCAAGTAATTCAAGAATTGCTTGTAGAATAAATAAAAGTAAAATTTGTTCATGCTGAGCAACACGTTTATGCGGTAAGTGATCGCCTGCGACTGAGACTGACCTTTTCGACTGCGACTGACCGAACGGCAAAAGTCGAAAGCTATTGGCGCTTGCGATTTCAGTCATCTGCGGCCCGCCGAAAAACTATTTACGAAAAATCGACTAGTGTAAATCCCGCACGTGATGATGAAACCTAGACTGTATTTGAAATTTGCAAATAATGGTCAGACTTTTGAAACACAAAACACCCCAGAACTCATTTCTTATGTTCTTCTTTATTCTCTGGATTTAATATACCCAACGAGGAAATACAAATAATTTACAGGAAAACCGTTCCTGCCAAGATGGAGGAGAAAAGTGACGGAGGCTGTAGAGGGAGGGAAAAGAGATGTCAGTCAGACTGTCATCTTCGGGGCTTAAGGTTTGAGATCACACCTGGTCCAAGATTCTAACAACCCCTCTCCAAGAAACTCCAAATCTAATCAGTGATTGATCATTCTTCCAAACTTGAAATTGTGTTTGAATATTTTTTATTAGATTTTTCTTCTTCTCAGGGGTTGATATAATTTATAATGAAATACCTTTAAGTCCTATTTTGTGTTGGAAAGAAAAAATATTTCTTTTTCGAGACGAACACCGATCTAGAAGCATAGCTTTAGCTTCCAATTTTATACCCTCTTGGCCCAGATAGATGAAGCTAACGTGATTCAAAAACAAACATATAGACCAGGGTAAGCATACTGCAGGCTTATTTATAGATTTAAAAAAGGCTTTCGATACGGTTGACCACGGGATACTACTAAAGAAGTTAGAACACCTAGGCATAGTAGGCACTCCCCTGAAGTTACTGTGTAGTTACCTCTCTAACCGACACTGTCAGACCTTTGTTGGAAAAGGGACAAGCAGCATGGGAACGATAAAATGTGGTGTGCCTCAGGGCTCCGTACTTGGACCATTACTATTTTTAATATATATAAATGATATTACTAAATGGGGACTTAAGGGTACAATACAACTTTATGCAGATGATACAGTGATTCTTTATCACAATAATGATTTAAACGAACTAGAAAAGGAAATGGAAAGGGATATAGCTTGCCTGGCAAACTGGTTGCGATTAAACAAACTTAGCCTAAACATAAGAAAAACACATTACATATTGTTTGCAAATAAAAAAAATGTAAGTCTTAATATAAGTCTTGATAATAACCGCCTTGAAAGGGCTGATGTTACAAAATATCTTGGCCTTTTCATTGATTCACAACTCACATGGAATCACCAATTTAAACATGTTCTATCCAAAATTACTCCTATAACTGGTGTTTTATATAGATTTCGCGGGTTACTTCCTCCTTCTCTATTAAGATCGATTTACCATGCTATGATTCACTCACATCTAATATATCTTGCCGGAATCTGGGGATTTGCTACAAAAAAAATGATTTCAGAAGTCCAAGTCGTCCAAAATAGAGCCCTGCGAAATATATTCAGTCTACCTTGGGATACACACGTCAAAGACATTTACAGAAACACCCAAATACTTCCTTTTAACACCATTCCCACTTTTGAAATAACAAAAACTATATTACAAGTTATTCAACACTCGGCACATTCCAACACTAAACTCAATTACAATTGCGACGTACACCAACACAACACAAGAAATCACAACAAACTTCATATACCAAAAATCAAATCAACAAAATATGGACTAAGATCCCTAGAATACATAGCTTACACAAAATATAATCAACTACCCAACGAGATCAAATGTGCAAGTCAATGTAAAAAGACCCAAACTAACATGCTCAAACTTCATTTTATGAATGACTATCTGAAATAATAATGTTGTGTATGTCCTATGATATGTCCACTTAATACATACAGCTATATGTTTCATGTAATGCGTATCATTCCCGCAATGAGTTTATTAACTCTTGGGAGTACAATGCTTTATATAATATACTATATTCTGTATTGTATTTTAATAAATAAATAAATAAAAATTTATGTTAAACTGATTGGGGAAAAAAGTTAAAACTTTTTTTACCTGGTTCCATCTGGAATAAAAATTTGTTGGTGAATTAAGGAGAGAAATATTTCGCTTGTGAATTTTAGTTTCTCAGAAAGGCGATACCTACTGATATTCTATATAGGTAATACAGATAAAATCATCTACGAGTATTTACACTGTATACTTCTGATTTCATGTATCACCAATTTGGGAGGCGGTTATGGGTACCGCCGCCCCGGGAACCATTTATTGGATAACCAACACCTTTGCCATAGGTCACCCCAAGTGGTTTGCTACGTCTGGTGAGTTAGCAGGGGTGCCCGGGTTAATGGGTTGAGGCTTGTAAAAAAAACACTTTTTTTTAAATGACAAAATTACGGTTTTTCGCAATTTATTATTTATTCGCAGGTTTTGTTTTTATTGACCTACAGAGAGCTATAATATCGGTATAAGGCGTTATATTCTATACAGGGTGTCCGGGGGTAAAGTGCATTAAATTTGGGAGGTGATTCTACATGATAGTACAAGTAAAAAAGATAAATAACTTTTTTCGAAATTCCAACTTTTAGGGGTAGTTTTGAGGTAAAAAGATAAAATTAGTCCGGCGTGTACACACTAAGGATTTTTAGTAGGTACGTCTTTTTGTATGGGTAAAAAAATGTTGAAATTTCGGAAAAAGTTGTTAATCTTTTTTACTCCTACCATAATGTAGAATCACCTCCCGAAGTTAATGCACTTTACCCCCGGACATCCTGTATGATGGACTAAAAGCTTTTTATCAACCTATTATAACAGTGAGATGTCGACATTTTGTTTTTGGATTTTTTTAATAGGTTTTTATTGGGTTTTACTTCTATTGTGAATTACACGGCGACTTCGATTTAGAAAGCCTTGTAATATAGATCTATTTTATAGACAGCTATGAAGTCAGTTCCCTCAAAATTAAATTTAGGAAATTCAGAACCCTCGTTTTTTTTATATTAGCTCCAAACAGTAGGTAGGCCTTGAGGAAAATAATTCCCCTCAGGGCCTATGTCATCTTCGGGGATGCTGTGTGGTGGGTTTTTTCAGTAAAGGAAGGAGAGAAGGTTCTGGGAAGGAAAAGGGTATTAGTGGTGGGTAGGAATCTGGGGGTCAGTGTGTCAAGGAGGGACGGGCGTATCTATCCACCTACGGTGGAAGGCGATGTTCCGCGAGCGTGCGGCTGGAGAAGTCAAAGGGACTCCCTCAACCATTCTCTCCCGATCCGGCCTGCCATGCAGCTGGTGGGAAGATGCATCCGCCGCCAAGACCCGGACAAACCTCACCCCATGAACCTGGCACTGCTAAGTCACCAAACGTAGTTTCAGAGGTGTTGGTAATCCAACAAATAGTTCCCGGGGCGGCAGTACCCATATCTGCCTCCCAAATTGAATTGAAAAAGCGTTTTGGGCTGTTAGAACACACAAGTAAAATATCTTCAGCAGAAAGCTTTACATAGTGTATTTTAGAACCGTATATTATCCTTCTCAAAACTCTGGCTTAAAAATAACTAGCACATTTTAAAGTACATTTTTATTTTTATTTAAAGATAGGTATCTCATCTTAAGCTTAAGGTCAAGCGAGCTAAAGGTGAAATGGCGAATCTAGATCACATTTCAAGTCGATTTTGTGATGAAACTTTTTGGTTCGAGCTTTCGTTTTCGAATAAATCGAGACCGAAGTTCAAATTTGTTAGGAAAAATTTTAGAAAAAATCAGTCTCTAGGAGGCCAATACTAGCACCATTAGCACCATGTTCAACATTTAAAATCTCTAAAATACTTTAATTCTTAAAAATGCCTCGTCGTATATAACTACTGAAAATCAATAGCCGTAAGTGGGTACATCGTAATACGAAATGCTTAAATACTCGCTAACTATTCTATGTTCTGTTCAGATTACAAGATGGTGCCTTCTGAGCCCAACTTCCCGAAAACCGAAATCACTAAAACCGAAATCACTGAAGCCGAAATTCAAAAGCCTAAATGATATACCCCTGTCTAAGCAGTAACTATAGGCCAATTTCTCTTACTTCAAACATTGCAAAAATATTTGAAAAAGTTGTAAAAAAACAAATATTTAAATTTGTGAAAGAAAATAATATATTAAATGCACATCAATATGGTTTTAGAGAAAATTTGAGCACTCAAGATGCTATCGTTGATTTAACATCTAAAATTTATAAATCTTTAGATAGTAAAAAAAAATGTATTGGAACATTTGTTGACTTAAGAAAAGCATTTGACAGTATATCGCACTCTAACCTTATCTCTAAACTAACGAAAATTGGTATAACTGACAATGCTTTAACTTGGATCGAAAATTATCTATTTAATAGAGAGCAAATTGTTAAATTAAAGGGCCTTATGAGCGATTCTCAGACCACGAATTTTGGCATCCCGCAGGGAACTGTACTGGGGCCAATTCTTTTTATCATTTATGTCAACGATATGTTTAAACTTAACATCAAATCTAAACTCATTTCATATGCAGACGACACAGCAATTCTAACTGAGGGTTTAACTTGGAATGAAACCCAGAAAACAGCAGAATTAGACTTAAACATCCTAAAAAAATGGTTCGACTCAAACTTGCTGTCACTTAATACGGAAAAAACCTTTGTAATACCGTTCAACATTAATAAACATGCATTCCCTGAAAATTTAAAGATAAGTATACATTCATGCAATTGCAATAGAAACACAAATTTATGTAAACCTGACTGCTCTGTACTCACTGTTAAAACTAATATAAAATACCTCGGTGTAATTATAGATAGCAATTTAAAGTGGAAAATACAAATCAATGCAACAGTAGAAAGATTAAGAAAATTAATGTACATTTTTCTTAGAATACGAAACATTTTAAATTTTAAACTATTAAGAACTATCTATTTCTCACTGATCCAATCTGTATTACAATATGGAATTCTTGGTTGGGGTGGAGCATTCAAAACTTCTCTCATGCCTTTAGAAATCATCCAAAAATTATTAATAAAAATAATTCTAAAAAAACCATATGACTTCCCCACCATAAGATTATTTCAAGAATTTAAAGTCCTTTCACTACACAATATTTATAAAAAAATTACACTTTTACAAATCCACAAAGATTGTTTCAACAATGATAACTCATTATCTATTTCAAACAGCAAAAGACCAAGTATTCTTGGCTCTATAACTATACCACGTTGTAATACCACTACATCCCAACATTTTTATAATTATATTGGAATCAAGTGGTTTAACCAGTTACCCCTTAACTTAAGATTAGAAATTAATTATAAAAAATTCAAAAGTTCTATAAAAACACTAAATCATTAGCATATTACAATAATTCAATTTAATAATACAATAGAATGTCTCTCAACAATTGATTTTGGAAATCCATTTACTTTTATATTCTTTTCTCTTTTCTCTCTTCCTCTTTCTCTTCTTCTTCTTTTTTATACTGTTTTTCTTTTTTTCTATTCTACTTCATATATCTTGTTTTGAATATGTATATGTATTATATAAATGTATATATATATGTACATATATGTATATGTATATATAAAAATATATATTATAATTCTAAAAAAATATGTTAAATAGTTTTTCACACACGCTGCTCCACCTTTTTTACACGAGCATGCTCTAAAAAAAAGGTGAATCACGTTTTATAAAAAAATGTATCTGAAAAATGTTATGTCATTATTGTATGTACAAAAAAAAAAAAATTAAATAAAAAAAAAAAAAAAATAAATAAAAAAAAAATGATTCAATTAAGCCGAATTAACCTAAATGCTGTACGGTCGGCGTTTATCAATGGTGTACCTTCTTTGTATATTGTACCTATAAATGCGAAAAAATGTAGGCGTTACTCAAGACCTTTCTCTTGAGCGGGTGTTCAAACTCTTCTAACAACAAACAAAAAAGTGCATGTGTACATTTCACCAACGATCCACTGCCATGAATAGACTGGTTTTGCTATTTACGGAAGTACTTGGATTCTAAGGGATCAGTTGTAGGTCTACCAAAAACGAACTGGGACAGCCAGTATTTACTTGTACTGCTATTTACGAAAATAATTCTAAGGGATCAATTAGAGATCAACCAAATACGAACTGGTGTAGCTAGTATTTACTTGTGCTGCTATTTAAGGAAATACTTGAATTCTAAGGAGTCATTTACAGATGTATCAAATACGAACTGGTACGACTAGCATTTACTTGTACTGCTATTTACGGAAATAATTCTAAGGGATCAGTTAGAGGTCTACAAATACGAACTGGTACGGCTAGTTTTTACTTGTACTGCTATTTACGAAAATAATTCTAAAGGATCATTAGCATTACTTATATATACCTATACAATATATTCATCGATCTAAGAAAAGCATTTGACAGTACAGGCCACAGGAAGCTAATCAAAAAATTAGAAAATTTTGAAATCCAAGGAACAGTTAAAGAATGGTTTAAAAGTTATTTTCATAAAAAACACCAACACGTAAAAATCAACGACATATTGAGTGAACCCGCCTATTCTGAATTTGGAATTCTTCAAGGGACAGTTCTAGGTCCAATATTGTTTATCATTTATGTGAATGAAATGCTGTCGGTACCAAAAATTGAAAAATCATATCTTTCGCCGACGACACAGTTTTAGTCAGAAAAAAAACTTGGAAAGAAGCCTATCGAACTGCGAATGTAGAAATAAACAACCTAAAACAATGGTTGGATGACAACTACCTTTCCTTAAACTCTGACAAAACCTATTTCATGACTTTTATATTATCAGACAAAATCCATCCAACAATAAATTCCAATAATACTATTCATAACACTTGTAATAATTATACGAACAACTGCAATTCACCTAAATGCTCAAAAATTTAAAAAAAGTAATATTAAATATTTAGGAATAATTATAGATCAACATGTTAAATGGACAGAACATGTTGCACAAGCTGTAAACTTTATTACGTATTCGTCAAACTAAGAAATATTCTACATAAATCTATGCTACTAAAGGCTTACTATACATTAGCCCAATCAGTTCTACAATACGCAATAATAGGCTGGGAAGGAGCGTATAAAACCAACTTAACCCCACTTTAAATAGTACATAGAAGACTCATTAAAATTATTCTTAAGAAACAATTCTATTCAACCCAAAAATTATTCGATGAATTCAAAGTATTACCACTAAATAAAATTTATCAAAAAAGTGCATTACTTCAAATCCACAAATATAAACTAACAACAAAGTCATTTAGCACCAGGTCGAGAACCTTGGGATAAATAATAATCCCTAAACTTAATACAACAACAGCCCAACAATATTACACATACTCTGCCATAAAATGCTTTAATGAACTCCCTAAAGAAATACAATCAGAAAGGAATTATGAGTTTTTTAAACAAAAACTTAAAAATCATTATACTGTTAACTAGATTTTAGGTATATGTAACCATGTGCCAACTTATATTTTATCTACGTATGAAAATTCACATTATGTTTTATTATGTACAAAAAAAATGCCAATTTATATTTTCATTATGAATAAAAAATTTCCATTATGTAAAAAAAAATGCCAACTTATTGTTCATTATGTATAAAAAAAGTAGTCTTACATACATCCAAATTGTAACAACTGTTAAGTATGTATAGACTGTCAATCTGATAGTCCTCCCTCTCTAAACAGGAGAATTTCTCAATTAAGGAGGTATTATTACCGCTAATATGATTATATATTATATTTTTGAATATAGCTATAACTTTATGGTTATCCATTATAGAAAAATGAAACAATTCAACTTTGTATAAACCACTTATATAATGCGTAAATCCGACTGGTTTCAGAACAAACGTTCCTTCTTCAGGGAAAGCTTATACTAATTTAAAATTTTACGCACCAGATTTAAATGTCCGGGTTTAATTTTCCCCACAGGAAAAACTAAACCCTTTCACACACTTCCCAAATGATCATCTGGTCAATCCACGCTATGCAATTGCACTATATAAGTATTATAAATACAAAACAATACAAGAACAACATGTCAACCTACCAGAGACCAAATGGGAAAATAATTCACCGACTCCAGATATTTTCATATCAGAGGGTTCGGCTCTGTGGAATTCCTAATTGAACCTATAAATCCTACTGATCCCTCAACATAAATATTTAAAAAATCTTTTGTAATCCTACATGTATTTAAAATTACCGATTTTTGCATTTTTATTTAAGAATTCTTTGACAAATCTAATACACCTAAATTTTGAATCAGATTTAAATTAAATTTTAAATTAAAAATTTTAAATTAAAAATTAAATTTTAATAAAATTATTTTTATATGTATTATAAAAAAATATATTATTTAAATAAATTTAAATTAGTATAAGCTTTCCCTGAAGAAGGAACGTTTGTTCCGAAACCGGTCGGATTTACGCATTATATAAGTGGTTTATACAAAGTTGAATTGTTTCATTTTTCTAATTATATATTATATACCATCAGAGATCTACCAAATACGAACTGGTACGGCTATTATTTACTTGTACTGCTATTTACGGAAATAATCCTAAGGGATCATTTAGAGGTCTACCAAATACGAACTGGTATGGCTAGTATTTACATACTTGTGCTGCTCTTTATGGAAATACTTGAATTCTAAGGGATCAGTTAAAACTGGTACGGATAGTATTTACTTGCACTGCTATTTACGGAAGTACTTGAATTCTAAGGGATCATTTATATGTGTACCAAATACAAACTGGTACGACTGATACTGGTATTTAGTTACGTTTCTTTTTCCTGTCTAATATTCATTGTTCACGCACGTAAGAAATTAAAAATATCCTACCTCCTTTGATATGTTAAAAAAATTAGTCAGAGGCAAGATATTCTGCTGATGCCACTAACGGGAGATCTTTTCACCTACTCTAGTAGTAGTACAAGAAGAGTCGTATTGTGAAAACTATTCAAAGTTAAGGAGGTTTGAAGCCCGCTGGTAGAATGCTCAGCTAACGGTCGAAAACCAATTAATAAGAGATCAATACTCTCATTTATATGCTAGCCTTGCAGAAAAGAGAGATTTACTTAGTGAAATGTCTGAAATATAAATTTTAGAGTTTATATCTCATAATGACCTAAATCGACGTGCACTCTCTTCCGAAGGATCCATCCTAGGGAATTCCATGGGTCGTCATTCCAACTCATATGAAAAATGTCTTCTTTACTTATTTATTAATTTATCACTAACTCATTACGAATCATTCCAGATCTCACATCGGTTGGACTATAACTGATTCATATACTTACATGTGAAAAGATGGACGGCTGAGCATTTGAACAGCGTCAGACAGGAAGCGCCCATTTAACTGTTTATAGGTTCGTTGCAGTGGCGGGTGGTACTGGGTGGCATTGGGTGGTACTGGGGGGTAGGGGAAGTGGGTGACACTGGGGAGCCAAGTGCAGATTTATGATTGGATTTCCTCGCGAGTTACCCGAACCCAAGTGATGTAATATGATACCTCACTGCCAGTGAATGTATAGTGCCACCATCAAAAGATCGCTTGAGTGGAAATTTATTCATTTTGAAAACGGTTAGTTTTCAAATATACGTACTAAATCGTTATTTAGTCGAGCAGTCCGAGGCGTGGGATTACGACCCAGGCGTCTCGGATTCAATCTTCTATGTACTAACGAAGTCCTCCAACATTGCGCGTGCTACAATTTCCGCTTATTGTGATGATAGAAGCAGGAATTCAATGTTGTCAAGTATAGGGATTTTTTAGTTACTTGGACCCATTAGCTTGTTTCCAAGCTACCTACAACACGGTCAAATATATGTAATGACGTATGAGGCGTACCTGAGTTACTTTAATCACCTTTGAATGGTCGTCTCAATATATAAAAAAAAATGTTTGCAGCGATAAAACAGACAAGTCTGAAAAAATCCAATTTCAAGTTCCACAACACGAATGTTATCGAAATTAGTGTTTAAACCACGTTAATTGGCAATATAATTATATTGGCAATTTAAATTTATGTCGGCAATACTGTGGGTGTTTTGATATGAATTGACATTCCTAAACGTCAAACGCCAAACATTTGCGTAAAAATGTTAATAAATTGGTGATGTTGAATTGAAATACTAACTTTTTGACACTGAAAAGGGAATCAATTAGTTAATGAGGTCTTTATTCACTACTTGTTATGTGAACAACTTTCGATTCTTCAAGCCCGAACCAATGTAGCGCCAATGGCTCGAGCGGATTCAACTCACTGCGTGTACGGCTTCTTTCAATTCTAAGAGTTTCGTTAGATCAACTCCGTTCACCAGTAATTTTGCATAACGAACGAAATTATTCAAAAATATGTGTGTATTGACAGTTTACCGAAACTTACCTGATCCTATGAATTTCGTGCTAAAATTTATCCTTTGTCGATCGGAATAGCTCTTATCAAATTTTTGACTGTGCTCGCAAACATTGGTAACTGAACATAAATTACAGTATCGCATTGATATAGGGTTTTATCGATCATCCAAAGGATAGATCTCCTAGTCTGAAGGTTACCACGATAACTCAGTTTAAAGCTCAGCAATTTAAAATCTAAAATCTTAACTTTAAAATAACCCCTTTTTATTGCGTGATTTTGTAATGCGATAAATTTTATGAGTTATCAATATTCAAGATGTATATTCAAGATTTTTATATACTGTAATAAATGTTTTCACCACTGGCAGTCTCTCGATGGTGGTACTGTATATGCTGATTCGTGGAATGCCCGATATCGCTTTAAATCCAACAGTTTTGTTAAAAGCACATACGTTCAACGTGAACAGAATAATTGTACCATTCACGTTTCACCCACGGTTTAAAATTTAAATTATTGTTTTCTCGATTCTTGAACTAACAAATTTGTCTTTGGTGTAACCTAAATCGTTTATTATTTCTTAGTATTTGAGTGTAGTGAGTCAGTCCGATACCCAGGGTAGCCTAAAGTCTATGAGGCATTCAAGGGGAAAAGGTAAAAGCTGAGCTGAACACTGATCATTCATTGTCTAATAATTAATCCATGTTTCAAGTACCACCACCTTAAGGAGTGATATCGATCTATAAATCCGGGGGTTCCGGTTTCGCTTTCCGGCAGACTCAAGTTTATTTTACTCTCTGCAGAGTTTTGGGAGCTTTAAGTTCGCTTTAATACCAAATCACGATAAGGTTGCGTCATTAGAAGGGAATTGAGGGATACTGGAGATAAGCGCTGGATATTAAAGGAATGTCCTTTTCGAAATGATCGATTATATCTTACGGAACGATTTATTTAAAACCCAACGAAAAAGTATTTAAAATAACTGTTTAAAATAATTCTTCCCTTGCCCGCGTACTTCATTTTCTCAATAAATGATAACAACAGATGTAAATAATTTTCTGTTATCGTGGGGTGAAATTGCAAGGTGACTAAAGCAAGATTTTTTGTAACCTTTGTAATGGAATTTGTAATTTGTAACAGCATTACTAGTAAAACCAGACACTTCCCATCCGTTAAACGTTGTTTTAGTTACACATTGAATAAAAACTACACAAGCTGTTTTTCGAAATCTTACTAATAATTTTTTTTTACATTAACCCCACACAGGAGGCCCTGAGGAAAATTTTTTCCCTAAAGGCCTATGTCATCTTTGGGAATCTGTGTGGATGGTCATTCTAAGGAAAGGGAGGGGAGGAAGTTCCGGGAAGGATAAAAGGTATGAGGGGTGGGAACTAACCTGGGGTTCAATAAATCCAGGAATGACGGTCGTATGAATCCATCTCTCCCGCTGCGGTGCCAGACGATGAATCGATAGAGAATAGCTGGAGGTCAAAGGGTCTACCCAAACCAACCTTTCCTGATCCGGCTCACCACGAATTTAGTTATTAGGAGGCATCCATAAATTACGTCACGTCACACGAATTTCATCATTTTTTGTCACACATTTTTGAGCCCCCTCCCCCCTAGTGTGGCGTCACATATTTTGCAATTTTACATCTAATATATATTAATAATCAAAACAGTAGTTCAAATTTGTTTACATGTGACGTCACAGAGCTTATGACCAGTACCGGATTATCCCTAAGGCAGAGTAGGCAACTGCCTAGGGGCCCCGCATCGGCTGGGGGCCCCGCGCCCCGAGAAAAAATGACTTGCTTCAATGGTTTGACTCTCTATCAGTAAGCAACGGGATGCCGCGCCGGAGTATTGATCGGCTTAGAAAAGATCTAGCGAGGTACGAAAACACTGCTTAAAATATTATAGAGTAATTAATTCTTCAGACACAGGGCAATAGTTCAGAGATCTCAGGGAAAATCTAGATATCGTCAATTCTAGATATTTATTCCAAATCTGAATGCATTATAAATGCACACCTACTGCTACATGTATTTATTTATTTTATGCCCACTTTCATAAGGTTGACAGTATTGTTTGGCATGACAAAGAGCATTGGGGACCCCGGATTTGGGGGAGTCCCCGATTGACTCAGATTCGTTCGATACGTATGTTGTGTGTTGTGTCATGGGTCATAAACAAACTTCATTTCATTTTATAAAAATCGGCGACACGACGAGTGTAATAAACTGAAGTTACATTACGATACCACGTATGTTTAATTACCAGATTTTATTTAACATACTTATTTCATTTAATATTATAGAATTTGAATTGTGTCGTAAACAAACTTCAAATCGTTTTGTCTTAAATTACGATTTGGGAGTTTTGCGACAGTGATTTAATTTAAACAGTTTTACTCTGTTCGATGTTTCAAAATTTTCGAATTTTGTTAAGAAGTGTTATATTTTTATTGTTTGCAAGTGCTTCGAGAAAATCGGCGAGACGACGAGTGTAATAAACTGAAGTTACATTACGATACCACGTAAGTTTGATTACCAGATTTTATTTAACATAAGTATTTATTTCATTTAATATTATAGAATTTGACGAGTGTGAAGTTTTTTTTGTTAAGTTTTTCTTGTGAAGATATTATGAAAATTGTTACTGTTTCATCTCGTGCCGTTTTCATTTTCTCTCCGTCCGCCTAATAGTACCTACTTAAGTAGTACCTAAGTTAAATTCATTGGCGATAATGTCGATTGAAAATGATATTTTGGAAAAGGTCAACTTTCAAGATGTTTTAAACGATTTTGTATCTAAAAAAGTTAGAAGAGTTAATATTTAAAAATCATTGTATTTTTGTTATTCGTTTTTGGGGTGTTACGCCGTGTAACCAAAGAAGGAGGTAGCGCAACACGGCATAACATCCCAAAAACTAATAACAAAAAACTTTTGTCCGTGAAAATCTAAAAACATTGTTGTATTTTACTTTACTTTATTTTTATTCATTAAGCAGCATTACTTAGTATCAGGTAGGTGCCGTGTGTGGCTTTTATTGGTATTTATACTTTTATTCGTTAAGCAGCATTACTTAGTATCAGGTAGGTGCCGTGTGTGGCTTTTATTGGTATTTATACTTTTATTCGTTGCAGCATTACTTAGTATCAGGTAGGTGCCGTGTGTGGCTTTTATTGGTATTTATACTTTTATTCGTTGCAGTATTACTTAGTATCAGGTAGGTGCCGTGTGTGGCTTTTATTGGTATTTATACTTTTATTCGTTGCAGTATTACTTAGTATCAGGTAGGTGCCGTGTGTGGCTTTTATTGGTATTTATACTTTTATTCGTTGCAGCATTACTTAGTATCAGGTAGGTGCCGTGTGTGGCTTTTATTGGTATTTATACTTTTATTCGTTAAGCAGCATTACTTAGTATCAGGTAGGTGCCGTGTGTGGCTTTTATTGGTATTTATACTTTTATTCGTTGCAGTATTACTTAGTATCAGGTAGGTGCCGTGTGTGGCTTTTATTGGTATTTATACTTTTATTCGTTGCAGCATTACTTAGTATCAGGTAGGTGCCGTGTGTGGCTTTTATTGGTATTTATACTTTTATTCGTTAAGCAGCATTACTTAGTATCAGGTAGGTGCCGTGTGTGGCTTTTATTGGTATTTATACTTTTATTCGTTAAGCAGCATTACTTAGTATCAGGTAGGTGCCGTGTGTGGCTTTTATTGGTATTTATACTTTTATTCGTTGCAGTATTACTTAGTATCAGGTAGGTGCCGTGTGTGGCTTTTATTGGTATTTATACTTTTATTCGTTGCAGCATTACTTAGTATCAGGTAGGTGCCGTGTGTGGCTTTTATTGGTATTTATACTTTTATTCGTTAAGCAGCATTACTTAGTATCAGGTAGGTGCCGTGTGTGGCTTTTATTGGTATTTATACTTTTATTCGTTAAGCAGCATTACTTAGTATCAGGTAGGTGCCGTGTGTGGCTTTTATTGGTATTTATACTTTTATTCGTTAAGCAGCATTACTTAGTATCAGGTAGGTGCCGTGTGTGGCTTTTATTGGTATTTATACTTTTATTCGTTGCAGCATTACTTAGTATCAGGTAGGTGCCGTGTGTGGCTTTTATTGGTATTTATACTTTTATTCGTTAAACAGCATTACTTAGTATCAGGTAGGTGCCGTTTGTGGCTTTTATTGGTATTTATACTTTTATTCGTTAAGCAGCATTACTTAGTATCAGGTAGGTGCCGAGTGTGGCTTTTATTGGTATTTATACTTTTATTCGTTGCAGCATTACTTAGTATCAGGTAGGTGCCGTGTGTGGCTTTTATTAGTATTTATACTTTTATTCGTTAAGCAGCATTACTTAGTATCAGGTAGGTGCCGAGTGTGGCTTTTATTGGTATTTATACTTTTATTCGTTAAGCAGCATTACTTAGTATCAGGTAGGTGCCGAGTGTGGCTTTTATTGGTATTTATACTTTTATTCGTTAAGCAGCATTACTTAGTATCAGGTAGGTGCCGTGTGTGGCTTTTATTGGTATTTATACTTTTATTCGTTGCAGCATTACTTAGTATCAGGTAGGTGCCGTGTGTGGCTTTTATTGGTATTTATACTTTTATTCGTTAAACAGCATTACTTAGTATCAGGTAGGTGCCGTTTGTGGCTTTTATTGGTATTTATACTTTTATTCGTTAAGCAGCATTACTTAGTATCAGGTAGGTGCCGAGTGTGGCTTTTATTGGTATTTATACTTTTATTCGTTGCAGCATTACTTAGTATCAGGTAGGTGCCGTGTGTGGCTTTTATTAGTATTTATACTTTTATTCGTTAAGCAGCATTACTTAGTATCAGGTAGGTGCCGAGTGTGGCTTTTATTGGTATTTATACTTTTATTCGTTAAGCAGCATTACTTAGTATCAGGTAGGTGCCGAGTGTGGCTTTTATTGGTATTTATACTTTTATTCGTTAAGCAGCATTACTTAGTATCAAGTAGGTGCCGAGTGTGGCTTTTATTGGTATTTATTTTGTTTCAGGTTTTTTTTTTACTTTTTGTTTCTAATTATGTGTTTAAAATATAAATGTTATACAAGCTTATCTCCATACCAAGGTGGTCTGGAAGAGATCACAAGAGTGATAAGACCGCTCATAGTACCGTTTTTTTTAAATATATTTTTGTTTCTACAACGTGTCCAGAAACTTGTAGTACAAGCGGGAAACTAGTGAATCTACATCACACAGAGAACCCAAAAATTTTTTTTTTTCGATCTGAGCATTTCGATTTTTTATTATTTTTTCAATTTTTTCGGCAACTAAAGGGTTAAAAAAACTTTTGAGCCTGGTTTAACATTCAATGCATTTTAAAAGACATTACACAAAAAACTTTTTTTCTGATATTTACTGCAAGTGTTCGATTTTTCCAAATATGACCAAAAAAATTCCAACTTCGGACCCGATTTACTCGAAAACGAAAGCTCAAATCAAAAAAATATATCACGAATCGACTCCAATTGTGATGTAGATTGACCAATTTCCCGCTTGTACTACGAGTTTCCGGACACCGTGTATATCTGTGCCTTTTTATGTCTAATAAAGAATTATTGTATTGTATTGCATTCGTTTCAATTTTTTTTATTGGATGGGATGATGGCATTACTTCGTAGCCGGCCGGCTTAGTCCAGCGGTAAGACTCTTGACTCGCATTTCGAAGATCGCGGGATCGAATCCCGGCGTGGCAAATACATTTTATTTGATTAAATTGTTTTATTCACAATTTACTCATTTAAAATAATATACATACAGTATATTTGCAGCACGTTCCAAGGTGGAAGATACTCTCAATATCGCCCTGGTGTAAGACCACCATTCAAAATTGAAACGTTGCTTGAAATGGCTTTAGCCGTGTTTGGTGATTAGATTTGAATAGCCAGGTACTTCCTCACCTTCCTCCTCCCTATCTCCTTCCCATCCCCACTACCTTCAGCCAAAACATACCCCAATTGGGGATGACATTGTCTCACTGGCTCCAGACGGGAGCAGTTCAGACTCTTGTGCGGTATTCATATAAAAAAAAAATTAATAAAAAAAAAAATTAAAATAAAAATAATGAATAAAAATACGTTGTGGTAGAAAAATATTTTTGATAGTTTGAAAAAAGTGTAGGTAGGGGCCCCGAGACGTGCACTGCCTACGGGCCCCGACATGCTTAATCCGGCCCTGCTTATGACCCCCCCCCCCCCCATACCACTTGTCACACTTGTCTACTTCCCCCCCCCCCCTCTCAAGGTGTGACGTAATTTATGGATGGCCCCTTAGTAAGGTTTTTTATATTGACAGTTGATTAAGATTCGTTATGTATTTATTTATTAACGGTACGTAAGGACCTTTAAATATACAAAATAAAACATTTTACAAATAAAAAGATTACAATACATATATACAAAGTGAACAAAAACCGGTCAGTGGCTGAGTAGGCATCGCGTTTGGGTCCCACCCGGGCGTCGCGTGTTCGATTCCTCTGTTGGCTAAGTTCTCCATCACGACACAAGCAACAATTTCCGCTTACTGTGGTGGAAGTAGGAGATTTTCAAACATTGTTGGGTTATTCGCAACCGGGGAATGTTTGCTTTCTTTAAAAAAAAAACATACTAATACCATTCAAATTAACTAAAATTTACAATCAGGCTACAGGAAACAAAATAACATAACAGTTTTCAAAAAATATGTGAAATGCTTTTTCAGTGCTATTAAAAATACCTGCTGCTTCTGCATAGTTACCTAAGCTGTGTAGTGTATGCTTAGCACTTATTAGATTGATTTTTCCATTTTTCGAAAACTTTGCCCATGTCTACCTACTGGAGATGAATTTATTGGATCGAGACGACGGAAATACGAAAGTTTAGGAACCACGGCTTTATCACTAATTTCGTGTAAAATCGTTTTATCATTCTTCAGAAATCCACTGCAAATATGTACATAGGGCTCGTTTGTGAACCTGGCTTCCTTCGTAAGAATATGTCCTGGGGTGGTTTGTGAACTAGCTTCCTCCTCCCTCAATACATGTCCTTATTGTTAGTTGTGGGATAAAGGAAATTCCGCAATTTCTTCCCCGGGGCCTTTTCTCAAACTTCCTACTCTTTGTGCACCATCTTCTTTAACAACGGAGTTTTGATGAGAGGAGAACGCTGGTTGATTAACACCGCTTCTCGTTCCACATCGTACATTATTTTGTTCGGACGAAAAATGGTAATTTACCGGAAAACAAACACAGTTTTCTTAATTGTTTTTTAAATCTCTGTATACTGTGTAAAACTAGTAGTTCTGTGAACAGTAGAGCTCGAGACCAAAAATGTGTATTTTCTTAATTAATAAATCGAAACCAAACGTTCCTCTCAAATCGTAAGACAAGTGGATGCTAAATTACCTACTCAGTTTTAAAATTTAACGCAACACTCGTTTTAATTTTACATAAGGAATTACATAGACAATTTGTCCAAACACACTTCACTTTCTTTTTTTCCAATAAAATTATTTTCTTTTTTTTTCGAATTCCTTCGACAATATTTTTCTTAACTTTCTTCGGGCAGATAGGTACCTACCTACCACAATATTGAAAAAATTCTAGTTAGAAGATCTAAACAAACACGACAATTTCATATTTGAAAAAATAATCTTTACTGAACAATTAAAACGGCCACCATCTTGAAACGGAAAAGAAACGTACAAATATTTTTCCATGTATACGAAATTCAAAACGGTCTCGATCTCATAAGTTTGTTTACACGACAATGTAACATTACTAGACAAACGTATGACGTTGAGGCGTACCTGAGTTATTAAAATAGGACTTCGCTGCGCTCAGTCAATCAGGAGAACTGATGAGGAAAGAATGATGCCGGCACCTCTTTCCGAAAAATAACCATTTCTTTTAATTCTATCTACTTGGAAATAAGTGTTCTGATGTGTGTATATGGAATGGTGAGATGGAATACCTTTCACACAGCATCCCTGAGATTTTTGACACATTTTACATTTATTTTAATAGTATTTTAGACGTAGAATATATATTTCATGCAAATTTATTATAGCCAGATATGGCAGATCGACCAATCCACGATCCCTTGAACAAAAAAACTGATTCACGGGCATGTAATATGGGGAAATTATAAAAATCGGAAATTTGGAAAATTAATAATAATTGTGTATTTTTAACGATACATTTACATAGTAGATATGTCATTAGCGTTATATTTCTGAACATTGCATTCGTCGTGCATCCCAATCTCTTAAATTCAACACAACTCCTAAGCGATAGATATGATGAAATTAATGAAAAATTAAATTTAATTCTTGAATTACCGAAACAGCACCAACAAATTTTAGAGGATATAGAAAATAAGGAAAAAAGAATTGTTGCCCTCGAAATGAAAATAGCTGCAACAGAACAAAATGAATTGAAAAATAGCGTGGAGGTAACAGGCTTCAAAATTTCGACTGACGAACCACCTCAAGTAATTGCAAACAGAATCACTACTGCCTTCGGAGTAAGGCTAGAACCGACGGACAAGTACAAATTTCTAAAACCGACAGACACAAAACCTCCGCGATTAATTTTAAACTTCAAAGAGGAAAATAAAAAAATCACTATGATGATTGGCAAAAAAAATACCAATGTATCCCTTCAGATTGCAGACGAAAATAAAAAAATTTACATAAATGATACCCTGACGCCATATTACAAAAATCTCTTATGGATTACTAAAAAAAGGGCCAACGATAAAAATTACAAATTCATCTGGTTCAAAAACGGAAAACTACTGGCTAGAAAATCTGAAGGCTCGCCAATTACTGAAATAAAAAATCATTATGAACTTGAAAGTAAAATCATATAATCTTGCCACTTTCTCGATAACCTAATGTAATCTACATTATAATATACACTTAACCAGAAATGGATCAATTAATGGAGAGAGAATTTGATAACCCTTCACCCGATACCAGCACTACTTCAACAACTATAGACAGATCACCCTTTCCCCTTCCCCTGGATGATGAGATAACCCCACCACGAGATGTAAGGAACGTGTACCAAATTGGAGACATCAAAATCAATATGCTAAACACTGGACAGATACACCCGCAATGTGATGACTACCAACTACTTCTTCTGCATCATGGACTAAGCAGTGCAGTTAATATACCTACAAGTTTAGGATATAATGAAAATGATAGGATATATAAATACTCTTCAACATGGCTGACTACATTGAACACATAGACTCGGACAAACAGCATCACTGCACAAGTACTAATGACTTTAAACAATGGACTAACATCAATAAAAATAAAAAAATAGGATCAAAATATTACATCAAAACATTAGATCAATTAATAAAAACTTTAGAGTATTATACTGCCCTGATGAAGCTACGGTTGTAGCGAAACCCGGTCGGCATAAAGTATAAAAATAAAAGTGGTGTTTACAAAGTTATTGTTTTATTTTAAATTAATAAAAACTTTGATGAATTTATATTATACCTCCAACAACTTGAAAATAATTTTGATGTCATCGTACTTACAGAATGCTGGCTGAATGACAAATATACACCTAAAACACTTTAAAACTATAATACGTACCACTCAACGAAGCACAAAAACCAAAATGATGGCGTAGTCATATACACAAGTAATAAAATCAACACGACTATACAAGAAATAAACATCATAGACTCTAACTGCATAAAAATTACATATGATAAAGAAACTTGAATCCTAGCTATATATAGATCTCCATCCAAAAATAACATAACAAATTTCCTAACTGCACTAAACAGCACATTAACTGATCTCAACAAAATCAAAAATATCATCTTAGTAGGAGACCTAAACATAAACACTTTACAATATGGACACCCGCAAAGCATAGAATACCTATCAATACTAGCGCAACATGGACTGGAACCCACGATAAATATCCCAACACGAGTCACACAAAACACAAGTAGCTGTATAGACCATATAATGATCAAGTCAAAACTAAAATCCGAAACAATAGTACTCGAAAGCGCAATTACAGATCATTACATGACTATGATAGCAATAGTCACCGAAAACACAAAATCTGAACAACATAAAACATTTACAAAAAATATAACTGAATATCCAAACTTAAAGGAAAAACTCAAAAAAATGGACTGGAATCCAATTTACCAAATACAGAATGCTGAAGAAGCCTGGGATAAATAGATATCAATACAAATGCAGAGATAATAGCGAACCATGTGAATAACTTCTTTGCAAATATAGGAAAAGTTTTAGCAAACCGTAAAACACAAACACAAACCAACCGATCAAACATCAATACACAAAAGACAAAACTAAGACTTACAATAAAAACAATTACGGAGGAGGAAATTGAAAAAATAATCGATAAATTAAAAAACAATTTTGCACCGGGATTAGATGAGATAACAACAGATTGCATTCAGAAATTAAAAAATGAAATAATAAAACCAATAACACACTTAATCAACCTTAGTATAAAACAAAGCTGCTTCCCTAGTACTTTGAAACAAGGACTGGTGATCCCTATTTACAAAGCAGGAGACAAAAAGGAAATAAATAACTATAGACCAATCACATTATTAAACTCACTATCAAAGATCTTCGAAAGAGCATTAAAAAACCAAATTATAAAATACCTTGAAGAAAACAAATTAATCTCGGATAAACAATACGGATTTAGAGAAAAAATATACCTAGAAAGCGATATACCTAGACTTAGCTAAAGCCTTCGATTCAATTTGCCACAAAACCCTATTTAAAAAATTAGAAAACATTGGTATCTTAGGCAAGGAACTCCAACTAATGAAAAGTTATATGAGCAACAGAACCCAACAAGTTAAAATTAATCACCATACTAGTAAACCACTGCCAATTACATATGGAGTTCCACAAGTAAGCATACTAGGGCCCGTGCTATTCACTATCTACATAAATGAACTCTGTAATTTGGAAATAGGCGGAGAAATAATTAGTTATGCGGACGACACAGTACTACTCTTCAAATCTAAAGACTGGAACAATGTGTATAATACAGCAGAATTAGGAATCACGCGAGTGAAAACATGGTTAGACACAAACATACTTACATTAAATATATCGAAAACAAAATTCACAACGTACAGTATAAATAGCACGGGACAGCCAACAAATAAAACAAACACCATAAAAATACACGATTGTTTAAACACCAAAAACTGCGACTGCCCTGCTATAGTAAAAACAGACCAAATAAAATATCTAGGAATCATAATTGATCATAAACTCAAATGGGCACATCATATAAATCATATCACCAATAAACTCCTCAAAACAATTCATCTTTTCCTAACCATAAGAAACATATACAAACTAAAACAAATGAAAACAATATATTTTGCACTCTGCCAATCTATAATAGAATATGGAATCATTGTTTGAGGAGGAGCAACAAACTCAGCTATTGCTCATATGGAAACCACACAGAGAACCATCTTAAAGATTATACTAAAAAAACACAGAATGACTGACACAGACCAAATATTCAACATGTTCGACGGACTTGATATACGACAATTATATATAAAAACACTTCTTAACTATATCTTTGACCAAAAACACAAACTCCAACAAACACAAACCATTAATAGACCAGTTAGACAAGCATACATACAAAACTTAAAAACACCGACGATAAACACAAGCTTTTGACAAAGACACCACAAATACCAGGCAATAAAAGCATTCAACCATCTTTCACTCGATTTAAAAAAAAGAAGAAAACAAAAAACTTTTCACACTCAAAATTAAAAGATGGATTAAAGACCAAAAAAGACAACTTTACAAAAAAATCACAACATAAAAAAATAAAAAATAAATAAAAACACATAGACATAAACACCATTCCAATACTCACTAATATATAAAACCTTTTAATTTCACTATCGGTTTATATGTATCTATCCTATTTATATAGTTTTATTCTATTGTTTTATTTTAGTGTTATTTTACTCTATTTTGTTTTGCTCTATTTTCTTTCTTTCAATTCTCATATGTTATTTTTGAGTCTCTTTTTTCTTTAGTTTTTATTTTATATGTATCTTAAATAAATAAAAAAAATCATATCAAACTGTAAAATGAGGTCCTCAGCACGGGTAAAGCACCCAGTGAGGCCCACATTAGTCAAATATCTAACACACATGTATAAATCAGGTGAATCAAATAAAAAATAAAATAAAAAAATAAAAAAAATTGTCAGTTTTCATTTCTTGACCTACATTGCTCATATAAAAATTTCCACCGTTAGAGAGACATTTCGCCGTCCGATTGGCTATCAACTTTTGTGTTGTTGAATCGCGCCGCCACGATAAACACACGTTGTAAGGTTATCCCATGACCCAGTCGTCTTTCTCTTTAGCTTTTACCAACCCTGTTTACCAGCTGGGTTGAGTTCATATTTCAGGAGCATTACATCCTCTTGATGAATTAATAGCTTCACCGTGAAGCGCATATGATTCACACCCATCAAAGTTTGCCTTTTCTTTACGTAAAGAAATGGTTTCTTCGAATCTCGTGATTTGTATATTTTGTGACCGGACAACTCAGAATTTTCATTCTGAGTTGATTTCTCAAAAATTCATTAAAAGCGATGTAAAAAATTTGTAAAAAAATTGGTTAAAGTTAGGTTAGATTATTATTATTTTTTTCATTAAAAATTACTTTTCGAAGAGGTTGAGTTGACTTGATTCTGAATTGGCTTTCAACCGTATATAAGCGTTTATATTTTTGAGATTTTGCGGCAAAGAATTTACAAATTATCGCTGAGAAAAATATTGGATATGTGCCAATGTTTTGTGAATTATTATTATATGTTGAATGTTTACTTCCGGGTACATTTTTGTTATTTCTGAAAAAGTTTATGCCAAATATTTTTTTTTCTTTAAATAATGATGTATAGGTACGTAATACATACTTGTACGGTACAATCATGTAAGTATTGCCAATTTATTCACAGGTGTATATTGATAACAGTTGCAGCAAATTTTGAAAATATAATGTTTGTTATCAATGTGTGCCACGCCATTGAATTTTTTTAAGACTTGTTATTGAGGAATTGAATGAAACCACGATTGTATTATTCAGTCATATATTTAAAAGTCGTAATTTTCTACAAGCACTGGAACATTGCCTAATTAGGTTAAAAAAGTAATGGCCCTAATCTGTGAGGGGACAAGGAACCAGTCAATTTTAAATTATAACCTTATCTATAGATATCTTATCTTATCTTATCTTCTGCTTTATAAAGCAGAAGATCTGTTCATTTGCCTCAACAAGAATGAGCTCTGGTATCATGAAATTGTTTGTCTTTGCAAATTCTCGGTAAAATATTGCTATTCTCAGCCAGCAATGTCATTTCCATAATAAGACGTGGAAATCGTCACCATTAACAATCCATCAAATCCAGTTAAAGGACCTTTTTTAAGATCAACAAGATTTTTATTTAAAAAAAGGGGGGATTTAGACTCGAGCAAAGCCGGGTTAATATAATATAAATGGTGGCGCAAATGGGGTACGTCACCGTTGATAGCTCAACAGTTAAAGCTTTGACAAATGCACCTCCACCTACACATTACGGCGTAGTGTGTCTTCCTTAAGTTAATAGTTCACGTTTGACCTCAAAACGTAACACACCTAACACCATTCATCCCCTCTTTCTCTCAGCTCACCTCCTTACCCCCTCTCCTGGTCGTGTCTCCCTCGACACTGGGTCATATGGGGGCAAGTTATGACCTTCAGAATATCTCTTTGATGTTCACACCAGTTATAACCTACATATAAGATATAACATTATGTTACCAGTAACTGTTTTTTTTTATTGGCTCTCCAACACAAACAATCACATAATTATTACAGTAACTAACATGTACATATGATTATAGCGAAAATTCCAAAATAAACACACCATTCATCTTAACATTATTTGTGCAAAAATACGTTTAAATCAAGTAAGTACACATGTAATTGAATCATTAAATTTGTTATAATAAAATATAATCTCAAACAAATGCTTTATTTCTAAAAAAAATAAAAATGAGCGAATAATAGATAGCTTCAACATAAAATACTATTTTGTTAGAAGGATTACCTAATTTATTACTAAATTTTGTTTAAAAAATGTAATCGCAGGTTTTAATCAATGAACATTTTTCTAAATAGTTTTACGGAACCCATAAACATATTATTAATTATGTTTTTTATTAATATTTTGATACTCGCCATTTACCCTTTCGATAAAAATTAATTTAGGAACTGAAACTGATTTATCTACATTTTCTCCACACTTTTAAAACGTAAAAATGTTATGTTTTTCAAAATATTATCTACTCACTGAAGACGCCGTGACCGCGCTCCAAAAGAAGAAGATGGAGAGATATGTAATTACGAATGTTAGAGGAGCGCGCTAATATTTAAAGTGATAAAATCTATGCGAAAATTGTGAAAATGTTTAATAAAACACGACTCGTTTAAAATAAAGAAAAATCTCTTGGGGCTGTCTAAAACAGCATTTAAAGAAACACTGTGAATTTTTTCATACATATAACTTGTAAAATAATTGAAACAGACTTGAAAATAATCATTTACGGAGTATACTTAACAATTTTTTTCTATCGGGAGAATTTCACATAGATTGCGTTTCAGCGTGGGGAATGTAAGATATTATCTTCAAAAATAAGATATATTTTTTAAGAGCTTAAAAACTTCAAATGTTTAAGGGAGATATCTAAGAAATCGGTAGAAATTCGGGTGGCGGCGGCTGAAGTTATCTATCTACATATCTATTTACATAAATAAGAATGTCCGAGGCAGGTGGGCGGGCGGACACCGGCCGGACGGCGCGCGCGCGCATCGTGGATTTCATTGATAATATACTAGCAGACCCGGCCATACGTTGCTGTGGCTAACGAAACACTACGCCATCTACTGAAAACGCCATTACCCAACCTTTATAACCAACGCCAACCGTTCATTTGCATTCATATCAAATCCACACTACCCGCTTACCAGCCCTCTCCCTTTTTATATTATATATTTCAACCAATTTACACAAAACCTTGAAAACCGCGTGAAAAAAAAAAATATTTTTAAAATATCTAAGCGTACAGACAGCGAGAGCGACTTTGCTTTATTAGTATAAAGCAAAATAAAGATAAAAATCTACTACTTCATTCCGAGAATGATGACATTTTGCACACTTGGTTTTCAAAACAAGATGAAGCACTGTCTATTGGTCTATATTTGATTTCGAAAAACCGTGCCTAAAACCCGCGAAACGCCGGGGACTTCTGCAAGTTTTCCGAAAACTTTGACAAAACATGTCAAAGAATTAATAATTATAAATAACGATATTACATAGTTGACCTTAATAATTTTAAGATAACATACATATATATTTTTTTAGTGCGTACTTTAATATAAACCAACAGACAATTTTTGCAACACTTGCTACTGAGCCATCTATGGCATCCCTAATTTGGGGAATATTGTGAGGCTTAGATAAGTTAGGAAGGGAAGGATCTGGGAAAGGGGAAATCAGGAAAAATTAAAATATAAATAAAAATTCATCCTCACCACTTAAAATGTTTATTTTCATTATTATTTTCTTCGTGTGTGTGCACCTCATCCTCTTAGATAGGTACTTTATTTCGTATATATTAAGTGCGAAGAGAAGGTACCTATCTACAGCCTGCAGGCTTTACGATCTCAGTTTTAAGGCTGTTTATTGATATAGCTCCTTCTAGAATAAGCGAAGGGGCCCCTTATTCCTAGTTAGCGTACCCACAGGCATCTTCAGGACTTAGGACTTAGCTGTTCGCCAAACCGCGTAAAACTGTCACCTTAACAAACATCCTTTCTCGTCCTGAAGTTTGCAGCTAACTGAAACTTTATGACTATGGAGCAAGAATTCCAAACAATGTAAAAGCCTTTAGTTTGCGTTCAACACAAAAAAAAACCATAAACCAGCACAAACACAAACTATATATTTATGGTCCCTTCTGTGCGACAGGACTTGAAAATATATACGAGAGATACGAGTAGTTACATACGAGAAGGCACAACATATTTATTGGTTGTTTTTTGGGAATGTGGAGCAATGTTTCGCCCTTTTTCTAGAGCAGTACCTAATTCTAAACCATTTTAACGGAAAGGGAAAAATGTATCCCTTTTCTAAGGGTTCAGGGGCCAACGGTCCAAATAATGTTGGGGAAAATTATATACATAGGGAGGAACATAATAAGTACTTTGCTTTCGGGAAGGACTAACAGTGCCTAACATACATGTGATGATCTACAAATACTGATCGATAAATGGACCACACCGGTTCTAGAGCCATTTTCTCACACACAACCCGCCTGAAATAGTTGATTCACTTGATGGTGCCATGGTGGCCTATTACGACACTCTACCGACCTATAAGGCCCATTTACACCAGGCGTGCCCAACCTGCGGCCTAATTGAAGTTTTTTGCGGCCCAAAATGAAATTTTCAGCTTTCTATGTTTTGGATTTTGGTACTCATTCAAAAATAGAAAAAGTGTTCTCGTAAATTTATCACCTTTGTATTATATTTTGTGAAATTATTTTTTTTGTTAATAGACCTCGGTCTCTCGATGTGGGTTTTGATTTGTTGCTTGAAGAGCCAGTTTCACAATAACAGCATTTTTGGTCACCGAATTTTCACCGATTTTTTTTAAACGGTAATATCCGCCGAAAAATAATACTTTGGAGAATTACGAGGGTCAGTCAATAAGTAATGCCTCCTATTTTTTCTACTTAAATAAAGACAATTAAGTGAAAATTTTGAATTTGGTGCTATTCCTCAAACCTTCTTCTACAATCTGCTGCTGTAGTAACTTTTTTCATCAACAGGTGGCAGCACTGCAGTCGCTTGCAAAATGGCCGACATCGATGTTCATAATAGATAGCGCTCTGTGATTGATTCTTGACTATATAAGGTGAAACGCAAAAATTCACATTCATAAAAGACTGAGAAATGTGTACCATGATGCAACAGTGGACGTCAGAACTGCTAGACGATGGGTTCGTTACCGTAACCAAGCTGAAGGACAAACACCGCTGGCTGAGGAAAAGCGGAGCGGCGCAGGCCGTTGATTACAGCGACTGTACTCATTCGTGATGACCCCAGGTAACTACAGATGTCGCATTTTCTTCCTCAGTAAAGGCAATGTGATAAAGATTATTCGACAACTGATTTTTCAGCAAAAGTTTTGCGAGTTGGGTACCAAGAAACTTAACCGGCCAGAATAGAGAAACAAGAAAAACCATAGCCTCACAACACGTGCAGCTCTTAGTTTCTGGAAAAAAATTGTGACCGGACACGTAAAATGGGTTCATTTTTTAACCATCACACAAACCCATCTTTCAAAATCAAAACTATGTGATCGGCGGGGAAAGTTATGGTGATGGTGTTCTGGATATGGCCATGCTTTTTACAACACTGTGATACGTACCCTTGTTAAAAGATGGACCAAAGCCGTGAAAATGGACGGAGATAATATTGAAAAATAACAAATTAATCGTCAATAGTGTGGTTTTCGACCCCTGTCATTGCATTTTTTATTGCTTGACAATTAAAGGAGAAAAAAATAGGAGGCATTACTTATTGACTAACCCTAGTACTAGAGAATTCTACAAAATCGAATCCTACCGCGGCGAATAGTTAAATCAATTCCGTAGACAACTCGGAAGCTTCCTCGACTGACGAGCAACTGAATGAGCCTTTTTCCACCAGGTTTGCAGCAAATGAGAAACGAGGTTGTTCATGCGACGGGAGTTGGCGTAATGTACGCATCGCCAAGAATGTAAGACAGGACATGCCGAAAGTGACAAGGTTAAATTCAAATAATTGTTAAGGGTCACTATCGTTAAATCTATACTGCATGCGCTGATGACGACGGCATTCTTCTTGCACGACAATTTGTAGATACATTTGTATTATGTCAGCGGTTACAGCTGTGGCGAACAATCGGAAATTGAGGATAAATCAGATCACCTTGTAAATTCTTACAGGTATGTAAGAATACCATTAAACGAGTAACCCGAATCGGATTTCATACTCGCGTCCAGTACTATTGCGGGATAACGTAATGCGGTGGATCAGAACAGATAAATAGTGCAATATTTATGAGGGGTTTAACTTAACCCCGACAATCGTGAGGGGTTGACATACTAGTTGAAATTAAATTAATTTGACGCACTTGTATTAATTTACGCTTAATTATCTATTCTGTTTGCGGAAAATAACTTATTATTTCCATTAATCTATCTACAGTAGTGAGATAAATTACAAATAACAACTTATTTAAGGAAAGGAAATAAATAGGACTTACTGCGGGCCTTGTAGAATTCTCCTTTCTGGCTGCTTTACTCTACGTTTATGGCGGAATAGTTGTATAATAGTAGTTAGCGGTATGATCATATTGATCATGGTATGATGTACTTTTGTGGCGGGCGCGGGCGGCCGGCAGATAAGCGTAGCGTTATATTGAATCGGAGATGTTTATGCAAAAGGAATCAATTTATGACTGACGATGCGGGTCTTGACACAGGAGCAGGATAGGAAAATGGTTAGGAATATGTAACAATATTATCTTACTCCAGTCAAGATGTACATCTGCGCTTACAAAAGGTCCAGTCATACTGATTTTTTTATATGTTATTAGGACCTAAACCAGTATTAAAAAAAAATTTTGCAACTTCGAAAGTGCTGTGCGAGCGGCGGTGGACCCAAAAAACCAGGAAATTTTCGGATTTTTTTCAGTTTTTTCTCAGTGAAGGAAGGGTCTCACCGGTAAAGTCACTACACATACTTTTAAATTAGACTAAATTTTCTATAATTTGAGACCAAAGCGAGATATATACAGCCATTGGTTTCCAAGATACAGTTCTTTGAAAATAGGCCATTTTTCCAAAAAGTGAAATTTTTTCGAAATGGTCACTTATTTTGTAAAATTATTTCTAAAATACGCATCTCACGTCAAATATTATATGAAATAAAGTTGTAGTACATTTAATTAGCTTTCATTTGAGACTAGATTGATATCTGTAAACTTAACGGTTCTCTCAAAAATGGCAGATAACCTAAAACGGTCATAAGTGGGTTTTGGGGGAAATGCAAATAAACTGTTCTCACGTCTTGTTATGGTTTTATTGTGCTGTGAAGTAAATCCATTAGTCTTTGTGGGTTTATCCTAGGGTATAATATAACATGTTCACTGTTCACAAAAGATCCTTCACTATTCGCCGGTCTGACAAGTTTTGGTCTGGGTTGTGGTCAGACCAAACAATTGAGCAGAAGCTTATGCGATCCATGAAAACCTACGGTGGGTTTACCCAAGGAAGGGGAATCTCCGACAGTATTCTGGCAAGGTGGATAACAGGAATGGTATTTATGTTGAACATTTGTGAAGAACTGGAAAGTTTTTGCAGCATCTCATGTCCTACTGTAGAGCAGCATGTAGACATGAGACCTTCTCGAATCATCCGAGATAATAGTGATGTGGAAAAACTAAAAAACTGGTTTGCTCTCCACCCTCCATTTCCCAAAACTGACAGTTTGATTTTTATCAGTAGTGGTTTACTAGCAGGTCCTGAAATTAATTTCCACACAGCCCAGAGAGTTGGAACGGAGGGAGTGATGAAAATTATGGGGCATATGTACGACAAGGTAGTAATAAAACGGAAAAATAAAGTTACCACGCTGGCATCGATCACCTCAACCGTTAAACTGCTGGACAAAAACAGAAGAGTGGCTGTGGATCCGCTCACAATTTTCCAGCGAGTATGTATTGCAAAGCAATCTGAACAGGATTTACAGGATGACTTCAAGTATGAGTTGGCTCCGTTCCCGATGTCTCTGTTCAATGAACAAGGGATGCGCAAGGGCACAAAATCTACTCTGTACTCTGCCTTCACTCCTCTTTCCAGCCACACGCCGATAGATGCCAGCACTCACGTCGTTTTGAATGGTGGCTACCTCTTGCACAAGGTCGTGTGGCAGCGGAAGAGCACGGTTCGAGCACCTTAGGCGCGTTATACCACCTACGTCCGAAACCATTTTGGGAAGAACGTCTCCATCGTTTTTGACAGTTACCCCGAAGATGCTACCAAAAAAAAACACCAAAACAGCGGAACGACTCGAATTCAAATTGCTCAAGAGCATGTATTGGGCAATGAGAACAGTAAGAGACACCTTATAACTCTTCTCTGTGACGCCTTTCAGAAGGAGGGAGTAGAAGTGGCTGTTGCCGAAGAAGATGCGGATCGAGAGATCGTAATGATGGCGATTTCAAAAAGAGCAGAAGCCGATATCGGCTCGTCATAGTGGTCGAAGATTTAGGCGCTGAAGAGACAAACGTCTATCTTCAGAAGAGCACGAAGGGTGAAGCTGGTTGCTGTCACTACTCTACGACCTCCTACAACCACCAGGGCTCTCGGAGATTACCAGGAACGGTACTATTTACCCACGCGTTTACCGGGTGCGATACCACCTCAGCACCGTTTGACCAAGGAAAGACCAAAATCACCACACTTCTGAGCATGAGTGAACCACTTGCTGAGCAAGTGGAGGTCTTCCTTCGGCCAGACTCCACCCCACAAGCCGTGAGTGAAGCAGGCATCAAATGCTTTGTGGCTCTATATGGGGATGACAACGCGAGGTATACTTTGGATTTCCAGAGGTATAAGACGTTTGTCACTTCAACAAGCATAAACCTCGTTCGTTTGCCACCGACGGAAGATGCCGCAGGCCACCATGAAGCAAGGTGATACCTCCAAGTGCAGAAGTGGCGGGGAATCAACTTGAATCCCACTGAATGGGGGTGGAAGCTGTCTTCTCTAGGACTCATCCTCATCCCCACCACGATGGATCCCGCACCTCCTGCCCTTCTTCGAAAAATTTCATGTAAATGCAAGAAAGGTTGCTCTGAGAGCTGCTCGTGCAGAAAGGCTGGGCTCCACTGCTCAGTCCTCTGTCAGT
This sequence comes from Limnephilus rhombicus, assembly GCA_929108145.2. Lineage (NCBI taxonomy): Eukaryota > Metazoa > Arthropoda > Insecta > Trichoptera > Limnephilidae > Limnephilus > Limnephilus rhombicus. The sequence goes on along the minus strand of OV815279.1, from coordinate 11,783,426 downwards.
CATGCGGTGGCAAATTGTGCATTAATGTCCCGGATGTGGAGCTGAAATGCTCGGACGATGAAGATGACCCGACCAAAGACTGGGCACCTCTCCCAGCGTCCATCACAGATATCGAGACACCTTCTTCAAGCCCGGGCCATCTAAGATAAAAAGAGAGACATGATTTGGCAACCAAGACACAATACCTACATTATTTATATTAGTTTTATTTTTTGTCTACATGTAATTTGTCCTTATAGTAGGTACCATCATGTTTGTACAAGCATTTTAGTATGCAAGTATATAAAACAATGTTTGAAAATGACGTAATTCCCGATAGATGTATTATCTTTTCTTTTTTTCATCAAAAATGTGTTAACAATAACAAAAAAAAATTGTAACTGTTTGATAAATAAAACCATAAAAAGACGTGAGAACAGTTTATTTGCTTTTCCCCCCAAAACCCACTTATGACTGTTTTTGGTTATCTGGCGTTGTTGAGAGAACCGTTAGGTCTACAGATATCAATCTAGTCTTAAATGAAAGCTAATTAAATTTACTACAGCTTTATTTCATATAATATTTGACGTGGGATGCATGTTTTAGAAAATATTTTACAAAATAAGTGACCATTTCGAAAAAAATTCACTTTTTGGAAAAAATGGCCTATTTTCGAAGAACTGTATCTTGGAAACCAATGGCTTTATATAGCTCGCTTTAGTCTCAAATTATAGAAAATTTAGTCTACTTTAAAAGTACGGATACTAACTATACCAGTCAGACCCTTCCTTCACTGAGATATTGAGCAAAAACTGAAAAAAATCCTAAAATTTCCTGGTTTTTTGGGTCCACCGCCGCTCGCACAGCATTTTCGAAGTTGCAAAAATTTTTAATACTGATTTAGGTCCTAACAACATATAAAAAATTCAGAATGACTTGACCTTTTGCAAGCACAACCCCCTTTTCGTATTTAACTTGACTGGACTATCTCCCAAATACAGCGGTTCATACCATATAAATGTAGGTGTGTGTAAATAGTCCAACCACAAATTATATTTTATAAAATTTCCAAACGCTAGAGGGGAGAGTTATAGTAATTTTTTTTTACATGAGCCCCACACAGGAGGCCCTGAGGAAAATAATTTCCCTCAGGGCCTATGTCATCTTTGAGGATGCTGTGTGGAGGGTTTTTTTTAGGAAATGAAGGAGAGGAGAGTTCTGAGAAGGAAAAGGGTTTAAGGGGTGGGTAGGTAGGAATCTGGGGTTCACTGTGTCCTGGTCATCCGCCTCCAAGACCTAGACAAACCTCACCCCATGAACCCGGGCACCCAATCACCAAACGTAGCGAACCACTTGGGGTGACCTATGACAGAGGTGGTACCCATTCCGGCGGTACCCATTCCCGCCTCCCAGTATGGGTTATTCTTTTCGTAAATAAAATGAATTATTTATTTAAGTATTTATAATATTAACGCCTTTCGGTGTTTACATTATACAACATTTTATCAGGTTTAAGTACAACATGAAATAGATAGCTCTAGTGAGCTTGTAAAACAGCAAGAAATCGAAAACAGAAGTTGGGAATCATCTTTAGGTTTAAAAAAAAAACACAAGTGTGCAGCTCACATGCAGTAGAAGTGAAACCTTCAGAAAACTAAAGTAGACAAGAGTTGGGAGGCTACGAAGTAGGTACCTCACATGGAGGAGACTATTCATTCTCTTGTAGGCTAAATCCTATAGATGTTTGTGTTTGTCTTATTTTAGCATCGCTTTTTCGTTTCATCGAGTTTCAAATCACAACAGTGCTAAAGAAGTTTTCACTTCAAGAATAATTTCAGGATTTTTCAAGTAATTGACTGAGCATAGCTATGTGCTGTTACTCGACCATTTAAATCAGTGGTGGGGGACCTGTGGCCCGGAGGCTTTTCGGTGCGGAACTGCAAAAAAAATACATTTAGAATGCGAGAATGACTGCTTTCATCATTCCCGTGGAAACGGCACGGCGACGGTAATGACGGTAATACAAGTAAGGGAGAGGCAAGAAAAGTAATCATTTTATTGCCTCTCCCTCACTCATATTAAAGAAATGAAATGGCGCGAGCCGTTTCCGCGGGAATACTAAAAGCAGCTAGTGGTTTTCTTTCTTTCAGCTAGTGGTAAGTTAAATCCAGTCTTGTGTTCAGAATCCACGAAAAAAATTCCAGTTGCAGTTTCATGTGCTGACGCATTTCGAAGGAAACCATTGTTGTGTTCCAAGTAGGAAATGCAATCCCGCAAGACCATGTCAATCCAGGTATTTGCGGGACTGAACAATCTTAGTCCCGCTGGATCCAGGTATTTGCGGGATCCAGCAGAGTGGACTTAGATATCTAATCAATCGTATAACAAAGACCTAACACCTCGATCTACCAACCTTGTTTTTAGAGTTTTAAATTTAAACCTAATCAAACAAGTTCTTTGAGACATTTTAAATGGTTTATTAATATACCTTTAGTTAGACATAGTTTAAGTCAGAAATTGGCAAAGAATAAGATAAGACATAAATTTACATAACAACCTAAATTTAAATAATAACGTTCACACGACAAACAATATTCTTGTACATAAGCATCATAAGTTTAAACATTATTTTGGAAATAGCTTCGTAAAAAAGTATTAATTGTGTCGTCTGATAAACGGCTTCTGATATTGGACACAAGCTCGTTCAGCTTCCCAAGTAATTCATTTCCTTCGTTATCAAAACCTCAAGGTTGCTCATATTGCCAGATCTAGGTTGTTGGGCTGTTGATCTCGAACTCTTCATACTAACCAAAGTAAGTTCGAGTTCGTCTTGATTAGCGAGAGGAGTGTCGTCATCGTAAGAATCGTAAGGATCGTAAGGATCATCAGCGTCAGCAGGAACAATGGCTACTGCGTTGTTACCCGTATCCGTGTACTCTAGCCTTTTGACTATGGTTTTGATTGCCTTGCATATTACACTTTTTGAAGGTAGACAAAATGTATCATCAACATTAATAAATTTACTTCTGTCTTCTTCATACTTATATGGATCATGTAAGTATAATAAAACCGCTGTCAATTTAGTTGAAATACGCTTCTCTGTAATCCCGCCAGTCCAGCGGGATCCCGCAAAATTTTCGACCGAGATTAATCCCGGTATTTCGGGATCTCGGTATACCGGGATTGCATTCGCTAGTTCCAAGTGTAGTTACAAAATCAACTGTGTATTGCAAAAAACGGAGGAAAACCATTTTCGAAACCTGGGTATAGTTTTGAATTTGGGGGACCCTTTGATCTCTCTCTCGACCCTCGCTTTGCATCGTCTCGCACTGCAGCGGGAGGGATGGATTCATAAGACTGTCACTCCTGGAAACATTCACCCCAGATTCTTACCCACCCCTCACAACTTTTTCATCCCCTGAATGTCCTCTCCTTCCTTTCTTTAAAAATATCCCCTTAACAAAAACCCCGAAAATGACGAAGGCCATTAGGGAAATTGTTTTCCTCAGATCCACCTGCGTGGGGTTAATGTAAAAAAATTGTATTCCAAATACACAGCTAAATTTTCTAGTTGTGGTTTCATCTATTGACAAATTTTGAAGGAAACCGTGCTTAATTTCCGAGCGGAGTATAAAATTCTAGTTGCAAAGTTCTTTTTCTAGCATTTTGGTGCCTCAAAATTCGGAGGAAAGCTATTTGCATATTCTTTGTGCATAATATGCAGACATTATAATTTGACATAGGCACTAGGGTGTCAATTATTTCAACTTTTGAATTCAGAAACGCCTGGGGTCTCAAAAGTTGCGTCTTACAAAGAAAATGAGAACTGCATTGAAATTTTTTTTTAAATGGTTATTAGCCCGCTAAAATGCATTGAAAATCAGAAAACAAACCTAAAATCTTTTTTTTTTTTAATTGTTAATAAAAAAAAATTCAGTAATTTAACCTTTTAACGTTTGTTTATTATTAAAAAATGCGTATAATTTACAAAAATGAAAAAAAAGTTCAAGTGTACGAATACAAGTAAGTCAACGAGATTTCTGATTTTATCCAGAAAAAGTGTTATTTTCCCCTTTTATATTTTTAACCAACACATCACATGTCTTAAAAAAAAAATTTTTTGGTTCTTTGAACTGCAGTTATGGAATGAAAAATAAGTTTGGTACAAAATATAAAATATGAACCCTTTGTTTCATTTTTTTTTCCAAATCACGAAATCTATTTTTTTTCAAAACTTCCGGCCATTTTAGCGGGCTAATAGTGAACAATAATTTCTTTTTTTTACATTTTCGAATAGCTACAGATCATACGAAACTTTTGGGCGTTTAAATATAAGGCCATTTTTTTTCTCTCTATGGAGAGCGATACACGCCAATAGGCACTTATAGCATTCAAATTTCTGAATTAAAATATACCTTCTATATTACGATATTCTTAATTTGACTTCTACAATAGAAAGGCCATAATTTATCAATCTAGAGCACCTGACAAAGGTATTCATAGAGTACAAATAAGGGAGGTTTTAGAGTTTCTGGTACCTATACCATGTAAGCAAAACTGAAAGGCAATTCTAACATTAACCCCCAGATATTATATATTTTGAAATTTTAGTTGCAGACCATATGCTACCAGAATCAGAAAAAAAGCATTTTTATGTTCCTGGTGTAGTTTAATTAAAGTGATTTCATGTGCACAGATTAGCTTTAAATTCGTTTCAAACCATATGCTGCAAAATTCGGTGGAAAATCAATTACTTGTTCTACATTTCAGTACCGCCGCCCCGAGAACTATTTATTGTATAACCAAAACCTCTGTCATAAGTCACCCCAAGTGGTTCGCTACGTTTGGTGACTTAGCAGGGGTGCCCGGGTTCATGGGCTCAGGTTTGTCTGGAACTCAGCGGCAGATGCCTCTGACCACCAACTGCGTGGCAGGCCGGATCGGGAGACTGGTTGAGGGAGATCTTTTAACCTCTCCAGCAGGGCTCTCAGCAGGATTTGGACCGCAGTGGAAGGGATAAATTCATTCGTCCGTTACTTCTGGACACACTGATCCCTACCCACCCCTCATACCTTTTTCCTTCCCAGAAGTTCCTCTCCTTCCCTTCCCTAAAAAGACCCTCCATCCGCAAAGATGACATAGGCCCTGAGGGGAATTGTTTACGTCGGGCCTCCTGTGTGGAGCTAATGTAAAAAAAAAAACTTTCACCCATAGACAATCAAAAGAATAGACAAGCCAATCAGGGAAAGGGGAACAAACCAACTTATGAGAAGCACGGGAGGCAACCGTCCCCCTTTCTGTGATTAGTCAATAAATGAATCTGACAGTATTCAGACAACTCGCATCAAATCAAATCAAAAATTATTTATTGTACAAATAAAAAATACAAAAGGTGTGAGCTTATAGGTAGACCCCATTTATTCCAGCTAACCATATACATGTTATATGATAATGTTTATACAAAGAAGAATATTATAATTTCTTTACCATAGACATCCAAATTTAATAGACGAGAAGATACAGATGAGGGGTAAAACCAAACTATGGGGGGCGAAAAGGGGAAAGATGACTGTGATTCGTTAAAAAATCAATCTGACTGTATATAGGCATCTCGCATTATAATATCACCATTTAGTTCTTAAAAGCAAAATCTGCTTTTGAATGAATAGACCTTTTTACATGGGAGCGCGAATTGCTCGCCACGTTATTAACATATTTGGGAAATGCCAAATGCGGCAAAGTAAAGTTCGCCACTTTTCACAGACGAATATTTTGTTGCCGTATTTAGTTAAGACACTTTTACAAATGTTTCATACTTACCCCTGTAACCAGCGACGAGCTCACTGAAGAACCGCCCACATTCGTTATGTACACATATTTTAGGGTATAATGTATAGCATAAGCTCTCATTTTTGCCGTGTTATTTCGTAAAATGTACGATGTGAGCTCGACGCTGGTCAGGACAAGAATGATAACGTCACATTTTTTAGATTCAAGCGAGGCTCTCGTAAGCCCAGCCAGCTCCATGGAACCGGTATGGGGAGGGGGAAATAATACGCTTTTATCACTTAGGGCAGGTCCATATACATTCATATGTCCATGGTTTATACAAATCAGAAAATACAAATATACCAATAAAAACACAAAAATATATGTTTCATTTATGTGAGGAATGAGGTGTAATGACATTTTTTTCAATTATTTCTGGCTTTCACTCTTTAACCACTGGGAGGCCGCTTGTCACCCGGTGGCCGCGAAAGTTATTTAAAAGAATATTATTTAAATAGCCTGGCCTCCAAAAGGTATTTCTGGCTTTCACTCTTTAAGGGTGTTCTAGGCCATCATTTAAAATTACAGAGAAAAATAAGGTGAATTTAAATATTAATTTTATTTAAATGTGCAAATTTAATAATGTTCGACCATTCAAATTTCGACCTCCTTAAGGGCATTACCAGAGAACACCAGAAATATGTCATTTTCAAATCAGATTTTAGACGTATTGACTCTTTTCCACAAAAAATTATAAATGGATTTCCAAAGATTGTTCTTTTATCTAGCATTCGCATGTAATAAATTTTGAGAAAATTTTTTAATTTTTAGTATAATAAGGTTATTTATTCCATAGGTCATTGGCAGATTTGTTAAATTTTCAAAAAATATTTTGTATTATACCACACCCATTTCAAATTATATAATCATGCAGTAAAATAAATAAATACATTATCTACCAAACGCATGTTTTAGAATTTTAATTTTAGTTTCAATAAAATCATTAAAAAATATGTACATACATGTGTTTCTTGACGAAAATTGGTCCATTTGTGTATTTATTTGCGCACTTACAAACTAATATATTTCAGATTTTTTTAACATTCTTATTAAATTTAGACATTATTGAAAAATGATAAATACTTATAATCAAAAAATAATTACAAAAAGTACATTATTTTAATAGTTTTATCATCACCCCTTTCAGCATTTTTGGATGAAGGTATAAATTAAAGCTAATTTGGATTGAAATAAATTCGATATTGAGTTATAATTTTAAAAAGCTGGTACGGAGAATAATTAATCTTTCTCATTTGAATCGCCCTGCACGATCGTAAGAACAACTTTCGACGAAATGTGGATTTTCGTCCGCTGGCTGGTTAAACGCTCTTAAATATAAAATCAGTTTTAAAAACACTAACAGAATAAATAAAATTTTCAACAATCAATAGGTAATAATTCCCTTCACGAGTTCCCGTCAGTCACTGTACAACTCATCAATTCTGAGGAAAATCATTTGCCGGAGTGAAAATATAATTTTAACAACCCTTAAGAAAGTCAAAACCAGTTTTGTGTTCGGAGTGTAACAATAAAATTTCAATAGGCCACTTGCATGGATTTCTTAACGACTTGGAAAAAATCACATGGATAGATCTTTTTACTAAGATTACGAAAATGTTAGTAAATTTTTTTAGAAATGTACAGTTTTTTTATTTTTAAATAAATAAATCCATTATTTGGGCTCGTGACGTCACAACATGAAAATGTCCCGTTTCCGAAAATGTTCCTATTAATTTTGTAAAATTCCACACTGATTTATTTTTTTTAATATGGCATCACTTTGATTTCAGGTGAATTTTTGAATTCGTTCACTAGATTTATTGTTTGTTCTCTGCGAACTTATCATTTGGTTTGACTTTTTGACAGATGTTGTGAAGAGAACCCCGTACATTTTAGATGTCGGTACGTGTTTTAGAGGTATAATGGTTATGGTGTTGATTTTAACGAAATCAAATATTATAATATTCTTATTATTATTATAATTTACAAGTACAAGTATATTACATTGGATTTAGTAATATAGACATTGTACATTAAAATGAGTTACCGAATACAGATTTAATCTTAAATTGAAACCAGTTTTGAGATGAGCTTTTAATTTGAGTTGCACCCCGTACGCTCCAAAATTCGGAGGAAAACCATTTGCTTTTTCCGTGTCTAACTTTTATTCAAGCATTTGGATTCTTACACAGACTCACTCTTAACTTAAATTTGGAAAAATGTGAGATTAGTATAGGCCGGGTCAACGAATAAATACATCGTCTAGACGCCATACTCACGTAATGTCACCAACCAAAAAACTTTCTATTTTTCAAAATTAGGACTTAGGCAAAAATCTGATTTAAGGATTACTAGTTTATCAATTATACTTGTACATGTGGTTAAATTATTAAAAATATACAGAATCCTTATTTTTAGTAACCATCAAACTAGATTTTGGATAATACCCAAACTAATATTTGATAAAATAATTTAGCGATGCGAAGTAATGCGAAGGTGACCTCTCATCCAAATAATCGACAGCTGATCGATATCTGAGGGTGCTTTTACATTTTTGGTAGACAAATTACCTTAGCTTGCGAAACTACCCCAGTGTAAGCAGTTAATCGTTTGGTGTAAATACTGTCGGCAGTTGACTTGATAATCTACAAATATATAATATACAAACGAAATTAGAATTACTCAAGGAATATTTCGGGGAAATCCCCGACCGAGCAATACTTCGAGTTAGGAACGAAAATAAAATAATAAAACATTTTTTCGGGAATCCCCGACCAACCGAGCTAAATAACAGTCAGTGTTCACGTGGAAAATATTTTTTGCGGCAATTTTGCACTTTCGTAATTTTTTTCTCCACGTTCGAGTGTCACCCCCCCATCGGGTGGCACCCGGGGCGGTCCGCCCCCCCCTCGCTACGTCACTGTATATACTTTAATGGTCATGTAGTATGGTCCTTTTTGGAATATTGTTTTGTTTGCTTATGGCATAAATAAGTTTTCTGTGAACCTTGTAGCATCCTTGTAGCATCCTTGAACCCCCCCCCCCCCCCCCCCTCAACAAAGAAATATTCTTCACACATTTGTCTTGAAGCACTCTCTTTTCATCGGACATTTTTCGATTGCATTGTGAAGACACTCCCGCCATTAATAATAATAATAATTGGATAATTTGTAGAGCACCGTTTTTGTGAAAAATCACCTAATTATGCGTTTTTAAATTATATCAAAACAGTACTTTATACGACAGCAAGAAATGCTGATAAAATTAGTAGGTGCCTGACTAACCAGTGACATTAACCAGTTTTTATGTATTATAATTGATACGGTTGTTTCTAGAAGTGGCATTTTTATTTATAAATTATGTGCGTACTTGTGTGTCAAACATTTGTTTTTTGGGAATAAATATAGCTTGTGTAAATAGCAACACTCTTACACATCTGCCCAAAAGGGAGGTAGTGCAACACGTCATAACACCCCAAAAACAAATAACAAAAAACCTTTTGGCCGTGAAAATCTAAGCAACGTATCTTACTCTTGTACCAGATCATGTGGACCATAATGACAATCCTTTTCGGGTGTCACCATCTGTGCATCAAAGTCAAAACGAATCTCAAGATATACGAAATTTAGAATGATAGTTTTTTTTAAATCAAGTTCCTGATGGTAAAGTGGTTAGGGCCGCACAAAAAAGCTTGGCGGGCCGCAGGTTGAGTATGGGTGCTGTAGATGATCACACTGACATGCATAACTCCATTATATATATGTTTGTGACTGTCAGAATTTTCAGGTTTTTAAACATAGGTCTACATGAATCCAGACGAGCAGAGTTTGTAATTTTTCTTATGCATCCCTTTTGGATGATAAAAACGAAATATCGTAATATCACCATTGGGTCCTCAAAAAAAATAGTTCAATAGCAATTTTTAATTTCACATAATTGAAATTTTGAATGCAATATTTCCATTGCCCCAAACGCAGATACATAGGTAGTTGGCTTTTATGGTAATTAAAGTGAATTATTAGATTTTTTCTAAAAAAATATTCGTGTTAAGTGTGGTCCAGTCATCCCTCTAGTAGTCCGGCGACAGTTGCGCGGACACCATAGCATATCTCTACTGTATTTGAATATCTTTGCATGCAACATAAAACTGTCGCCTAATCTACAATGCATTGAGACCACAATATAACATGGCGACTGGTACGTATAACCTTAATTTAAGGGGAACGTATGCGCAGCCCATTTCTGCCCGTTTCATACAAATCTTAGATTTGGATTTGAGATCAAAATACCCAACCAAACTGAAAAATTATTTTTGTAATCAAAAGGTATATTAAATATCTAGTCAGAATGTGAGCTACTTTATTTATTATTGCTTTAAATTATGAGATATAGGCCATTCAAGATTTTTATGTTTCTGGATTTTAGAGACGATTTGGACAATTATTTGTGAGTAAATGAAAAACACTAAAAAAATTATTTTAATATATTTATCACATAAATATGATGAAATATAAAATAAAAAATAAAAATGTACAAAAAAAATTATTTTGATGTGTGTAAATTAAAAATACAAATTGCCTATTTACGGCGGAATAAAAAATAGTCCTTTATATATTAAAATTACTACCCAAAAATGCAAGAAATTTAAAGTAATTTTTATTTTATTTATCATTGTATTTTTTAAATAAATATAGTAAAATTATTTTTTAATGTTTTTCTTTTAATCACAAATAATTATCTAAGTTGCCTCCAAACTCATGAAACACTAAAATCTTTAATTGCCTTGTATCTTATAATTTAAAGCAAAAATAAATAAAGTAGCTCACATCCTGACTAGATATTTGATATACCTTTTGATTACAAATATAATTTTTCAGTTTGGTTGGGTATTTTGATCTCAAATACAAATCTAAGATTTGTATGAAACGGGCAGAAATGGGCCGCGCATATGTTCCCCTTAACATTTTACCTTATTCTTTCAAGAAACATAAAAATGCAATACTTTGTTGTTCAACAATAAAACAAACTAATCCAGCATGGCATCGTGGTAGCATCATACTTACATCTGGTTCATGTCTTCCTTCCAGTCAATAAACTTGTATCCAAGTCATTAAACATGAATTTCTTACCAGTTCTCAAAAATTTTGTTCCAAATCATTATTTATCTGCTACATTATTCGAAATATAATGGTTTTTATTTTTGTCTTACCTGTCTAACCAGACTGTGAAACATTTTTCCTGTAAATCCTTCTATCTTTAATCATCTTTTTTTGATTGAATAATTTTAACAAAACTAAAAAAAAATCAAAAGAGCATCCATTGCACCTATAGATAACAGAAACAATGACCAATGTAGATGTGGCATGAAAGAATGCTGACTGTCACCAAGTTACAATCATTTTGCACAGACCATCAAAATGGCAGAGCCAAAGAAAGACAAGCATTTGAAGAAAGACAGCATTTGTTGTGTAGGTAAAAACAAAGGCAGGGCGCCGCTGTGCATAGTTGCAATTTGCTTTAGCAAGGTGATATTACGATGTGGCAATACTTTTTTGGGCACGATTTCATACTACAGTAGAACCTTGTTAACCCCTCCGCAACGTAAGCAGATATAAGCGTTAAGAATAGGACAGCAGTCAAGTACATTAAGCGTGTTTAAACGTCAGCGCGTGTGTTTCCATAGAAATCGTTATAACTCCGTTATTGTTTTAGTTACATCCCTAAAACAAAAAGTCAAAGGTCGATAGTAGATCAAGCTGCACATTTCTATCAAGTTGTCTATGGAAATACATAACAGGAATCAGCTGTCAATCGTGTAGTTGACAAAAATATTTACCCGCGCAAATTTGCTACCGGCAGCTCCACCGCGCTCCACATTTTAAATTTTTATTAAATATTTTTATATGAAATGATAAAAAAGTGAGGTGACAAAAGTGTTTATTACACATATATACAATAAAATAAGTATTGTTGTTTGCATAATCTGTGATTTTAGTACCGTTTTCACATAAAAACATCATGTGAGTCATTTTTACCTATTTTTAATGTTTGCGTTCTAAATTTTAATATTTACAAATGCTAATATTTATTTGTAATATAATAATTTGAAAGCCTATTTTGTAACCTTTCTAAAACAGTTTTTACTATTCGGCTACGTTCAGAAATGTTTCATTTATAGAGCTTTAATTGTGAAGCGGTTATAACTAAAAGTTTTCGTAAAATGTCATTTCGTTTAGGACACCAAAAGCTAATATTCTCGAAAATTCGGAGGGGTTAATTCTAAATTCAAATTAACAAATACAATTCAAAATTTTAAGAAAAAAACTATTAAGAAATTCGTCCAAAAGTCTAATTAAAGTGGTATTCCAAGTAAATTCGTAATACATAATAAGACTTATCCACGTACGTAGTATAAAGAAACAAAAAATCATAAAAACTTACTTTTAATAAAAATGTAAAAGTTAAATTCATTGGAAATGTAACAATATGTTGAATGGTGTACAGTGAAACCCTCTTAAGTTTGGTTTTTTCAGTCCCTCAAACCAAAATCGGCCCATTTTTTCCCAAATGTATGGTTTTCCTGCTTTTAAGAAGTTTGTTTGTTAGAATAATCTAATAATATTCCCTAGTATTTTACATAGGGTCATGCGATGGGTTCTTGTAGTGTAGCGGCCGCTTCCAGTAGCCCCAGCCCCTCCAGAATATAGATAAGGTTATCCACCGACGCATCTTCATCATCCTCCAACCAGTGACTCAGCATGGACTGCGCCCGCAGCGGCTCTCCTTCGTTGGACGACTCGTAGTACAGTATTTCATCGGGCCGATAGCCGAGCTTGGCGGCCAGTCGTCGCCACTCAACATCCAGACTGCGGCACAGATCTGTCATCTGGAGCTCAGTCAGCGCGCGACGGGGCAGGTCAGCAATAGCAACACCCTCGCCGCCTTCTATGCCCTCGCCGATGCCTGCAGAGGCGGACTCTGTAGCCTACAAAAACAAACAACAGTTAGGTTTAAGACAGAAATAAACCTCAATTAAAAATGACTTAACAGGCGTGACTAATCTGTGAGATGAAGTGATATGTTCACTCGAAAAATTGTGAAAAATCTATGTTAATCTGTTTTTCTGTTTTGCATTGCGCCTGTGAGAAGGTTATAATGATAAATTATAACAATGTTGTCACTAGAGATGTGTAGGTTCAGCTGGAGTGGGCTCTTGAACTCGGGTTTTCAAATCGACTACTCCCCTAGAATCTGGTCCAGGACTCGGATCCAAACCTGGAACTCGGAGCCGGACTCGGAACCCGAAATAGTCCCACCGGCGTCCCTTGTTCGCAGTCCAAGCCACTCGCGAGGCGGGTGCATGTCCCAGGCTCGAGTTCTTTTGCGGGTTCCGGCTCCGAGGTCCGGCTCTGGCCGAACCCGTGCATCCCGGTAGCCGAAACAGCACCCAGTACCCAGTCCGCACTCAAGAACTCATACCAGGGACCTGCTCCTAGAACTTGAGTAGGTACTTTTAAAAGGAAGCAAATCTCGGAGGCCTCTGGCAAAATGCAGAACTTAACTTCTAGTTGTTTCATAAATCATTATATAATACATTGGACTCTTAAATCTCATAAATCATTATATAAAAGATAATATTCTAAAATGCAATTTAAACCAACACTTTGTGGAATCCTACAAATTATTGTAACGTGGGTATAATATATTTAACGATTTGATGTGTTATTGTAATGTTTTATATTATATTTTGTTCTATGTTATTGTTAAATATTACATTGTTTAAAATATTTCACGGTTTTACGCAAGAATATACAAGTGGTTTTTTCTTTAAAAACTACTTGTATATTCTTAAAAGTTTTTTCAATTTTATAACTTTTGGTATAAATTCTATGTTTGTGTAATCCTCGGTATCTTCAATATTATTTTATAATCTATGTAAAAGCCCCTACGGGCGTATAACAACAATAAATAAAATAAATAAATAATACATTGGACAATTCGAAAAAAAAAAAATGCCACTATCATTGGCGATTGTCAACTGTTATACAAAATAACTGCAGGGAAAATATGTTACTTAACATTGACGTGAAGACTGTCTAAAGTGTCTAAACTAATAAATAATAATCCTAAAAACATTAGAAAATTAGGAATTACGTTAAGGAATTCCAACTGTTGGGACTGTAATACAACACAGCTATATTCTACTAGCCACTGGCAGAATTGCTCGACGCTAGGAACTACATATCGGCCGTATTGGATAGAAAAATTCACAGACATCTAATAGGAAGGTACTTAACCAGAGGTGAAAGGGACTGAGAACAGTAAGCAATGGACTATCAGAAGTGCAAAAGGATTATTAACCAGGGGACTGTTTTTCGTACACAGGTGCTTGCCAATTTTTACGACCGCGCTTGGCACTTGTGTACTTATGTTTTTTTTGTTTTTTACATTAGCTCCACACAGGAGGCACCGAGGAAAACAATTTCCCTAAGGGCCTATGTCATCTTTGAGGATGCTGTGTGGAGGGTTTTTTAAGGGAAAGGAAGGAGAAGAAGATATGGGAAGGAAAAGGGTATGAGGGGTGGGTAGGAATCTGGGGGTCAGTGTGGCCAGGAGTGACGGACGTATGAATCTATACCTCACACTGCGGTGCAAGGCGAAGGGTCGGGAGAATCCGGCTGGAGAGGTCAAAAGGCCTCCCTCAATCAGTCTCCTCCGAACCTGCCCGCCACACAGTGGTTGGGCAAACGTATCCGCCACCAAGACCTAGACAAACCTCATCCCATGAACCCGGGCACCCCCGCTAAGTCACCAAACGTAGCGAACCACTTGGGGTGACCTGTGGCAGGGGTGTTGGTTGTCCAATAAATGGTTCCCGGGGCGGCGGTACCCATATCCGCCTCCCAAATTGTGAGCCCTAACACCATCCACACTGGATTTTTTTATTCTGGGGAAACGACTTACAATATAAACACAATGAATAATAAGATACACTAACTGGTAAAAAGAAAAGAATTGCAAAAAATATGAATAGTAGTTTTTATTCTGACATTTGATCAAAACCCATCAAGGTAAGTTTCGCACAGTTCCGTAAATTCTAAAGTTTTCTTCTCTGACTTTCGGCAGGTTAAGGAGGCCAAAACTCTAAGAGAGTTGTGTGGCAAAAGTACCTAAGAGGATAAAGATTGACAGCTCTTCTGCAGGAAAAGACTGTTTTCATGCCTCTCATAATATAATTTTCTCACCTGCTCCATATCGTCTTCGGGCTTCAACATATTAGCTTCAATTTCCTCCTGTGACACATCTTCTTCCGGAGAATCCTAAATAACAAAAAAAAAAAAATTGGTTTCAAGATAAAGATCAACTGTTAGTTTATAGTGAGCGGTAATGAAGTCAAAATATGAACCGTTATGCTGTCTTGGAACAACCACTCATTTTTAGCATCGCTACGCAACCCGATTTGAAGGGGGTTCTGTTTTTCAATAGTTTTTGTGAACATTCCGATCCTGCACAGAAAAGTCCCACAACGGACTGTTGCTTTATTTTTGTGTGAAGAGTCTGGTTATTTTAATGTGTGCTCGTCGACATTCAATGCACGACTGATGTCGTAGATTAGATTATTCAAAGCATTCTCGAACCCTCGTGGTCCCAAAAATATGATCACGTGGTTTACTTGGTTACTTGGCTGTTGTCAACCCGACAAACGAGTGCTTTGCAAAGCTGGCAAATAACTTAAATCGAGTTGGTTTAGACTGCGGGTCAAACTGTCTATGGAAATGCGATTAAGTACCCGATTAATTATTCCTTTAAACCTATAGTTAAACCATGTCGTGGCAACATTGGTCACGTGACCAATGTAGTTCTTCCAACTACCGCTGATACAGAAGCGACATTCCAGTTACGGGACCGGGCTCGAGAACACATTCTAAATATTAATTAATCTCATTTCCATTTCTACCCGCGATGTACAAATTTGTAAATGTGTCTGACAAAGACGAAATAAATTATAAAACGTGGAGAACTCTTTTATTATTATAAATTCACGCAATATCCTTCCCTGGAGTTGAGTAAGTATATCGACGACTCTAAATAAGCAATCTCCACATGTCAAACAAAATAAAGACACTCAAAGTTTTATAGATACAGAAATTATATTAGAGAAAGGAAAGGTCTCAGGTAAAATGAGAATATTGTAGTTTACCTTATCTAGGGGTGTGTCCTGGGGCATGTCCTTGGCAACACGGCGCACCATCAGCTCCAGGTAATCGGGCAGGCGGTTGATGGGGTTGTTGCTGTGCGTGAAGAAGTGCGGAGAGCGCCGGGCCAACAGACGCAGGGCGCGCCACCCCCAGCTGCCGTCCGCCGTCACCCGCTCCGGACCACTGATCCCCTTCTCGCACTGCTCCATGGCGGGAGACAGGTACGACTCTGTACACAATAATACCAAAGTTGCTAGGAACATTATCTACACACAATACAGTGAAACCCTCTTAAGAAGTTTTCCAAGGGACCGGAAAAAACAAACTTCTTGAGCAGGAAATCTTTGCCAATTGCGGGCTGAGGGACCGAAAAAACCAAACTTATTAAGCCACGAAACTTCTTAAGAGGGAACTAAAAGATGATCCTACTCAATAAGATACATATATTCTTATCAAATCAAGTTTTCTAGAGTCCCAGAACTTGATAGAAACTCTTTTTTTTACAATAGCTCCACACAAAAGGCCCTGAGAAAACAATTTCCCTCAGGACCTATGTCAACTTTGACACACATCACCAAAGAGGATGCTGTGTGGAAGGTCCTTTCAGGAAAATGAAGGAGAGTAAGTTCTAGGAAGGAAAAAGGTTTGAGGGGTGGGTAGGAATCTAGGGGTCACAGCTCTACGGAGCTTTAGCCATTTTTCCTTTCCAGCGTCGATATTATCACAATTTGAAAGCTTTCATTTAAACCATTTCAGCAACTCTACATTGGTTAAATGCATAAAAATCATGAAACCGATTTTTCCCTCCTTTGCAAAAGCAAATGGCAAAACTTGAAATTTTTTTTTACATTAACTTCACACAGGAGGCCCTGCGGAAAATAATTTACCCCAGGGCATATGTCATCTGGGATGTTGTGTGGAGGGTCTTTGAGGAGAGGAGGAATGAACATTGGTCTTGAAGAGACCCATGTTGTAGGAAGGAGGAAACAGAGGCCGGCAAATCATTCCACAGCCAAGCTGTTGAACACAAGAACGAGTCGAAGAAACGACCCGTTCTCATGTGACAAATGTCAACCGTGTACAAATGTTGGGCACGCGTTTGGCGTGTTTCCCGACTATGCAACGGTGCCGAAGGGATCAATGATGCTAGTTCCTCAGAGCATCTTCCATTGTAATACCAGTAGAACAAAGATAGCATTCTCACCCGACGCCTGTGCTCTAAAGATTGCAATCCGTCTGTTAAGATGGGAGAATCAATTAAACGGACCGCCCGTTTCTGCAAAGTTGAGGGTATTTATCAGATATTTTGGAGCTCCAGACCAGAGGTGGCTGGCGAATTTGGGGTGCACTTGTGATTTGTACAGGGTTAGCAGTTGTGTACTATTAAAGTATCTGCAGGCCCTGTACAGTATGCCTAGTTTTTGGGAGGCTAACTTTACACTGGCTTTGATGGAGCCCCCATACCTGAGCTGGACACTTAGGGTTACACCAAGCATATCAATGGAGGGCTTGTTCGGAAGATTGCTTCCGTTGAAAGATACTAGATTTTCATTTCGATCCCTTTTAGACGTAATCAGGACAAGATTGGGTCTTTGAAACATTAAATTCAATGAGATTATTTTTACCCCAAGAGAAAACGCTCTCGAGGTAACCGTCCATTCTTTGCTTCAAAGCCCTCCGAGCCGTTGGAGTTTGTGAGCCCTTTGGGGGCTTGTCAAACAAAAGCTATCATGGGCTGTACTGTCATCCGTGTAACAAATGAATTGGTGCACATGACAAAAGGTCGTTGATGTGAAATAAAAGACAAAAATGGTATCAAAGCTAAATGAATGAAAGCAGAATATACCTAACGATGGTAAGAAGTCCCTCTCCTTTCCTCTGCAAGCCTCCAGGTTGTCAGGGCACAAGTTCCACAATCTTGTTAGCTCCAGACTGAAAACCAAAAACATAAGTACGTCATCTCCAATTCTTTAAAAAATTCCCTTTTTAATGATGATTATTTCAAAATACAAGGAAAAATCCTGAATTTGATATTTTATTAGGATTAACAGGATATTCTTGAGTAAAAGGCCAAGGATAATGATCATTAACCAGGGGGATCCCGGTTCTCCTTAAGGATAATGAATTGTCCTTAACCACTAGGGGCCGGAGCAGTGCAACTACAGGCTTGAAGAATCATGCTTTTGCACAGTACAAAGCACTGCAATTGCAGTGTCCACCGTATATATTCATTTTGCCTTCGGATATTACCTCTGTTAGGTGAGTAAACCCAACCCATCCAAAATTATTTTGACTAAAGCTGAATTAATTTTGGTGCTAACTTGTCATGGTTTATTTATTAATTTTACCCAATCAATGCATACTAATTTAGACGTAAAAAATAAAAAACATGCTTTCGGAAGTGCTAAACTATGGCGGCTCGGAGGGAATGCGTTAAAGACAAAAATAAATATACATTATAAAGTATGATTTTGTCTGTGTTGGCTTTAACAAAAAAAATGATTTATTGGAGCTTCTTGCCGGCCCCTATGGGTTAACCTAATTTATTCATATTTCTTTTTCACTGACAAAAATCGTTAATTTTAAGATTAAGGACAACTCCCTATCTTCGAGTAGAACCGTAATCGCCCTTCAGGCTCCTCCACTTCTCAAGCACCAAAAATACCAATTAGGTATGAAAAAATTGTATTCATTGAGCGCCGGCATATCGAATTATTAATCTGAAAACAATACTTTCTGTTTATGGGATTTTTACTCTCGACACACTACAGAGGTATTATTAGATTTTGAAACAAGGTACCTACAATAGAGGTACTTACTTTCCCATGAAGAACTTCCCTTGGGCTTCATGATCCCGCACAATCTCCCCCAGCAGCTTCCTCCTCGGTTTCTTTTTCCTAAATTCTTCCGACACCTGCAGGTCCGAGGCAGTTAACGACTTCAACTTTTGGAATTCTGAAACAATTAACAGTATACATTGAAATCCTTAACAAGCTATTCAAGATATAGACAAAACAAGGGGAAACCATAGGTTTTCTTCCACAGAGAAACTCAAGAATCCGATACTGATGTTGTGTACATCGCAAACAATCCATACACACATGTCGTCACTGAAAATAATACACCCGCATTTGCCACCAATTATTATTAAAACTCTCGAAATGTCTCGGCGATAGTCATCAATCGTTGAGTATCGGATAATTGTTTATCCCTTTGGAAGAAGGGTCTGAAGCCTGGATCACACGCACCGAGTAGATAGGTGAGACAGTGCTCTCGGCCGAGTGCTCGGGACGTGTAAACACATCACCGAGTGCTCGGTCGAGTAAAAGGGCGAGACAGTCACTTGGACCCTGTTCTACTTACTAGGCCAAGTGCCCACCCCCGCACTTCCTCGCACTAACTCGCTTGCCCACTCAGCAGGTACAAAAACATTCATTCGCTGCGTACTCGCCATTCGATAATTTTACGTCGCTCGCACCACGTTTCCATTTCCATTTCATTTTCCATTTTCACGTTTTCCGCGATTGACTGACTGACTCGGTGCCAAATTAAAAATGATGTGTAAACACCTACTCGTCCATCCAACTCTCTCGGCCTAGTATCATTTTGCTATCTTGCCCATTTACTCGGTGCGTGTGATCCAGGCATTACGTGCAGGTTTTATTTATTTCATTTCTATCAATAAGTGTTGGTAATTGCAATTCCCTACGACTAAAAGTAGGCAGTGTGTTTTTAAGTTTGGGTATAAATTGTGCATTGAATATTTGGAAAAGAAAATTTTATTATCATCTTATGTTGATTGTTGAGGCCAACTGAATAAACGGGCATATAAATTCCTGATCAAATTCATGTAACAAATTGTTTCTACAAGAAATTTGTAGCATTTTTAAAATTTCTATTATCTTAACCCCTCGGGCTAATTTATTCAGTTTTCAGAACTCGTATAAATCTCATAGAAATCATTGTGTCCCCCTTACTATCATGGTTAGAATTATGATCTAAACGGTGTTAGAAAGAGAAAACACCACCCTTTATATTCAAATCTAAAAATTAACTGCAAAATAATTAACCTCTCAGGCCTCAATCCTATTTTGTTGAAAGGTCAAAATATTTTGGCTTTGTAATAAAATAGAAGGAGTATTTCTGAACACATCCGAAAACTAAAAACTGTTTTTGAAAGGTGATGAAATACGCTTTCAGTTTTACTACATTGTAGTTTAGTTTAGGGCAGATATATGTCAAAATTCTACATGGTACATAATGAACAATAAGGAACTCCAGTGAAAAATATAATGGCTTTAAAAAAATATGTTGACGGCCGGCGTAGTGCAGCGGTAAGACGCTTGACTAGCAATCCGAAGGTCGCGGGATCGAATCCCGGCGTGGCAAATAAATTTTATTTGATTAATTTGTGTATTTCACAATTTATTCATTTAAAATAATATATAGTATATTTGCGGCACGTTCCAGAGTGGAAGATATTCTCAGTATCGCCCTGGTGTAAGACCACCATTCAGAATTGAAATGTTGCTTGAAATGGCTTCTGCCGTGTTTGGTGACCAGATCTGAATAGCCAGGTACTTCCCTACCTTCCTCTTCCCTATCTCCTTCCCCTCCCCACTACCTTCAGCCTCACAACATACCCCAACTGGGGATGCCAAAGTCCCACTGGCTCCATACGGGAGCAGTTGGGACTCTTGTGCAGTATTCATGTAAAAAAAAAAAAAAAACTTTCATACAGACCAATAAACGCTGATTCAGAATATACACGGTGTCCGGAAACTGGTAGTACAAGCGGAAAACTGGTGAACCTACATCACATAGAGAACCCAAATAAACATAAAGATTTTCAATTTAAGCATTTTTAAATTTAAAATTAAGAAAAAAAAATTATTTTTAAAAAAATTCGACTTTTTAGGGTTAAAATTTTTGAAAAGCGGAAATGTCATGATGACAGATGGAAGATGTTATTCTAAAATTATTTGTAAGTTGCTAAATCTCTTTTCGTGTCCATAGTTTATTTATTTTCATCTTAATAATTTATTCTCCCACCTCTTCTAGGCATTACAATATGGTTAATTAGCGGGTAAATATGCAGTTAGTCCACCTCACGGATAACACGGAACATTCGTGTTGTCGAAGTTTGATGCACGGATAATACGGAATGTTCCTTTTTTAACTAATAGACAATCAAATATGACATTTGTCGGAAGTACCAATCTTATAAAATAAATTCTCTAAAATAAACTCGCTTTTCATCATACATTTAAAAAACATTCCAGGTTTTGAATGGTTTGTTTGGCTACGCAGGGTTTGTCTAGCGGGTTTGTGTAATTATTTTAATACATTTCTTTCAATGTTCTACTGTTATAAATACAGGTACAAACTTGTCAATGATGCATTCACTTTGTTTTACGCAAAAATATTTTTTCTATGATTGGCAGCATTGATGAAATGTTAAAATAAAAACAATGAATAAACATGGCGTTACCGCGCAAGTGAAATTTTAACAAAATTAAAATGTTAAATGCATATTTTTTGGTCTCCCCGACATAAATACTCACTTTTCGTAATAATAAAGCTAAATCTAACTGTTTGGATAAAAAGTTTTCCGTATTAACGAGTAAGCGGTTTAATGCATAAATAATTAGCGTACCTATTTATTTTGTTGTGTGGCAGCTCCGCATCTGGTTGCAATGTTTTCAAATCCAAAAACACATCACAAACATTTGTCACCAATTGTTCAACTTTATCACAACTATCATCAACGACATTGGAGGGTACCCACCGCTTTCCCGCCCTGGTATAAATAACAGATAGTAATCACTCACTAACTAATAATTCAATTAATTTCATTCACAATTAATCACACAAAGAAAATAACTTATGAGTCACAATGTTACGCTATAATTAATAACGCACTATTATTTACGTTTCAAATAAAAATAAAACACAAGAAACACACATTTGATTTTTAGTTAGTTAGTTAAATCAATTAAAAGAACATCCCACGTCAAAGCGTAAATACAAACTGATTGGGCGGTCCAGAACACGGAACTGTTTGCATACAACTCGAGTGAACTAGCGCTGTTTCGTTTTTTAAAACGGTGCTAAAATGAGACGCATGCGGGGAATCTGCGGCACATTCCTTGTATTTTTGAATGAATTCGACGCGAAATATTAACAACAGCAACCATTTTTATTTCCGTTCCCGAGGATAAAACGGTCTAAGTCCGAAATTTGAAGAAATGAGTTTTTGATGATAATTTACTTGAAGTAAATACGTTTTACGTGAAGTAAAACATGATAATTTACTTGAAGTAAATTATCATGTTTATCAGTGGCAGAAAGATGGAAGTCCCATTATGAAGAAAAAATACGATTTTCAAAATTGCATGTGGATGCAAGTACCATGATGCAACAACTATCTTAGAAGCAGAAGGGTGTACCATGGACTTTATTCCTTTCATAATACACCACATGTCATAACAAAATAGTCCACTTCATTTAGAGGCAGTAGGACTCAAGTCCATGTTTTTGTTTTTTTTTTACATGAGCTCCACACAAGAGGCCCTGAGGAAAATAATTTCCCTCGGGGCCTATGTCATCTTTGGGGATGCTGTGTGGAGGGTTTTTTTAAGGAAGGGAAGGAGAGGAGAGTTCTGGGAAGGAAAAGGGTTTAAGGGGTGGGTAGGAATCTAGGGTTCAGCATGTTCTGGTCATCCGCCTGCAAGACCTAGACAAACCTCACCCCATGAACCCGGCACCCCTGCTAAATCACCAAACGTAGCGAACCACTTGGGGTGACCTATGCAGAGGTGTTGGTTATCCAATAAAGGTTCCCGGGGCGGCGGTACCCATTCCCGCCTCCCAAATTGAAAAGTTGACTCAAGTCAGCGTTTTTTTTTAAACAATTATTTTTAAAGGCTTTACTATAAAAATTTCTTTTCATTTGCTCCTTTTTAAAACAAAACTAATTGATTTGATAATTAGTTTTTTTGTTATCTATCATACAACATCTCCTGAACATTTACCTTTTTGGACTTGCTTCCGTACAGAATTTGGTTCGCAAGTTCACAGTTCAAGGCCAAGCCATTCGGCTTAGTAGCTTACCCCTTCTATTGTGTTGATCGAACCGAGCGCAGAAACGGACAGCAAATTTCGCATTGCACTTTGACTTGGAAGCGTGAAAATAATGAACAGCTGTTTTTAACCGTGAAACGACCGCACTACACGGAATAAAATTATGGATAATTTCAAAATAATGCTTTAAATCCGGATTTCTTTGTTTGTTTTCTTTTAATTAGTTTTTATTAGTTAGGTACTATGAACGTCAGTAATAATTTATAAGAATTTGACCAAAAAAAAAATCAACTTCTGACTCGATTTACTCGAAAACGAAAGCTCAAATCAAAAAAAAATTATACCACAAAATCGACTCCAAATGTGGTGAGGATTCCCCAGTTTCCCGCTTGTACTACGAGTTTTCGGACACCTTGTATAAGTTTTATTTAAAAATATTAAACGCAGAATTTTTAAAAAATTATTAAAAGCCCATTTTTAATCAGGTCGTAAAAACACGCCGTCAAGTTGACATTATTGAAATGTTTAGTGGTGACGTCACTGTTTGTCGTGTCGTGACGTCACCGTAAAGTCATTGTATGGGAATGTAGGTATGATACAAGTCATTGTATTAATTTATTTATTTATTTACATACTGTTTATAGAGGTTTAGTTGTTGTGTTTATTGAAACATTATTTAGGCCTAAATAATATTTCAAAAATAAAGGTATCTCTTATTAGTTTATCTCTATTATTGAAAATATTTAAAAACTACTGCACAAAAAAAATAGTAATGCTACTTCTAGGGAGAATACTTCGAACAGCGAAATTCAAAATGGCGGCAGTTGATCAGCTGATTGCCCGATCCTATAGTAACTTTTCAGGAGTGATGACGTCACACGATTCACCATACATACGGTGGTTTTCGGGGATCTTGAAACATTGACAATTATTTTAACTATTAACCTTTCCGGGAGTATGGACGCGAATGAACGACAGTACAAACTTTCGCCAAAGGAGTATGGACGTCTATGAGCGACAGGCGTTGCATAGTTAAATTTCGCGCCTCGATTCTGTAAATGTGCATTGTATTGCCATCTATGGGCATATTCCTGTAACTTTACACCATTTTCAAATATTTTACATCATTATCGACAGAGATATCGGCCGTTATTTATTTTGCGTGACGTCACACGAGCAAGTTCGGACAAAAACAGACATATTCAACCATTGATTTCGGCGCGCACGTGTTTTTACGTTTTTCTCGCGGATTTCTAATATTTTGTTCGAATATATGTACTTTAGAGCTCATATTTGACGTATTTTATGTTTTTAATGTGATTTTTAGTTTGTAGCGAAGTAAATAGCAGTGTGTCAACCTGTAAATTCCATAGTTTTTAAACTTTTCATTTTTCTTGGGGTCCAACCATACGTAAACCCGTATTAAAATAACTTTTTCGTGGTTTTGTGATATCTTGAGCAATGTGATTCATATGTTTAAACGTTTTTTATCATTATTATTTGTGTTTTGTGTTTGTTAGCGGATATTACGACATTTTTGGTGATTTTACTCTGACAGTGATTTTTGTGATTGAAAGTGTACTAAAACATCAAAAACCTCCTCAAAATGGATTTAGGAGATGATGAAATCGCCAACATTTTGATGAACAGCGATGATGAAGAGGAAAATATTGAAACTATTGACGATCTATCATTATTCTCTGATGATTCCTCTACTGATGATGAGGAAACGGTTGTAGTAGAGTCGCAACCTAGTGCTAAACGGAGACGGGAGGAAGCCAGGATATGGGATCATACGAACTTCACTCCAACACTGCACAAATTCGATGATTTCCAGTCCGGAATAAAAACACATGTTAATTTGGAGGATGATTATCTTGAACTGCAACTTTTCCAACTTTTTTTTACAAAAGACATTATACACACCATTGTTTCAGAAACAAACATTTACGCAACATCCGCATCCCATAATGTATCAGCATCGTCAAAAATTAAAAAATGGGTCGACACTACGAAGGAAGAAATGTACGTTTTTCTATCTACCATAATTCTTATGAGTCTGGTTGGAAAAAATTGTATCAAAAAATATTGGACCAATAATCCCATAATAGAGACACCGTTTTTCAAAAAACTATTTTCGCAGGATCGTTTTTTACTTATCTTGAGGAATCTTCATTTTGCGAGTCATTGCTCCAATAATGACAGACTTTACAAGATTAGGAGCATTTTAGACCCGTTAAGAAAAATAATGAAGGAAACCTTTAATCCCTACCAAAATTTGTGCATTGATGAAAGCTTATTATTGTGGAAAGGAAGGCTCTCTTTTAAAATTTATATACCTTCAAAAAGGCACAGATTTGGCATCAAAATTTTTGTTTGCTGTGACGTAAAAACGGGCTATGTTTTGGATTTAATAATTTATACCGGTAGTGAAACAGACATTGAAAGCCACCCCAACGTTGGAATATCGGGGTCTGTAGTAATGACTTTACTTAGAGATTATCTTGGATGTGGACATCGACTCTATGTAGATAATTGGTATACTTCACCCGCTTTGTTTGATTGTCTTTTTGAAAACAAAACTAATGCTTGTGGGACAGCAAGAACGAATCGGAAGCAAATGCCTAAATTGGATACGAAAATAAGAAAAGGAGATGTCATATCATTCAATTCGGAAAATTTAATGGCCTTGAAATGGCGAGATAAACGGGATATTGTGATGTTGACAAATATACATTCTAATAATATGATTGAGACAAAAAAAATTGACTACACCACAGGAGCTAAAAAACACAAACCTGAAGCTGTTGTGGACTATACCATGAACATGGGAAGTGTTGATAACGTAGACAGAATTCTAGGATTAGGAGCTGTTAGCCGCAAGACAATAAAATGGTACAAGAAAATATTTTTCAGATTACTAGAAATCTCAATAATCAATGCGTTTTTCATGTATCGTTCCATTAAATCCAGAGAGACGACATTTGAAGAATACAAAGAGAAGCTTGTTACCCAGATGGTGGAAAAATATCACACTCCACGGCCATTATCATCAGGGGGTAGGCGAGGCAATGACAATCCCATTAGGCTTACAGGAAGGCACTTTCCACAGACAGTTCCACAAACAGAGTGCAAAGGCAGCAAAGCAAAACGACGTTGTTTTGTGTGCAAACATACATCCATAAGGAATCCACAAAGGAAAGAAACAAAATATATGTGTTATGAGTGTGACGTTGCTCTCTGTGTACACCCGTGTTTCATGGATTACCATACAAAAAAACAATACTAATTGATTGTATATTTTATGTACATAGTTAACAGTTTTATCCATGTTCGTTTCTTTATTAGTGCTAAGTGAAAATAATTGTGTTGTATATATTTTTTTACTATTTTGTTCATGTGCCAATGGTTTGTGACTCCTGAAAAACAGAACCCGATTTTTTGTGATAAAAGCTGACAGTGGTAAGTACGATTTTTTTTACAATTTTTGGGTCGTTCGTATTATCATAAAGTATACATTTAATAAAAAATAAATAAAAATTATTTATGTAAAAAAAACTCACTCCCCAGAGCACGGCCAGCATTTCGTAACTTACTCCCGGAAAGGTTAAAACTAACTCTAAAAATAAAAATGCAGTTATTTAAGTTAGGTCATTAATCATTAAAAAAAAAATTCAATTGGGCTGGAGTTCTCTATTATCATCCCTCCATCTATTCATGTTTAAATATTTAGTGGCATTTGAAAGCGTTCATAGATTTTTGGTAATAATTTATTGTACTACAAATCAAGAAATTTGTTTATAACCTAAAACCTTTGAAATTTTTCAATTTGGTTTCACTTGTAAATGCGTTCCAATATTTTTTACAAATGAATACAAAATTGAAACAATTAAAAATGCCATTACTTACCAGGGCAACCTTCATTCTTCCAAGTATTCCAGTGTTCCTCTCTCTTGAGGATGTGTGTGACGCAATTGGCAAAGTTCTTGCCGTCGGGAGGTGTTTCAGACAACAATTTGAAGATGGTGTCGGTTGTCTCCTTCACCCAGTCTGATTGGTCGACCTTCATTTCAAATGATTCCCTAAAGAAAAGCATAAATTTTCTTATTTGAATAGATAATAATTAATTATCAGAATAAAAATATATCAGGAGGGTAAAGATGATTGGAGAAATTACTTTTCACAACTACGGAGTGAAAGATTAACAATAATACTCCACCAAAAGTGGAAAGTAATTTATTTAAATTATGTACGACACATTAATCATCCACTAGCAGTTAAAAACCAGCTCCGCAGGCTTTTGCTGCTAGGCCCTGCAGGCGGCTTTTGGTTTGGCTTCGCCCAGTTTGAGGGGTAATGACCATTTTATAAATCCGTTAGGAACTGGTTCCAAAAATAGCCGGTTGACAGACAGCTAGTGACATCCAATGACAGCTAGTCACCAGGGCAAAGTAACCCTGATAGGCAATTACTTCATATGTAATATATAGTCGCGTGGTACTATTATTCACAACTGCTAGTTACAATAATAATCATATTACCGTCAATCTCTCCATATCCGGAGAGACACACAAAATTACAAATCCCTAGTACTTATACCTGCCAGGGGCAGGTCCTCAAGCGATCTGTTAATGTAAGTGGAGCCATCCTTTGGCATTATTGGCAACAAGCTTGAATTCGGTTCTATTACATAAGTTGCTTTTAAACAAACTTAACATCAGAGTTGCATTCTTAGCTGGATTCTTAAATTTCAACCGTACAGTCTCTATCCTATTAATACTGTTCGATTTACATTACAAGATGATTTCTTATACTATTTTAACATTCTATTTGTTTATTTTATTTTATTTATTGACTCGCCATGGGTTATATAAGTATGGCCTTCAAATTGGGTTTTGAGGTGATGCTCAAAATCAGTGAGTTGGGTAAATTACAACACATTTGTAAAAGTGTTTAACTAGTCCTCCATCACAACACAAGCAACATTTTCTACTTTCTGTGGTGGTAGCAGGAGATTTTCAAATAGTGTTGGTTTATTCGTAACCCGGAAATATATGCCTTTCTCTTAAAAAAATTTTGAAATAGTGTAACAAAATATTCAATTTTGGAAACAAGCCCGAACTTTTGTTCACCAGATTTGGGTATTGCAGTTAAGTTTTTACGCAGCTGGCAATTTACGCGCCATTCTAAAAAGGACTAGTAGTTCATAAGCACATTTTATTTTCATGCACTAAACCCTGATCTTACAATGCGGGTTGCCTTTATACTATCAATTTCATTTATTGACAAATCACAGAAAGATATGGGTCACTCCCCCTCCCCGCTCCGCATTCCTTGGTTTGTTCCCCTTTCTTTGATGGGCTGGTCTATCAATTCGAGTGTATTTTTTTTTTTTTTTTTACATTAACTCCACACAGGAGGCCCTGAGGAAAATAATTTCCCACAGGGCCTATGTCATCTGGGATGCTGTGTGGAGGGTCTTTTTGAGGAGAGGAAGGAATGAACATTGGTCTTGAAGAGACCCATGTTGTAGGAAGGAGGAAACACAGAGGCCGGCAAATCATTCCACAGCCGAGCTGTTGAACACAAGAACGAGTCGAAGAAACGACCCATTCTCATGTGACAAATGTCAACTGTGTACAAATGTTGGGCACGCGTTTGGCGTGTTTCCCGACTATGCACCGGTGCCGAAGGGATCAATGATGCTAGTTCCTCGGAGCATCTTCCATTGTAATACCGGTAGAACAAGGATAGCATTCCCACCCGACGCCTGTGCTCTAAAGATTGCAATCCGTCTGTTAAGATGGGAGAATCTATCAAACGGACCGCCCGTTTCTGCACAGAGTCGAGGGTATTTTTCAGGTATTTTGGAGCTCCAGACCAGAGGTGGCTGGCAAATTCAACCGTGGGGCGCACTTGCGATTTGTATAGGGTTAGCAGTTGTGTACTATTTAAGTATCTGCGGGCCCTGTACAGTACGCCCAGTTTTTGGGAGGCTAACTTTACTCTGGCTTCGATGGAGCCCCCATACCTGAGCTGGTCACTTAGGGTTACACCAAGCATATCAATGGAGGGCCTGTTCGGAAGATTGCTTCCGTTGAAAGAGACTAGATTTTCATTGCGATCCCTTTTAGACGTAATCAGACAAGATTGGGTCTTTGAAACATTAAATTCAACGAGATTATTTTTACCCCAAGAGAAAACACTCTCGAGGTAACCGTCCATTCTTTGCTTCAAAGCCTTACGAGCTGTTGGAGTTTGTGAGCCCTTTGGGGGCTTGTCAAACAAAAAGCTATCATGAACTGTACTGTCATCCGCGTAACAGTGAATTGGTACACATGACAAAAGGTCGTTGATGTGCAACAAAAACAGAGTTGGAGACAGAACCGATCCCTGCGGGACGCCAGCATTTATCGAGTGAGAGGAAGAGGTGAAACCATCGACTACCGTCTGAATCGACCTCTCCCTCAAGAAGTCGGCAATCCACGTACACAAGGATGCGGGAAGTCCGTAAGAATGCAGTTTGTTGACAAGTCCTCGGTGCCAAACCCGGTCAAAGGCCTTGGATATGTCCAGTGCAACCGTTTGGGTCTCACCGAAACGTTCCAGGCATCGCCCCCCAACATGCGTCACATACGTGAGAAGATCACCGCACGAGCGGTTCCGCCGGAATCCGTATTGACGGTCGTTAATAATTTTGTTTTTCTCGAGGTATGTGAGCAGTTTGTCGTTGATCACACGTTCCATCACCTTAGACAGAACTGATGTGATCGCTATGGGGCGGTAGTTGGCCGGGTTGGAGCGGTCACCCTTCTTTGGAATAGGATGGATAACCGCTTTTTTCCAACCAGAGGGCACAGAGCCAGTCTTCAGGGACAGTTTAAAAAGCTTAAAATGGGTGTATGATTATTTCATATCACACAAGAACGGCTAAAGCTGAAAATTGTAGATCCAAAACAATGCAGGGTCAATCCTCTGCTCGCTAAGTAGTCCATCATTGCAAAAGCAACTTTTTTAGCTTGTGTTTCACAGAGAGGTTAACACAACAAAATCATTTCTGTATTTCTGTCTGATGGTTACATCCAGTGGTGGTTCACTGATAATCCGTACTTATGAGAAAACAATTACTAAGTAACTAGGTAAAAATAATTCTACTAATCTTATTTGGAGAGAAGGTCTATTCTAAGCTGTTTTCGAAGGGCGAAAACTTATATTAATTTTTTAATTAAAATTTTAATCTGTTTGTACAATTTTTTTTAAATAAATCTTTAGTTTCAACCCAAAAACTCTTTTTTTTACAATGTTCAATTTATTTTATTTTATATTTCATTATAATGTATAAACAGCACATGGGCAAAATTGTTAAGGTTACTTACAAGAAAAATTGAATTCCTTAATGATCTGCGTTTTATAATTTAAAACACAAATCAATAAAGAAGCAAACATCTGTACTATGCGGATATTTGTTATACCTTTTGATAAAAAAAAAGAATTATTAAGTTTGGTCAAGTATTTTTGCCACAAATCCAAATTTAAGTTTTGCATGATAAAGGTCGCGCAGTCGTTCGTGTAACACACGGATAGCTTAATTTTTGATACATATGGCCGGCGTGACGCGCCAGCGTTGTTTGAGATAATAGATACAAAAACATAATTTTTTCCGCTTGTTATCGTTCTGCACATGGACTACTTCGTGCAGAACTTTGAGAATTCGCTCTCCCTGCTAAACATTCATATTAGGCATAATATTGGTAGGTGATATTTTTAACGAGATTCATAGATTTTATAGTTTTCGTTAATATATTATGAAGTAATTTTAGGCAATACAATTTACCAGTGCTTCACACGAACACACTGTGCAACCAGCCGCCATTGGTTACGTTGGCAATAAACTATATTTGTAAGGAAGGTTACTTACAGTAGTTATACGTGAGATGAATTCTCTGCAATATATTAAATGTTTTCACTAGGAATAATTCATTTCGAAATGAATCATTGGATGATTTTTACACGGGATTTGAAAAATGCACGGCATTACTGTATTTCAATCCAGATTATTGCAAACTGAAATTCGGGGAAGGAAGTGGAGAGAGGGGAAAGAACAATGAACAATTTATTGCCATAGAATAAATCCCAATTCTCAATCAAAAAAACAAAAATAATTCGCCGGGTTGTTACCTATATTCGGCGCAAACAGCTTGTAATGATGGAGGTAGGAGAAATTCAAATGTTGCCATGTTATTCTTAACTTGACAATGGTGTCTTTCCTAAAGAAAAAAATCTATACACATAAATATTTATTTCCACCCTCGCGAAGGTTTCTGGATTATTACAACCACATGACAATACATCTGAAATTTTTTTTAATCATTACAAAATCTCTTATGAAACTGTCAAAAATGACATTACATAGTTACATGACATTACATATTACATAGTTACATACGTTTTGTACCAAATTTGATTGATTGTTCTTATGATATACAAAAATTAAGGTTTGTATTTTACGAAAAATGAAAATTTGAATAAAAAAATTTCAATAGGTGGCACACAAGCTGTTTGAAAACTGAATGTACCGGGACTGTATGTATGGAATGCAGGAGAGGGGAGGGGAAAGTAGGAAGGGGTTGGCGGGACGGGGGAGCGGGAGAGGGGAGTGGGAAGGTGGGGAAAGTGGAGGGGGAACGCTTCAGGGGAAGGGGACTTGGGAGGAGAAGGGGCAGTAAAAGGAAAACGGGACGAATGGGAAAGGACACGCAGGGAGAAGCAATTTCTTTATTAAGTGGCATTGCAATGCATGATGGGAACTCCCTAGTGTATAATATGTGTAAATAAATGATATTGACTCACATTTTAAATTTAACCGAGAGGTTCAGATACTGAAACAGGATCAGGAACTGCACCAGCACACACCTCCGGAAGTTGGAGTCGGACAGTTGCAGCTCCAGCAGCTTCTGGTTGGTGAGGAACTTGGCAAAGTAGTGCGTCTCCTCCTCCTTCAAGTCTCCCATGTCGCTGGCGGAGCGCTTGCGCCCCTTCACCTGCATGGCCTCCAGCTTGTAGTTGGTGAATGCGGTGAGGACACTGGATGAGTGCTGAATACAAAATAAATGTTTATTATGAAAACTACTACAATCTTGGAGTCGGTTATGGGTACCGCCACCCCAGAAATCATTTATTGGATAACTAACACTTCAGCCAGTCACCCCAAGTGGTTCACTGCATTAGGAGACTTAGCACGGGTGCCCAGGTTCATCAGGTGAGGTGAGTTGAGATCTTCGTCGATCAGGCCAACCAGATGCGTGGCGGGCCGGATCGCGAGAGGTCAGTTTGCAAAGATCCTTTGACCTCTCTGATTAGTCTGTCTCGAACCACCATCTTACACCACAGCGGGAAAGATGGATTCTGAACTGAACACACTGAACCCTGGATTTCTATCCATCCCTCCTTTTTCCTGCCCAGAACTTCATCTCCTTCCTTTCCTTAAAGACCCTCCACAGAATTCAAAGATGACCTAAGCCCTAAGGGAAATTATCCTGTGTGGGGTTAAAGTAAAAAAAAAAGCTTTCTTTAAGCAAATGAGTGTTCCACAACAAAACATTTTGATAACTACGAGGCGTATCCAGAAAGTAAGTGTACTGAGGCTCTCACGACCGAATGAATTTTATTTTCGACATGTTGGCTACACTTACGTGTAGCCCGACTCTTCCCCTCCGCAACGAGAACGGTTCAAGGTCAGTACGTTGAGAAGTCTCGACGTGACAACACGTTTCGTGAAAAATGTCAATCCAATCTCCTGCCAAGTGCGAAATACACGGCGTCATCCGTTTTCTCGTTTGGAATGGAAAACCTCTGGTTAAGGTTTATAATGAGGTGAAAACTGCATATGGTGATAAAGCTATGAATCGTACGAGTGTGTACAAGTGGTATCGCGAGTTTAAAAACGGTTGTACGACTGTGCATGATGATCAGAGGAGCAAAAGACCTTCAATTGTGACTGACGAAATTGTGGAAAAAATCTAAAAAACGCTCCGTGACGATCGCAGATTGACTGTGGATGAACTTTCTGCGATTTTTCCGCAAATCTCCAGATCTCTACTACACGAAACCATCACAGAAACCTTCGGATTCGGAAACTGTCCGCGAAGTGGGTCCCAAAACAGCTGACAGACCAACACAAGTTGAATAGAGTGGAAACCGGACAAGAGTTTTTGAGGCGCTGCAAACTCCATGGAGATGAATTTCTCCGCTCCATTGTAACTGGAGATAAAACTTGGGTTGCACACTACACGCCTGAAACCAAAAGGCAGTCTCAACAGTGGCGTCACACCTCTTCACCCTCCGCCAAAAAGTTCAAAACCACAATTTCAGCCAAGAAAATCATGGCATCCGTGTTTTGGGACTGTCAAGGCATAATTTTGATTGAATATCTGCCTCAAGGGGAGACCATCAACTCTGCAAGATACTGTGAGACCCTAAAAAAATTGCGGAAGGCGATTCAAAACAAGAGGAGAGGCATGCTGACAAAGGGAGTCAGCCTGCTGCACGACAATGCCAGACCACACACGGCCAACGCCACGAAGGAACTGCTAGCCTCATTTAAATGGGATGTCCTGAACCACCCCGCGCATTCCCCTGACCTAGCACCTTCAGATTATTATCTCTTTACCTCCCTGAAGCTGCACATGGGTGGAAAAAGGTTTTCAACCGACGAGGAGGTAAAGGAGGAGGTGGAGAAGTGGACGAAGGGGTTGGCGGGAAACTACTTTGAGGAAGGCATCAAAAAGTTGATACCCCGCTTCACCACCTGCATTGACAGGAATGGTGACTATGTCGAAAAATAGCTTACATATGCCACGAAGGAACTGCTAGCCTCATTTAAATGGGATGTCCTGAACCACCCCGCGCATTCCCCTGACCTAGCACCTTCAGATTATTATCTCTTTACCTCCCTGAAGCTGCACATGGGTGGAAAAAGGTTTTCAACCGACGAGGAGGTAAAGGAGGAGGTGGAGAAGTGGACGAAGGGGTTGGCGGGAAACTACTTTGAGGAAGGCATCAAAAAGTTGATACCCCGCTTCACCACCTGCATTGACAGGAATGGTGACTATGTCGAAAAATAGCTTACATATCGATCCATAATCGGCAGAACAGCGTAAGCAGCAAAAAGTAAATTGTTCAGGAGAAGGTTTTTTTTAATTAACTTTCTTCATTGATTCCAAAAAGGATTTTGGTTAATGAGGTTTATTAATCTTTGGTTGCTGCCTACGTAAAGCTGATAATACAAATATCTAAATGCCTTCAGTTGTTGAGATAGTGGCGGTAACGCTATTTTGCCTACGACCCTGCCAGATTTTTTCCCTGCGAAATGTCGCATACGCTGTTCGGAGTACATAATTATTTTTGAAATGTCTATCACGCAATCATGATAGGTAAACAAATAACTTAATAAAATGGTTCCATGACATTTGATCCTAAAGTTGACCAAATACAATGATTTGCAAGTAAGTATGCAAAGAGGATATACGGCCGTAAAACAAAGTCGATATACTTGTATATGCAGGCATCTGATTGAAAATCCGTTGTAATGATATTTTTACTAACAATAATTTCGACTCTCCGAAGGAGCATGCGGTAATAACAAAATACGACATACTTATATGTGCAGTCGGTTTAGCAAAAAACATTTTTTTAAATTAAAATTTTTAAAAACATTAACATTTTTATCTGAATACAACACCAGAGGCACACCTTCTCCCACTGTCTGGAGCCAGTGAGACCATGGCCTCCCCAATTTTGATATGTTATGAGGCTGAAGGTAGTGGGGAGGGGAAGGAGATATGGAAAATGCTCCTGGCTATACAGATCTAGTTACCAAACACTGTTAAAGCAATTTCAAGTAATAAGTATAATACCTACACACCACACCAGCGTACAAATACAAAAAATCATATAAAATAACTTTTTTTTCCGAATACAACGCAAGAGTCCCAACTGCTCCCAACTGGAGCCGAATCCCTAATTTTAATATGTTGTGAGGCTGAAGGTAGTGGAGAGGGGAAGGAGATGTGGAAAATGTACCGGGATATTCAAATCTAGACACCAAATACGGTCAAAGCCATTTCAAGTAATAAGTCTAATAATTATATACACCAGCGTAAAAATATAAAAAAAATAATATAATGTAAATTTTTTTATCCAAATACAACACAAGAGTCCCAACCATCTGAAGCCAGTGAGACTATGGCATCCCCAATTTTAGTATGTTATGAGGCTGATGGTAGTGGGGAGGGGAAGGAGATATGGAAAATGTACCTGGCTATTCAGATCTAGTCACCAAATAGGCTAAATACGGTGACTAGATCTGAGTAGCCCGGTACATTTTCCACATCTCCTCCTACTCACTACCTTCAGCCTCACAACATACTAAAATTGGGGATGCATAGTCTCACTGGCTCCAGACGGTTAGGAAAAGTTGGGCCTCTTGTGCCGTATTCGGATAAAAAGTAATGTTATATATTTTTTTGTAATTTTGCGCTGGTGTATAGTGTATAATTAGACTTATTACTTGAAATGGCTTTAGTCGTGTTTGGTGACTAGATCTGAACAGCCAGTTCCATTTTCCACATCCCCTTCCCCTCCCCACTACCTTCAGCCTAACAACAAACCAAAATTGGGGATGCCATATTCTCACTGGCTCCAGGCGGTTGGGAAAAATGATATAATTTGCATCAATACTTTTTATTATAATATTCAAATACAAAAGAATAAATTAAGAACTTAAGAATTTTCGTTTAGTTTCCGATGCTACCAGCCGCCGACACGTCTGCACTAGTCACCAGATGGACGCCAACCGACCAAACGGAAACATTCTTGACCGACAGCGTAAGACAGCGTAACCGACCACTGTCGCTTACGCTAAAAGCTACAACTACTAAAAAAAGTGACATGCATATAAGATAGAGCTGCAATATTTTTGTCATTGATGTATTAGGCAGCATTGAACAGTTTTCGCTAAAAATCGTAATCTGACAAAAATGTCGTTTACGCTGTTCTGCCGATTATGGGTCGATATATACTACGGCAACCATGTAATTTTTTGTTTCAATAAAAAATTTTGTAACCTACAAAAATTCAGTACACTTACTTTCTGGATATGCCTCGTACTTAAAAGCTACACTATAATTTTTTTGTTAATGGGAGTTTGTCACATGGTAGAAATCACTTTCATTCATCCAGTGAATTTCAAATTAACAAGGTTATACAACATACATATATTACGAAGGCGCTCACAAGTTTTATGGAAAATAATTAGGAAAGTGCATATGTGAAAAGTAAATTTTTGCACACATTCTGATAATCGCTTTTATAAAAATAAAGGGGAAAAACTCTACTATCAGAGAACTTTACTAAATTGGATGATCCCATCAAAGCCGCAAAAAAAACTGGCTTTACCTTGAAATGCCAAGCTCCTGCGACCTAATACTCCTTTAGTACGACGAGAGTAAATATCACACAAACAGAAAGGATTATTTTCAGATTACCAATTGGATTCGCTGGGCTCAACAAATACAATTTTCTTGTACCCAATGGGAACTTTTGGCACTTGAGAAGTTAAAGGTGGTGTCATTTTTTTTAAATACGCTATTGCTAGAGTGGTTATAGGAAATTTTTAATTTCAAAATAAGATCTATAATTTCAAGAAATTTCAAGTAAATTGCAAGATCATGGTTATTTTCCAGAGTTAAAACATAGAAAAGGACTGCGGCAGATGTTTTTACAATTATTTTCCATCCTTTTCTGTGAGGGTGTAATTCACACGTGATAGAAGTGAAACTAGAAAGTCGCTAGATGTCGCTTTTTTTTGCCTGTTTATTTTAAAGTGGTTTGAAGATTGGATATTGATTTACAAAAACAAAAATTTTTTTTTTTTGGATTTCGTAGGATTCGAACCTCTGTCCGCTGGATTTCTCTGGCTGAGATTTGCGACGCACTATACAGCTGCGCTATTGGACGCGCTCGGCAAGGCGCGAATTAACGTATTATATTCAGACGACCAGTAAAAAACAAGGCGGCCAGTGAGCGCGGACCTATCAGCGTTTCCGTTTTATATCGCAACCAATAGGAACCTTGAGCGCAGTTTATGCTTCGCAGGTGCCGTAGTGCTTCATTTCCGTTTCATCCGAATTTCAAAACACTCTAACGGGGCTAAGGAAGTTTCACTTCAAAAAAATGTTTCAGCTATAATAAAAGTAAGTAATTGATCTGTAACATCGATATATCGTCGCATTAATTCGTAGACTGCGTAACTCCAAATTTCTCAAAAATACGTTTTTAATGCCATCTGGTGTTAAAATTAGTCCCGCATCGACTAGTAAAACTCGCAAATTTAAAAAAAAGAAATTCTTTTTAGATAAACACAAATTAGAAAACTGCGTAAACACCATGGTGCCATTTTTACTCGTGAATACTTCGAAACTCCTAACTCCACATACTTTATTTTATTTACCATTTCAGGTCTTATTATTTAACTTCAAAATTATTTGTAGTATTAGTATTGTGCTGTTATGCTTTGTGTATAAGTACTATTATATTTATCCTGTTATTCTTACAAACTGAGACTATATATAAAAGTCAATTAGGATGTTACCGAGTAATTCATAAAATAAATATCGCAGTTCTGTATTGTTGTGTTTTATTTTTTTAATGTAAAATTCCTATCTCCCAAGTCTTCAGCTAGTTGTTCATAAAACTGTTCGCAGAAAAGTACGTATCTATCTTTGTTAAATACGTATCTCTATTCTCGGTTTTTATGTAAACTTCCTAACTCCGATTTGAAATAGAATGCCTTAACTTACAAAATTTAAATGATTGAAAATAAATTTCGAAATATATTATATGTTCGGAACATAAATAAAAACAATGACCCGTCTTTCATTTTTTTCACTACGAGGTTTTTTGTGCCTCCTGTAAAATTTGACATTTGGTGGTTAAGCATTCTACAAATTAATGCGAAGATATGTAATCCTGAATATAAGTTAATGTTCCCCTCTGTCTCCTAATTTTTTATTGAGCAAACCATCGGTTACCATAAATTACAGAAATCCACCTACCGCCACAAAGGTCTTCCATTGCACTTTATTATAGCATAGATTAGGGTTCCGAAAGAAGTCCTGCAGTGACCAAAACTTGCAATACAGATTATAATCAATATTCAATTTATTCCTGATGTTGAGCTCAGACGCATCTTCATCTGCTGTGTTGTCCTTTATATTGGAGCTATTGTCTCCTCCCAGCTCAGTAATATTATCCAAATTAAACTCGGAAACAATATTCAATCCAGAACGCTCAGAAAAGGGGAAAAACTTCGCCAGAAATAACAGAATTCGTCCGCAGAAGATTGTGTTCTGAGAACGTGACAATCGGCGCAGAAGATCGTTACACATTCTGAGCAGGTTGTTCTTGCATGCAACAAAAAACAAGTCTTCTTTCCATGTGCTGACACCATTTTCTACATAAGAGAACATCTTTTCACATTTGTCCAGTGTGAAGGCATCGAACACATCGCCCAGCAGGACTACGGGCATAGTAGGAGTCACAAGTTGCTTGCGGCAGCATTCCACACAGAACGAGATGTAAGTTTCCAGGCATTGCTGGTCCTTTTCCAGCAACTCTAGGAGAGTGTCGCGGAATACTTGGTCCATTGATGTTTTCTTGTCGTTGTCGAATCCCGGGGACTCTGTGAACGCCGTCAGCATCTCGCTTGTGTCGGATTTTGTAAAACATCGCTGCAATTTAACCTAAAAAAAAAAATTATTTAATGTTCGTATTTAGATTTTCTAACGCATTTAAATAAGCGTATAACCTACCTTGAATTCGGCCCGCAAATCGTCAAAACCAAAATTGGTTTTTACTGTAGACATTTTGGGATATTTTATTCAAGTTGTGCCGGCAAATTTGTAATTTCTTGAAAAAATGGAAAATGTCTAGTGCTCCCTAGCTCTGACGGTGCCCAGAGGGAAAATATTAAATGTATGTGTTTTTGGATAGTAACAGTATATTTTGTTAAAACCCACATAAATAAAAATACATCAAACCACTAATATAAGAAGTTTTTCGATTTGACAAATTGACAACCTCAAACTCAAACACTGAAACCATAGACATATCACTCACCATAAATATACCAATCCCGATTGCCATAGATATTCCATTCCAAACCCAGAACCTATCCCCCATAAATAAACCAATCACCTATCCCCCATAAACAATGGGCC
Organism: Limnephilus rhombicus; assembly: GCA_929108145.2. Taxonomy (NCBI): domain Eukaryota; kingdom Metazoa; phylum Arthropoda; class Insecta; order Trichoptera; family Limnephilidae; genus Limnephilus; species Limnephilus rhombicus. The sequence goes on along the minus strand of OV815279.1, from coordinate 11,744,059 downwards.
GTTTTCTGAGTAATTCCAAAATATCCACGAGATGGCAGCACGGTGTTTAGCGGTCCTCCTGTCATCTAATCTGTGGACCAAATCTATGGACTGACGCACTGACGTCTTTCAACTTTCAATGTTTGATCTGTCATTTCGATAGCTATTTGCAATTTGTTTTCCGACAAGTTTAGCCAAACCTAGTTTACTGGATTTGTAAGTAAAATGCACAAAAGTAAGATGCTGCTCTGAGCCACAGACCATGCTGTTCAACGGCCTCAACGCTAAGCATGCTCTCAACGACGATGGACTCCTTATCGTAGCGCTGGTTCTGCCCTTCAAACCATACGTTGAATGTAAGATACGGATTTTATTATACCTCTAATACTTTAACCAGGGATTTAACCGGTCTTTTAAATGTGATTAATTTTAAGTGAGTGGTCTATGGCTCCCCCAATCAGGGTATGTTGTAAGGCTGAACTGAATGGGGGAGGAAAGAATATGAGAAATTTGAAGGCTGGGTATTCACACCTGGTCACCTAACACAACTATTGCCATTTCAAGCAATGTATCGTTTCTAAATTGTGGTTTTTCACTGGCTGTTTGGAAGGGCTTTGAAAGAATGGATTTTTAATAAAGATCTTGAAAAGACCACTATTAAATAAGGGAGAAGAGGGAAATATTCCTAGTATATAGGGAAATATTGCCTGAGAACAAGTCGATGTTGCTGTTATCTACTGTGGATGGATGTTCCGCTCTTGTCCGGGGAATTTCTTGCTGGTGAACCGATACCAAAGGGATCTCATCAATTTATTAACATTATCTGCTACGTGTATTGCCTAGATCTGAATAACCAGACAGTTACCAATTTCCTCCAGACTCAAAAGCTGCTGTTTTGTTACTCTTAATTTTTCATTATTTTTGACATAGGTAAAAGCAAAGCTTAAATCTCAAAGCATAAAGCTAGAGGCAAAAATCTAATCGCTTCACTCAAGCTTAAAGCACAATCTTTAATTTCTCCCAACTATGTCTAGGGTATTGCACTGGTCGTCTTCTCTCGGATTCCTTGTACTATTCAATTATAATTTTCAGACGAATCTGACCACATGGCGAAGGAGCGTCTGCCCATCCGAGGCCACACATTCGAGAAGCACGTGGAATCCTTCATCAGCTACTGCGCCACCACCGTGGGGCTCCAGGTCATGCAGTGGCCACGCGTGCCCTACCTCTTCGAGGGGGATTTCAACCAGTCCTACTACTGGCTGAACGACTCCATCTTCATCATCAAAAAGGACCCAAATTACCCCGAAACCACGGCTGAATAGGAGTTTTAATAGGTTTACTTATATTACCTCTCATCACCTTTGTATTTTGAGATCCATCATCTGCGAAATAGATTATATTGAATGTTTTCAAATAAAATATTAGCATATGAAAAATCAATGGTTTATCAAGTAAATTATAAAAAAAAAATGTTAATTAATGTTGTATAGTATGGGGGTTGGGAGATTTTCTCGATTAGTTACCCCAAAATAAATATGTGTCTAATAATGCTATTTATTACCCCTCTAGACTTGAAATTGAGAAAAAACTGACTTATTTATTCTACACTAGTTGCATATTTAATTTGCTAATCTTATTTTCTTTATTTTAACAGGTTGACTGTTCACAAAGTAGCTCATGCGTTGACCGATGCTACCACAACTATATAATATTAGGATGTAAAAAAGAAAAAATGCCAAAACAATAAATAATTTATGTATAATGTTAATTATTTGTTGTACTGATATGTTCTTCTATGTGTATAATGTTTGTAAATGTTTTACGACACATTTATATCATGTCTGTAATCTCGTTCTTTTCATATTGACCTCGAGAAATAAAAGAAAATTTTTGTTATTTATTTATATATTTGTTAAATTATTTTGTGTTATTTAGTACCAATAAACAACAATCTTTTTTAACCATGTCAGTAGCTGTCGAAACTCACTCTTTATTTTAATAAAACAAATATAATAATGATCTTTTCGTTATTAGTTTTTGGGGTGTTATGCTGTGTTGCGCTACCTCCTTTTTTAGCCAACGCTGTCCGAAACGTTGGCTAAAGAAAGAGGTAGCGCAACACTGCATAACACCCCAAAAACAAATAACGAAAATAGTTTGGCCGTGAAAATCTTAAAACGTATCATAATAATGATTGTTTATTTCAGAATGTTGTGCAATGCAATACATTCCATATTTTGAAATAGTTCAAACATTGACAAAATAACAATGCATTCATACATAGAATGGAACAGAAAATAAATGAAAAATATAGTATATAATAATAAATCCAAAAATCCGTTCATGGGGGATATTTGACAGGCTCCAATTTTCAGAAGGGGGGACTCCATCTCCATCCAGGCAACCATGGCAGTGATGATGGTATTCTTCGACTGGCGTAGTCTGCGCCATAAGCTTCCCCTGCGGTGAAACAAAGGTTTATTTTAATATAAACAGTTAACTTTTCCTTTTTATTATGTCTGTGCGTCTTTATCTAGAGTCGGTCTATCACACGGAGTATCAAAAGGCAGTATGACTTCCACTGCCACGTCTTCTAGATTCACAGGCAACGCCGCTTCATCTTGTGGTTTTGGTTTTGTAGAATTTATATATATTTTTTCACGTAGGTATCAGACGCCTTTCCTGTCTGTTTCTTAATTCTAAATTACCTACTTCTAAGGAACTACACCTTTCGGTAAATTTACGACTAGACGCCGCATGCCACTACACTTTTAATAGGCATATATTTAAAAAAATAAACTACCCTTAAACTTAATTACCACAAGAACCATCTGAATCTTGTCCATAGAAACCACATAGTGATAATTCATAGTAAAATAATTTGCACACATTATAGAAAGTGCCCCCTTTATACCGCCTGCTCGCGTCAAGGCAAGAAAAACATCCCAGTTTTCAAGTAGTTCAGCGGCTACGCTAGGTTTGTGTAACATGGTTTGTGATTCTGGCGTACAATCTCACAAGACGAAAGCTAATTTTAATTTTATGTAATCGAAATTTAGAATGACTAAGTTTAAAAATAGTGTACTTTCCAAAATCTGTGCCTATTAAAAGTGCGGCGGCTTATCGTAAATTTAATCACCTTTCAGTAGCTTTTGCCAGTACAGTACATATGAAAATAAAATTAGGCTCAAACTTCCGTACTTGCGTGATATAAAATACAAAATGGTCTACGTTAAGAAATAATAATTTGATTTTTTTCCTAAAACACTTCTACTGAAAATTAAATTACAATCACGAGATATACAGACATGGGACGAGAAATGCAAAACAAATTAGATTGCCAACAATGAAGAATCAGCTGCCCAGAAATCTCGTGCCAGACAGTTTGATAACCGTGTAATAAAATGATTGCAATAATTGAAAATGTTTAATTTAAAAAAAGGAAATAAGATATTATGTCTATCATAATTATTAATGTTAGTTGTGATTGACTACACTTGTATTTAAAGGTACGTTTGTTAAATAATGTCAATTGCGAAAGAAGGCAAAACATTGTGTATAAAATTTTGTGCATTTTATGTCAAATGTTTCTTTACGTGTTCATTATACTATACAAGCACTCTTTATATTATATTGGGGATTCAATTATAGTAAGATATTAATTGAATGAGTCATGTACTTACTGTTATGGTTAATATTATTGAATACATAATCTGTGTCCCTGAAATGAGCTTGACAGATGGTAAATTTTGGGGATCGCTGTCAACGGTTAATACGCACTTTTTTTTAAAAAATTCTTTTGATTCACCTTAATTACATTAAAAGACAACTATTTGCATTGGGGGAAGTGGAAAATATTTCATTCTAAATTTCGATTACGTAAAATTAAAATTAGCTTTCATTGTGTGAAACGAGACCGTCCATTTTGAAACATTTGATAATGAAAATTTTCGTTAATTGCAAACGGAAACCAACGGCTAGAGACAAAATCGCGCGGGCGTTTTTTTTAATGTTATAAAACTAAAATTCCGCCTAATTAGTAGGTACTTACCTAATACACATGTATTGCGTGCGTTGATTAAAATTTATTAGCTTGAATTTTTTTTGACATTAAAATTTTATTTTTATAAGTCAACTATTTCTGCGATGTTGAGCGGCTACGTACGCTAAGTTTATGTGATATGGTTTATGATACAAAAGAAAGTGCCCCCTTTATACCGCCTGCTCGCGTCAAGGCAAGAAAAACATCCCAGTTTTCAAGTAGTTTAGCGGCTACGCTAGGTTTGGGTAACATGGTTTGTGATACAAAAGAAAGTGCCCCTTTATAACGCCTACTCGCGTCAAGGCAAGAAAAACATCCCAGTTTTCAAGTAGTTTAGCGGCTACGCTAGGTTTGTGTAACATGGTTTGTGATTCAAAAGAAAGTGCCCCTTTATAACGCCTACTCGCGTCAAGGCAAGAAAAACATCCCAGTTTTCAAGTAGTTTAGCGGCTACGCTAGGTTTGTGTAACATGGTTTGTGATTCAAAAGAAAGTGCCCCTTTATAACGCCTACTCGCGTCAAGGCAAGAAAAATATCCCAGTTTTCAAGTAGTTTAGCGGCTACGCTAGGTTTGTGTAACACGGTTTTTGATATAAAAGTGAATGTATTATTTATAAAAAATTATTACCGAAATTAAAAACATGTTTTTTTCCGTCATTTTATTCCCAAAACTCCGATAATTTAGTACTTACCTTTCCAGATTTCGTGGTACCTTCAAAATCTTCTAGCCGTTCGTTATACATTCTAGTGTATCGGGAATACCAACACCAAAGTGACAGCGACAGCGAATGAGCTAATTACTAATGGCGTACAATCTCACAAGACGAAAGCTAATTTTAATTTTACGTAATCGAAATTTAGAATGAAATATTTTCCACTTCCCCCAATGCAAATAGTTGTCTTTTAATGTAATTAAGGTGAATCAAAAGATTTTTTCAAAAAAAAGTGCGTATTAACCGTTGACAGCGATCCCCAAAAATTAATTTATAATATTTAAAAACACTAAATTGCGCCAAACGGCCTAAAAAATGTATGGGATCTGACAGTTAAATAAAATAGTTGGACCGGTAGGACTATAGCGAACCTAGCGGCCAAAATCGTGCGAAAACGGCCCATTCACTCACCAGTAGTGATGGACACCACCGACCTTTAACATAATCGAAACACACGAGACTTGAAAAAATCGAAGATTTAAATCGAATTGATCGCTCGGATTTCAATTAATATTTATGTTTTTTAACCTGTGTAGCTACATAAATCACAACAAGCCTTAGAAGCAATGACTAAATTAAAAGATTTCATGACAACTTAGAATCAACCCAACTCAACAACTCTTTGAAATTAAAATCTATGAAAAACATTAAAATAGCCCAATACCTAACCTAATGAAACGTATTTAACCAAAAAAAATTCCATCACTTTTAATGACTTTTCAAAGAGAGGTGAGGTGAGCTCATTCCGAGTTGTCCGGTTACAAATAAAAAAATCAATAAATCAGTAAATTAAAAATCAATGGTTTAATATTGTCAATATTTTTTAATGCGACGATGGGGGGGGGGGGCACACTTACTTACTGCAACAATGTAAGCAGTCAAATTATTCCAATAATCACATTTACGCAAATACGTAGTCACCTGATATGTAACACAAATTCGCGAAATAGCTCTAAAACAGTGAGCGCGTGCACGAAGCGGCAACATCGCACAAACTAAGTAGAAATAGGGATGCTACGCAACATCGATTGCCGGTTGCGTCAAATCTGACAGTTGAATCGTTTATGAGGGAGAAAAATTAATCAGAAAAAAATACCGAACCGCCCATACTTCGGTATTTTTGTCATACCGAACACCGAACACAGTGCTAAAATACTGAACAACTGGCAACCCTGCCCACAATCCATGGAGATTTCAATATCTTTTATTCGGTTCCAAAATTGGATCAGAGCTCAGAAAATTGTACCCTGCTCAAACCTAATGCTGCGTAAAGAGTATACACAGAAGAAAGGTATTGCGGTGGACCGAGCAATGAATTATGATAAAAGAACGAAGCAACCGCAAGCAGCGGGTCAGTGGCCGAGTTGGCATCGCGTTTGGATCCCTCCCAGGTACCGTGAGTTCAATTCCTCAGCTGATTAAGTCTTCCACCACGAAGCAAGCATCATTTTCATCTTACTGTGGTGGTAGAAGAAGATTTACAAGAGCCTTTAATAGGGTCTGGCACCAGGCGCTTGTTGGGAAGTTGTCATCGTACGAGATCCATCTAACCCGCATAGTAGGATTGCGAACTTTCTCAGGGAAGAACAATTCAAACCGTAGTTGACGACTCTTTTTACTCTCTGAATGAAATCAATGCGGTGGTGACACTAGGATTAGGGTTGCCAGCTCCCGTTTTATGTTGTTGGGGATTTAATACGATTAAATAAAGGACGTAGGATGAAAATAAAGGACATCAAGATTTTTTTAATAAAATGCTGTTATGGTATCAGTAGCGACATTTATTAATAAAAAAACTATGTTAATACGCAATATAACGTAGTTTGTCGTTAATCGAAGCCAAGTAAGTAGTACGACCTTAATTAGTTTTTTTGCATTTAAAAGTATACTTGGTATTACTTTTGACTGCTCCAAGAGCTTCTTCGTTTTCTATAAAGAAATTATAAAATTGTTTGCATTTCATGTTGAAGTTCGATTTTACTTGTAGTTCTGCTTTTACCGAGTCAATATCTAACTTACTTCGGTTTTTGGTCCAAGTATTCGTACACAAAGAAAAAATCCTTTCGGCTTGGGCGTTAGAAACAGGGATGGAAAATAAATTTGAGAATCTGAATCCAATTTTCAAGAACACTTTTATCGTCTATAATTTTTGTCAGGGGAGGCTTTAATATACAGAAACCACGCTGATTCATTTTTTCAAAATAAAAGGACAAAGTATTGTCCTCTATTGAAGATTTCAAATTAGGCAACAAGATCAATTTTCGGGTCTAAAATACAGGACGTCATTTAAAATAAAGGACCTCTGGCAACCCTAACTAGGATCCAAGCTGTCTCCAACGGTATTTTTGTTACACATCAACAATCTCGTCAAATGTGCACCAATAATTGATTGTTGGGCTGATGACAGTTCCGTTCAAAATGGTTACCTTTTTGACAAACTTCCTTCCACTTAAGTGTTCCTTGAACAGCTCGTGCAGTTTTGAGACAAAAAAGTTAACCACCACCTTGGAAAAGTTTGTGCTTGGGGTACGGCCAACGGTCAGTTTTAACGTCTCAAAAACCCAAGCCTGTCTGATTTAGGCAAATAGTGAGATCTGTCTGGTGCAAATTGATGGAAGCACCCTTCCCGATAAATACTCCATTGAAATGTTAGGGGTAATTATATTAGATCGGCTCAAGAATCGGGGCATCATAGAGTAAATCCGGCTTACAAAAAATTGGGCATTTCCTACAGGACTAGCAGATTCTTCAATAGTGAAAAGCTGCTAACCCTGTACAAATCTCAAGTAGTCCTCAATTGAATTTGAGAGCCACCTTTGGGCTGAAGTCCTACAATACTTGATTCTATGCAAAGGAGGGCGGTCCGTCTGATTGACAATCCGTTGTTAACAGACCGACTGCCATGTGGGCGTGCTGAGTCAGTTCTACAGTTTTTTTTTTTTTTTTTTACAGTGAATACCGCACAAGAATCTCAACTGCTCCCGTCTGGAGCCAGTGAGACTATGGCATCCCCAATTGGGGTATGTTGTGAGGCAGAAGGTAGTGGGGAGGGGAAGGAGGTGGGGAAGAGGAAGATTGGGAAGTACCTGGCTATTCAGATCTGGTCACCAAACACGGCTAAAGCCATTTTCAAGCAACGTTTCAATTCTGAATGGTGGTCTTACACCAGGGCGATACTGATAGTATCTTCCACTCTGGAACATGCCGCAAATATACTTTATATTATTTTAAATGAATTAATTGTGAAATAACACAAATTAATCAAATAAAATTTATTTGCGCATGCCGGGTTCGAACCCGCGACCTCCGGTTTGTGAGTCAAGAGTCTTACCCACTGGACTACGGAGGTCGTCAAAGTCAAGTTATTCTAATGGAGCCTTCTCTAAAATGTTACCAACATCTCCAGTACACCGGTGAATATGCATGAAACTCAACACGAGCGAAACATCCGTTTACGGTTGATTTTGGCTTCATGAGGACTGGTCGTTTCTTCGAATCGTTTTTGTGTATTCTGCTCGCATGTTGACCGAGCTACCGGCATTTGTTTTTCTTCCTTCATATAATCTGGGACACTTAAAGACCTACATTACTAAATCCCTTCCATTAAGCCGCCTCACAACGCTGCCCAACCGGGTGGTGACATAGTTCCCCTTCCTTTACATGGTACTGACAAAGGGTGATTTTGTGAGAGGTCACATAAAAAAAATAGATGTATCCAGTTAAAATACCGTCAATGTTCTCTTGGTCGTTAGCTATCTACTATTTCTCGCTGTTTGCCAACGTCTGTCAGTATCAGGCAAGGATCATGGCCAGTATCAAATCAAAATTATCAAACGACAACATTTTATGCGTTATGACATCATATCCAACCCGACCCGCCATGGAAAAACTTTATTTTATTATTATTTATTTATTTCTATATATTACAATACAATACGTTACAAAAGGATGCATTGTCTATCCAACTGGGAAGGATTCCCGTTGGACACTAAAAAAAAAAATATTTAATATATTTACGTATACCGGTGTTGAATACTAGGTCAATACTGCTTTTAATTTATTTCCTTATTACGATAAACAGCGGCATCTAACATTAATGTGAAAGGCTTTTGAAAACTCTCTAAAAATGTCAAAATTAATAATAATAATTTACCTTAGTTCCCAGAGAAATAAAACATGATGTACCCAACCCAGATGAACATTTATAAAAATGTAAAAATTATGTATTATGCAATAGCCCTTTCTTTTTTTAACAGTTTTTTTTTATGAAAATTAAATTTTTAAGTCTATGCAAGATTCGTGGACATTTTCTGCGAACCTTGGGTGAAAAGGTAAAAAATGCGTTGCTGTGTATGTGGAACACTTTACATTTCTTTGCTGTGAGCCGTGTATTGTGTGTTTTATTTGATTGTGTGGCGTCGCTCTCCTCTCTACTCTACTCTATTAATCTCCAAATATTCTATGATCAAAACAAAGACTTTCTGACTTTCTGCCTAATTTCAGTATCGTATTTCCGCTTTGTTTTGTTCATGTCAATGTAATTCGGATAATCTGTATGGCGCTAAGCAATTTATATAAATACTGCTTTTAGTCATATTTTAGCGGCAGGAGGGAAGTTGTTTGTCGACTCGACTGTCGGAAGGTTGATCGAAATAAGAACTATGGACAATAGAAGTAATATGAGGCAAGTGCATTCACCTACTGTCATGTTTTTGTAACATTGTTTATTATTATTTTTGATCTTCATTGATTTCGTGTTTGTTCAGTCTGTACACTGAAATTATATTGTTTCCACGTTATTTGCTTTTGCGTGTTTAAGGATGCCATACTCATAAAAATCCGGAGATATTAATTTATCTGATACCACAAATCCCATTATAAATGATTTGTGTTCAGAATTTGTATAGCATGTAACCTGCGCTGTCATTTGTTTATGTTTACCAGTTTTCCCAACAAGAAATGGAATAAATTCGGTGTTTGGGTAAAATTCCTAAAAAATAAAACTAGTTATTTTTATACTAATTTGGGGTCGGGGAATCCGAATCTGAAAGAATTAGGCGTCGGCAAGCAATATTAACTGAATTACAGGACTTTAAAAATTTTTATACACATACAGGAAAATAGCCATTTTGGAAGCATTTTGATTCCTAGAAAATCAAACTAGTTATTTTTATACTAACTATGGGCTGGGGAATCCGAATCTGAAAGAATTAGGCCGCGGCAAGCAATATTAACTGAATTACACGACTTAAAAATTTTCTATACACACACACTTGAAAATAATCATTTCGGAAGTATTTTGACACATGTAGTACAAAGATCATAGAAAAACAAGAAATATACAAAAACATGTGCCGGTAGTGTTACCAGCTCTCAAAAACATACCTTATAAATCGACCAAGTCTTCTTCGTCCGTCGTATTAACACATTAACCTGATGAATTACGACTATCTCAACGGCGTATTCTTAAATCAAAAGTATGAAAATTCGTAGTCTTAAAAATGCGTAACCTAACCTAACCTAACGTTAGGTTTGTGTAACATGGTTTGTGCCCCTTTATACCGCCTGCTCGCGTCCCTAACCTAACCTAACCTAACGCTAGGTTTGTGTAACATGGTTTGTGCCCCTTTATACCGCCTGCTCGCGTCACGGCAAAAAAACATCCCTGTTTTCAAGTAGTTTAGCGGCTACGCTAGGTTTGTGTAACATGGTTTGTGCCCCTTTATACCGCCTGCTCGCGTCCCTAACCTATCCTAACCTAACGCTAGGTTTGTGTAACATGGTTTGTGCCCCTTTATACCGCCTGCTCGCGTCACGGCAAAAAAACATCCCTGTTTTCAAGTAGTTTAGCGGCTACGCTAGGTTTGTGTAACATGGTTTGTGCCCCTTTATACCGCCTGCTCGCGTCACGGCAAAAAAACATCCCTGTTTTCGAGTAGTTTAGCGGCTACGCTAGGTTTGTGTAACATGGTTTGTGCCCCTTTATACCACCTGCTCGCGTCACGGCAAAAAAACATCCCTGTTTTCGAGTAGTTTAGCGGCTACGATAGGTTTGTGTAACATGGTTTGTGCCCCTTTATACCGCCTGCTCGCGTCACGGCAAAAAAACATCCCTGTTTTCAAGTAGTTTAGCAGCTACGCCGGGTTTATGTAACATGGTTTGTGATACAAAAGAACGTGCCCCTTTATAACGCCTACTCGCGTCAAGGAATAAAAACTCCACAATACTAGTTGGTGTACCTTCCTAAAATATTTGAGAATCAATTATAAAAAATAAGTACTTAAAATATAAACATGTTATTTTACGTTATAAATATTACTGCTTAATGGCAACACTTAATTTTGTGTGGTAAAAACATCTATGTTATCGTGTTTTTCTATGATCTTTGTACTACACGTGTCAAAATACTTCCGGAATGATTATTTTCATGTGTGTGTGTATAGAAAATTTTTAAGTCGTGTAATTAAGTTAATATTGCTTGCCGCCGCCTAATTCTTTCAGATTCGGATTCCCCGGCCCATAGTTAGTATAAAAATAACTAGTTTGATTTTCTAGGAATCAAAATGCTTCCAAAATGGCTATTTTCCTGTATGTGTATAAAAATTTTTAAAGTCCTGTAATTCAGTTAATATTGCTTGCCGACGCCTAATTCTTTCAGATTCGGATTCCCCGACCCCAAATTAGTATAAAAATAACTAGTTTTATTTTTTAGGAATTTTACCCAAACACCGAACTTTAGCCCAAGAAATTATCCTCCATTTGATATGCAGTTGTCTGCCAGTTATGATAACTTTCTCCATGTCTGGCCTTCATAATATACTTATTTGGAGCTTCTACCGAAATATTGCATTTTGGGAACAATATAGGCAATGAAAATTGGGTAAATGTTTATCTAACCGCCGCACTTTTCATATATGCAGATTATGGAAGATACACGTTGTTTCAACTTAATTACTACAAGAACCAACCATTTACATTGGGAGAGATGGCAAAAGGTGGAGTAAAGTTTCATTTTTATTCAGTCAAAGTTAACAATTTCCCTGTTTTAAACGATCTTGTGCCGCCATATTGTTTTTTTTTGTATGGAGCGACTTTTGGGAAAGGCTTCAAAATCTAAATAAGTAATAAATACGAATTATTTAAATAACCCAAACTAAGAACCTAAAAACCTATTTTAAGCGGGTAAATAGTTGTTTCTTATAGTAATTAGGTTGAAACGAAATGTAATTTCCATAATCTGTGACTAAAAGTGCGGGGGTTAGGTAAGTATTTACCGAAAATGGACAAATTTGCAAGCTGATAAGATTATGACACTTCAGTTGATTTTCTGTATGAGACAAAATATCTAGCAATGACCAAAAACTACTTTCTATTCAGTTTTCCATTCTCTAATGGAAACTTGAATACGGCAAAATAAGAATAGAATTGTTTTTTACAATGACGACAAATAAATACAAAACAATAGACCTGCCCCTGAGGGAAAGGAGAACAAACCAAGTTGCGAGAGGTACGGTGGCAGGTGGCGTGACCATCTCCCTTTTAAGTGATTCGTCAGTAAATGAATCTGAAGTTATACAGGCCACTCACTTTGTCCTGTCAGTGTTTGGCCTTCCAAAATAAAATCTGCTTATTTATAAGTATTAAGTACTTTTTAAATGGTGCGCAAATTGCTGGTTGCATAAAAACTAAACCGCAAATCCCAAATCGGGTAAACAAAAGTTCGGTCTTGTTTCAAAAATCGTTCCTTGCTCATTTTTACCTCGCTACGCAACCCGATTTGTATACGATTCGGTTAAAAACGAACATTCCCACAATGAACTGCGCTGCAAACTCTATTCATAGCATTCTCGAACCTTCCTGGTGCCAAAACGATGGTCACATGGTTTGCTTCCAGCTCATGGAAATGATACCCAGATTTTACATTAGGGCAAGTCTACTGTAATGTCTATGAATGAAGACCGCCGTTTTGTTATTGATGAAGCGGGTAGCTTTACCTACACTTACTAGAACCCAAAGTTTTACTGCAATCTTAAGGCCGATTTAGACGAAACTATCATAGAGCTAGAGCTGGAAAAAGAACGTTCTTTCTTGATCTGTAATTTAAATGGTAATTTGTTTTTACCATTTATACCAAAAGAATACCAACGAACCAGAACGAGAACAATAAGCAGTAGAATTCTTGCAGATGCTCTAGGGATGTTTAGATCAGGCGAGCGAATGCTCATTGCTCATTCTTAAACAATCAGTAGTAGTGTTCACTATACCACGTTCAACAGTGAGAGCAATATTGGGAAGATTTCCAGTGTTTCATTTATCGTTACGACTCGATTATCGAAAAAGAAAAGAAGAAAGATACATTGGTGGGTGACAAGTTTAATTAATAGAAGGACACTAGATAACGTGGGAGATTTTTTTTACATGAGCTCCACACAGGAGGCGCTGAGAAAAATAATTTTCCTCAGGGCCTATGTCATCTTTGGGGATGCTGTGTGGAGGGTTTTTTTTAGGAAAAGGAAGGAGAGGAGAGTTCTGGGAAGGAAAAGGGTTTAAGGGGTGGGTAGAAATCTGGGGTTCAGTGTGTCTTGGTCATCCGCCTCCAAGACCTAGACAAACCTCACCCCATGAACCCGGGCACCCCTGCTAAATCACCAAACGAAGCGAACCACTTTGGGTGACCTATGGCAGAGGTGTTGGTTATCCAATAAAGGTTCCCGGGGCGGCGGTACCCATTCCCGCCTCCCAAATTGAATACCATGATAGATGATATTGATACCATGATAGATGTGCAATGACAAGAAGAAAATGGTAGGAAGTTGATAATTTGTATCACTTTGGTACAATTTTTATTTCTTTCAGTGATTTACTTCTTTAAAATTATTATTATTGTTTGCGTGTTAAAATAAACTTATAAATTATATTTTTACATGTTAAAATAAACTATATTGTGCTGGACTAAAATATGTAGAGCGCGAGATTAGTATTACTTTTCCGAGTTTTGCTTAAAAATTGGACTAAAAACCTACGGGTTAAATAAGTTTTGGTGGTTACGGCCGAAACTAGAACATAAACCGAAATTTGGTTTCGGTTTCGGATGAAAATCTAGTTTTGGTCGGTCACTACTATTAGGCTCCCCGACCCATCACTTTGACAAGGCGTATGTGTCCTGAGTCACTTTCGTGGCCTGCATCCATTGCGGGCTCAGTGTCTCTTTGTACGGCCGCTGGAGTTACTCAAAGTACTCTCATTTTAACATTTGAATTAATTGTATCAAATTGTATGTTGTTTATAATGTATTGAAATGAACAGTATTATTTTTAATATTCCAGAAACAACTGGTGGAATGGCGGAGGAGGAAACCGCAGCCAACTGGGCCTCAAGGGCCGCCCCTCGCCGCGCATGGCACCTCCCCACCCGCCCCCCGACACCCATTCGCCCCACGATGATCTCATCAACTATATATATGAGGCCTGGGACAAGGTAGCAATAATCGTCACTCACTTCTTATTATCTCATCTTTTTGTCCTTCTAAACCACTGTTCAGAAATGAAATGTTGCTTGAAATGGCTTTAACTGCATTTAGTGACCAGATTTGAACAGCCAGGTACTTCCCAAACTTTCTCCAACAATTGGGGATGATGTAGTCCTATTGATTCGGTTGGAACTTTTACGGCGTACACACATAAAACAAAAAATTGCTTGAATCAAATTTGTACCGTAACGTGTATTGGTATTTCGTAATGGGTCGTATTTATATTATCGTAACTCCAATTCGTATTTCGTACCTAGGTGTAGGTATACCTTTACCCATTCTTGTACAGTGGTGTCCTGGATGGATAAAAAAATAATGCAATTTTACTTAATAATAATTTGGATATTTCAATATTTTTGTAGCGGAATAACTTATGGAGTAAAATCCCAAATTGTAATTTTTAATCTTTGAAGATAATATCAGATACATGCTAGAAGTGCCTATGTAAATTTTCTGAATCGCTCAGGGATGAAGATTGTTCATTGATTTCTTGGCATAAAAAATGCTGAATCAAAATTTTGACTTCAAAAATTAAAAAAAAAAAAAACGATTTGCCGGAACCATGTTTCGAAATTTTTATAGAATTTTGAACTCTTCATTAGCACGGACTCGAACCAAATCCCTTTTTAAATAATGATTGTCATGCTCCAGCTCTCCACATAAATTTCTTAATACAAATTAAGATTGTTCAAAAATTGAGAATATCACCAGAATATTCTGCGATACTTTGGAAGACAAGCATTTCACAATATTGGGGTGTCGTAGGTCATAGTCTAATTGGCTGCAGGCAGTTTGGACTCTTTTATGGTTCCTGTACTCCAGTTAGTATTAAGGGCATAGAAAAAAAAAATCTGCAGTGATCGTTCTCAAAAATCACGTTTTTACAATTTGATTCATTTTGTAAAAGAATGATAAGAAATGTTTATTCATAATAATATGAATATGAATAAACATTTCTTAGAACGATATCTCTTATCAATCTTTTACAAAATGTATCAACATGTAAAAACATGAATTTTGATAATGACCACTGCAGATTATTTTTTTTCTATGCCCTTAATACCAACTGGAGTACAGGAATTGAAGATTAGAAATATTATGTCTAATTTTCAATTTTATCGTATCATGCTTACAAATAATAATAATTGATGTTGAAGTAGTCCTGGATCAATCAATCATTTTTCACGATCCGGGTCGATCACGACCACGGAGGAAAGAATAGAGTGGAGATGGCACTAGGGCAAACAGGCCCATCGCATCAAACAATTTCAAACAGGCCCAAATGGGCGGGGCATGAGCGTGGCTTACTACCTTACTAAGCCAATATGATTTTACCGCTCGGCGAGATGTGAGATGGGACGTTCTTTTTGCAAAAAGTGGGTATGATTACCAGTTATGGCTATTTTTTGCTGCAGGTATATTATTGATATTTTGATCTTACGGGTTTCCGGTAGATTCAGTGGTAAGAGAGCAGTGGAACAAGCTTGTAGATAAAGATGGTTGGAATCCAACAAAATATTCAAAAATTTGCTCTAACCACTTTAAAGATAACGACTTTTATACCACCAAAAACGGACGTGAAAACTGCGACTTGGAACTATACCTGATTTGTACTTGGAAAATGAGGTGTGTATCATTAAAAGCATTATAAAGATAGGTTGGACAATTCTATTACAATAATGAGGGAGTATTTCACCATACTCTTTATAGCTTATCCATACGATAAGGTATATTGTAGTACTATCATATTTCATATAATTCGTTTTTTGTGGGAACCTCTTTCTTTAGAACCAATGCAGGCACTGATATCTGAGCCCGAGTTTTCTGAAGTAGGTGCAAATGTAGAGGTAAATTTGCTCTTGGGAAATCAGGTTTGTAAAATGTTCTATATTCTCGTATATAAAAAATGAATGAATATGAAAAAATGAATGAGATACGAGGTGGCAAAGTGAAAATTCGAAAAGAGCACATTGAAATCTATAAAAATAGCAATTTTAAAAACTCCCGGAAAACTTTCCGGGCAAAACGATTGAACTACTAGTGAGGTTAACAATTGAAATAATTATTAACAATTATATCTACCTTGTGAAGAATCGATAAATAAAAAATGGGTATTAATGTGAGCATTGAATATAATTATGAATTGTTGCTTAAAATTACTACTTTTTTGTAATAAGTAATTTTACATGGAGGTAGTGCTTATTTTTGTTGTTGTGTAGTTTACTAAGAAGATATTTAATAAAAGAAAGTTTATTAATATTTGACATTGTTTGTATTGTCTAACTCTTGATAAAAAAACCCTTGTAATAAATTTCCAAAAATTAAATAATATAAGAAATAATAAGAAAAAATGAAATAATAAGAAATAGTAGTGTGAAGTGGTTAAAACTGGGGATTAGCCCCCATTCTGGCCAGAGGGATGGGCATATCCATTTTATCCAGCTTTTAATGGAAGGGTAGTAAAAAAAACCTGTAAAAAAAAAATATTTAGTTGTAAAATTGTAATTATAATAAATGTTTCAATAAATAATTAAAAAAAAATAATAAAAAAAAATCCCACCCATACTTACCGCGCGTCCCTTACCTCTTACCGCAAACTGGCGACAAAATTATCGAAGAAAAAGTTCCTATCGCCACCTCCACTCTATTCTTTCCTCCGTGATCACGACCCACTGACGAAGTGATCCAGTTCCTTATGTAGAAAAATTGCCATAGACAGATCGATGCATCGCCCCATGTTGACGTAGACCATAGATGCATAAATTGTGTAGACCGGTCGCCTTGAGTCTCATTCTTGCGACACAAATAGAGACGGTTAAACTGAAATATATATATATTTTTAATTTTTCTTTTTTCATTACGTATTATGGCTGCAGCCTAGTTCAGATACTGCCATCTCTATTTATTTGTTGAGGGAATGAGATTTGAGACGCCTGGTCTACGAAATTTATAGATCTCTTGCTACTCGCCATACTCATCACAGGTTCATGATTGAATTTTTTTATTTTAAACTGACCTGATCGATAATTGATGATTTGTGATCAGGTTAACCCCTCCGAATTTTCGAGAATATTAGCTTTTGGTGTCTTAAACGAAATGACATTTTACGAAAACTTTTAGTTATAACCGCTTCACTATTAAAGCTCTATAAATAAAACATTTCTGAACGTAGCCGAATAGTAAAAACTGTTTTAGAAAGGTTACAAAATAGGCTTTCAAATTATTATATTACGAATAAATATTAGCATTTGTAAATATTAAAATTTAGAACGCAAACATTAAAAATAGGTAAAAATGACTCACGTGATGTTTTTATGTGAAAACAGTACTAAAATCATAGATTATGCAAACAACAATACTTATTCTATTGTATATATGTGTAATAAACACTTTTGTCACCTCACTTTTTTATCATTTCATATAAAAATATTTAATAAAAATTTAAAATGTGGAGCGCGGTGGAGCTGCCGGTAGCAAATTTGCGCGGGTAAATATTTTTGTCAACTACACGATTGACAGCTGATTCCTGTTATGTATTTCCATAGAAAACTTGATAGAAATGTGCAGCTTGATCTACTATCGACCTTTGACTTTTTGTTTTAGGGATGCAACTAAAACAATAACGGAGTTATAACGATTTCTATGGAAACACACGCGCTGACGTATAAACACGCTTATTGTACTTGACTGCTGTCCTATTTTTAACGCTTATATCTGCTTACGTTGCGGAGGGGTTAAAGTGATTGGTTTGAACACTTTAAGTTTGTTCCTGTTCCTTGGTGTACTGGGTATATACGGATTTCAGCTGATTCTTATAGTCAAATCAACCTGATTGTTGTGTTAAGTCGTCATACACATTCTGTCTTACATTATTCCCCTTTTTACATTAGCTCCACACAGGAGGCTCTGAGGAAAATAATTTCCCACGTCATCTTAGGGGATGCTGTGTAGAGGGTATTTTTAAGGAAAGGAAGAAGAGGAAGTTCTGGGAAGGAAATAGATATGAGGGGTGGGTAGAAATCTGTGGGTCAGTGTATCCAGGAGTGACAAACGTATGAATCCACCCCTTCAACTGCGGTGCAAGGCGATGGGTCAAGGGATTCTGGCTGGAGAGGTTAAAAGACCTCAACCAGTCTCTCTTGATCCAGCCCGCCGCATAGAAGGTGGGCAGACATATCGGTCACCAAGACCTTGTCAAACCTCACCCCATGAACCTGGGCACTCCTGCTAAGTCGCCAAACACAGCGAACCACTTAGGGTGACATATGGCAGAGGTCGTTGTCTTGTCCCATTTTTCTATTTATCCATAATTTTGACAAGGTGCTTCCAGGCTTTCCCCTCTATTATTTCAGCAACCTCTGTCCATAGCTGATAAGGTTCGGCCACTCCTCACATTGTGGAGTTGTTTTCCCCAACTTTGACTGGGGCGGCCAACTGGAAGTTTTGATGCTGGAATTGCCACCGGTATTTTGTCTTCTGGCATTCGGAGTTCATCTCCTAACCACTTCATTTTCCATTTTGAAAATATACTTGCAAAATTGTGAATCTTTCTCTTAGTAACCTAAAATCTTCTCTCGGGAGTCTAAAGAATCCGGGCAATGGAAAAAAGCAAAACTGACTGACCTGTATATTACGGTCGTCAATAGAAATGACATGAAATGCACTTTCAGTGTAACGCTTATTAATTGCACTCGGCTGACGTTGATTCTTTACTGTCCCATGAGAGAGTGCCTTATTCATGTAAATATAGATTTGAAAATTAAAAGCCTTGTTTAATGTATGTAAATATAAGTTTTACTTGAGTTTCACAATCCTTTTTTTTTTCATCTTTATTACGTTAATTTAAATAACAGCTCGGCACGCCCTTGCTTGTATATTTTACTCTCAACATTCCATAGAAGTTTTGACAGTGAACAGCTCTTAAATTTGTCATTTTGCTGCAATTGCTAAGCAAAAATTTCCGATTGTATGTGATCAGAGCATATTAATATGTGTTGAGAATGCACAGCTTCAGAAGAACTTCTACATAGCTTTCTGAAAATTTCTTATCATGCTTTGAGTTTAAACAAATTTCAATCAAGCTTTTGAGATGTTTCAAGAAGTTCTTAGACCCTAATTATAAATTAAACGAATATTTTCTTGTAACCATTAAATTTGTTTAAACTGTGGACTGATTTCGGATCACCTTTCTGTCAGGTCATAAGAAACTAGCAAGAAGTACAGTTTTTTTTGTTTAACGTGGAGACGGTTTACGAATAGATCCCGTGAGCACTTAGGCCATAGACCCATTGTGCTATCTCCTATTTTAGCTCAATCCTTTAACAATAACCCGGTCCCTTTAACAAAGTTCACCAGGGTTGTCATTGGAAATGTGTCTATGTCTTCTGGTTTCACAGTGTGTCTCCCCAGGTATCTGAGCCTAGTTCCCACCAGGAGGGGACATTGGCATCATAGGTACATGGGAGTCTCTTCATCCTTTTCACGTTTCCAGCATCTATTGGTGTTTTCCACTCCCAATAGCTGCATGTGTCTCCTGAGATGGCAGTGTCCCGTTAGTAGCCCTACCAGTTCCCTCAGCGAGTTTCTGTCAATATCGAGTAGTTTCCCAGTCTGTCTGGGGTCTGGTCTGTTTATGAGTACTTTGGTTTGCCTCATTCCAATATTGGTAATAAGGAAAATATTAAATGTAGAAAATACATATTCATTATGTGTTTTTTTATTATGCACTATTGTTTATGAATTACAGAAGATAAATAACTGATTTGTGTTGTATTACAGATCAGTCGGGAAGGAGCCACCGTGTGGGAGGCCAGCTGTTCAGCCCCGGGTGGGCCCCCCCTCCCCCCCCTGGACCTGGAGAGCTGGCTGGGGCACCGCCAGCGCATGAAGCACCCTTCCTAGCTCCCCGCTGGCCCCCCGCTCAACCAGCCAACATCACAGCAGCACCACCACAGGAGTGCCCCTTTCCCAAACAACACTACATTTTTGCATTTTTTTACAGCCGATTTATAGTGTGAAATAAACTTTTTAAATTAACCGATATAAATAATATTGTAAAGATTGACTTATCGTTTATAAAAAAAAGTGCTTCATTTTACATTTTTCCGATTTTTAATAACTAACTTTAATAACAATTGATAATTTGACGGTCTCCATGCTCGGTTGTTTGCGCACCTGACTTTGAATCCAGCGAGTTGGATTGCCTTTGCAAGTGCAAAGATATATTGGTTTTATTAAAATATATTAATAAGCGTCCTCGGTATGGGTCTTGTGATTATTGATTGTTTAAGTTTGGTATTAATTTACATTAATAAACACTTCTTTTAAAACTTGTGCTGTGGTTGACCTCATGCTCCACATTTAACTTTTCGTCTGTCCAATTTTGTGTTATTTTTCTTTTTTTTTTTTTTAACTTAATTAAATTATTCATAAAGGACTTGTAATATAGGTGTTATTTTTGGTAAATTCTTGTAAATACAGGTGTTTTCTATGAATCGACACATTCCTGGGGAGCCAAGCCTTGATCGTTTCGTTCCTTGAATCTGGTTTGGGAACATTATCTTCTAGTGAACCTACAGACTATTATTATTTGTATTTTGTCCGTGTAAAGTTCCTGAGTACTCTCATTTTTAGAATTGAACAACAATTATACCATTTGCCACAGGCGCGACAGTCTGTGGAAATATATTTGTTTTAATATTTTACTGCAATTTTTCATTCCAATAAATATTTAATATGAACCAGTGATTTTTATTCCTTTCTTGAAAACTATTTTGGTGGTGAATTTCTGAAGAATCTTTTATTTAATGTCATCAGGTGTATAAAAACTAATTGCAAAATTATAATCAATTTGATGCATTGTACAACAGCTGATATAAATTTCAATTTCAACAAGCAGGCAGCCAATATACGAGGGCTGTCTGTAAAATAAGGACTCCAAGGTGCTCCGGTCGCGAGGATCAAATTTACGCGAGAACCGGGAAAACTGGCGTGTAGCCTGGTTTCCCTATGCCAAATCCCCACAACGCTGCACTCTCTGCGACAATTAGTCTCGGCGTGGCAGACGTTCGCGATGAAGCTTCTGCTTGCTGCACCCGCCAGGTGTGAATTACGCTCTATAATTAGTTTTCTTTTGCGAAGAACAAAACCCCCGTAGAAATTCATTCTCAGCTACTTGAAGTGTTTGGAAAACAGTGTATGAGTGTGAAAATGTGCGCAAATGGTGCAGAGAATTTAAAAGCGTGCCAGACGGCCACCGGTTTCAGACGAAAAAATTGCCAAAGTGGAAAAAACAATGATTGTAAATCGACAGGTGACAGTTCAGGAGCTCTGTTGTTGACTATGTTTGGTGACTTAGCAGGGGTGACTTTGTCTAGTTCTTGGCGGCCGATGCGTCTGCCCATCTACTGTGTGGCAGGCTGGATTTGTAGAGACTGGCTAAGGAATACCTTTTTAGCTCCTGCAGTACTCTCTCAACCTATCGTCTTGCACCGAAGTGGGAGGGATGAATTAAAAAATCTGTCACTCCTGGACACACTGACCCCCAGATTCCTACCCTAGAGGGATATTATTTCCCTCAGGGCCTTCTGTGTTTAGCTAATGTAAAAAAACTTCTTGGAATTCTTGCCTGCTCAGCAGCGCTATTAACAAAAAAAATTAACAGATACCGGCATTCGCTGGCACTTGTGGAATTGTAATTGCAAACTAATTAAAAATAGGTATTGTCATTGTTATTGCCATCGTCATTGTCATCGTCATTGTCATCACTGTTGTCATCTTGATATTTAGGTAGTGATAATATTTCGATCTTCCAGTACATTAGTTTTGAGATAATGAGGAAAATATTTTTCTAATTCTCACCATAAATCAAATGTTTTTAGTTATTACTATAGTATATGCATCTGCGAACTTGCACGCAAGTTTTTGTATGGACATTGGAAACCGCAAAACGACTTGCTCGCAGGTCACTGTCATGGCGCCAAATAAACTTTTTTAAAACAAACCAACTACAACACACGCCACAAGTGAGTTGCCATCAAGTACTAACATGCCTTGCTTTGCTTGTTTCCCCTAGGCAATAGCCCACATGCAAGTTTAAAAAACTGCGCGCAATTTCCATTCAAGTCAAAATTTACTTGCATGCAACCTGCGCTTGCAATCAATGGCGGCCGGTGGTCAAAATATGTGGGGGTTCGACAATAAATTTAGTAAAGGTACATACATACCTACTTATATAGAAGTTCTATTCTCCGTTCCTTTTGTTTAGCGATGACCTCTATGACTCTTGTTAAAATCAGGCATCGACTGAATTAATTTTTTTTCGATGTTTAACACTGATAGAGCGTTCAGTCTATCCTGGCTCATCGTGTTTCTTAAGAAAGATTTTATTCGTTTTAACGTTGAAAAACATCTTTCGCTTTTAACTGAGATCATTGGAATGGTGCACACAAGTTTTAGTAATTTAACAGTCTCGGAAAATTCTTCTAATAAGCCAGTATTATAAAAAAGTTGTAAAATTGACAAAGCCCCTTCAGCATTTGAAAAATCGTCGCGGGCGTAAATTGCGCAGAGTTCACCTTTTAATTGAACTTTATTTAGGAAGTCATATGTTTTAAGCGTCACACTAAAATCATGTTCTGGGAAATTTAACCTGTACTCGCAGAATTTTTTGCAATCGAGTAATGTTGCTGCAGAAAGATGTTTATTGAATTCGAAGCGTTGTTTCATTTCAGATAGAATTGTATCGCAAACCTCTTTGCAAATAATTGATTTCGTGGTTTTTATTAGTTTAGTAGGTGGCTCAGGAAAATTGTCTGTGGAATTGCGTACATTTTGAACAGATTTTTCAAACTCACTGAGGTTATTACGGATTATAACGGGATCTAAGCTTTTTAACTGCAATTGTCTGAATAAAATATCACAATGCGGCATAATTTTTTGAAAAAAATTCAACCAATATATAAATGTTTCATCATTGAGGTAGCGTAAAAGCATATCAGCTTGATTGGTGGTATTGTTGTCATGGTCAGATTCTAAAATCATCTCCATGCACTCAATTAGGGATTCGCGATTCGTACCAATAGTTTTAATTGTTCTTATATTAAAATTCCACCTCGTTTGTGGAACAGAGGGAATTTTGCATTTCACTATTTCACTTAAAACGTCTGTTCGCTTTGACGACCGCGAAAAAAACTTGGGGAATGTATGCAAATTCGAGAAAAACATTCTTACTTCTTTACTTTGGGACACACTTTTTTCTACAATTAAATTGAGTTGATGGGCATAGCAGTGGACATAATGTGCATAAGGAAACATATTTTGAATTTTAGCTTTTACACCTCCAATTTTCCCACTGATTACTGAAGCACCGTCATAGCATTGAGCGATTAATTGCTTCGGAGGTATATTTAAAATCTCAAGTTCTTGAAACAGTGAATCGGATAATCCATCGGCACAATGGGATTTTGGTGTTAAATACTTCCAAAAACGTTCATAGATTTGGCCATTCCATTCGTAGCGAATGATCATGACCATTTGTATAACAGTGGATACATCAGTTGTTTCATCCGCTTGAATCGCTATGAAATCACAATTTGAAATTAGTGATTTTATTTCATTGTAATACACTTCCAAAATTGCATCTAATATTTTATTTTGTATTGTCTTTGACGTGCCCTTGAATAAAGAGTCTGATTCCAAGTGCTGCTTCATTGCCATATCAAGTTCGACCATAAAATCAATTAAACCACGATATACTCCGGGATTAACCGAGTCACTTTTTTCATCATGTCCACGCATAGCTAATTCAAATATTCCACAAAATTTCACACAGTCAATTAGTTTAGACAAAATGTATCGATTTTTATCAACCAGCTCATTATGATGTTTAATATGTGCACGGTAACCTGAATCTAATTGCATTCTGATATCAACTTTCCCTAAAACTTTTAGGCTCAAAACTTTTTGTAAATGTATTTGACAAGAATTATGTTTTTTAATTTTTTCAGAAAGGTGATTTAAATCAGAATCACCGTTGATTGTCCAAACCGAATCTACACCATATATCAAGCAAGGGAAACAAAACAAAGTATTTAATTTATCACACCCGCAAAGCCATGAAGCTTTATTATACATTGTCTTGTTAAATGATCTAGTAAAGGTTTTAGATCCAGATTTGCATTCTTGTTTTATTATTAGTCCTGGGTCAATCGATCGTTTTACACGACCCGGGTCGCTCACGACCCACTGGCGTCACAAGCGAGTCGTTAAGACCCGCTCTTTTCGGGACACAAAATACGAAACTCGGTAATCGAGTTTCTCGCGTCGGTCGCCGCCCAGATCGGTCAAGTCATATGTGACACGAAACCCAGGTTATAATTGTGTGAACGTTCGCTCACAGCTCACACCTGTAACTAGTAATTTCATGTCCCAGAAATAAATTTAAAAAAAATACATTCTTCTGGGGTAAAAAAACTATGTTTTATCGTGTTTTGAAGGATATAAAAACTATGTAAAAAACATGTTGTTATGAAGCTTTTATTGAGAATTTAAAAGTAAGTAAGCTGTAATGCTTTATTATAAACTATTATTTTATATTTTTTCTTTGTGTAATAGGACAAAAAATAAAATAAACGTGCCCATGAATTATTATGATTGCTATGATACTTTTTGATAGTGGGATGATAGTTAGGTTAGGAGTACAAGTTACAAGAGGAGAGGGTGAACAAAACAAATAATATTTGCAATGTTTGCACGATTTTTATTAAAATTTTAATAATAATATAAAAATTCTTATCCGTGTATGTACATAGATTTTTGTTTAATGTTATATTATTAAACCTAATGAATATTGAATAATTGTCTAAAGATGACCATAATAGGCTGAGCATAGACCGGTAACGGTTAAAAATATGTTGTGGACAAAATTTTCAAATTGTTTTATGTATATTATGTATTGTTATTTATTAACGTCACGCACGTGTGTGTTAACCGAATGTGTCGCAGTTCGCACTTACGCTTCACCCAGGTACTTTCTACTACCTGAGTCGAGAGGGCGGGTGGCGAAACCCGATGTTTACAACCCGCTCGCTCTCTAATATATCTATCTATCGTCGCTCGCCCCGCCACATCCGCACCCGAAACCCAGGTTGCAGTAGTAGAGCGGTTGCGAGATGTGGGTCGCGAGACCCGGGTGCTGACGATAAAATGACCCGCTCGCTCTTTGGTGGTCCGTGAGCGGGTTTCAATGAGCGGGTCATTCACGACCGACCCAGGACTAGTTCAGGAATAGGCGGACCGGCATTTTTTATTTTCACTTTGTTTTCAAAACTCGATCTATTGATCTTAATATATTCCACATTAAAACCCATTTTGAATGAACACGATGGACAAATACAAAAGTAAACATGGGTTGATGCCTATAATATAACCCTCAATTAAAGTTCAAAACTTTCGCAGGGCAAGAAACGTTCCGAATTCGACAGACAATGACCGACAACTAATCAGCTTATCAGCTAAAGTAATCACTCATTCCATAGTGATTAGTGACATGTTTTGACTTGACTTGAATCGAAGAAAGCGCGGAACAAATAACGCGCGGATGCTTAAAAATAGTATCTCTACTGTTAAATTGGAGACAAAATGTCGACAAAAACATTACACGTAAGCGTTCTCGTTTAACACCCCACTGTACGAACCGCTCTTTCGGTGTGAGGGTACAATTTTCGAACTCCGTTCACGCTTTTGTAAAATCTGCAAAGAATCATATGTTTCCACGCTTTGGACTGTTTAAGGAATTTACACACAAAGTAGTAAAATTCTGGACTGCAACCGAAAACGAACTGCTATGAACATAATACGCAATACGCAGTCTCGTCGCTCGTCGCTCTGAATGAAAGCATGTATAATATGTACCTACTGTACCTACCTACCTACTGTACGAGATCTTGAAGAAATATTATAATTTATAACCGAACCGCGTTTCGTTTCAATTTTTGTGGGTTGTGCGGCGCTTGGGAGCTCTTATTAACTAGCCGCCACTGCTTGCAATGCATGCAGAGGTTTCCCTTGTGCAAGCTACTTACAACATTGTGCACTGTACGCAAATTACGTGCATAATGGAAGTGTTAAGCAGGTTTGAATCTGTATGGCAAAGCTTCTCTGAGTGTTGCATTGATTTCATCTTTTAATCCGTGCACCTTTTAAAACACGTGCCCTACATTTGTACACGGTTGACATTTGTCACATGAGAACGGGTCGCTTCTTCGACTCGTTCTTGTGTTCAATAGCTCGGCTGTGGAATGATTTGCCTCTGGGTTTCCTCCTTCCTACAACATGAGTCTCTTCAAGACCAATGTTCATTCCTTCCTTGCCTTAAAAAGACCCTCCACACAGCATCCCAGATGACATAGACCCTGAGAGAAATTATTTTCCTCAAGGGGCCTCCTGTGTGGGGTTAATGTAAAAAAAAAAAAAATCCAAACCAGAGTCCATTGCTCTGGCGGAAGATGACTTTTTTTATGGGATTATGGTATAATATAGTATGATCGCGATCATAACACGGCAAGCAGCGGCATCAAATCTATTTTTCGGCGCTACATTACGGCCGGTATTTCGGCATAATAATGAGTGAAATCGATGTTGTTTTCGGCGTTTAGCATTGGTGTAACCATCAAGTACAGGATATCAAGAACTATTAAAGTCAGCCTGTTTTTCCTGAAAGGATTAATGCTTGCAACACGGTTTCACTTCTACATATATATTTTTTTTTTAAAATTTGTTTATTTATCTTAAAAATGCTTCATGTTATAATAATACTGGTTTCCATTAAAAGCATTTGCTTGTGGATGGAAGCATTTGCTTGCGCATACGTATTTCGCTTCTCGGTTGATGCAGACGTCTGAGCTAACCGCGGAGAGTAAGTAGAATGGTCTTTGATCGTTGGCTCAGGAATTGTCTGCCTGTTGTACTGCCGTCGTAAGCAAAGCACCTAAGAATTTGCATAGTCAGATATATTCGTTTTATTATAATAGGCAGAACAGCCTACATGCCTACAGCCCAACATGAAAAGTCTCGTATATCAGAGTGTGACTTTTGTAAATTCCTAGCTGCCTTTTTGCTTATTATGGCAGTGTAGGTATCGTTAGTATACTAAGGTTACCAGTTAGGCTAATCTGCTAAGTTTTCAGGCGCAGGAAACTGTGTCTGATTCCAAGCAGTGAGTGAAGATTTCTGTTGTGATATATTGTAAAAAATCTTTTGACATCCGAGTAAAAAAAAAAAAAAAAATAAAAAAAAGTTATGCCTACGATATATATAATAGAACCAGCCGAGTGATTCTATATCTTTTGTGGGATCGTTATGAGATAACGGATGTGATCTCCTGTCAGATTTGTCTGATTTTTACTTATTTAGGCACTGTTACATATTTTAGTTTAGATCGATTTAATCACAAATTCCTGCAAGTATGCATGATTATTTATTTATTTAATGTACATTGTACATAGAAAAAGTAAATAAATCACACAAATCATAATGATCCCACAAAAGATATAATAGAATCGCTCGGCAGATGTGTTTTTTATAATTTTCAGAGCAACCTTTAAAATTATATGTCTATTTGAATTTCGATTTTGTTTTCTTGGTTGAACGAATACATGAATTAATGGATTATTTAAAAAAAAATTATTTCTGGCTTTCACCCTTCAAGGGTGTTCTAGGCCATCATTTAAAATTACAGAGAAAGGAAAGGTGAATTTATATATTAATTTTATTTAAATATGCAAACTTAAGAATTATATGGAAGATTGGCGTCGAGTTCAGACTTAGAAGAGATGAGATGTTGAATGGAGGGGAGGCAATTTTAGATAACGTTTGATAGAAGAGAGGATATTTATTTAGAGAGGGACAACCAAAAATTATGTGATCTAAAGTTCCCACATCCAGACCACAGAATGTACAATCTGGGGAGTCAAGGACGTGAATTTTAAAAAGATGAGAAGGAACGGAAAAATGTCCGACTCTCATTCGAATAAGTGAGGAATTTTCTTTTTGGAAAAATGGGGGAATTTTTGAAACCACAGTTTTGATGGGATATTCCTTTGTATTGAGGCGAAGCAGGCTCCCTTGGATTGACTAGTAATGTTCCAATACTAAAATTAACCCACTTCCCGGCATGTGTTTGAGATGAAACACATTGCCAATGACAATGCACTCTAACAATTTTTGGTGGTTCTCACGCACATATCACGCACACACGCATGACATTATAGTTAAAAATTTTCAGCAGTGCTTAAAAGAATATAATATTCAAATAAATGTAAGTGCCATCCGATTAGGATTTGGCTTAGCTGTTAGCAGGGTTGACTCCAGTCCCTAAGAAGGAAGGTTCAATCCTCAGTCAAACCAATAGATGTATTTTTTTCTTTGACATTGGCTACTAGCCTGCCCAAAAGATGGCGCAAATAGGTTGATAATTGAAAATAGATGTAATATTGTAAAAAACAGAAATTCCGCTTTCATTGCAGTTCAGTTGGCCAAAAAAAGAACCATCAAACAAACGTTATTCGCAATAGTGATCAAGCAGTAGCGACGCCCACAGATAAATCTGTACATCTGGTTTATTTCACCAAAGTTGTGATAAATCGACGAGTGCGGGCAAAAAAATGGATATGTATTATATACAAACGAAAAAATTCACTCAACTGAATAGTGATGCTTTCATAATTAACGTGAAATGGACTAAAAATGTCTCAGCGTATTCTACCACATACGCTGTTTAAAATTTTTTTTTCAGGCGTGTCTCTGACTAAACCGTACACTTTTTATGGGTGCTTAGGTCGGGGTCACAACATTTTTTGTTTTCCATCGCCCACGGAAAACAATGTGGCCCTGCCCCAATGTTTTTTTGTCGGATGTTTTATAAAACATTTTGTCGCTGGATACCCGACTTTATCACATTTAAAAAAATTTATTGTGGTTTGCGTTAATATGTTCGTAACTCAGAGCCAATATTTTTTAACATTCTTTCTTGGAAATCTATGGTTGTTGTATAAGCATTGTGTAAGTTTTCTTTGAAAATACAATGAATTTGTAGCTGGGTACCCGACTTCGCTCAGAGAGTTGATAAGAGATTGAACTGACGTTCCAAACCATGACGGATCTTGCTTTATATACCCTACCAATGGGTAGCCCCACCCATACAGAAAAGGCTTCCAATGTTCCACAGTGTTCCAGAACAATCCACAACATTCGATAGTGTTCTGGAATGTTCCACAATGATGTTCCCGATTCCCTATTCCCAAACGTTCCACAATATTCGATAGTGTTCTGAAGAGCGATTCTATATCTTTTGTGGGATTGTTATGAGATAACGGACGTGATCTCCTGTCAGATTTGTGTGATTTATTTTATTTTTCTTCATATAACATACATTAAATGAATAAACAATCATGCATACTTGCAGGAATTCGTGTTTACAACGATCTAAACTAAAATATTTGACATTAAATATGTAAAAATCACACAAATCTAACTGGAGATCATGTCTGTTATCACATAACAATCCCACAAAAGATATAGAATCGCTCTTCTGGAATGTTCCATAATGATGTTCCCGATTCCCTATTCCCGAACATTCCACAACATTCCAGAATGTTCCGGGATGTTCTGGAATATTGTGGAATGCTCTTAAATACTCTCGAATGTTTTGGACTGTTCTAGAAATTTCTAGAGGGCTAAACTTCCAGCCCTTATATCTTCAAAAGCACGCTCTTCAGGTAAAAACGGGAACCTTCTTCATAGATGGGGGATAGAGGGCTACCACATCATATAACTCCCTTGATCTTACCGGGACTCATTTCTGAGTTTTAGCCGCAAGTACATTTTTGTACACTTTCTTTTATAATATATACTAGCTGACCCGACGAACTTCGTACCGCCTCAGAATCAATAACTGTTGATTTAAATTAATTTTTTTTTAAAGTTAAAAATTACGCAATCGAGCAATTATCGATGCCCAACTGTCCGTGTTTTGTTTTTGTCAGAGATGGCATTGTGTACGGATTTATATTTTTTGTGATTTTCTTACTTTTCCACTTACTTACGGGAATTTTTGAAAGGAAGGGGGTACGGGTGCCGCCGCCCCGGGAACTATTTATTGGATAACCAACACCTCTGCCATAGGTCACCCCAAGTGGTTCGCTACGTTTGGTGATTTAGCAGGGGTGCCCGGATTCACGGGGTGACTTTTGTGCCGGTCTTGGCAGCGGATGCGTCTGCCCACCTGCTGCATGGCGGGCCGGATCGAGAAAGACTGGTTGAGGGAGGCCTTTTGCCCTTTCCAGCCGGATTCACTCGACAAATTGGTCGAAAGAGTCCGGCTGGAAAGGTCAAGGTAAAAGGTCAATTCCGGTCAAGGCAAAGGCCTTGCACCGTAGTTGAGGGATGGATTCACTCCCGGATACACTGACCTCCAGATTCCTACCCACCCCTCATGCCTTTTTCCTTCTCAGAACTTCTTATCCTACCCTTCCTTAAAAAGACCCTCCATAGCATCCTCTAAGATGACATAGGTCCTGAGTGGAGCTTACGTTAAAAAAAATGCGTTTCATTTTTAAACGACTTCAAAAAGGAGGAGGTTCTCAATTCGACCGGATTTTTTATTTTATTTTTATGTTTGTTACCTCAGAACTTTTGACTGGGTGAACCGATATTGATGATTCTTTTTTTATTTGAAAGCTGGTGCTTCCCGTGTGGTCCCATTTTAATTTGGTCCAGATCCGACAATGGCATCCATGAGAAAACCATATAAGTCTTAAATTTGCATTACGTATGTGCGCGACAAATGGACGAATAACTCAATATCACACCAACCGATTTCAATGATTCTTTTTTTATTGGAAAGGATGTACTTCAAGGGTAATTTGATGAGAGTTTGGTTAGGTTCTGATTATCGGATCCATAACAAATTAACGAAACTCGGCCGAATCTCTTAATTTGACGTTATGGTCAAATTATGTCTGTCTCATATGAGCAGCACGTTTAGTAGGTTTACCCATATTCAGACAAATTATTTAGTGTACTTCAGATTCACTAAAAATAAAAAAAAACAAAAAATTTAACAAAACAAAAAAACGACTTAAAAAAATGCACTAAAAAGTAAAAAAATAATTTCGTATTCTGCTACAACTTCATAATCAACTTACTTTTTCTAATCATCAATATGTAGGTACGATTGTTATTTTTGGAGTCGGTATCAGCAAGTCGCTTGTGCGACACAAGCACATCTCACCTATAACTATGTATGTAGTTACAAACCTACCTTGACTGACACCGACTCCAAAAGTAACAATCGTACCTACATATTGATGATTAGAAAAAGTAAGTTGATTATGAAGTTGTAGCAGAATACGAAATTATTTTTTTACTTTTTCGTGCATTTTTTGAAGTCGTTTTTTTGTTTTGTTAATTTTTTTTGAGATTTATTATTATTGTATTTTTACTTTGGAGGGGTGCAGAGACATCTGTCCACCGTTTGTCTCATTTTCGACTATTGAAATTTAGTGTATAAGAAAGAGGGGCAACGTTTGTCTCATTTTCGACTATTGACATTTAGTGTGTAAGAAAGAGGTGCAGCATTATATGATTAAGAACAAAAGCAAAGCAATCATTGCATTGACATTTGACGCTTTTGAATTTTTGGAATTCACGCACAGTTAAATATTATACCTATCACAATATTGCTGCAGTTCTTTCAAAATATGAGAATTCGTTCCATACAAAATGTATGAAAAAATTAATTTTCTTCATAATTTTCTTTTTCGTGAATTTTTACGATGTTTTAATAGTTATTCTGTTATCCGGAGCGGAGACAAATCCAACAAATCAAAGATCATCAAAATCGGTTCAGCCGATATTGAGTTATAAATAGTGTAACTAACCCGACTTTGTTTTATTTATTAAGATTGATGATTATATACCGTATTGTATTTAGCTACACTGTCCCGTACCACAGTGCTTACTTATTTTCCTTACCCCCTCCATACTGTCCTTCATAGCCCAGGAACTCTCAGCTCACCCAGAATAAAATGGCACGTCAATTTAAAACCATCAATTTAATTATTAATATTTTTTTTGAGTTTTAAGCATCTTTATGCTTCGCTGCAGGGAATTGGGTAAAATAAGTAGATTTGTTGAAACAATATTACAATGTTTTATTTAATTGTAAACATATAAAACAGATACATTATCACAAATATAAACGAACCTCAGACTTATAACAAGATCCTAAAACATTCTTATTCTTACTAGACTAGATCTCATAGAGATGGATTTATCACAATACGGGCAATACTGGCTACAGGGGAAATTAATGGGAACTACCTCAAACTGCAGATATTATTATTTATTGATTTTTTGTGATATGTGATGTCCTACCAATCTGTAGTAATACAATTACATTCGAATTTCTTCAAAACATACAATTTTAATTGACTCGTTTGTTTCGTTTTTTTGTATTCTACGCCTGTTTCTATTTACTGAGGTGTTCAAATTGTTAAAAGGTAATGATATTTGGTTTCCTATCTTTCTAAATAACAGAACCTAATTATTAGTATTGTAAATATTTTTTACTTATTTACAAATAATAGATTCTGATAAATTACGTTGGTGTCCCCCTATATATGTATATAAATTTATGATATAAAATGTAAAAATTTATTAAGATCTAATTTCTTGTACAATTATCTAAACATATCGCGTTGAGTATTTAATTGTATGTATAATAATGTTGTTTTTGTCAATACATTTTTAGATATTTTTCATAGCTACACTGTTGTTTGGTTGTTGATCCATGAATTGATCCATGAATTGATCCATGAAATGATCCATTTTATTGTTGTGGTTGCTTTTTTAATATTACCTCATCTTATTGTCCTTTCAGGAAATACAAAAATACAATATTGTGATCAGTTAGATGATATTTCAGTGCATCAAATAATTTCGCATTTTCGTCTATTTCTCTATTAATATTTAACTACGCATTATTTACTACAATGAAATTAAATCTCTAACATTATTTAGTAATATTCCTAATCAATAATTGCACATTGGTACTGAATCCTCTTTCACAAAAGCTATGAATAACTATACATAAGATATACCTATATAATACGTTTTGTAGGTACATTGTATAAATATTCCACATTATGAATGTATTTTTTAAAATCCTATTATGTACAAAAATATCCTTCCTAGAGACTTACTTCTAGACATAGTTAACGGTAAAATATAAATAATTATATCACAATTCAAATATTCATTGTACTACACATTCAATATTATCCATCGAAGCAATGTCTTGGGCTTCCACATCAAATACAAAAGCATGCGATCATAATAGTGTTGTAGTAACGTTTTTCACTCCACAGTATTGTTATAAAAAAGTCCCAGAATATTTACACTGTTTCTGCAGGAAGAGCGTTCGCGTCACACGATAGCACCCACTCCCACACCCTTTGGGACACGGCTTTCTTGTCTACCGCAGTGTCTAGGCCGTAAGAGTTGATCAGTTTGTTCAACTTGTTCTTGTTGTTCTCCTGGGAGTGGCGGCTTCCACCGTCGGTATTGCTGAGGTATAGGCCCAGGGAATCCTTCCTGTCTTGCACTAGCGTGCTGGCGCCCACTATCTGCGAGCAGGACGAGGAGGTGGTGATGGTGCGCTCCACCCACGGCTCCTTGTCGTACTTCAGCACCTCCGTGACGGGCGCGCGCTTGTCCGCCTTGTGCTCGAACAGCCGCCGGAACATGCGCAGCGCTCGCGGGGTGAAGCGCTGGAAGTGCGGGGGCACCTTGGCCGTGCGGCGACGCTGGTAACGGCTGAAAGCAGCGTAGTGCGGGTCCCGGATGCTGTCGGCCCTCTGCCAGGGCGGGCACCCCGTCAGGCATACGAACAGGACCACCGCCAGCTGCCAGCTGTCGCTCGACGCTTCGCACGCGTAGCGCTCGTTCTGGACGGTCTCATAAATCTCCGGAGGCAGGAAAGGCAGCCAGTTGCAGCGCAGCTTGGTCACCAGAGTGCCCTCTCGCTGGGTGGCGCCGAAATCGCACAATTTCACTTTGGAGAAGTCGGGCGCGAAAACGAGCACGTTTTCTAGTTTGATGTCCCGGTGTACGAGCTGCTTAGAGTGCATGAAGTCCAGCGCGGAGGCGAGTTGTCGGCCGACGGCCCGACAGGCGGCGGGCGGCAGGCCCCCGAGCCTCACGTGCCCCGCCAGGTCGCCCAGCGGGGCGGGCTCCTGGGCGAACACCAGGCAGCCGGCGCAACGGAAGGTCACGTTGTAGCTGTCCAGGATGTTGGGGTGCGGGCTGAGATGGTAGGAGTAGTGGAACTCGCGGCAGAAGTCCTTGGCGGGGGTGAGCTCCTCGTAGACGGCCTTCAACACCACCTCGGTCTGCGTCTTCCTGTGCGTCGTGAGCAGAATGCGGGAGTAGCATCCCTCGGCCAGCACCTTCTTGATGTCGTACTCCTCATCGAGCTGCAGAGGCTCCAGCGGCGGGTCCTGTCCGCGCTGCAGCAGGCTTGGTTTCCTCTCCACCGGTCTCCGCGCCGGCGCTTCTCCACTCTCCTCTGACATGAGGCCGCCGAGCAGCAGATTTCTCATGGAAAAGCCTATCTGAAACAATACCATAAAAGCTAACATTAGTAAAGTTATATCGAGAAATATCTTCAAAAATTCCTATCTTAATGTTTCTCCGAATCGATAAAACAGCAATTCGGCGTCGGAGCTATATTACGCCTTTATCACTTTGATCGATGACAAAAAGTCTACCTGATCGCAGTTTTGCGGAGGGAATTGATTTTTGAAATGCCACAGTAAATTCGCAAAATAAATTAAACGAGCGTACAAATCCGATAAATAATATCAACACGCGCCCCGTCTGCGGTAAACATTTGGATCTGTTTAGATTAGTCCGCTTTCAAGTTTAATTTTAGTACGAATTCAAATTTGCATTTGACGTCATACGGCGATGGAAAGAAATGGCTCGGTGGGAATATCTCCTGCCGCAGCGAATAGAGTACAGAGCTGGAGAAGTGCGCCAGTCTTGGCTAATGTCTGTT
Source organism: Limnephilus rhombicus (assembly GCA_929108145.2). Classification (NCBI taxonomy): domain Eukaryota; kingdom Metazoa; phylum Arthropoda; class Insecta; order Trichoptera; family Limnephilidae; genus Limnephilus; species Limnephilus rhombicus. The sequence continues at coordinate 11,708,674 of OV815279.1, read as the reverse complement.
CATCACCTTTCATCAGTTCTCGCCTCCACTGATAGTTACATATTATACTGTTGTATTGATTTGAGCTCCGAGCACCGGAGAAATGTTATATTAAACTTTCCAAATAATAATACTTCATCAACGCCGGATTTTCCCATTGTTCTCCATCACAACAACGTCTGATAGAGCTTTCCCTTGCAGAGACGTGACCGATGAAAGCTGCTGAGCAGTGATTTCAACTCAAAGTTAATACGAATATCGAAAACCTAAAATCATTCACCGGAAGAAATTAATTTGAGCTCACTGTTCATCATTCTCCGTTCTTATTAGTAATAATAGGTAGGTAGCAGTGGCGGTCCGTTACTTTTCAGTGAGCTAGGGTGCTATGATTAAAAAATACGACATTATTGATGTTGTTGTAGCTGAAAATGATTTAACTTTTTTTTTTCAAAATTAAATTTTTTTATGAAGATTTTCAGGATTCTTTCAGTTTCAGGAAGCGCAGCTTTTTACCTTTAGCTAGGTACTTTTCTTTAAATCTTTTTCAGTCATTTCAAAAAACGCAATACCGATCTAAATGCACATACCTACCTGATGATCGTTGTACGAAAATCCATTTTCTATCTACGTGACCTGCCCGTTTCCTTTTACGTTTTGATAGCATCGTGGCTAAGTCGTGACGTATGAATCTCAAGCGATTTGTTGAAGCTTTATTGCTTAGATATTTCTCTCCATGGACCATTTGGCAATGTTTATTTTGCTGGAGTAGCTTATTTTGGTTAAAGTCCAAGTTACATAAAATTTGAGCAATTTAATTTTCTTCACGTTTCAATTTCTTAATACGACCACGTTTTTTAACTTTTGAAATAGCCCATTTGATCCTTTTATATTAATGTTTAAAACATTGAAATAGTGTTTAAAAATCCCGTACAAGCTTTACGCACCGTACAAAAAATGGTCGACGGCTGTCGTAAATAAAAACGTGAACCTATTCAAGGTGAAGAGATACTTTTGTTATATGGAAATTGACTAAAATTAACCTTGAGCTATGAAAAGGAAGACAATAATTATTCTGTACCCACAGGGCCGGATTAACCATGTTGGGGCCCCTAGGCAATGCACGTCTCGGGGCCCCTTTACCAATGGCGGACTAACGGGGGGGGGGGGGGGGGTGAAGGGGCTCCCAAACGCCTCCTTGTTCCTTTGATCAAATCCTTAAAAGACTTTAATGGGGGGAGGGGGGTAAGGTTTTAAAACTTTTGATTTTTTTTTATTCTGAATGTAAAACATTCAGTATATTGAGTACTGGGTAAAAATTTCAAGTAAATCGGAGCAAAAATAACGAAGATACAGCGTTTCAAGCGACTGGCCCTCACTTTTATTTTCCCAAGCAGATAGGTAGGTAGTGCATACTGAAGCTTGTACAACATTTATATTTTAAAAACATATGTACGTTTAATAAGAAATAAAATTAAACAAATGCCAATATAAACCATAGACGGCAACTTCAATCACTTCAGATATAAAAATTACCCAATAAAAAATAAAAAAAAACATCTTGAAAGCTGACTTTTTCCGAAACTTCGTTGCTCACTAATTGAAGCAAGTTATTTTTTCCCTGGAAGCGGGGCCCTTAACCGATGCGGGGCCCCTAGCCGATGCGGGGCCCCTAGGCAGTTGCCTACTCTGCCTTAAGGATAATCCGGTACTGTGTACCCAGATATACATACATATATATGCTAGCTGCCAATTTACGTTTGGCGTGAGAACTCACAATTTGAAGATTTATGGTTTATATAATTCATCTAATAAAACTAATTTTGTGATGAAAGCATTTATATTAAGAGTTTTCTAATGTTATTATTGAGTTCTGCAAGTATTTTAGTTTTTATTTTTGTGTCAGTTTTTCGGCTTACAAGGCCATTTTCAAACTGTGGTTAAACACAGAATAAACAAAGAAGAAAAAGAAAGATATTATAAATAAGTTTTACTTCTAATATTATATATTGAGGTAGAACCTGCATACAGGCAGTCATGTGGCTACGAGGGACTACCTATTTATTGTCTAAATTATGTATTTTGTTTAGTGTTTTTGTCGTTAAAAAAGTCGACTTATTCATATGAATCCAAATTTCAATTTTTTGAAGGTGACTAAATTGATTTGAACCAATTTGCCGAGAAACAAATTGAGACAGTAGATTATACTCTACTGTGAGGGGTGCTTATAAATCTGTTTTCCCCGCACTAAATGTTAACGTTTTCTTAATTATTTTTATAATGACGTTATTGCTGTGACTTAATTAAGTGCGTTATTTGGTTAAGGTTTTGTAAACATACCAAGAAGTGGGGATAAAATAAATAATTTTCCTTCCTTTATTAAATAGCGTAGTAGATATAGCGTAGTAGTAGATACGTTGAGGTAATTAAGAAAGCTGTTACAAAAATTAAAACTAAAATACTCGCAGAACTTAACTTAATGTTAATTTTAATTTTGATTAAACCAAAAAAAAATTATTGGAGTTCTACGAATTAAACACAAAAACAATTAATAATCAACAGTTTTCAGTGTATTTAAACATAATCAGTGCGCCAATGTCCAAAGAGTTAACACGAGGATTCCACTTGTCTTTCCGTTGGTTTACACAGCTTACTGGTGCTTACACATGTTTTTGCACACCAAATCAATGTTTACTAAATAACACCCCGAGTTCCGAGAAGCACTGTAACTGCATCCACATTTAATCTGTGATCAACAATGGATTCAATTTTTATTTATTTTTTTAATGTGAGTTTTTTTTCTCATGAGTCCCAGCTGCTACATCTGGAGCCAATGAGACTGTGACATCCCCGATTGGGGTATGTTGTAATGCTAAAGGAAGTGGGGAAGGGTAGGATATGGGAAAGTACCTGGCTATTCAGAACTGGTCACCAAACACGGCTAGAGCCATTTCAAGCAACGTTTCAATTCTGAATGGTGGTCTTACACCAGGGCGATACTGAAAGTATCTTCTACCATGGAAAGAGCCGCAAATGTACTGTATATTATTTTAAAGGAATGAATTACGAAATTAAACAAATTAATCAAATAAATTTATTTGCGCACGCCGGAAGTCGAAACCGCGACCTTCAAGTCAAGAGACTTAACCCTCGACCACGGAGGTGGAAAGTAAATTACCAACTCTTTAAAAAAGCGCGTTCTTTTAGAATAGTTACATATTTATATTACGCTATTAAGAAAATACAGTAATTAGAAAGGATAAGATATTTCCAAATATCTTCCACCATAGTCGCACAGGCTCCAGCCAAATGGATCTCATGAAAAAATGAAGGGAGACTTATCAAAATTGATTTTAAAAAACCCGAATTCTTTAACCGTGAATTTTGACGCCATGATTTTTTTGTGTGATTCTTCTTCTAGGTCAAAGCGAATTCTTTCAGCTCGCTACGTCGTTTGTAATATGGGTTATGTAGCTTTAAAATATAAAAAAAATCGTATATTTTTCAGGAGAGAGTAATTTTATATTGAAGACCGGCAATACCGGCTGGTTTAAACTATGTACGACCAGTTTTTAAATGTGTAAAATATCTTGCTTTAATTAATTAATTAAAATTAACTTATGGAAAGCACAATTTGTCAAAAATTGTTTTTCTTATCAATTATTTTCCATAAAGCGAAAATTATTATAATTGTGTGGGCAGATCTGTGATAACATTGTTTCGTATATTTCGGTTCTGAAAATAGAAATCCTTGTTAACATTAATTTATTTGGAATGCCTAAAATAAAATAAATAAATGCTGGCACATCGATTCGTTGAAATAAATAATGATGTACAAATCTATTTATTCTGTAGCCGGCAACGAACAAACCAACGGTTGAACGGTTTTCAAACAAGTTCCGTACTAAGGGCGAAATACTATACGTACATCTATATATATTTTTAAAAATTAATTCTTGTTTCCCTTGGTCACGCCATAACTTCAGAACGATTTTGTCTATTTCATTCATCTTTTTTTTAAAGTTTTCTAATACTCTGTAGAAGATTCTTACGAAAGAAAAAAATTGAAAATTGTGCAGAAAATTGGACAATTTCAGAAAACTTAACGACTATTTTAACTTCGCACGTTTGAAAGTTCGCGCGTTTGATGAATGTGAATTTAGCAGGCAGCTTTTTTTGTAACAAAAGAATTGTCTATGGATTTTTTAAATTATAGATATTTTAAATAGGTACCAAATTTGATTGATTGTTCTTATAATATACAAAAATGAATATTTTTAATATATGAAAAATTAAAATTTGAATAAAAAAATTGTAAAAGGTGGCATGCGAGCTGTTTGAAAAGTGAATGTACTGGGACTGAATATACGGAACGCGGGAGGGGGGTTGGCGGGACAGGGAAGCGGGAGAGAAGAGGGTAGGCGGGGAAGGTGGAAGGGTAACGCGGGAGAGAAAGGAGATGCGGGAGGGGAACGGGACGCACGGGAAAGTACGAGTACATGCAGGGAAAATCAATTTATTTCTTTCAATGGAAATGCAACGCATGCCGGGTAGCTAGTATTATTATAAAATGGAACTAATTAGTTGTAACGATCGTGCGTTCAAAATCAGTGTATTAAATTGACGCGAGGATTTAAAAATATATACTTGCGGCAATGCATCCTACTAAAAGTACCTACACTTTATCAACCTACGAATTAATACGAATTTCCAAAATGAACTCTCAATAAAATACATTATTCGTGATGCCAAAATTACACAATTAAATAAAGTTTGTTGCATAATTTATGAAAATAATAAAATTTTATGGTATGCATTATGAGACTCTTCCAGAGATGAATGAACGAATGGCTCTCAATTTTATCTACTTAACAAAATATTATTTTTCTGTTATCAAGAAGAGTGACTGCGCGGCCCTTTTCACACGAAACTTCGATTTGTATTTAAAATACTTGTAGTCAAAATACTTTTTTTAAATGACTTTTTTTTTCAATCAAAAGTTATTGCACTAGCTTAGTATGTTGGACAAGATTGTTATATATTACTATTACCAGACACGACCACACGTTGTAAAATCCACACCACCCGCTTGCCAGCTGCCCGCTGCCCGCTGCCCGCTGCCTGAATTGAATATTTGAATTTCTCGACTTTTCTCTACTATAATAAGCATGTTTTTATACATATAAACCTTCTTCTTGAATCACTCTATCTATTGGTGAAAACCGCATGAATATCCGTTGCCTAGTTTGAAAGATCTATGCGAACATAAATTTTGAGCGACTTCATCAAATAAAATAATTCAAATCAAATACCTACTTACTCTAGGACATCTATTTTCCAATTTCTTCCGTAGAACGAATTTTAAAAGTGACTACAGTACGGCCCGCCAGCCGTTTTAAATCACACAAATATGTTTTCTTTAAATTTCTCGGCTTTTCTCTAATATAATTTACATGTATTATACATATAAACATTTCTCTTCAATCACTCTATCTATTGGTGAAAACCGTGTGAAAATCCGTTGCGTAGTTTAAAAGATTAACGCGCACATACATTTTGAGCGACTTCATTTTATACTATGTAATGAAAACGCACAAAAAAAGTTACACTTGCCTTTAAAATCACGAAAAATTGGATTCCTTATATTACGTAATTTAAATTACGTAATTTAAAACACAAATAAATAAAATAGAACATATCCGTTTTAGATACTTGCTGTGCTTTTTGATTTACAAAAACATTTCCTAGTTTGTTCAAGTATTTTGGCATCATTCAAGTAAAGCTCTAAGGCTATTTTGTGGTAGGTACCGCGGCTTTGGAATCTGGATGATGGAATTTGGAAAATGGTAAAATATTATAATTTTTTTTTTATGTGTTGGTAAAATTTAGTTAGCTGTTTTTTTGAAATGGGTGTAAGAAAAGGGCGAGCATGCGGCCCTGCGTAGGTCTATTTCCGTCCTCAGGCGGAGTATTGATTGGGATATTTCGGGAACGCCGCCCGCCCACTTTAGATGGCGCAAGGTAAGCCCGACTTCTCTCGCTGTTTACCTGTCACCTGTCAAACTCTGTTTATGGGAAATATTAAATGTAACGTATTTGTGATTGTTGACAAATACAGACACCTAAATTCAATATTGTCGGTTGCTCCTGTGATATTCAGGCGCCGTATCCCCGCTCAAAAAGAAGAAGGATGGATATGTAATTACGAATGTTGGAGAGAGCGCGCTAATATTTAAAACGATAGAATTGAAGCGAAAATTGTGAAAATGTTTAATAAAACACGACTCGTTTAAAATAGAGCAAAAATCTCCCGGGGGCTGTCTAAAACAGCATTTAAAAAACACTGTGAATTTTTTCATACATATAACTTGTAAAATAACTGAAACAAACGTGAATATAATAATTTTCTGAGCATATTTTGCGATATTTTTCTACCGAGGGAATTTAATATAATTTTCGTTTCGGTATGGGGAATGTATTGATATTATCTTCAAAATTAACGTATATTTTTTTTAAAAGCTTAAAAACTTCAAATGTTTAAGGGAGGTATGTAAGAAATCGGTGGAAATTCGGGTAATGGCGGCTTCACGAGTCACTTACTAGAGCATTGCGCTACCGAGAATTGTTGCATAAAAATATAGAACCATGTTTTAATAACCGCTGCAAAATTGTTTGTTTTTTTATGCTTTCTAGAAAATGAAGATTAGATATTCCTATATTTGCTAATTTATTAACCGAGTGTTGAGAGTTGTGATTGGACTATCCAAAGACAATGACACGTTCGGAACCAAAATGCAAGAAAAAAATCGCGTGATTTGACTACGTGTGAGGAACGTAAATGGAACTCATATTAGCCAATATATGTTATCTACTTAGCAATTTCGTGTCATCGTATCAGACTCCTTTCAAATTAGCATGAACATAAATATAAAGAAAGTGTTCTGGTTTTCTTTACACGATATTACACCATTGACGTAGACAGGTTTATAACTATTTACGTGAATCTTTTTAACCAGATACACAATAATTACACAAGTCAAAACGTTTACCATTACCCTGAGGAGCCGTTTCTCGTGAATGTTATGGATTACAAACTAAGATGATGCCGAAAGCACATCGAAGTTACCTTCAATGTTTACGACCCTAGTCTTAGTACATAGTAGAACAAGTTGCCACAAACATCGAAACATCGCAACTCTGTTTCTATTTGTTTATTTTAGTCAGCTAAAATAGTTTGCAACACTAGGAAACTATTATTCGTCGTTTAAAATAAACATGGTTTAATTGCTCTGTTCGAAATTTGAAGGCCGTGGATAATTTGTGTGAAATATTTGTGTACAATTACAAGCCAGTTAATTCCTCACAATTTCTCCCGACCAACACCATTCGGAAATGAAACGTTGCTTGAAATGGCTGTAGCTATTTATGTAAAGTAACTAGATCTACTAGGTAATAAGCCGAAGGTAAACCAAACAAGCCAATTTGGATAAACATACGTAAGAACAAGTTAAGTATTTTTTCAGTAAAATGAAGGCCGTGTTTTGGTAAAATGATTTTTTATCCGACCTCGTAAAGCACCGGAATCAAATTAAGGGCGCTTGGTAATTTGATTAATCGTTATACAACGTGAAGTTTACAAGGTTTTTGTAAAAGCTTAAGTACAATAGGCACAACGAAAGCACCTTCAGCGTAGCTGAAAACAAAGTGTGTTTATTTTTAGACTGGAGAAATGATAAAAGCTTTCGTACACGGTAAAAAAGCTCTCACAAATATGAACTGTTTTGTGTGGCGAAGGATTCGGGGTTTATTGAGAGGAAGGAATGGAGGCAATCTCTTTTTAGTATCTACGATAGGCAGAATGTGCAAAACTAACATGAAAATTGTATAGTAGGTACGCTGTCGACACGTTTCTTATAATAAAGAGAGGATCAAAGAGAAATTTAAACGAAAAAAGTGTGCAATTAACATGCAGTAGAAGTGAAAACTTTAGAAAACTAACGCAGACAATAGTGGGGAGGCTACGAGGCACCAAACAAAGAGGAGACCGATTATATTATCTCATTCTCTCGCAGGCTAAATTCTATAGATGTATGTGTTTGTCTCTTTTTAGTGTCGCTAGTTTCCGTTTTATCAATTTTCAAATCACGCGGAGTTTTCACTTCAATAACTTTAGACGTGTTTTGAGATTTTAAAGGCCAAAAGTACTACAGTGATTTTCTTTAAGGGGTATTATACTCCGTATTTAGGCAAGTCCAGTTTAGTTTTTCTAATTTGGTCAGTGTCCATAATCTGGGCAGACGTGTAATCGAAGACTGTGGTGATGATGAACAATATTGTCCAAAATGCTGGCTAAAGAAGGAGGTAGCGCAACACGGCATAACACCCCAAAAATAAATCACTATAAGGAATAACTTAAGCTCTAATTTAATAATATTTTTTTCGTTTCTTTTCCTTTTCTGTATTCCTTCAAGAACCAAGCACGACATTTCTGAGCAATGAGGGCAAAAATCACTAGAAGTGTATTTTGTTTTCTCTTGTACATAAAAATAAATTCTACGAGCTTTTATAAGCCAATGAATTAGATTTTACAGTCAGTTGCTCTTTAAGGCTTCTATTTTGATCTTTAACGAACCTAGCCGGAGTAACTAGCTCTTATTGCTTTATAAATCCTAACAAAACTAATAAATTACGTATAAAATGTCCCATTAATTTAAAGGACCTTATCTATGGTAATAAAAATGCGAAGAAGTGACTAAAGCTTCGGATAACGTAAGTTCCTTGGTTGAATTTATATTCTGTAATCGTTTTCCTTGAGAGCTTTTCTGTTGTGATATTGAAAACGTTAAAACGTTTTGTTGTCCCACACAGGATCATTGAGCCAATTTAAAAAACAAAAACAAAAACAAAAAAAACCTTCAATCAAAATGCAAGTCAGAACATTTTAAAGAATGAAAACATGTTTTTTAATCTGTTTTCTAATGATTGTGGGAAAATCATAAAGAGTTGAGTTAAGACACAATAAATAATTCTGGTTGCGCAATATTACGACTGAACATGAGTAATACCACAAGTTAGATTTGTTTACTTAAACTTATCTTAAAAGATCGTTCAATTTTGGCAAAGCTTGCTTTTAGCCTTCATAAATTAATCGGAGAAGAATATTATGCTAGTCTCAAGGAGAAAGCAGACATTAATATGTTTAGGTTTGTTGGTTCGGTAAGAACTAATAATATTAACCAACTATATTTACCAACTGTAAAGGTTTATTGGAGTTAAAACAGTTGGGTCGAGTTTTGGCGTTTAAAGGGATATTGTTTATTAAGGTTTTGGGTCGGAGAAATCGAAAGATTGTGTTTTAACTAACATTTTGATGAGAAAAAGGTCGGAAGTTCTTCCGGTGATATTTTCGTAATTAAATTTATGTTCTTTTGGATTTTTTATTTTATTTAGTACAGTACACAATATTATAGACTTACAAAATGTTTTGACTGTCCGATTAATTCCCGTTTTAGAAGTTAATTCTTCCAAATTTGTCCGACTAAGACCTTTTTTAAAAAAAAATAAAATGATTTTATAAGTTTACTCACAAATAGACATAAATTTATAGAGGAAGAAAACCAAACTCGATACAAAAGTGTTCATAAATTATTGATATTAAATTTTGTAAGTTCCACACAGGAGGCCCTGATTAACATAATTTCCCTCGAAGCCTATGCCACGTTAGGATATACTGTGTGGAGGGTCTTTTCAAGGAAAGGAAGGAGAGGAAGTTCTAGGAAGGCAAAAGTTATGAGAGTGGGTAAGAGTCTAAGGGTTGGTGGGTCGAATTTGGATGAATTAACATAGATATTTAGACAATTAAAAAAGAAAAAGAGAGAGTAAAAAAGAGGAGAAGGGAAAGATTAAAAAATATATAAAAAATAGATTAAAACATGAAGTTTACTGATGTTTATTTAGCATACTTATTAAAATAATAGTAACACCAGAAATTGAAGTGTTATTCTAGATTAGGTCTAGAATGGTCTGAAAAGGAATCGAGATCTGAAGTAACACGCAAGGTTTAAGAAGTAGGCCAAATTTAGTACTTGTTGAGTGAATAAGTGCTCCCCAGGGGACTGGGGAAAGTTAATCCGATGACACGCAGAGCTGATTGGAGAGAATGAGAAGGACAAGGGTTGAAGAAAATAAATTAATTCCCCTTTGACATTTGCACCGCCATTTTCGCAGGATTTCAAGCCGTGCTACAGGTAACTACTGTGTACCTAAACCCGGCTTAAAAATAATAAAAATCTTAAATATAAAACAAAAAAAATTATCAGCTGAACCCTCAAAAATCTCGGAACTCTGGTTTGACATCATAAGATTTGTTCTTTTTGTTTGCAAGTTATAGGTCAAGAGTCAAGATAGCTATTGCTAGCTCACAACGCTATTCTCACCGTGCGCTACAGTATATTAATTTATCCTTAAAAAATAATATAAAGGACGATTTTTGGTTGCCCTTTTATTCAAGTAATTAAAAAGCTTCTTGAAATTTTGGTTGAAGCCGATATGTATGTTTTTAAAGTTCTGTAAATTAGTCATATTCACTTTATTTTTTTAATATGGACTATTTAACAAAAAGTTGGTAATAAAATTTTATAACAGATACAAATTTAATATTTTGGCAGTGATGAAAACATAATAAAAGAGAGCCAAAAACCCGTGAAACAGTCTATTAAATAGAGCCTAAAGCAGAAATGCCAAAGTTCACATTCATCCCTTACAATTTTCCCCCTAGGGATGTGAACACTGAACACACAAAGTTTAGGGGGAAAGTGTACCTACATAATAAACGGTAACTAATTTAGCTGAAGGAAATAATTAAACCGTTCTGTTTTAATTTAAAAATGAACATGCTTATTTTTTTATGTTGCTTTTTCAAAATAAAATTAATAACTTTCTTAAGAACATTTCATAAAAATAAGCTCACCTTAATAAGTAGTTAAATCCAAGCGGCAATAAGCGTAGTAAAATATTAAACTGTATCGTTTTTTAAACGTCACAAAAGTTCACAATTCACTGTATAATTTTTATTCAAAATTAAAATATAAAGACAAGTAGTACTGTAGAGCTATGTTGGGCGGCTATGCCAGTCTGTTCGGACTCTGCACTCACACTGAAGTCAGCGGCCGCCCATCGCGGTATTTATACCATCCGCCCTGTGACGTCAGAGGCCGGTTCCCCTCTCGTCTGGGATGAACTCTGGCCACTTCTTACATCTCGCGGGAATCGCACAATCACAGTTTCTTCTTGTTAATATGACTAGACGTTAAGTCTGTCAGAGTTACTGGCGCTTAATGGAAGTTTTATTTATAAGGATGATCTCAATTAAAGCATTTTGAATGATTAATTTACACTGTTCATGTAAGTTATTGTGATTTAACAGACACTTCACATTAATTTACAGACAGTTAAGAGAAATTCTCGTGAGCTAATGTTATTGTGTGAAAATCTGTCATCAGGTTTTTTGTCAAGTGATGTCATGGATGTAAATGATTAATTTTATACTGTTGATATAAGTTATAATGATTTAATACTTGACACTTCACATTTGATTTAACATTCGACTGCCGGCGTAGTCCAGCGGTAAGGCTCTTGACTAGCACTCCGAAGGTCGCGGGATCGAATCCCGGCGTGGCAAATAAATTTTATTTGATTTTTGTGTTATTTCACAATTTATTCATTTAAAATAATATATAGTATTTGGAAAACGTTCCAGCGTGGAAGATACTCTCACTATCGCCCTGGTGTAAGACCACCATCCAGAATTGAAACGTTGCTTGAAATGGTTTAAGCCGTGTTTTGTGACCAGATCTGAATAGCCAGGTACTTCCCCACCTTCCTCTTCCCTATCTCCTCCCCCTCCCCACTACATTCAGCCTCACAACACACCCCAATTGGGGATGCCATAGTCCCACTGGCTCCAGACGGGAGCAGTTGGGACTCTTGTGCGGTATTCATGTAAAAAAAATCGTTTAAGAAAAATTCTCGTGGGCCAATGTTATTGTGTGATAATCTGTCGTCAAGATTTTTTAGTCAAGTGATGTCATGGGTAGGAACTTGGAAAGAAAAACGTCACGGCAATGACTAATGAATAATTTTGAACAAGAGCAATTTTAGCAATCTAGTTTGAATTTATTATATTAATTAATCGATTATTAAAAGGTCAATACATGTCCCATATAAAAGTAAAGTCTGATATATTTATCCGAGACGCTATCGAGGTTACAAACCAGTTCTTAGAACGATTGTTTCCATAGAAAAAGGTAGTTGCCTACGATTTGGTAAAACTAGTCGAAGATAATATTGTTAATTATTCTAAAATTTGAAATATGAGAATGACAATAATGACGTTATGGATTATGGTTTGATGGAAGATGGCAATGGCCGAATTGGTAAAGTCGCCCGTCCCGATTAGATGAGAGGTTCTGGGTTCGTGTCCCAGTTGCGAACGTTATCTTTTTCTATTTTCTTGTGTCTTGTTCTCTTTCATATTTTAATTTTAGATTATTACTGTTAAAAGGTTTTTCTAGACATGATTTTGAAAAAAAGAATTTCTTTTTGTGACAGAGCAAATTCATTTCATTAAACTAAAAGTTATACTGAAGATAAAAAATCCAATTGGAAAAATGCCATCACGAAGGTTTCATTGTTGAAAATTATATCATTGGAAGAAAACTCACTGCAAAATAATTTCTTTATTATTCTACCATGACAGAGAGTAAATAACTGTGTCTAATATAACAACGATATTCACAACTCTCCAAGAAATATGTATGGATAGTGCCAATATGAAATGATTGTCAATACCCCTAGGAAGAAAAATAATTATACACGGTCATTTACATGTAAAGTGAGTTATGATCTAGACGTTGTCGACTTCTGTGTTTCCTCCCTCCTACATGGATAACTTCTCTTCCTTTCCTTCGGGGCCTCCTGCAAAGAGTTAACATAAATAATTACAAGTTGTATTTAACATAAGAAACCTGTAGGTAAGTACTAAGTTGGGTGAATTACACTCAACACTCCATATTAAAATTTATTTTCCTTTTAATATTATTGCTCGCACCCGAAGATTATTATCACACTATGCCGGGACATAAAATTCCAACCGTTAGCTCCTGCGCTCTTACAGCGCTTCGACGGTATTTATTGAAAGTTGCGTGAGCTTTGCGGCCCTCCGTAGAAATCAGTTTTTGTGTCGCAAGGAAATACTCATTATATGCAAACAAGTCCATACTAAAATATATATTTTTTATGACTTTCATATGATGTTTTTTTCTACGTTATCTCTGGAGGATTGTGTAATAGAGAAATCCATTCCAATTTTTAAATTTTTTTAAATGAAAAATAACCTTCTAACTTAAATAACTGCATTTTTATTTTTATTTTTATAGTTAGTTTTAATTGTCAAAGTTTTAATTTTTCAAGACCCCCCGAAAACCACCGTATGTATGGTGAATCGTGTGACGTCATCACCATTTTGAATTCCGTTGTTTGAAGTATTCTCCCTAGAAGAAGCATCACTATTTTTTTGTGCAGTAGTTTTTGAATATATTCAATAATAGAGATAAACTAATAAGAGATAACTTTATTTTTGAAACATCATTTAGGCCTAAATAATGTTTCAATAAACACAACAGCTAAATCTCTATAAACAGTATGTAAATAAACGAATAAATTAATACGATGGCTTGTGTCATATCACACATTCCCATACAATGACTTTACGGTGACGTTACGACACGTCGAACAGTGACGTCACCACTAAAATTTCAATAATGCCAACTTGACTGAGTATTTTTACGACCCGATTAAAAATTGACTTTTTAATATTTTTTTTAAAAACTCTGCGTTTAAAATATTATTAAATAAAACTTATATGTTCAGAATCAGCGTTTATAGGTCTATATGAACATATTTTTTTAAGGCCATAATATTTTTCACTGGAGTTCCTTATTGTGTGCACGTGAACTTTCATATTTACTTATGTTCCACATACCCCATCGCAAAATGGCCGACCCGCCATCCCTACCGATCAAGTTTTCTGCTTGTCTTTAAATGATTTCTCTCCCCGGACTATAGTCCTTAGCTTCTCTCTTGAAGGTTGCATCACCACGCGCCGACCGCCTGCTTCGTCGCCCTTTCTCCCCCGCGCGCCCCCACCCCCAACCCTAACACTGCAGGACACTGACACGTCGCGACGGAGGCTCTCTTCCATTTACGTCCGTACCAATATAATACCTACATCATTATGTTGGGTAACTCCTGTCTTATTAATATAATAATTTGATACCTAAAAGGTAGCTTGTAGGCAGTAGTTAAGGTTTCGTAATTCCAACAGTGATTAAAATACGCAGAATTATGCCTTTGTCAGAAAAACTTAGGTTGTGTAGCTACTGAAGATGACGTAGGAGGTTATAAATTGTGTAGCTGTAGATTACCGAAAGACAATTCAATAAGGAGCTAAAGTGAAAAATAATATGGCTGAAAAATGTATTCAGATCAACATAATGCAGATTTATAATTCTTAGTGTTTTAAATTTTATTTTTCATTTAATATTTTACCGATAGATTTTTTGATAACACAAAATTAAAGAATATAGGATAATAATATACAAAAAATACATTGAGATAATATTGAAAAATGCAATTAAACCAAAAAAATGCTACAAAAGCAAAGCCAGTGCGTGTCTAAATTACATGTAGAAATAGGAAATCTTTTTTTTTATCAATAATGTACATTCTAACTTAAATATCAGTTCATGTTTTTATACTTACTGTTAAAAGAAGAGTCAAAATAATTTTCAAAGCTTCAATTTTTCGGGTCTCCCGAAACCGCACCAAATCTGTATTTTTCGGTGTGACGTCACAAGTCACAAAAAGTCTACGTTTTATTTCAACGGGCACTGTATTTTGTAAAGCGGCTTCGAGAGTCGAGACATGTTTTATTCTTAAGTTTAATCGCTTTTAATATTGAAGGACCCTAGGTAAATTGTATTAAAATACGTCTGATTTGAGATTTTAAGTCATGTACCAGCTGTATAATAAATGTTTATCTGATATTTTAAATTATCAAAAACGTAAAAAAACGTGAATCTGGTAGTAACTCATTGCATTTAAACTCTTTGGTACACTGCAAAACAATAGTGACGAGATGTTGACATTATACAATGTGGTCTTTCAATTAAAAGCGGTTAAATTTAAGGAAAAAAAAACATCTAGTTTCTGCTATACAAAGTCAGAACAGAATAGACACTGACAGAATATTAGTACTGACTACTGATCTTTAGAAAAACTCGACGCACCATAAAAAAATGAAAACTTGAAAATTATTTTAACAATGAAAACAAAAAAAAAATTATATTTTCTAGTACACGATTCACTTAGATTAACGAACTGATTTTTGTTCTTTTGTTCCTAATTATTTCTGACAATAAAATGTTAATAATAAATTCTCGAACTAGGTTCTGGGAACTTGATTAACGTAACGAATTACTCAGTGGTGTGCGATGACATTTCCCGATTTTCCAGAAGACAACATTTATGGGTAGTGTTTTTATAGCCCAAATGCCAACTTTATGAAATAGAGCAACTGAAAAAGGCTGTTTTTTCTGGCCCAAAGTTTTTACATTAGCAAAAACTAGACATTGATTTAAATAAAATTTCGGATAAAAATACACACAGATCAATAGTTTTTTTGGAAATACATGCTTACGTGGTACAATATGCTTAAAGGCCTTGTATACTCTACTTTTGCATTCGTATATTAATCAAAGACATCCGCTCCCGGTCATTATACAATCACCGATCTACGATCATTACACTAATTAACCGCGCTTACACCAGCCTTACGTTCTTTACGAATCTCCTCATTTTACAGATGGTTATACCTTCTTGGTTTTTACCACACGTACGTCTCAGGGATCTTAAGTTTACGGAATTGAGTCTACTTTCACCCTTCCTTGTTGCATATGGTATAACAATAAACAAACGATGATCCACATAGTTAGCAGTCTAAGCTTTGGCTTTGAAGTGGGAAGGTCGCGTATTTGATTCCGTCTTAGCGCTAACACACAAGATGTATCTCATATAAAAGGTCTCAAAGCTGTTGTAAAAAACAATAATTAATTTGCAACAACATATTATGTATTCATGATTAATAAATCAGTTAGCCTAATCCCTGCGTGCGTACATTATTTGTATTAACTTCGCATAATGTTCAATGCTCAAGAACTTTCCCAGGTCAAATTTGGGAATTGTGTATCGAGTTCTATTTTAAGAAAGAAAAGATAAGGTTGTAGTACAAAGTATCCGGAAGAGGAAACAAAACATCCGGTAGGTCATAAAACTGCCGAGCTATTGTGTGTTGAGCGTTAGAACTAGTCATAAAATTGACCCATTCTCACATGGAAAATCGAGCACCAATAAAATTGGGCACGTGTATGGTTAATGTTGGTAACTATTTCGTGATAATTAGCCTGCAGATGCTGTCAACGAATTTTTATGTATTTAGTTATATTAATATACGCCTGTACGGGCATTTACAAAAGATTTGATATACATAATAATTTTGTGGAACAGCAATCAGGAGATAAATTATGCCAATTAAAATATTATTTTATTGTAGCCTGTTCGTAACTGTATTCAACACATCTACCACTTCATAAAGCGATGCCAGGTAGATGCCATCTATACTGATTATTCCAAAGCATTCGACCGTGTTAATCACTACATTCTTTTACAGAAGTTATTTAGTCTAGGAATTCACGGTGATCTCTATAGATGGATCGCATCATATGTCAGTAATCGGCACCAAATCACGGTTGTCAACGGTTTCGCATCCTGTTTAACGGAAATCGTCTCGGGTGTGCCCCAGGGGTCGCATCTCGGACCACTCTTATTTAATATTTACATAAATGACATCTATGTATGCTTTCAAAATAGTTACTTTGTGTTATATGCGGATGATATGAAAATTTTTAAACCTGTACAGTCTTTATCTGATTGTATAGAATTACAAAGCGATCTTGATCATTTGTGCGCGTATTGTGAATCAAATTTACTCTCCTTAAACATTTCTAAGTGTCACTCAATTACATTTACTAGAAATAAAAATAAAATCATCTATTCTTACAACTTGAATAATAAACCTTTACAATCTACGTCTACATGTAAAGATCTAGGTGTTTATTTAGATAACAAATTAATTTTTGATAAGCATATCGAACACATAATATCAAAATCCTACAAGATGCTAGGTTTCCTATTAAGAATATGTAAAGTTTTCAAAAGTGCTAAGACTCTTGAAATGTTGTTTTGTTCATTGGTCAGAAGTCCACTGGAGTATGCGTCCCCGGTATGGAATCCTCAATATAAGGTGTACATAGATATAGTAGAAAGTATACAGAATAAATTCTCTAAATATTTATTCAAGAAATACAACAAAACTACAAATAACATGTTAAGTTTACAAAAAAGACGCACATTATCAGATCTGCTGTTTCTGTATAACCTGCTAAATAATAAAATAGATAGTCCTGAATTGCTATCCACTATTGGTTTAAATGTCCCAATGAGGCGTACCAGGCACACTTCTCTTTTTCATATAGAATCCAATAACACTAATGCAGCGAGTAACTCACCAATTACTCGCGCAATCATAACTTATAACCACTATGAAAAATTACTACACTTAGACATTTTTCATGATTCCTTGCAAACATACAAAACTAATTTATTAAATTTCTTGGCGTGATATAATTGTTTTAAAATTACTTACACTTAACTTTTCATTAAACTTTAATCAGTCAGTTACAATTAGTGAGCATATAATTCTTGATTTCAAAATGTCTCCTTATCTCCCCCCCCCCCCCTTCTTTTCTTCCTTTTTATTATTATTACTTCATTCATTCAATAATTAAGTTTTAAGACCGGTTCATATCTCAATGACATTCTATGGACTTACGTAATAGGTACATAACCATGTAATAATTTAATTTAACATACCTTATAATCTGTATTATAATGTACTGTGTATGTCTTGATAAACAAATAAATAAATAAATAAATTTCCAACTGCATGCAATCTAGGTACAAGCGAGTTTCTAAATGACTCAGTCCTGATATTGTTCTTGCAATTAAAAAATAAATATATATATATAGATCGAGTAATTCTTGTTGGTAGGTATATACAAATGTAAGTATAAATACGTAAACGATTCAAAGCCCGTGAAATCTATTTGTTCGGTTTTCATACAGGTTTCGTAGAAATCGTTATGTCTCCCTTACTATCATGGTAAGAAATATGATCTAAACGGTGTTAGAATGAGAAAATACCATGCTAATATTCAAATCCAAAAGTAAACCGCAAACTTATTAAAATGTATACCATTATGAATCCAAATTTTCCAAACGCACTTTTAAAAAAAATTATGAAACTGAGATTTTTTTATTAAGAGGAATACAAAAGCTAGAAATATTTCGAATCTCACGCCTGCAAAATTTTTAAATCGAGCGTCTTATTTGCACGAGGCAAGTAAGCGAAAACGTAGTTTTTTATTTATTTTGTGCATAATTTTATAAGAACGAAAAAAGTTAGAAAATGGAAAACCTCAAAAATAGTCTTAGCCATAAAGGGGTATTTAAAAAAAATGTTTCTTGTATTACTTCATAGTTAAGTCATGAAAAAACATTTTTTTTGTGGTTTACGCTTATATTTTTTGTAACGCAAATAATAATTTTATTGTGATTCCTAGTAAAAGCTTTGATTTATTCGTAGCATATTTTTTGATGTTCATACTGTAAACCGATTCGTAGTAAAGTTTAATCAAAATAGTATCTAAATAGGATTTCACGTATAAATTCATCTTAATCGTTTTTACCTACATACATGCAACGATAAAAAGAGAGCTAACAATAACGTTTACGATGCATTTGCTTAATAAATTTTATGTGATTTTTTGTAGTTATCAGTAATTTTAGTTAGATAAAACGTAAGGTGAGCCATTTTTTTGTTTGTTTGCAAAATTTTTATATTTAAAAAAATTATATGTTTATTTATAATTATAAAATTTGAAAGCGTGTTTTATCACCTTTTTAAAACAGTTTTTAATTTTCGGAAGCATCGAGAAATATTCCATTTATTTGAATTTTATTTCAAAACGGTAAAAATTCACCAAATTTCCACTTTACTCCAATTTAATGTGTTCGATTTACCCTTTTAAAGCACAATAAACTCAATGCTGATGTTTGAAAAAAATCTAAAATGATTACTTCCGCATTCTGGTTCACCTGCAAAACAATTTCCTTTATTAAAACAAAGAGATGGATCAGAATGATGTGCAACCCAAAACAACAATGCAGTAATAAGGAAAAGGACAAAGTCAAGTCACAGAGGCCGTTGATCTGTCAAAATGTCACCGCGGTACATTTATTAGTTCTAAGAAGTTGCGCTTCACTTCAGATATTAGATTGTTGCAGAGACTTCAGGTACAGGGTCCGGCAACAGATTCCTGGAGATTACAGTTAATTCATTTATAATTTTGACGACCTCCGTAGTCCAGTGGGTAAGACTCTTGACTCACAATCCGGAGGTCGCGGGTTCTAACCCGGCATGCGCAAATAAATTTTATTTGATTAATTTGTGTTATTTCACAATTAATTCATTTAAAATAATATATAGTATATTTGCGGCATGTTCCAGAGTGGAAGATACTATCAGTATCGCCCTGGTGTAAGACCACCATTCAGAATTGAAACGTTGCTTGAAAATGGCTTTAGCCGTGTTTGGTGAACAGATCTGAATAGCCAGGTACTTCCCAACCTTCCTCTTCCCCACCTCCTTCCCCTCCCCACTACCTTCAGCCTCACAACATACCCCAATTGGGGATGCCATAGTCTCACTGGATCCAGACGGGAGCAGTTGAGATTCTTGTGCGGTATTCACTGTAAAAAAAAAATTTTTTTATCCTGTTCATACTCGATTTAAAAAAGAGAAAAAAAATCAGAATGTGCATTTTAAACGCGGTAGAAGTGAAACCTTCATAAAACTAAGTAGACAAGAGTGGGGAGATTACGAAGCACTTTTTTTTTATCAAAGTGAAGGACGATTTTTTCCAAATTTTTGTGGTCGAATTGCAGTGCGTCCTTTCCTATACATTTGGTCATCTTAATAGTATTTGCGTTTTCTTCTTCGGAGTCGCTTTCTTTTGTGTTTTCTTTGCCTGTTCATTTTGGAGTGTATATAATTTGGATGTCGTATGGTAATGGTTGTATGTTTTCTTTGGAGGAGGGGGAGGGGGGAATGTAGACACACGTTCACCGTTGGTCTCATTTTCAACCGTTGATATTTAGTTTGTAAGAACGAGCTGTAGCATTATATGTTTAAGAACAAAATCAAAACCATGAGCGCATTGACGTTTGACTTTTTGAATAATTTTTGGAATTCACTCACATTTCAATATTATCTTTGTAACTACATTCCATACTCCCAAAATTATTTTCACGGCTACTAGTAGTATGGTAGGGGTCTACAGAGTCGTCACGGAGCGGTGTATGAAAGAGATGTAATAAAATTATTACTTTTTTTCCTTTGGAGGGATCAGACCTACGTGCATTGTGTATCTCATCTTTTAAAAGAGCTGCAGCATTATCGTGATAAGGAACGTATGTTTATTGCCTTTTTTTATGCAGTCACGGTACCGTAAACGTGGATCATCATGGTAATAATAAAAGTGCTCATTTGCTAAAAAATTTTTTCGAATTAAGAAAACGCGACACAAACCAATATTAATTTTCTTCCTGCCGGACCCTGTATTTAAAACCCCTAAGGTCTGACAGAACACCAAGAACGTTCTTAATTAGTCTGACAGGCGGAAGACAGTAACAAAGCATATTAAAATTAATGTAATCATTGAAATTGGGTAATTTTCCACTACGTCGTCCAGAACAATCGTTTTAACATTTTCCAGAACAAAAAAATCCCAAAATATCTGACACCAAGTTTTCTGCAACATTCAGTCAGAAAAAGTTGTGAGAGCGCTAAACTTGTATTTTTTTGTAGCTGCGTAAAAGGGGCTTGAAAATGTTTATAAAATTACTTAAACAAAATTTTCCAGCATTTCAATATTTTAGCGCACATTCCACGTGAGAAAATATGCAAAGTCACGGTGGCTCAAAGTAAAAACATTGAGAAAAGAAAACAAGGGAAAAGAAAATTTGGTTGTCTATAGTTAAACTTTTTAAAAATATACAAAGCTTCTGCTTCAGGAGTTATACGAAGAATTCAACAACATCTTGATAGATTCGTAAAAATGGGTCGAGTTAAAAGCATGTTTTGTTCTGTTTTGAATAATTTTGTCTTCTCAGAGATATTAGGTAGATAGCATGCCTCATGAACATTGTACCTGGTTTAACTTAATGATCTGATTCAAGTTTATTCCTATAAATAAGTAAATACTATTTACAGAGAAATTAGTAGGCGGAAAATTGATTCATTTTTAAACAAAATATAGTAGGAGATTTAAAAATATTGTCGGGTTATTCGAATAATGTTTGCTTTTCAAATAATGTTTGTCTTTCTTTAAAATGTTGCTGATGGAGGACTTTGCCAGCTGAAAAATCGAACACAGTTGGGTGGGACCCAAAAGCCTGTAGTCACTGTCTGATATTTTTTATACAGTATATCTTATTTTAAATTTGTCAGTTGTACTAATACTTTAAGGGCTTTGTAAAGTAGGCTTTTTGTATGCTTGCCAGTCACTTTGTGTTAAATTTTGACTTCTTCGTGGTGCAAGCGCTTTCATCAAAGAATAAAGAAGAATAAAAGAAATACGATGTGGTAGTGTCTCGTGATCCATAAGTCTGACCATTCTTTGCTCAAATTTAAAATTTAAAATTCAGAAATTCATTTTACCATCTTTATGAAAATTTCATTTTGATCAAATGGAATGGCGAGATACGATGTCAGCCACTCACTAACGCATCTTCTATGCTTGGTTTCATAATCCGCTCCTGTAAACAATTTAAAGAGCTTACTACTTTCAAAACACTGTATTTCTCATATGTTCGTAGTATCCTTGAATACGCATCTCAGGTGTGGAACCCAGGCTATGCAGTGCACAAAAATAGAATTGAAAGCGTTCAAAATAGATTTTTAAGGTACCTCAATTTCCGCTCTTTTCGATCTCATGTTAGTAATCAAGACTCTGCAAAGTTCTTCAAAATACAAAAGTTAACTTTTCGAAGAAATATAGCAGATTCAATAATGTTATTTAAAATTACACATAACTTAATCGATTGTACTGATCTTCTTCAATGCCTATCATTCCATTTTCCAAATCGCAACAGTAGGCAGTCGCTTACCTTTAATCTCCCTCTTACAATGTCACACTTTATTATTTATTATTAACTATCATCAGTGGAAAGTTCATAATTGGCATAATTAACATCTTATTATTGTATTATTTTGTAATCTCTGATTTGCTGTCAACTTTCTCTAAAATAAATAAAATAAAATAAAATAAAATAAAAATAGACTGGAACAAAAAAGGTTCTAAATCGTGGCCATAATGAGTTTCTTTCAAAACGATATGGAAGGCATTTTTGGCATGTATTATCTATTCAATAGGGAACACTAACAAAATATGTGATATTTTCTTATTTGTCTTGTTGATGTACTCTTGTACGTTGGTCGGTTTAAATGATGGTCCCTTTTGTGAATTTATATCTACGTTGAAATTATTAGTAAATGATTTCCATAAAACAACCCTTAACACATAAAAAACACCCGATATTTCTTTCGTCCACAGTCTCCTCACGTAGGCACTTTATTTCATAAGAAGGTCGAGGACTTTGAGTGGAGGCATGGTGGCAGTTCCATAAATACCCCTGTAGGGGGTGTGCAAAGTACCTACTTGTAGATGTTTTGCTTAGTGAGTGAGTTGAAAAGTAACAAAATTACAAACAAGTTTTTTTATATAGTGGGTACTACAATATAATATATACATAGCGATTGAGATTGGGGTTTGATTTCCGATAGACTTTAATATGACTTTGGCCTAGTTTTCGGAAGCACTCACCCCTTTCAAAATGTTTGAAATGGATTGCGGATATTGAAGAGCGCCCTATTATTGATCTAAGTACCCATTGTAGCCAACACTTAGGTTAAATAGATGGGTGTGTGAGTGGGTGGGAACTTGCTCTGAAGTAATAGCACATTTTATCACTTCGGCACCAGTGCGCAGCTGGGAGATGCGCCAAACACGCCAGAAATTTATATACGGTTGACATTTCCCGCTTTCACATTATGAGCGATTTACACTATGCTTTTCATACCATTCTCCACGTGGAAACTATATCGGAAATCATATGAAAAACCTTTGCTTCACATGATTACTATTTCATACAGATAGTTGTTATTAGAGCAGAAATAATATATCGGGATGGCGCTATCATAAAAAATGGCAACATCTTTAACGAATCCGTCATTCGCCTTTGCCGTTGCCGTCAATAAATAATTATTATAAAGACATGCGAAATTAACAATACCGGCACTTCTTTTTCAAACTAGAAGCGGAGGAAAAATTTGAAAATCACTACTTCAAGTGAAGTAAGAATGTTATTTGTTTACCCGGCGTTTGTTTAGGCGCACTTTTTATACCAGCGCGGGTGTAAACTATGCGCTCTAAAGTTTATGTTTAGTATTAAATTAAATGAAGACAATATTAGCGAAACTCAATCGAAAATCTGAGACAGAAAAATCAGAAAAGATATTGGCTCCGCTGGGACTCGAACCCAGGACCCTTTGCTTACATGGCAAGAGCTCTACCGATTGAGCTACGGAACCCACATGAAATTCGGTCTAAGAACTACCAACATTATCTTCATTTTATTAACGCACATATTATTGGCTGCTATCTTTATATAGCAAGATTCAACTCGAACTAAATGTTTAGTCTTACGGAATTCAATACTTCGTTTTTGTGAAAGCACTATGAACCAAACATGATTTACTTCAATGACTAGCCAGTGGTTAAGACATACAAAATACATTATGATACAAGTTTTAAGTACATTTAATTAAAATATTACACAGTTATAGTACGTATAAACTTCCTAACCAAACATAACCCAACCCAAACATTTAAAAAAAAGTTTGTTTCGGGACAGAAAATATTACCGCAATATTATTTATACCAGTGGCTTGCGGTCCATAGAAAAATATACCTTCCTGCTTTTCAAGATAATTATTTAAATTATTAATTATTATTTATTTTATTAAAAGATAAATAACTTTTGTATATATCACATTATTTTATACACACTTCACATGAGTCATGAACATGTGTATAAAATAAAGTGATTTATACAAAGTTATTTGACTTTTAATAAAATACATAACACCATCGCAATGTGAAAACCTTCCAGAAGAAGTTTTCTTGGAAAAATTATTAATTATTTAACTGCTACTAATCTTACATTTATGTATTCGATGGGTGGACCACAGTGCCCTTCTTGAAAATATAAAGGAGTTTACTATACCTACTTATGTGGAAAGAATAGCACTTTATTTCTTTTTTTTACATGAGCTCCACACAGAAGGCCCTGAGGAAAATAATTTCCCTCAGGGCCTATGCCATCTTTGCGGATGCTTTGTGGAGGGTTTTTTTTAAGGAAAGGAAGGAGAGGAGAGTTCTGGGAAGGAAAAGGGTTTAAGTGGCGGGTAGGAATCTGGGGTTAAGTGTGTCCCGGTCATCCGCCTCCAAGACCTAGACAAACCTCACCCCATGAACCCGGGCACCCCTGCTAAATCACCAAACGTAGCGAACCACTTGGGGTGACCTATGGCAGAGGTGTTGGTTATCCAATAAAGGTCCCCAGGGCGGCGGTGCCCATTCTCGCCTCCCAAATTGTACTTAATCCTAAACATGCGAATACCTCAGCACAGGTTCTCCGAGTGAGGTGTTCACAAAATGTTATAACTAACCTTTTTACATATAGCTACTGAATATTAACATTTTTTTACCAAGTCTATACAAACCACTGTAATAATTTGATAAATGTGTGATCAAATAAATAAAAAAAATAAATAAAAGTCCATGGATTAACAGTAGGTAATTGCGTCCGAGGTGTAAACGGTGCTTAAAACTTAACTGAATTTGTTAGTAAGGGAGGGTTTCTTCATTTACCGAGAATGCTAAATGCAATGCTAATTGTAAAAGTAAACGATCGAAATTTAAACATTTCTATGCATTTGACCGTTTACTTTTACATTTAGCATTGCATTTAGCATTCTCGGTAAATGAAGAAACCCACCATAAGAGTAGTAAATAAAAATAATGAAAGTGTGTTGAGATATGAAAAGGAGAAAGTGTGCATTGATTCCACTCTAAAGTAAAGTGCTTATGACCGCTGCGGTACAAGTTGCTGTAACTTTGAGGTTACGCTAATTCAATTTGCCTCTTAGTATTCCCGATCAACATCACCAAACACCAAACATCCATTATATAATAGTCTAGCTATTTATATCATCGGCGCTATTTATATTTTATTATTATTAGAAATGAATTAGTAATGGGACCCAAGGCGACAGCTCATAATAATATTACACTAAGAGGCGTTTCGACATAACGCGATGAGACGCTTTTATCAGGGGTGCACAGACATCAAACGGCCGATTCACCAATTAAATTGAGCGACGCTACGTCAGACTATTTTCTCAACCCTCAATGTATGTGTCATCAATAAATACGGTTGATTGTATATATTGCTGTACATTTCGGAAATCTCTAAGACAAATGGTATTTACATGAACATCGATACGTTTTGATTTGTCAGTTATGTACATTGTACATATATACGATTTAAAAAAATATATTATGTTTCTGGTCTTCTTACATAAATTTGTTATGTCACTTTGAAAGTTGAATCAATGTGACTTTACTGTAGATGAACAACATAACGTATATACGTAATTCATTCGGTTAGTAACCGATTGGTGTAAAGCGTTGATTTCGCACCCATGTATCGCAGATTCAACCTCTTTTGGTTAAAACCTTCATCATTGCACACCCAAAATTTTCCGCTGTAATGATGGGTGTAGGAGATATAAAAATTTAAGAAAATATAGTCATATCTTTTTCTTAAATATTTATATTTTAGTCATATCTTTTTCTTAAATATTTATATGTATTTAAGAAAAAGATATGACTAATAAATCTAAACAAAACTTAAACAGAACAAGACAAAGAAAATAGAAAAAGAGATAACGGTCTCAACTGGAAATCGAACCAAGAATCTCTGTCTTATCGGGACAAATCCTTAAACAGCCAGGTCCATTGGGACCTGTTTTATTGCGTTACCTGTTAAAAAGCGTGTTTTATTTTATTTTTTTAAGTTTTTAAATGTTTTACGGTCATTTTCTAAAGAATTTAATTTTTTACATTAAATAATAAAACCGTAACCGAAAAGAGGTTCGTAAGTAGGAGATTTTGAACTTTAAAGAATTTTTATCGGCCTTATACTTTGTTTTTTCCGAGTTTATAAAAAGACGAATCAAAAAAATACTCGACTATTTCAAAGACGAATATGTTCTATGCGAAGTATTAAATTAAAGCATCTAAAATATTTCTAAGCGATTTACTTTTATACCAAAATCACATGATTTTGCATTGCATAGATGATGTTCTACTATATAATATATAAAGATGTGGGTAATATTTACCTTTTGTGACATTTTTTGGATCTGTCTTTGGATTTGTCTTTATTAAAATATCGAATATCTTAGCGAGGAATGCTATTAAGAATTTATCAGGAAGAGATTGAAAGTTATTGACATAGATGATAGGTACATCATTAACATAGTTTGTTCGCATTTATGGGTTGACCCAAATAATTGCACAATTTGGTGCAATATCGATCAAGAAACGCCCACGAAAATGCAGGAATTTCAAATTATCGTACTTGTAACATATTTATCGAGAATTTATCATTAAATTGTTTGTAATACGGCACCACATGTTAAAGTGTGTGCGGTCCGCGGTCTGCGCAACCCTATATCGTATTATCTTCTACCCGGAGAGCATAATCGTGGCGGGCAATCTGCTAGTTTCTTGGTAAGAAGTAATCTGACCGAATCCGACTAATGCTCGGCGCTGCACTCTGATTTCAAATTCGCTGTAACTCCCTTCTTGTAATGAAGGTTATTCACTGCGAGTTTTGAGAAAACTAAATAAATTAATCTCTCATTATTTGATTTTTATCATAATACGAAGAAAAAAATATTTTAAAAAAATGTGTGAAAAATACAGTGCACGTCCACACGTTGTTTTATATTTTACATCATTATTGTGAAATATATATTTATATTTTTTAATTACATTACGTTGTATACAATCTCTAATAAAAAAGGATTAAATGTTAGAATTTACTAGGCTATCTAGTAATTTCAACAATAACTATTATATTTACGAACGGATTGCATTCTTCACTTCATTAAGACACTTTAGAGCACAGGCGTCGCGTGGGAATGCTATCCTTGTTCTACCGGTATTTCAATGGAAGATGCTCTACGGAACTAGCGTCATTGATTCCTTCGGCACCGGTGCATAGTCGGGAAACACGCCAAACGCGCGCCAAACATATGTGCACGGTTGACAATTGTCACATGAGAACGGGTCGCTTCTTCGACTCGTTCTTAAGTACAACAGCTCGGATATGGAACGATTTGCCGGCCTCTGTGTTTACTCCTTCGTACAACATGGGTCTCTTCAAGATCAATGTTCATTCCTTCATCTCCTCAAAAAGACTCTCCACACAGATGGTCTTGAGGAAAATTATTTTTCTCAGCGCCACCTGTGTGTATATATATATTTTTTGCCTGTGTTAGACGTCAACTAGAATACAATTCTCCCGTCTGGAACCCACATTATAATATTCATGTACAAGCTATTGAACGAATTCAAAATAAATTCTTACATTTTCTAAATTTCAATATGGTTATTCCAATTCAGTGGACATCTTCAATTTGTCACTAAACAAGTACAAAATATTATTAATGAAGCGGTTCAGTTTTGGATATGTACAATAAATACTACATATATTTTTATTATCCAAAATATAAGCCACTAAAAAGGGCGTAAATAAATAAATAAATATTGCAAAAACAACATTGTAATAATATTGCATAATAACTGAAACTATTTAAAATATAAATAAACAAGTGTTATATTATATCTTGTTAGTTCGATATGAGTACCTAATTAGGCATCTTGCCTTTACTAAGGAAACAGGCTCGTGAAAATGTAAAATGAATTATGCTGAAAAATTTTATAATTTTTTTTTTAAACTACGAGTATGTAATTTTGCTGTAAAATTTATTCAACAGTTTTTTTAAACTCCTTTTTATCTTTGGGCTTCTTCCGAGGGTTCTAAACCTTTGTCGTCAAAATAATTGCTTAATAATTTTTTTAACTAACTAACTAACCATCACGCCGTTTCCCCGCAGGGGTAGGCAGAGAGGACGGACCGCCAAACAACTCGGTCTTGGCACACACTCTTTGCCTCACTCACATTCATACATCGTCTCATACATACTCTTCTATTATTCTGACTTTTGACATGGCCCGTCTCAAGTATCTGATTCACTTGATCGTGCCATGTCTTTCTCGGGCGTCCCCGACTTCTTCTACCATTCACATTTGCATCATATATTCTTTTTACACTACTTTTTTCGCTCATTCGCTCTTCGTGCCCAAACCATCTGAGGGTCCCTTTCTTAATTTTGCTCATTATACTTACATCAGCCTTACATTCTTTGCGGATATCCATATTTTTAACACGATCATACATGGTTTTACCACACATACGTCTCAGGGATCTCATTTCAACAGCATTCAGTTTACTTTCATCCTTCCTCTGCCAGTTCCATGCCTCACTGCCATACATCAGGGTAGGTACCAGGACTCCATTGTGGACTGCTAGCTTCGCTTTTTTTTTACAGTTTTTTATTAGCGCCAACGGCATTCAGTCCTCCATTAATGGAGTTACCGGCATTTACCCTTCTTTCAATATCTCTATCAGCCTTCCCATCTTATTATTATTCTTGTAATAATAATTTTTTTTTAAATTTACATAAATCTATTTTAATTAATTTAAAAACGAAATCTGAAAAATTATGAATTTGCATAATCATTAATTATGACATTTATTATTAACCCATCCATAACTTTTTCATTGGATTAAAGTTCAAAGATAAAGACCAATCTTTATTTATTTATTTTAATATTATTTACTAATTTAAATAACACGAGCATTTCAAAAAGCCCGTTATTTTATTAACTTAAAATAAACAATGCCTGTGATGTAATTAAATAGTGCGTTATATATACATTTCTACGGAAACTGAACAAGCGACGAGTTACGCTGCAGATCATTGAGAACACTGGCGCTCGGCCAAATTCGTTTTTTTACTAATAAATTGACATGGGTTATTCACGAATACAATTAATTCGGTTGACGTAGGCTTTCTTCGATCCAGCTTAAATGATTCTCCACAAAACAAGAAAAACAAACACTACCAGTGTATAATAAAACGAATATATTTGATTTCCTATCTACCATCTTAATAAGCGGAAAATGTTGGTTGCACAATGATGGAGGACTTTTACCACTCGACCAAGTAGTCCTAGGCCACTTGCATCACATTTTTAAATTTTTTTTACCGGTTTAGGCAAATATTCTAAGACATTCCGTATTTTTTTTTTTAATCGTATTTTTGAAACCGTGGCGATTTTGTGAAAATTTTAATCCGAAGAATCAGACCATTTTTTATAAACCGGAAAGACGGGACATAATTTTATAGGTGCGAAAAACGATAATTACACAGCCGAAAATCATTTTTAAAAAAATAACGTTTTTCACACGAATGACACAGGAGAATAACGAGGCATACCAAAAATATTAATCTCGTAAATATTTTATTCCTTGATCCATCTTATTGATCATAAATCATTATAATGTTCAACGTCTATATTACTAAATGTAATATACTTGTACTTGTAAATTATAATAATAATAAGAATATTATAAAATTTGATTTTGTTAAAATCCGCACCATTATCATTATACCTCTAAAACACGTACGGACTACGTAAATTGTACGGGGTTCTCGTCATAACATCTGTCAAAAAATCAAACCAAATGATACGTTCGCAGAGAACAAACAATAAATCTAGTGAACGTTAAATGTTAAATTCAAAAATTCGCCTAAAATCAAAGTGATGCCATATAAAAAAAATAAATCAGTATGGAATTTTATAAAAATAATACCAACATTTTCGGCGACGGGACATTTTCATGAAGTGACGTCACAAGCCCAAAACTTGGATTTATTTATTTAAAAATAAAAAAACTGTGCATTAAAAAATTTTACTAACATTTTCGTAATCTTAGTAAAAAAATCTATCCACACGATTTTTTCCAAG
Source organism: Limnephilus rhombicus (assembly GCA_929108145.2). Taxonomy (NCBI): domain Eukaryota; kingdom Metazoa; phylum Arthropoda; class Insecta; order Trichoptera; family Limnephilidae; genus Limnephilus; species Limnephilus rhombicus. The sequence goes on along the minus strand of OV815279.1, from coordinate 11,678,174 downwards.
TCGTTATGAAGTCCATGCAAGTGGCCTATTATTTATAAATAAATTGCATTATTTACTTATCAGCAAGTTACAATTTGGGAGGCATGTATGGGTACCGCCGCCTCGGAAACCATTAAATGGCAACCATAACCTCTGCCATAGGTTACCTTAAGCCAGTGATTATTAACCTAGGTTCGATCGAACCCCAGAGGTTCGATGAGTCAGTCTTGCGGGTTCGGCGGAGGTCAAGACACACCTCCGACTCATATAATTCGTGAAGACACGCCCCGCTTGTCCATCATTGGCTTGTTCTTTGATTTTAATGGTTTTGTTCATTTTGTGCATCTATGTATAAATATATACTAGCTGGTTCCCGGCATGCGTTGCTACGCCATTCAAAGAAATAAATTGATTCTCCCTGTATATCCTTTCTCGTGCGTCCCCGTTCCCTTCCACCTTCCGTCTTCCCCCTCCCTCGTCTCTTTCCTCTCCGCGAACCCCACCTCCCCCGTTTCTCTTCCCCCTGCCTTTCCTCCCTGCCGCTAAAATATATGAAATACACACATTTTCATCTATACAAATTTCATAACGCCAGAGCTTATGTATAGTCTATATGTTATTCTGATGCATAAGCTATATTACTGTAAAGTTTCATTAAAAAACTTTCGCGTTTATAATATTAGTAAGAAGTAAGATACCAATGTTTAGAATTTGAAAAAATCATATTTTATTTTTCCAATAAAGAAGGGTTCGGTGAATGCGCATTTGAAACTGGTGTGGGTCAGTACCTTTTTTTTTACATTAACTCCACACAGGAGGCCCTGAGGAAAATAATTTCCCTCAGGGCCTATGTCATCCGGGATGCTGTGTAGAGGGTCTTTTTGAGGAGAGGAAGGAATGAACATTGGTCTTGAAGAGACCCATGTTGTAGGAAGGAGGAAACACAGAGGCCGGCAAATCATTCCACAGCCGAGCTGTTGAACACAAGAACGAGTCGATGAAACGATCCGTTTTCACGTGACAAATGTCAACCGTGTACAAATGTTGGGCACGCATTTGGCGTGTTTCCCGACTATGCACCGGTGCCGAAGGGATCAATGATGCTAGTTCCTCGGAGCATCTTCCATTGTAATACCGGTAGAACAAGGATAGCATTCCCACCGACGCCTGTGCTCTAAAGATTGCAATCCGTCTGTAAAGATAGGAGAATCTATTAAACGGACCGCCCGTTTCTGCACAGAGTCGAGGGTATTTTTCAGGTATTTTGGAGCTCCAGACCAGAGGTGGCTGCCAAATTCAACTGTATTTTTACAGTTGTGTACTATTAAAGTATCTGCGGGCCCTGTACAGTACGCCCAGTTTTTGGGAGGCTAACTTTACTCTGGCTTCGATGGAGCCCCCATACCTGAGCTGGTCACTTAGGGTTACACCAAGCATATCAATGGAGGGCCTGTTCGGAAGATTGCTTCCGTTGAAGGACACTAGATATTCATTTCGATCCCTTTTAGAAGTAATCAGACAAGATTGGGTCTTTGAAACATTAAATTCAATGAGATTATTTTTACCCCAAGAAAAACACTCTCGAGGTAACCGTCCATTCTTTGCTTCAAAGCCCTCCGAGCCATTGGGGTTTGTGATCCCTTTGGGGGCTTGTCAAACAAAAAGCTAACATGGACTGTACTGTCAACCGCGTAACAGTGAATTGGTGCACATGACAAAAGGTCGTTGATGTGCAACAAAAAAAAAGTCGGAGACAGAACCGATCCCTGTGGGACGCCAGCATTTATCGAGTGTGAGGAAGAGGTGAAACCATCGACTACCGTCACATACACAAGGATGCGGGAAGTCCGTAAGAAGGCAGCTTGTAGACAAGTCCTCGGTGCCAAACCCAGCCAAAGGCCTTGGAAATGTCCAGTGCAACCGTTTGGGTCTCACCAAAACGTTCTAGGCACCGCCCCCAAACATGCGTCACATATGCGAGAAGATCACCGCACGAGCGGTTCCGCCGGAATCCGTATTGACGGTCGTTAACCAGTTACCTCGGAATGACGTTGTCCGGGTTTTAGCGGCTTCTGCCTACCAACTGGGTGGCAGACTATTTCGGGAGAGACTGGGTGAGTGAGACTTTTTAACTTCTCCAGCAGGACTCTCTAGGAACATCGCCTTGCACCCCAGTGGGAGGGTTGGATTCATACGTTCTTTACTCCTAAAAACACTGACCCCCAAATTCCTACGTACCCATCGTACCTTTTTTCTTCCCAGAACTTCCTCTGCTTCGTTTTCTAAAGACTCCACACGGAATTCCCAAAGGTATCAAAGGTCACGAGGAGAAGTATTATTATTTTCCTCAGGGCCTCCTGTGTGGGGCTAGTGTAAAAAAACAGAACATCACAGAAGCATCTCGGGACACATTTCTTGCTTCATTCACATTCATATCATCCCTTAGAAACTATTTCCAATTATTTAATTCATGTGATCATTTCTTCTTATATTTTTATTATTAGAAATTTGAGAGGATTTACAGACGAAACCCGACTTTCAGCAATCGGCAGCTTTGGATTACCAAGCAAAAAGTTTACAAGGAAGAAGTCACACAGAAGAAATCTAACTTTTGGTGTGAGTAAATTGAGACAGAAAAGGACCCTCGAAAACTTTGGCAAAACATAAGGACTCTGTCTGGAGAGAGCAACAATAAGGTTGATTCCTCTCTTGAAGCAAACAGCCTCGCAACATACTTCAGAAGTAAGGTTGAACAAATTCAGGCCCTCAGTGTGGTAGGATCGCCTTCTATCGCAGCATCAAGTCCGCTCTCCGGTGACTTCTCTACTTTTGCAGCAGTAACGGAAGAAGATGTCACGGGTGCTATAAAGTCTTGCCCTAACAAGCAATGTACTCAAGACCCCATACCTACCTGGCTCTTAAAACAATGTCTTCCGGATATAGCGCCTGTAATTACCGCAATTATTCAGAAGTCATTAGTAAATTCACTTGTACCGGGAACACTCAAGAAATCAATAATAACTCCGATTCTAAAAAAACAAAATCTTGATACTGACAATACGGATAATTACAGGCCAATATCCAATCTACCATTCCTTTCTAAACTGCTTGAGAAAATCGTTGCCAAACAATTGGTGGGGTACTTGAACTCCGCCGGTCCATTTGCCAAAAATCAATCCGCTTATCGACAGTTTCATTCAACGGAAACTGTTCTTCTGCGGTTAATTTCAGACTTGATCATCGGGATGGAAGCAGGTAAGTTGGGTTTGGTATCTGTTCTTGACATGAGTGCGGCATTTGACACGGTAGATCATAGTATTTTATTAAATGTGCTTGAAACCGAATTTGGCGTTCGAGGTGGTGTTCTCCAATGGATGAAATCATACCTGTCTGGACGAGTAGCCTCAGTAATTTTCAATAATTGTACTTCACCTGAAACTCCCATAGAATGTGGAGTTCCCCAGGGTTCTGTCTTGGGTCCCATTCTTTTCATTCTCTATACGAATCGCCTCGAGAAACTAATTCAATCAGCTGGCTTTGAATCACAAGGCTATGCAGACGATCGTTTCATTTTCAAGTTTTGTTCCCCGGATGAAAAAGACGTCCTTAAAAACGAGGTGGTTAGTTTCATTAACACAGTCTCAAGTTGGATGTCTGTCAATAAACTCAAACTTAATCCAACCAAGACGGAATTTATTTGGATAGCTTCTCCTGGAAGGCAAGCCCTCATCGACTCTAATCCAATCCATATTCAGGGCACAGATATAATTCCTTCTACAGAAATAAAGTTTCTAGGTTTCACTATAGACAATAGTCTTTCTCTAGAATCACAAATTTCAAAATCTGTAAGTTCAGGCTTTTTCCATCTACGGCAGATAAAATCAATCAGGCGTTGCCTTCCCTCTGATGGAGCAAAGTCACTCATAAATTAGTTCGTTGTCTCACGTATGGACTATTGTAATAGTGCGTATGCTGGCTTGCCTAAAAAACAATTCAATAGAATCCAGTCCGTTTTTAATGCTGCGGCGAGAATGATTTTTGGTGAATCTAAGTATTGCCGTATAACCCCGCTTCTAAAGGATCTTCATTGGCTTCGATGCCCTGAAAGAATAGAGTTCAAGATCTGCTTAATGACCTTCAAAGCATTGCAAGGAATGGCGCCAGCCTATATATCGGAACTATGTGTCCGACAAAACTTAAGCGATAGGCAGCTTACTCTAAGGTCAGCAGATCGAGATGTTACTAATCGTTTAATCGAACTTTCTAGGTCAAATCGAGCCGTTTACTATGATCGATCTTTTCGTGTAACTGGCCCGCTCATTTGGAACAAACTTCCCTCAGCTCTTACTAATATCCAGAACTTGGCTGAATTCAAAAGAGCTTTAAAAACAAACTTATTTAAAAAATCATACTGGATACGCGCCATAAATATATTTGGGCATTAATTTCTTTGAATTGATAATTTATGCTATGAGACCATGGGGGCGCCATCTATGGGTTTTGTATTGTATTGAATTGAACCTATGTGACTTGAGATGCAGTGTATTCATGCGTTTCCTTACCTTTGTGAATCAAGCAATTACTTCTGACGGGAGTGTCAGTAAAAGGCCAAGAGATGTCTCTCCTGGTCAGTCATAAGAATAATTCATCCAAGACACCTAAAATGGATTGTTTTTAAAAATAGTATCCAAACAAGTGAATAACTGTCATCATCTGTTTTGTTGAAAATATTTCTTTTCATAGTTGAAACTTCCTTGCTGTGCGAAACATCTGTCAAGATTATGCAATATTGCCTTGACATTTTTATTGAAAAGAACATCGTGGCTGAGCTGCATTCTCTGAGTGAGTGTTTGTTTGTTTTCACTTTGGTTTTTTGAGATTGCTGGGTCAACTGTTTCTTTGTGTCACATAGGGAAGAATTCAATTTTCGTTAATTTTACATAGGGTAGTCATCCCTTGTGTCAGGGGCTATTTACACGCCCCTACATATTTATTGGTCCTTCGTAGCCTGGATTATTAATTCATTCATACATTCAATTCGAGATTATAGCTTAATTACATGGATGTTTGAATTTACGTATTTTTTTTGGTAAATTTGAAGTACCTCTCATTTTTTTTGAGAACTATAGCTGGTCTTGTTTTTTGCTTTTGGATGACATATTTGGATGTTCGCAGAATTATCGTAATTTTGGATAATTATTCGCAACATTATTATTATTAATTGATTGTTAACATTGTTCGCAGAATTGTCGTAATTTTGGATAATTATTCGCAACATTATTATTAATTAATTATTAACATTGTAACATTATTGTAAAATTTTGTGGTAATCTTTTCGCATATATAAAAAAAATGCCAAGAATTACGGAGGAGGGTTTTGATGAGGCTCAAGACAGATCGCTTATTCTTTTAACCGCAAAAAAGGAAAATCTTTTTGTTCGTATGAACGATCTGTATAATGCAACAAATAATATATCTAATTTTGAGTCAAGAAATAACGAAGTGTTTATGGCTCAGTCAGAGATGATTGATCAAATGCGAAGTCAATTTGAAAATATTATAGATAGCATCAATGATCGTCAGTTAACTTTAAATCCAGAATTTAAACCAGATTTTCAAGCTTTAAATGCTTTTGATGATCTTTTTTTGAAGGTCAAACGAACTAGATCGAATATGAAAACTTCTGTAAGAGAGTCACTGACGTCACAAAATAAGTCGCGGGAGCCGTGTATGATTAATCTTCCTGCAATAGATCTTCCAACCTTCGATGGTAAGAATGAAAGTTGGTCGAAATTTTTTGAGTCATTTAAAGCCAATATCCATAATAATAGACAGCTAACTGACTCGCAGCGTGTGCAGTACTTAGTCGGAAAACTCACACATGGGGCTTTGAACATAACCGCAGGCATTGTGCCTTCGGGTGATACATATCAGATCATTTGGGAGAGTTTAGTTAAAAAATATCAAGATAAACGTACACTAGGAACACATTATTTAAATAATATTCTCGATGCGAAAAACTGCACGAATACATCTGCCAGTCTCAATTCTTTCATTGAAAGATATTCTTCGTCAGTGTCGGCATTAAAGCAGTTAGGTATTGAAGATTTAACTGATTTTATTTTGTTTCACTGCGCGGTAAGAAAAATTGATTCACAGACGGCTCAGAACTTTGAGCTGACAGTTCGTAATAAAGAAATTCCTTCTTATAATGAGTTAGTTTCGTTTGTACAAGATCAAGTAAAGATTTTAGAACGAACGAGTAACTCGCATGGTGTCGTAAATAAAACGCATCCCATTTCGTCCTCACGATCAAATAATACTAAATCGTTCGTCGCGAGTAATGCGAATATTCCGCGCTTCCCAGCTCCGCCGAAAGGATGTATTCTGTGTAACAAAACTGATCATTTAATCAACGTTTGCTCAAAGTTTAAATGTATTAGTTCCCCACAGGCTCGATTTGAATTTATAAAATCGAAAAATGCCTGTGTAAATTGCCTTAGTGGTTCACATACAATCAAGTCATGCAAATCGGGGTTAGTTTGTGATTTGTGCAATAAACGTCATCATACATTCTTACATTTCGGCAGTGTGAATAATATGAAAACCAATACTCATGTACATACGTCGCAAGTACCTACCAGTGAAGAACCGTCAGTCCCCCCTCCAGTGTCATCCAGCATCAATGGAACTGGCATTGGTGATAAGCAAGTGGAGGGGACCGCGAATGTCAATCCTTCGTGTTCGCTTTGTGCCAAAGTAACACCGAACTCTTCTATTTTACTTTCGACCGCACAAGTATACGCGAAGCTTAAAAACGGAAATAAAGTTATTGTTCGGTGCCTAATTGATAATGGCTCTCAAAATAATTTGATTACGGTCGATTGTTGTAAGACACTGAATTTACCAATAATTCCTTTGAGTAATTCGTTTGTCAAAGGAATTGGATCAACGTCTCGACCAATTTTCGGTTACGTGTATTTGGATATTGAGTCTCGCGTATACCCAGAGAATAAATATAATATACATGCGCTTGTCGTTGACAGTATCACCGATCAATTACCTAATCACTATATAGTCAAGGGTGATATGAGGTACTTAGAGGGCATACCTCTCGCAGACTTAACATGGAATATTCCTGGATGCGTGGATGTCGTCATCGGTGCACAACTGTTCCCATATATTTATTTAGGGAACAGGGTTGAATCGGGTACTAGTGCACCCCCCGCGTTATCGACCGCTTTCGGTTTCGTGTTGATGGGTGATTACCCCAATAATGTGCTCAACACAAACACATCATTCTCGGCACTCGCACTTAATGATTTAGTGCAAAAATTTTGGCTGTTAGAAGAGATACCTAATATAAAATTTCTAAGTCCGGAGGAGACAGAATGTGAGAATCTCTTTACTTCATCAATTTCTCGCACTGATGATGGTAGATATTCTGTTGCTTTACCTTTCTGTAAAGATCCAAGACAATTGGGTAATTCTCGTACTGCTGCCCAACGCCGATTTTTGGCATTGGAGCGAAAATTTAAACATTCCCCTGCTTTGCAGGAGAATTATAACAAGGTTATCAGTGAATATATTGAAAATAATTACCTATCAGAAGTCTCAGAGTCTGATATCACAGAAGATGGATATTACATCCCACATCATGCTGTCACTCGTCCAGACAAACCAATGCCTCGTATTGTGCTCGATGCTAGTGCTAAAACACACACAGGGCTGTCACTGAATGACATTATTCATACTGGTCCCAATTTGCAAGCCGATTTGTTTCTGCTTTTGCTTGACTTTCGTCTTTTTCCCATCGCTATGAATGCGGATATAAAGCAAATGTATTTACAGATTGAAGTTCCTAGCAAGCATCGCAGATACCTGAGGATCTTATTTCGATTCTCAAATAATGGTCTCATACGAACTTTTCAGTTCAATCGAGTTCCTTTCGGCTTGACGGCAAGTCCATACTTAGCAATGCGGACGGTTCGCCAGTTGGCCCAGGATATGAGACCACATTACCCGGATGCTGCCAAAGTGGCAGAGTCCAAGCTGTATATGGACGACCTGGTCTATTCTATTGCAGATGAGCCCAGCGCCATACGTCTTTCTCGAGAATTAATCTCGTTGTTTAAGTCCGATGCCTTTGATTTAGTAAAATGGACTAGTAATTCTCAAGTTGTACTTGAGAACCTCCCGGATTCTCACCGCAGCCCAGTGGACTTCACTGTTGGTTCTAACAATACCTCTAAGGTGTTGGGCCTTTCGTGGGAACCAGCTGATGACAGCTTCTTCTTTACGACATCTTATGTTCAGGAGAAGTGCACAAAGCGGAGCATACTCTCCATAGTCGCCCGTTTATTTGATGTCCTCGGCTTGGTCGCCCCTGTCATTCTGTACGCTAAATTACTTATCAAAGAGCTATGGCTGTGCAACATTGGTTGGGATGATACACCCCCTGATAGCGTTATTCGTCGGTTTTCGGCGCTTACACAGGAATTTCCGCTAATTTCAATGATAAAAATCCCTCGCCATGTTGGTGTCCTGAAAGACAGTACGGTGCTCGTTGTTGCTTTCTGCGATGCAAGCATGAATGGTTACGGCTGTGTGATTTATTCGCACACCACTGATCTGTTTGGAAAAATTACAGTGAGATTGTTGTGCGCAAAATCAAAGGTTTCTCCCACCAAAGTGACGACCCTCGCTCGTTTGGAGCTCTGTGCCGCAGTATTGATGTCCAAATTAATACGGACGGTTCAAGATAATTATTCTGAGCGTCTTCCTATTGCAGGAACATATGCGTTTTCCGATTCTACCGTTGCGCTCTCTTGGATACATTCTTCACCGCATCGCTGGTCGGTGTTTGTTAGTAATCGCGTAGCTCAGTGCCAAGAAAATTTGTCTCCAGAGAACTTTTACCATGTTGCTGGTAGTGAAAACCCGAGCGACTGCCTTTCTCGTGGCATGCTTCCTTCCCAACTCGTTTCACATGATTTATGGTGGAACGGCCCATCATGGATTCGCAGCCCACCTTTGGAATGGCCATTAAAACCGTTTCACCCTACCAATACTGGTGAAATGCCTGAACACAAGGCTAATGTGCTCATTGCAACATTTCAGGGTGAAAAATCGGTCCTGAGTGAACTGGCTCAGCGTATATCCACTTGGGATAAACTACTAAGGATTGTTGTTTATGTCCTCCGATTCATAAAAAAGATATCACTTTCCTCTGGAACGGTCAATAATCTTATGACTGCTGAAAAGGCTGTGATTCGTGCTGTGCAGAGTATTCATTTTGCAGGAGATATTGCTGCACTCCAGGAAGGCAAATTTCATTCCAAAAGACTTCAGAGTTTATCTCTATTTCTTGATGGAGATAATCTGTTACGTATTGGGGGGCGGCTTTCTAAATCGGATTTACCTTTTGAGGTTAAACATCCGGTTTTGCTTCCCAAACATGACTGTGTTGTCGATCTGATCATCGCTCACTTTCATGTCGTGAACTGTCATACAGGCCCAGGACTTCTTATGTCTATCTTACGTCAACGCTATTGGATATTAGATGCTAGGACTGTTATTAGGGCGATGGTGCGGAAATGCAATTGTTGCTTCCGCTTAAATCCATCGCATCCTACACCGAAGATGGCAGATTTACCGTCATATCGTGTTGCAGAAGCAAAGGCCTTCGTACATACCGGTGTAGATTACGCAGGTCCACTCCGTATTACGCTGACTCGTCGGAGAGGACAACATTCTCAAAAGGCATATATTTGTCTATTCGTATGCCTTGTGACCAAGGCTATTCATATTGAGTTGGTCTCTGACTTAACTTCAAATGCTTTCCTGGCTGCTTTCAGCCGTTTTATTTCTCGGCGTGGCCCGGTAACATGCTTGTATTCAGATAATGGTACTAATTTTGTGGGTGCGAAGGCACAATTACATGACCTCTACAAGTTTTTGGTTGAATCTGAATATGAGCCCTCATTAAAGCGCGAACTCGCTAAGCGTCGTATAGAGTGGAAAATGATTCCACCACGCGCGCCTCATTTTGGGGGTATGTGGGAGTCGAACATAAAGAGCATGAAGACACACTTGTACCGTGTGATTGGAACTCAGCTTCTCACCTATGAGGAGTAACAGACTGTGCTAGTTCAAATTGAGTGCATAATGAATTCGCGTCCACTTACAGTTATGTCTTCTGACCCTTATCCAGAAGTCCTTACGCCTGCGCATTTTTTGATGTCGACACCATTGCAGTACTTGCCTGCTTCTGTCCGGGCAGACGGTAAAATCAATTTGACTCAGCGTAAGCAATTATTAGACAGCATGGTTCAGTCCTTCTGGAAGAAGTGGCGTTCAGAGTATCTGCACACCTTGCAAGTCAGGCAGAAGTGGACTACTTCTGATCATCCGATTGATATCGGAACTGTCGTACTAGTGGGACAAGAAGATTCCCCTCCGTTAAATTGGCCTTTAGGCGTGATAACTGAAATCCATCCCGGAATGGATAAAATTGTTCGCGTTGCGACGGTAAAGACAAGATTTGGTTCTTTTAAACGTCCGGTTGTCAAATTATATCCCATTCCAACGCAATAATTTTATATTTTATCTATTTTTGTTTATTTTTATTTATTTATTTTTTTTGATTTTAGTCATTGTTTCAATGATCTCTGACCCAGACATGGCATTACTTAATATCCGTTATCTTGGTCAATTGAACTTTATTACATTGTATTTTTAGTTATTTTTTCTTTATTTTGTGAGATTCTGCGAATTTCCAATGCGTGTCATTCCTGAATATTACCGGTGAATAGTCACTTTATTTCTATTTCATTTCTTGTTTCATTTGTATTTTTATATTCTTTCTTTTGTAAGCTCTACGAACTTCCAAGGCGGGGAATATGGATACGCGCCATAAATATATTTGGGCATTAATTTCTTTGAATTGATAATTTATGCTATGAGACCATGGGGGCGCCATCTATGGGTTTTGTATTGTATTGAATTGAACCTATGTGACTTGAGATGCAGTGTATTCATGCGTTTCCTTACCTTTGTGAATCAAGCAATTACTTCTGACGGGAGTGTCAGTAAAAGGCCAAGAGATGTCTCTCCTGGTCAGTCATAAGAATAATTCATCCAAGACACCTAAAATGGATTGTTTTTAAAAATAGTATCCAAACAAGTGAATAACTGTCATCATCTGTTTTGTTGAAAATATTTCTTTTCATAGTTGAAACTTCCTTGCTGTGCGAAACATCTGTCAAGATTATGCAATATTGCCTTGACATTTTTATTGAAAAGAACATCGTGGCTGAGCTGCATTCTCTGAGTGAGTGTTTGTTTGTTTTCACTTTGGTTTTTGAGATTGCTGGGTCAACTGTTTCTTTGTGTCACATAGGGAAGAATTCAATTTTCGTTAATTTTACATAGGGTAGTCATTCCTTGTGTCAGGGGCTATTTACACGCCCCTACACATACCTTTCATGAATTTTAACTCCTTTTCAATATACTTTAATAAGCCATGTTCCTCAAGTTTCTGGTAATTGTTTGGTTTCGATTACCTCCTTACTATAGTTTTGTGTGCACTCTGAATTTGTATTATTTCTAAATGTTAACTGCATCCTGTTCTATATAATTTAGTTTAAATGATTCTTGTGGAATGGCACCGTGATGGTTTATCATTATATATTGTCCTGTTAATTAATATTGTTCTTTAGGAATTGCTTTGTATATTTTTGTATATTCGTTATTTCACATTATTTAATTAATTTTTAAGGACTCGTAAGGAACACTGTAGGTTAATTTTAAGTTTATTATAATTAAGCGCACTTGAAGTGAAACATCACAAAACTGCGCTATATAAATACTACGTTATTATTATTATTATTATTATCACATTTTTCATTTCTAGTATCTCATATTCTTCAATAAATGTTTGTTAAAATATTCTGCGGGCACTCTTTTCCATCCATCTTATCAAATATTGAAGCTGTGCATTGTCCATTCCCTTTGAGATATCGAAATGTGACTTTAACTTGAGTTTTAAAGCATTTCGGTACATTTTTTTCTAGTTTAATCATAATGTCCAAGCTGCTCTGTTCAGGATGTAGTAATCTTATTTTAAGTACCTACCTACAATAAAGAGAGGTTTGACGATGCCAAGAACTATGGGAACGTATCTTGGTACGCATGTGGTTGCTTCGTTCTTTTCCCATAATTAATTCGTGTTTCGGTTCGCGGTAATACCTACCTGTTTATACGCAGCATAAAAGTCTAGCTGAAGTATTGGATTTTCCCGGGCAGACTTGTTACGCGGATGACAGAACGGTTCACGATGGCTTTTTGTTTGACAAGCGCCACATAGGGCGCACAAACCTCAACGGATCGGAGGGCTTTGAAGCAAATAATGGACGGTTACCTCAAGATTGTTTTCTCATGGGGTAAAAATAATCTCGATGAATTTGATGTTTCAAAGGTTCAATCATGTCTGATAACGTCTAAAAGGGAACTGAAATAATGAAAATCCTTCAACGGAAGCAATCTTCCGAATAGGCCCTCTATTGATATGCTTGGTGTAACTAAAAGTGACCAGCTCAGGATACGGGGGCTTCACCGAAGCCATAGTTAAATTAGCCTCCCAAGAACTAGGCTTTATGTGTAGGGCTCGCAGATACTTTAATAGTACACAACTGCTAACCCCGTACAAATGAATTTGGCAGCCATCTCTGGCATGGAGCTCCAAAATACCTAAAAAGACCCTCGACTCTAACTAACTGATTTCGTGTTTGTTGAAATATGTTTTATTGGTCAAAAATGTAGTTTAGTAGTGTTTTTATGTATATTTGTAAGTTCTAATGTTTATTTTAGGGTTATCATATAATATATTTTTGATAACCTATTTATATAATTTCGATAAATTATTTCTATCCTTGAACCAAAACAAGCTTCCCTCGAGGATACGAAGAAATCAACACAGATAAGATAAAATAAATTATTTTTGTAGATTAAAACCGAATCAAAGAACCCAAGTCGCAAAAAAACCTATTTTAGTAAAACCATAAATCCCTCAGCGAATTTGGGGCCGAATCACCAAAATCCTAAAAATAGTCATCCTGTTTTGAATTAACTTTTTGTTACTGGATTAATATTTCACGAAAAGTTTCCTTTGAAACGTCGTTGTTTCTATTCGTAGATGAAAATCTAATTTGGACAGTACAATTACTGAGATACTGGGGAGGTTGTCGCAGATAATAATATTACGGAGCCACGAGGAGGCTAATGCGCCGTGCTACCCGTGGGCGAATGACGTCATCGTAACGTCACGGGGGAGGATCTACGGGGACAGGGCGGGTGGGTACACAACAAGCACCTCACCCCTACGTATTTATTTATTTATTTAGGACCAAATTTGCATAACTTTTTGAAGACTTCAAATGATTTGAATGTACTGAAATATGCTTTGTTGAGTTTTGGTAGCTTAGGAGCCCAGCTGGGGGTTTTGCAATATCAAAATGATTTTCAATTTTCTGTAAATGACTGCCTCTGTGATCGAAAGATAAGGCTCTCAACTAGCAATCCGACGTTAACATTTTTTATTTGTTTGATTTTTCTTTTTTCACAATTTGATCATTGAAAATAATCTATCTTCTATAAAAAAAAATTAATCCCGAAATTTATGTACGCGCATAACTTCCGAACGACTGCACCAAATTGGATATTTTTTGTTCGTTATTGTAAGGACAAGTTTTGTATAAAATTGGTGAGGTGAGCTCTGGCATTATGAAATTTGTATAAAAAATTGCAATAGGTGGCACGCGAGCTGTTTGAAAACTGAATGTACGGGACTGAATATATGGAATGCGGGAGGGGGGAGGGGCTCGGGGGAAGGAGAGAGGGGAACTTCGGTAAGGGGTTTGCGGGAGGGGGGGAGGGGAACCCGGGAAGGAGGGGGGGGAACCTGGTAGGGGGAGAGGAACTCGGGAGGGGGGTTCGTGGGACGGGGAAAGGGGGGGTGTGGAGTGGGGAGATGGAAGGTGGAAGAAGCGGAGTGGGAACGTGAGAGGGGAAGGGGACGCGAGAGAGCAAGGTAGAGGGAACGGAACGAATGGAAAACGACACGCAGGGAGAAACAATTTTTTTATCAAATGCCAGTGCCGGGAACAAGACAGTATAAGATATATTTGCGGTACGCTTCAGAGTGGAAGATATTCTCAGTTTAGACGGTCATTTAGAATTGAAGTAGAAGGAAAGATCTGCAGAAATCGCCCAACATAAAGTGTTGGAAACTAACTTAACAGGTGAGCTTTACACGAGACCTTATTTAAGATTTTGATCTAATTTGGGAGGCGGAACTGAATTCAATTAACAATTACCCTTTATTAGATAACGAACACCTCTGCTATAGGTCACCCCAAGTGATTCGCTACGTTTGATGCCTTAGCAGGGGTGCCTGGGTTCATGGAGTTAGGTTTGTCTGGGTCTTGGTGGCAGATGGGTCTGCCCACCAGTTGCATGGCTGCCGGATCGGTTGAGGGAGTCCTTTTGACTTCTCCAGCCGTACTCTCTCGGGACATCGCCTTGCACTGCAGTTGGAGGGATAGATTCGTCACTCGTTGACACAATGACTCCCAGATTCCTACCCAGCCCTAATACCCTTTTCTTCCCAGAAATTTATCTCCTTCTCTTCCTAAAAAGACCTTCCACATAGCTTACCCAAAGATGGCATAGGCCCTGAGGGAATTATTTTTCTCAGGGTCTCCTGTGTGGAGCTAATGTAAAAAAAACAGTTATTGTTGAAGCCACTGTGTACATCTCCCTTCCTCCGTCCAACCTACTTACTACCCATGTACTTATCCTCTGACAAGGTGTGTGACCAATGTTTCTCAGGGCAACTTGTGTAGTGATCAATCCGGTGATCCCTCAATGGCATAAAATCTACTAGGGAAACTTGAGCAGTGATCATTCAGGTGATCCCTCAGTGCCATAAAACCTATTACGGAATCTTGAGAAGTGATCAATCCGGTGATCCCTCAGTGCCCTAACATATATTATGAAAACTTGAGCAGTGATCAATCCGGTGATCCCTCAATGCCATAACATCTATTACGAAAACTTGAGCAGTAATCAATCCGGTGATCCCTCAATGCCATAACATCTATTACGAAAACTTGAGCAGTGATCAATCCGGTGATCCCTCACTGGCTTAACATTGATTCTTATGAAAACTTGTGCACCGATCAATCCGGTGATCCCTCAGTGCCATAACATCTATTACGTAAACTTGAGCAGTGATCAAACCGGTGATCCCTCAGTGCCAAAACATCTATTATGAAAACTTAAGCAGCGATCAATCCGGTGATCCCTTAGTGCCGTAAAATCGATTACGGAAACTTGAGCAGTGATCAACCCAGTGATTTCTCGGTGCCGTAATATCGAATCTTACAAAAACGTGCTGTGTAAAAATTAAGGTAAGTCAGATTTCTTCCCAATGTTCACTGTTCAACGAGCTATTCCCAGTTAGTTGTGTCACTTTGAAAAACCCTATATTTTTATAACAGTACATTCATTCGCCGTCAGCATATCTGCGACTACAGTTATTAACCGAATTTGCTTGTAGGCGTTTTTGTATTACGATCTATTTCGCATGAATCATCAATATTTACCCCTTGGAAGCAATTTGACTTTGTGCCCAATTCGTCTGAGTAAGTAGTTCCGTATATCCCACACGTAACGAGTACCTAGTTAATCAGATATAAACTATTAATTTTGATAGGTCAGGGTATAGAAAACAAACGAGCCAGTACCTAATAAATTAAACTAAACTTGGCGCAGCGTTATTTTAAAATTTAAAAAAACACACAAAAATCTTGAGAAGAACACTGATTTCTTTCTTCGTGTCATTTTATGAATGTCTGTTTACACGATGTTATGATTCTAAGAATTTGTACCGGTCCCACTAAAAACTAATCAATCAGCTAATTCTTGTTATTTAAGCATATTATTTAATATTTTTCATTACTCGATATAGATATATTTCTAAGAATTTTTACTAGCGATATAATATTTTTACAGATCATTATGTTGCGAAATTATAAGTCAAAGAATTTTTTTTCAAATTTTAAACTTTATTTACACCTCGAAACGTGATCCTTTGAAGTTTCCGTTGAAACAACTGGATGACGTTACCGGAAAAGTTTTTCTGTCAAAATCTTCAGGATAAATTACACATCTAAAAATAATTCTAATATGTTCCCCCACCGACTCTTCATTAATCCCTAGCAACGCCTCCACCCCTACCGCAATCCTTAGTAATAATACATTATTTCCACCCACTATTTTGTAATTGTCAAATCAGTATACGTTTGCCCTGAGGAAGGAACGGTAGTTCCGAAACCGGTCGGCTTTAAACAAATAAACAAGTGGTTCAAACAAAGTAACATTGGGCAATTTCTCATCTTAATATCACGTCTAGATATCCATCGTTTACGATAAAAAAGAATGATTTGATATAACGTGAGGGAAGACGGTCATGAAATTTACACAACTAAATCAACTTAACTGAATATGGTAGTCACCTTTGGGCTGGAGCCTCACAATAATACTTGATTCTATGCAAAGTAGGGCGATCCGTCTGATTGACAATCTGTTAATGACAGTTACTGTCCGATTGCCATCTCTAATGCACAGAAGAAATGTTGGCATACTGGGTCTGTTCTAGAGGTATTTTAATGCACATGCCCGGTGCACTGGTTGAAGTTGGCTTCATGAGAACGGGTCGTTTCTTCGACTCATTTTTGTGTAAGTCTCGTATGTGTGTGCAAAGCGATGTTCCAAGAGAATATGGCTGGAGAAGTCAAATGGACTCCCTCAACCACTCTTTCCAGATCCGGCCTTCCATGCAGCTGGTGGGTAGACGAATTCACCACCAAGACCCAGACTAACCTCAATCCATGAACCTGGGAACCCCTGCTAAGTCACCAAACGTAGCGAACCACTTGCGGTAACCTTTGGCAGAGGTGTTGTAATAAGTGGTTCCCGGGGCGGCGGACCCACACCCGCCTCCCGAATGGTAAATGTAATAAAAAGGGTACGAATATATTACCATCTTTTCGTTAATATTATAAAGAATGGGGTATTTTTATTAAGCCCTAATCTTACGCAAGAAAGGGGTCACCATGACCCACCGCTGCCAACCATTCTAAAGATTTGAATGAATTCATCAACGACCTTAGTTCAGTCATCAGGCAACCTCGTTATAATTCAGATTATTTGGGAAATGTACGTGAGGTCTAACATGTGCGAGGATTTACTGGAATACATGAATCCTTCCGCACTAGTTTTGATTTACACAAAACACGCAAGGTAAGCTATTGTAACCAAGTAAAATGATATATGAATATTAAATCATTGAAGATAATATTAACAAATCTCAAACGGAAACTATGAAATAAAAAATATTCGGTCGCATCTAGGAACACTTTTCATGAGCAATTGAGTGCACGATATTTTTTGTCAGTCCGTCTTTAGCCACCACAAATAAGCTCGATGGTTTGCCCACGCGAGAACATGATGTCGAATGAAATATCAAAATGACGAGACGCTTCTCGTGAACGTCTTGCGCATGTTTGGATGAAAGTTCGATGAGGCGGACGTAGCGCCATCTGTCATTCAACAACATAAATAATTTGGTTTTGTTTGAAATACGAGAGACGGTTAAATTTGTTCAAATACAAATACTAAAATCGCGATTAAAAAATGGCAGAGTAGGGATAGAAGGGATAAGATTTGATGTTACATATATTTTTAATGCAAAATATAAAAAAATACAAAAAAAATTGTATATATATATTTTTTTTATGAATAGGGACACCCTAATCACCTGGCGGTATGAAATATACTTTAAAACCTATTCTCATACCTACCAAATATACATAAAAAATTTCATAAAAATCGGTCAAGCCGTTTCGGAGGAGTGCGACCACAAACATCGTGACGCGAGATTTTTATATATAAGATTAAACCTAGACCTGTGAGAATGTCGGTGGACGTCGCATATTAAAAAAGAAAATATGTGTTTATCCCAGACACTCTCTAGTTCGGGAAGAATCGTACAATCATACTTAAAGAGAGATACCAATAAAAAATGTGCGTTAAAAAAAATGAAGATAAAGTTGGTAGTTGTTGGTCGAAGTATGATAAAGTTAAATATGACTAAAGGGAATAGGGTCGAATTGGCTCAGTGGTTAGAGCCCTGGCAAGGCTAAGATACTGGGCTCATTTCCTAGATGCGACCGAAGCTTTTTCTGGTTTTTCTGGTTTTTCGCCCTTTTCGTTTGAGAGTTGTTCTTTTTTTTTACAATAGCTCCACCAAACACAACGAACCACTTGGGGTGACCTATGGCAGGTGTGTTGGTTATCCAATAAATGGTTCCCGGGTGGCGGTACCCATATCCGCCTCCCAAATTATGTTCAATGATTGAGGGTTTACTCAATTGGTAATTGCACTACAAAATATTTAATATAAATATTATTTAAATATTGAGCCAGGCAGGTATTACGATAATAACAATAATAATAATAATGTTTTTTTGTCGTCATTTCTTAGTAACAAGTAGAGAAAATGATATCCTCACTGCGATCTCCCGTGCTGAGGATTTAATTTACATATTATAATTTAATAGAGAACTCCAGTCCAAATTTTATATTTTTTTTATGATTAATGACCTTGTAACTTAAATAACTGCATTTTTTATTTTATTTTTAGAGTTAGTTTTAATAGTTAAAATAATTGTCAAAGTTTTAATTTTCCAAGATCCCCCTAAGACCACCGTATGTACGGTGAATCGTGTGACGTCATCACTCCTGAAAAATTACTATAGGATTGGGCAATCAGCTGATCAAGTGCCGCCATTTTGAATAGCGTTACTATTTTTTTGTGCAGTAGTTTTTCAATATTTTAAATAATAGAGATTAACTAATAGAGATACCTTTATTTTTGATACTGAATTATTTAGGCTTAAATATTGTTTCAATAAACACAACGACTAAATCTCTATAAACAGTATGAAATAACGAATAACATGAAATGTTGTTAATACTGATGGCTTATGTCATACCTACATAATCAAAGATTTCAATACAATGACTGGTGACGCGTGACGTCAGCACCAACCATTCAGTAATAATAAAACTTATATATAATCAGCGTTTATTGGTCTATATGAACATATTTTTTTAAAGCCATAAATTAATATGAATTAGACATAACATATATCATGTAGTATTTTTTTTAAATAGTTATAAAGTAAATAAGATAGTATTTTTTTATAATTCAGTTCACTAGATTTGGTTTTAGTCTGTATTTGACATCAGTATATTTTCTATTTCTGATCTCCCTATATTTAGTATCCAGCTTTTTATTTGAAATTTAAATGTTATAATGTTGAGGTTTTTGAGTGACAGTGGTATTTTATTGAAGAGTTTATTGCCTAATATAAGAAGCTTTTTTTCCCAAATGTTGTGTTAGTAGTTACTTGTTGGATATGTTTTTGACCATGAGATCTAGTGTTTCTAATGTACGTGTTAGTTGTTATTTTCTGGGTTTTGTACTTATGAATATAAATGAGAATAGTTTTAGAATATAGTTGTTTAATTGACATGATGTTAAGATTGTTGAAGATTCTGTCAGTGCTAGTTCTTACTTGCAGACTTCAAAAGAGCCGCACAAGACAGGGAAGAGTGGAAGAAACGAATAGATGAAATTGCTGCAAACCAATCCCACGATTGAAACCAGAGAGAGTTCTTACAGGAACTTTCAGTATAATTTTCATTATGACTTTTTGTGTTTTAATTAGTGGATTTAGTATGTTCATATTTGCACTGCCCCAATAAGTAACCAATACGTCATATTCTCCATGACGGTTAAAAAATAATGTTGTAAGGAAATGATGCGTTCCTGAACTATTTTCGCAATGACGACAGCAACGTAGCCAGTAACTACGTGATGTTATAACACTTTTTTTAGACCAAAACAATCTCAGATAAATTTGTTTGTACAAATGAACGTTTTATTGGTTTGTTTTTCTTGTGTTTTTTCCGGTTTGCTGCGCATTTACAATGATATTACTTATAGGTGTTCAGATTTCGTCGAACAAACACAATAACGCCTACTACAAGGAAGTACTAAACCGTAAGTATAATTTCAAAGCTGCTTACATACAAAAACAATGCTATTTGATGAGTTATTATCATAAACAATGGTTATACCTATTGTATTTTTACACTAAACAATGGGGTATTTTCACAAACTATGAAAACCATTAAAAATTTGTTGATTTAAAGTATATTTTTTTGCATATTCAAAAGCTGCACATTCCGAAACGGTTTCAATTGGCCACAACATCATTATGACATAGCTGGTAAATTGACTGTCACTAAAGTTGCCCGGAGTGACGTCAACGTAAATGTTAGAAGTCAACTTGAGTACAATTCTCCCGTCCGGAACCCATATTATAATATACATGTACAAAGTGTTGAAAGACAACAAAACAAATTCTTACGGTTTCTTAATCTGAAAATGTATTAAGGGTATTGTATTAAGGGTATTCCAGTAATTATGTTGAACTGCAACACTATTTTAAATGATATGAATATGCTCAAATTGTCAGACAGAAGAATTTTCACTGACTTGGTATTTCTGTATAAAATTCTAAATGATTTAGTTGACAGTCCGGTATTGCTCGAATTGATAAGCTTTCGGATTACACTACGTAATACCAGAAGTCATGATTTATGTGCAGTAATACTGGAACTAACTACCGTATGTATTCCCCTTTGCCCAGAATACTAATGAAGAGAAACAGTTATATCAAGTCAGTGGACATCTTCCATTTATCTTGAAACAAATATAAAATATTGTTACGAAGGCAGTTCAGTTATGTACAATAAATACTGTATATTTCTTACTTATTCATATGTAAAAGCCCCGAAAAAGGGCGTTAATAAATAAATAAATAAACGCTGCCGAATTCGGCAAATTGAGAATGGCACATATTTATTCGTCACAAGTTTTTAAAAAGTTACTTTATGTTTATATTAATAACATAAAATCTTATAAAATTGTCAAATGTAATATTTAATAATATTTTTTTTCGAATGTATATTAGTTTTAATTTTTTAAAAGGGAATATAAAAATGATCCGAATAGCCTCGGTCTACCCAACATCAATAACCAAGTGAATTAAATTATATCCTCATTCTCTGCAAGTTCTTTACTGGAGGCCCTGAGGAAAATAATTTCCTTAGGTCGTGAGAAATGCTGTGTGGAGGGTGAGGGTGTTTCCGGTGAACCGACCTGTTCCCTTAGCAAACTAGCGATGTGCAGGTTCAGCTGGAGTGGGCTCTTAAACTCAGGTTCTTCACGCGAAGCAGCTCCTACTCCTACTCCCTTTTCACAGTACAGTACTTGTAGTCGGACCGAACCACAGACGGGTGGCGGCGCAGCAAACCCGTGCCTCACCGGTCCGGGCCACATGTGCGAGTCGGGAGTAGGTGGTGCATTCGAGTTCTTTTGCGTGCGGGCTCCGGCTCCGAGGTCCGGCTAGGGTGGAACCCGAGCGTCTCGATTCTAGTCATTCGAAAGTAGGTCGCGCGTTAGAGTTCTTTTGCGAGCTCCGGCTCCGAGGTCCGGCTAGGGTGGAACCCGAGCGTCTCGGTTCGAGCCATTTGCGAGTCGGAAATAGGTTGCGCGCTCGGGCCATTCGCGAGTCGGGAGTGGCTTCCGGGACCTGCTCCGAGGACTCCAGTACTTTTAAAAGGAAGCACGTCTCGGAGGCCTCCAAAAAATGCAGAACTCACCCATCTCTATAGCAAACCCTGTCCTTTATTTTTTCTTTTCCCACTCCTATACCTAATAATTGCTTAATTTTTACATTTCTGACTGTTTATACTATACATATAAATTTCTTTCTAATTCAGAAGAAAGTTCATCAAATAAAATTCTTAAGAAAGTTCATTACGGATGATATGTATATTTAGGCAGACTCCAAGAAATGTATATTGCACACGGACATATTAATATATATGGACCTGCCCTAAGTGATAAAAACGTATTATTTCCCCCTCCACATGGCGCCGGCTGGAGCTCCTCCTTGGAACCGGCTCGCTCCATAGGGAGGGGATAGAGCCTCGCTTGAATCTAAAATGTGTGACGTCATCATTCTTGCCGTGAACAGCGAGAAGCTAACATCCATACATTTAACGAAATATAACGCCAACACGGTAGCTTATGCTATACAATATATCTACATATCAATGTGCACATAGCGAATGTGGGCGGTTCTTCAGTGTGCTCGTCGCTGGTTACAGGGGTAAGTAAATTATGAAACATTTGTAAAAGTGTTTTAGCTAAACACGGAAACAAAATATTGCTATGTGTATTGGGGCGAGTCTTTTTGGAGCGAGCATTTGGCCTTAGCAAATATGTTATTATCGTGGCAAGCTATTCGCGCTCCCATATAAAAAGGTTTATTCATTCAAAGCAGATTTTGCTTTTAAGAACTAAATGGTGATATTGTAATGCGAGATGCCTATTTACTGTCAGATTGATTGTATAACGAATCACAGTCATCTTTCCCCTCTTCGCCCCCCATAGTTTGGTTTTACCCCTCATCTGTAACTTCTTGTCTATCCATTTGGATGTCTATGATATTGCATTAAGAATTAAATATAACGAACCTTTAAAGGTTAAATTATTATGAATGTTTCACCTGCTATGCGAATACAATATATTTATAAATAGCTACCAAAATATTATGAACGTTAGTATAAATAGAATACAGATTCATTTCACATTTAAAATTGTTCTATTTATATGCTAAGGCTTCACAAATAACACGGCCATGAAATTCTATTTTAAATCATTCAGACTGTTCACAATTCTAGAATAAACCTGAAATTCGATGTACCTTATATTATATATGATTTAAATTCATCGGATTATTATTTTCAACCCCCAGTGTTTTCGAATAGCTGGAATTTCACAGTTTTGTTTGATTCTGCAAACTGAAACCTGAAATGTGACACTCACTAATCTGTAACATTTTGCGTAGGTTCTTTGGACAAAACTGTAATATTATTTTTTCGTCTCTTTTCGCTTTGTACAGAATGTGATTAGAGTATCCAAAAATGACAACTTTTGTTGGTAAATATTACGCTGACAAATGTATTACTCCGCTATTTTATTACGAAAATAAAAAAAAAATTTCGTTAAGTTGTGTAGCACATTTTTTGTGAAAATTACTTCGAGAATGCTTCACGGCTATTTAAAAAACTAAATCTTCAATCATTGAGGTGAATTTAAGTGACAAATATATGAACTGTTTTTTGATCATTTTCTAAAGAACTTAATTAGCCACATCTTACTAAGTTTGTAAGGATGTATGTTTGTTACTACTGAATGGATTTTAATGAAACTTTACAATAATATAGCTCATACATCAGAATAACATATACGAACTCTGGCAATATGAAATTTGTATAGAAAAAATGCAACAGGTGGCACGCGAGCTGTTTGAAAACTGAATGTACCGGGAATGAATGAATGGAATGCGGGAGGGGGGGACCCGGGAGGGGGTGGGGGAACTCCGGAAGGGAGAGTGGAACTCGGGAAGGGGGAGGGGAACTCGGGAGGGCGAGGGGAAGGTGGAGGAATCGGAGTGGGAACGCGAGAGGGGAAGGGGACGCGGGAAAAGAAGGGTAGGCGGGAGGGGAACGGGACGAATAGGAAAGAACACGCAGGGAGAAACATTTTCTTTATTAAATGGCATAATTTTAATTTAATTTTTTTGTGGGCTTATAAATAGGTTTATCTAAAAATTCTTGATTATTTCGAAATCCAACAAAACGTGTTTTACTGGCAATATTAAATTAAAGCATTTTAAATTTTTCTAAGCGATCAAATTTTAAAACAAAAAACACACAATTTTACAATACATTGTAATGCTTAACTTTGATTAAGACGGTCTCCGTGGTCGAGGGGTAAAGCTCTTGCCTCGCAATCCGAAGGTCGGGGGATCTAATCTAGGCGTGCGCAAATAAAGTTGATTGGATAAATTAGTGCTATCTCACAATTAATTACTTAAAAATAATAATTTGCGGTACGTTCCGGAGTGGAAGATACTCTCAGTATCGTCATTGTGTAAGACCACCATTGAAACGTTGCTTTAGCCGTGTATAGTGACCAGATTTGAATAGCCCGGTAATTACCCACCTTCCTCTTTCCCATCTCCTTCCCTCTCCACCACCCCCAGCCTCGCAAGTACCCGATTATCTAGAGATCGTGAACGACTTATTGAAGATGTCACCGTGTCCGAGAGGTAAGTCCGTGCGCCTCGACACGGTGACCACAGTTCCCCTGTAACAGTTGCGGTTCCTGGAGCCGCTATTCTGATAACCGTGACGCTCGTGGAATAAACTAATTACTTTTAGCGAGAACTCTCTTATATTAAGATCTGTGGCCGGCCCCGCGCAGGAGCGGACTGCTCTAACCGGTTACCGGGAACCTGGGCAATCTGCTAATTATCACATTACAAATAAAAGTTAGCAATTACATCGGTCGAGGGTTTTTGCAAAAAAAAATTCTAATAAATTATATTGGTGCCTTAAAATTATGTAACCTGATAATAATTGAAACAATAACACTGATATAATTTAAACTCAGAATTAATACCTGCCTAAAGTAAATGCAGCAAAAATCAACATTAACCCCTTAAGCCTTGGAAGGACATTATTAACCACAAACGTCACATTCCATTAGACTCATTGGAGACTCTGACGGACAGATCTGACCAAGGCGTCAATATATTATTATTTTTTTTCATTAATACCGAGACAGTCTAAAAAAATTGTCTAATATTTTCTCTGAGAGTTGAAAGTGAAAAAATTATTTGTACTTTTTAATTGAATAAATGGCGTAGAAAGTAAAGGGACAGGTTTCTTACTAATTCCCTACACAATAGGAATGCGTTTTCTGAATATAGAATTCTTTCAAAATTATGACTTTGGTTAAAATTTTCATTTGATGGTAAAAATTTGTCATTTAGAAATGTCAACGTTTATTACAATTACGAGAAAAAAAAGTTGTTAAAATTATCTCAAAGAAAATTTTATCTTATTTCTAAAATAATATTACTTTTTATGCCAACTTCAAAAGATAATATATACAATATAGAACATTTAAAATATATCGGAAACATTCAGAAATTCCTTGAAATTTTATGTCTTTGGGACTCATAAGTAACACTATTTTAGAGAGTGAAGGGTAAAATGAAAAAGTAGAGAAAAATATGGTAAATATTAAGGCTCCTCAACCACGCACAAAAAGAAGAAGATGGAGAGATATGAAATTATGAACGTTGGAGGAGCGCGCTAGTATTTGAAGCGACAAAATCGATGCGAAAATTGTGAAAATGTTTAATAAAACACGACTCGTTTAAAATAGAGCAAAAATCTCACGGGGTAGTCTTAAACAGCATTTAAAGAAACAGTGTGATTTTTTTCATACATATAACTTATAAAATAACTGAAACAAACGAGTTTATAATAATTTTTAGAGCATACTTTGCGATTTTTTTCAATCGAGGGAATTTAATGTAATTTGCGTTTCGGCACGGCAGATGTCTAGATATTATCTTCAAAAATAACATATATTTTTTTAAGAGCTTAAAAACTTCAAATGTTTAAGGGAGGTTTCCAAGAAATCAGGAGAAATTCGGGTAGCGGCGTCTTAACATCAAAAGAAAGTTGCAGAATAAATATCAACTGAACTAAATTTATTTCCAAGCCAAAAGCATCCTTTGTACGGGGGGGAATGAATTGAAATAGTTTGTTTGCGATGAATAAACTATTTTGGAGTTCATGAAATTAAATTCATTCTAGACAGCGATCGATGGCGTAATACATTGTTCTTAGCAGAGGCATGCTTTTCTTCCAATTTGAATGTCTTTTCAGATCAAACAATGGTTGGTTTTCTAACCTTAAAGATTTGTTTTGTATTAAGAAGAACGCTTACAGATTACGCTTTCAGAGATAGATTGAAAGTGAACAAAACATTACGTGAAAGGGTTTTTGAAAGTAAAAAATTGTCGTGTTCAAATCTTACTTGCCAGTAATCAGTAAATCGATCGTTTAGACGTTTAAATAAAATCTTTTTTTTTTCTATTCAAAATTGTTTTATTGGCCCTGAAGCATGAAGAAGTAAAATTTGTAATCTTATGTTGCCACAATAATTTGAGATGTTCGTGCGACATTTTTTGTGCTTATAAAATATGTGAAATGTAAATGTAATAAAATATGTGAAAAATACAGCAGCAAATGGTTTAATTTCTCATGTTAAAGCAAAGCTCCAATCTATTTATTTTATTTGTCACAGAAAACCACATTATTTTAACAGCGAAATATTCTACAGTTCATAAATCGTGTTTATATCACGAGGCGAAGAAAGTACGCTTTTCATTGTTTGTATCTTGGCACCTGAGTTTATTATTTCTCTAAAATTGGCCGTTACTTGACAATTTTCTGAAATGATTTTAATTGCCAGTCCACCGCTGGTTGTACCGAAGAAAAGTCATTTCTCCTCTTCCTCAGAATTCTTCGAAGCAGTTCAAGACGGACAGGTTTCTCGTTCTGTGAAGCTGTGGGTTCTTGGACCCTCGTTAGATCTGTTATACAGAGAGACAGTCATCTCCCCAGTTCCTGAAGCCTGATGCTCCTTTATTACAAGATAAACTTGTCTAGACATCTGAGAGGTGTATATAATATGATGTATTTTGTAAAACGCGTCATAAGGAGGCAGGTACCTGATTATGTCATAATTTGACGGCCGGCGTGGTCGAGGGTTAAGGCTCTTGATTCGCAATCCGAAGGTCGCAAGTTTGATTGATTTGTGTCATTTCACATTTAATTAATTTAAAATAATGTATAATATATTTGCTGCGCTTTCCAGAGTGGAAGATATCTTCTATCAGTATCGCCCTGGTTTAAGACCACCATTCAGAATTGAAATGTTGCTTAAAATGGCTTACGCCGCGTTTGGTGACTAGATCTGAATAGCCAGGTATTTCTCCACCTTCTTCTTCGCCATCTCCTTCCCCACCTTTATCTTCCCAATCTCTTGCCCCTCCCCACTACCTTCAGCCTCACTACATACTCATTATGGGATGGTCCGACGCTCTGTGGGGAACACGCTTGCACAGCGCGGGTGTAAACTGTGCGACCTAAAGTTTAAGTTTAGACTTACGGATTTCAATACTTCGTTTGTGTGAAAGCACTATGAAACCAATACATGATTTTACTTCAATGGCAAGCCAGAGATGATTTTTACTACGCCAATTGGGGATGCCGTAGTCTCACTGGCTCCAAGCGGGAGCAGCTGGGACTCTTGTGAGGTATTCACAAAAAAAAAATTAGCTGTTACGTTTGGAATAAATAAGTTGAGTGATTGGTTTTCAAGAATCTATTGTTTTTTTCACAAGCTATCGAATGCCTGTGAAAGATTATAGATTAAGAAAATACGATATTGGAAGATGTCTAAAACAGGTAAATAGATATTTACATGAATTATTAATAGCCGTTTAACTAACATTATTTTATTTTTAGATTTAATTTGTCACTACTTGTAAAGTGGGTAGTAAAGCTAACTTTAAGTGTGGGTACTTCAACTAAGCAATCATAATAAAAAATATTTGATATACATTTTTTATTTTATTTGTCCAATTAGGAAGATTTAGAGCATTTTGCGTTTTGCAGCAGTCGTATTGAATTAAAAATTAATCAATATAAATGATTCAAATGACTTTGTAGAAAACCACTTACATTTAATTTAATTTCGCTATTTTCCACAAATAAACATTTCTCATCATAATAATGTCACACCACGAAATTATAGCTTTCTTAGAAAATTTAATACTTTGCTTGTCTGTTTTCAACGTAATAATCAATCTTCCCGCGCGTTGGTCCAACATCTACCGTGAAATTCATTGTGTTTTTTTTTCTGCAACATATTTCGATTGAAAAAAGTTGACAAGTGGAAGAGAAAAAAAAGAAGTGGGCGTTAGTACGAGGAGTGAGCAGCCGCCCGACTGTCTAGCGTAGTCTCCCTGTTTCAAGAAGTGTCGAGATTCGAGATTGCTAACAGTTTTTTTTAATAGGTCAACAGTGATCGAGGCCAGAGTTGCTCGTACGTGTCCGGCCCGATGCAGATTAGCAAGAAAAGTGGGCATTGGATCATCAAGATGTGAATGTTTTTTGCGTTCCTAGTAAAAATATATATTTACCTGTGGCGTAGCACGGTGTCTGGATAACCTTCTTAACATGTGTTATTGTTTTACACGTATTAATGGATCTATGGACACAGGGTAAAGCGTATTTTTGATAATATTAAGCGCCTGATGTGGGGGGTTCTTCTAAAATTTTCAAAAATATCATTGAAAATGAAAAATCAGTAACTTGTATATATGTAATAAGGAATTAGAAATACATGGAAGATTCTAAACGGGGTAGATAAAGATATCACGCCTCACGAATTTGCATAGCATTTGAACATAATAAGTCAACAGAGAAGTGGAAATTGTAAAGCGATGGCCTTACAAATAAAAATGTACTGCTAGGACAGGAATGAAAGCAAAACCTTTTTAGCAAATGGTAAAATAAGGAAAAGATACTGCAGGATGCATACTCTAATTGAATCAGAGTTTCCATACAAAATGTCAGCATCATTCACATTCATTGCAGATTGCAGTGGATGCTCAAGCCGCTTCCATTCCTTGACTCCTCGTTTTTTTGGTTTCACTTAAGCATTCTCCAAACTTAGTTATGTAAATACTGTCAAATACTGATGTATGAAATGATGCAACGCTGAAGAAATAAAATACCACCTAGAAGAAACAAAACGTGCTGAAATTAGCGAACAACTGTAAAATTTTTACGATGGCGCCAATATTTGAGTTGCTCTAGGCGCCATTTGGCACAGGGTCGGGGCTGGCCTTGAACGAGATTCGTCTACTACCCATTGCTTTTTTTTATTTAAAAGTTTACGTAAAATGTCTTGAAAATTAACGTTTTTCTCAAAACTGAAGCAAATTATAGGTTTCTTATTATTGAATTTAAGTGTTTCTTTTCTCACACCCACAAAGTAACGTGGATGTTCGATTACTTCAGTTACTAGTGTTTAATTTATTATCACATCGCCATCTTATGTAGCTACTTATCTATTATTATGGCATGCGTTGCTATGCCATTTAATAAAGACATTGTTTGTCCCTGTATGTCCTTTCCCATTCGTTCCGTTCCCCTTCCCCCTCCCCTTACTCACCCGCGTCCCCTTCCCCTCTCACGTTCCCACTTAGCCTTCTCCAGGATCCCCTCCCTCCTCCCCTATCCCCCTTCCCAGCTCCCCACATCCCCCTCTCCCTCCCGCATTCCATACATTAATTCCCGTAACATTCAGTTTTCAAACAGCTCGCGTGCCACCTATTACAATTTTTTTAATACAAATTTCATAATGTCAGAGCTCACTAGTAGTTCTATACAAACCTTGTCCTGACACAAACGTTCGGAAGTTATGCGGGAACACGCATTTCGGCGATTCATTTTTATTAATATAGATTTCCAAGTAGAGTATCTTTCAGCATTAGAGAATTATTGATCTACTCAAATGTAAATATACCATTGATTTCGTAGTTTCCTAATATCAATAAGTTTATTACATTCAGAATTTTATTGCACCTTCCTACACTCCAATTCCAGCTACAAGTGAAATACGTACAAACGATTTTCTACGTAATTTAGATCATTTTGATTTCACTGAATAACAATACAATCTGACGTGTTAATGAAAGTTTCAGGTTTTAAATTACCTGCTAGATGTATTTATCTTCACATAATGTAACACGTGTTTTCATACTTAACATTCCGTTAAAAATTTTGGGTTTTTGATGAATTAGTTAGTAGACACAATTAGATGGGTTTGTTGTTATAAATATGATTTAAAAAAATTATTTCTATCATTGGGAATGGTATGGTGGGATAATACTATTTCCAATTTTGAGGATAAACGGTATGGGGAAAGGAAAGAGATACTAAGTCGGAAGTCTGAGAAGTATATCGGTACGTATCTACTAAGATCTGGCCATACTGGGACTAACTTCTTAAGCCGCCGCTACCCGAATTTCTCCCTTAAACATTTGAAGTTTTAAAGCTCTTAAAAAAAATATATTTTATTCTTGAAGATAATATCTATTAATATCTATGCGGCCCGCGCCGAAATGTAAATTATATAAAATTCCCTCGATAGAAAAAAATCGAAAAGTATGCTCCAAAAATTATTATAAACACGTTTGTTTCAGATATTTTACAAGCTATGTATGAAAAAATAAAAATATGTATGAAAAAATTCACAATGTTTCTTTAAATGCTGTTTATGATAATGCCCGCGAGATTTTTGCTCTATTTTAAACGAGTCGTGTTTTATTAAACATTTTCGCAATTTTCGCATCGATTTTGTCGCTGTAAATGTTAGCGCTCTCCTCTAACATTCGAAATTTCGTATCTCTCCCTCTTCGCCTTTTCGAACCCGGTTGCAGAGCCTTAAGGCGACGCGCCTCGAAGTAATGCAAAATTACGTGGTTTTGGTTTGAAAATTAGATCGCTTAGAAATATTTTAGATGTTTTAATCAAATCCTGCAACCACTTGCATATCTTTTCTTTTGAAAACAATAACATTTGCTTACAATTTAAAAATCTCCTCCTTACGAACCCACTTTGGAATATGGTTATATTGTGTAATATGGCAAATAAGGTTTTCTAGAAAATGATCGTGGAACGTTAAAATATTTGTCGATTGATTTACAAAATAAAATTAAACGCTCTTTTTGGAGACGTTTTTTTCTTGCGAAAACCAAAATTTATAGCTAGTGCTATCGGGAATTCAAACCTTATCGCGATCTAAATAGGGAGTTTTATTATTTGCGGTCTAATTTGGAATTTAAACGACGCAGTGCATCGTCTAAATGGAATAATTTTACTACCGTATATTGCTTTTATGGCGATTTTTGGCAAAAACCTCAAATTCAAATGAATACATTATTATTACTAAGTTCGCCATCAACACACTTACGTTTTTATAGGGGTCGAGTTGTCCAGCACGTTTACACTAGTTTTCCGTAAAGACAAGGTTGAGATCTCATTGAACAAACTATACGTGCGGGGAGACACGATTAATTCACAAATACTTCGACTGGGCAATAAACTCGAGTTTAAAAAACAATTTCAGACAATGAGTCATGTGTTAAAATTGCTCGTGCATGAATGGTATATCAATATACGCATATGAATAATAAATGTTAAGATATAATTTATCGTATGGTATGAATGGCTGGAAAAAATAACCGATCCTACCTTTACCGAACCTCGCCTAACAATCCCAAACTTATCCTGAAATAAAATGCTTCTTGGCAGGGTGTAAGAACTCTGGCTTTCAGGTTGTGGGCTGTTACTCGTCGAAGACAAAAATATGATTATAATTTAAATACTAATTCCGTCTGTAACTCCGGTTCAATGAACTCTAGAACTTGGATTTGCTTTGAATCAGGGAGTCACTTTCAAAATTGGAATTGATTGTGGGAACAATTCAGACAATGGATAAAGTAGGTACCAAAATAATTTTATTTATTGTATTTAATTCATAGTTCTAAATTTGAAATGTGTATTTCTTTTGATTAAATTTTTGACAAATGTCGTAATTTTTCAAGTTCGGTAACGGTGATCATTCGAAAGATATTTTGATAATGTTTATTTTTGAGGGCAATGATTTTGAGTTTTTGGTAAATGTGCAGTTAGTCCACCTCACGGATAAGACGGAACGTTCGTGTTGTCGAAGTTTGATGCACGGATAATACGGAATGTTCCTTTTTTAACCAATAGATAATCAAATATGACATTTGTCGGAAGTACCAATCTTATAAAATAAATTCTCTAAAATAAACTCGCATTTCATCATACTTTTAAAAAACATTCCAAGTTTTGAATGGTTTGTTGGCAAAGCAGGGTTTGTCTAGCGGGCTTGTGTAATTATTTTAATACATTTTTTCCATGTTCTACTGTTATAAATACAGGTACAAACTTGTCAATGATGCATTCACTTTATTTTACGCAAAAATATTTTTTTATGATTGACAGCATTGATGAAATGTTAAAATAAAAACGATGAATAAACATGGCGTTACCGTGCGAGTGAATTAATTTTAACAAAATTAAAATGTTAAATGCATATTTTTTGCATGTTTTTTGGTCTCCCCCGACATAAATACTTACTTTTCGTAATAATAAAGCTAAATATAACTGCTTGGATAAAAAGTATTCCGTATTAACGAGTAAGCGGTTTAATGCATAAATAATGAGGTTTTTTATAAATACTTTCGGTTTAAAAATATCTATATTAATTTATGAATAAGCCGGCGCATTTTTATGCACAGATTACGGAAATTATACTTAATTTCAACAATTATTACAAGAAACAAACTATAAAAGCCCGTAATTTTTCATCTTTCAATTATTACTTAAACTATCTTGCATGTACATTAACTCCACACAGGAGGCCCTATGGAAAATAATTTACCTCAGGACCTATGTCATCTGAGATGCTGTGTGGAGGGTCTTTTTGAGGAGAGGAAGGAATAAACATTGATCTTGAAGAGATCCATGTTGTAGGCAGGAAGAAACACAGAGGCCGGCAAATCGTTCCACATCCGAGCTGTTGAACACAAGAACGAGTCGAAGAAGCGACCCGTTCTCATGGGACAAATGTCAACCGTGTGCATATGTTGGGCACGCCTTTGGTATGTTCCCCGCCTATGCACCGGTGCCAT
Source organism: Limnephilus rhombicus (assembly GCA_929108145.2). Lineage (NCBI taxonomy): Eukaryota > Metazoa > Arthropoda > Insecta > Trichoptera > Limnephilidae > Limnephilus > Limnephilus rhombicus. The sequence goes on along the minus strand of OV815279.1, from coordinate 11,645,271 downwards.
TCCATTGAAATACCGCTAGAACAATCCGCTGATATTTAGTGCCACACTTTTCTCGTTAGCCTCTCGTTTGGCGGTCTTTTATATTCACTCTAATTATAGCAAAGTATTGACTTGACTTGACACTCCTATTTTCTTATGTTTTCTCTGTTTGTCTTTGCTTTCGTGTATCATCATTTATGCTTGCAACGTACATTTCCAAATTTCGTGTTACTTTGTTGTTAATTGGAAGTAAGTCCAAAAATAAATAAATATTGATTTATTTTTAGGGTGGGTATTATGCCATGTTTCACTACCTTCTCCTTTATCCAACGTTCTGACAGCATTAAGGTATCTGCCCACTACATCGTTCCATACCACGACCGTAACCGTAGCGGCGCATGCAAAAAAATATTCTTTGTATCGATCAGTATGAAACGCTGCCCACTAGCCCGTCCCGTCACCGACCAATACCGTCGCATATCATGACCGGACTGACGGCGAATTCTCGATGACAATATTTTGCAGGTGCCGGTCCGCTCTATGCATGGCACGCGACGGTGTTAGAACGGAAATCATACGCGTATGATCCCCGTTCTAACCGCGTTGCCACTCCGTCAGTTCGTGATTTGTGTTCAGTTTTATGAGACGTGCGTAAGCGGATAGACCTATTGAACGGGGATGGTACGGACACTAACCCCGGTGTATACGGGTATTATACGTTCACTAAACCCGTTACGTACGGGTACCATACGGTGTTAGCACGTTCTAGTGGGCATAGTAGGGCGAAGCATGTTTATTTCGTGGCTGATACGTTCATAGTACGGTCATGGTATGGGGTAACGGTGTAGTGGGCAGACTCCTTTATAGTGACCATCATCAGGCAGATGTGTAATATACACATCTGCCTTGATGATGGACACTGTCATGCTCTCCGAAACGTTTTTAAAACTAAACGAAAAAAGAAATCGATAGCGCACACGGCAAAATACCATAAAAATAAATTACTATAAACCTTTTGTGAGGTATTCAGATATAATATAGCAAAACCATTTGTAAAAGCAATAAATGTGCGTCGACAGACATCCTTAAAATGAACAAGTATCTCAACGCTAGATCAGTCCCCTCAAGGATGCGCAGTAAAAGCACAGGTGGAGATATAGCCAGAAATACAGTTTAATTTAGACGAGAAGTTTAGTTTAGCCTGTTGCACAAGCTCTGCATTGGCCGCAACCGAAATAGCAGTCACTGCTATTTTCATATAGCACGCTTACTATAAATACACTCTACCGAGAAATAAACATCTCTGCTCCTTGTCCACGTGCGTACGAGTCCTCTGACTGTATTATATATACACATAATGAACACTTAACACATCCACCAACACTTCGCCAACACGCCCGCGTTTATAGGAAAAATGACTTTGATAAATTGCTCACTAACTTTGATACGATAAATTCACTTTATTAAACGTGTGATTTTAAAATTGGAGTAAATTGATTTATTTATTCATTAATTTAACATAATTACAATCATGTCCAGTTAAACTGCTTCCTAGCAATTTGTCAAATGTATTTTTAAATTAAGAATCTGTACATAATATTATATTACGTAATAGGCCACTTGCATCACATTTAAAAAAAAAAATCCGGTTTAGGCAAATATTGTAAGACATTCTGTATATATATTTTTTTTAATCATATTTTTGAAACCCTGGGGATTTTTTGAAAATTTCAATCCGAAAAATCAGACCATTTTTTATAAACCGGAAAGACGGGACATAATTTTATAGGTGCGAAAAACGATAATTACATAGCCGAAAATCATTTAAAAAAAAGAACTTTTTCCACACGAATGACACAGGAGAATATCGAGGCATACCAAAAATATTAAATCTCATAAATATTTTTTTCCTTGATCCATCTTATTGATCATAAATCATTATAATGTTCAACGTCTATATTACTAAATCAAATGTAATATACTTGTACTTGTAAATTATAGTAATACTAAGAATATTATAAAATTTGATTTTGTTAAAATCCGCACCATTATCATTATACCTCTAAAACACGTACTGACAACGTAAATTGTAAGTGGTTCTCTTCAAAACATCTGTCGAAAAATTAAACCAAATGATTCGTTCGCAGAGAACAAACAATAAATGTAGTGAACGTTAAATGTCAAATTCAAAAAATCGCCTGAAATCAAAGTGATGCCATATAAAAAAAATAAATCAGTGTGGAATTTTATAAAATTAATAGGAACATTTTCGGAGACGGGACATTTTCATGTAGTGACGTCACGAGCCCAAATAATGGATTTATTTATTTAAAAATAAAAATAACTGTACATTTGTAAAAAAATTTCCTATCATTTTCGTAATCTTAGTAAAAAAATTTATCCACACGATTTTTTCCAAGTCGTTATGAAGTCCATGGAAGTGGCCTATTATTTTAAATCATGGAATAAAATATTTATGATACACAACACACAATACGGTAGTTTAAAAAAATGCCAAAAAACTGTAATGTGTAAACATTTATAAAAAAACAAAAATAAATAAAGTCTCTCAACTAGCATTGCGACGGTCGTGGGTTCAAATACCAGCATACGCAAATAAATTTTATTCGATTAATTTGTGTAATTAAAAACTGTTAATTATGTTAAATGTTAATTAAAAACAATTAGTAGGTATATTCCATAGTGGAAGTATGTTGCCTGTAGTATGCTGATGATGCGGTGCTGATTTCTAACAGTATGGAACATCTACAGTCTCTCGTGTCTAGGATGAACGAAGTATGTATGAAGAATGAGTTAATGATAAATGGAAGTAAGTCTAAAGTCATGGTATTTGAAAGAGAGAGTGTGAAAACAATGTGCAACATAGTTGTGAATGATGAGTATTTGGAGCGGGTGGATGAGTTTGTTTTCTTGGGAAGTATTTTTTCGAGAGATGGAAGGGCTGACAGAGATATCGAAAGAAGGGTAAATGTAGGTAACTCTATTAATAGAGGACTGAACGCCGTTGGTGCCAAGAATAAAATGCCCAAAGAAGCGTAGTTAGCCGTCCATAATGGAGTGCTGGTACCTACCCTGATGTATGGCAGTGAGGCATGGAACTGGTAGAGGAAGGATGAAAGTAGACTGAATGCTGTAGAAATGAGATCCCTGAGGAGTATGTGTGGTAAAACCATGTACGATCGTGTGAGAAATGTCGAGATCCGCGAAAAATGCAAGGCTGATGTAAGCGTAATGAGTAAAATTAAGAAAGGGACGCTCAGATGGTTTGGGCACGTAGAGTGAATGAACGAGGAAAGGAGTGTAAGGAGAATATATGACGCAAATGTGAATGGAAGAAGAAGTCGGGGACACCCGAGGAAGCCATGGCACGACCAAGTGAATCAAATACTTGAATCGGGTCATGTGAAGAGTCGGAATAATAGAAGAGCATGTATCAGACGATGTATGATTGTGAATGAGGCGAGGAGTGTGTGCCAAGATCGAGTCGTTTGGCGGTCCGTCCTCTCTGCCTATCCCTGCGGGGAAAGGGCGTGATGGTTAGTTAATTCAATTAGTAGGTATATTCCATAGTGGAGGATATTCTCCGTATTGCCCTGGACTCCGTATAGCACTATCCTGATCCATAATTGAAATGGTGCTTGAAATGGCTTTAGCTGTGTTAGGTGACTAGATCTGAATAGCCAGGTACTTCCCTACCTTCCTCTTTCCCATATCCTTCCCCTCCTAATTACCTTATGCCATACCCCGAATGAGGATGCCATAGTCTCACTGGCTCCATCCGGTTAGAAGCAATTGGTACTCATGTGCCGTATTTACAAAAAAAAGAAATTACAGCAAATGAAATAAAAAAAAAAAACGAATACCAATTCATAAAAATACGTAGAATTGGAAAATAATACACAAGAAATCACAGAAAAAAACATCAGTAAAAAAATATTTTTTACGTAACCATTGAAATACGATTTTTTTACGTATATGGTGGTACTGTTGGTGAAAACTTAGATATAAAAGCAAATTTACAATATTTTATTATCTCAGTTCGATAATAATATTTTAAAAAGATGATTTATATTTTAACGTTATTTTTTTCTACTTAACTTCACTTTTTTTGTACTCCTCTATTGAAGATAAAACTTATATTTTTGATTTTTAATACAATATCTACGTAAAATTGTAATACCTCTCACATATGAACTGTATTTATTCCAATCCTAAAATGAGATTTATACTGCACCGTGACTCTGTAGCAAGATATAAAAGAAATATATAATATATATAATAAACATTATTGAAAATTACGCATTTCTTTCACATGTCGCAGTGTTTAATAATAAACTTTCAATGTGGTTTGTTATTTAAAAATATTTTCACAGACGGTTTTGCAATCCAAGCATCGGGATCGAAGACAAAAAGAATAAAGCTTTTCTTTGAATTTGGCTATATCAAGTGTCTCTAAAGAAGTGATTTTGATTTCTGATAGACACCTGTTTAAGATACAATTTTCACGTTTTAATAATGGGAGTTGGCAGAGATCGTATGTACGGTTACATTCTACGAAAATATTATCTCTCAAACATCATTTTAAAATACTGAAAATATGACACTAAATAAAACAATAACGGTGTTTATTGCATCTTTGTTTTCGTGGTGTTTTTCTGGAAATTCAGTATAATGATAACAAGCGCCGCCAGCTTTACGCAGCTTTTACTTTGACTGTGGATAATTACGTAGACAGGTTACGTTGCGTTCTACGAAAATATTATCTCTCAAACATCATTTTAAAAAACTGAAAAATATGACACTAAATAAAACAATAACGGTGTTTATTGCATCTTCGTTTTCGCGGTGTTTTGCTGGCAATTCAGTATAATGATAACAAGCGCCGCCAGCTTTACGCAGCTTTTACTTTGACTGTGGATAATTTTAGTTTTTACGTTACGACTGTTGATTATACAACGTGTTCCGTTATTTATAAGTTTGGCCGAGCAGGTGGGACAAGTTAAACGTTTCCTATGATGCTTTGTAGTTTGGAAACTTGTGTGCTTTGGTGTCTTAAATCATATTGTTTGCCGACACATATAAATATGAAAACTCTGATCAGTTGCCGTACAACGTAGCGTTTTAACACCTGGTCTGGACTTAGAAAAACCGGAGATAGAAAAGTACGAATATAACTTATTGTCGAATGAGTTACATTGTTTCTATTTTTTTCATAATATTTACAGGGTTTTGGTTTACTTCTTATTTACAGTATTTATTTGCACATTGATTTCCTTCATCCCGACTGTGTTTGATTTCCTTATTTACTTTGATTTCCTTATAATGATTTCCACGTTATCCGAGCAGGCGGGTAAAGGGGATACTAGAGAAGCCATTTTTGTTGTTTTTTTCGCTTTGCAAATAACTTTTAGATACTGGATAGTTACTATTACTGTGATAGTTAGATTAATGGTTTTAATCTAACTAACTAACTATCACACCTTTTTTTGTTATTTGTTTTTGAGGTGTTATGTCGTGTTGCGCTACCTCCTCCTTTAGCCAACGTTTCGGACAGCGTTACAGTGTCCATAATAGGGCAGGGCAGATGTCCATCATAGGGCAGGGCAGATGTCCATGATCACACATCTGCCCTGACCTGATGATGGACACTGTCCGAAACGTTAGCTAAAGGAGGAGGTAGCGCAACGCGGCATAACACCCCAAAAACAAATAACAAAAATACTTTTGTAGGCAAAGACGAAGGATACACAACCACATTCATAAATCTTCTCATACGTACTATTCTGTTATTTTGACTACCCGACTCAAGTATTTAGTTCACTTGATCACGCCATGTCTTCCTTGGGCGTCACTGACTTTTCTACCTTTCAAATTGACATAATTTGCAATCCTTTCTTCATTTATTCACCCTACGTGCCCAAACCATTTGAGGGTTCCTTACTAATCTTACTAATTTCGCTTTGCGTCAGCCTTGCCTGACGGCCGGCGTAGTCCAGCGGTAAGGCTCTTGACTCGCATACCGAAGGTTGCGGGATCGAATCCCGGCGTGGCAAGTAAATTTTATTTGATTAATTTGTGTTATTTCACAATTTATTCATTTAAAATAATATATAGTATATTTGCGGCACGTTCCAGAGTGGAAGATACTTTCAGTATCGCCCTGGTGTAAGACCACTATTCAGAATTGAAGCTTTGCTTGAAATGGCATAAGCCGTGTTTGGTGACCAGATCTGAATAGCCAGGTACTTCCCCACCTTCCTCTTCCCTATCTCCTCCCCCTCCCCACTATCTTTAGCCTCACAGCATACCCCAATTGGGGATGCCATAGTCTCACTGGCTTCACACTTGCACACTTTTAAATATCGACATTTCTCACACGATCATACTCTCGATTTTACCACGTATAAGCCTCAGGGATCTCATTTCTACAGCATTCAGTAGTCTTTCATCCTTTCTCTGCCAGTTTCATGCCCCACTCCTTCGTGAGCTGCAAGCGTCGTTTCTTCAGCGAATTGGTTTTTATTTCTGTTTAATGATTTATAGGCATATCGTAAAACCTGTGAAAACCGATGCACGGATTTGAATACTCGAAAGGTTTTTGCACTCATCGACATTGAAATATGTACCTACTAAGAAAGACGCCTGTAATATTATCAGTGTTTATTATTAATGCCGGCTCTGCAGTAAGTAAATAATTACCCGAACAGGAGAATTTATTATGCCGAATTCATACATGTTTGGTTATTGTGTTTTAATTAGCATTAACATTTAGTCTGGTCGTGCGCAATTGATACATTCGTGTATTTTGATGGTTTACATCAAATTTTTATTTAAAAAGCCCTAGATTAAAACAGTTTATTTATTTAATTTCAACGATATGCATATACCATAAGAACTGATTACATGTCACAAAATCAAAAATTATAATATAGAAATAATAAAAAAAATTGTTTAACAGATGATTGTGGCATTTGAATGTGAAATGACACCAGAGAGACAACTACGTACAAAAATCTATAGTATTAATATAATTAATATTGACTGAATAGGTTTGTTAGCACAGCCCTCTTGTACCTACCTTCCGTGCAGTTAAATAGATCTGCCACATCTGCATATCTATTAGTAACATCATGTAACCTAGGTAAAAGGGAGTGTTTCGTATACTCAGTCCTATTATTGTTACATTTAAACAGGATTTTAGATCGAGTGGTTCTCGTGGGAATATGAAATTTAATGAACTTAGTTAAATCAGGACTGTATACAGTGTGTTTGCTACCATTTGCAATTTTGAACATAAATATTAAGTCGGATATAATTCCTCGATCTGAGAGTCTTAATAAATTTAATTCTTTCATCAAGTAATTGTAGTTTATGTTTTCAATGGGAATACCGAACTTAAAATTAATGTCTTAGAAATTTATGTTGAATTTTTTCGATTGAATCTGAATGTATTTTAAAATGGGGGGACCAGATCGAGGAGCTATCGACTTGACTACGTACTAAGGATGTATACAAAAAATTTTGTGTTGAAATATTCCTAAAACCTCTGGAATTTCGAAGAATGAAGCCAAGCATTTTCATTCCTTTATTACCGATTGTGTTTATATGGGATATAAAGTTTAATTTAGAGTCGAAAATTATGCCATTAATAATTAATCTATTAATTTTAATCTATTTATCGTGGATTTTATTTTTAAACAAATCTACAGTTTTATCTCCTGTAGATAAATTTAATTAATAATTTTATCTCCTGTAAAACCTACCTAGCGCAGTGAACAGCTGTCAAAACATCTCTGTTATCTTTATAAAGTTTTTGTGAGTTTTTGAATAATATAAAGCAGTAACTTCAATAAGCCTTAGTCCCAGGATGAGCCGCTAATGCATCTTCATGTTGCTGTGCTGTTAAATGGCAGTTCTTCAACAAAACATCATTTTTTTCTCCCTGACCTCAATCGGTTTTTTGACAAAACCTTCTGTGCTTCAAATAAAGTGTAAAGTGATTTAAAGTGACATTCAAATCATTTTCGAGTGCTCAAATTATCGACGTCTTTTTAATACGATGCTTTTAATAAAATAAAATAAAAATTCAATAACTTCAAGTTTTTATATATCTACCACAACTGGTGACGGAACATTTCAGCAGTTGCCTACCGAGCACAATTATTTCTAAAGAAGATTTCGACGATAGATGTCATCTCAGTTTAAATAAAAATAATTAAATTAAAGAATAATAATAATGCGTCCAAAAATTGATAAAAGTGATACTCTAATCGAACAAAAATTTGATCGTTTCAAAGAACAGTTACTTCAAACAATGAGTGAAAGAATAAATGCACAACTAAAAAAATTTCTAACAAATGATTTTAATAAATTTTTTTCGGACATCATGAAAGAAATTCAAGTTCTGGGCAAGAAAGTGGAATCATGCTCAAATAAAATTGGTGATTTTGAAGGCGAACTAAAAAAAACTAAAGATTACTTTAAAAATGATGACACAAAAATGGAAGAAATGCAAAAAGAAATTAAATATCTTAAATCTTCTGTCAACAACATTCAACAGCGCACGCTAGAGACATCTATCGAAATCCAAGGAATTGCTGTGAAGGAAAATAAAGACATTAAAAATCCTATAGAACTTCTGTTAAAGACTCTAGACTGCAGTGACCTAGTAAAAAAACAACTCCATAGTGAATTATTACAACAACCCCGCTAAAAATATAATTAGTATTCAATTCAATTCAAAAGAATCCAAGGACCGGGTTATTAATAAGAAAAAAACTGAAGGAGTATTAAGTCCAAAAGAAATAAAATATTCGGACTCCACAGATAATATTTACATTAATGAAAAAATAACGCCATCAAATAAGGAACTTCTCTGGCTAGCCAAGTCTACGAAATCTATTGGATTTAAATATATTTGGACCAAGAACGGGCATGTTTTGCTAAGGAAAAGCGATGATTCTCCAGTCAATCGCATACAAGATACCACCACTATAAATATGTAACCACACAGAACAGTGATACTCAAATATATATTTTAATCTCTTTTATTGAAATATTTTCTAAAAAGTTTCATTTTTTTAAAATCTGGGGGAAATTCTATTTTTTATTATTGTAAATAATATAATAAAACGAATATTTTCTGATGTTTGGTCTATTATAAAGTTTGGTTTGATTAGGACCTTTTTTACTCCTTTTTTGTTTTCACTTTAACAACTGTTTTCTAGCTCTTGAATCTGTTGAAATTAAGTTTATATGTATTATTTTATTTATAAATTAATTTTTGAAATTATGTTTATTACAGTATTGAAAAATTTGCCTTTCTATCTAACACCTAAGAATGTATATTTATATATACCTATAGTACTTTATTATTAGTGTATACACTTTTTACCCAAGCTGTTCAGACAAAATGTAATCAGGATTTTTCTTTATATGCCACTGTTTTGTTTTTTTCTAGGTACAATAATATAATGTATTTAACTATTTTACCCACGCACAGGCTGCGCCTTAGTGGGTTCCCATTATTCTTATGTTTTTTTATAATATTGTATATGCCAAATGTAACAATTGGGAAAAAATAAAGGAAAAAAAATCTCGAGGTTGATCTAATTTTGCACATGTGACCTTCAAAAAAAGAAGAAGTTCACTGTATTATATTTCAAAAAACTTTTTGTAAGGAGCGGGCAATGCCGGGGACTTCAGTTAGTCAGTTGATTTTCCAATAAAACCTAAATTCAAGAATGTATTTAACTGGTACAATGGCACTAGTGGATATATATTTTTATTTATTTATTTATTATATAAGATACATTTATACAGCAAAATAACATAATAATAATATTTCAAAATAACTGTTAATATTAAAATGTGTACAAGTGTTGTTTGTATATATTTAACTAGTAAACTGGCACTTATACATTTATACATCTACTAGCTTTTTCCCGCGGCTTCGCTCGCATGGTATTAGGGAATTTCCAATCAGCCTCCACCACCTTCCCTCTCCCCACTCCACTCCCCCCATCAATCCCCCTCCCCCTCCACCCACCCCTCCCCCCACTCCACTCCCCCATCAACCCCCCTCCCCCTCCACCCACCCCTTCCGCCACTCCTCCCCCACCACCTTCCCTCTCCCCACACCACACATCCATCAACCCCCCTCCCCCTCCACCTTCCTCCACCCCTCCCCCTTCCCTTCCTTCCCTCCTTCCTCTTCCACCCCACTCCGCCTCCTCCACCTTTCCTCTCTCCACTTCATCCCCCCCATCAACTCCCTTCCCCTCTACCTCCACCCACCATTCCTTTCACCCCCTACCCCTCCACATTCCCTTTCCCCATACCACTCCCCCACCATCAACCTCCTTCCTCCCACCCCCTACCCCTCCCACACCCTCCTCCATCCTTCCCCTTAATTTCTTATACAAATTTCATAATGCCAGAACTTAACGGTAGTTTTATACGAAAAAACGAACAACAAAAAAAGAATTATCCAATTTGGTTCAGTCGTTCGGGTTTATGTGCATTCAAACATTTTCATTTTTAGAGATAGTTATTAAGTACGAATTATTATTCTTCTATTTATATTCTACCAAAAAATCCAGTACGGCAGTTTTATACTTAAAAAATGCGATATCTGTCTATCCAATTAAAACAATAATTGTTGTAACGATGTCAAAATTTGAGAATGACATTTTGCAAAACAAAGATTCTTAAATAAAAATTCTATTTTAGAAAATATATAAATTAGCGAATTTATTCGAAGTACCTACTTCCATAATAATTTGAATCGATTAAAGAATTATAGATATTATACTAATCGTGCCACCTATTGCAATTTTTTCATACAAATTTCGAAATGCCAGAGCTCTGAGCTATAGCCTAGTTTATATTATTGTAAAGTTTCATTAAAATCCACTCAGTAAAGTAGGAATTAGCATTTTATACATATTTGAATTTTAACATCAAAGGGATGTCCACAGTAACCTAATTTAAAAAAAAAAATCTTTTCCAAGGCGACAATTGGCGTTTGCAATAAATCGATTTTGTTAGCGACAGAAAACGTATGATAAATAATTTCATAACGCCAGAGATTATTCATAACGCCAAGGCTTACCAATATATATAGCCTATATATCTCGCAAATAATGTAGCTTTCTATTAGTGAAAGAATTTTTAAAATCTATTCAGTAGTTTTTGCGTGAAAGAGTAACAAACATACACCCATACAAACTTTCACCTTTATAATGTTAGTGGGATATATATTTAGCAGGTACACTGGTTCGCATTTTTTCTCGAAATCTATCAAAAAGTGTGAAAAATTGCCAAATAAATTATTTTCTTAAAATTTTAGTACTTTGATTGAACATTAGTACATCTTACGTCTTACAAAAAATCTTTTTTTTACGATTTTCTTGCTTAATCTTGGACTTAATGAGAATGAAAAATATTGTGCTATATTTTCCATCACAATTTTCGCTAAAGATTACGACGAGAGCAAACTGGTGTAACTATTTATGGTAATAACTTAAAGTTTAACATTTTATTGTATAGAATTTTATAATAGTTAGATTGTATAAAGTGTAATTTTTTTTTTCAATTTTCCGTGATCCTTCTGAAATAACCTTTAAATTTTTGCCGAGTATCTTAATAACGGACGAACGTTATCCGTTTTTATGACATGAATGTAAATATATAAAATCTAAAAGATAACAACAACCTCTCTACTCTCAAATTTTAATATGTTACTAATGGATTTGTGAATGGATTTCAAGAGATAGGCAAATTTAAAAAAATCTATACAATATTACTCCAGCCTTGTGTACACGCGTATATGAACTGAGCACGGGGAATTCCACGCAAAGAATATACTATTACATACAAATAGAGAAAAGTATTTTTAATGATGCCATTAAAATGATATTTATTATATTAGTAGCTGGAAAGCGAATCATCGTCCCCACCTCCAAGTCTCATGATTCCAGCTTTTTATTTTTAGTCGTGTTCAAAATAATTTATTGAGGTTTCTTAGAAATTATAGCAATTTGGGGAGATCGGTATCTATTAAATAAACTTAAATGTATCACTATTTGTATATTAATAGGCGTGACTCAAACGATGTATTAAAATAAAATAGGTGTATAACCGAGCACTCTAAATAATTTTATTTCCGAGATACGTAATTAAAAAAAAACTTTGTTTGCAGCATAATTTATTGAATTAAATTAACATGTTTCTGGAATAAAAATCCCCACGTTATGATGTAATGTATCAACATTAAAATAAAAGTAAAAAATTTATAAACTCCGTTGTCGAGGGTTAAGTTCCTCAACTACGAATACGGAGGTCATAGGTTTAAGCCAAAATAAATAAAATAATCATGTGGTTTATTTCACATTCATATAAAATTATATTTTATTTTATTTTTTATATCCTCCTTAGTTTATTAGCGATTTAATTATGTAGCAACCACGCATTGTTGCTACGTCACGCTTTGGATTGCACCCGAAACGTATCGATATTTCCAGAGGCGGCGCCTGTGTTCAAATTTATGCAAGCGAAATTACTAGAGCGCCCGCCAGCCGTCGAGCATGGATGGTACACGACTGAGCAGTAAGTACCTAGTGTATCGAAACAGAGTCGTGGACCTACCTACCTCTCACACATTCCAGAAAAGGTACGAACCATTGTACGCTTGAAATGCACAGTTCCAGCGCTTTCGAGCAACTCGCCGAGTGACGATTTACCACTAATACTCCACTCGTCTGGCCATATAAAAGGCGCCCAGCAACAACGAAAGTACCAGTATTCGTTCAACTTACCGAGCAGTCGCCTCGTCTATCCGCAATCAACCTTGACCCAGTGTGTACTATTTAATATCGTAAAATTGTTACGCTGACCGTGTTTGTGTGCTTACGAATTATAATGGGAACTCATTAAAGGTTTATTTTATCACGCATCTCGTTTTTTCTTCATTTAACCACCAGCCTACACTCGAGTACCTACAATTATATAGGGTTATGGTTACAACTTTTATAATTATTTTATAAAATGAAATATCATCATAAAATAAAATCAATAACATTAATAAAAGCTTCTTCAAACATAGCAAACTTATTTTGTCATTTTAATTCAAAATTAATTGAATACTTTGTTTTTACCACTTTTATCTTAAGGCGATCCAATAGTCCAGGAAAAAATGCCCACACACGCCCTTTGTGGGAGGAGTTTAAAAATACTTGAGAAAAAGCTTTTGGAAAGGTTGGAAAAGGTATTTGAGAATTTTTTACAGGTTGATTTCGTAAAGGTCTGTAAAAAATATTAATTCCTTTTTTACGCATTGCTTATTATAACAAAACTGAAATTTAAAATTGATTTCACGAAACTAAGCGACGTGGAGTCACACGTCTGTTTCCTGCTCCGGCCGGGGCGTGACTGTTACGAAGTAGGTATGCCCAGTGCATGATTCTTGTGCCCATGCCATAAGGGTCATTTCAAGAATCCAAATTCGTAGAGTGCGGGCCGTATTGATTGATGTCAAATATAACAAAGAGAAAATGCATATTTTATTTTATTTTGTGAAGTTCGGGCGTAAATATCATTTTTTTGCGATTATTATAAAAGAAACTGAATTTGCCAAATTATACAATAAAACCATATCCGAAAAAGGGGTTTATCACGAGTTTTCACTTGAAAGTGTTTTTTAGAGACCTACTACTTTATTTTTATCCAAGCTTATTAAAAGATGTATTAAAAAAATGACCCATATTTTTGAGGGCCAAGATATGTTCTACACGCAGTATTTAATTGAAGCATCTATAATACTTCTAAGCGATCAAATTTTCAAAACAAAAACATACGATTTTGAATGAATTTGTATTATTTAGTACGGCTTCATCTTAATATATAAAACAAAGTCGGGTTAGTAACACCATTTATAACACAAGAACGGTTGGACTGATTTTTATGATCTTTGATTTGTTGAATTTGTCTCCGCCCCGGATAGCAGATTAGCTTTTAAAACATCGGAAAAATTCACGATAAAAATAATTATAAAGAAAATTCTTTTCCTCATACATTTTGATGGCACGAATAAGTGCTGCAGCAATATTGTGATAAGTAAAATATTAAATAGCGAGTGAATTCCAAAAATTCAAAAACGTCAAACCTCAAATGCGCTGATTGTTTTGCTTTTGTTCTTAAACGTATAATGCTATCCCTCTTTCTTACACACTAAATATCAACAGTCGAAAATGAGACAAACAGTGAACGTATGCCTGCACCCCTCCAAAGGAAAAATACAATAATTATAATAAATATCCCTCACATATATATAAAAAAAATGAAACTCAATTCCCGTAAGTATTTTTTTTTCTAAATGGAAAAGTAAGAAAATCACAAAAATATAAATCCGTACACAATGACATCTCTGATACTGACAAAAGCATAATGCGGACAGTTGGGCATTGATAATAATTGGTTCATTGTCTAATTTTTAACTTAATAAAAAAAACCGAATTTAATTCAGTTTACAAGTTAAAACAACAGTTATTGATTCTGGGGCGGTACGAAGTTCGCCGGGTCAGCTAGTTGTTTATAAAAACCAACATGTTTCATGATCAACGCTAACTTCTTCAGGGTTTACTTTAAATTGTATTGTAAACAACTTTTAGGTTATGCCACTGGGAAACAGTGTAATCTACCTACAGTTCTGACGTAGATATATGTGGGTGCGATGAAAAGTATTCTTTTGACTCTGTACTGCACAAGTGAAAACACCTTGACAGCTTACCTTCTCTAACGGATATCGTTCTTCTTTGATTTTGCATATCCTCGATGCCTCTCGTGTCTTCTGTGATAACACGTTTCAGGTGTTTTACGCTACGACCAACATCAATTTTCCTTCCGTCTGGCCATACTGAGGGTGTTTGCATGAATTCATTATTACATTTGAAAACCATAACGTTAGCAAAATAATCAAAGATATACAAAATATAAACAAGATAAAGAAAGATATAAACAACCCAACAAACATGAGAAAAATAAATTAAATATTTTACACACAGCAGAGGTAGAGCATTAACTAACCAAACAAGTTTCATAATGCCAGAGCTCATTCTTTTAGCTGTTTTAGTTAAAACTATTCTGATTATCGTGATTTATTTAGGTGTTATACCGCGTTGCGCTTCCTACTTCTATAGCCAACGTTCCAGACAGCGTTATAGTGTCGATGGTTAAGGCAGTAATGTGACGAAGGCGATTGTAATAATATTAATAGAGACGAAGCGATGGGGTAAACTTAATAGTTTTTCATATCTGGTACTTGATGGCTCAACCAAAACTAAACGCCGAAAACCCCATTATTTTAACTATAAACATACCGGCCCTAATGACAATGCAACGGTGTCCGAAAGTTTGGCTAAAGCAGGAGGAAACTCAACACGACATAATACCCGAAAATAAAATACGATTTTACTTTTGACCGTGAAAATCTCAATTCTTATCCAGCATTCTGATTAATTAGACTGTATTTTAAATTAGACTGTTTTATAACAACCTGACTTTTTAAATAATGTTTTATTGAAAATGTTTACGGAGGTAATTTATTTCTTTAATAAAACATGTACAGAATATACATAAAACTTCCAAAGGCCAATTCATCAGAAATCCAATATAAAACATGTCACAAATGCGAAAGATCTATAAATTTACCCTATTTTTACAGTGATCTAAAGTATCCGCAAAAATTCAAAATGTAAACTCATTATTCAGGAATAGCTGAAGTCCCCAGCGTTGCACGGGCTTTACGCCGAGTTTTTCAAAATCAGAAGTAGAGAGTAATTATTTTATTTTCTTCGCCAAGTGTGCAAAATTGCATCAAGATGTATCAAAATTCTGATAAGAGTTGGGAAAAGGAGATACAGGATATTTAAAAAAAATCAGATGGACAGTGACCTTCCTCTTATTTTGAAGGTCAAAATGAAAAAAATCTGGGATAAAACTGTAGATTTGCATAAAAATCAAATCCACGTCACCTTTCCGCGTGCCATCCCGCCACAGACACTCTTCATTTCATGAACATTCTCCAGCCCTAAAGAGTCCTAAATTCTCCAGTATTTTAAAATAAATATCAACTTTACTTTTGCCACTAATCTCCAATAGTCCTAAATTCTCCAGTATTTTAAAATAAATACCAACTCTTCTTTTGCCACTAATCTATTCATAAATGTATTACTAACGGTGATGAGGGTAGCAAATAATGTAAAATCATGCAATGTCCAGTGTGTTAACTGTAATGTCCTCCGCGTGCGAAGCCGTACCTTATTAAACTTTCTAATTAAAGTGTGTTTATCGGAAGTGACCTGCCAGGTAAGTATGTTTCTGTATCCATTTGTAAATAGTAAAATTAGTTACAACCTAAGCATTCCTAATAAATTGTACAGCGCCCTTGAGGTGATTTTTCACAAAACCGGCGCTTTATAAATTATCCAATTATTATTATTAATTAACTCGTATGAAAAATCTCCCAAATGCTCCCAACCGCCCAATAGGGGGAGGTGTGAGGCAGAAGGTATTTAGGAAGGGAAGGAAATGAGGAAAAGGAAGGTGGGGAAGTACCTTGCAATTCAATACTGGTAGACAATCACGGTTAAAGCCATTTAAAGCAACAATTCTGAATGATGGTCTTACAGTAGGGCGATACTGAATGTATCTTCTACTCTGAAACGTGGCGCAAATATATCTTCTATTATTTTTACATGATTAAATTGTGAAATAACACAAATAAATCAAATAAAATTATCTTGCGCACTTCGGGATTTGAACCCGCAATCTCCGGATCGTTAGTCGAAATAGTAACCCCTCGACAAGGCCGTAATAATCTAATTATTAATTATTATTTTTAAATTATAAACTAACGTTTAAGACAAGTGGTGTAGAGTAAAAAAACTGTTTAAGTCCGGAATCAAATTACCAGAAAGATAAGT
The DNA here is from genome assembly GCA_929108145.2 of Limnephilus rhombicus. Taxonomy (NCBI): domain Eukaryota; kingdom Metazoa; phylum Arthropoda; class Insecta; order Trichoptera; family Limnephilidae; genus Limnephilus; species Limnephilus rhombicus. The sequence goes on along the minus strand of OV815279.1, from coordinate 11,628,289 downwards.
TTTCCGTACCGTGAGATAATTCTTTCTTTAGCCCCTCGTGTGGTGGAATTTAGTGAATTAAATAAATTCCAATTATTATTTTTAATTTATAAACTAACGTTTAAGACAAGATTTTTATGCATAGCACAAAGGGTAACAATTATTATAAGCAATAATTATCAGCCTGAAACACTCATCAACATTGAAAAATCTTCCGAGAAAAGATACTTGCCGCCAACGGGACTTGAACCCGTGTCCTTCTGATTGCCATTGACCACTGAGCTATGGCGGCTTATCTAATACCCGCCAAATAATTCAATATATACTGGTGTTTCATTCAACAATTACTGATTATTACATTTTTCCACCTGAAAACAACCAACTTTATTTTTGTGAGGGAGGTATTGTTAGTACTAAATCTCTCGCTAGGTGGCGTCGAGACAAATTATGTATACATTTTTTTGGTGAAATACTTTAATCTTGTTAATTTATAAATAATTTATAAAAATGTAATAATCAGTAATTGTGGAATGAAACACCAGTATATATTGAATTATTTGGCGGGTATTAGATAAGCCGCCATAGCTCAGTGGTCAGAGTATCCGACCTGTAATCAGAAGGACATGGGTTCAAGTCCCGTTGGCGGCAAATATCTTTTCTCGGAAGATTTTTTCAATGTAAATGAGTGTTTCAGGCTGACAATTATTGCTTATAATAATCTACTTATAGTCAAAAACCCTCTCCAATGATTTTTTCAAAGGTTATTGCCGGGACTAGCGCGGGGAACTACTTTTTAAATAGTTTTTCATTATGCCAGAGCTCACAAGTGGGCATGCGCATTGCGCACAGCACCAAAGTTTCATCGCAATAGGATGAAAATGATAATTTTATGTTTACTTTAATTATCTATTTTAGTTTTATATATAAAAAACATTACTTTTCTTTTGTTAAATTGCGGTATAAGATGCATTTTCTCCGCTTTTTTAACCCGAGCTTGGCTCTAAAAAAAGGGTAATACGTAAATTAATGTATTTTTAAGAAAAAAAAAATTTAATGTATGAAAACATGTACCATTGTACCCTATCTAAATATTAAGCAAAAAAATAAATAAAATAAAAATAGTTTAGAAAATAATTTCATAACGTCAGAACTCACAATTGTATCCAGAAACCATCACGGGCATTCGCACGTCAAATCACCAAAGTTTCATCGCAATCAGGTGAATGATTTAGGAACGCATAAGTTGACAAACAAAGAAACATTAATTTTTATATATTGAAATGAATAAGGATTAATGATTGTGTAATTGATTATCATCGTATTTTTATATTATCAGAGATGACGTCAGAATTGTAAGTGGGTGCCATCCTAGAAACTGGGATAGATTCTATTACATATTTGTAATGTATTTGTACCAAATGTTCATTTTTGTTTATTGCCAGATATATCAATGTATTTTTCGTCGTAATTCAATTACTCAAATTCTAGAAAAAGTTCTAAAATTAGATTTTCTATCGAAGTTATCGTAAAAGCGTTACCCAGGGCAGACTTCATGAATCACCCCATTTACACTGAATGGATAATTTACCCTACTGCACTAGAAATGCGTTCCATTTAGATTTGAACTAATGTAGTCACTGATTCAATGCATTTTGATTCTAGCCCATTTAACACTTGCCTGACATCGCATATCGTTATCCCATTTGTATTTCGTATCGTATTTGAATTTCGATAAAACACATTTCTGTATTTGAATTAGGGCCAGATTGGACTGACTTTTTATCAATAACCACGCCCATTTTGCATTTATTAGTTTCTTATACACGCTATTTAAACAGAGAATACATCTTTTTATGATTTTTTATTTATTTTTGGGGTTTATGCCGAATTGCGCTACCTCCTTCTTTAGCCAACGTTATGGACAGCGTTACAGTGTCCAGTGTCCATCATCAGGGCATACGAGACAGGGCTAATGATGGACACTGTAACGCCGCGCTGTCCCTAACGTTAGTTGAAGAAGGAGGTAGCGCATCACGGTATAACATCTCAAAAATAAATAACGAAAACACTTTTTTTGACCGTGAAATTCTAAAATCATATCCAAAGAATACTTCAGACAAAAAATGTAAGAAATACTTACGTCACATAGGTTTTTTTCTTATGCATATCTTCTCTCTCAATCACTACGTTAGATTTTTCAAAATCCATCGAATTTGAGTGACGTTCATATCGACAATCTTTGACATTTGAACCATCTCAACTTCAATCCGTGTTTAATGCAGCGGCAAGGCTCATAACTGGGGTCTCTAAATAATCGCACATTTCAGAACACCTACGTAACTTTCACGGGCTCAAGTGTCCTGAAAGAATCCAGTACAAATTGTGCTGGATGGTTTTTAAATCAATAAACGAAATGGCCCCACCTTACATCTCCGGATTACGCGTCCCGGAAAATACCGGTCCGAGGCAATTAACCCTTAGATCAGCAACTTCGCCTGCTAAAGGCAGACTAATAGAACCTAAACGCAAGAAAAATACTAAGTTTGGAGATCGTGCTTTCGGAGAATCTGGGCCTAAGGCTTGAAATAGACTCCCTCCGGAATTAAGATGGATAACAAGCCCAACAGAGTTTAGGGCCAAAATAAAAACCTACCTTTTTGGGCTCTCGTACCCTTTATTTAAATATACCTATCTGAGAGTATCATACTTGTATTACCTATGATATGTCTTAATCCACTTTTCTTACTGAATTAAAATTACTCGAGTGTTTACACATCAATCTGTCTCACGACGAATCACATTTAGGAAGATCAAACCCTTATAGGTACTACTGCACCACCCACCATTAAATGTTGCTTTTACTTTCCAAAATACATTCATCAACTAACTAACTAACTAACTAACCATCACGCCGTTTCCCCGCAGGGGTAGGCAGAAAGGACGGACCGCCAAACAACTCGATCTTGGCACACATTCCTTGCCTCGTTTACATTCATACAACGTCTCACACATGATCTTCTATTGTTGTGACTCTTGACATGGCCCGACTCAAGTATCTTATTCACTTGGTCGTGCCATGTCTTTCTTGGGTGTCCTCGACCTCTTCTTTGCGTCATATATTCTCCTTACACTCCTTTCCTCGTTCATTCGCTCTAAACGCCCAAACCATCGGAGCGTTCCTTTTTTGATCTTACTCATTACGCTTACATCAGCCTTGCATTCTTTGCGGATTTCTACATTTCTCACACGATCATTCATGGTTTTACCACACAAGAATATTATATTACATATATTAATATTTAAATATTTTTCAGGATTAAATAACATGTGTTCAATTATGTACTCTGAGTGAGAACTCTATCTAGATTTCTTTAAATGGACAATACACAGTATTAATTTCAAGCAACCTCCCAAGTAAGTATGGTTCTGTTTTCATTAATTTTTAGGCAGCATCGCTTTCATTGGTCAAAACATTGTACATATAGTTCCGTATGAACCGGTGTATGCAATTTTTAGCCAAAAGTTGTTTTTAATTGTTTTTCTAGCTTGTTATTTTTTTAGATTTCAGAAATGTATTATAAGTATAAGTTTGTACAGCGCCCTTGAGGTGATTTTTCACAAAACGGCGCTATATAAATCATCCAAGTATTATTATTATATTTTTGAATGTAGCTATCACTTTGTGGTTATCCATTATAGAAAAATGAAACAATACAACTTTGTATAAGCCACTTATACAGGGTGTTAAGGGACGTACTTGACTTACTTTAACCAGTGATTCCTGACATTATTTGGAGTAAAAAATGTAAATGAAATTTTGGTCTCCGGTGACTTTTTTGACGACTATTTTTTTTTTTTTTTTTCAAAAAATTTTTCTTCAATATCAAACAAAAAAATTTCTTCCGCACGTCGTCACTGGTCACTCAGCCGGGTGTCTGACGAACCCCTTACCCCGCCTCCAATTGTTCAATAACTACAATTTTTTTATGTTTTTGTAGAAAAAATAAAAATAAAAAAGATCAAAAATGTCACCGGAGACTAAAATTTTATTTACATTTTTTACTCCAAATAATCTCAGGAATCATTGGTTAAAGTAAGTCAAGTACGTCCCTTAACACCCTGTATAATGCGTAAATCCGACCGGTTTCGGAACAAACGTTCCTTCTTCAGGGAAAGCTTATAATAATTTAATTTCACTCTACATTAATACCTACCCATCCAATCTACATTAATAACTAGCAACGGCTCCACTCCTACCATAATAAAACATTGTTCGAAACTGTCAAATTATTATAAGCTTTCCCTGAAGAAGGAACGTTTGTTCCACTTTTGAAATTCGTTCTACGGAAGAAATTGGAAAATAGATGTCCTAGAGTAAGTAGGTATTTGATTTGAATTATTTTATTTGATGAAGTCGCTCAAAATTTATGTGCGCATAGATCTTTTAAACTACGCAACGGATATTCATGCGGTTTTCACCAATAGAGAGAGTGATTCAAGAGAAAGGTTTATATGTATAAAAACATGCTTATTATAGTAAAGAAAAGTCGAGAAATTCAAATATTGAATTCAGGCAGCGGGCAGCTGGCAAGCGGGTGGTGTGGATTTTATAAAGGTTGGGTAATGGCGTTGTGTTTCGTTAGCCACAGCAACGTGTGGCCGGGTCTGCGAGTTCATAATAAGTATTTATAGTCAACTAAATAACATTGATATTATCACACTTTGTGAAGCTTCGATAGGTGAAAACAATGTAAATCTATACAAAATACCCGCATTTAATTCATTCCATTATTGCCGCAAAAAAAGTTCTGGTGCGCCGGATTTTTTTATTATAGTTTATATTAAAGAAAACCTCATACTTGAAAAAAATTATATAATACCTACTACATTCGAGTCCGTCTACGGAACCTTTTCAGTAAACAAATTTAAACGCATTCATTTGTTGGCACTTTATCGACCCCCAAACACAAATAAAAATACCTTCTTACAACAGCTAGAAAACATAATAGAAAACATTAATATTAAGGAAACCGTCTTGCTACTTGGAGACGTTAATCTGAATTTGTTAAGTGAAAACGACTCGATAATTCGACAATACGAATATCTTATGGCAAACTACGGTTTAGTGAAATTTATACATGACATTACGAGGGAAGCAGTGGTCATTACTTGCGTTAATTACGTAAATTGATAGGTTGCGACACAACTGCGACGTGTCTAGATCACATATATATTAGAGAAAAAGAGAAGTCTGAATTGTTCTCATGCGTATGTGAAACAAGGATGGCTGATCACTACATAACTACCGCGTCTATATATCTTCCTACTAGGGACACCGAAATACCGCACCATGAACAGCACTATCTGAAAAAAATGTTGAAGAAATGATCATGAAAACGGATTGGAACTCAATTCAAATTCACACTAATCCAAATATCATATATCAAGATATTAAATTACACTGTAACACAATCTATGAAAAAAATAGTTTCAAAAAATTAGTAAAAAAAACTTATCGCCACAACCAAAAAAGTTGGTTGAATAATATCTATTAGAAAATATACAAACAAGGGATAAATTATGGAGAAAATGGAAAAAACATGCCAACAAACAAGAAATTTGAAAAAGACTCCAAAACATACAGGAATAATTTAAATAAGCAAATGTTAGATAAAAAAAAACGTACTACAATAACAAATTCAATAATTGCTTTAAGGACATTAAAAAAACGTGGAACGAAATAAACAAAATATTGGGGAGAAAAAACAAATCCAGCTGTGACGCAGTTATATCGAAATATTTCTTGAAGACCACACCTACTGATGTAGCTGCTGAAAATTTTACAAATTTCTATGACGAGGGAGTTAACAAGTTATTACACGAATGTGATATCCGTGCGTCTTCATACCTGCTCGATGAATTACCGCACTCTATGTACATACCCAGAGCTAGCGTAAAACAAATTGAATATATTATCGGCCTATTGAAAAACTCAAAAACACCGGGATTGGATCAAATACGTATGATGCATATTTAAATAAATTTGGTATCATTGACGAATGTCAGTACGGATTCCAGAAAAAAAAGCTGTGACGCACTACTAAAAAAATTTACTAATTTCATAAACACCGAACTCAACTCTCAAAAACATGTACTTGTACTCTTCATTGATTTCTCTAAAGCCTTTGACACACTATCACATAAACAAATAATAACGGCTCTACAAATCATTGGAATCCGAGGTAAACTGCTTACTCTCTTTAGTAACTACTTATCAAATCGAAAAATGAATGTAAAAATATTGAATGTGATTGACTAAATGTAAATTTATAAGATCTGGTGTACCACAGAGGTCAATTTTGGGTCCAAAATTATATATAATTTATGTTATACCTATGTCGAAACTATTTCGAAAAGCGCGTAGATTCATTTTCGCAGACGACACCGCACTTATAGTATCAAATGAAAATCCACAAATAGCGATTCAAGAATTACAAATCGACTTCTGTGTGGGCACATGATTTAGGATTAGTTATAAATGTAAAAAAAAAACAAAATGCGTGTATATCAGATCACCAAGTTTGAAAATATGGAATATTCGGAATCTAACCGCACATAACCTTGAATGCATCCATAGGAAAATAACAATAAATTGCCAATGTGAAAAAATAGACTTTGTCAAGGAGTATACTTACCTGGGATTAAAAGTAGATAGCACATTTAAATGGGAAAAGCAAGTTACTAAAATATGTAACCAGTTAAGAGCTCTGACGAACAATTTCTATAAATTAAAATTTGTCTTGCCTCATAGCACACTCAAACTAGTGTATTTTCATTGGTGGAATCTATTCTCAGATATGGAATTCGAAGCTGGGGAAATACAAGCATGATTTATATTAAGTACGTACAAAACTTGCAAACCTCTATCGTAAAACAAATTGTATCACCATATATATATATAGACAAAGACACAATGTGCAACTCTTATATTGTGCTGAGGGCCTACTCTCAATAAAAGGTATATTCTGGTTCCTAACCATTAAGGATAACTGGGGAGATAATACTTACAAAAGACCACTGGTACATAGTCACAGCACACGTTTCACAGAAAAAAAGGCCTGAAAATATCCAATAAGTATGGAAGCCGAACGCTGGAGTACTGTGTACCAGTGATTTTTAATAAGCTCAAAAATAATTTTGCTTCAGAGTTAAATGAGAATTTAAGCTTGAAAACTGAAAAAATGTGTATCTGTAAAAAAAAAAAAAAAAACAAAGAAAAAAAAGAAAGATTGGTGATGTTATGGCAGTTAATTTTTAAAATTATTTTTAAATATTTGTACCTTTTTCTTAAATAATACCAAATCTGCTATTTTATTAAATTCTTCGGGAAGATTATTAAAATATTGTATCCCATTAATATATTATAAACAAAGAAAACAAGAAAGATTGTTGATGTTATGGCAGTTATTTTTTTTTTTTTTTAAATATTTGTACCTTTTTCTTAAATGAATACCAAATCTGCTATTTTATTAAATTCTTGGGGAAGATTATTATAATATTGTATCCCATTGTATTGGTTGTTATGTTATTGTATTATCCCATTGGTTGTTTTATCCTTTTTTTATTACATTTTCTTCAAATATTTGTAATATTAAATCTTTTTACAGAGGTCTTAAATTTCCTTTACATTTTTGAAATTACACATATAATTTTTTAAAATTCTAATATTAACGAGTGTATATTGAGATAGAACCTGCGGACAAGCAGCCATGTGGCGGCTTCGCGGGACTACCGATAAATTGTTTAAATTACATATTTATGTAAACTATGTTTTTGTTGGATAATTAAAAAAAAAAAATCGACTTCTCTTAAAAGATGATCAGTAAAGTAACCATCAATGTATCTATTTTTATATATTTTTTTACTTCAATTTATTTTTATTTTTATGTGAACACCGCACATGTCCCTACTGCTTCCAACCGCGCGCCTGGAGCCAGTGAGACTATGGCATACCTAATTAGGGTATGTTGTGAGACGCAAGGAAGTTGGGAGAGGAAGGAGATGGGGAGGAGGAATGAGAGGAATTCACATCTAGTCACCAAACACGGCTAAATCCATTTCAAGCAACGTTTCAAATCTGAATGGTGGTCTTGCACCAGGGCGACACTGAGAGCATCTTCCACTCCGCAACTCACTGTATAGGAAGCGTACCCATACTACGTGACCCACTTTTTGCAATTTTTACCCCCCCCCACCCCCTCGGTGACTACGTGTAGTATATTCCAAGACTGCCCCCTCCCATATATATGGTTTTGAACAATTTCTTGCTAACAAAATGTTTTAAAAAAAAAGTTGACTTATATTTGTCTTTATTTATGACGTCAAGAGTGCATGCATATCTACCTATAATTAAAAGTGGAAAAAATATTAAAAATTTAGAGGAAAAAATATAAAAAGATTTCTAGATTGACTACGTGATAAAAACCTAACCACCCCGCCCCCCATTATGACCAAGCATGGTATTTTGAAGATCCCCCCCCCCCTAAACGGGCCACGTAGTATGGGCACGTTCCCATATTATTATGAGTGATTGAATTGTGAAATAGCACAAATAAATCAAATAAAATTTCGCCTCCGGATCGCAAGTAGAGAGCTTTACCCCTTGACCACGGAGGCCATCAAATAGAACTTTGACAAGTGACTTTGTGTTAACCTAAAAATTCTAGGATTTTACAATACTAGAGCTCACCGCTCGAGAAAGTTGAGAAAATTTGGTTAGGAAAAATCTAAAAAAAATTAATTTTGCAGAGAAATGCTTTTTGTAAAAATAATGTAGTAGTAATCTGTCACAAGAAAATTAATTATTACTTATATACGTTTTATAAGTTACTAAGTTTTAGTTTGATAAGTTACGTCCAAACATCACATAAACTCCATTACAAAATTGTTAATCCATAAATATGGGGGGGGGGGGGGGCACGGGGGCACAGGGCATGTGCCCCCCCAGATGGTATTTTTGTGTACTGTGGAGATTCCATCACAGTACATACTTAGAAGCTAAAACTGTCTTTATTAAACATTTAATTTTTCGATCGTTCTGACACTTTCATAAACCTTCCTATACATACTTGAAATTGTAGAAATAAACTTGAAGTGATGCTTCAAGTTTATTTCTAACAGTAATTGTTGATTTTTTTACCCGTCCACCCCTTGTGCACGCCCAGAAAAAAATCTTAACAGTAACTGTTGATTTTATTGCGCGTCCGCCCCTTGTGCCCCCCCCCTCCCCCAGAAAAAAATCCTAACAGTAATTTTTGATTTTTTTTGCCCGTCCGCCCAGAAAAAAATCCTATCAGTAATTGTTGTTTTTTTTGACCGTCCGCCCCCTGTGCCCCCCCCAAGAGAAAAATCCTAACAGTAATTGTTGATTTTTTGCCCGTCCGCCCTTTGTGCCCCCCCCCAGAAAAACATCCTGGATCCGCCCTTGTACCAATGTACACGTAAGTGACATTAAATTAATATTGAACTCTCCGAATGTTCTACCTGTTAGTGTTAGAGGATTATCTATAGATATAAAAATCTCCTGTATTGGTATTTGTGGTGGCATTTTTTATGTATATTTGGTAGATATAAAAATAGGCCGCAAAGTAAATTTCATACTGCAAGGTGATTAGGGTGTCCCTATCCAGACATTTTTTTCTATTATTTTGATAATTTTTTTTGTGTTTTTTATTTATTTGGCATCAAAAAATACCTACAACCTTAAATTTTTACCCTCCTACTCCCACTCTCCCATTTTTTAATCACAATTTTTGTATGAACAAATTTAACAGTCGATCGTGGTTCGTATTTCAAACAGAACGAATTTATTTATGTTGTTTTTACACTTGTAACTACTTTCTTTTAATTCAACCATGTTATAACATTTAATGTTGTGTCATGTACCTGCTGAAAAATTACAAAAAAGTTGTTAAGCAGACTTGAATGAAAATAAAGGAAAAAATCTGCACCCCCGGGTACCCGATTTGGCTTCCGTAATTAAGACACAGGTAGGTCGTAACTTTACATAATGGTTACCTACGTCAGGTATGTTAACTGAGAGCAGGTAAACTACGTCAGCCAAAAGGTACACGCGTCATACTGGTAGACAAATTATTTAATCGGTCCTCGAATTCCATGAAACTGAACACACAGGGGGGCTTCCTTCATTGTAAATGAGCCCGTCGATCACTTTATTTATTTACGTAACGTAGTTAAAACAAATCATCAGTACAAATTATCCATCATTAATAAACAGAGCAGATCAGTCCATTATTAATAAACAGACCCGTGAAAAATTTGTCGGTGAAAAATAGATGCCTTTTTAAAAATAATAGTAAAATAAACATGTGTGCAGTTCTCACAAACCTTCAGACAATTAAACTTCGAGAGAATGTGACGATTGCAAAGTATCAGGAGTAGGATAAGTGTATGGTTTATTTATTATAATATTGTTACCAAGTTATTTAACATTTTATTCTACGAAGCACCGCACACAGACGACATCGATTAGTCTAGGTATCTCATTCTCTCGCAGGCTAAATTCTATAGACGTATGTGTTTGCCTCTTTTTAGTGTCGCTCGTTTCACTTCAAGTTTTCATTTCAAAAATTTGTGTGCAGTTCACACGCGGTAGAAGTGAAACCTCCAGAAAACTAAAGTAGACAAGAGTGGGGAGGCTACGAAGCCCCGCACAAAGAGGAGACCAATTAGTCTATCTCATTCTCTCGCAGACCAAATCCTACTGAAGTTTGTCTGTTTGTCTTTTTTTAAGTTTCAAATCGCAATGGTGCTAAAGAAGTTTTCACTTCAAAAAATGTATATTGAAATTTCGTTTTTTAATTTATTCATTGAATTGTTTATTGATCATTACACTAACAAATAGGACTCTTAGTTTTGAATTATAATTTTTAAGATACGTGAAAATCTTGTATTGGATTTTATATGTGTTTTTAATTGTAATGTTTTTTAATTGATTTTTTATGCATAATTTAAAAAAATATTAGCATTTTGCACTCCTCTATATAAGCAATAAGTGTGCGAAGTTTCATACTCCTCCGTCCGTGCAATTTTCGTAAAAAGGGGTACAAAGTTTTTGCTTAACGCATTAATATACCGATTTTTATGAATGTAAATAATCCGTTGATTTTCCTAAATAAATAATATAAAAAGAAACAATATGATATTGTACTGAAAAAGAGAATTATGTATTTAAAAAAATCTTTAATGTTATATGTACAACATGCAGCATGTGTATATTCTTAGTGTGCCTTATGTAGCCAAGAATACATGTAAAACGCACAAAAATCGCTTGCAAATGGAATCTGGAAATGCTCGATTTCAAGCGCAAATGTGGTTTTTATTTATTTTGTGAAAAATTTCACAAGAAAGAAAAAAAGTTAATCAAGGAAAACTGTCACAAATAATTTAATACACAAAATTGTATTGAAAAATGTTGTTTCTTATATGCATTCATTGCTAACGATAAAATATTTTTGTTAGTATTTACAATTTTTATTTTTCATAAAGTAACTGGAATTTCATATTAATTCTACTCCAGGGAAACGATTGGATAAACTTAAATTTTATTCATAACTAGCTGGTACCCGGCACGCGTTGCGATGCCATATTCAAAGAAGTAAATTGTTTCTACCTGTATGTCCTTTCCCGTGCGACCCTGGTCTCCTCCCGCGTCTCCTCCCGCGTCTCCTTCCCCTCCCACGATCCCCATCCATCTTTCCCGCTTTTCCTCAACCCCATTCCCGCGTTCCATACATTCAGTCCCAGTACATTCAGTTTTCCAACAGCCCGCGTGCCACCTATTACAATTTTTTTATTCAAATTTTCATTTTTCATACATTACAAATATTCATTTTTTTATATTTTAAGATCAATCAATCAATTTTGGTAACTAACATAGGTACCTATTTTAAATATCTATAATTCTTGATTCGATTCAAAGTATGAGGCGAGTACTTCAAATATATCCTTTAATTTAAAGGTGTTCGAAAATATAATTTTTATTTAACAATCATTGTAAAATGTCATTCTTAAGTTTTGACATTTTTGACAGGTTTTCCAAGAGTTTTTGTAAAGATTAAAAAACTTCTCAGGTATATTGTCATGTGGTTAATAATAATCCAAAAACGTTCGCGGGGGTTTAAAGAAGGTATTTGGAAAGTTTCAAATATTTACTATGCTTAATTTAGCAACGCGTAGCGGACATACATACATACAAACATTTTTAGATTTTTATGTATATAGATACATCAATCTAAGTTAAACAAAAGAATAGTAAAAATCTAAAGTAAAGACAAATTGAAAAGAAATCAAGTAGGCTAAAAAAAAATGTTAGATATGATCTGAAATGTTCGCGGTCAAAAGTATTAGTATTCAGCTTGCATAGAAATATTGATTAAGTAAAAAGGTAGCGCAACACAGCAAAATAGTCCAAAAATAAATCACAATTATTAAAAATAAAGTATTTGAATTTAAAGAAAAAAAAATTCATCCAGCAAAAAGTATGACTTTTGATGGATACAAAAAACCGTAAGGTGTCAAGGGCCCGCAACCCCGATTTGTACCGATTTATTACATATTTCCCTTAAACACGGTAAGTTTTAAAGCTCTTAAAAAATATATGTTATTCTTGAAGATAATATCTAGACTTTGCCCGTGCCGAAACGCAAATTATATAAAATTACTTCGATAGAAAAAAATCGCAAAGTACGCTCCAAAAATTATTATTAACACGTTTGTTTCAGTTATTTTACAAGTTATATGTATGAAAAAATTAACAGTGTTTCTTTAAATGCTGTTTAAGATAATGCCCGTAAGATTTTTGCTCTATTTTAAACGAGTCGTGTTTTATTAAACATTTTCGCATCGATTTTGTCGCTGTAAATGTTAGCGCTCTCCTCTAACATTCGTAATTTCGTATCTCTCCATCTTCATCTTTTCGGGCCCGGCTGCAGAGCCTTACTACTGATTCGAAGACGAGGCCAGAAACAAACAAGCTATTTGGCAAATGGTCGTAACAATCAAAATATTTCTAGCAGCCACTAATGATTTTGCTAAACGAGTTTCGGCAGCGCGCCGGAGGGAGCATTGCTACATATCGGCGAGTGGATAGACACACTCTAACAGATAATCAGATCATAATAGATAATTGACTGAATGCGTAATTATCTAACGATGTGGTTTGGGCTCATCGGGCTTCCTACTGCGGACCTATAAATGCATGCGGAACTTATGCACAATATCACTGACCTTCCAGCTGCATACCGCAACATGTCTCTACCGCCAATAATAGTAAGACCTCAAATAATTTTGATTTATTATGAATTCTCTGTGTTCTCACGTTTTTTCTCTCCGTCTTTTTAAACTCTTTTCTCTCCCTTTTTTTAATCTCTTTGTGGATCTTTCTCGAATGCCATTATGCCCGCTTCGATTTAACAGAATTACCTGTAGGAAGTTTTGACTATCAAAATATTCTAGCATTGGTATGTTTCTATTCGTACGTACTCACTTAACCGCATCCATGGCAAAAGCAAAGACTTAATCTAATATCTTTAAATATACGTTCATCAATTTCTAAAACACATTTGCTAAATACCCCGCACTGAATATTTTAAAATTTATCTAATACAGTTGGCTGAAAGATGTTTCGTTTGTTTTTACTTGCGTTTTCTGAATCGCCTCCGGGAAGTATTGTAATTCGGTAGTAATAAACGTTGTTTGAATTGAAAAAAACTCAACCCAATAACTGAAGATAATATTTTTGATTATAATAAATTTTACAGAATTATTATGGGTGCAATATCCAAAGATAATGCTTAAAGTCTATACAATTTTTAGGTTAGTTAGGTTATTAGTCCATTCCCCTAAAAAAATCGCAGGTTTTTTTAAACACTGGTGACTTAGGCGTATATTAATTACGTGAGCTCAGAAAAAAAACTGCTAACGTAATTAATGTATGCCCCTTGTATGATTGTTCCGAGACAATTTAGTGCTAGTGTCCAGACAATAATAAATATCAAAAATATTTTTCACTTGTGTTAGCATGGGAACATTTTTCGGCCTTTACATTTTTATTCAGGTGTTTAGTTCCCACCAACGATTTCGTAAATGCATTTCGAATAAATCAAAACATTTCTGTAATATTTGACTTGATAGCCGACAAAATATTGGGATTCACACCTTAAATACGTTATCCAATTATTTTTGAATGTTCGCAGGTTTTTTTATTCTCGTGCCTCTCTTTGGGGATGGCAGCTTCCTACACTCCTTTCTTGGAATACGGCCCCCCTCCTGTAGGAGTTCTGCACCCCACCCTTCGTGAAGTAGTACCCCTGTTGGACCAGCCCGATCTGGAGCAGAATTTGGTGCATCCTATTTTTCCAATTATCGACCAGGAGCAAACGGAGCAACCTTTGTTGGAAAGTCTAGTACAGCCCCAGTTTCAACAAGGTTCGAATAAACCCTGTTTTGCACATCATAAATCGGCGCTACCTTGTTCAAAGAAACCTCAACTGGATTCTAATAAACCGTGTTCAGGACATCTCGACTCTGCGCAACCTTGTTCACAGCAAATTGAACATGATTCACAGCAACCCTGTTTAGGACATTCCAAGTCTGCGCTCCCGTGCTCAGAGCAACCTGAACATGGTTCACAGCAACCCTGTTCAGGACATCCCAAATCTGCGCAACCTTGTTCAAAACCTTGTTCACCCTGTTCGGAACAACTTGAATCAGATCAACCTCACTTGGATCGCCTTGAGAATGAACAACCTAGTTTTGGTCAACCTGGTTCAGAGCAACATCAAATTGTGCAACCCGTAGATTATCCTATCGTCAAGCAACCTCTGGAAGTGAGTCCTGACCAACCAATTGTCGTCGTTCGAGATGGCGTGGGCCAGTATAGCGTGGGACACGAGATCCAGGGTCCAGATGGACAGAGAGTCAGCGAACAAGGACACTTAATCACCACCAACGGAGGCTGGGAGTACGTCATCGCCAAGAAGGGATCTTACTCCTACACCTCTCCTGAAGGCATTCTGGTCTCAGTAGACTGGGAAGCCGATCACAATGGTTTCAGGATCATAAAATCTTCTGTGTAAGATCAACTAGCATCGACATCAGTGTTGGACTGGCAAACAAATTCTACCCAATAAACCTTAGTTTACTATTACACAACACAAAATAATTCTTAATTTTAAGCTCCGCGTACTTAGAATTCACGCAGATGTTTAGTTATGCGGTAATTGTAATAAATTATAATAATTAGGGATGTAACGATACTCATTTGGACCAATTCGATACCGGTTCTAATTATCGTAGTCAATATCAGTTATGCCGATGTCGATACGACCATGTACACCATGACTGATTAGATTGAATATATTACGATATAAATGGCCATGCATTGTCCATAAATAAAAAAAGAACATTATTCAAAAGAAGGAAAGTTGAAAAATGAGGATATTAATGTGGAGATAAAATTATAAGCAAAATGAGAACATTGTTATTTTTACTATTTTTTAATTGATAAAATAACGTTTAAGACTAGATTTTTATGCATAGCACAAAGAGTAACAATTATTATAAGCAATAATTATTAGCCTGAAACACTCATTTGCATTAAAATAATCTCCCGAGAAAAGATACATGCCGCCGACGGGACTTGAACCCTCGTCCTTCTGATATCCGGTCAACTGATCTTTAACCACTGAGATACGTCGGCTTATCTCCTACCCGCCAAATAATTGAATATATACTAATGTTTCAATCAAAAATTACTGCTTATCACATTTTTCCACCTGCAAACAACCAACTTTTATTTTTATATGGGAAAGGCATTGTAAGTGCTAAATCTCCGTGGTGGCGTAAATAGTGGCCCTAAACAGGTGGCGTTAAGTATGTCTACATTTTTTGGTGAACATACTTTAACTAGTCGAATATTAGTTATTATTTACTTGAAAGTCCCGTCGGCGGCATGTATCTTTTCTCGGGAGATTTTTTTAATGTAGATGAGTGTTTCAGGCTAATAATTTTTGCTTGTAATAATTGTTGTAATTTTTGGTTGTCGTTAGTAAATATTAATGTTTATTTAAACATAATTGCGAAAAAATGAATAATATTGAAATATTCAACTTTATAACGTGATACTGAATACACTCGTTACATCCCTAATTACAAGAGATTATTCATAAATATGTTCCAAGAAATAAACCATATTTTAAGTGTTATTTCCGTTGCAGTAAGTGCACATTTCCATAAAATATAGGTGATTTTTTCGCCATTCGGTGAGAGTTTAACGACTTGAGAGTGAGAGAATATGTTATTCTTGTCGATAAAAACTGACTGAATCAAAATATTTACCGGGAAGAAATAAATAATATTTTTTATTGCTAGAATGTTTAGCTTCACTGATCATTGGCCCAACGAGATATTTCGGAAGGCCCGCTGTGCTAGTCCGCCTCTGATCATAATATAGATTGACTTATGACTGTATTTTGCACCTGAGCTTACTTAAACTTGCGTTCGTTTTTTCTCATGTACCTGTTTATAAAATTCCTCCTGTGCAATTATTAAAAATCAATGAAATGTAAAACACCGATATTGTATTTTATTCAATTACATATTTTCAGAAACCAATTCAATAATATTTGTAAAAATCCTCATGTATGTATGTCGAAAAATGATCTTTATTTTCCGGTGAATATGTTGACAATAAGTATCAACATATTTTTTATATATTATCTCAAATTCCATGACAATTCAGAATCGTAAAAGTTTAAAACCCCTTTGAAAAGTCATTAAAAGTTAAGAAAAAAACCCTTTTAAATACTTTTCAAAGAAGGTGTTAAAGTTGCATGATTCTGTTTTGAGTTATCTGGTCACCGGACGAATCATTAAGGTCCCTGGCTGAGGGACGAAATCTTTTGACCAATTCAGCAAAACTTACGGAAAATCGTCTTACACCGCACTAAGAGGGATGGATACATACATACATCCAACACTCCTGGACGTAACGATCCACCCTTTCCAAAAATACCCTCCACACGGCATCCATAAAGATGACAAGTACTCTGAGGGAAATTATTTTCCTGCGTGGGGCTAATGTGAAAAAAATGAAAACTTTTTATTTTGGTTAATTCATTTTATTTTCCTCTCTATGAATTGTGCTCAATATATCTAATTTTTTTGTATTCTATGTAACAAGCCACATAATTTGTTCAATATATTTGCAACGGGTGATACACATGGCAAACGTTGATTACTGTTAATAAACAACACAAATATAAGTACATGTTACATAATTAATACAGTTACTTGAGAAGATACATTAGGTCACCATACTAGGCAGCTGCCTGTTTCATGGTGACCAACGGAGGATAGTTTAAAAAAAACGCCAAAGTTGCCTCGAAAATAATCACAAATAAGTAAGGTAGCTGTTATGTATGTACGTAAATACACATACATACATATATATATATATATATATATAAACATGTATTTATGCATACCCACACATACATATATATTCATATATATATACATACACATACATATATTCACTTACATACATACACACATACATGTACACACACATACACACATATGTGATATTAAATTATATTTGTTTTTTTTTTAGCGCGGAGCGAAAGATACAGATTTAAAACGGTTTATTAAATGGATTTTCCTACGTTTACTAAATAATAATTGTCGTTGGTAGATGATATCATTTTAGTCGAAATTATCGCGAAAATGAACTACACCAAATATCAACAACGCGCAAAACTTCAAAGAAATCTTTTCTTCGTAGTCGGCATCCTTTTATACGACTACTAAAGCCGAAATATAATATGAAGATTTACTAACAAAATACAGGAAAACTTCTTAGTTTTAAAAACGGACAAACTGATTTTGAAATCGGCCTAATTTCTATACAAACTTTTGCTGTTATGCAATTGCATTTTTTTAATGCAAGGCACTCCTCGGCAAATTTATATTTGTCAAATCGAAACACTTTTTAAGTGACTGATATTATAATTTCTCGTTCGAAGTTTTATTCCAACTTTATTGCCACAAAATAAAATGAAATATTTTCATAACCGATTTTTTTTCACGTAAATAGTGTCATCTGTGTATTGAAACGGAAGCTTCGAATGTGGAAACTAGTGGAAACAGATTTAGAAAATATTATGAACGACATCTTCTGGAAAAGCTTCGAAGCTTGATGAAAATCACATTAATACATTACTTTGTCAAGGAAAGCTTTTCACGAAGATCTTTACAAAAATCCACGAAAGTTTGTAGATTTTCGCACAGAGTGCTAGCAATTTAAGTTTCTATAATATTATCATTCGGAAAAAAGTTTTTACTAACATCTCTTTAATTTCGAATCGATTTATATTTAACCGATATATGCACTTTTAACAGTATTTTCTACATGTTGGGTTTAGTGTCATGACTACGAGATTAGGGTGTAAGCAAAAATTACAGGATATCATAGATTTATATTTTAAATTATTTAATAATTTTATTTTAGTAATTTGTTAACAATTAATTAAAATTGTGTACTACATTTTTCTTGCTGGATGTGGCTCCTACGGTAATTCTTGAATCTACCAATTGGTGGAGACTTTCTAGTTTCTGGCAGCGCATTATAATACTTCATCCCTTTGTTACTCTGGCCTTTTTTGGATGTCTTATTTCATTGCACGTCTTTGCGTTATATCTGTAAATGTCCTTGTCGTATACAATTTTACTTTAAAAGTATTTTGTTGGTAGGTTTTTCATTATTTTGATGCATAAATATTATCGCGTTCAAGGTCAACATCTGCTTCACTGCTAGCTATTTTAGTACCTTTGTAATTTTATTTACTTTTAAAATTTATTTCACTTTTTTATTCTCATTGCTCTATTTTGGAGTATTTTATTCACCGTCGTTTACGCAAGAAAAGAGACATTGAACGTTTATTTTTTGAATACAATATTAGCGACTTTATTATTTATTACTAGCTTTTTCCCGCGGCTTCGCTCGCATGGCATTAGGGGATTTCCACTCAGCCTCCTCCACCTTCCCTCTCCCCACTCCATTCCCCGAATCAATCGCCGTCCCCCTCCACCCATCTCTCCCCCCACTCAACTCCCCCCATAAACTTCCTTCCCCCCACCCCCTACCCCCCCCACAACCTCCACCATCCTTCCCCTTTCCCCTTATACCCTCTCCTTCTCCCGCCCCTAACCCCCTTTCCCCCACCCTCGTCCCCCTCCCCACTCCCCCCCACTCCCCCCCACTCACCTCTCGTATTCCACACATTCATTCCCGATACATTCAGTTTTCAAACTGCTCGTATGCCACCTGTTATAATTTCTTATACAAAATTCATTATGCCAGAACTCAACCGTAGTTTTATACAAAAAAAAAACTATAAAAAAAAAGAATTATCCAATTTGGTTCAGTCGTTCGGGTTTATGCGCATACATACATTGGTGATTCATTTTTATAGATAGTTATTAAGTACGAATTATTATTCTTCTTTTTATATTCTACCAAAAAATCCAGTACGGCAGTTTTATACTTAAAAAATGCGATACCTGTCTATCCAACTAAAACGATAATTGTCGTGTGACATTATGTCAAAATTTGAGAACGACGTTTTGCAAAACAAAGATTCTTAAATAAAAATTCTATTTTAGAAAATATTTAAGCGAATTTATTTGAAGTACCTACTTCCCTAATAATTTGAATCGATTAAAGAATTATAGATATCTTACTAATCGTGCCACCTATTGCAATTTTTTCATACAAATTTCGAAATGCCAGAGCTCTGAGCCTATATGTTCATATTATTGTAAATTTTCATTAAAATCCATTCTGTAAAGTAGGAATTAGTATTTTATACATATTTGAATTTTAACATCAAAGCGATGACCATAGTAACCTAATTTAAAAAAAAAACATCGTTTCCAAGGCGACAATTGGCGTTTGCAATAAATCGATTTTGTTAGCGACAGAAAACGTATGATAAATAATTTCATAACGCCAGAGATTATTCATAAGGCCAGAGATTACCAATATATAAAGCCTATAGATCTCGCAAATAATGTAGTTTTCTATTAGTGAAAGAATTTTTAAAATCTATTCAGTAGTTTTTGCGTGAAAGAGTAACAAACATACATCCATACAAACTTTCACCTTTATAATATTAGTAGGATTATTTTTAATACCGAAAAGATTAGGTCGTATCTAGGAATTGTACCCAGGACCTTTTTAGCTTTGCACGGCTGAGATAATTCGACCCTATTGGGGGTTACTCATTAAGTTATTAATTAAATGAATACATTTTTTTAAATAACTAAACGAGGATTTATTTTTATTTTTAACTTTATGAGTAAAGCTCCATTATTTTCAGTATTGTAATATTTAATTAAATGAAAACAATAATAGCAAAACTCAATCGAAAATCTGGAGACAGAAAAATCAGAAAAAGATATTGGCACCTCTGGGACTCGAACCCAGGACCTTCTGCTTCCATGGCAAATGCTTTACCAACTCTATATCCAATTCGGCCACTTTTAACTGTATCGTACTTCGACTAAGAACTACCAACTAAGCTCAGTTGTTAAAGCATTTGCCATGTAAGCAGAAGGCCCTGGGTTCGAGTCCCAGAGGTGCCAATATTTTTTTCTAATTTTTCAGTCTCCAGATTTTCCAGGGTTTTACTCATAAAATTAAAAATAAATATAAATATTCATCCTAGACTTGCAAAAAGTCAATAGGTGTCGCGTATTAAAAATAAATGGATTAAAATTTATCCAGACATTTTCTAGATAGCATTTAGTTCGGATTTGCATCATGCAATCGTACATAAAGATAGCAGCCAATAATATGTGCGTTAAGAAAATGAAGATAATGTTGGTAGTTCTTAGACGAAGTATGGTACTGTTAAAGGTGACCAAATTGGATATAAACACCTTAGCTCAGTTGGTAGAGCATTTGCCATGTAAGCAGAAGGTCCTGGGTTCGAGTCCCAGTGGAGCCAATATCTTTTTCTGATTTTTCTGTCTCCAGATTTTCGATTGAGTTTCGCTATTATTGTCTTCATTTAATTAAATATTACAATATTTCAAATAATGGGGTTTTACTCATAAAGTTAAAAATAAAAATAAATCCTCATTATGTTATTAAAAAAAGTATTTATATTTATTCCACACTTGTGGAGGAGTCAATGGATGTTGCAAATTAAAAATAAAATGGATGTATTTACCAAAGACACTATATGGATTGCATTTAGTTCGGGACGAGTCTTGAAAATAAAAATGCAGCCAATAAATAATATGATTTAAGAAAATGAAAATAATGTGTACATTTTTTCGTCAAAATATGATTTAGTTAAATACGACCGAAGAAGGTGGGTTCGAGTTTGCTCAGTGGTTACAGCGTAGCTCGGCAAGGCTAAGGACCTCTGTTGAATTCCTGGATGCAACCGAATCTTTATCTGATTTTTCTGTTTAAATTTTCGTTTGAGTGCCGCTTATATTTTCTTCAATGATTAAATATTACAAATTGGGGTTTTAGTCACAAATTAAAAAAAAAAAAAATAGTAGTGTAGAGCGATCGTAATTTTGCTAGAAAATTTTTGACGAATTTTTGCCAAAAAAGAGATCTTCATAACATTTTTTCTTTTGATTTTGCTCAGCATGCTTCTTAAAGGTTAGTTTGGAATCTTATATAACATCTAAGTATTTGATATTAGTAACATTTTCGATAATTTCAACATCAATTTTATTTTTGCTTCACTGCATATCTTCTTAAATCCAATTAGTTTATATTATTTTTTATTTTATTTATAAACAGAAACAAACAATACATTGATGAAAAAAATTACAATTTCATGGTGGGTACCTACGAGTATTATGCGTTTCATTGTAGTGTCTTATTTATGGTATGCATATTATGTAATTACCGGGTGATGTATGTAGTGAGAGGGTGTGTGTGTGTGTGTGTGTGAGGGTGTGAGGGTGTGTATGTGTGTGCATGTATGTATGTATACATGCGCACTGAACAATTTAAATTATTGTCATGATGCTCTTTTTAAATTTGGGCAGTGAATCGGAGAAAATGTCGATGTTAGAATTTAGACCAATATTATTGAATGTATGAAGGGCACAATTGATTGGCGAACTCGATGTGCGTGGAATAGTTCTGCAGAGAGTGGTAAAATTTATATACTCTTTCTACATTTCTCTAGTTAATTAAGAATATTTTCTTAATGCATCCGAGCTACCTAAAAATAAATAAAAATAATAATCTTCTTTAACATTTAATGTCTGAAATCTACTGATCTACTCTAATTACTTATTAATTTTCAAAACTTTCAATGTCGGTTTAATCCTGTCAAAATTTCAGCTAAAATTCTAACTAATAAAAATATTAAACTTCGGTGGCTGAATCTTTCAATTTGTAAAATATTCATCGACGCGTTACTAAGTTTTAAGCACTAGAAATTAAAAAATAATCGGTAAATAATTTAGTCATTGAAGAAGAAGATGACACTAATAATAATCTACACAAAAATATGAAAGAGAAAAGACACAGAAAATTTAAAAAGATAACGGTCGCAACTGGAACTCGAACCCAAAACCTCTCGACTTACCGGGACAAACACCTAGCCAATTGGGCCACTGCCATCTCTTATATATATTTTTTTATATAAGCTCCACAAAGGAGGCCCTGAGGAAAATATTTCTCCTCAGGGCAAATATCCTCTTGATGTACCAGGCCGTCCAACTGTATAACAACATCCCTAATGAAATTACTGAGATAGATTTTTTTTTTTTTTTTTTTACATTAACTCCACACAGGAGGCCCTGAGGAAAATAATTTCCCTCAGGGCCTATGTCATCTGGGATGCTGTGTGGAGGGTCTTTTTGAGGAGAGGAAGGAATGAACATTGGTCTTGAAGAGACCCATGTTGTAGGAAGGAGGAAACACAGAGGCCGGCAAATCATTCCACAGCCGGGCTGTTGAACACAAGAACGAGTCGAAGAAACGACCCGTTCTCATGTGACAAATGTCAACCGTGTACAAATGTTGGGCACGTGTTTGGCGTGTTTCCCGACTATGCACCGGTGCTGAAGGGATCAATGATGAATGAATGAATGAATATAAATATAAATAAGTTTAAAAAAGAATTACGAAAGTATGTCTACCTCAATTATTAATGTCTTTATTTATGTGTAATATTTAAAGAATGATTATGTTTGCCAACCAATGTAAATGTTTATATCTTTATAAAATATTAGCACACACAAAGATGTGAGCTAACTTAACATTAATAAATAAATAAAAATAAATCTTTGGGGATGCTGTGTGGAAGGTTTTTTTAGAAAAGGAAGGAGGGGAAGTTCTGGGAAGGAAAGGGGTATTAGGGTAGGAGTGACGAACGTATGTATCCATCCCTCCCACTGCGGCGCAAGGCGATGTTCCGAGAGAGTACGACTAGAGAAGTCAAAGGAACTCCCACAATCATTCTCTCCCTATACGGCCTGTGACGCAGTTGGTAGACAGAAGAATCCGCCGCTTAGACCCTGGACAAACCCCACCACATGAACCCGGGCACCTCTGCTAAACACCAAACATAAATGGTTCCCAGGGCGGCGGTACCCATTCCCGCATCCCAAATTTCATGTTGTCTTCATTTTTCATTACTGTTTTGTGGCTTATTCTAGATTTAAATATTTTTATTATTGTTTTGTGTCTTGTAATATGATTTTTAGTGCTATCTTCTTCAATGATTTATTACATTTATGGGAATACCTTCAAAAGTTATAAAAAGAGAGTTGTTCAAATAAAAAAATATTATTTAATCACTTATTTCGAAGTTAGCCATTTTTTCTTTGTTAGCGACAAACGAAAGCTTAATCAAATCAAAACGTATTAGTAACTTCATTAGGAACTTCTAGTCTTTTGATATGGATAGTATACTTAACTTAGTGTTCGCTCAATTATGATTGATGATAACAGCTGTTGGTCTCCCTTTGTCGTGGCGTAGTATTCCGACGGCCGGACAAAGGGAATCCGATGCAATTAGCAGAGACCAGAGACTCCTGCAGTCCTGCAAATTCTCTAAATAGGAACGTGAGGAATTCGTTTACGAGCAGTACATGCATTGATTTCAATGAAATTTTGGACAGTCGAAATTGTTCATGTAAACGGCTCACACTCCCAAGTCATTTAGAACAAAATTTTCCAACGCATAAAATTTATGCAACCTTCTTTGAGATTTAGGGTTCCATGACTTTGATACGGCTACAATTGGCCCGCCGACAGTTAATCCCCCGGACAGTTGATCTACCAGACAATTGATCCCTATGTCAATTGATACCTCGGACTTGGTCTCCTAAAAGATTATTTATTCAAGTAAGTATGCAAAAAGGTTATACGGCCGTAAAACCAGAGTCGATATACTTATATCTGCGGACATCTTGAGGGAAAATCCGTTA
Organism: Limnephilus rhombicus; assembly: GCA_929108145.2. Classification (NCBI taxonomy): domain Eukaryota; kingdom Metazoa; phylum Arthropoda; class Insecta; order Trichoptera; family Limnephilidae; genus Limnephilus; species Limnephilus rhombicus. The sequence goes on along the minus strand of OV815279.1, from coordinate 11,603,755 downwards.
TACAAATATTTTTAATTACAATAATTCCAAGTCCCCGAAGGAGCATGCGATGATGCCATACGTGTGCCGACTTATATGTGTTTGTATAATTTATTGCATATTATAAAATTTATTTTATCTGAATGCTAGAAAAGAGTCCCAACTGCTCCCAGCCGTCTTTTTTATATGAATAACGCAAAAGAGTTCCAACTACTCCTGTCTGGAGGGAGGCGTCTGCTAATATCTACAGGAATTCCAGAAACTGAAAAAATCGGACTAATATCTATGAGAACCAAAGTGGGTACGAATATCTACAGCTCAAACTGCTGACTAATATCTATGAGAACCAAAGTGCGTACAAATATCTACAGCTCAAACTGCTGACTAATATCTATGAGAACCAAAGTGTTGACGAATATCTACAGCACTGGCAGAGGTTGGATTTGCAATTATGTATAGCATATTGGAATAACGTAATATTGCGTATGCAGTTTAAAAAACTTAATTTATGCATGTATGTATGTAAAAATCCCTAATATCGGACTATTGGACACATTTAGCTGAAAATTAAGGATTTGGGTTTTTGTTTTAACAGCTTTCTATATTTCGAGTGCTTCTAAATTATTAAGTCTGTTACCATGACCATTTCTACGTCAGTTAGGTTAGGTTAGGTTAGGTTGTGGTGTCGTGTATTTCTAAATAAATAAATATCTTTGTATTATGACCTCCATGTTTTTTCAATAAATTATTGTTCTCGTAAACAGCAAAATACGTACCATTATGCAAAAACTTCATGTAAGTACTTTAAACGTTTAAGCCTTTACGTAATTAGTAATTACGTAATTGAAGTAATTTATGCTTTTTCGTACAACCTCTCGCTCAGCTGCCCTCTGTAGATATTAGTCCAACCTATGCTCTGTAGACATTAGTTCAACCTACGCTCTGTAGATATAAGTCAACACTGGGACCGTCATAGATATTCGCCCGACCTTAGCTCTGTAGATATTAGTCAACACTCTGAAGTTCGTAGATATTAGTCCAACATATGAGCTGTAGATATTCGTCCGACATACAGGCTGTAGATATTAGTAACTGGAGTCGTCTGGAGTCAATGAGACTATTTCATCCCCAATTTTGATATGTTGTGAGGCTGAAGGTAGTGGGGAGGGGAAAGCGACGTGGAAAATGTATTTGGCTATTCAGATCTGGTCACCAAACACGGCTAAAGCCATTTAAAGTAAAATTTCAATTCTGAAGTAACGTTTCAATTCTGAATGACTGTCCGGGGATCAACTGTCGGCAGGCCAATTGTCACCGGATCAATTGTCGGGTGTCACCGGGATTTAGGATTAAATTTATCTGGCTAATCACAAAATATCAAATAGATAAGAACTAAGTATAAACAGAGTAGGCCTACTCGTGGTGTGTCTTAACGTAAACTCTATAACCGATTTACGCCTCATATAATATTCGCATCGTTTATTTATACGCTTTCCCATCAGGCCGTTAAAATGAGGTAAGTTTATAGGTCCTATTTAGGCACTTGGTGCCGAATGTTCACGATCGTAATATCGGCACGGCACTAAAGTAATACCGACACAGCTAACCCAGGCCATACTTAGCTTCCCAATCCCCTCCCCTTCCCCCCCGCTAGGTTAATTACCGGGATAATGGCTCGGGTAGGCACCTATTTAACCAACCACCCCCTCACCTTCTCGATAGGTTCTAGCGCCTTGCCTCTTATGATCCGATAGGAATAGAAAACGTTGAGCTGAAAACTTAGCACTTTCCTAACAAAACGATTTCAAACGATCAGCATATATTTTAACCAGAATGATCCATCTTAGACCTTAGTAATTGATGCAGCGTTTAAATAGTCCCAACAAAGGCGGGCTATATACCTTAAGAAAAAATTAAATAATTAATTGTGTACGCGGTGTTCTCATCTCAAAGATTATGGTCAAGAATTGCCTAAACATATAATGAAAACGTGCACTAACTTGAAAGAGATGCCATCTTGCAGTAGAATAACAAAAGTAAATTGTATGTTATAGTGCTTAACCAGTGGTTATATCTGTTTTTAGTTTAATAGGTACAAGTATCATATTATATATACATAGGACATTATATCGAAGCTTTAGCGAGATTAAGAATAAGCTTCTCGAAGCTGAATATACTTTATATAGTAGAAAATAGCTGACTGTCCGTTTTATAAATTACAAGTGCGTCCTACTATTTATTGGGTTTGGCATCCACATGAATTATGTTTTATAAATATTCTTTCCCTGGAAAGTTATCTATCAGTCTTTCTTAGGAATGTCTGAAATGGCTTTAACGGACTGAACTCTGCTTTGGCAATTCATCATAGCTTATAAACTAAATGGTCACATTAGATATTTTCAATACAAATTTTGAAATTTGAGCATGGCACGTCGTTGCTCCGAGAAACAAAACGAATATGTATATAATTTTTATGAATAGTTTTTTATTTGAAATTGTGCTTTTTTTAAGAAATAGTTGTTTATTTGAATTTGTGCGTTTTTTTTACCGGAACATGGTCAAATTTAAGAGGAGAAAACCGGAAATACGTCATTTTTAAATCAAATTTTAGACGTATTGACGCTTTTCCACAAAAAATAAAAAATTGATTTCGAAAGACTGTTCTTTTATCTAGTAAATGCATGTTTTAAATTTTGAGAAAAAATGTTAATTTTTAGAATAATAAGGTTATACCAGAGGTCGTTGGCAGATTTGTTAAATTTTCAAACGAAAAATCTTATTTTCAAGACATATTTCATACCATGTAATTATACATTATTGTAAATCAATACATTATATAGTAAACGAATGTTTCAAAATTTTAATTTTAGTTCAAACAAAATCATAAATAAAATATCCGAACACTTATTTATGACGAAAATGTCTCTATTTTGTCTATCTATTTATGGTCTTACAAATTAATATATTTAAGATTTTTTTAAAATTTTTATTTTGCTTCGACATTATTGAAAAATGATAAAAAAATGGTCAGTGGTTGTGAGTGGTCATAGCGCTTGGGTCTCACCCGAGCGTCGCGTGTTCGATTCTTCGGCTGGCTAAGTCCTCCATCACAACACAAGCAACATTTTCGGCTTTCTGTGGTGGTAGTAGGAGATTTTCAAACATTGTTGGGTTATTCGTAACCCGGGAATGTTTGTCTTTCTTTTTAAAAAAAAAAAAACTTATCATCAAAAAATAATTACAAAAGAACATAATTTTAATAGTTTTATCATCACGCCTTTCAGCATTTTTGGATGTACGTATAAATTAAAGCAAATTTGGAAAGAAATAAAATTGATATTGAGTTATAATTTTGAAAAGCTGGTACGGAGAATAATTAATCTTTCTCATTGGAACCGCCCTGTACGATCGTAAGAACATCTTTCGACGAAATGTGGATTTTCGGCCAGGAAGGTGTTATGGATCATAAAGACATTACACAGGCGTGAATTTCATGAACCAATATTCTTACACTACCAGAATTACTCTCGGAAGGAAATACGCATGGACAAAATAACAGCTACTGGAAAGATACACGTCAAAACAGTTTTTTTTAAATATGTTTAAATTTTAGCGTGTTTGTGTGTGCTAAATAATTTAATATTGTAAAAAAAAACAGATACCTGGAACCGAGGGGTAAGTGCGCATTGAGAGGTTGATCCTTTGACATTTAAGTGGTAACGCACGGTGCATTTTCTTCGATCCTTTAGCTAAAAATACGAAATGTATCATTTACTGGTTTTCAAAGGGGTTTTCAGTACATACGGACAACATTGCTTTGAGGTAGGTTTGATATTAGTATGCGACCTAAATAATTGTCTGATTCAAAATTATTTCGTAATATTTTTCATTATTTAACATTATTATCTATTTATATTTCAAGTTTTTACTAACACGTTTGAAAAAAAAAGTTTTTTTATATTTTATTTATGCACAGATTATTACAATTAATAATAACAAAAAATTTTTTTTTTGAAAACAGTAAAAAAAGGAATATCAATATAATTATAAATGTAAGATTTAAAATTAAAATAGTAATTTAACAAACAAAATATAAATCTTTAGATAGTATAAAGCAAAGTCGCTCCCGCTATCTGTACGCTTAGATCTTTTAATATGCGTAACGAATTTTCATGCGATTTAACCAATAGATAGAATGATTCATGAGGAAGGTTTTGGTATATAATTTGTCAAGGTTTTGTGTAAATTGGTTGAAATATATAATATATTAAGGGAGCGGGCTGGCAAGCGGGAGGTGTGGATTTGATACGAATGCAAATTAACAGATGGCGTTGGTTGGGTAAATGTGTTGTAAGTAGATGGCATTGTGTTTCGTTAGTCACAGCAACGTGTGACCGGGTCTGCTACTATCATAACATTTTATCTTTGCAGAAAGAAAAAAAATCCGTATTTATAGACTTACAATTCAAAAGATAAGTTTTTTAAAAAACCACGTAAAAAAATATTAGTTGTTGGACAGTTGGAGGCGGGGTAAGAGGTTGGGCGGTTACTCGGCAGAGTGACCACATGTGGAAGAAATTTTATTTGTTTGATTTTAAAGAGAAAAAAATTGGAAAATAAAATTCACCAAAAAAGCCACCGGAGACCAAAATTTCAATTACATTTTTTACTCCAAATAATATCAGGAATGACTGGTTAAAGTAATCAAGTAAGTCCTTTAAGTAAGTAGCTAAAATCAATAAGAAATGGGGTATTTCCACAAACGAGGAATTCTGTGGAAAATGTACGGAATATTTAAAGATTATTTTTCTGATTGTAATAATCCTACTAAAAATGTTCGATTTTTATGTTTTCATTCAATATTATTGATTTAAAAAACGATCTAAAACTGACCAAATCAAAACGGCCCATGGTTGGGGAATGGGTTTGTGACGTCACAAGTGTCGCTAAGCTGAACTAGAATAAATAAACACTGTCAGTGAGCGTCCTCACTCATGACGTCACACGATAGCCACGCCCCAAAATATCGTTTTGGCGGTAATTCCAAAATGGGAAACTTTAACTCGCTGTAGAAATTTTGTTCGTCAACATAAAAATAAAATAAAAATGCTTTAATCATCGTAATTTTTTGCTTAATTTTTTTAAGCAATAAAAAAAACACGTGGAAATACCCCATTGCTACAGCTCTTAAAAGATCCGCCTATTCTTAAATTGCCCTTCCCAATCAGGAATTCAAATACAAAGGAATCCCATTTACATTGTTTGTTTATAGAATTTCCATAGAAGTGAAATAATTTTTTTTTTATACAGAAAGCTTTGTAAATCAGCTAAAAATAATACGGCTCGCAATTTGCATCAAAGAAATAATAATAAACCCGTGCTGTGGGCTACTCAACGCATTGGTGTAAAATATACTGGATGAGCCCTTGGTGGAAAAACAGCAAAACCATTTTTTTTTCTTCTCAGTAAACAACCCCCTACAAATTTTGATCAACGACGAAGAGTGTGGAAAAGATAATGAAGAAACTGCTTTAACTTTTCCAAGGACAAAACATTTCCATGTTTTCAAATAACTAAATCCAAAACCTTTAACACTTTTCACTTGGAATGCGTAGTCGTAAATAGGCTAACAAATTTTCGGTGATGTATAATTTTTTATTTATTTCTTAAATTTTTAGGTCTGCAGTAAATTGAATTGTCATGAATCAGAATAAAAGAAGGGTATGTACGGATGTGAATGAAGCGAGAAGTGTGTGACGAGACAGAGTTGTGTGGCGATCTATCCTCTCTACCTAAGCCTGCGGGAAACGGCTTGAAGGTTAGTTACAGAGCGTTTATTTAATCGATATTCTGTACAACAGCTACGTAGCCGCTTTTTTAATACCTATACCGTTAAACGTTCATACGTAAAATAAAATATCATATGATGTAATATATTTTGAAAGTCTATATATATATATATATATATATATATATATATATATATGTTATGATTAAGGTTTTCACGGGTGTAAGATGTAGAACAATTTTCTCGGTTTACCCGCGTAACGTAGTCCTTAAAAGGACTTTTTAACTCCTGACGTTTCGGACAGATCACACTGTCCATCTTCAGAGGCCTTATGTCTTGAGTTTTTGTCTCAAACTGATAGCTTTCGCATGTCTGTTCGGTCCAAAAGCTAAAACTTAAGTGAGTGCAAGTCACTTCTTATGTCTAGAACGAAGTACCCGGGTTGCAGGTGATTGATGGTGGAGGGGGTGGGGGGCGGGGCTGACAGTAGATACCTGATTGGTAAAGCTAATTGGAGACACTACTGGTAATTTTGGAAATGCCGTTTTTGGGGTATTTTCATCGATTAAGACTTTCCAGGTGTTGGGAATTCTGATTGAGTCATTTCTAGTATTCATATTATTTTTATGTTTATAAATTTCTATTGCTTCGCGGTAAATTCTTTTTGGTTCATTGTATATGCTAGCTATTGTTTTTGTATTATTAAAGTCTATTTTATGACCTTCATTAAGGACGTGTTGCACTATGGATGAAGTTAAGCGTTTATTAGTGACATCTACTTTATGTTCTGCAATTCTACATGATATTTTTCTATTGCAACGTCCAATATACACCTTTTCACATGCCCCACAAGGTATTTTATAAATACCATGTGACTCAAGTGGAATGCGGTCCTTTGGACTTCTTAATAGAGACGAGATTTTATTTTCTGATTTATAAATAGTTTTGATTTTATTTATTTTGAGGATTCGACTGATTTTATCTGTCGAGCCTTTGATGAATGGGAGAATTGCTATAGAAAGGGGTTCTTCTTTCGTTTCAGAAATAGTTTTTTTGCGTTTATTTATGGATTTGTCTATTAAATATTTGGAGAAACCGTTTGCTTGAAGAGCACTACTAAGAAGACCCAGTTCTTCATGAATATGATCTTTGTCCGCTAGTCGTTTTGACCGGGTAACTAGGGTATTTATAACTGATGACAACTGAGATGGGTTATGATTTGAGTTGGCGTTTAAGTATCTATTTGTATGTGTCGGTTTACGATATACGGTATGGCCAAGGCTGCCGTTCTTTTTCTTTTTAACTAAAATATCGAGAAATGGGAGACAATCGTTTTCTTCGATTTCCATGGTAAATTTAATATCTTCATGGATACTATTCAAATGAATAAGAAAGTTATTTAATTCTTCAATTCCGTGTTGCCAAATAATAAAGGTATCATCCACATAGCGACGCCATAGTGAAGGTTTCAGAGGGGCGCTCTCTAATGCCTTTATTTCAAAGTACATCATGTAAATATTAGCGATTACCGGGCTGAGGGGTGAGCCCATCGGGGCCCCTTGAATTTGTTTATATATTTGTCCAAATTCAAGGGGCCTAGACCACCTAAATACATATATATATATATATATATATATATATATATATATATATATATATATATATATATATATGTATTTAGGTGGTCTAGGCCTATATAGTATTTTTTTTTCAAATATAGATGCAGCCACCTATTTAATTTGTTACACCCACCATTCCTATTATGCGTAAAAAAATTCAGCCCCCTATCTTATATACAAGGGGGTGCTCATCGAATTAGAAGTTTCTGACAAAAGTTCTGGATTTTAAGTAAAATACGTAATTTAAGGTTTATTAATATTACAAGTATTTTTGTCAAATAAGTATAAAACGTTTTTAAATTTGAACTAAATTTAGTAACAAAGCAATAATTAAAATATTATTAGTCGCAACCTTTCAAAACTATGTTTGTTAACTCCTTTTTTAATGTTTCAGTAGAAACGTTTTTTCTGTTTTGTTCAACGATATGAAGTAAAAATTGCCTTTCTTCTTCATTCTTAGTGAGTATCGTGTTGTAATTTTCAAATAATTTAACCCCCCTCTCCGCTGTATCATTAACAACACGCAAATTTTGACTCAGCTTTTGCCTTGAAGGTAATCTATTCCAAGTCTCAGGAGGTAATTGCAAGAAAGAGTCCTTGATATCAAGAACTAAGAGCGTTTTCAACGTTCTTTGTGTTACAAAAGCTTCTAATGTAAGCTCTGAGGCAAGCTTAGCAGAATCACCTCGTTCTGAACGATTACTGCCATCAGAATTTATTTTTTGAACAATGGCCAGTTTCTCAGCATCAGACAGCTTCTCAGAAAACAAGTAAATGCGACTCAAGAAAACAAGAAAACAAGAAGTGAAGCTCTAAGACACCCCGAGCTGCTATACTGATTTCGGAATCAATAGCTTCATTCAATTTTAAGCTATTCTAGTATTAAGTCATTTACTGGTGCATCTGCTGCCAAAGACGCTTCGATTCAAACTTTGGTGTAGATGATAACTAACAAATCGAACAATTTGTTTTTCTTCTCTCTGATTAGTTTAAATCTTGTTACGATCAAGCGCACTGGTAACCTATTGTGTAAATATGTCACTTGTAGACAGCTCAACGCACTAAAAACTCATCTTTGGACTTATCCTCTAATATGCTAGCATTACTAGAAGTGCTACTGAAGCTGCACTCAAGTTCTAACTCTTGACTCGACACCACCGAAGATGAAGCATTACTTTTACCAGCCATTTCTTTCAATTCTTCAGATCTTTGTTTCCGTTTTATAGAACTTTCTTTGACCTTTTCTAGTTTCTTGTCGATTGAGGTCATAATCATCTTACGTTCTCATCTTTGATCGATGAGAAACGCTCTGTCTTCCGCAATTTTTATCAAATTCAAAGCGCTTGCATGGGCAACATCAAAAAGTTTGTCTAGTTCTTTTTTAAATAAATACTCTTCTTTTCTTTGTGATTCAGAATTTCTTCCTCTATTTTTCTTCAATAGCAGCCAGCTCTTAAGAAACTTAATCAGTTTTTCAATGCAGTGATTTTGTTGTCTGGTCGGAACACTAGATTTACTCCATACTTTTATAAGTTCTTGAATAAGTACATGCCCGGAATCTTTCACATTTTTGGAATCATTTAATATGTAGCGATAACGGAGTAAAACTTGCCGAAGAGTAGGATGTTGGTTAAGCCTCATCAATGGCTCAATATCTCGAACCCCAAGTAGAAAAATTTCGTATTTTTTTCGAGTAGATGAACACATTTTACTACACTGATTCACTTCACAGTGTACTAAATAAGTATCAAATACTGTTCAAATTTGTCTATAAAACTCTTCAGTAGTTTATTTTAATATTTATTTAATAAACGTCCCGTTGGCGTCATGTATCTTTTCTCGGAAGATTTTTCAATGTGGATGAGTGTTTCAGGCTGATAGTTATTGCTTATAATAATTTATTTAATAGTTTAACACACGAAACTGGCTTGTAGCAAAAAGTTAAAATTAAGCATTTTACACAAAAAATTCAAAAACAACACTCGATTGAGCACTCCCTTCTACTTGAGCTATCTCGCTGAAATTTTATTGTGTTATTTCTATGAATACGTGTAACAAATTCACAGGGTGGCCAAATGAAAAATAATAAAATAAAAATTTTGGACCGCCTTAATGTATATATATCATCATCTACTTCCCCTTATCCTATTCGGGTCGGGGATCCACTGCATCGACAAGGCTCCTCCATACGTCACTGTCTTGTGCTGATTGTTCGGTCTCCGTCCATGGTAGTCCCATCCTCAATATAAGTATATATACGTGTATTTAATTAGCTCCACACAGGAGGCCCTGGGGAAAATAATTCCCCTCAGGGCCTATGTCATCTTTGTAGATGATGTGTGGAGAGTCTTTTTAGGGAAGGAAGAATAGGAAGTTCTGGGAAGAGAAAACGAGGGTGGGTATCTGGGGGTCAGTGTGTCCAGGAGTGACGGACGCATCCCTCCCTCTGCGATGCAAGGCGATATTCCGAGAGAGTACGGCTGGAGAAGTCAAAGAGATTTCCTCAATCATTCCCTCTCCATCAGGCCTGCCAGCAGCTGGTGGGCAGACGCATCCGCTGCCAAGACCTGGGCAAACCTCATCCCATGAACCGGGGCATCCCTGCTAAGTCACCAAACGTAGCGAAACACTTAGAGTGACCTATGGCAGAGGTGTTGGTTATCCAAAAAATGGTTCCCGGGGGCGTATTTCCTTTTCCGTGTTCAATACGAGGCAAATCAACACGGGTTTGTAATGACATTTTTTCTCCAAACCCGTGTCCAGTAGAAGGCAAGCGGCATCCTACTGTGCACGGGTTTGTAACGCCAATCCTTTCCCAAACCCGTGTCCAGTACGAGGCGCGCGTCCTCCAAACGTGATTATAACGTAAAAAAGGAAGTGCATGCATAAACGCACAATATAGTGGATGGGCAATAAAACGCAAACAGCCTTACTAATAAAATAAATAAAAACTTTTTTATAAAATAGTACTTTTAACACTTTATAGTACCAATCTTATAAAATAAATTCTCTAAAATAAACTCGCATGTCATCGTAATTTAAAAAAAAAACATTCCAGGTTTTGAAAAAACTTTGTTTGGCAAAGCAGGGTTTGTCTAGCGGGTACAAACTTGTCTATAATGCATTCATTTAACATGCCTCGTACTGAACACGGGTTTGGGAAGGGAATTGGAGTTAGAAACCCGTGCACAGTAGGATGCCGCTTGCCTTCTATTGAACACGGGTTTGGTGGACAAATGGCGTTACAAACCAGTGATGATTTCGAGGCATGGTTGCCTCGTATTGAACACGGAAAAGGAAATATGCTTCCCAGGGCGGCGGTACCCATACCCGCCTCCCATATTGCAAAATAATAATTTAACAAAAAAAATTATACCGTTGTAAGTTATAACCATAATAAGTAGGTAGATACTAAAATATAAATATATATAATATTTTATTTTGCAGGTAAGAACGTTAACTGTGTAGGTAAAAATGGCTGCATATGTATAAGCTTAAACGCTTTCATTTGGATATACTATTTTTAACAGAGTACGTTTAAATTTCTGTGTCCCAAAGCTATTTTCTGCCAATGGTCTCACGTTACTTTCCACGTGAAGTGAGTTTATTTTTATTTGCTTTACAAAATTGCACGGGAAATTTTATATTTTTACCTGATTGAAATGAACGGGTATAAAAATAGACGTGCCTGGATTTATTTGAAACCAACTAACTCTTTTGATAAGTTATTATTATCTGAGAAAATGAGGATATTTTTTTTTAAATCTGTTCTATTTCTGTTAACATTACGAGATCGGGATATTTTTAGTCCCACGCAAGATAAGCGGAAATTAAAAAAATATTTATTTTAAGAAGAAATGACGCTTATAAATAAATGACCTTATCAATTGAGGTTCCTCTCCATTAATTTGAAAGAATTATATTTTTGAATGTAGCTATTACTTTGTGGTTATCCATTATAGAAAAATGAAACAATTCAACTTTGTATAAACCACTTATATAATGCGTAAATCCGACCGGTTTCGGAACAAACGTTCCTTCTTCAGGGAAAGCTTATACTAATTTGACAGTTTCGATCAATGTTTTATTATGGTAGGGGTGGAGCCGTTGCTAGTTATTAATGTAGATCGGGTGGGTAGGTATTAATGTAGAGTGGGTGGGTAGGGGAACAAATCCATGATTGTTGGATTTACGCATTATATAAGTGGTTTATACAAAGTTAAATTGTTTCATTTTTCTTGAAAGAATTAGTTTCGAAAAACGTTTTGTAGCATTGCTGTCAAAAACACAACATAATTCTACAGAAAATTTTCAATGTAAAATTTTGAGATTATAAATGTTTTCGTATGAACCTACCTATATATTTTTGACCAATTTTGATGTTTTTTTATTTTGTTTATTTTTTATTTAGTAACTATATATTTATTCATTTTTATATCAAACTTGTTACGTATGTATATAAAATAGAAAATATATTCGTAGACCTCCTCACTAGGAGATCCTGTGTTGAGGGGTACTATGTTTTGGATAAGTTTTCAGCGACTTTTATGGTTTAACTTCATTGTTTGGATAAGGTTTTCCAGAAACTTCTATGACGATGTTTTAAGTATACTAGTAAGTTCATTTTTCGATAGTTCCTTCAGCCAACATTTAACGTCCTTAATGTAGTTTTTTTTGTTGTTTTTAATTTGCTTGATACTACGATGTCGATTGTCGTTTTTTGATTTAACCTCAATTAGGATCGGTTGTTTCACAGAATTTCAACAAATTATCAAATTTCTAAGTTAATTGTTAAGTTCTGTAAAAGTTCTATTCAAGTTCTGTTATTAATTTAGTTCTATGCATCAACTGGTCCACGATGGTATAAAAATGGAAATTTGATGAATCGTTCAAATTCTATGAAACAACCCGTCCTTAATCTTCCTATTTCTCAGTTGAGATAGGCAGATAGGACTGGCCTCCCCACAACTCTGCAATGCCACACACTTTTTGCTTCATTTACGTATACACATCATCTCATACATACTCATCTATTATTCTGACATGGCCCGGCGTATTTACAAGAATTTGCTTCACTGAATATTTTGTCTTACATTACTAAAATGCTTTAAATAATTTGCAAGGAAAATTAATAAGTGCAAATTAATAATTTTGTCCTTAATAAATTCAGTTTAAATTTAAGCACAAAAACTACAGATAAATTCAAGTTTCTTCCATTTTCTAAGTCCGGAAACCGCCAAACATTTTAAAGGCAGTAAAACGCACTCACAAATTTGCTAAAAAAATAGTTTTGCTCACTAGGAAAACTATTTAAATTTAGAAACGATTTAACTTTGCATAATTTATTCTGCTGACTGCCTGAGAACATAATTTTACTTCTGGGGCGGAAACGTCATTTCAACATAAAATAAACGATATAAGCGTTCTGGTATTCGGCACTAAAATACAAATTGAAAATCTTCCATTGATGGAAAAAGAACCCGAAGAAGGAAATTCCAATCATATAATAGGATTTACATTTTGTTATTTACAGACTTTAGTATAGTGTAGGCGTGTGATGTGATCTTGTAGATCTTAATGAAACGCGCGTAGTCGAAATGAACATTTATTTGCGCTATACAAGTTATAAGCTGTGTGCTAGCTAACGGAGCTGTCTGTAGGTAAGGAGAGCGAGCAGGTACATTCATCACCTTTTATACTCAGTTCTGCCGTCTCGCTCTTGCATATTCGAAAAGGAAGGCGTGCCACTAAAACCATTCTCACACATTTTATTATACTATCAATATGTATAACTATACGAGACTTGCGGGAATGCACTACCCTCGCCACATCCCGAAATAAATAACAGTGATATTTTTTTATTTCAGGATGTGGCGAGGGTAGTGCATTCCCGCAAGTCTCGTATAGCTATACATATTGATAGTATAATAAAATGTAAATCCAATAAATATTTAGAAAAACAAGGAAACAATAATAAATTATGCAGGGCGTAGTCTTAAGTGAGCTCGGGCCCAGCGCTCACTCAGAAGTGGCGCAGAAAGACTGCGGTCACCTGCGGTGTTGTTGGAGGGCATTAGCCGCATCCTGGCTCTAGTGACACGGTGTATTATCAGACCGGCGAATTCATTCAGTCCTAGCTTAGAGATCAAGTGCGGTACATTTTTTTTGACAATTTTTCTGAATTTCGCCCTTCAAAGGTGTTCTAGGCGATCATTTCAAAAAGGAGAGGAAAGGTGATTTTAGATATCAATTTTATTCAAGAGTCCCATCCGGAGCCAGTGAGACTAAGGTATTCCCACTTGGGGTATGTTGTGAGGGTGAAGGTTGTGAGGAGGGAAATGAGACGGGGTAAGGGGAAGGTGGGGAAGTTATTCATCCCCCCGCCCCCTCTCACCCCCTCCCCCCACCCCCAACACAAATCCCCCTCACCCACCCTCCACCCTCCCCCCTCCCCCCCTCCGCTCTGCACCCACATCCTATCCCCCTCTCATCCCCCCCCCCATAACTGTTACATTCATTTTTCAAACAGCTCGCGTGCCACCTATTGCAATTTTTTAATATAAATTTCATAATACCAGAGCTCGAAGCTATAGCCTATAGCCTATTCTGATGTATGAGCTATATTATTGTAAAGTTTAATTAAAATCCATTTAGTAGTTTCAGAAAGAGTAACAAGCATACATCCATACAAACTTTCGTCTTTATAATATTAGTCGGATATGTAAGACCTTAGAATTTTCACCAAACGCAGCTAAACCATCAACAAATCCACTAACAAATAACGTTATATTCTGAATGGTAGTCTTATACCAGAGCGATCCTGAGAATATCTTCCACTCTGGAACGTGCTGTAAATATACTATATATAATTTTAAATGAATTAATTGTGAAATAACACAAATTGATGAAATATAATTCATTTGCGCCTGCCAGAATTCGGTCAAGAGCCTTACTCCTCGACCACGGAGGACGTGTAGAGGGGTGAAGCTCTTGGGCAAATTTCAAAATTATATGGAAGATTGGAGTCGAGTTCAGACTTTAGAAATGATAAGATATTTATAAGGCTTGATAGAAGAGAGGATATTTGTTTAGAAATGAACATCCAAAAAATATGTGATCTAAAGTTCCCATTTCTAGACTACAGAATGCACAATCTGGGGAATCAAGGATGTGAATTTTAAAAATGTTAAATTCTCATTCAAATAAGTGAAGAATTTCCTTTTTCTACTGTAGCTTCCTTTTCCAAATATAGTTATATAGATGCAGTTATATTGGATTCGGAGTCGTTCCATCGAGCTGATTTATACAAATTATATAATTGGCGGTAAATGCTGCAGAGCAAAGCCTATGCAGCCCTCGAAGGACCAGTCCCGAAACTACGTGAAATCGCTAAATTATACGGGACGATTAAATAGCATACACTCGCAAAACCTGATGGATAGTCAGTCGATAGTTCAGATCTGGGCTTTTGGAAAATTAGATAAGCCCAGATTGGAATAAGGAAAATAGGACTCACCTTTCCAGATGGGGCCTCGCTGATCTCCAGTTTCGGTGTACACTTCTCACTGTTTAATTTTAAAATTCGCAATATTCTTATAACAAGAGGTTACGATACATGCGCCCTGTCAGAGATGTTATTTTGTACTGAGCAGAAAAGCACACTGTCACCTCTCCAGAGTTTGGGTACTTTCTTGCAACAATTTTTATGGTGACATTTAGGAGGGAAAGATTAGGTAGGTGGGATAAATTCAGGATTTTGACATATCTACCCACCAAGTTTGCGAATGCAATACCCAATGAATCCCATATAAAAATGCGCGAACACAAAGCATATAAACTATTCCATAAGTTCACTTCTAAATTACAGATCCAAGAAATTATTTTAATCTTTGCTGTTTTCATTTTTAATGATTATAATCATGATTTTATGTTTAAAACAGTTATAAAATAAGATTTCAGGTTCTTTTTCGATAACGTAAGTGCGTGAATCCATAACGATATGTTATCATACATTAGACCCCACGTTCATAATAATAAATTTACGTAGAGGTTCACTGAAAATACTGAAGTTTAAAGGTCAACGGGTTTATAAAGGATCACCATTCGCAGGAGCATATACCGTATTGCCGTTATTAAATTTGTATAATGCGCGTGTACCGAGATTACAATCTTACTATACTCTATGTTCAAGAGTTATTATTCATAATTTTTATCGCTATGTACATTAATTTAAACCACTTCGTAATTGATTTTTTTTAAACTAAGTTGTAGACTGCCATTAAGACTGACAAAAGCTTTTTTTATTGTATGAGTACCTATAGCACAAGAGTCCCAATCTTGTAGAACCACCGAAACTATGGTATCCCCAAGTAACCCCTCAGGCCTCGAGCATATTTTGTTAGAAGGGCACAGTATTTCCGCTTTACAATAAAATTCAAATAAATGAAATATTTCTGAACATAACCGAAAACTAAAAACTGCCTTGGAAAGGTGATAAAATAAGCCTTAAATGTCTTTTATTAGAAAATAACAAATAATTTCAGAAATCTTTAAATTTTTAACGTAAACGTAAAATTTTTTGAATTGGCTCGCTCTACATTTTTTCAATCTAAATTTACTGATAACAAAAAAAAAACTAAAAACACGTACATATTTTATTAGTAAAATGTATTGTAAACATTATTGCCGTCTAACTTTTTTGTCCTTTCATGTGAAAATAATAAATTAAAAAATCACATAATTTCATACATTTTTCTCAAATTGCATTCTGAAACTTTGGTTTCATGTGTGGTACATTTTAATTCTTCTGTGGTTAACTTACAGATTTAAATAAAGAGCGTCGTGTTATCTGTTTCTAATACCGCGTATTACTCACCATGATAGTGAGGGAGACACAACGATTTCTTTGAGATATTTATGAGCTATTCCCAAAAGAGAACAAATTAGCCTGAGGGTTTAAGGTTTGTGGTGAGGCTGAAGGTGGTAGGAAGACAGGAGATGAGGGAGAGGAAGGTTGAGATGTACCTGGTTATCATATCCGATCACCAAACAAGACTAAAGCAATTTCAAGCAACGTTTCAATTCTGAATGGTGGTCTTTCTGGTGGACAATCTTCCACTCTCGAACGTGCCATATGAAATCAATACAATGTGAAACAACCAAAATTAATTGATCGCAAATTACTTTCGCACGTCGGGATTACTTTCGCACAATCAACGAAATTACTTTCCCACCCGCGACCTCCGGATTGAGAGTTGAGAGACTTAACCTTTGTGTGATTTTTCCCAAGAACGGCGCTATACCAATTTTTATTGTCCTTCGACCACAGAGACCTTTATAATTTTTTTTACTACAGAAGCTCTTTATGTCAATAATAATATCATTGAAAGTTTTCAATATGAAAAGCTTATCTTTACAAAGGCCCCTGATATTGATCTCAAAGCTCCTACTACAATAATTAATTGGACGATCATGTTTGACAAGACTCTTAAGCAAGTATTTGCCAATAAACCAACATAATAATTTGCCAGTGGTTTGATTATGGACTAATGGTACCCTGATAGATACACAGATCTCAACGATCTTTAACAGCATACGCTTTTACAGAAAAGGTTCAATACCACCCATATCAATTAAATATCATAAAGTGGAAGAAATTGACCTTTTTAAATTAATGCTATATTATGTCAAGTATTTTGGTGGAATTTGTGTTCTGGTGCAACCGTTCTGGAAACTTGTTGCTCGTATTGGCTTTGTGTACAAATACACACATGCATGTTTGTAAATAGATATCTCGTAAAAGGTCAACAAAAATTTAAACTTAATTATTATTTTTATTTCAATAGCATGCAATTTGGGAGGCGGGTGTGGGTACTGCCGCTCCGGTAACCATTCATTGAATAACCAATTGGCTCTTCCACACTTCACTCCAAGAGGTTTAGAGCATAAGAAATTATACTAAAATTTGACTAAAACGGAAAATCCGGTTAGATAAAAAAAAATTGTTTCTAATATTTTGGTCAAGTTATTAGGTACGTCTACAATCAGATAAATTCCCGTTAAATGATGATCCAGTGAAATATTTATTGATGACCTGGCTGAAATAAACGCCACACTTCATGAGCTCTGTTCCACAGTCGTTCCTGCAGAGTGAATATTGCAAACTTCCGATACGAGAGGGCATCAGACGAAGAAAACACAATAGTGCAATCTGTGCAACCCCCTACAGAGTCCAGCCATTGTTCCATTGAATTGCTTCGGCCTGTTGTCGTCACAAAGTTCTCGGCCATTCCTTTGCAAAAGCTAAGTGATACCTCGAACCATCCTCCCCTATCACCCCCTTCTGCCACCTGCCACCCACCACCAAGCTACCACCCCCTTTACCCGGTTCACCCACACAATATGATGGAGGGTGGGGTGTGGAATTATTACTGTGTTAGGTGAATTTGTTGTTTTTGTACAACTCCATTTACGTCCTTTTGTAATTTGTATTTGAAAATAAATACGTTGTTTGTGTTCTGTTGAAAAAGTATATTTATCTTTCTTTACGCAAGCCGACTGTTTCAGCTTTACAACATAAATAAAAAAGGGAAATTGAATTTTTATTTTAAAAAATTATATCGACCATCAATTTAGAAAATTAAAAAATCACAGGAATTATGTAGTTACTTATGTGCGTACGTATATTAGGTACGTATGTGATTTTCGTTATTTGTTTTTGGGGTGTTATGCCGTGTTGCGCTACCTCCTTCTTTAGCCAACGTTTCGGCATCACGGCATAACACCCCAAAAACAAATAACGAAAATGCTTTTGGCCGTGAAAATCTTAAAACTTATCTGACGTATGTGATTATTAAATTATTTACAAAGATAAATTAGGTATATTAAATTTTACCTAGTTAAAGAGTCACGCTTATTATAATTTTGTTGATAGAACAACTGAGGATTATGTACGTGACGATATATGAATGTGAATGATGCGAGGAGTGCATAGGAGTATTGTGTGAAGGTCAATCCCTTCTGCCTATCCCTGTAGAGAACAAGTATGATGTTTAGTTAGTTAGATTTTGTAATACACATGTTCTATTCATTTACAATTTGGGATCGGTACCGATATTTGGTACCGCCACCCCGGAAACCAACATCTCAACCAAAGGTCACCCCAAGTGATTCGCTACGTTTGATGAGTTAGCACGGGAGCCCGGGTTCATGGGCTGAGGTTTGTCCGGGTCTTGGCGGCGGAAACGTCTGCCCATCAGCTGCATGGCGGGCCGGATCGGGAAAGAATGGGTTGAGGGCGTCCCTTTGACTTCTCCAGCCTTACTCTATCGGAACTTCGCCACGCACCGCAGTGGGAGGGATGGAGTCCCTCCTGGACACCCTGACCCCAGGTTCCTAATATATATATATATATATATATATAATATTTTAAAGACCTATTAAACGAATACAGAAGCTGAAATGTATTTTGTAAATCGGCGAAATAGGAATGGAAGTTTTGCCCTTAAAGCATGTACTTAAATGTATTCAAGTACCGTTATCAATTGCTTTATTCCATAGAATTGACAACAATATCAAAGAAAGCATTCTTACCGTCATACTAAAATACATTTTCCACTATTTCCTCGTATCCCTTTGCAACACCTCACAGGCGAAATATATCGAGAAATTCATGAAAATTTTCCTCACTTGTTGTTTTTCGTAAAAAAATATCTCAGGTTTATCATCCTTTTCAATCGGCAGAAAAAACCGCACAAAAGGTGACACACTGAATATTGGGACGGGTCCCTCTTTAGGGTAGGTCTGTCAATAAGGGATGTATTGTCGTACAGAGGCAAATAGAGGAGAAGCGATGGAAGGGACTAAGAGAATTGAGGGCTCAACTGAACACGGGATATCCATTAATCGCAGGAATTTCAAGGAACCTAAAGGTATTCCTGGATAGAATTTAAGGACTCCCTGAAGCATTAAGGCTCTGCGGAAGATACTCCCGAAATCCTCCGAAAGGAAATACCGCAATTAGGAATTAAAAAGGCAATTGAAATGATTTTTTCGTTTATTTAAACAATCGACCGCTTGGCAGTATGAAAGGATTTTATATTGAAGATCTCGAAAAGGACCGGATTAAATGAGAGAAGGAAAAAAATGCCGATAATTCATAAGAAATCTTCACTTGAAGGATTACTTATTTTAATTTCAGTATATTCAGATGATCCTAAATAAGTTCAATTTATCCTTACTTTTGGCGTATAAAATTGTCACAAATATATTTCTTTTATTAACCCTAGAAATATAACCTTATTCTGCCGTACATAAAAGATACGCTGCAGAGGTGCATAATATTTTAATGATTTTTTTTATTAAATACCTACGTAATGTATTTATTTAGCTGATTATTTTAATGTATGGTTAATGAACTAATAATAAAAAACTTTTTTAGTGAAATTATTTATTTATTTTAAACATTAAACTTAAATCAAAAAACTTCTAGAAAAAATCAACAAAATTAACCGTATTCTGTATACAGGAAAATATTATCACAAATTTATATCTTTTTTTTATAAAACTAATTAAACTATTTTAATTTACTAATCATCTATAAAATAATCAGTCAAAACTATAATTATTTGGCTAAAAAATTGGTTTAGAGGCATTCAAAGCAAACATCTTTTTTGTGTTCGCCGCAAACTGTTTTTTTTTGCATTTGGCGCAAGTCATCATTGACATTCTTTTTTTTTACTTAAGCAAAAGCTGCAATACCATCTTTTCTTGGCTGGAGGTTCTTCTTCATTATCTCTAAAGCTCTATCGATATTGTTTTGCACACGCTTGAGTAAAGTAGGAGCTTGGAGTCTTTCCGTCATCCTCGGTTCAGATAAGTGAGTGCTTAACTTTTCCATATATTCCCTACTATTTAGAAGCTTTTCATTTTTCGCTAGAACGTTGTAACAGTATATGATATAAGAATTGATGAATGCCATGTTCAGTATGCAATAAAGCATAGCCATTGGCCACCTATTGGTTTTCCTTGAACATGAAATTGAGGAACACATTTGATCGAATGTGTCCACCCCACCTTTAGTCTAATTATAATACATTATAATATCAGGCTACCGGTTGTCATTACCTCATTACATCATCATCGATGAACTCATCTTCATAGTCACTCTGCATTTCATCTTCACTCACATGATCTTCTGTTTCACTGCTACTTTCCTGATGTCCATCATGTTCTTTCTCTTCTTCTTCAGCCATAAATCTCAATATTTATTTATTTATTTATTTATTTCAAAAACATACGGCACAACATGTGCCATTGACATAATTATATTTATATATATTATAATACAATAACATAAGAAAGTGACATATAAATGTAAAGTTAAATATAAAAACAAAAGGTAAAAGAAAGGAGTTAAGGTAATGAGTTGTAAATAGAATTATGATGTATAAAATGAAAGTATAAAGTAAAAGTCTAAACTATAAAATATAAAGTATAATGTAAAAGTAAAAAGTTAAGATAAAAAGTTGAAAGGCAGGAAATAACATAAACTATAAGTTACCTTTGTAAATAATATAAAGTACAAAAGTTATAAATATAAAAAAAGTATGACAAGTAAACAGTAAGAAATGCTCTTAGGAGCCAAATATTGAAGATAACCAAAATTTAAAAAAATATATATAATAAATAAAAGGAAGGTATTACGGAGTATACAAAGCGATATGAAAAATAGGTACCTATGATATGTTTCTAAGCCATAGGTATTAGAGTGCATACTGGTAGGACATAATATTATGGTTACATGATTATACTTATTATTTATTATGTAGTACTAGCAGATAAATTTTGTCTAATGCATCTTTTGTATGATGACAGACTTTCGGCATGATCGATATGAGCAAATTCATTACCTAAAGTGTGTAAACGATGTATTATTGAATTTTGTTCTGCATTACTGAGAGTGTTGTTGCAATAATAAGGTGTTTTGAGTCGAGTTGTTCTACTAGGTACATGATAATTTATTAACGATACCAATTCAGGGGAGTCAAACCAGTTATTGTTTATTTTAAATAAAAAAATAAGATCATTGAGTATTCTTCTATCTTTTAACGATAAGAGTCGCATTTTTTGTAATAGAGAATCATAGTTTATGTCATCCGCGGGAATTCCTAATTTGAAATTAATTGATCGGAGAAATTTGCGTTGGATTTTTTCGAGATTTTTTCTTTTGTAGAGAGGGTTCCATATGGGGGAATTATATTCCAAATGACTCCCAACCAGAGTTGTATATAGTAATTTAAATGTATGAATGTTTTTGAAATCTTTACATAGTCTTAGAATGAAACCCAGCATTTTCATAGCTTTATTAGTAATGCTATCAATGTGGTTGATAAATAGTAGTTTAGTGTCGAAGGTTATTCCGAGGTCCCTTATTACAGGTACTGACATTAAACTGTGATTGTTAAGTGAATAACTGTATTTGATGGGGTTTTTTATTCTAAAGAAACTCATGATTTGACATTTCTTAATGTTAAGTGTAAGTTTGTTAATGGTACACCATTCTGCGAATTTTACAAAATTGGATTGAAGGGACAAGCAGTCGTATATATTTTTAATGATTTTATAAATTTTCATGTCATCAGCAAATAATAATATGTTAACATCAGAGAATATGGAAGTGACATCGTTTATAAATAGTATAAACAATATTGGACCAAGGTGCGAACCCTGAGGCACACCACTAGTTGCTTCAAATTCGTAAGACAAGTGTTCTTTAATAGAGACAGTTAGTACACGTTTTGATAAATAATTCCTAATCCAGCATAATAATTTACCACTTATTCCTAGTTTAGACAATTTATTTATAAGAATTTTAATGCAAACCTTATCAAAGGCTTTACTAAAATCCGTATAAAATGAGTCAACTTGTTCTTTATTAGCAAGAGCACCTGAGATAAAATTTTCGTACAGTGTAAGGTTAGTTAAAGTAGATCGTCCAGAGATAAAACCATGTTGAAATGATGAGATGTTAAATTTTATGCAAGAACATATTTTTTGAAGAATTAACTTTTCAAAAATTTTTGGTATCGACGATTGTATGCATATTGGTCTGTAATTTTCAACTAAAGACTTGTCTCCGCTTTTAAATATTGGAGTGAGAAAGCTATTTTTCCATATTTGCGGGAACTTGCCTGATAAAAGTGATTGATTAAATAGTAGGTACAGTGGGTAAGAGACACTAGCCCCACAGTTTTTAAGAAATACTGGGGGAATTTTATCTGGCCCTGAGCAAGATTTAGGTTCCAGTAGTTTGATACATATTGCAATTTCTTTAATCTCAATATGTATCTGAGATAGTTGTAAATTTATATCTGACTCGAAGTTTGGAATGTCTTCATCAGGGATATCGGTTTCATACACATCCTTAAAAAAGTCTGCAAACAAATTGACTATTTCATTGATTTTACAGGAAGTTTTCAGTTTGTAGTGCATAGTTTCAGGTATGCCAAGGTTATTATTATTTCGGGATTTACAATAGTTAAAAAAATGTTTTACATTGTTAACAATCGAAAATTCAACATTCTTAATATAATTATTATAACAAATGTTTGATAATTTATTACAATCTTTTCGAAGCTTGCTGAAAATTGTAAAATCAGAAAGACTTTTTGTTTCTTTGTATATTTTATGGGCTTTTTTCTTCTCAATTACTATGTTAATGAGGTCCTTGCTAAACCAGCTAGGGAAATTTGAAGATAATTTATAACTAATCGGAACAAATTTTTCTATGGCTTTATATAGGTGATCATAAAAGACTTTAATATTTTCATCGAGGTTTCCTCCTTCTAATATAGACCAGTCAGTGTTATGTAGATAATCGCGTATTGCAACATAATTGGCTTTATTAAAGTTGAGAAATTGAGTCTGGTTTTTAATTTGGCATTTTATAGGGTTACATAGTATAGTAATGTCTAGAGGTGGGTGATGAGAATCAGGGGTAAGAACTGGGTCGAGTGACTTATCAACCGCAGTTGCCATGTCGGTACAAAGAACAAGATCTAGTAATCTATTATTGTCATTTTTTACATTGTTTAATTGAACTAGGTTAAGGAAATCGCAAAATTCAACTATTTCTTTTTCTGTTTCAGATAAGCTAGAGTTTTGTGATACTGTAGAATTGTCACGGGTGCCCCAATTAATTTTTGGTAAATTATAGTCACCGATGATAGTGATTTTACTGTTTGGAAATTTGTACGACAGTTGTTCAATATCCTCAAAATGACTCTTGTATACACTTATATCCGATGACGGTGGAATATAAACACTGCCTATGATATTTTTTTGATTTTTACCGTTTAGTAAGATGTAAACTTGCTCCACATTACAATTTTTGGTTTTCAGAAGTTTTGAAGGATGTGCCTTGTTGACAGCTATCATGACACCACCGCCTCTAGATTTAGAGCCGGTATGTTGACTTCTGTCAGACCGGTAAATATGATGGTGGGGTAGATTGGTGGGGTAATATTGCATCATTAGATAGTATTCTTCGGCTCGTCATGATGAAGGTAAAAAAATTTTATGCTAAAACAATAAAAAAATATTTATAATAAATGTGTAATGTAAGTATAAACAAATTTATACTTTTACTAAAAGTCACCCAAAAGATAACCACGCGCCTTCGGAGCGCATTACCTGGTCATAACTGCAAAAATCTGGTACTTACCCGCGACGCTATGCACCGACGACTGAGCTAACAAAAAAGGACAGCTAGATGCGCGCGCTCATTAGAAAGAGACAACGTTTTTTATCGTCGTGGGCGCCTCTGAGGCGTAGGTTATCTTTCTAGGGTTAACCAAATATAATTTTTTTGGTTGGTTGTCTGGGGACTAGTCAAAAGAACATATGCGAATTGGCAATATTAGTCGAAGTCGAATATTAAAAATATAAATCGGATATATTTATAGGTTACATACCTAAGAAATATTGTTTCCAATGAAAAAGGTAGTTACCTATAATATGGAAAAATTAGTCGAAGATAACATTGTTAATTGGAAAAAAAGTTAAATATGAGATTGAAAATATGACGTTCAAATAAGAGTTGACAGTGGCCGAATTGGTAAGGCGTTTGTCCCGGTAAGACGAGAGGTTTTGGGTTCGAGTCCCAGTTGCGACCACTATCTTTTAATTTTTCTGTGTCTTATTCTCTTTCATATTATAGTTAAAATTATTAGTATTATCTTCTTCTTCAGTGATATATTTAATTGATGTATATTCTATATATATAGGATGGTTCAACCGAAACGCACGATGTTAATTGTGAGCCACACCTTAATGTCAAATTTTTTGCCCAACTTTATTTGACATTTCTTTATTTCAGTCTTTGACAAATTCAACCATGGAGAGGTACACAATTAAGCCGCGCGTTAAGATGGTTGAGTTAAGACAGAAGTGAATAGTGACTTTACAAAGAAAATCATCTTCAGCGATGAGGCACACTTTCACCTGAGTGGATTCGTTAAGAAACAGAATTGCTGCAATTGGGTAAATGAGAATCCACGAGTTATTATTGAAAAGCCGATGCATCCACAAAGAGTGACTGTTTGGTGCGGTTTATGGGCTGGCGGCGTCATCGGGCCGTACTTCTTTGAAAATGAGATCGGTCAAGCAGTTACCGTGAATGGTGTTCTATTGCGAGATGATAACGGATTTTTTGTGGCCAGAAATTGAGGATATGGAGCTGGATGATATGTGGTTCCAACAGGATGGTGATACTTGCCACATAGCCAATGAAACAATGGCTCTTTTGCGCGAGAAATTCAATGGCCGTATTATCTCACGTCGGTCGTGGCGATTTCAATTGGCCGCAACGATCATGTGATTTGACACCGTTGGACTTCTTTCTTTGGGGATTTTTAAAAGACAAAGTATACGTCAATAAGATAAAAATAATTCAAGAGATAAAAGATGAGATAATTCGGCGCATTAATGACATTGAACCTCAATTTGCCCTCAGCGTCATTGAAAATATGGACCATCGGATAGAGGTATACCACCGAAGCCGTAGCGAGTAGACATGGGCAGATTCATTCCCATTAATGAATTGAATCATTCCGATTCCCCTGGCCATTTGAATTGATTCCTTTAATTCAATTACACAAAAAACTTGTTTATGGGGCTAATGTAATATTTTAATGTGTAATATTTTTAATATTTTGACAAAAATAAAAAAAAATTGACAAGAAAAATGTACTTTTGTTAGGCTAGCAATTAAATCTTACAATCAAAGTTTTTGGTTTCATACCTAAAGTTTTACTAATTTTATTTTATTTATTAAACTTAAAATTGTTCCACTTCACGTGTAATGTAAATAAACATTTTAATGTAAATAAACATTTTAATGTAAATAAATATTTTAATAATTAAAGGTGAATATTTTGTTTTATCACAGCCGATTGGCCTTGTAATATCTGCAAATTCATATAATATTATCTACCTAACATCAGCGTCTAAAAGTAGGTAGGTACTTGCATTCCAATAGCGTTGGTACGTACCAAAAAATAACCAACTATGTAATGAAATTGACGGCTTGGCGGAGAGGAACAAATGAAACGCAGGGGCCGATTCGCGGTGGGCATTGAAGAATGAATTAGTAACTTTTGTAAGTTACTAATTTATTTACTAATTCAGTTACAATTAGTAAGACTAGTGTCTGCAGTGACTCGCTAGCGGCGGACCTAGTTAAGATTTTAGTGATCAAACGAGTCAATCTCTCTCAGGAGAGCTGGGATCTGAGAGAGATTGACTCGTTTGAACTGGTCTTGTCTCAACTGAAAAAGAAGCTAATGTTAATTCCCGAATAGAGCGCTTTGGACCCGATAGCAACAGACTAGACATGCGGACTGGAACGGGATTGACGGGGACGGGGACAATACTGAATAACGAATAAATGTATTAATTCCTCGCACAAGTGAAAGAGACGCGACACGTCGTGGCTCGGGACTCTGAACTAATTCGGCTGACTCACTTTCGGTTTTTGCTTGTGCTGGGGACAATGATATACCTACGCGTGTTTTTAGCGGGTGTGGGATAGGTACTTAACTTCAGGCAACTTCGCGGCGCGCCGCCCATATAATAATATTTAAATACATGCCAAACGTCATAAATTATAATATTTAAATTGTTTACGGTACACATCATTCATTGAAATAATTTAACAGTAAAATAAATGGAAAATAAAAATTTATGGTGCTGTTAAAAATCGTAGGATGCAAAGCCAAATGTAAGGAATGAAGAATCAATTCCTTTTGAAATTGAGAATCAGATCGAGTGTATCACAATATTGAATTTATTCATTTAATTTAGTCATTAAATTTTGCCCACATCTAGTGGCAAGTACTTGGCCGATATTTGGTTTCACACATAATTCTCATAGACTCTTTCTATCATAATAAAAAAATTAGGATAATTCTTTGAAAACTTTTTTGTTTTATTTACAATGAACATCGTGCGTTATGGTTGGACCAGCCTTTATATTATATTAATGTATTCATTGATATTTACATTTTTATTTTTGGCTTTCATCCTTCAAGGGTCTTCTGGGCCATCATTTTAAATTACAGATAATGGAAAGGTGAATTTATATATTATTTCATTTAAATGTCCAAATTTCAGAATTATGTGGAAGACTGTATCATTCAAAAGTTATAAAAAGAAAGTTGTTCTAATAAAAGTTAAAATATTATACGAATTTGTTTTTACATTTATTATTCCCTTAGTCAATTTTCCTCAGAATATAGTATCATTTTTATACTCCTCTTTCCGTTCCCACATAACACGTTAATAACGTATTATTTTACAAAAGAACATTACAGAAAGCGTGTAAAGTTAATTATGTGTGGTCACTGGCCGTGTCCTTGTTTGAGTTAAATGTTGTCAGGCTTCTTTCTGCAGAATGGGGCTCAATTATATTTCTTAAACCGCCTCAAAGAGTTATAACATGAGTTCGTCGTGAATCAGGACAAAGTTTCCAAGGGTCAGGAAACAGGGCTGAGGAATGATCACACCGGGTAAATGTTTTGTATGTCAAGCACGTAAATTCCGAACTTCGTCATTCAAGATAAATGGCCGTAGGAACTTGACTGCTTTCTTGGACATTTGCGAAAACCTTGACAGACTTTATGAAGGTTGAAATGAAACATCGTAAAATAAATCTTGTAGTATAAAACAATGGTATTATGTGACATAACATATATAAGAAGCCAGAAAATATAGATGAATTACAGATCATATTAATCAATTGACAGCCGGCGTAGTCCAACGGTAAGGCTCTTGACTCGCACTACGAAGGTCGCTGGATCGAATCCCGGCGTGGCAAATAAATTTTATTTGATGAATTTTTTGTTATTTCACAATTTATTCATTTAAAATAATACATAGTATATTTGCGGCACGTTCCAGAGTGGAAGATAGTCTCAGTATCGCCCTGGTGTAAGACCACCATTCAGAATTGAAACGTTGCTTGAAATGGCTTTAGTTGTGTTTGGTGACGATAGCCAGGTACTTCCCCACCTTCCTCTTTCCTATCTCCTTCTCCTCCTTACAGTTCCCACTACCTTCAGCCTCACAACATACCCCAATTTGGAATGCCATAGTCCCACTGACTCCAGACGGGAGCAGTTGGGACTCTTGTGCGATATTCATCTAAAAAAAAAAAATTACAGATAATTTTTTCCCAAAATATCGATACACTTCAAAAGTATTTTTTTTTACATATTTTCTAAATATATATAACATAATACAAGGTACAAATAATGTAAAAAAGTTAAAAATATTTATAAGACAAAAGTAGGAACCCACTAAGGCACTGCCTGTGCGTGGTAATATCAATCAATATTTAAAGCCGCCCCGGGAATCATTTAAAAGATAACCAACATCTCTGCCGTAGGTCACCTCAAGTGGTTTCGCTACGTTTGGTAACTTAGGGGTGCCCGGGTTCATGCTGTGAGGTTTGTCCGGGTCTTGGCGGCGGATGCGTCTGCCCACCAGCTGCTTGACAGGCCGGACCGCGAGAAAATGATTGAGGGAGTCCCTTTGACTTCTCCAACTGTACCCTTTCGGAAGATCGCCTTGCACCGCAGTAGGAGGGATGGATTCATACGTCCGTCGCTTCTAGTCACACTGACCCCCAGATTTCCACCAGCCCCTAATACTCTTTTCCTTCTCGGAACTTCCTCTCCTTCCCATCCTAATAATACCCCCAACACAGCATCCCCAAAGATAACATATTTTCCGCAGGGCCTCCTGTGTGAAGCTAATGTAAAAAAATGGCATAAATATTATTATTCAAAAACTAATCTTACCCTTTCCACTGTGTTAATTTAATGAAAAAAAAAAAAAAAAACAACACATTTATATATTAAATAGAGTAATATCACTTTCATTAATTGTGATTAACTATTAACCAATATCCAAAGTTGTCTCTGAAATCATGTTTTTTTTTAATGGCCATCATCATTATCATCATCATTACATAGTATAAAATGAAGTCGCTCAAAATGTATGTGGGCGTTTATCTTTTAAACTACGCAACGGATTTTCATACGGTTTTCACCAATAGATAGAGTGATTGAAGAGGAATGTTTTTATATATTATACATGTAAATTATATTAGAGAAAAGCCGAGAAATTCAAAGAAAACATATATTTGTGCGATTTAAAACGGTTGGCGGGCCGTACTAAAGTCACTTGAAATTCATTCTACGGAAGAAATTGGAAAATAGATGTCCTAGAGTAAGTAGGTATTTGATTTTCCCTTTTCAAATATCCAGTGTTGCATTGCAAGCATTGTATAATTAGTGGCGATCGCTAACTATATTATTATATAAATAAAAAATAATAATTATAGTTGATTCAAGAGGCAGGTTTATATCTGTACATGCTTATTATAGTAGAGAAAAGCCGAGAAATTCAAATATTCAATTCAGGCAGCGGGCAGCGGGCAGCGGGCAGCGGGCAGCTGGCAAGTGGGTGGTGTGGATTTTATAAAGGTTGGGTAACTGCGTTGTTTTTCGTTAGCCACAGCAACGTGTGGCCGGGTCTGCTAGTATTTTATAAATATTTTTTTTATTTTATTTAAAGGCCTATATTTTGTAACTAAACACTAATATAATTATTTCCATACTAGATATTTACTGCTAGAAAAAAATATTATTCGGTTTGGCTGGATATTTTGGCTTTCAATTCAAATTTAAGTTATGTACGAAAAAGGCTGGACAGCCGCCCCAATTAATTTGGTTAGTCATTTTTTTACGATAAAGACAAAATATTGGATTTAAATACGCCCAGAACGATAACTACGTACATCGTATTGCTTGAGATACTTTTATCGTTACACTTAGCTGAACTTCCCCGGCAATTCACGAAATTTTTAGAAATCAGTAATTTGTCTCTTATTTTGAATGTCAAGTGTGAAAAATTTCATCAAGAAGAATGAAAATTCTGCTTTAAGGGGTGTGAAAAGTAGTTGCGGGAGGTTCTCCGAAATCTCTCATAAACAGTGGTTAAGTGTGCGAAATTTCATCAATTTCGAATTAAAACTGTACATTTGCACAACAAACCCACTAATCCACATCGGAACACACTTCTTTACACACGTATGAAATAACGTCTGACTATATCGCCATATTCCATAATTCATAGATTATGGCTATCTGTTAAATGGAGATGAAAGTTTTAATTGTTAGTTATACGATTTAATGATCTTTTTTATTTATTATGAATTAACGCCGATTAACGGCTTTTACATAGGAATTCAACACTTTGAAATGGATACAGAATATACACGTTAAGAAAAAAAAACATTCGTATGACAAAAAAAAATTAAAAGTACACATTGAAGTAACAGCATTTTTTGACTTCATTAAAATAAAAAGCCTCCTAAAAGTTAGGTAGGTACCCACTAGTCCTGGGTCGATCGATCGTTTTTCACGACCCGGGTCGCTCACGACACACTGTCGTCATGAGCGGGTCGCGAAGACCCGATCTTTTCGCGACACAAAATATGAAACTCAATTACGCTTCACGCAGCTACTTCCTACTACCTGAGTCGAGAGAGAAGGTAGCGAAACCCGGGTGTTGACAACCCGCTCGCTCTCTCATATTACATCTATCTAACGTCGCTCGCCCCGCCACTTCCGCACCAAAAACCCAGGTAGCAGTAGTAGAGCGGTTGCGAGAAGTGGGTCGCGAGACCCGGGTGCTGACGAAAAAATGACCCGCTCGCTCTTTTGTGGTCCGTGAGCGGGTTTCAATGAGCGGGTTATTCACGACCGACCCAGGACTAGTACCCACGCATTGAAAATAATTTTAAGAAATAAACATAACCAAGTTTTGAAGAATTTTTTTTTTTTTTTTTTACATGAGCTCCACACAGGAGGCGCTGAGGAAAATAATTTTCCTCAGGGCCTATGTCATCTTTGGGGATGCTGTGTGGAGGGTTTTTTTAGGAAAAGGAAGGAGAGGAGAGTTCTGGGAAGGAAAAGGGTTTAAGGGGTGGGTAGAAATCTGGGGTTCAGTGTGTCTTGGTCATCCACCTCCAAGACCTAGACAAACCTCATCCCATGAACCCGGGCACCCCTGCTAAATCACCAAACGTAGCGAACCACTTGGGGTGACCTATGGCAGAGGTGTTGGTTATCCAATAAAGGTTCCCGGGGCGGCGGTACCCATTCCCGCCTCCCAAATTGAATGTATCAAGCAACGAAATAGGCAACAAGCGGAGTTAGAAGTCAAGTAGAATAATAAACGAGCTTCACTCCAATCAACTGAGAGACGGTTTTCCACACAAAGACGCCGCGCGCCGCCCACTGCAATTCAATCTAATGTCCCGTGTAAAACAAGATCTAAGGAGCCAAAGGTCCTTTATTTTGTATTGCAATTGTTTTATTTATATACACAATTGGAATTTATACTCACTTAGTCACTGAAAGCAGCTTGTCATCTTTCTTGGAAAGGCTTGTTTTATAATAGATTCGAACATGCTTGGGTAAGGGTGATCTGTTTGCCTTGCTTCAATTATACTGCTCTGGTATTATATCTGCCTATTAGGTTCTAGGACTTGACTTGTTGTCAAGCGTGCATAACTAGTAGTATCATTCGATGCACGTTCGATGGGTAAACACAGGGGCTCCATCCATGCCCGTTAGCATACAGTATATATACCCTACTAGAATGTTAGAAGCAATAGTACACAACTGTTGAGCTCATATACATCTCAATTACGCCCAACTGTTGAGTTCAGTATCCATCTATTTGTAGGATGTATTATATAATATCTCCCAGGTATACAAAAGTCTTGATTCAGGAGGTATTTTATTTGCTAACCGAACCACAGTTACCAGTTTTTTCTCATTTCAACTTATATATTCGTATGTAACAGGTTACCTCATTCATTTCTTAAAAGGACTGGCCATACAGCACCCATCCTTAAAGCTGAAAACTCCTCGCCTCTCATGTGGAGTAAAGAGGTAAGTAAAAGCTAGTTTTAGAAAGAATTTATACACGAAATGACGAAAACGTTGATATGGACTTGCAACATTTGTGCAACAGGCAATTCAATTTTTGAGTGGGCATTCTCGAATTGCACCGAAGTAAATATTGATGTTACTACGGTTTATTGTTAATATTTTATTCAACCTTTCCTGACAACACAATTATTTCCGCGATACGCAAGTTTCAAAATCTAAAATAAAGTTCGCACCAACGAAAATTAATTTTATAACAATTAAAAAAGGGACACGCTGGAACTCTCCAAACATTAAAAGGGAATAAATATACACATTCTTAGATAAAGTAACAGCATTGAAAATCCTCCTACCACCGTGAAAAAACCCAAAATAAGGCAAGTAGAGAGTTTAAGAAAGTTAGAACAGGACTGAACCCGTTGCTTCGGAGAAATCGGTCACTAAGCAATAGAGAAATAAATACTATTTTAACAATTATTTTAAGCAATAATTATCAGCCTGAAACACTCATCCACATTGAAAAATCTTCCGAGAAAAGATACATGACGCCAACGGGACGCAATTGGGAGAGCAGCTGACCGGCAATCAGAAGGGCACGGGTTCAAGTCCCGTTGGCGTCATGTATCTTTTCTCGGAAGATTTTTCAATGTGGATGAGTGTTTCAGGCTGATAATTCTTGCTTATAATAATTATTACCCTTTGTGCTATGCATAAAAATCTTGTCTTAAACGTTAGTTTAACAATTAAAAATAATAATAAATACTATTTTATTTATGATTAAACTAGCATGTCGCAGATATGGATACAAAATGTAAGAAAACTATCATGTCCTATATTTGTCACTATTTCACCGCCAATTATTATAAAAGCTTCAAAACTGTATGCTGATAATTTGTGATGAAAATAATAAAAAATATGTATTTTTGAATATAAATGCCTACTCCCATCACACCACAACCGAAATTATATTGTTTAAATATAATTGATATTCATAGTAAAATGACGAAATCCTCAAATATTCAACAAAACATACCAATTACGGTACACATCAGAACACGCTATCAAACATCAAACATGCTCCAAATCCTTTAAAATTAGTTCTATTGTGTGGGGGTAGCTCTCAAAAGCAAAGCAAATGTACGGTAGTTAAAGTTTGGATATACTTTGGGCTTGAACCAGATTCATGCGTGTAGTCGCTCATCGTACGTTTTATAATGAGTTACGTAGGTAGTCGGTACCAACAGTTTGTCGATAGGCCTACCCCTAATAATATGTATGATTACGATGCCTTTAAGGCTTTCCAGGCAGTTTAATATCTGTGCGAGTATTAACTCCAAGGGTGGCTTCCTGGCCAAAGTTTTAGGCGATATCCACAGAACAGCTAAAGTTTAAGGGTGGATTGGTTAAATGTGTTTATTACTTGTAGTACTAACACATTCCACACGGAAAATGCTGAAAAGTTATACCGCGAACTTTAAAAAGTAAGTAAGTAAGAAAAACGAAAAACCTAGAAATATGCGTTGAGAATTGAGCAACGCAAATATTTATTTAATTTTTTATCATTTGCTATGCTTATACTTTTACTTTGTTCTTGGTTATGTTATTTTTCATTGATAGTTTGAGTGGGGATACTTTCTTAAAATATAACTTAAAATATTTGTAATTTTTTCACGAGACCTCAAGAATTTATATCGTTATTTTTCGATTTCATAATCAATGCTGGCATCATCAAATTTCGGTTTTGGGACTATCTGTGTAACTCTGGTTCAATTAACTCGGATTTGCTTTGACTTCGTGTCATTTTCAGAATCGGAACTTATTGTAAGAATTCAGACAAGCAACTATTTTATCGGAAAATTTATGAATTGTCATTTTCAAAATATAAATGATGTTCAAAAATAAAGACAAGCGATAAAGTACACCAAGGTACAATATTTTTTTAACAAGTAATTTAACAAGTAATTTTTTTAATAAAATAATATACTTTTTTTGACAATGTTATACACAGCACCTCCAATCACCCTATTTCACATAAGCCCTCCGCATTCCATTCAATGGTCCATCGTTTAGTCACAATTCCAATGTCCGATAATAATTTTGCTAATGAACTAAAAATAATTAAAAAAATTGCCGAAAATAATGGCCGTGAATCACATTTTATGGACTTAATCTTAAATAAAAAAATAAAACAAATAGCCATTAATCGCTTCTTATTTGTTAGTCCTTATCCTTAATATTAATAATATAATATTAATCATCAATGGCGGCGAATTTTATTCATTAATAATTTTTCTACCTTAAGCGTAAAAAACCTTCCTTCTGAAGTCAGACCGGCCTTTTATACCAATAACAATCTAGGTAAATTTCTAATTAATTCTAAAGATAAGGACGACAAATTAAGTCATTCGGGAATTTATAAATTAAATTGTAATAATTGTTCGGCTTTCTATATCGGTAAGACAACACGTAACGTCAATATTAAGATAAAGTAACATCTCCGTTGCCTCAATAATAACTGTTTTTCAGAATTCGAACGTCATTTGATCGATAAAGATCATACGTTCTGTCATAGCACCGGTGCTAACATCTTACATAAAAACGGACACGGTAACAGACTAAACAATCTAGAGGCGCTAGAAATAAAAAAAACTGTAAAAACCAATATACTTAATAATCAGTTAAACATATCAAGTAGTCCTATATTAGGTCTGTTTCCAATAACCCCTTAAAAATAAAAATTCCCAGTGCTCCTTACCACCATGCCAGTTGATACTTTGTTTCTCCAAATTTATTATTATAACCCATTAGTCTTCCTAATTATCTTTCGGTTTTTCCCATTACTTGAGTACTTATGTTAATGTATTTTATGGCCGTCTATGTGTTTGTAATATTTGTATCATGTTATCTCCCTCTATATTTTGTTATATATAAGCATTCAGTATGTACCTCTTGTTTAGTATTAATTTGTACCCTGAAGATGCTTAAGTAAGCGAAACCGGTCGGTTCATAAATTAATAAATCTCTTGGTTTTAAACAAAAAAGTATTTTATTTTATTAAATATGTCAAACCACGAAGTGATTGCTTTCTACAATAATAATAATTTTTTTGTAGGTAATTCTTCTTTTTAAACTTTTGACAAGTAGAGTCGGATTACGTGATTTTTTAAGGAACGGAAAGCAGTATTCCACAACATTTGGTTTTGGGGCGATGATAATATTATGGTAATTAGGTACACAAGATTCCTAAACAAACAGTTTGGTAGGACTATGAATGGCACACCCATTATTTGTGAATATTTGATAGAGGACTTATTATTTTTAATTTATAAACTAACGTTTAGACAAGATTTGTATGCATAGCACAAAGGGTAACAATTATTATAAGCAATAATTATCAGCCTGAAACACTCATCAACATTGAAAAATCTTCCGAGAAAAGATACTTGCCGTCAACGGAAAAAAATATAATAAGCAGTAATTGTTGAATGAAACACTAGTATATATTGAATTATTTGGCGGGTATTTGATAAGCCCCCATAGCTCAGTGGTCAAGAGCAGCTGACCGGCAATCAGAAGGACACGGGTTCAAGTCCCGTTGGCGGCAAGTATCTTTTCTCGGAAGATTTTTCAATGTTGATGAGTGTTTCAGGCTGATAATTATTGCTTATAATAATTGGTAGAGGACTGTCGATCAAATGGATCGAAATAAAAATATAGTCTCCTTCAACGAAAGCAGTATTCCGAACAGGCCTTGCATTGGTGTACTTGATGTAACTCTAGGTGACCAGCTCAGGTACGGGGACTCCATCGAAGCCAGTTTGCATCTCGCAAGCTGGGCGTACTGTATAGGACCCGCAGATACTTTGATATTACACAACTGCCAACCCCGTATAAATCGCAAGTGAGCCCCGTTGAACCACAGTTGAATTTAATTTAGCCACCTCTAGTCTGCAGCCCCAAAACACATGAAAAAACCCTCGACTTTACGCAGAAACGGGCGGTCCGTTATAGATTTTCCTATCTTAATAAACGGATTGCAATCTTTAGAACACAAGTGTAGGATGAAAATGCGGCTCGTTCTACCGGTATTTCAATAGAAGATGCTCCGAGGAACTAGCGTCATTGATTCCTTCAGCACCGGTGCACAATCGGAAAACACACCAAACGCGCGCCCAATATTTGAACTCAGTTAACATTTGTCATATGAAAATGGGTTGTTTCTACGACTCACAAAAAGACCCTCCACGCAGCATCTCTAAAAACGACACAGATCTTGAGGGAAGTTGTTTTCTTCAGGGCCTCTTGTGTGAAGTAAATGTTAAAAAATTTCATTTCAATTTCCCTTGGTTAGGAAAATTTTTAATGTGCAAATTTTTGGATGGATTTGACAATATTCGACGAAAATCGGAGCTTCATTTTGTAATGTCATTTATAAATATATTTCTTTAAGTTGAATTAATCCGTGGCCCAAATATAGTCGTATCTAGCAAAGTCAGTGGGTCGGACGACCTTTACGAGCGGGCTCCAGTAATTTTGCAGTCAGAATGTTTGTGCTCGATCCGACCCCGACCCGATATAACGGCTTATTTGCATTTTATACCGAGGGAAATGAATTCTCATGGC
Organism: Limnephilus rhombicus; assembly: GCA_929108145.2. Classification (NCBI taxonomy): domain Eukaryota; kingdom Metazoa; phylum Arthropoda; class Insecta; order Trichoptera; family Limnephilidae; genus Limnephilus; species Limnephilus rhombicus. Next base: position 11,567,225 of record OV815279.1, on the reverse strand, counting down.
ACCTACATGTAAATCATTGCAAATGTTTTTGATATCCAGCCTTAATTTTGCCGACACTTTATTTTGATCGTGCGCCCGGAAATATACGAGCACACCCAAACGAATTTAAATATATAAAGGAAGTTATTTTACGGAAAACATACATTATGTTTACATATTTGAAGAAGAACATCAGCGGTTTATCATTTTAAACCATAATTGTACATTTTGTTTTGTGCTAGGGTTCATGGGTGATGTTTATCCAGTTCTTGGAAGCAAATGCATTTGCCCACCAACTGCGTGGCGGGCCGGATTGGAAGAGACTGTTTGATGGAAACATTTTACCTCTACAGCCGGACTCTTTCGACACATCGCCTTGTACAGCAGTGGGAGGGATGGATTAATACGTCCATCACTCCTGCACACATTGCCCTTCAGATTCCTACACACGCCTTATGCCTTTTTCTTTCCAGAACTTCCTCTCCTTCCTATCCTTTAAAAGACACTCCCCCACAGCATCCCCCAAAGATGTCATGAAAGTGTTTTTCCCAGGGTCTCCTGTGTGGAGCTAGTTTAAAAAATAAAAAAAAATTATGAAGCTGAAAGTATTCATAAAAGAATATTTGTCATCGAACTTTAAAGAACTTGAAAATTTACGACATCTATCCAATGACATCATAAAACTATAAATATTATTATGCAACCATACCAATGATTTCTTGCCTTATTTTTAATTCTTAACTTTATTATTTTATTTCCATTATTTTATTTTATTTCTTTATTTATTGTCAAACATACAGAAAAAACATATCAGTACTTACAATTGATAGATACTCATCAGTACAACAAATTCTTCATATTTTACAAACATCAGTTATATTCACAATTAATTATTTTTGCTTTGATGCAAGTTTTGAAAACATCGGACAGCTCTGTTTCAGTACATATGTGGTGAAATCGTACTAGCTTTGATGTATAGTTAGTGATTGTTTAAATGGAAAATATGGTGGATTCGAATAACGTTAATTCGAAACACAGATATTTATATCACTTAATATTTGAGGGCAGTCTTCGAGGTAATTTAAAAAAGTGAATATCTGATGATTGTGTGATTTATGCGTCTACAGATATCGAAAGACCTTGTATGTATTTCGAAATGTATGAATGAACACTGCACAAGTAAAAAGAATGCACATAAAGAAAGAAAAAAAGGACTTACTGCGGAACCTTGTTTCACTCTTTGCTGTCTTGGCTGGGTTTGTTCATGCACTTTTAGACTATTAGTCGCGGTATTTTACTTGCAGTATGCGGTATTAAGTTTGCGGATGCGGTATGCGGGATATTAGATGTTCATGCGGCGAGTTTTGATTAAAGACGGGTAGGAAAGAAACATGTGACAATCAAGCTACAAGCACAGGGTCTATGATGTATGTAGGTAAGTGTAGTTATGTGTTGTGTAAACACTCAACCAATATCGTTGGTAGTCCTCCGGGTAGAACGTTGGTGTTTAATTTAAGTTCATTTACTTTAATTTCAAAACAGTTAATTTATGTACATATTTTGAATCTTATAAAACTGTGAAATGGGGGCCTCAGCAAGGGCGCTCATTAGGATTAAGTATAACTTCTATTGGAAGTCCTCATTGTTAAAGTGGTCATAGTATATTATCTTTTGTTATTCGGCGGCTTTGATTATATAAATGTCTAGATAGAGTGTTGCGCTGTAACTCCAAAAAAAGAACAGGCCAGATTTGAAACGCTTGTGTGCGTAACACGCACACAAGTATAGGTAACTTATATTGTTAACGTTAAGCACTCAACGTCACTGTAGGCGTGATGAGTGATACCAACTCCCGAGTATTTCCCATAAAAGTGGATAAAAAATATGTTTCGGTTTAGCAGGACCTATAATTTGTTTAATTTTGAATTCATTTAAGTAAGATAGTCTACATATTATAATGATATAAATGAAAAGAAAACCATTGTTAAAAGAGATTTATTTTCGTTTGATTATTTTTAAAAAATAAATAAGAAATACAGAAAATAAGAAAGATACATTCATAGACGCTGCCAACTGGCCGGCAGGTATCGTTGTGTCTAAATTAAAAATTTTATCATCATCAAATAAAGAAGGTGGCCCACATCGAGCTAAATCCCTAAAAATGGTAAAACTATCTTGTCACACTAAAAAATACAATGCAACTTTTTAAAACTAAAGCTATCGATAGTTATTATTTATTATTAATGACCTTCCCTTTGAATTTGTTTTTTAAACAGTTTTCGTATAGATTTTACATCCCGGTTAATATTATCCAATTTTGCCTTATAGTGATATCTTAAGGCCAAATATTTTTCCATGGCCAAACTTATCAAATTAACTTGATGCAGAAGACCGTAAATATGATCGGTTTTTGCTTCGAAATAATTATCGGGAAAATTTAATTTGAAGAACAGGCAACCCTGTAAACATGGCGTCAAAACATGGGGTCAAACGGCGTTGTCCTAAGACCAAATTACACTATTAAAACTGAATTATTTCTTTAACTGAATGGTTATTTAACCGATGATAGGTAACATTTTTAGTTGTTTTCAATCGTCCTATGTAATTCCTGCACGCTGATATAGCGCAAATCGTCATTTTCAAATGTCACACACCACGTGTTTACCGTACAACGATAGTGTCGCCACTGAGCGGACAGGCCGAGCTTATTTGCCAACCTTTGGCAGATATTTTTTTTGGCGCTTTGTCACTCGAGCGCTATATCTAGACATTTATATAATCAAAGTTCGGCGGTATCTTTTTCGGGGACACGGGGGCATTATTGTTAATAAAAAAAAATTGTATAGCGGATTTCTATATATGTCGATATATAGCACATTATATCAACGGTTATGCGGCTGTGTATATCCATCGATGCAAACAACTTCTAGGATACTTAGTAATACTATAATTTATTATGTAAAGCGGTACAGCGTATTTCCCACACCCATTCAAAGTCAGAATTTCCTTATGGGGGCAATCTTTATCCCTGTATACTTTTCAACACAGGCGAAACAATGCATTTCAACAAATGATAACTACTCTTGTTTGCATTTATTTCCCTCTAATATTATTTTGGGATTCCTTTATTCCACTGGCTCAGGCATTTGCAATTCTTGTGCGTGAATAAAAAAAAACACGGAATGGTCCGATTTTCTGTAGGGAACCCGATTGCACAGCGCGGGTGTAAACTGCGCGCCCTAAAGTTTAAGTTTAGACTTACGGAATTCAATGCTTCGTTTGTACAAGCAAGTTCTATGAAACAATATAATACAAACAATCCATTTTATTATTACGCTTTTTAATAAACCACCAGGGATGCAGGAACACCGGTTGGTTAAATATTTCGGTGTATACTAATGTACGGTTTACCGTTACAAAACGTAACGATAAACCGTCGAAGGACCGCATGGATAGAAGCACCCATATATTTACAAAATCACGCCCGGGTAACACTGTTTCAATAAAAAAGCCTTTTGTCAGAACCAATATTTCGATATAATAAACAAACTTGGTGTTTATCTTGTCCACATGTCTGCCACGAAATAATTTAATCGTAAAAATATTATATGCCTTTCTGAAACTTTCAGTAGGCAGCGGCCCCCCTAGCACCAGCATTATTATAATTTTATTTTATTTTTGAAGTGAAACTTCCTTAGCTCCGTTAGAGTGATTTGAAATTCAGATGAAACGGAAATGATGCACTACGGCACTTGTGAAGCATCAAACTGCACTCAAGGCTCCTATTGGTTGAGATATAAAACGGAAACGACGATAGGTCTGAGCTCATTGGCCGCTTTGTTTTTTACGGATCGTCGGAATATAATGCGTAAATTTACGCCTCACCGAGCGCGTCCCATAGCGTAGCGGTATAGTGCGTCAAAAATCTCAGCGGCCAGAGAAATCCAGCGGACGGAGGTTAGAAACCTATGAATTTAAAAAAAATACTTTTTTTTTGTAAATCAATTTCCAATTTTCAAACCACTTTAAAATAAACAGGCAAAAGAAAGCGACATCTAGCGACTTTCAAGCTAACTTTTTATTTATTTATTAGATACTAGTGAGTACCCGACATGGGTTGCAATGCCACTAAGAGAAAGAAATTGTTTCTCCCTGCATCTCCGTTCCCCTCCCACGTTCCCTTTTCCTCAAGTATTCCCCTTTTACCTACTTCATCTTCCACCCACCCGCGTCCCTTCCTCTCGCAAACCCCATCCCTCTTCCACCTACCCTGATTTCCCTCACCCTCGCACGAACCTATTTCCTTTATTCCCTTTCCTCCCTCCCGGATTCCCCTACCCCTATCTCCTTCCCTCCCTGCCGCTAAACCGTACGAAATCCACACATTTTTCAAAGAACTCGCACACCACCTATTGTAATTTTTTTTAATAATAATTTCATAACACCAGAGCTCACCATTCCTCATAGAAACCTTCGCAGGCGTTCAAAAAATCACCTACATGCCATCGCAATCGGATGAATGATGTACGAAATAATTTCGTAACGCCAGAGTTCACCATTCTAAATAAAAACCTACGCGGGCGTGCGCACAACAAATCACTAAAGTTTCATCGCAATCCGATGAATGGTTTAAGAACGCATGAGCGACAAACAAAGAAACGTTCATTTTTATACATTAAAATTTAATAACGCCCTACTGTTCTTTTACATGAAAGTTTTACAATTGATTACAGCATTAAGTATAAAATAATAAATAATCATTGTTAATTAAGAAATCAGGACAAATATAAGTAATAAAATTTAGTGTAAATTAGCAAAATTTTAATATAATGATTAAAAATGTATTAATAATATAAGACTGAATTAGTAAGTAAAAGAAATTATAATATAGAAAAGAAAGTGTGTGTTTAGCTTACATTACAAAGCTTACAATATTAATTGTGTGTGTTACAAACCAATAAAACAGAATAAATAAAAATGTCATTTACTCGTAATAAAGGTATAGAATGCTACTGCTGAAAATTTAAAGCATATGATAAGCGTTGTACCAATAAAAACTAATAAAACTATTTAAATAATAAGACCTGCCGAGCGATTCTCTATTTTTGTGGGATCGAGATAGATCTCCGGCGAGATCTCCTGTCAGATTTGTGTGATTTTCTTTGGCATAAAATTTAAAGTATATAATAATAATAATAAGAGTTGTATCTACCAATAAAAATTAATAAAACTTTGCTAATATAATATTTATAGATTTTAAATAATAAGACCTGCCGAGCGATTCTCTATCTTTTGTGAGATCATCTATCAGATTCAGTGATTAGTGTGATTTTCTTTGGCTGTTATTTGCTTTTTCTATAGGCCGATGTCAGAATTTCAGCTGTGAGCTGTCACGTATTTTAGCTTAGGTCGTTTTCAACTCGAATTCCTGCAAGTATGCATGATTATGTATTCATTTAACAGCCATAACACTTCCACTTTTTCTTGGGCATGCTTGGGTGCATTCATCTACGCGTCAGAAGGGATGTGCTCATTGTAACACATTTCTTCAGACTGATTCGTGGAAGTGCTATGCATTGTATACTACGTTGGGGGCCCTTGCTACGCCGGCCAGCTGTATGCTAGGGTTTTTTAAATAAACATTACCATCCAGAACTTTGCAGATCACTGCGCGCCAATACTTGGTCCTTCCCGAGTAATGTTCCTGATGGGGGAGAGCATGATACTATCTCCAGAATATGGGCACAATGGATTGCATGTTATATTGTTTTAGGTTAAACGAAAGATGATGTTTGGAAAAGTAAACGAATAGGTTATATTATTCAATATTACAAATTACATGTACGGTGAATTGGACTTACCTTCAGGGATCAGTAAATGGTTTAAAACTATCTAATCTGACTAAAATCGGAATAACCGTGTGTGAGCGGGGAGCTTCTATCGAGCCGGTGGTGATCTGATCCTGTCAGACCCAGATGGTACCATCAGGGCTTCGTTCCGGGGATAGTGTCTTGGAGACGGGTCCAGTGTCTCCAACACAGGGTGGCTGATCTCAGTTCATTGAACGAACCCATCGATTACAATGTAGGAGCTCTACGGGCAGATGGCTTTGGCGGGTGCAGTCCAGGGCGCGTGGTTCAATTATACGGATTCCGTAAGGCAAATAAGGCCTGTATAGCGCCACTTGAAGATTACGGCTTCATTAGCGGAATGCGCGGATTTACAACAAGCGCGTGATCGCGTCGATTCCCAGTAGTAAATCATTTAACATTATTCAGTACACGCGCGGACCTTATGCGGTAATTTTAAACAAACACCACACCCGACTAGACTTTTAATAAATTTGGTTTGAAATACTATTAAAACATTTGAACACGTTCACCCGTCAGGGATTCAATAAAATAAAATTAATTGACTGTGCTAAAGTTTCATGGCCGCCCTAGCCGGTGAAACAATTCCAGAGTCAAAAACAGAACCGGAAACCATAGATTCCCGGCGGTCTACGTGTTGCCAGCCCGTGCTCTTAATAACCTTAAGAAAAATTAATACAAACAATGGTACTTGTTCTGAAGAGGTGTTTAAAAATAATAACTTTTAAATAGGACGTAACACAGCTTCATAACAGAAGGTTCGGAAACTCGGCTATCATAGAGATCATTAGATTCTATGTTCCCGATGGTTATCTCCATCACCGACAGCATAGACTGTTTTATCTCCCGGCTTACATAACTAACTTGCCAATGGTTATGCCAGTCGGGAAAGCTGTCTTGTTGTTAAATAGAATCACTTCGAATGTCGATATGTTTAACATCAATGAAGCACAATTTAAACGACAAGCTTTGTTGTTATTAGTCTGATTGTGCTTCGGTGATGTATAAACTGTTTGAATCTTTATATTTTCTCTCTTTTAAAACGCTTTGAAATTTTAATTTTGTAACTAACTAACTAACTAACTAACCATCACGCCGTTTCCCCGCAGGGTTAGGCAGAGAGGACGGACCGCCAAACAACTCGGTCTTGGCACACACTCTTTGCCTCACTCACATTCATACATCGTCTCATACATTCTCTTCTATTATTCTGACTTTTGACATGACCCGACTCAAGTATCTGATTGACTTGATCGTGCCATGTCTTCCTCGGGCGTCCCCGACTTCTTCTACCATTCACATTCGCGTCGTATATTCTTCTTACACTACTTCCTTCGTTCATTCGCTCTACATGCCCAAACCATCTGAGGGTCCCTTTCTTAATCTTACTCATTATGCTTACATCAGCCTTACATTCTTTGCGGATATCCACATTTCTCACACGATCGTACACTGTTTTACCACACATTTCTCACACGATCATACATTTTTTTAAATTTTGTATTGTTTTAAAAATTAATAAATTGAATTGAATTAAAGTTATCGGCATAATCGATAAAACCTTTATCAACGATTCGTTATGTTAGAGGGCCTGGCCAGCCCCAAATAACGCATTAACAAATTAGCATATTGACATGTGATGAAAATCAATTATATTTTCGTGTTTTCCTCACACAGGCATCGAAGGAAGCATCAAGGTTGATGTCATCTTTTAAAATATATCAATTTGAACGTTTTTTTTAAAGGAAGAGAAAGAAAAGAAGAAAATATAAAAACACATAAATATTTCTCATATGGCTAATACCAACCGTGTATAAATGTTGCATACCATTGTATGGGTTTGGCATGACTCCTGACTGTGCAGTGTGCACCGATATGAAAGGCATCGATAACGCTAGTTCTTTCAAGCACCGTTCATTGAAATACCTGTTGAATAAACACATAGTTCCTCTGTTGTCACTTCTAAATTCTAAAGATCTATGCAACCCGTTCGTTAAGATGTTTTATCAATTTGATTTTGTCCTGTGTTGGCAGAGTTTGGAGTACCTGATCTATTATGTATGAGAACTTATTAATTGACAATTTCTAAAATATCATAAGATTCATATTAAAAAAAAATATGACCAAAAACGTGGCATTTTCCGAAGAAGAAGTTTACTCAGCCCATTCATTCTAATAGCGTGTCGAGTCCCGGGAGACGAACCCTAATCAAAAGTTAGTAATCAAAGTGCCACCGTAGACCAGAGTCTGTAGTCTAGACCTCTCAGGTATGCCATCCTCGCAAATATTTCATTGGACAAAGTTTTCCGTCATTACCGTGCTTGTGAGTATTTATAACTTTACGACCAAAAGCAATATTGTTATCTTTCAGACGTTTCAGAGAAAATAATATTTGTTTTATCTTTGTACAAAGAGTGATCAAGTGTAGATGTTAGAGAAGTAAATAATCTGTAAAATGTTCTTACATAGCTAGTTACTATTTGACGGTCTGCACGGAAATGTTTTTAGGTACGTATCTTTACTTGTGCAACAATTAGGTTATGAACAAAATATACATTAAAAAGCGATAAACGTTGGTAAGATATTTTAAAACAACCTGTAATCTTCTCCACCACGTATATTGGTATTGATATTCTCTACAACATATGAATATTCCCTTTGGAATGCAATGGCTTACATATATATACATGTAAGGATCTTGATTCCCAATCCGGAGGTCGCGGGATCGAATCCCGGCGTGCGCAAATAAATTATATTTGATTAATTTGTGTTATTTCACAGTTAAGACGACAATATACCCTAAAACATATTCAGAATCTTTACGACGCGACGTAAGTAAAGAAGCCGTGTATACAAATTGCGATTCGCGACCTGTGCACTGGACGGACCTACTGTCGAATTTGCCGTATCAAAAAAAAGAAGAAGAAGATAAATAATGTGGGAATCTTAACGATGTAAGTGAAGAAAGCGTGTAAACAAATATACGCCGCGGCACGGCGTATTGTGCGAACGTACGGTCGAATTCACCATGAGATTCGACATTTCTGCCTCGTTCATTTTAATTAATTCTGAAGAACGTGCTACAAATATTTAAAATGTGTCTCCATGTTGTCCTGCAGAAATTATTAATTCATCGTCTAGAAATATAAAATCTGGTGCTTACCGCTAACTTTATAGTTGAAAAACGGGCTATATAGTTTTGAAATCGTTGTACGTAAAATATATTAATGGTAAGATACTATTTTTATTAATCTAATATATAAATATTTCGCATTTCTTGTGCGGCATGGATATAAAAAAGTTATTTTAGTTACGGATTCGCGGGAAATGATTAAATTGTGAGTTTTGAGCATACAAAAATTATTAGCATTGTTTACCGCCTTAACTCATTCAGTCAACTCATGTAAAACCATCATTTAGAATTGAAATGTCGCTTGAAATGGCTTTAACCGTGTTTGGTGAACAGATCTGAGTAGCCAGGTTTTTCCCACCTTCTTCTTCCCTTTCCCTCCTCACTATCTTGAGCCTCACATCATACCCCAATAGAGAATGCCATGGACTCACTGGCTCCAGACGGTTGGGAGCATTTGGGAATCTTGTGCAGTGTTCACCCAGCAAATAGCTTCTTCCCTCCTTTATCATCAGAAGAAAATAATCATCTAGGCCACAAAGACAAGTTTTCTTCTACAAAAAAGGTTACAAGCTAAACTTTTCAACCACGAAGTAAATGCGATTTTTTTGTATTATTATACACTAGGTGGGAGGAAACCGATCATTTCAGTTATCGGAACTACACACTCTGATTGAATTTTCAATAAGTGTGGGATATAATTCCTTGTATTAATTAACCAGAGAGCAAACTGCACAAAATGGAGATCTGCGAAGCTCTTAATTAATTTCATTTGCCTGGCAAGGAATTGTTCTAATTAATATGGTTAAGGCTAGACAATGAAAGAGTTACTAGATGAATCCGAATTCCATGAGAAATCCTATTATGAATTTGATTGCTTGCAAGTTCGCATCATAGTTGATTTTTGTAAAATGATTTTGAAGGCTTTAACGACTTATACTACTTATATTTAGATACTCTCGTTATCGTAATATATAATCGAACAAACTTGTCCTTTCCATGGTATTGTAACTACCTTAAGCCGGGTACAGATTGCTGTAACGTAACATGCAATGTAACATGAAAGGAACATTTCAAAGTGTGGACGCAGTGCGCGCACGAACCGAGCATGTTCCTACTCGCATCTGTTTCCGGCAAGCGCGCGGTGATTATAGCTCAGTCTGCCGAGAACAAGTCCTCCATTGTTCGCGCGCATTCTGCAGTATAAGCGGCCTACACACGACACTGCATTTAGTGACTGCGGCAGTAACTGCAGAGAGGGTGGAGTTAAGCGAACTAGCGCTGTCTCGTTCTAGCGGCCCTTTAACAAACGAGACAGCGCTAGTTTGCTCAACTCCACGCTCTCTGCAGTCACTGCCGCAGTCACTACATGCAGTGTCGTGTGGAGAGCCCAATAGACACGAACAAGCCGTCCACACTGACGCTCCGTGCACACTGCGCGCCCCTTTGTATTCTGCGAAAAAACCGACACTTTGTGGATTGCGGCGCGCACGAGTTGAAATGCTCCGTGCACGATTTGTGCGCGCAAGGCGTCCACACTATGGGAATTCATTATACATTGCGACAATGTGGACGGCAAATTCTTTCATTGCGTGTTACATTGCATGCTACGTTGCAGCAGTCTGTACCCGGCTTTACATTATTTTTATAAATCTGTAGTGTTGCATTGTAGCAGCATAAAGCATTTTGTTTTCGCAATTTGAATTCTTTGAGCAGAAGTTCGGATTTGGTTTAAGTAGAATAGTTTCGAATATTAATTTTAGTGCTGTGAAAATCGGTAATGTGTGTTTTGTTTTTAAATCTACTTCGTTATGTATTTAGAACTTACAAATTATGTATTAAGAACAGACTTATTATTTTTATTTTTGCTATATTTTATGCCATCTGCAGTTCAAAAACTGATTTTTCTGTCTCTTTTATTGTATAACGTTATACTTCACCTTTACACCTAGGTACCACTTGTAACACCCATTTGTGTTATTTTGTTATCTAAACTTTTAACACTATATTTGTGCACTAAACTTGTTTGCACTAAATCATAGAAAATGTAAAAACATGCATAAATAAATAAATAATTACACATCTCTTACAGCTAACAACGTGGCTTCAAATACGTCCAGATTTGAATAAGCAAAACGCATAGTCCTTAAACAAATAATAATAGAAAAATGATTTTATTGCTTACGCTAAATAAACACACCACAATAATAATGTGATGTAAATCTCCGTACCAAACACAACAAATACACATCGAAATTATATCGATATATTACTAAAAATATAAATAAAACTATCGAATTGCACCACATAATTAACCTTTGTAAACGCGCCCTAAATGGCATAATACGTATACTCGCGCACGGTGTCTCAGACCGAGATTTCATCTCGTCTGTATTATTTAAATTAAGCTTATTGGTTTTTATTATACAGAATCGGGTATAATTCAATTAAAGAAAAAAAATCTTCAACTTTATTTGGTAGAAATAGACCCAGACGAAATAGACCTAAAAAAGGACATACTTTTTTTGTACTTCAACTTTAATAACAAAAAAAACTGTTTCATGTGTTTAAAAAAAAACCTCTTAAATCTAATAAATGAGTATAAAGAATAATGAAAAATTATAAAAATAAGAATTAATCATTATTGCGATTTTTGGGTAGTAATTGTTACTTACCTAAAAGACCGATGACAACAAATAAGTGTCACACATCCACTCAGCACAATTGCGCGCGACACACTAAACAATGCATAACAACAAACTAATAAGCTACTAAAAACCTCAAAGTTCCATTGTTAATTTTTGGGAAAAATAACGATTTATTGATTTTTCGGTCTGCGAGATCAACGCGCGAGTATAGGAAGGTTAAGAACAAGATGTCATAACACATAATTTGCCTCCAAATTGTTTAAATTTAATTGAAAAAGATATTCACATGACAAAATTTTTAATCTGAAACAGAAAACTCACAGGTGTATACGTGAACACGTGGACACGTCAACAAAGGCGTAAGGCGTAACATTCTGCGGACCAATAACTAATATTTTAACAACTTTGTATTTATTTTTTTATTTTTTTATTTCTTCACTATTTCACTAAAAAACTAAAAACACACACATATTCATTGGGCATATTTTATTTTCGAGTATTACATAAACGTTATCATCATTTCATTTTTTGTTGTTTCATGAAATAATAAGTAAAAAAAAAAATTACAATGTTTATTATATTTTTTATCAAATTGTATTCTGGAACTTTGGTTTCATATGTGTGTACATTTTAATTATTCTATTGTTAATTTATTGTTCGTTTTGGGAGGCGGGAATGGGTACCGCCGCACCGGGAACCTTTATTGGATAACCAATATCCGTTCGCTACGGTTGGTGCTTTAGCAGGGGTGCCCGGGTTCATGGGGTGAGGTTTGTCTAGGTCTTAGAGGTGGTTGACCATGACCCCAGATTCTTACCCACTTTTTAAACCCTTTTCCTTTCCAGAACTCTGCTCTCCTTCCTTTCCTAAAAAAATCCTCCACACAGCATCCCCAAAGATGACTTAGGCCCTTTTTATTGGGAAATTATTTTCCTCAGGGCCTCTTGTGTGGAGCTCATTAAAAATAATATAAACATTTTCTCTACCTCCCAAATAGAACCAGAGCTTGATGCTTTCTATAAGTTTTTGAAATCCCTCATAAATCTTCACATTCCTCACACATTTTCATGGAATTTGGAATATCCTCCTTGGTACAATGCTGCCCTTATTAAGGTAACCAAGGAAAACTCTAAATATTTTTGCAAATATATAAAATACAAAAATCAGGCTGATTATGATGCATTTTCTCTCCTTCGTAAACGGCACAAAGATTTATGTCGGAAAAGCAAATCTCGTTACTTAAGTAAAATCCCGAGAAACTTCTGGAGCCACGTCAAATCCTCTAACAAATCCCAAGGTGTCCCAAAATGTATGTATCTTGGAGAGCTGAAAGCCAATAATGGATCCGACATTGCTAATTTATTCTCTGAATATTTCAGTTCAGTTTTCAGTAAACCCTCCGATCCATTTACCCCTGATCCAACTGACGTCGGGAACCATACTTCCAATATAAACAATATTGAGGTGATACAGGAAATTGTCTTAAAATATCTCAAGGAAATAGATATTCACAAAGGTGCCGGACCTGATGAAATACCTTCAATCTTTATTAAATGGTGTCCTCACAATCTAGCCTTACCCTTTTCTTTAATTTTCAATCGTTCTCTAACCGAATGCACTGTCGCAATAACAAAAATTAAATAACAATTTGGAAATCCCATCTTCAAGAATGGTAAAAAAACCGACGTTAAAAACTACAGGCCAATCTCCAAACTTTGCGTATTTAATAAAATTCTTGAAAAAATTGTTTATGATCAACTATACGCTGCTCTTAAGCCTAGTCTGAGTACGACCCAACACGGTTTCATTAGTGGTAAATCTACAACCACAAATCTTTTAACTTTCACAGAGTACCTCCAGGATAATTTGGATAACAGAATACAAGTGGACACTGTCTATACCGACCTTATATTTCAATATCTTTGATACCGACTATAGTAAGGCGTTTGACAAGGTGGATCACTCAATCTTGTTGACCAAGATTTTAAAGATTGGTATTCACGGCAATCTTTATCGTTGGCTCTCTTCTTATATCTCCAACCGTAGTCAAATAGTAGTGGTTGCTGGATTTAAATCCGATTCTGTTGCTGTTACATCGGGAGTTCCTCAAGGCAGCTTGTTGGGACCATTATTATTTAACATCTATAATGATGTTGGTAACTATTTTTTAAACTCGCAGACCATCCTGTATGCAGATGACATGAAAATCTTTTCACCTATAAACTCAATCGAGGACTGTCAGAAGCTGCAAGATGATTTGCAACGTTTGAACACGTATTGTAATGTCCATTGTCTGGAAATAAATATATCCAAGTGCTTCGTCGTGCGCTTCACCAGAAATGAAAACATTTTTATCCACGAATACTCAATTAATCATCAACCATTATCCATCAAATCAGAAATTAAGGACCTTGGGATTATACTTGATAGTAAACTGAATTTTAATAAACATATCGACCACATAGTCACTAATGCATCTTCTATGCTTGGATTCATAATCCGTTCCTGTAAACAATTCAAAGATCTTATTACTTTCAAAATACTATACTTCTCATACGTTCGTAGTATCCTTGAATATGCATCTCAAGTGTGGAACCCAGGCTATGCAATACACAAAAATAGAATCGGAAGTGTTCAAAATAGATTCTTAAGGTAACTTAACTTTCGATCTCACGTTAGTAATGAAGACTCTGCAAAGTTCTTCAATATGCAGACGTTAACTTGGCGAAGAAATATAGCAGATTTTGTTATGTTATTTTAAATTACACATAACCTAATTGATAGTCCTGATCTTCTTCAACGCCTATCATTCCATGTTCCAAATCGCAACAGCGGACAGTCACTTACTTTTAATCTCCCTCTTTGCAAGACCAACTCCAAACAGAACTCATTTATCTATAGATCCACAAACTCATTTAACTAAAATTATTACCACATTGACATTTTTAACGAGACTTTACATGACATAAAACGAAAACTCACTAAACAACATGACTCAAACTAGAAAGTTTAATCCCTATATATTCCCATCCTTTGCCTCTTAATCCTAGTTATATGTTCATTCTCCCCCCTCTCCTTTCATATGTTGTAAAAAAATAATTTAATTTAATGAAAACATCCTTACTATGTCACACTTTATTATTCATTCACTATCATAAGTGGAAAGTTCATAATAAAACATATGTCTTTTAATCTACAAAATACAAAATGGACTTATACACACAAACACAACATTTATAAAAACATCACAAGTACACGAACATTATACTAGACAACACAATAAATTGTACACAAATACTGTCAAGACTGAAAGTGGCAAGAGAAGTATTGGTCACGAGGGAGTTCATATATATAATCTCCTTCCAGAACGGAAAATAACATAAAAACCTTTAAAAAAAAACTATTTAAACTCAAAATGTTGGAACAAAATTAAAAATATTATTCTTATTACTGTACTATATATATATGCTCTGTATTTAAGTTAAGAAAGCGAAATACTATGTTTCTTTTAACTTAATAATAATAATAATAATAATAAAAAAAAATAATAACATAATTAACTATCTTACTATGGTTTTATTATGTAATCTCAGATTTGCTGTCAACTTTCCCTAAAATAAATAATAAAAAATAAAAAAATAATATATATATATATATATATAGATTTCAATAAAATCGTGGTGCTTTCCCTTTCTAACACCATTAAGATTATTTTTCTCACCATGATAGTAAGGGAGACATAATGATTTCTTTGAGACTTGAAAGCGAAAAAAATAGCCTAAGAGGAAAGTGGGACGGGTAAAAGAATCCCGTGTAAGTACATAAATCAACATAAAATAAACGTCCGGGTTGCCGGCACTGAAACATTAAAAAAGAAATATTAATCAGTAATCAAAAAGTAATTATCCATTTCAAGACTTCAATCCATAGAGATTTTTCCAGCAGCTACTTTAGATTTGCTTCCCTGCAGATCTCTCAGATAATATTACACGTGCCAAGAAGTTTAAATTTATTCACAAACTTCAAAATGTCTTTATGGCTTCGGTATTATTTATTTAATCCTGAAAACTATAATCGTCCCATTTTCGGAAAGTTTGTGTCTAAAGTATGGCACGTGAGTCATTATAGTAATGTGACACGATAGCGTCTGAAAACCACGCGAAGTAAAAAGCTTTTTCATAGTGGGGACTTACAGAAAAAAATGCCATAAGATAGTTTGAGTGAATCAAATGCTCCATTTTTTTCTGTTTTATTTTCAAGGTTTTCTCGAGGTTTGAAAATCACCTCATCAGCTAATTGTAATATATAAAAGGAGAAAAACATTTAAAAATTTAACCGAACCGCTTGCAATCTGCAAAATGAATCAATGTACAATATTTTGCATCCTTTAAGGCCTGGAACGGGACGAATGTGAAAGGACATGCAGGGAGAATTTTTTTCTTTGTTAAGTGGCATAAAAACGCATACCAGAAACGCGCAAAAATAATATAAATGGAGCGACCGATCGACGTAATTTTCTTAAACAAAGATAATTGAAGGACTGGGAAATGACATAGGCTACTTTTTATCCCGGAAAAAATATTTCATTCCTGCGGGAAAATTCTTTATGCTGCAATTTCCCCCTAATACCATGCGAGCGAAGCCGCAGGTAAAAGCTAGTCATACGAGTATATACAAAAAAATAATATTAATATATAAAAAAATAATATTTGTTTTATGGGCTGCCATACTGTTCATCCGATTGCGATGAAACTTTAGTAATATGTTGTGCGCACGCCCGTGAAGATTATAGGCTATATTTAATAGTAAGCTCTGGCGTTATGAAATTTATATAAATGAAAATGTGTGTATTTCATATATTTTAGCGGCAGAGAGGAAAGGCAGGAGGGGGGGGGAACGGGGGAGGGGGAAGACGGGGAAGGTGGAAGGGGAACGCGGAAAGAGAAGGGAACACGGGAGGCAAACGGGGACGCACGGGAAAGGACATGCAGGGAGAATCAATTTATTTATTTGAATGGCATTGCAACGCATGCCGGGTACCAGCTAGTAGGTAATAAAGCTATTAGTATCTAATAAATAAAAACTATGATAAAGATTTTTTCTGTACAGTTACATAACGGCCTATGACGTTCGTGGTCAAGGGGTAAGGCTCTCGTGTAGAAATCCGAAGGGTTCAAATTTCGGTGGGCAAGAAAATTTTAATGATTGATTTGTGTTATTTCACAATTTATTCATTAAAAATAATATAAAGCACATTTGCGAAACGTTTCAGAATGGAAGATATTCTTCGAGTATCGCCCTTGCTTATGACCACGAAGAAGAAACCTTGCTTGAAATGGCTTTAGCCGTGTTTGGTGACCAGATTTGAAAAGCCAGGTGCTTTCTCACATTATTCCTCCCCGCCTCCTTCTCCTACTCACTACATTAAATCTCAAAACTTATCTCAATTGGAGATGCCACAGTCTCACTGGCTCCAGGTGTTCGGGAACAGTTTTTGGAATTTCAAAAAGAATTGGTTTTAAATTATTAATTAAAAAGTAGAATCAATTGCAAAATTAAACAAAAACAGATGGACTCTTGCAAAATATTATCTACTAACAAAATAATTAGGTTTGCATTTAACACGAAACCCAAAAAACATGCTTTTTATAAATATTCCAAAATTTTACCATTAAACCTTTAATACAAGTACCTACAAAACTTATCCCTACCAATCTTTAGTATGGAGATGTGAACGAAATTTCGTTTCTCGTCAGCGAAAGAAGGCTCTTTCAGTTTTAATGTTCCAGAGACCATTTTATAATAAAGCAAACGTTGAATCAACAAAAAAGGTCGTAACGTTTAAGGCACTTCACAGAGGAGCTAAAACAGGCGACCACATAGTATTTATTGCCCCAATATCTATGGTAATGAGGTGTGGAGATGGGGCATAGGTCCCGGGCCCTTCAGGATCAAGGCTTTATTTGACATGTTTTAGAAACTTCTTTTTTGACAAATTTTAATTGGGAAAACAAGTTTCGTTTTGTTTTTGTTTCCTCAAAGTAAAGTGAGTTATTGGACGATTTATGTTAGAGTTTGCTCTATGGGTTTGGCGATACGAACTTTTCAAATTATTTTATGCCCTTTGAAGGCACTATCAATACGTTTTTTTCCCATGATTACAGGGAACGCAATATTTAATTTACTGTATGTGCATACATTTGAATTAAATGATGTAAACAGCCATCTTTTTTTACCGTGACAAATAGATTTTTAACATAACAGATTACTTTGAAATGGGTAGGTACCTCTACTCTGCCCATCGCTACTTAACAAGAGTAGAGTGAAAAAAATCAATTTTCTAAGTTTTCTTTTTTGCCAGCGGGCTTTCCTTAAACTAAGCGACGTTTGACGTTTGAAATGTTGTCTTTATTTCTGACGTTTTTCCGAACCGCCAGTTTCGGTTGGAAATTTCAACGTCTATCGATCTACCAGTAAATCAACATTAAAGATTTCAGAATACACAATGTTAAATAAAAATAATGATGCGTAGGAGAAACAGGGATGCTAGAAAAACGTTTCCCATTTCCTTCGAGGTTTTAGTGTAGTAAAAAGCAATATTAAAAAAAACACAAATTATGTAAATGCAGAACGAATACATATATTTTTTTTTACATTCGCTCAATACAGGAAAATAATTCCACTGGTGGCCAATGTCATCTTTGGGGATGCTGTGTGGAGGGTCATTTTAGGAAAGGAAGGGGAGGAAGTTCTGGGAAAGAAAAGGGCATAAGGGATGGGTAGGAATCTGGGGTCGGTGTGTCCAGGAGTGACGAACGTATGAACCCATCCCTCCCATTGCTTTGTTAGGCGACATTTCGAGAGAGTACGGCTGGAAAAGTCAATTCAACCATTCTCTTTCGATCCGGTCTGCCATACAGCTGGTGAGCAGACGCATCCGCCAAATCTCGGACAAATCTCCCCCCCATGAACCCGGGCACCCCTGCTAAGTCACCAAACGTAGCGAACCACTTGTGGTGACCTATGGCAGTGCTCTAATAAATGGTTCCCGGAGTGGCGGTACCCGTACCTGCCTCCTAAATTTAATGGGTCTCTTAACAATAATTAACAATAATTTGAACCTTCCTGTACTAAACCCGTAACTGCCTTCCAAATTTAATGGGTCTCTTAACAATAATTAACAATAATTTGAACCTGCCTATACTAAACCCGTAACTGCCTTCCAAATTTAATGGGTCTCTTAACAATAATTAACAATAATTTGAACCTTCCTGTACTAAACCCGTACCTGCCTTCCAAATTTAATGGGTTTCTTAACAATAATTGTCAATAATTCTTAACAATAATTTAAACGACATAATAAATTTGTTTGTCTCAGCACACAATCTTTAATCGTTAGCACCGGATTCTGATTGTATTTGTACTTTCAGCTTAGAGTTCAGAGTATTTTACTTCTGTTAAAAATAAGCCTTATTCAACAAGATTTGGCTTAAATTGCAATGTACTACTGAACTAACTACCACTGTAATTGGGTTTTGCTTTTTACAATTTTATCCAAACGCCATCCTTTAACTTCTATTCGGGGAATAACCTTATTTTGATCGAAAACCCTTTTAAGTTTGTTTATTATTAATGTCATTATTGTTCATCTGAAAAAATGAATATCCCATTACGACAACATTTTTCAAAGGCTCACGTATACAAAAAAGATTTTTCAACAAGATCTCACTTAGGTACACTACGCAGAGTAGGCAGTTTTCGTAGCATTCGTTTTTATTGTATGAATTCGTAGAAATCAAATCTTCTTGAAACATTTATCTCAAGTTCAAGCTAGTGAAATGTTATATTAATATAACTTATATTTTACGAATCTATTCTGGAGCACTTTATAAAGTTAGAAAACAATTTAAAGCTGTGCTCTTTAATATTCTTCCGAGATTATGAAACTATATATATCATTAATGATTATAGTTCAAGAGGTTATTTTGAATAGGAACATGGCTGCTATTTAGCTAAAAGTTTGCAACTTTAGCTACTTACCTAATCTAGGTACATGAGTATATTTATTATATACTAGCTGGTCCCGGCATGCGTTGCTATGCCATTTAATAAAGAATTTGTTTCTCCCTGTGTGTCCTTTCCCGTTCTTCCCGTTCCCCTTCCGCCTCCCCTTCTTCTCCTGCGTCCTCTTACCCTCTCGCGTTCCCACTCCGTCACCTCCACCTTCCCTCTCCCCACTCCACTCTCCCCCCTTCCCCCGTTCCACTAACCCCCCTCCCCCCTCACACGTCCCCTTCCCCTCCCGCGTTCCCTTTCCACCTTCCCCGCCTTCCCTCTTCCCTTTCCCACTCCCTCGCCCCGTCAACCATCCTCCCGCGTTCCATATATTCAATCCCAATACATTCAGTTATTAAACAGCCCGTGTGCACCTTTTACAATGTTTATTCAAATTTCCATTTTTCATGTATATTAAATTTGGTACCTATTTAAAATATCTAAAATTCTTGATTCGATTCAAGCTATTAGGGGAGTACCTACTTTAAATAAATTTATTAAAGATTTTCAAAAATAGAATCCTGATTGAAAAATCAATGTTTTGCAAAATGTCATTCTCAAATAGGCGAACTGTCAAACATGCTCATGTTTTCTGAAATTATCCAATTTTCTGCGCAATTTTCTTATTTTTTCTCTCCGTAAGAACCATCCTCGTACTTCAAGGAATATTCTTATTTGCGCTTACCAACACATTTAGCGATTCATTTTTATATTATAGATATGAACGTATACATATTCACCAGAACTTCTGTTTAAATGATTTAAAGTGAGAAAACTAAATCCATAATACTTATAGAAGGATAATTTTCGGAATAAATTCGGTGTTTGGGTAAAATTCCTAAAAAATAAAACTAGTTATTTTTATACTAATTTGGGGTCGGGGAATCCGAATCTGAAAGAATTAGGCGGCGGCAAGCAATATTAACTGAATTAAACGACTTTAAAAAATTTTATACACATACAGGAAAATAGCCATTTTGGAAGCATTTTGATTCCTAGAAAATCAAACTAGTTATTTTTATACTAACTATGGGCTGGGGAATCCGAATCTGAAAGAATTAGGCCGCGGCAAGCAATATTAACTGAATTACACGACTTAAAAAATTTCTATACACACACACTTGAAAATAATCATTTCGGAAGTATTTTGACACATGTAGTACAAAGATCATAGAAAAACAAGAAATATACAAAAACATGTGCCGGCAGTGTTACCAGCTCTCAAAAACATACCTTATAAATCGACCAAGTCTTCTTCGTCCGTCGTATTAACACATTAACCTGATGAATTACGACTATCTCAACGGCGTATTCTTAAATCAAAAGTATGAAAATTCGTAGTCTTAAAAATGCGTAACCTAACCTAACCTAACGTTAGGTTTGTGTAACATGGTTTGTGCCCCTTTATACCGCCTGCTCGCGTCCCTAACCTAACCTAACCTAACCTAACGCTAGGTTTGTGTAACATGGTTTGTGCCCCTTTATACCGCCTGCTCGCGTCACGGCAAAAAAACATCCCTATTTTCAAGTAGTTTAGCGGCTACGCTAGGTTTGTGTAACATGGTTTGTGCCCCTTTATACCGCCTGCTCGCGTCACGGCAAAAAAACATCCCTGTTTTCAAGTAGTTTAGCGGCTACGCTAGGTTTGTGTAACATGGTTTGTGCCCCTTTATACCGCCTGCTCGCGTCCCTTACCTAACGCTAGGTTTGTGTAACATGGTTTGTGCCCCTTTATACCGCCTGCTCGCGTCACGGCAAAAAAACATCCCTGTTTTCAAGTAGCTTAGCGGCTACGCTAGGTTTGTGTATCATGGTTTGTGCCCCTTTATACCGCCTGCTCGCGTCCCTAACCTAACCTAACCTAACGCTAGGTTTGTGTAACATGGTTTGTGCCCCTTTATACCGCCTGCTCGCGTCACGGCAAAAAAACATCCCTGTTTTCAAGTAGTTTAGCGGCTACGCTAGGTTTGTGTAACATGGTTTGTGCCCCTTTATACCGCCTGCTCGCGTCACGGCAAAAAAACATCCCTGTTTTCAAGTAGTTTAGCGGCTACGCTAGGTTTGTGTAACATGGTTTGTGCCCCTTTATACCGCCTGCTCGCGTCCCTAACCTAACGCTAGGTTTGTGTAACATGGTTTGTGCCCCTTTATACCGCCTGCTCGCGTCACGGCAAAAAAACATCCCTGTTTTCAAGTAGCTTAGCGGCTACGCTAGGTTTGTGTATCATGGTTTGTGCCCCTTTATACCGCCTGCTCGCGTCACGGCAAAAAAACATCCCTGTTTTCGAGTAGTTTAGCGGCTACGCTAGGTTTGTGTAACATGGTTTGTGCCCCTTTATACCGCCTGCTCGCGTCACGGCAAAAAAACATCCCTGTTTTCGAGTAGTTTAGCGGCTACGCTAGGTTTGTGTAACATGGTTTGTGCCCCTTTATACCGCCTGCTCGCGTCACGGCAAAAAAACATCCCTGTTTTCAAGTAGTTTAGCAGCTACGCCGGGTTTATGTAACATGGTTTGTGATACAAAAGAACGTGCCCCTTTATAACGCCTACTCGCGTCAAGGCATAAAACTCCACAATACTAGTTGGTGTACCTTCCTAAAATATTTGAGAATAAATTATAAAAAATAATTACTTAAAATATAAACATGTTATTTTACGTTATAAATATTACTGCTTAATGGCAACACTTAATTTTGTGTGGTAAAAACATCTATGTTATCGTGTTTTTCTATGATCTTTGTACTACATGTGTCAAAATACTTCCGGAATGATTATTTTCATGTGTGTGTGTATAGAAAATTTTTAAGTCGTGTAATTAAGTTAATATTGCTTGCCGCCGCCTAATTCTTTCAGATTCGGATTCCCCGGCCCATAGTTAGTATAAAAATAACTAGTTTGATTTTCTAGGAATCAAAATGCTTCCAAAATGGCTATTTTCCTGTATGTGTATAAAATTTTTTAAAGTCGTTTAATTCAGTTAATATTGCTTGCCGCCGCCTAATTCTTTCAGATTCGGATTCCCCGACCCCAAATTAGTATAAAAATAACTAGTTTTATTTTTTAGGAATTTTACCCAAACACCGAACTTTAGCCTAATTTTCTAAATAAAACTGCGCCAATTACAAATAAGAGAAAACTCAAATACTCTTACAAAGAAAAAATTATCATCTGCACAAGATCACAGATTTGAATGGAATTGCATTACTGACTAAATACTAATATGTGTCAAAGTTTTCAGTTGGAAAGTTAACGTCATCCTGAAAATGCCTATAGTTTGATCACGGAGCCGTGATTACGTTCGACCGTGTGAAAAAAACATCATGAGCTCGCGAGTTTGGTGGTTAATGTGATTAACCAGCGAAATTAAGATGGCATTACTTGTCTTTCCCCATTCTTTCATTACCCCATTACCACATTACGTCCCCAACACGAATTAGTATCAGTTAAATTAGTGCACCACTGGATCGATTATGATCGAAAAATGGACCACTTTATTTTTCGATAGCGGTCCAAAATTGGGCCATATTTTCGTACCACTCGTCAAACACTTATTGTTACTATTTGAAACATTTATCTATTACGACCAGAGATGTCGCAAATCCGAACTTCGTAGACTATTTTAGAACGATGTTAAAAATAAAATTATTGATGCTTTGAACCGCTTACTCGTTAATACGGAATATTTTTTATTCAAACAGTTTATTGATTTTGCTTTATTATTACTCACTTACGCGGTAACGCCGTTGTTATATTCATCGTTTTTATTTAACATCATAGACAATCAATCAGTGCTGCCAATCACAGAAAATATATTATTGCCATGTAAAACAATAATAATTTATTCAGTGAATGCATTATTGACAAGTTTGTAGGTACCTGTATTTATAACAGCAGAACATGGAAAGAAGTGTATTAGAATAATTAAACATACCCGCTAGACAAACCCTGCTTTGCCAAACAAACCATTCAAAAGCTGAGATGTTTTTTTTTTAAATTATGATGTCATGCAGCTTTCTTAGTTTTAACTTCGATCCAATAATTCGAAGTAGGTACTTTTCTGTTTTTATTTTGACGAGAATTTATTTTATAAGATTGGTACTTCCGAAAACGTCATATTTGATTGTCTTTTAGATAAAAAAGGAATATTCTGTATTATCCGTGCATCAAACTTTGACAACACGAACGTTGCGTATTATCCGTGAGGTGGACTCTATGCATATTTAACAAAATAAATCTTGAAAATATTTTTTTCCCGCCGAATTTTTGATCAGCTGCTTACGGCTAAAATTAAGTCCCTTTTCCGTAGATATGCACCTGTTATTATCAAGAACATCACAGACAACATTAAAAAATCGAAAATATTCTATGTTGACTCGAATAAGTACCCATCACGGCAGTTTCAAACTAAAAATCACGCGCGATTCGCGCGGTTATAAACTTTACGATTTTATAATATTTTTTTTATAAATCATGCAAATAATTTATTGGCTATATAGCATTATAATAAGTTTTTATGATAAAATTCGAAGGTATGATTTTTTAATGTCGGCGAAAAATTAAAAAAAATGACTTTCTGGGAAATCTCGAGCAATCGAACGAAATTTATTTATTTCGCCTGATCACTCCAGTGGTTAACTAATTTAACGGATAAATGAATATAATTAGGGTTTTGGTATACAATGGGCTCGTGGTCGGGACAAATGTTAAAGAGAACATTCATTATCTGGGGGAAACAATCATAGGGGTACCATCTCCATATATTATTTACCTATCTAAATAACAAAAGTTCCAGTTAACTTGGTTATTATTCCTCTATCACGCAAATTTAATTCAAATAACGCAGTAAAGTTCTGCTGTATTTACAAGCTATTTAGACGATTCTCAAGATTAACATTATATTGTGTTACAGACAAACAATGCGATTCTAGGTAGCCAAATTACTTAAGATATTATTGTTTAATTTATATTTGAATTTATTGTAGTCAGGTTCTAGCTCTATTGCTATTTGATTAAACCACACCACTGTATGGTTCGTGTAATAGTGTTGTGCAAAACTGATATGCATTAAAGCGTACATAAGCGACCCACTGTGTTTTGCCTATTGCTCTCAATGCGTACCATGGCATGGTGCGACTTCTTAGAATAGTCTTTGTGTATTTGAAGCAGCGTATTTTTTATATATGTGTTTTTAGAGGTGGGACTTGAAAGTCTTGAAAAAGTCGATAGGTTGAAAAAGTTAAGGCTTAAGTAATATTTTTATTTCATTAAAGTAATATTATAATTTAATTAGTGAGTTTTGTGTATTCGTAATAGTTTGGACAGTTAGATTTAGGTATAATTATTACAGGAATGACATTTAAGCAATTATTTATACTAATACATTTATTTCTTTATTTATTTTATTTGTTGCGACAAAATATTATAAAAGTGGCTTTCGTGGTCGTGTATCTAGACCTGAAAAGCCAGGAACTTCCCCCACCTTCCTCTTCGCCACCTCCTTTACTCTCCACTTACCTTCAGCCTCACAAAATATCCCATTTGGGGATGCCATAGTCTCACTGACTCCAGACGAAAGCAGTTGGGATTCTTAAGAGGTATTCACAGTAAAAAAATAAATAAATTATAAAATTGAAAATTATGAATATAATTCACTAAAATGGAAATGTTTTACTTGGCTTAAAGAAATGAAGATAATGTCGGTTTGATAATGAATAATATAATATTTTATTATTATTTTCATTAATAAAAAAATAATAAAACAAAATGAAAAAGAATATACTTTATTACAAAGTAACTAACTAACTAACCATCACGCTGTTTCCCCGCAGGGGTAGACAGAGAGGACGGACCGCCAAACAACTCTATCTTGCCAAACACACCTTGCCTCTTTTCGTTATTTGTTTTTGGGGTGTTATGCCGTGTTGCGCTACCTCCTTTAGCCAACGTTTCGGACAGCGTTGCAGTGTCCATCATCAGGGCAGATCCGGCAGATCCGGTAGAGGTGTAATTTTTAGTGGTGAAATGTGGGTTATTTACTCGGAAGCGATACCGTGCCGCCAGCTCCGCTAACTTTCACCGGTTCAAAATAACCGTGACAAGCAGTGGTGTCATTGTCCCGGAGCGGAACGTTGGCTAAAGAAGGAGGTAGCCCAACAAGGCATAACACCCCAAAAACAAATGACGAAAATACTTTTGGCCTTGAAAATCTTAAAACGTATCACAACTTGCCTCGTACACATTCATTCATCGCCTCATTCATGCTCTTCTATTATTCCGACTCTTCACATGGCCCGACTCAAGTATCTGATTCACTTGGTCGTGCCATATATTCCTCGGGCGTCCCCGACTACTTCTACCATTCACATTTGCCTCATACATTCTCCCTACACTCCTTTCTTCGTTCATTCGCTCTACATGCCCAAACCAACTGAGCATGTATTATATTATTACAAAGTATTTTTTTTAATGAAAATTCCATAGAGACCTTGAGGAAAATAATTTCCCTCTATGCTTATGTCATCTTTGGGGATGCTGTGTGGAGATTCTTTTCGAGAAGAAGAAGGAGTGAACATGACCCATGTTGTAGGTGGGAGGAAACACGGAGGCCGGCATATCGTTCCACAAACGATTGAACTCAAAAACGAGTCGTAGAAACGACCCGAGGAATGTAGGAATGAAATCAAATGAGAAATTTTCACAGCTCGTGGCTAGATGGCGCCAATTGGTTCATGTTACTATACAAGAAACATATCGAAATACTGCGCCTTATTTATATGGTTTTTATTCATGCCTTGCAAGTTTTTGGTAATATTACTTGCTTAATACCATTGTTTACTAAATAGAATCGTCACCTGATATTGCCAATACATAACGATAAAAAAATGCGCAAAGTACAATAATTTTCTAGTTTTTCCTGGTGTTTCCGTTAAAAAAAAATCAATTACATACCATATACTTAGAATTCTCCGCACGAGCCATATCTGTGGTATTGTCTGGAGGCCATTATTATAAAATCACTAGAAGTTCGGATTGGGTTATTTATCGGTGCTTATCGAAGCAAAGTCTCCCTCGAAGGCTCTCTCTAGAAAAGGGTCAGCAAAGTGTTATTTTATTGTTTTTGTTATGGTTTTTTTTTCAAAACCGTACCTGATAACTTCGCATGAATGTGCTAAAAACTTTTCACATCCACATGTTACGTCGCAGCACCGAAAAAATGATATTACGAGTATTTCATTGTCCGAGCTTCCATATTGTTTCGCACAATCCTCGTAGAATTTTTAATAACGAATTCATTGAATGCAGAGTTTTTGAGACCAATTTTGAAAAGCTCTTTTTCGCAATTTGACCAAAATAAATTCATCGTAACTCGCTATTTTTGTCCCTGAACAATTCGTTGGGTTGCTTTGAATTGAAAATAAAACATAGTGTTTCTGAAAGGATTCTGTTTTCGATCGTTGTAAAATAATAATATGGGCGGACGTTGAAAAGTAACGACTGAATATCAGATAATAGTATCAAAACAGACCCAATATTTTCTTTTCATTTATTTCTTGAATGACGAATTTGAAAAATGTGTAATCAAATATTTTCTCAGTTGGATCGTCAGTTCTTCAAAAATAATTTCTAATATCA
This sequence comes from Limnephilus rhombicus, assembly GCA_929108145.2. Taxonomy (NCBI): domain Eukaryota; kingdom Metazoa; phylum Arthropoda; class Insecta; order Trichoptera; family Limnephilidae; genus Limnephilus; species Limnephilus rhombicus. Next base: position 11,539,910 of record OV815279.1, on the reverse strand, counting down.
TGAAGATCTAATAATAGCTGGAAGTAGTGAATTTATTTGTGGTAGGTAAAAATAGTATTAGAAGTTAATAAAAAAAACCCTACTTAAATCAAGCAGTTGTTTTCTTTTTAACACCACATAGGAGACCAGAAAGTTTAGAAGATGTTTTCTTCAAGTAGTATGCAAAGAAGATATACGGCCGTACAACCAAAGTCGATATACTTATATCTGAAGGCATCTTGAGTGAAAATCCGCGGTAAAAATATTTTTACTAATAATTTCGACTCTACGAAGGAGCATGCGGCGATCATAAAATACGACATACTTATATGTGTAGTCGGCTTAGAAAAAAAGGCTAAAGATTCCTACTTGCATATAATACAACTTTTATATCTGAATACAACACAAGAGTCCCAACTGCTCCCAACCGTCTCGAGCCAATGAGACTATGGCATCCCCAATTTTGGTATGGTGTGATGCTGAAGGTAGTGGGGAGGGGAAGAAGATGTGGAAAATGTACCTGGTTATTCAGATATAGTCATCAAATACGGCTAAAGCGTAAAGCAACATTACAATAATTCTGAATGAATATTGACGAATAGCAAATTCCACATCTCCTTCCCCTCCCCACTACCTTCAGCATCACACCATACCAACATTGGGTATACCATAGTCTCACTGGCTCGAGACGGTTGGGAGCAGTTGGGACTCTTGTGATATATTCAGATATAAAAGTTATATTTTATGCAAGTAAGAATCTTTAGCGTTTTTTGCTAAGCCGACTGCACGTATAAGTATGTCGTATTTTGTGATTGCCGCATGCTACTTCGGAGAGTCTAAATTATTAGTAAAAATATTTTTACAGCGGATTTTCACTCAAGATGCCTTTAGATATAAATACGACTTTTGTTGTACGGCCGTGTATCCTCTTTGCGTACTTACGAGTACATGATGAAAACATCTTCTAAACTTTCGGCCGGACCAATTGTCACCGGACCAATTGTCGCCGGAATGTCGGCCGGACGAACTGTCGTCCGGACCAACTTTCGCCGGACCAACTGTCGCCGGACAACTGTCGCCGGGCCAACTGTCATGAAACCAGATGACAGGCACTGAAGGGAATTATTTCCAGGGCCTCCTGTGTGGAGCTATTGAAAGAAAAATCTGGTAATCTTCTTTACATATTATAAATTAAAGTCCCCCGCGTCGTCTGTCTGTCCCGATAAACTCGAAAACTACTAAACGGATTTTCATGCGGTTTTCACCAACAGATAGAGTGTTTCGTGAGGAAGTGTAATGAATGTAATTTGTCAAGGATTTGTGTAAATTGGTTGAAACATAACGATAAAATTGTTAGAAGTGTCGGAAAAAGTCAGAGCGCCTGGTAGCTTTCATCGAAAACGCTGCCTAATCTTTTTGGGATATAACAAAACAATTCATGGTGGGATATTCCTCTTTTATAGATCTAAAAAAAAGTCCGCGAAGGCATACATCTATCTTTTACAGATAGCTTACTATACCCATTCTATCATCTAGAAAAATGGTCACGTACATTGCACTAATTGAAAAGTTATTTAGACGGATACAGCATTAATTCTTATTAACTTCAATACGTTAGTTACCCCTAGCATTTCATGCACATTATTATAATCTTTCACACCATCTCTACGTATTATAAATTAAAATACTCCGCGGTATCTGTCTGTCTCTTCGCGATAAACTCAAAGACGGCGGTGGTCATAAAGGTTGGATAACCATCCAGTAGATGACGTTGTGTTTTATTAGCCAGAGCAACGCGTGCCGGGTCAGCTAGTTTCATTATAATATAATCTAAGTATGACCATCGTGATACTGGCGTGAGCCTAGTATGGTGGTCAAGATAATACAAATAAGTTGTAAATTTATATTTATTTATAAAATTAAAATATAATTGTGGGTCCGTTGTGACAACTTTCTCTGTATAAAGTGCTACTAGGTAGTAACAATGGTCCGGCGACATTGAAGTACCCACCACTGTCCCACCCCGGTAAACTTATTGTCGCCCCTTCGGAGTTCTCGCAAGAATCTAATTTTTTTGAATAAACGATTCTACATTTAATGTAACGAATTTAGACCTTCAATGTCCCCTCATACTGTATTAGGTGGCGGTATGCAGGCGCGCCTACAGGACTGTACTGTAATGGTCAATTTCTACAATTCTAAAGCCCATGGAGGTGTCAATGCAAAAGCAGTCAGCCTCATGGACTGTCAAACAAGTAGTTAGTGACATGAACAAGAAAAAAAAATAAAAAGTGAACAGAAACCGTCATGAGTAATCAGCTCATGACAGAGAAAGACCACACACAATCCGGGGGGCGGCACCGGGCACTGTACAGAAAAAAAGAGAAAAGAAACAGGAAAATAACAGACATGTACAGAATAGAAATGGTGTCACCTCATCCTGACTGCCGGCAGTCCCCGAGATTATGAAGGAGGCTGATTATCCAACCTCCCGACACCCAACAGCGTCGTCCTTAAGCCAACTAGCTGGTGGTGCCTAGACGAAAGTAAATGGAAGACATGAAAGAAGACCCTAGGGAGAAAAGCGTTGGATAGCTGGAGGTGGGACGGACAGCTATCGGATACCGTTCAGCCTTCCCCCCAGCCTCTTCATTTCACGGAGGGGGTAGCGCGGTCGACAGGTGCAGCTCCACCAGATCCAGAAGACCGGCCATGGTTCGTAGGCGGGGACACGGTCCATGGTCCAACCATGGGGAAAAGGACGGAACAAGACAAACAACGGAGTTCAGTTCTCGCGTTAGTTCATAACTGAAATAGGTAAAGAAAAGAAAAATAACGAAGAAAAAAGAAAAAAAAGGAAAACATAATGTATACAGTGAAAGAAAAACATAATCAACATTGTTGTTGCGCAGTGTAAATTCTGCTAAATTCTGCAGTGTAAAGCATAAAGAAATAAAATATATAAACAAGGCAATTCTGCTGGTGACAAAATTCAGAAATTAAATATATGTTCTATGAAGAAAGAGAGACGTGTACAGTAGTAAATAACAAAAAAAAAATCAAAACATACAGAAAACCAAGAAACATGTTAATAAAAGACAGGAAAAGAAACATAAGCGAATTAGTTTACGCAGGACCTAGATATAAACATTAACGGATAATACGTTTAATAAAAAAGAAAAACATACGAAATGAAAATTCAACTGTACATCCAATGCAACATTAGTAACAGCGGTAGAATAGCGAAAGTCCGCGGTTTATCAGGAACAAGTACACCCAGTAATCAATATTCTACTAATCAGCGACTCTAAGCTCAGGCCATCTCTCAACCCAGATCCTTGTAAACTTCCTCAGACACTCGAAGTTCGCATTGTTCGATACCAGATCAGTGTTCCACACTGGTCTAATGGGTACGTCCAAACCATCAAGCATTTCCTCTCTAGCATCCATCATGATCTCGCAGTGCCACAGAATGTGCTCGGCCGACTGGTTGGTGGAACCGCAGGTGCAGTTGGGGTGAGGGGACAGGGAGAGGGTGTCTGAAGTGAATATGAAGTCTTCCCCTGAATTCCCCATGACCGGACAGAAGCTGGGTTATGTGATGGTCCAGTTTGAGATAGGCCCCTTCCATTCTGACTTTAACTGATGGGAAGAAGGAGAAAGTCCATCTTCCCAAATTCGCTCTATCCCAACGGATCTGCCACTATTAGAGCGACACTTACCTCATTTCACGAAGCAGCCCAGGGAGAGTCCCCAGCCCGCCCGGGTCGACAATGGTCCGGCGACAGTTGGTCCGGCGACAGTTCGTCCGGCCGACAGTTGGTCACTCGAACCCAGGAAGGTTCTGGGTTCGAGTCCCAGAGGTGCCATGTATAAACCATACCAAAAATCAAAATCTAAAGTAAACTAAATGATAAATAAACATTTCAAAGAAAATGTTAATAAAATACTCAATAATATTAAAAAAAAAACAAAATAAAAATACCTCGTTTTTGAAGGAAGTTAAAATCAGGGAAATCATTTTTTAATTATATTATTATTTTATTTTATTTTTTACATGAATACGGCATCCCTAATTGAGGTGTGTTGTGACGTTGTGAGGCTGAAGGTAGCGAGGAGAGGAAAGAGATGGGAAAGAGGAAAGTACCTGGATATTCAGATCTGGTCACCAAACACGGCTAAAGACATTTCAAACAACGTTTCAATTCTGAATGGTGGTCTTTCATCAGGGCGATACTGAGAGTATCTTCCACTCTGGAACGTGCCGCAAATATACTATATGTTATTTTAAATGAATTAATTGTGAAATAACACAAATTAATCAATACAATTTATCTGCCACGCCGGGATTCTATCCCGCAACCTACGGATTGCGAGTCAAGAGCCTTTCCCCTCGACCACGCCGGTTACAACAGTTGTAACAGCCGGTTGTAACCGGTTCTCGGTCGCCTCAGTTCTCATTTATCCAACAGACCATTTTAGTTTTTGTTCAATCTCCACTTTAAAATTAAAAATAAAGCATAAAAAATGATAGTTAATCACTTAATTTAGAATTTTTTAAACTAACAAGACCTTTAACTTTACTAGCTTTATCTTAAACACCTATCATAATATTTTATTGAAATAATTAAATTGAAATAAGTAAAATTTTCTAATGGTCTATTGGACAAATAAGAACTAAGTTGATGAAGTGGTTACAACAGTACAGAACGGTGAAGAGCTCCGAAGAAATACTTACCATTACAAAAGATGCTATAAAATTAATCAGAAGCGAATTATCCATTTTTTTAATTAAACTCTTTAAAATCTTCCAAATGGAAATCCTTAGGGTTTCCTGGTGAGTTAATAATTCACGAGTGAATGCCCAAATACCCGCTTTAACGAAATTGAATTATTAGTTGAAAAAGGGATACAACATTTTCTATAAATAATAAATGCTCTTACCTTCATGTGGAATTTCCGGTTGGTTCAATTTTCAACTTTGCTGTTCTTTGTTCATAATGTTGACCACAGAGTGTTACTCTACCTGCTTTCGTACATCATTCTGTTGATAAATACAATTATTTTTTTATCGCTCCAATTTTCTACCTCCCCATGGAATGGCCAAAGACCCAATTGGAATTGATTTAATTCACTAAATTCCACCACACGAGGGGCTAAAGAAAGAATTATCTCACGGTACGGGAAAACTTATCTTTCTGGTAATTTGATTCCGGACTTAAACAGTTTTTTTTACTCCACACAGGAGACCCTAAGAAAAACATTTTCCCAGGCCTACATAATGCCATCTTTGGAGATCTGGTGTAGAGGGTATTTTGGAGGATAAAAAGGAGTAAACCTGAGCCTTTAAGAGACCCATGTTGTCGGTTCTAAGAAACATAGTGGCTGGCAACTGTTGAATACAATTCCCAGCAGCAATCTGATTTCGTGTGTGATATTGATGACAACCGGGTAAAATCGTTAGGTGCTTTGGTGATCTTCTGACCGATCGGTGTCGAATGGTTCAATGACACTCGTTCCTCGTAGCGTCTTCCATTGAACTACTGGTAGAATAAGGATAGTATTTAAATACCCATTTGTGAATCTATCAAATGGACCACCTGTTTCTGCATTTCGATTGAAAGAAGGCTTTAAAAGGCGAAGACGCATGTTCTATAGAATCTATAGCATCTTCCATTCTAACCGTCATACCAGTCTGTACTTATATATAATATTATAAATTACGTCAATTCATCAAATCAAAATTTTACAAGCTATTTGTATTGTGGCGACTCAGTGTGTGGCGAGTTGACTATTTTTGTAGTGGTATCATTATTTTCCACACACTGGCCACACCAGAATTTCGGGAAGCTTCGATAAAGTTACTAGCAGCGCCATTGCGGTTTCCGTATTACATATTGATCACACATGTCATCTGTCAATCTAAATGCTTCTGATAAATTGCCATGGTTGGATATTAATTTATAGATAAGTTAAAGTTATAAATGTAATAACCGTGGCCGGTTATCCCATTACCTCTGGTCTCCTTAGTGATGGATCCAGATTCCTCAGATATGATGGTCTCAGTATGGGGTGTATGTCAATAATAGACGTGGGTAGACTATGTGTATTTTAATCCGAGAATACTGTACAAGGTTCTTCTTAGGAAGCTGATAACAAGAGAGGACGAATGGACAACATTCACGCCTTTTATACGTTCCGCATGCTGTCTCACTCATACACGCATGTCTCTTTCATACTGCAAGACATACGTTCACTACAATAAATAAATACAATCGTAAATCGCCAAGCGTTATTATTTCCACTACCTTTATAGCATTGTATATCCAAGTAAGTTATACCATCTTCGCAGCTATAGTATCAAAGTAAATACTTCAAAATAAAACAATACAGAAAAATATAAAGATAATGACAAAAAAGGTTGCAACAAAAACACAAACATAGATAAAAATGTGAACAGAAACTAATAATCCTACTAATTCTTGTACTGTACTATTAAAGTACCTGCGGGCCCTGAACAACATTTTCCAGGTGTATTCTACAGACCGACCTTTCCTAGGAAAACAGAAATGTTTTATTTTGTGAAACATCGTAAAAGAGAAATGAATTCTACTGAACACCCTCCTTCCAGTGGCTTCGATACGTCGATTTCTGATAATATAACTGAGAATCGTATTTATATTATTGTATGCCAAGAAATAATATTCTGAAGGATTTTTATGATACTCACCAGTTGGTTTAAAAAGGCTTTCATTCAAGTAATAAATAGAATATCAACGTAATATGCTGAATATATCTCCTACAAAAACGACAAATTGTTATGATTACAAAGAGATATTATTTTCATGGCGGTATTTAAAACAAAAACGAAAAAACAAACTTTGACTGCGACGTCGGGTGACTAATGATTTGTGGTCTTGGCGCGTTTCTTTATATTTTACTTGCTGACCCGGCGAACTTCGTACCGCCTCAGAATCAATAACTGTTGTGTTAACTTATTATGTTAAAAATTACACAATGAAGCAATAATCGACGCGCAACTGGCCGTCTTTTGTTTTTGTCAGTATCAGAGATGGCGTTTTGTAAGGATTTATATTTTTTGTGATTTTCTTATTTTTCCGCTGACTGACGGGAATTGTGTTTCGTTTTCATTATACGTGTGAGGGAGATTTATTATAATTATTATATTTTTCTTTTAGAGGGGTGCAGACATACGTTCACCGTTTGTCTCATTTTCGATTATTGAAATTAAGTGTGTAAGAAAGAGGGGCAGCGTTATATGTTTAAGAACAAAATCAAAACAATTAGCGCATGGCCATTATAGGTTTTTGAGTTGTTGGAATTCACTCACTTTTCAATCTTACATATAAAAATCTCGTGTCACGGTGTTTGTGGTCGCAACGGTCGTCCGAAACGGCTTGACCGATTTTTATGAAAATTTTTATGTACATTTGGTAGGTATGAGAATAGGTTTTGAAGTATATTTCACACCGCTAGGTGATTGGGGTGTCCTTACCCAGAAAAAATTTTTTTTTTGTCAATTTTTTTTTTGTATTTTTTTTATTTGGCATCAAAAAATACCTACAACCCCAAATTTTAACCTTCCTACCCCCACCCTCCTATTTTTTAATCGCGATTATAGTATTTTCGTTTGAACAAATTTAACCGTCTTTCGTATTTCAAACAGAACGAAATTATTTATGTTGTTGAATGACAGATGGCGCTACGTCCATCGATCTTTCATCTACACATGCGCAAGACATTCGGCATCGTGTTATCGCGTCAGCAAACCATCGAGCTTATTTGTGTTGGCTAAAGACGGACTGACAAAATATATCGTACACTCAATTGCTCTTCGATATTCGTATTGATTATCTTTATTGCATTTTTCTACTTTGGTTGGTGTTTTTTTGCTTTTATCGGCGGTCATCGTCTACAGCGCTCCATTCCTCTTTCTGTCATAGATCCCATCTCCACATACTTACAATACATTCGTTATTATTTATTTTACAACCAAAATATTCACTAGAAATAATTTATATGGCAGAACATTGTTTGTCGGGTCAGCTAGTATTATATATTTATCACAATATTGCATCTAACAAAAGATGGAGAATTCGTTCCGTACAAAATGTATGAGAAAAAGAATTTTCTTCTTAATTTTTTTTTCTTGAATTTTCCAACGTTTTAATAGCTATTCTGCTATTCGGGGCGGAGACAAATCCAATCAAAGATCATAAAAATCGTTCTAGCCGTTCTTGAGTTATAAATGGTGTAACTAACCCGGCTTTGTTTTATGTACTAAGATAAGATTAGAATAAACTGAACAAAAAAATGGTCAAAATGTACATAAACTTTGAACTGATTTCTGCGTATTTACAACCCTCATGGAGGACAAAGTGATTCCGGGTTTTGAAAATATGCACTTTAAAATTGGCAGAAAACACAATTCAGAATCTTTCATAATATTCATATCGTTGAGTCATTAAATTAAGGGAATCTATCGATAAATTGGCGTAGAGCAAATAAGTTTATCGCTTCTGACGTCAATTTCTCGATCTTTAAAAAAATATTTCAGTTTTTTTAAACGAAACTTCTTTAGCCCCGTTAGTGATTTGAAATTTGTATGAAACGGAAACGAGTCAAAAAAATATTATATAACGGGACCTTAGTTCTAATATAATGCGGTAAATTCACAATTCCGCGCGAGCGTCCAGTAGCGCAGCGGTATAACGCATCTCAAATCTCAGCGGCCAGAGAAATCCAGCGAATGGAGGTTCGAATCCAACGAAATTAAAAAAAATAAGTATTTTAATTTTTGTAAATCAATATCCAATCTTCAAACCACTTTAAAATAAAAAAGGCAAAACAAAAGAAAGCGACATCTGGCAACGTTCTAATTTCACTTCTACAGCATGTGAATTACACATTCTGATTTTTTTTATAACAGAAATTTGGCAAAATTATAAGCAAGCAATTTTGAGGCCGAATTTTGTAAATACGCAATGAAAATGGTATATAATTGTTGGATTTAGCTTATTTTTATTATTATCCCCAGTGCTGTATAGCCAAATTTTATGTTTATTACGAAATTTGAATTATGTAACCCTGCGTATATGTTATTTAAACAGGAGAAACAAAAATATTCCCGTAATCTCGCCAGAATTTCTCTCATTAACGCTTGAAAAAACAAATCCCGTCTGCGAACGATTTATTTAGAAATTTTGTTGAAATACAAAATCCTTTTGGTCGTCATTAAAAAATTGTGAAGCACGGTTTTTTGTAGAGGGGTTTTTAAATGAAGTATTACATTAATCCCATTTGGTTGGAATAAAAATTGAAAAGATGAGTTTTTTTCTTTCACAGAAATAAATAATTTATTTATTTTGTAATTTATTTAACGCTTTTCCTTGTCAAGGGTCATTCAAATCACCATCTATCTTTGCGCTACTTCAGTGGTTTCTTCTAGTTCCATGATCAACTTCATTTGTACTGACATTTGTCCCCAGGATTACTTATATACAGTATGTAATCCTTTTATATTTTATTTTTTATTTTTTTATTTCATAATTTTTTTTATTAGTTACAAATGTATGTTTATTTGGCTACCACACTAGGCTAATGCCCGTGTTGTGGTAGTCGTACATTTAATATTTTAAATACGATTTAATTAAAACAGATGATTAAAATAAATTTTTTTTTTAAGAAATACTTAAAAGTAAATAGAAAAAAAAAAACATATTTATATACAATATACATTCGATTTTGGGAAAACACGGTATACCTACTTACACAAAACATAACTAAGTGTCCCCGAAGGGTGAATCGAGAGGATATACCACCGAATAAAAAAAGTTTTAAACATATTTTCATTCACATAAATCAAGAAAAAAAGACGTGTTCTTTATATACCAGCGCATACGTACTGTAGAACTGGTGGTTGGAGGTTGCCAATGTAAAACAACGAGGTTGCGTGTTGGAAGCCTTTATTGAGTTCTAAAAAAAATTACAATTTGCAAATCAATTCAGGAATGGACAGCGAAACAGATTTACTACACTACCGGCACTTAGGTAAATAAAACAAACGTAGTTTCTCACTGGGTCAAGGTTAACTGCGGTTGCTTGAGGCGAGCTTGCTGAACGCTATGAAAACACCGTAAGACTGAATACTGTGTGTGTTGCCGGGCGCCTTTATATAGCCCGACAAGTCGGAGTGTTGCTTGGTGCGGCAGTAATTCTTCACTCGGTGAATTTCGCGAAAACGACAGAACTGTGCATTTCAGGCGCGCAATGGTTTGTACTTTTTCTGGAATGCGTGAGAGGTAGGTAGATCTGCAGCTCAGTATCGATGTGATAGGTACCGACTATATAGTCTTACGAGCGCTGGCCGGAACGTTCTTGTTAGTTCGGCATCCGAACATTTTAATATGGGCAACGCTTCTGGAAAGATCAAAATTTTTCGGAAACAATCCAGAGCGTGAGATAGCAGAGGCTGGCTGCCACAGTACAAAAAATCAACCAGTAAATAAATTAATGTGCTATCCATACCAACTTATTAAAAAATGTATTTTTGAAATCGATTTTAGGTTTGTAAGTGGTAAATAATGCATAGTATTGAAATTTTATAAGCATGGGTCATTCAAATTTGGGGAGCCAACTGTCCGTTAACTACAACATCCCCAAGTGGGTCATATAAATTGAGAGGCGGATATTGGTACTCCAGGAATCATTTATTGTATAACCAACACCTCTGCCATGGGCCTACCCCTCTGGCAGAGTTATTAATAATTACGTTAATTCGTTATAAATTCGTTACGTTTGGTTATTTAGAAGGGGTGCCCGGGTTTATGGTGTGAGCATAGTCTAGGTCTTGATGGCGAGTGCGTCTGCTCACTAGCTGCATAGCGGGCTAGATCGGGAGAAGTTGGAAAAGGGAGATCTATTGACCCAACCCCTGGCATTGTAGTGGGAGGGATAGTGTTACACGTCCATCGCTCCTGGACACACTGACCCCCAGTTTCCTAACCACTCCTCAGCACAGCATCCCCAAAGGTGGCTTAGGTCCTGAGGGAAATTATTTTACTTATTTATTTACTCTTATTTATTTATTGATTTATTGTAAGAACTTTTTACATTATTTAGATTTTTGTGTTATTTTATCCGTCATGCTACGAATGTCCCTGTGTTTATGGCGTGTGAAGTTTACAGATTGGAAAATTCATAAAACGGTTGATAAATTAAATTATAAGTTATAAAATTATACAAATTAAATTAAATTGCAAATATTACATTCACGGTTTCCAAATGCAGTAATAATTATATGCCATAAGCTTATGTAGAGCAATTAAAAAATATATATGTTGTGGCCAATCATAATCAATGAGAAAAATAAAATCAGTCATTTTAAATTCATGTAGGATTGAAAAAGATTTTTTAAATATTTATATTGAGGGATCAGTAGGATTTATAAGTCCAATTAGGAGTTCCACCGAGCCGAACCCTCTGATATGAAAATATCTGGAGTTGGTGAATTATTTTCCCATTTAGTCTCTTTGACATGTTGTTCTTGTATTATTTTGTATTTATTATACTTATATAGTGCAAGTGCATAAAGTGGATTGACTAGGTGATAATTTGTGGAAAAGTGCGTAAAAGGATTAAGTTTTTCCTGCGGGAATGATTTAACCCGGACATAAAATCTGAAGCTTTAAAAAAAAGATACGAAACATTATTCTAAAATTATTTTCATTGAAATGAATATATATTTTAGCAAAATAGATAGATAAACATTGGAAAGTGATAAAATTCCCTTTTTGATGCTGTGATGACGCTTTATCATCATAAAAAATATAAATAAATGTGTTTTTCAAAGGAATTCAAGAAAAAAACCTTATATTTTCGTCGGGAGCTGTATGGCATACTGGCGATATTATTATTTAATTCTTTAACAATATAATTTATTACAGATATTAACGATTAACGTTGGACAAGGGTTAGCAAAATAACATAAATTTTTCCCTTGTGATGAACATCCCTAATCAGCAATAATTATTATAGGCCGCATTCACATTACATCCAGGTCACCATTGTTAGCCATGGGGTAGGGCCGCGTCTGAGGCAGGGCTCTCCAAGATTAATGTGGGGCCAAATAAAATAGGAAGAAAAATATTTGATTTCTGATGAATAATAGATCTCTGCATTTATGTTTTTCATTCATTTCATCGTGTCATTACACATGAAATTGGCATTTTGTATGGAAGGAACATAAAGTCGTTTTTTTTTTTAATATAATATATTTATTTAATCAAAGTACGTACCATTGCTATGCACTTTTGCCATCTCACAGGTAGTTCATCGATCCCGTTACTAAAAAAAAACATTCGGACGGGAATCAATGAAATCTTTGAAGGCGGTTTGGACTGCCACATCGGAGTTGAATTTTTTCCCTTACAAGAAGTAATCCAAATTTCGAAAAAAATGGTAATCTGTTGGGGCAAGATCCGGAGAGTACGGTGGATGTCTTAGACATTCCAATTGATCCTCTAATTTGGTAGCCGTCTGTTGTGCAGTGTGTGGTCTAGCGGTGAGGTACCCACCTTTCAAGCTTTTTCACCTTCCCAATTTGCTTCAAGTGGATTAAAACAGTTTTATCACTAACACCGCAGCCTGCAGCTAACTCGGACGTGGTTTGCAATGGATCCGCTTCCACAATAGCCTTCAATTCTTCATTATCAACTTTGGTCTCCGGCCGTCCACGGGGCTTGTTCTGCAGGTCGAAATTTCCAGAACGAAAACGTTGGAACCAAAAACACACTGTGTTTTCTTTTAGGGCACCGTCGCCATACACATAATTAATCCTTCCAGCCGTTTTTGCAGCACTGGTGCCACGGTGGAACTCGTACTCGTAAATAACGCGATATTTCAAGTTTTCCATTTTGTAAACTAAGTGACGCAAAGAAAAAAAAAACAATGGAAAAAAACAAATGAATTATAATTTTCGAAACACAAATACATGAGTAAATAGCTGTATAAATTGAATTGAATTGAATTTGGAATTCCTAACCAAATAGAAGATATTTGAGATCAAAATTGCCAGTACGGCCAAACGCCAATTTCATATGTAATGACCTAATATTTCTTCCTTTACTTAAAATTTACTAGTTGGGACGTGTAGGTGCACTATCCATCCCACAACCTAGAATTAAACATTTTTAATATTATCCATTATGGTATTAATTCTTGGGGATAATTCTTGTAAAACTTATATAATATAAGTTATATACAAACATTACAAAACCTCATTACAAATGTCTTAATTCATAAATATACCCTTGCACACAGAAGTAACAATAAAATAAAATGTAATATTATTCAGTTGTTCTATATAATGTAATGTAATATAAGATTTTATTTAAATACAATATTTAAAATTCTTCCCTTTGGGATACATCCATCGCATCGACACAGTGCCTCTTGATGGTTCTGACGTATCTGACTCCTCTTTTGTTGGTACTTCAACAGCCTTCGTCCATAATACGCTCAGTTTCTTCACGCATATCCTCTGGAGTTGCTTTCCCTTTCCAGTTTTAAAATCAACGTGTTATTATTCTAATTGCGTTTTCATTTTTTTTTTGAGTTTTAAAATAATACATTGAGAATAGATAGACGGTGTTATTACGTGTGCAGTCTAAGAAAGAATATTCAATAAGCTTGTGTAATAAGTACGCGTGTCTTTGTATTCGAAAACTTGTAAATACGAGTACATGCAAACTTCAGGCAGAACTGTTAGACACTTGTCTCTGCTCCCAATGTGCAAGTAAGGCAAGGCACAAGAAAACCTTTTTTGAAGTAAAACTTCTTTACGCCCTCTTTTCATGAAAGAAAAAAAAATCTCCATTTTGAAAAGATGCATTATTAAACCTAACTGGACGTCTTAAAACTTCAGGCGTTGAAAACGTGCGACGCGCGCGATGTTTGCAACTTGTATTTGAGCAATAACAATGTTTGGCAATAATATTGTCAGTCGGAATATATAGATTGACGTATTAAATTCTCATGTATTTTTTGTACTTAAAAAAATAAATTATTTGAGCATAGCATTCCAGAGAAAAAAAGAAACCACATTTCGTAAATGAAAACATCTTTAAAATAACTGTATTTATATGTTGTAATAATGCAAAAATATTATTTTAAATCTCAAATTAACAAACTTCCGCAACACTCTTTCTCTTCCCTTCCTGTTTTTCCGACTCATTACACGCCTTTATTGTATTTTCAAATTGTATTTATGTATTTATCACCCAATATACGAGGGCTGTCCGTAAAATAAGTTCTCTCAAGGTGCTGTGGACGCAAGGAACGATTTTACGCGAATTCTTGCAACATTGGCTCTAGCCTGGTTTCCGTACGCCAAATCCCCACCACGTTGCACCCTCTGTGACGCTTAGTCTCAGCGTGGCAGCCGTTTGCGATTGATCTTCCACTCGCCGCACCCGGCAGGTGTGAGTTACGCTCGGTATTTTTAAAATTTAATATATTTTTGTTTTTACTTATTTCTTTATTTTTAGTACATTTACATTACAAAGGTATAATATATTGTCCTCCACACTAGAAGTTCACCTGTGTGGTAGGGGACATTTTTCAGTAGTAAATTATAAATTATAAATTCTGAATAGTAAAACAAAAGAGTGTTCATAGTTAATATAAAAAAGCGAAACAATAAAAAACAAAATATAAAATCGACTTCAATTCGACAAAAATTATAAATTAAAAGTTAAAAAGATTGTTGCCAGTTTCTTAAGTTGTTTGTATTCAATAATATTAGTGGTTTTATATTGTGTAGGAAGAGAATCGTATAGTTTTATAGCCTGGTATCTTTAGTGTTTTTGTCCAAAGGATGTGTTTGTTTTTGGTATTTGTACCTAGTTGGTGAGCATGTCTTGTTCTAGTATTGCGAGAATTTTTTGAAGTGTTAAATGTGGATAAGTCCTTGTAAAGGAAAGTTAGTATTGTTTTGAATATAATTTTTGAATTTTCAGCACTGGGAATTTTTCGAATATGATTGAAGTGGGTGTTAGTATTGGTAACTTGAGTATTACTTTTATTAGGGTTTTCTGAGCTTTAAACAGTGTATTGATGTATTTTTTACTGGCACAGCCCCAGGAAATAATGCCGCATTCCATTATGGAAGTGCGAGGTATATATTTTTTATATCACATATGTTTAAAATATTTCTCAAGTTTTAAAAAAAGTAAATCAACTATTTCCGAATCTATATGTTTATCCCATTTTATATAACGGTCGAAGTATATACCAAGATATTTAATATTTTCCGTTTGTGTAATTGGGGAACAGTCGCATGGGGTTTGTGTTGATATATCAATGATTGATTGACAGGAATGTATTTTAAGGTGGATGTTATTGGAGGGTTGGCCTCTCAAATTTATGCTTAAAGTTGTGAATTTTGTTTTATCTATATTTAAAGTTAATAAGTTAGAGTCGAGCCATTTTTAGTAATATTTAAGCCAAGTTCTGCTTTTGTGGTTAGTGTTTTCCAGTCTTTGGCCTGAAAGAGTAACACATTGTCATTAGCAAAACTTACAATTTCCCCGTCTATTTGGAGGTGACACAGGTCATTAATATATACGCCAAGGACATATTAATGACCTGTGTCACCTCCAACCAAGGACCAAGTACGCTGCCTTGGGGTACTCCGTAGGATACTTGTTCCTTGTCACTACATCTGTTTTATATAGAGGTATACTGTGTGCGATTTACCATATAGCTTTCAATTAATTTGAGTTCTATTCCCGTGATTCCGATGTTTTTTAGTTTATCGAATAGGTTTTGATGATGAATTGTGTCAAACGCTTTTGCCAGATCTAGGAATATTCCAAGGAATTTTTTGCCCTGATCTCTATTTGTTTTGAGGAAGTCTGTTACTGAGGCTATCGCATGTGAGGTACTCATATTTTCCCTAATTCGTTTTTAAACTTTGCTTCAGCGAATCTGACTGACGCCACCGCGATTCTTCCTTTTACAGTAATTCACACCTAGCAAGTGCGGCGAGCGGAAGCTTTTTTTATTATTATTTATTTAATAAATGGTACACAAATTTCATGTTGTTATGTATCCGGTGACTTTTTTTGATGACTATTTTTTCAAATTTTTTTTCCTCAAATTTAAACAAAAAAAAATTCTTCCACATGTCGTCACTGGTCACGACAAACCTCTCACTCCGCCTCCAACTGTCTAACACCTATCATTTTTATGTTTTTGTAAAAAAAAAAAAAACATCGAACATGTCACCGGAGACCAAAATTTCATTTACATTTTTTACTTCAAATAATGTCAGGAATCACTGGTTAAAGTAAGTCAAGTACGTCCCTTATCACCCTGCATTATTTAACCTTAAATAAAAATTGTTATCGACATTCGTTGTCTCCGCCTTTTTAACACGAGTTTTACTCAAATAAAAGGTGTAAGACATTAAATACATAATATATTTTTTTAAGAAAAAACTTTATAGAATACATAACAACATGAAATTTGCTTTTCCGCAGTAAGCCCACATCTTACAAATAAATAACTAAATTATCCGCATTTTAACACTTTTGGTAACTTACAATTATTGTACCTATTCATAACAAGAAATACCTTTAATTTAAGCCTATATATGTAATCAGACCCGCATTGGATATCACTGTAATAAGATTATGTATGTATGTACGTATGTGTGTTAGGGCGGGGAAGGGCCGTATCAGCGTGCCTTTGACAAATTGGCAGGGTCGAGCGCCCCGCAGCCCCATGGGAGGTTAGGGGAAGGGGTGAGGGTGGCTTCTCGCCCCCCGCCCGCAGCCCCCCAGCCCTCCGCCCTCCGCGACCTGTTGACTGCTTCTGCTGGCCTTGTAAAACATGAGATCTCAAATAGAAAACTGTTGATAAGGAAAAACAACTGTTACATAGACACTCAACCTAACGAAGAAGTAGAAATTTGATTTTTGTAGAAGGTCGTTAAGGCCTCCATGGTCGAGGGGTAAGCCTCCAAAGCAATCCAAGGGTTGCGGATTCAAATCCCGGCGTGCGAAATTAAATTTTATTTGATTGAATTGTCGTGTTTCACAATTTAATCATTTCAATTTTTTTATTATTATTATTATTCGAAAGTACCTACACGAGTACCTAAGTACATAATATTTTTAAAAGTACGTAATATATAATATGAACTACATTGTTTTTTCTAATTTGTTTTACGCGAAAATATTTCCATACAACTCTTCCATGGAAGCATTAGTTTGTGGAATGTACATTCGAAATAGTATCAGGTATATTTATGTCATTTATTTATTTATTTATTTACTTATTTATTTACACATATACGGCACAACACGTGCCATTAACATAATTGACATACTTATAATAGTACAACATGAAGAATAACAGTATAAATGTTAGTAAAATTTAATTTAAGAAAAAAGGTGAAAAGTAAGGTAATAAGTAGTGTATAAAAACTATAATGTATAAAAGTAAATTATAAAGTGAATAGTAAAAAATATAAAGTATTAAGTATAAACTATAAATTATTAGGTAAAAGCAAAAATACAAATTTAAAGTGAGAAATAAAACAATAAAATGTAAAATATACAAATAAAAGACACCTATCTCAAGGTACCTACAACGATTTAAATATAAAAATATAAAAGGTAACAAATCCTGTGAATCGTGCACAGGGCACGGGGGTTTAGAATAACCTGTGGTTATTCCTTGCTAAATAAAACGCTTATGGATTTCGATAAGAATTATGCCCAATCACCAAACAAGATCCAGTATACACAATTAAGCAATACTCACTGTTGTGTCTCGTAGCTTGATCTTCATTCGACGACGGTCATAGGTATATCCAAGGCGTACGACAAGATTGTTCGGTTATTAGAACCACGTTATAGTTTGAGTCACGATACGATGAAGCGGTTCACACAAAGCATTCGATAAAAACGACGATATTATAATGCTTCACATTACACGCTTCCGATTGATAGAAAATAACATTTCAACGTAGAGCCAAATGTCACGTTACGATTTGTTACGATGGTTGTTGATAGACTCACGATATTGTGGTACTTGACTTAGTCCACCGTATAGGTAAGTACACTTAACGTGCGGAAGTCCAAAATCTGGGTTCCTCCGATCTGCGTGGTAAATTGGAACACAAATACGTATGAAATTCATCAGCGTTATGAAACATTCCGCCCACCAAAATACAGCAAATTGTATTTTAAAGAAAAGTTGAACGTTAAGCGAAACGCAGAATGCCATGAAACGTGACGTAGATGAAAAGAAGACGAAGCAAATTTTTAAAACTATATTTAAACGATAACTAAATCTAGATAACTTGACGATACGAAACTAAATGATACGATTAACACAGACGTAAAAAATAATAAAACGAACCGCGAAACGATGATGATTAGTCGCATTGCCTAGGCAATGGACACGATTTGGTGAATGGTCTTGTAAGAGAAGATCCATTCAAAGTACGAAACGTAACCATAAGCACAAGATTTTTAATTATGATTCTAATCACCTCATCCGTAGAGAGTGATGTCCAATGTTTGGTTAAAGATAGAATACGAATTTCGAAATGATTAAGTAGAAAATCCGAACGACGAGAGGCTTTGTTATGAAAGTTGTGTACGAATAGATAACAAGAACTGATAAGGCGTTGGAGTTTCTGAAAACGATATATTTTTTTTAATAAAAGTCCAGCAGAATATCATCATATTGGACTAATGACGATTGAACTCGTTCCTCAGAGTGGAGTTCAGTTTTGTTAACATGGCCATCTAAAATGGGCCAAGAGTCGTTTGGCTGGACAAACCCGGAGGGCTCCGCCCACCATAACACGTTACGGTTTAGATCAGCCGGAGAATGGCCACGTGAAGCGATATCCGATGGATTATCAACCGATGAGGCTTGACGCCGATGATTAGATGCGATAACTGTCAAAAGCGATAATTGGTCGGTGTACCGATTCTTGTGACAAATGTCATAGGATGGAGTGTCTGGTGGCCTCCACTTCCATCCCAATACCCTGAGAGTAAAAGAATGATCAACATTCTTGAAGATTACATTAGTTAGATAGTAGTCCGGCGGTAGAAAGGCGCGAAGTTTCGGTTTGCTATAATCCAACTTCTGCAGTTCAAGTTGACCTCGTTTGGTATGTTCGATGACTTCGGATTGCGTTAGTTGAACTTGTTCCAGACTGGAACAGCCGATTACGATAGAATCGATATTTGAGTCCAAAGTGATCGCGTGGCGTGTGAGTGATAATCCGTAACCTTTCTTTTCTGTCAACGATCTGACAATACGATAGGACAGAATAAGGGCAGAGATATCAGAAGTCACAGGGTGTAATGGGTAATCCGGGGTAGATTCCGATAGTTGATGACGCCAAAATATTCTTTGGAACGCGCGATTTGGCTCTTGAAGAAATATTTGGCGATACATTTGCCATGCCTCAGCAATGAACACCACAGATGGTGAACGAAAGTTTTGCAGAAGTTCAGCAATGTTCGTTTGGAGCTTGGGAACGATAAGGAAGGCATCATTTGACGATGATTCATTCACCTCCGTCACCGAGGCATCGAAGACCAATCGCAACATAGTGGTAACGGTGCACGGACGAAGAATGCAATGACGAAGTATGTGATGCATTTCCTGGAGTAAATCTTTTCCAGGAACACGTGTCATGTGACCACTGTGCAAGTAGTCAGTCATGAAAGCGAAGTACGGTTCACGTAAACTGAGCTTTAATGTCTGTTTACGTTCGAGTGAAAGGATGATGCGAGAAGAAGCTTCGCGCGAACCTGGGGAAGCGATATCCTTATCCCTTTCTCTAAAAGGTAAGGCTACGATGAATTGTTCCGAAGTGTCACGTGAGTGATTAGTGTGATGGACTTGCTCATCACGTTGTTTTTCAGGGGTGAGATGTGAAGACTGAGGGAATGTGTCCAACTCCCTCAGTTTCTTGACCTTTTCAGGAAGACGGTACTGGTTGGTTTCGATAAATTGACTAGGAAAGTCACGTGACCGATAAATGCGATACACTAGTTCACGACGTTGTTTGGTGGGCTGTGAAGACTGAGGAAATATGTCCAACTCCCTCAGTTTCTTGACTTCTTCTGGAAGACGATACTGGTTGGTTTCGATGAAGGAGTTTGTTTGACGATCGGTAACAAAACCAACCGAATCCAGAGGAAGCCAACCGAATGGTGAATTGATAGCTGAAGGCTGGTGAAGATCCCCCGTTAATTGGGGTCTCGGTAGAGATGGCAAGATCTCAACATCTCGAAGTAGGTCAGTCGCTCCTGTGTCAGTTGTCAGTTTGTGACAGTCAGAGTCGGCATGAAGTATGTCTTGGAACAGATGACAAGATAACTGGTCGAATTGAATCGTTGGCGATGGAAGTAACTTCGTGTTGAAGGTAGTTTGTCCCTTAATATCGACATCGAAATTAGTGACGCCTGACGCGGTTGTAAAAGATTGACCTAAGCCACGGATTTTATGAGAGCTGACTGGACGCTCGGCAGCGCGATTGGATACGAAGTGTGCTTGACTGTCTGAATCGGTCAACCCACGAAACATTTGAAAACTGCCGGAGGAATCACGATTGCTAATATGAGCAGTAGGCAAACGTACGATGGAGCTGTCACCGAAGTTAGCGAGGAAAAGAACTGGAGGATCTGAAATAGAAGCTCCTTGAATGGCAAACGTGGTGGGTCGTTGGTACTCCTCTTCAGTAGAAATGTTGTCTTCCCTATGAACAAGAGTGTGGTGCTTACGATGACATTTCTGACAATCAAACACAGATTTGCAATTCGTGAGAGAATGAGAAGGCGTGAGACAATTCAGACACCAACGGTGTGCCTTTGCGAATTGAGCACGTTCCTGAACCGATTTGAGTGCAAATGATTTGCACTTAGCGATATGGTGAGTACCCTTGCAAAACGCGCACTTTAAAGTGAACGCAGTCAAGGACCCTTTGATTTCAGGTTTTGCCTTATTCATGTCATAAGTAAGCGATGACGTTTGTTTTATGACAGCTTGATTATGAAATGTTGAAAAGTTTTGTACGATAATGTTCGCGGGCTCCGATTCGAAAGATTCATTCGTTAATTCCTTGTGAATTACGACGATTTTGAAATAAACATTATCAAAAGCTTCGCGAACTTGATTTTCAATGTCCTTGTTTACCTCATCTAACGCTAAGATGTCAGCGTGAACGGTTTCAAAATCATTAGCAATGTTTTGCAACTTCGTATAATACGCTAAAAATAATGGATAATTGGTTGCATCTTGCAAAACGCTTTGACCGACTTCAAACATTTTGTTTATTCTAGTAAACGCTACGTTCCGTATACGACGCAAGCCTTGTAAAGTCCTAGCCATTTTTTAAAAATAAACAAACATACAAACGAAATAATCAGGAAAACGTTATGAATTAAAAAATAGAATTCGTTATAATTTAAATACACGGTAGGTCGTTAATAATTAAGAACTAAGTAACCTAGTTCTACGATTCACTGTTTGAATTCGTTCTTTGAAATGACATTTCAATTTACGTAATATTTCATAGCATTCTTTCGTTTTGTCAAAGAAAGAAATTTTGTATCTAAAGGTTTGCTGGTTTCTGGCACCAATGAATCGTGCACAGGGCACGGGGGTTTAGAATAACCTGTGGTTATTCCTTGCTAAATAAAACGCTTATGGATTTCGATAAGAATTATGCCCAATCACCAAACAAGATCCGGTATACACAATTAAGCAATACTCACTGTTGTGTCTCGTAGCTTGATCTTCATTCGACGACGGTCATAGGTATATCCAAGGCGTACGACAAGATTGTTCGGTTATTAGAACCACGTTATAGTTTGAGTCACGATACGATGAAGCGGTTCACACAAAGCATTCGATAAAAACGACGATATTATAATGCTTCACATTACACGCTTCCGATTGATAGAAAATAACATTTCAACGTAGAGCCAAATGTCACGTTACGATTTGTTACGATGGTTGTTGATAGACTCACGATATTGTGGTACTTGACTTAGTCCACCGTATAGGTAAGTACACTTAACGTGCGGAAGTCCAAAATCTGGGTTCCTCCGATCTGCGTGGTAAATTGGAACACAAATACGTATGAAATTCATCAGCGTTATGAAACATCCTGGATTATGTTAACGGATATGATAAATTTTACAAGTACCTATGATTTCTAGTGCATTAATAGTTTTAGAGTGAAGTATTGGTAGGCTTTATATGATGTATTATATTTACGTGGTACTAGCATGTTCCAGAGTGGGAGATACTCACAGTATCGCCCTGGTATATGACCATCATTCAGAATTGAAACATTGCTTGACATGGCTTTGGCCGTGTTTGGTGACCGGGTCTGAATAGCCAGGTAATTTGCCATCTTTATCTTAACCATCTTCTTTCCCTCCCCACTACCTTCAGTCTAAAACACATACCCCAATTGGGGATGCCATAGTCTCATTGGCTCCAGGCGATTGGGATTACTAAAGGCGTGTCCAATAGATTTCTCTTTCTACCCAACCATTACGTAGTATGTAATATAAAAATACAATAAATTCACTTGTACATAATTGTGCAATGCTTAAATTAGTAGTTTTCATTTTTTGGTAAAATCATAATTTCTGAACGTATTCATTAATAAATAAATTTTTGAATAAGAAAGACAATATCGATCATTCGAAATTGAATCCAGAACAATATAGAAAAAAGTACAGTTCACACGCGGTAGAAGTATAACCTTCCCGGAACTAAAGTAGACAATAGTGGGAAGGCTACGAAGCACCGCACCGAAGAACCAGCAGTTGATTACCGATTCCGCAGGCTAAATAATATAGATGTATGTATTTGGCTTTTTTTAATGTCGTTTTTTTTTCGTTTCAAATCACAGCGGTGCTAAAGAAGTTTTCACTTCAAAAAACATTCGACTCCGTAAAGAAACGGTAGGTCCTTTTGATAGATTGTCCTGTCTTAACCAAAGGATTGCAATCTTAAGAGCACAGGCGTCGCGTTGGGTAAGAATGCCGTCCTTTTTTTACTGATATTTCAATGGAAGATGCTCTGAGAAATTAGCGTCACCGATTCCTTCGGCGCCGGTGCACAGCACCGGAAACACGCCAAACGCGCGTTTATCATTTTGTAAACAGTTGGCATTAGTCACAAGAAACGGTTCCGCGACTCGCGTTCATCTCGCGATAAAACATCATAGGGACAAAATGTCTACTAAAACCTAACCTAACCTAACCTTACCCAACCTAATATAACATAACTTAACCTAACAAAAAATGGAACAAACATAATACCGACATCCCTTAAAGACAATAAATTACTGTTAAAAAATAGTAAAATGTAAAATAAGATTAAGTTAGGTTAGGTTTTTATGGATATTTTGTCACGGGGTAAAAACGCGCGGTACCCAAGAAAGGGGTCGTTTCTACACCTCTGGAACTATTTTCTGACCTCTGTGTTTCCTCCCTCATACAACAATCTCTTCAAGATCCAGTTTCACTCCTTTTCCACAAAAGACCCTCCACACAACGTCCCCTAATTTGACTGAGTGAAATTATTTTCCTCAGTACGTCCTGTGTGGAGCTAATATCGTAAAAAAACCGCTTTCAAACCATCTATTTAAAGGTAGGTATTGTTCAAAGCCATTAAGATTTTTTTGTATTACCCTACTCCGCTTCTCCGGCATATAGACAGATGATCCGTAGTCTGTTCCACGCCATATTCCCCGGAACTCGGTTGTTGAAGCGGAAAGGACGGAAAAACACTAATTTCACCCTTGTGAACGGCGCGGGCGGCCTCAGATAAGCGAGCTCTTCTACTCGTAACTCGTATATGCCAGGCAAATAATGTAAACCGCCCATTAAACCAACGTTAATTATATCTAAGTAGGAGGGTTGCATTGTGATATGGGTTCGTTTTTTGTCGTGGTTTAATATTGTTATTACATGCCATAATTTTATTCACATTTGTCAAAACTTCAAGATAGATTACGAAATTCGTCTAGGAATGTCATTACTGAGAAATATTTTTTTAGTCGGTATCTCGGTGTGTACGTTTTTCTTGATGGAATGCACAATGAAGGAATGAAAAAAAAAATTCTTTCAATCTTCGGTTATTTTTAAGTTTTTAAATGACTTCGAAAAGGAGGAGGTTCTCAATTCGACTGTATTTTTTAATTTTTTTTTTTTATGTTTGTTACCTCAGAACTTTTGACTGGGTGAACCGATATTGATGATTCTTTTTTTATTTGAAGCTGGTGCTTCCCGTGTGGTTCCATTTTAATTTGGTCCAGTTCTGACAATTGCATCCATGAGAAAATCATATAAGTCTTAAATTTGCATCAAGTATGTGCGCGACAAATGGACGAATAACTCAATATCACGTCCACCGATTTCGATCATTGTTTTTTTATTGGAAAGGATGTACTTCAAGGGTAGTTTGATGAGAGTTTGGTTAGGTTCTGATTATGGGATCCATGACAAAGTAACCGAATTCTCCAATTCTTAAGAGCAAATTTGCGATACTCGGCCGAATCTTAATCGAATTAATTATTGTACTTCAGATTCACTTAAAATCAAAAATAAACAAAAATTTTAACAAAACAAAAAAACGACTTAAAAAAATTAAAAAGTAAAAAAATAATTTCGTATTATTCTACAACTTAATAATCAACTTACTTTTTCTACTCATCAATATGTAGGTACGATTGTTATTTTTGGAGTCGGTGTCAGCCAAGGTACCCGGCCCGGTGTGTTCACAAGTCGTGTGCTTGTGTTGCGCGTGCAACACAAGCACATCTCACCTATAACTATGTATGTAGTTACAAACCTACCTTGACTGACACCAACTCCAAAAATAACAATCGTACCTACATATTGATGAGTAGAAAAAGTAAGTTGATTATTAAGTTGTAGAATAATACGAAATTATTTTTTTACTTTTTAGTGCATTTTTTGAAGTCGTTTTTGTGTTTTTTTTAAATTTTTGTTTATTAGAAAGTACATTTTAGTCCAGTTAATTTATAAATTTTCCTTCATTAAAGGGGATCGTTATGGTTTTGTTATATGTTGTACATGATTGACAAAAAAAAAATTTCGAACACGGCCGACTTTTTTTTCTGATCCCCGGAGCAAAAATTCTCATTTTTTTTTCAGTTTTTGCCAAATTTAACCTCGAAGGTCTAATTTTTCAGCAACAAATATTCAAAACTTTTTTTTAAGAAGATTTAACTTTATTTCTTGGGCATTAACTGTGTAACAATTTCTAGACATTTTTATTTTGAAGAGCTTTAATTTTCAATGTACATTTGTTACTTTCATTAAAAAAAAATTGCGACCGGTTTCGACACTTCCGTGTCATTCACAAGCAAACTTAAAAATTCTGTACAAGAACAAAAATTAATTATGCGGGGATAGTGGGAGGGGGGCTTTTGGTGGAGGGGTAGAGCGGTGGGAGGAGTCAAGTTACATGGAAATAGAGAAAGTGGAGGCGATTTACATGGTGCTATTGTTTTATTAACTAAATTAATTATGGAGACTTAATTTGCTGTAATTTACAGCTGTTCAAAATTAATCAAATTTTCATATAGATCAATTTTATGAAATTTTGTGAACAGAACAGACTTGTTGAGGGAGATCTTTTGATCTCTTCAGCAGGACTTAGGAACATTGCCATGCACAGCAATGGTAGGGTTGGATTCACACGTCCGTTACACCTGGACTCACTGACCTCAGATTCCACCCACCCCTCATACCTTTATCCTTCCCAGAATTTCCTCTCCTTCCTTTCCCTAAAAAGATACACGACACAGAATCTCCAACGATGATATAGGCTCTGAAGGATTTTTTATTCAGAGCCTCCTGTGCGGAGCTAAAGAAAAAAACAGTAGAGGTTTCAAAAACCTTTTCCTGGATAAACCTCCCCACCCATGTGAATGCTATAACTTCGCCCTTGTTCAAATTATATAATATATATATATATTTTTTTTTTTCGAAAATGTTTTCTTCTCTCAAATGAGTTGATAAAGTAAGCCGTAAATGCATTATAATGCACGTATATTCCTCATCGTGATGATTATATGCTTCTTCGGATCATTTAATCAAATTTAAATGGCATACCTACCTTTCTTTATAAAATATACATTCAGAACAGTGATGGTGCACTATTACGATAGGTGTGTCTAATGAAGCAATAACGTAATGGCGTATCGTGTTCTATTATTAAAATTGACCATAATTTTATGATGAACCAATTTTAATTTATAGTCTCATAGGTCTTAATATCATAAACAAGCGGTGATTGACGGAAAATCGAATATTTGTTCAATTTTGAAGGCTCTAATTAACCCCAATTAAGCCCCTGATCAATTTTATTACACCAATAGTCATGACTATTTTTCTTATTCAAGCTAGTTTTTTTTAATAAGTCTTACTGTGATATTCGTTGTTTTACTTTGTAATGCACCCTCAAGGCGACAATTCACAAAAATCGTACCCACCATTTTTGCACCTATTATTGCAACTGCAACCAACGTTTATTTTTTAAGGCAACCCTTTCAAAATGCTCAAAGCTAATTATTATGACTTAGCACATAAAAGCTTTCAATGCTTATTAATTACAAGTCTTGGTTTACTTGAGCGTGTTCCAAGAATTCCCATCATTATTTATTCAGGGGAATACAAATTGTGCATAAATTTATCTTCAATATATAAAAATGAATGTTTTTTTGTTTGTCCCTTATACTTTCCTTAACTCGCCGCCATGGTCTAGGTCTAGGGGTAAAGCTCTTGACTCACAATCCCGACATGCGAAAATAAATTTAATTTGATTAATTTGTTTTATTTCACAACTAATTCATTTAAAAATAATTTATAGTATATTTGCGGCACGTTCCAGAGTAGAAGATACTCTCAGTCCCTGGTGCAAGACCATCATTCTGAATTGAAACGTTGCTTGAAATGGCTTTAGGCGTGTTTGGTGACCAGATCTGAATAGCCAGGTACTTCTCCACCTTCCTTTTCCACAACTCCTTCGCCTTTCTACTGCTTTCAGCCTCACAACATACCCCGGGGGATGCCGTAGTCTTACTGTCTCTAGACGGGAGTAGTTGGGAATCTGGTGAGGTATTCACAAACATTCATCCGATTACGGTGAAACTTGGGAAGTTGTTGTGCGCACGATCGCAAAGTTTTATATGAATAATGGTGAGCTCTGGCGTTATGACATTTGTATAAAAAATAACAATAAGTAGCTCCGTCGTCTCTGTTAATGTTAATAGAATTTTTATGAATTTCAATTGCTTTTCTAATTAGTTGAAATTCATAAAAATCCCATTAACATGAATAGAGACGATGGAGCTAAGCTCAATAGTTCTTGATATCCGATAATTGACGGCTATACAAAACCATTTTGAAGTATACTGTAATTCCAGCGCGTAGTGGAGTGGAGCTGGCAACACGGTATCGCTTCTAAGTACTTAAGCACTCATCTCACCACTAACAGTTAATTACACATCTGCCCTGATGAGAGTCACTGTAACGCTCTCCGAAACGTTGGCTAAAGTAGGAGGTAGCGCAACACGGCATAACACCCCAAAAATTAATAACAAAAATACTTTTTGCCGTGAGAATCTAAAATCATATCCAAGAACATATTAAAGTTAAACGTGCCTTTCCTAAAATGATTTTGGTGAAGTCAAAATTAATTCCAGTTTACTGATATTATGTAATACAAGCAATATGTAATTCCAGCAATAACCACATTTTCAGCTGATACGTATTATCACCAATAAATTTAATATAAACTAATAATTTAATTTGAAAATGAAACAATTTATCAAAAGGTAGAATTTATTACCTTCCGATCATAGAGACACGTTAGGATTAATATACATATTTGGCATGTAGGTAAAACGAAAGGTTCTCGTATTCACCCCCAGATAGGGCAGTGTCAATAACAGAATTATCCTGTATTATGGCTGACAAGGATATGGTAAATGTGGCGGTGATTCGTTAATGGTAGAATATTTATCGCAATAATTTTACTTGTATTTCTTACACGCTAAGTAATAGTAAACGATAAAACAATAGTGCACTTGTCTGCCTTCCCCAAAGGAGAGATGCAATCATTATCATACATCTGCCTCACTCATAATAAATAAACGAGACGCCGCGTGCTGTTGCCGTCACTGTACCGTTGCCGTAGGAATTGTAAAGCGCTTGAGCGCTTTTTTAATTCCCACGTTTACGGCACGGCGACGGCACAGAAAAGTTTATACACGTACGTTACTTGTTACACTAATGCTGCAGCTCTTTCTTACACACTAAATAGTAGTGAGACAAACGATAAAACAAAGGAGAGATGCAATAATTATCATACATCTCCCTTACTCGTATTAAAGAAATGAGACGCTGCGTGCAGTTGCGTCACCGTTCCGTTGTCGTGGGAATTGTAATGAGCGCTTTTATAATTTCCACGGTTACGGCTTTAAAAAGTCAATAAACGTACGTTCCTTATCTCAATAACGCTGCAACTTTTTCTTACACACTAAATAATAGTGAGACAAACAATGTACGTGTATCTGCTTCCTACAAATGAAGGCTAGAAAATTTCAGGAAAAAAAATATCTCCATAATTTTTTCGTATCCTATGGTAGCTTGGATATAAAGGCTTTTTACGCCTATAAAATTATGCACTTTGATATTTTATTCGATTCTGCCAGGAAATCCGTTATCCACTAAATCTTGTTAGATACTAAATTCTTCCATTTTGGGGGCACTCTAATCCGCCAGATACGACGGAAAATCCATCAAGTTGGCAACACTGCAGAGCTCTTCCTGTCTAAGTCCCCTAGCACGATCGATCGATTGCGTCGATAACTATCGGTAACTTCTCATCGTTTCCTAGGACAACTGCAGATAGCTAACGTACAAACAATAGTTGACGTCGAATAAATTAAGAACATTTAGTCGTTGTGAACTGTTATCTATTCGATGCCGATCTGCAGTCATACTATGGAACTATCAGAAGATACCGAAAGTTATCGGTACAATCCTTATCGATGTCAACCTGCTGTATTACGGGCCTCTTGTTGATCGATATCTTGTAACAGAACCGGGACTCGATGTTTTAATCTGTAACAAGCTAAAGGGCTGACATCAACATATTTTATTATTTTTATAAATCATGTTCACAGCCAAAATTCATTAATTGTAGGAAATTGATAAATTAATACTTGAATTAAAAAAAGCAAGTTTTTTTTTGGAAGCAAACATCATTGTACTTCGAACTCTTAGTTAGCAAATCTTTGAATAATTGTGCCAGGAACCGCGCGCTTGAATAAATAATTCAGTTGAGTGTCTTATCAAGGGGAACTAATTCCTAGGAGTACGCAAAACTGACGATGCGTAACTACTAGCTTCCCTATATCTGTTTTACATATTGTTATGTAACTCGTAACATTATCATATCATTTTAGTGCTTCTAGTAATAATTTGTGATTAAATTAGAGTTTTTTTTAAATATTTATTTAAAATAATTCTTATAACAGAAAAATATAAAATTAATGATACTTGTTTGACTCATCCTAGTAAAGGGTAATCATATAACACTTCTTCAGGATGACACAACACTTAACATACTTCAACGACAACTTCATACTTCATACTTCATATTTCATACTTCATACTTCATACTTCATACTTCATACTTCATACTTCATACTTCATACTTCATACTTCATACTTCATACTTCATACTTCATACTTCATACTTCATACTTCATACTTCATACTTCATACTTCATACTTCATACTTCATACTTCATACTTCATACTTCATACTTCATACTTCATACTTCATACTTCATACTTCATACTTCATACTTCATACTTCATACTTCATACGTCATACTTCGTAATTCGTAATTCATACTTCATACTTCATACTTCATACTTCATACTTCATACTTCATACTTCATACTTCATACTTCATACTTCATACTTCATACTTCATACTTCATACTTCATACTTCATAATTCATACTTCATACTTCATACTTCATACTTCATACTTCATACTTCATACTTCATACTTCATACTTCATACTTCATACTTCATACTTCATACTTCATACTTCATACTTCATACTTCATACTTCATACTTCATACTTCATACTTCATACTTCATACACTCCACACTCCACACTCCAAACTCCACACTCCACACTCCACACTCCACACTCCACACTCCACACTCCACACTCCACACTCCACACTCCACACTCCACACTCCACACTTCACACGTCACACGTCACACGTCACACGTCACACGACACACGTCACACGTCACACGTCACACGTCACACGTCACACGTCACACGTCACACGTCACACGTCACACGTCACACGTCACACTTCACACTTCACACTTCACACTTCACACTTCATGCTTCATGCTTCACACGACAACATACTTCATAATCCTCTCTTTCATGGATGGCGCCATAAGATTAATTAACTATTTACGTCCATACATACTATATATGAATATCTGAATAAATAGTTTTGTCCACAAACAAACTCTAATCTTTCAAGTTAGGCTAACAAATTCAATATCTATATCGGTTATTCAATCCAAAATTGTATTGGTTAGCCTATCTTGAAGGATTTGAGTTGGTTTATGGACTTGAACCCGTGTCCTTCCGATTGCCGGTCGAATGCTCTGACCACTGAGCTATGGCGGCTTATCAAATACAAATATAAATATATCAGTTGAGTGTTTCAGGCTGACAATTATTGCTTGTAATAATTGTTACCCTTTGTGCTATGCATAAAAATCTTGTCTAAACGTTAGTTTATAAAATTAAAAAAAATAATAATTAATATTTAACAAGTTTAAGTATTTCCCCAATAAATGCAGACATAATTTGTCTCGACGCCACCTAGCGAGAGATTTAACACTAACAATGTCTTCCTTGCAAAAATAAAGTTGGTTGTTTTCAGGTGGAAAAAATATAACAAGCAGTAATTGTTGAATGAAACACTAGTATATATTGAATTATTTGGCGGGTATTTGATAAGCCGCCATAGCTCAGTGGTCAGAGCATTCGACCGGCAATCGGAAGGACACGGGTTCAAGTCCCGTTGGCGGCAAGTATCTTTTCTCAGAAGATTTTTCAATATAAATGAGTGTTTCAGGCTGACAATTATTGCTTGTAATAATTGTTACCCTTTGTGCTATGCATAAAAATCTTGTCTAAACGTTAGTTTATAAAATTTTAAAAAAATAATAATTAAAATAAAATTGTGAAAGTACGTTTTTCCTGGGTAGAAGAAGATAGATATTTAAAAAAAATTGTACTTTATTCACGTACGCTTTTGTACAATGTTTTTTACACGCTTTTCGACTACCACACAAGGCAATTGCCGGTATTATGGTACTCGAAATTTGTGTTAATTATTAAAATTAAAATAAGAGAATGAAAAAACACACATAAATAACCTAAATGGTTATATCAAATTATAGGATAACTAAAATAGCTAAGCTATATATTGTTAGAACTCGTTATTTTTAAATGGTCCGAAGTGTCACCACGTCATATTCTGAAGAAACGACAAAAAATGTACATCAATATTTTGAGTATGCTTGGTGTTCAAATTTGGGATTTTAGTGTTATTCTGAAAACTTCTTATTTTTATGGTATTGTACCTGAACGACAGAGAGTTAAACTTAAAAAAAATTGTAATATTTTCTTGACTACTGGTCAAATTTGTAGAGCATAATTTTGCTATGAAAACCGCTATCGTTTGTTCGCATAATATTAAATTTTATCTTCTTGTCTTTAGGATTTAACGTTTCAGTTCATCTTGAATAATTTCAACGTGAAGCGAAAATTGAAAGTACTTATTTTTCTTTAAAACCTTACTCTTAAGTCATATTTCTGCAACATTCATCTCATTTCATCTGCCCTCTTCTTATCTTAAAACGTTTTACTTTTGAAATAATTCTCCGCAGTGAGAGGAAAGTCTCGCTAGAAACTTTCCGACGCAGCTGTAAATTTGAAAAATTTAATTAAGTTCCTCCGCATCTGCAAAAATGAACATTCTTTCAGAATTATAAGAATAATAATTACAAAACAACAGAATAAAACGGAAAAAATTCCGATCACGTCCCATTTGGTTTGCGTTTTTTTTTTGCCTACGGGAAATGGTCAGTATTAAAAATGAGAATTTCAAACAAAATTGTCAGAAATATTTAAGACAAATACTATGTAACCGTTTGAAGTAATACACAGCAATAGAAGAAAGTATTTAGAGTTCTACTTATATTTTAAACTTCTAATTTATAAAATTTTAATTTTCTCTTCTGTTGTGACGTGATAGGCGGTACACAACCCTAATAATTTTCGTTTGCTCAAAACTCACATTTTAATCATTTTAGTCGAATTCGTAACTATAATACCTTTTTTATTTCCATGCCGCAAAAGGGATGCTAGTTATTTATATTTTAAGTTAATAAAAACAGTACCTTACGATTAATATATTTTTGGCACAACTATTTTAAAACTTTATGACCCGTGTTTCAACTATAAAGTTAGTGGTAAGCATCAGATTTTATTTTTCTAGACGATGAATTAATAACTTCGGGAGGATAACATGGCGATACATTTTTAATATTTTTAATAATCAGAATTAATTAAAATAAACGTGGCGGAAAAGTCCAATCTCCAGGCTTGCTAGGTGAATTCGACCGTACGTTCGTCCAATACGCCCCGTGCCGAGGCGTTTTTTTGTTTACAAACTTTCTTTACTTACGTCGTTAAGATTCCCACATTATTTTTCTTCTTCTTCTTTTCTTTGATACGGCAAATTCGACAGTAGTTCCGTCCTATACACGGGTCGCGAGTCGCAATTTGTATACACGGGTTCTTTCTTTACTTACGCCGTTAAGATTCTGAATATATTTTAGGGTATATTATCGTTTTAACGCCCTTTTTAGGGGCTTTTACGTGCTAGTAGTAAAAATTATACAGTATTTATTGCATATAACAGAAATGCCTCAGTAAAATTTAAGATGTTTACTGACTTGGTTTAATTATTTAATTCCCTCCGTTAATATTCTAGGCAAAGCTCTGACTAATTTCTGCACTGAAATAAATCCCAACTTCTAGTGTAGTAGTGGAATCCGAAAGCTTATCAATGCAAGCAATTTTTTATAGATATACCAAGTCAGTGAAAATCCTTCTGTCCGATAATTTAAGTATATTCCTTTCATTTAACTCGTGTAGATCGACAAAATTGCTGGAACACCAATTTTAAAAATTGTAAAACGTAGGAATTTATTTTGTATTCTTTCAAAAGCTGCAGATACAAGACTATTATATTGTGGGTTCCAGACGGGACAATTTTAGGCTTATACCTTTAAATTGCTAGGAGCGATATTTAAAAATAATAATCCACGGAAAACAAATTGCATAAATTTTTTTATAAGTAACGCACTTGGCGTCTGTTGTACCTTTACAAAACAAATTACATGGATATTTTTTTATAGGGAACGCATTTGGCGTCTGTTGTACCTTTACAAAACAAATTACATAGATGTTCTTTTATGAGGAACGCACTTGACGTCTGTTGAACCTTTACAAAACAAATTACATAGATGTTTTTTTATAAAGAACGCACTTTTCGTCTGTTGTAGGTACCTTTACAAAACAAATTACATAGATGATTTTTATAAGGAACGCACTTGGCGTCTGTTGTACCTTTACAAAACAAATTACATACATGTTTTTGATGAGAAACGCACCCGGGGACTATTGTAAAAAAAATGTTATGTATTTACGGCTAAAACACCTAAACAAACTGAAAGAACTTTTAATTCAAATATGATTCATGATATCTTACAGTTCATTCGTCGTTTATATATGTTTCTAATATTACAAAATTCGAAACATAAAATACTAGCTGACCCGACAAACGTTGTTCTGCCATAAAAATTATTTCTAGTGACTATTTTGGTTGTTAAATAAAAAAATGACGAATGTATTGTAAGTGTGTGGGGATGGATCTATGACAGAAAGAGGAATGGAGCGCTGTAGACGATGACCGCCGATAGAAGCAAAAAAACACCAACTAAAGTAGGAAAATGATATAAAGAAAATCAATATTAATTTCGAAGAGCAATTGAGTGTACGATATTTTGTTGTCAGTTTGTCTTTAGCCAACACAAATAAGCTCGAGCCAACACAAATAAGCTCGATGGTTTACCCACGCGAGAACATGATGCCGAATGAAATTTGATAATGATGCTATGCTTCTCGTGAATGTCTTACGCATGTGTGGATGAAAGTTCGATGAGGCGGACGTAGCGCCATCTGTCATTCAACAACATAAATAATTTCGTTCTGTTAAAATACTAAAGACGGTTAAATTTGTTCATACAAAAATACTAAAACCACGACTAAAAATGTGAGGGTGGGGGTAGGAGGGTTAAAATTTGGGGTTATGGGTATTTTTTGAAGCCAAATAAAAAATTAAAAAAATTGTCAAAAAAAAAATCTGGGTAGGGACATCCTAATCATCTAGCGGTATGAAATATACTTTAAAACCTATTCTCACACCTACCAAATATACATAAAAAATTCAATAGATAACATATTAAAAGTAAAGTTGATAAAAATTTATCCAGACACTATCTAGATAGCATTTAGTTCGAGTTTGAATCTTGCAATCATATTTAAAGATAGCAGCCAATAATATGTGCCTTAAGAAAATGAAGATAATGTTGGTAGTTCTTAGTCGAAGTATGATACAGTTAAAAGTGACCGAATTTGATATAGACACCTCAGCTCAGTTGGTAGAGTATTTGCCATGTAAGCGAAGGTCCTGGGTTCGAGTCCCAGAGGTGCCAATATCTTTTTCTGATGTTTCTGTCTCCAGATTTTCGATTGAGTTTCGCTAATATTATCTTCATTTAACGTAATTTTAAGTTTGACTTTAATGTATTCGAAAACTAGCTGGTACCCGGCGTGCGTTGCTATGCCATTTAATAAATAAATTGTTTCCCCCTGCGCGTCCTTTCCCATTCGTCCCGTTCACCTTCCTCCTCCCCTTCCTCCCCCACGTCCCCTTCCCATATCGCGCTCTCACTCCTCCTCCACCTTCCCCCTTCTCACTCTACTCCCCCCTTTCCCCGTCCCGCGAACTCCCTCCAGAGTTCCCCTCCCCCCTCCCAAGTTTCCCACCCTCCCGGATTTCCTTTCCTCCTCCTGCATTCCATAAAATCATTCCCGATACATTAAGTTTTCAACCAGCTCGAGTGCCACCTATTGCAATTTTTTATACAAATCTCATGATGCCAGAGCTCGTATATGTTATTCTGATGTATGAGCTATATTATTGTAAAGGTTCATCAAAATCCATTCAGTATTTTTTGCGTGAAAGAGTAACAAACACACACAGATCCGTGTTTCATTTAATATTATGGCTGTCCGATGGAATACGATCTAATGCCATTTTGAACATTTTTACTAAATCATTGTTCTGATGAAGAAACGTTTGCAGTTCTTGGACAATGGTTCGTTTCACTGTTGGATGATATATATATAGCACAACGACTTTCAACTTCCGCATCAAGATTGCCCATAAAACGTTAGCTTTTTGCTCGCATGGTATTAGGGTGATTCCCACTCCGCCTTGTCCTCCTTCCCTCACCCCACTCCACTTCACCCATCCCCCTCCCCCCTCCTTCCATCCCCCTCCCCCGCCTCTCCCCACAACCCTAACCCTCCCCCTCCACCTTCCCCCCACTTTCCTACATCCCTCCCCCACCCTTCCTTCCCTCCACAAACCCCCACACTCCTCCCCCTCCCACCACACCCTCCCCCCTC
Organism: Limnephilus rhombicus; assembly: GCA_929108145.2. NCBI lineage: Eukaryota > Metazoa > Arthropoda > Insecta > Trichoptera > Limnephilidae > Limnephilus > Limnephilus rhombicus. The sequence continues at coordinate 11,503,939 of OV815279.1, read as the reverse complement.
CCCCTCCCACCTCTCGCATTCCACACATTCATTCCTGTTACATTAAGTTTTCAAACTGCTCGCGTGCCACCTATTACAATTTTTACACAAATTTCATAATGCCAGAGCACAACAGTAGTTTTATACAAAATAATGAACAAAAAAAATTAATCCAATTTGGTGCAGTCATTCGGAAGTTATGCGCATGCATACATTTCGGAGATAGATATTAACTACGACGCCAACAAAGCACTCTTTTTGGGTGAATTGCCTAGTTAAAAAAAAAAAGATCGTTTCCAAGGCAACAATTTATTCGCCTTTCTTCTGACTTTTGCAATTTATGTCAAATGATTGACAGGAAAGTAGGTGGAACAGTTTGTATGGAAAAATTAAATTGTAGTTTTTACTATCTTCCCGGCAAATTTTTCCATATTTTCTCACCGTTTAAACATTCCCTGGAGTACGTCAAACATTTCAAAACCAAAATCATCTAAATCGGCCCAGCCGTTCTCGAGTAACATATAACAATGAGATTAATAACTATGCACGGAAAAATACACCCCTGAGTCAGACAATTTATTATTAAACTGTTTTTTTTATCAATATGTGAAAAAATACTTAAAATTAAAAAGGTGTTCTTCAAACCAAATTTGGAAACAATAAAAAAAAAATAATCAATATAAAATTGTCAAGTTTTCACATTACCTAAATACCGATTCAGCTGGGAACATTGATGAATATTGGAAGGAACATTGATGAATATTGGAAGGAACATTGACGAATATTGGAAGGAACATTGATGAATATTGGAAGGAACGTTGATGAATATTGGAAGGAACATTGATTAATATTGGAAGGAACATTGATGAATATTGGAAGGAAAATTGATGAATATTGGAAGGAACATTGATGAATATTGGAAGGAACATTGATGAATAAATTCCAAAACATTATTTCTTTACAAAAAAATTGGTTGTCAAAAGCGTACGATGACAAGTCTTGCAAAAACTATTTTACATCAAATTTAAAACAATTTTTAGTTACTAAAGCAAAAATATTTCGTCAATTGAAATCTACCTAATCAGATTTCTTTCGTACTTTCAATTTGTATGGAAGGCGAAATCCGTTTTGCCGTATTCGCTCGAAACGTTTATTGAAAATGCTGACTTACACTACCGAAACGTGTTGAATTGAGGACATTTTCAATTTCCTGTTTTTGAGCTTTCCAGCAATATCATGGATATGAACTTTCAATTATTTTTAGTCTGGTAGTTCTCCCCTGATTATTTGCATCTCTTATATTTTTTATTGGAGCATAGTTTGGCATCCATATTAAAACTATAAATAATAAGCAATTTAATTTTTTTGCCTAATTTTAATGATGCAGCCATCATTCATAAAAAATAAATATTAGTCACAGAAAAATGAAAAAATAGGTATATAAATAAAATCGGTTATATTTATCTGCAAACCAGTTCTTCGAATAACTAATTCTAAGCACCTTTGGTAAATTTTATGTTTTTTTCACTGTAAGCAATCTTGAACACACTTAACGACATGTTTATATTTAAACTGGGCGTACTGTACAGGGCCCGCAGATACTTTAATAGTACACAACTGCTAACCCTGTACAAATCACAAGTGCGCCCCACGGTTGAATTTGGCAGCCACCTCTGGTCTGGATCTCCAAAATACCTGAAAAACACCCTCGACTCTGTGCAGAAACGGGCGGTCCGTTTGATAGATTCTCCCATCTTAACAGACGGATTGCAATCTTTAGAGCACAGGCGTCGGGTGGGAATGCTATCCTTGTTCTACCGGTACTACAATGGAAGATGCTCCGAGGAACTAGCATCATTGATCCCTTCGGCACCGGTGCATAGTCGGGAAACACGCCAAACGCGTGCCCAACATTTGTACAGAGTTGACATTTGTCACATGAGAACAGGTCGTTTCTTCGACTCGTTCTTGTATTCAACAGGTCGGCTGTGGAATGATTTGCCAGCCTCTGTGTTTCCTCCTTCCTACAACATGGGTCTCTTCAAGACCAATGTTCATTCCTTCCTCTCCTCAAAAAGACCCTCCACACAGCATCCCAGATTACATAGGCCCTGAGGGATATTATTTTCCTCAGGGCCTCCTGTGTGGAATTATGTAAAAAATAAAAAAAATAAAAATATGGCAAAAACTTTCATCTAATTATGGTGAATTATTTTTGAGGTGTTATGTCGTGTTGCACTTCCTTTTTCCTTAGCCATAGTTTTGGACGTAACGGTGCCCTTTATCAGGAAAATAATTTCCCTAAGGGCCTAAGTCATCTTACACTATGCTGTGTGGAGGGTTTTTTAAGGAAAGGAAGAAGAGGAAATTAGGTATGAGGGGTGAGATCTTTGGGTTAGTGTATCCAGGAGTGACTGCCATAACCAGACCAGTGACTGAATAGCCAGATTCATACATTCGTCACTCCTCAAAAGACCTCCTCTTCCAGTCTCTTTTGATCCGGCCCGCCATTTTTTTTTTTACATTAGCTCCACACAGTAAGCTCTGAGGAAAATAATTTCCCTCGGGGCCTATGTCATCTTAGGAGATGCTGAGAGGGGGATTGTTTTAAGGAAAGGAAGGAGAGGAAGTTCTGGGAAGGAAAAAGGTACGAGGGATGGGTAAGAAACTGGGGATCAGTGAGTCCAGGTGTCACGGACGTATGAATCCATCCCATCAACTCTAGTGCAAGGCGATGAATCGAAAGATTCTGGCCTGGAGAGGACCTTCCTCAACCAGTCTCTCTCGATCCCGTCCACCACGTAGCAGGTGAGCAGACACGTCGGCCGCCAAGAACTGGACAAACCTCACCCGCATGGACCCGGGCACCCCTGCTAAGTCACCAAATGTCTCGAACCACCTGGGGTGACGTATGGCAGAGGTGTTGGCGGTACCCGTATCCGCCTCCCAAATTGTAAACGACATGCAGCAGTGGGCAGATACATAGGTCGCAACGACCTTGACAAACCTCACCTTATGAACCCGGGCACCCCTGCTAAGTCACCAAACGAAGCAAACCACTTTCTTAGCGAACCTATGGCAGAGGTGTTGGTTATCAAATAATTGATTCCCGGGGCAGCAGTACCCGTACCCGCCTCCTAAAATGCAAAACACAAATACCTAAGAACAAGAACAAGGAACACTATAGGATTAATTTTAAGTTTATTATAATTAAGCGCACTTGAAGTGAAATATCACAAAGCTGCGCTTCTACGTTATTATTATTATTATTATCACCATAATCTACATTTATGTTCTTATGACGAACGCTGTCCGAAACGTCGGTTAAAGAAGCAGGAAACACAACACTACATAATACTACAAAAATATATCACGATAATACTGTTGGCCGTAAAAATCTCAATTCATATCAATTGTGCTAACTAGGTACACTTTTACTAAAAACACACAACCGAATGTTGAACATAAAGATATTCCCATCTATTTCCTAATAATTTGTGTTTGATCAATAACCCATCTGAATTCTCGTTTACTCTGTAATATATATCATTCCCCCAGCGAGTTAGCGGAGGTTATCCGAGTGTTTAGACAGGAACATCTCGTGGGACCGCCGAATCGTGAATTGGATATTAAGTGAGCAGTGGGGTGGCGAACACCTGGTCAGAATGGGTAACACTTTTTAGAGGTAAATTGAAACCATTACCTTGCAGAAATGACGGAGCTAAAATAAAGTAAGCAAAATACGAAACTTTTCCATTAGGAATTATTAAGGAGATAGTACGACCGAAGAACGCGGTATGACGGTATTTAGAACTGTGCTGAATTATTGCTATTTTAACGAAAAAAATATCTTTTTATTGCTTAGATTTTTATGTCACTGTGAAAATGAAACGTGTTAAGATTATTGTTCGCGCATTATAAAATGGGATTGGTTAGGTATTGCATTCGCAGACTTGGTGGGTAGCATGTGTCAAAATTCTGAAATTATCCCACCTACCTAATCTTTCCATCCTAAATCTCACCATGAAAAAAGGTAATTGTTGCAAGGAAAAGTACTCAACTTTGGAGAGGTGACAGTGTGCTTTGCTGCTCAGTGTAAATTAACATCTCAGACAGGGCGCATGTAACATAACCTCTTTGTATAATAATATTATGATTTCAAAACTTAAATATAACATTGTGAAGTTTACACCACAACCTAGAGACCACTGAGGCCCCATCTGCAAAGGTGATTCCTATTTTTCTTTATCCAATCTGGTCTTATCTTATTTTCCAAAAGCCCAGATCTGAACCATTGACTGTCTATCCCTGGTAAAAGTAACCATCAGTTACTTATACCAGGGCGGGTAAGTGGTGGATAACCTCCACTGTCTATCCATCAGGTTTTGCGAGTGTATGCATATTTAATCTCCCCTGTAACTTAGCAATCAAGTAGTATCGGGACCGGTCCTTCGAGGATTGCATCGGGCTTTGTTCTGCAGTACTTAACGCCAAGATACAGTGGAATGGCAGTTTTGCGACACCAATTATAATATGTGGAATGCGTACAGATCAACGTAAAACCATAATAACACCAATAGGTTAGGTTAGGTTAATTATTTTTTTTACATTAGCTCCACACAGAAGGCCCTGAGGAAAATAATTCCCCTTAGGCCCTATGACACTTCGGGAATGCTGGTGGGGGGCTTTTAAGAAAAGGAAGAAAGGTTTCTGGGAAGGGAAGAGGTAACACAGGTGGTTAGAAACCTGGGAGTCAGTGCGAACAGGAGTGACGGACGTATGAATTAGTACTGGGCGTTGACGATAATTCTATCCAACGCCAACGTCGTTATCGTTGGCAATTTTCAACTGTTGAAAATAACGTCGACGTTGACGCAACTATAATAGGAGATCGACACGATACTAACAAAAAATATATCAAAATCGTATTAAGGAATCCCTTTTAACGGGTGTTTCCCCGAATCATTGATGTATTATTAATTATTATTATCTCTATGCCCGACGCGACACACACGTAATAATAATCCTATAATAACGTTGAAAGTTGAAACTGTTGGAAGACGTTGGTTTCGGTGTTGAAAATATTATCCTGTTGAAGATATATTTTGCTTGTCACTGATAAATTCGCTTGTTGCTTGGCGCTACGTATCGGCAGTATTGGACGGGAAAATAAAAAAAAAACGTGCAGTAGGTATGTACATTACCAAAAGACCTTGTGTAATTGGGTATAATATCGTTCACGAAGTGTGATCTCTTGACCCTTTTGACTTAATCATTCCAACACCGTTGAAAACAATAGGTACAAAACATTGACAATTATCAATAGGTTATTTTTTTGCTTGTCGTTGATAAATTTGATTGTTCCGTGGCGCTACGTATCGGCCGTATTGGATGGGGGAAAAAAACGTGCAGTAGGTACGTACATAACCAAAAGACCATTTAAAATATCGAGTAATGTTGTTCACGAAGTACAAACTCTTAACCCTTTTTATTTATTAGGCAGTTGAATCGTTGACTGCGTTGAATAATATTCGCATGTAGGTATTATATTTCAACTGTTGGCGCTAATTATTTTCAACAGCGTTGGACGTTGAAATAATATAACTATTGTTTCCAACGGCTAGTTATATTTTAATACAGTACTAGTATGAATCTATCACTCCCACAGAGGTGCAAGGCGGTGTTCTAATAGTGTCCTGCTGGAAACGTCAAATGGTCTCCATCAACCGGACACCCGATTCGGCCAGCACGATGTGAGTGGACAGACACATTCGCCGCCAAAAAACTTACAAACGACCACTCACCCCAGTCGCGAACCAGTCGTTAGGGCGACCTGCGGCAGAGATATTGGTTATCTAATAGATGGTTCAAGGGTGAATTTAGGTGGCGGATATGTGTACCGCCACCTAAATTCATTAGAAAATTAAATTTATTCAATATATGGTCTTCGTACAAACAAAATAAATATCGAAATATCCCTTGAACAGCGGGTTATTAATACAAAAAAAAACGTATATACATTTAAAAAAAACTCACTCTACAAATGACAATGACTCTACTAAATTCCCAACTTCAACTCCCTTCGAACATGTGATGTTTGTCTTTTCTCTTTCTTATATTTGTCTGTATTTTATTTACTCCTGGGCACTTGGCACCAGTCGTAATATTCTTCTTTTCTCTTGGCTCTGATCGATATTTAAATTCTTAAGGCTTTGCATATGTGTGGTAGGGATGGAAAATTCCTCCCCTACGTCACACAAGCCTTTATAAAATTGGACCCTTATTTCCTCTGATAACTACAGAAAGCTACTTAAAGCTCCCTTGTACTACATACCTTTAGCGATATATGTACTTAACTAATAAATACGTTATTTACGACTTTGAACGTAAATATTTTCGTATTTAGGTTGTAATTAAACTCCATCAAACGTTGTGTAATTTTTTGATTTATGATATAGAACTTTAATTACTTTAAATTTTGTGATAACCCTCTTGATTCTAAACAGAGTGTTGAATTTCAAACTGTATTGGTCTCTCTCTTGCAAATTTAACCTTAAGTGATTTCTCTAAATGAACTAACTTCCCTTTGACGTTTATTATGATTCCCTACATCCTAATGAATTCATGAATAAGCAATACTAATCGAAACTACACATGACTAATTGAACAGATAATTAAATATAACTCAAATGGTTAAATGTTAGTAAATTTGATTATGATTGTATCTCGTATCTGCTGGGCGCCCCTCCGTTTAGATTCAGCTGCTATAGGGTACATATAAAGATGGATTTAGTAGGTTAATGTAATTAGTTAATTGCATATTTGACGAACTCAGAATAACCCTTTTTCTGGCAAAATTTGGCTCCTGCCTCCATCAAGTAAGCCGGGTGATTAGAAGTCAACCCAAAATTCGCACAGTCTTTTGGCACGGTTCAATTGATTGATACCTAAGTTATCGCGTCCCAATTGACCTTCCTTTCGCCATCATGCACTGCCTTCAGGTCTTCCTCCAAGCCCAGATACCTCCAAATTCCTACTCCTCCAAAGTTTACTATTTACTTAGGGCGAACCGGTTTCGTCCTATATGCAATCATATACTCACGGGTTTGTGTGGAGTTACGGGTCGTGAATCCTCCCTCCACGTTCAAGAAATGAGACGAGAGTGACCCGACAGGCCTAAAGCACTAATTGTAAGTGAGTTCGTTTCATTCAATGAACAGTACATAAAAAGATATATATGTAAACATACGTTTTGGGAAGGTTTATAACTCGCAATGCGAAACTACTTGCAACGCATCCCGAGCTCGGATCTCGCCCATCAAATTCTGCGAAATTTTCAGATTGATACCGAATACATACGTAAGAATAGTGGGTGATATAAATATATACTAGTACAATAAGATCTTATCTGGCGATGTGTTCTGGAGATTCGCCATAACTCCAAGCTTTTGTTTGGTTTTGTTGACGGTTTTGTTTGAGAGATCCGCCATCTCTATGGTTTGATTAATGGTCCTTGTTACAGAAGCGAACACTGCCTTCTGTTGGTTGAACTGTATTTTTTTTTTTTCTTTTCTTTCCCTCCCCTCCAATGTTCAACTTTTGATAAATTCTTGCTATCCCGTGATTCTCAATTGAAGCATGTAAATCCTCATTACCCCTTATTAAGCTATCCCGTGATTTTTCGACTGTTTCATGTAAATCTTCAATACACCCTATTGAACTATCCCGTGATTTATCAAATGTTTCATGTAAATCTTCAACACACCCTTTTGAACTATCCCGTGATTTATCAAATGTTTCATGTAAATCTTCAATACACCCTTTTGAACTGCTATAATAAATCTGTTAATTTTCAATTGCTTAGGTCTGTAGATACCTCTTCACGTTCAAATTAAAAATAGTGTTTAAATTTTTTCTTCCTTTTGTTCCTAATAATTGCGCAATATAATAATTTTATCCCGTTCCTAGAAGTTAATTCCTAAGTACGATATCCATTAATCAAGGTCATTTTTTTTTTCTTTTTACTGTATTCGAACTAGTGACCCAGTGATCGACATATTTTGTAAACAATTTGAGCTTTGTAAACATTCTCGATGGCCTCGTGACCTAGATTCAAGCGTATGAGGTATGTTTACTTTAGACATTCCGGAGACGTGTGAGATGACTCTAAAATTTTCTTTGTTTGATAATGATGTACTTAGCGCAATTGTCTAGTCTGATACCCGATTACGTATACATATTTATTCATTTATATATACTTTGTCTCAATAAATAATTTATAATATGGATATGTACATACATAAATTTTATGATTGAAATAATTTCTAATATCATAACTTATTTCAAATGCTCTGGATTTTCTGAAATTATATTAATACATACATAAGATTAAATATAAAATATTGATTTGTAAATTTATCACACATAACTACTTTTAATAGTTATTGATGAATTCAGAGGTAGGAATCGATACCCTTTTCCTCTTTTTATATAAGTGTTTTTCTTTTTTTTTTTTGATTATAATTTTTCTTGGGAACAAAAATTACATATATATATGTTTATATACTTACATATATAAATATAAAAAATATACTTATTATACTTATAATATTTTAATATAGTTACATATCACATATTAAGCGAGTAATATCTTGGTCAAATAATTAATCCAAATACCAATGTTTGCTCCATTCCGCTTTCTCCTTGGAATCTGTAAAATTTTATAACGGAAAAGACTTACCCCTACCAAGGTTTTTTCCGACCGGGAAATACACGGTAACCTTGCTGCGATTTTCCTAAATTAATTTTTTATTTTCCTAAATTTAATTAAATCTTTTTGACTTCAATTTTTTTTTTTTTCATTTAATCTAATTAATTAAAATGATGTATGAACTCTATCGTTCTAAACTGTATTTTATCTCAAAACTCGTTGGTTAGATAACACTTTAAATGATAGTTACTTCACGATTAATTTAGAGATGGTAAATTGTTGTTAAATTAAATTTTTATCCCTCCGAACTTTTTATGTATTAATAAAATATTATTTTGTTTTATTATTATTATTTAAGATAATTAATTTAAATATTTATTATTTGTTAGAACACTTTCACTTAGATTGAACACACGTATTTAATTATAACTTCATCACGCTAAATTATCACATCACTTCAGTTATTTATTGCACTAATATTAAACGCGAAATTTCTAAGTTTAAAAATACGATATTAAGTGATTATAAAATCCGAATTTTCCACTAAAACAAATTGTATTTATCACGAGCACTTTTATTTTTCACAAGTAATTAATGCGTTGTCTTTAATTTTTATTTTCACTGACTCTAACTGCAAAGTATTTTTTTTGTATATCACTGACTAGAATGTGAAATTTTTCTAAGTATCAAAATAATTATCACTTAGAATTTTTCCACTTTAAGTCACCCACCGTTTCGTCACGTTCCGCGAAGTTACAACCTTTTCGACCACCACGTAGACTGTCCTCAACTGGCATTTGTCTAGACTTTTATACCCCTCTCAGGTCCAAAAGATCGTATCTGAATCTCCTATAATAAACCAATCTAATTACTACCAACTCGTAATTTCTTGAAACCTCTCCATTATTGTCGAATGCGGTCTCTTAGTACTTTCCGTGTTGGATACATTAAATTCTGTCTCGTACTCCCATACTTACAAGATCCGGATTTAGTAAGATCCATGTTTAATGGCCCAACTTCCTTTGTCCTGGTGTTCATACAAAATTAGCTTGAATTTAATAATTTTAAAGTTCTATTTTCATATATTTCGTAACATGTCCGTGCGTACGGCATCTACCATATGTTCCAAATCTGTCCCCAAATTCGCCTATCAGAGATATCTTCATGTCGAAGCCTTTCTCGCAAATTGTTCATTTTTATTTTATTATTTTTCCTCGAGTTTTTCTGTATTCTATATGAACCTTTCCATTTAAAACCGAATTTTCTCTATTTACGTCGTATATTTGAATTTTCCATTTTTTCTCGAATTTTCTTTTATTCACGACACTCTTTCCATGAATTTCCTTATTTATTCTTACGCTATTGTTCATATCTCTATAGATTTTTATATTTCAAGCCGTATTTATTTTATTCACTGTTAATCTAAGATTTCCTTTGTTTTTCTCTGTCGTATCTCCTTTCCCCTCACTTCCCCGTACTTCCCTGATATAACCATATCGTTTTTTGATGTTTGCTGCCTCTTGGAAAATTTCATTTTCTATTTGTTATTAATAAATATATCATTTTTTAACATCTTTATAGGGGATACCCCCACTTCGGCCCTTAAATTTCTGTCATTTTTATTGCTTCATAGAGAACGCCTTCCAAATTTTGTCCCGTTCTTACGCAAAATCCCATAAACCATATGTCTTGACAGTTGTATACATTAATCCCTGTACCCACCTGGCAATAAATCCTTTTTTATTTCAGTGTCGTTAACTTTTATGAGAATTCTTTAATATAAATATCTCATAAGACCCATGATAATTTTTATTACCTTTTTAACGGCTAATCGTTCTTATCTAAACAATTTTCATGTTCGAATATTCCTTGTTTATCACAACAAAATACATCTGAAATCGACAACCATTGTAATGCCTCATTTTTTTATCTGCAATCGCGTACTATGTTACTCTATAACCTCCATTTTAATTACGTAAAATGACTCCTTTTCCTGAGTTTTTCTATCGCAATGTTTTCAGCATTTTCCACTCCCCTCCGTACTGCACTCTATCTTCTTCTCTAACACTTGTTACTGCTCTAGACATCTGAAATGTACCCTCGCCTATTCTTTAAACTCTCATTTTTTTTTTTGACGTTTCCTCCCTAAATCTTTCATCGTAATATCCTAGCTCCGTCTAAAATTGATAACAATAATTTTCCATTGTTTTTTTCAACATTTCCATTTCCTTTAGCACGTTTTCCCTCGAATCGATCATCTCCGGTCGTCACAAACAATCGTATTATAGATGGAAATCTCCCTAACGCCTTACAATACGTTTTCGTCACTTGCTTTGCAATCTTTCACTTAAACTTTTGCATCGCGTTTACGTGTATCCTTTTTTTCCGCACCTGATATGTTTTAATGCGTTCAAGAACTAGGGTTTCTGATCCCTGGAACGTACCGGTTAATGATAACATTTCTTGGGGTCATCGTTCTTTTGTCCCTGAACAGATTATTTCTTCCCATGGAGTTTATTCACCTCTCGGTTTGGTGGGAACGTCAAACTCATTAATCACATTACTAATTGCTAAGTCCAAAGGTCGTTCCTTTGTTCTAAAAATGGGTTCGGCCCTCTTCCCGTTGATAGGCTGAATTGGTTTTTAATCGCTTTTGCTGCAATTCAATTGGCTGTCAATATATCACGTCTAAAGTATATTGGGGAGTCCCTGTGTCTGATTATTTGTTGATACCATCTGTGATCCTTTCATCAATACTCGTCTCACCTTGTCTAATTATAGATCCCTACCGTAATTTGAATTCACTTTACTCTAATCCGATAGATGTCGTAGACGTGTCCGTTTTATAAGTAATTGATATTTTCTTTTTAAATTAAAGTGGGAAGCTACGATATTTCCTTATTTTTCACTGTTGATCAATGCAATTCATCACAGTTCCCTCCTCTGAACTCAATTTGCTGTGGCTAACGTTGTATTTTATTTTAATGTCCTATTCTTTTTTTTTTTTTTTTTTTTTTTTTTTTTTTTTTTTTTTTTTTTTTTTTTTTTTTTTTTTTTTTTCGTTAGACACCGAAATTGTGTTCAAATTTAGACTAGCTATCTTCCCCTCCTCATTTGGTTATCCCCTATCTCTACTCCGTGTCATATTACTTCCTATCTCCCCCTCCTCATTTTGTTATCCCCTATCTTTTTCCGTATCCTATTACTTCCTATCTCCCCCTCCTCATTCTGTTATCCCCTATCTCTTTTCCGTATCCTATTACTTCCTATCTCCCCCTCCTCATTCTGTTATCCCCTATCTCTTTTCCGTATCCTATTACTTCCTATCTCCCCCTCCTCATTCTGTTATCCCCTATCTCTTTTCCGTATCCTATTACTTCCTATCTCCCCCTCCTCATTCTGTTCGGATTGTTAACAATCTTGAATTTGAATCTCATTGTATTCTTTATTTTCTTTTCGCGTAGATTTTACTTTATGAAATTTTCTTTAATTTTGATAGATTCAAAATTAATTTCTTTTTGCTGGAACGCGCCCCTCGACTCGCGTGTTTTGGTGGTCCCCAACCAAATTGGACTAAGACCTCCCTTACAATGATTTAAGTAAAGATTGTTTACAATCTCGCGGCCTTTCGAACAACTGAAAAGCGGGTGGTCTCTTGGTGTGCAATTAATTGTTTTTTGTTTTGTAAATATGAATATTTTTTGTGAAATGTGTGTTTTCGCACGACCTCACCCAATCCGACAATCAGTGGTATACATGTTTCATATAAATTTTCCAGCATTTTTTTTTCTTTATTTATTTAAACTTTATTTTATAATTCTTAATTTCTAATTGTAATTTCTTAATTCATCCAAAGTTGTTCTAGCCTAAGTGTTGTCCACTCTAATATTTAAATTTTTATAAATGTTCTTTATTATCCTCAAATTGGTTCAGCGTTCCTTTTTTCCTTTTTTTTTTTTTTCGAAATCTAAAATATTTATACCTTAATTCAAATGTTACCTTTTTACTGTATTCTTAATGTCTACCCTATATCTATAGATAAACTTTCTTATTTCAATATTTCAAAAAAAAATTCCTAGGCATTGTTTATTTTTCAAAATGTCCCTTTTGTGTGTCATATAATATCTCTAATTCTCTCCTTTTGAGTGTTCTTACTTATCTAACATTTTTTTTTTTTTTTTTTTTTTTTTCTCTACTCACTAACACATAAAAGGTCAATATTTTTTTTTTTTTCAACTAGAAAATCAAAATTAACGAATTTATTTGCCTTACCCTATTTCAATAATTGAATATGATTGTCGCTTATTAAGAACTTGTCCACTCACCCTCAAAGACTTGACGACGATCCGCCCCTCGCAAGCAATCTGATAATCTAATATTTTAGTAATTTTCTTTCTTCCCCCTCCCCAATTATAATGTACCCTAACATATTTTTATTTGTATTTCTCAATCGTTTATTTATTTATTAACATTTACAAATATTTGTAAACTTCGCACTCTATCCGTTGATTTCCACTAACTGTAAACCTGATTTTTGTTTCTCATTACTTGTGTAATATCTAGCTAAATGTAAAGCGCTATAATCTCCTTTTATCTCCCGAGTTGGCTGCGACCACTAGCTCCTTCCCGGCTGTAGTTATTGTAGAATTTTCTTTTGGTGAACTGTTAACTTCGGTGCACTTGCTGCAACTAGCGTTTTCGCCCACACTTTCAATTGCGTGTATCCTCCTTTTTATGGCGCGGTAACGGTCACGGTATTTGTCCTTCTTGCTGGATTCCTCCCCACTCCTCTTCTTCATGTTCCGTTCTTCTGGTGTACATACCATTGTATCTAGTTTTCGTAGAAACTCAGCGGCGACAATCTCATCTCCTGATTGCCCCGAAAACCATAGCGATTGAATTTCCTTCGGATAATGTCTCATAATTTCGTCAACTATGCCCAACGGTGTGTCAATAATCTTTAAAGCCTTCGCTAGCTCCCAATAGTTTGCGAAATGAGTAAGCATGGATATATTTTTCTTGGCATCATATACCCCTTCTGCAAGACGACGGCGAACTTCATTTTTCTTTATGTCTCCCCAATAGGTAGCTAAAATATCTCGTTCGAAATCTAACATAGTCTCCCATCGTTTATTGTACAATTTTGCCCACGATTTAGCTTCCCCTTTCAAATTTTCCCGTACGACGACTAAAGGATCCGTTCGTTTCACTTTTCTAGTGTATTCTTTTAAATCTTCCAGGAAACTAATGGGATTTTGATTTCCACCGGAGAATGATGGTCGTTCCTGCTGTGGTAACATTTCCACTACTTGGAGAACGCTTTTCGGCGCATTATCCTCTCCTATCACCGCCACTGTTGCTGGGCTTTCCAATTGTTTCTCGAGTTCTTGCATCTTATTGACGAGCGGTGCCAAAGCTGCCTGAATTATTGTAGTTATATCTCCTATGTTTATTGTTGAAGTCTCGGTTGTGACATTTTCCCCGATTGCTGTCACTAAAGCCTGGGCTCGCCTACTTGTTCCACGTTTCCCAACCATTTTCTTTATTTTCCGAGTGTCGCCCGGTTAATGTTTATATTTTATCTTATTAAGCGACAACCTTATAATCTCTATTTTAGTTTCCTAAATTACCTTATGTAAATTATGTTGCCTTCCTTATTCTATTTATTTACTTATTTTTTTTTTTTTTTTCAATTTTCTCGTTTTTCTATATTTTTTTATTTTTTTTTTTTATTTTTCCTTTTACTTCGTTAACTTTTCTTGTTCCTTTTCCTCGGGTTTTTCCTGTAACATACCATGTGTGAGTCTCTCTCGCTTATTTTCGCCCTGTTCCTCCGATTTTGTGTCGGTCTCCCCCTCTGGCTGAACGACTTCTATCATATCCTCGACTCGTAACTTAGACCTCTTTGAACGTCTAAATATCTCCCGTAATTCATCTCCCAACGGTATTTCTTTAGCTTCTAATTCCGTCGCATCCACTTTCCTTTTTTCCGCCATTTTTTGTTTAAAATTTTTAATGAATTTAACTCAATACCAACTATTTATTATAAATATACCTATATATATTTATAATTTATTTTATTTTTATTTTTATTTTTATTTTTATTTTTATTTTTTTTTTTATTTTTTTTTTTTTTTTTTTTGGAACCTGTCCCCCTATAAAACAGAATATTTTCAATTATTTATATTTGTTTGCATGATGATTGTAACCCAAATTAGATCAACTCTACCATCACTCTTCATTTCAAATAAATGTAGGTAATTGCAAAAAAAAACGGAATGAATATTGTTACTCCAATGTTAATGAATATCCCGTGATTTTCGTTCAACCAATAATTACTCATTGTTTAGAATGCCAACCATTCCTTCAAGTTCCGCAATACCTACGATATTTTCGCAAAATCTGTTTAGAGTTCGCAATACCTATCTTGATGTTATTTCGTCAAATCCCCTCCTTTTTTTTGGTCCGAATGATCAAATGTTCCCTTAAATAGGTATATACCTATAAAACATTCGTCTGTGATATTAAAGCTCTCAACTCGACACTATCCCCAATCAAATATTTTATGTTATTTTTATTTTATGTTCCTTATCTTTTATGTTATGACTTTTTATGTGATAATCCTCACATACAAACCCACAACATTAACTATAAACAAAGGGTCACTTTATGTAGGTAAGTTCCCCCGTTTTTATCTGTAAAGTCTGTTTATTTTTTCCGTAACCGAGTGTTGATATCATTTTCGAGTTTGTTTATTCTACAATCTCTTAAAGCGATGCGCGTTACCCCCGATGTCGCCTACTTCAAAA
Organism: Limnephilus rhombicus; assembly: GCA_929108145.2. Taxonomy (NCBI): domain Eukaryota; kingdom Metazoa; phylum Arthropoda; class Insecta; order Trichoptera; family Limnephilidae; genus Limnephilus; species Limnephilus rhombicus. Next base: position 11,488,441 of record OV815279.1, on the reverse strand, counting down.
TTTTTCGATGTTTTGTTATCACTTTCGATGCTTAGGTTATCAATCTTTCGATGCTTACAAACACCGCGGTATCTCGTATCAGATTGTTTACATTACGGTCATTAACATTCTGGATTCAGGAATTTATGGCCTGCCTTGAATAAACTGTTTACGCTTGTATCTGACCTACATTCTTTGTTACGATATTTATAATCTCATAAGCAATCAACAAATTCATGGTCACTTGATTTAAACTTTATCGACACTTTTATAAATTATTTTAAAACATGTAGGGTTTATTCGTTAACACTTTTTTTTTTATATTTAAATGTATTGTTTATATATTTATTTTCGTATATTTATTTATTAATTTATATATTTTTTTCGTGTTTATTTAACGGCGCACTGTTCTGATTTTTATTTTATTTTTATTATCACTTCATTTAACATAACGTCCTACTTATTATTATTATTATTTTTTTTTTTTTTTTTGCAATAGATTGACCAATAAAAGTTTTTTTTTTTTTTTTCTAAAACAACTTGTAAAACTCTGATCTCCTGTCACGGCTGTGCAGTTGTGATGTTTGTCTTTTCTCTTTCTTATATTTGTCTGTATTTTATTTACTCCTGGGCACTTGGCACCAGTCGTAATATTCTTCTTTTCTCTTGGCTCTGATCGATATTTAAATTCTTAAGGCTTTGCATATGTGTGGTAGGGATGGAAAATTCCTCCCCTACGTCACACAAGCCTTTATAAAATTGGACCCTTATTTCCTCTGATAACTACAGAAAGCTACTTAAAGCTCCCTTGTACTACATACCTTTAGCGATATATGTACTTAACTAATAAATACGTTATTTACGACTTTGAACGTAAATATTTTCGTATTTAGGTTGTAATTAAACTCCATCAAACGTTGTGTAATTTTTTGATTTATGATATAGAACTTTAATTACTTTAAATTTTGTGATAACCCTCTTGATTCTAAACAGAGTGTTGAATTTCAAACTGTATTGGTCTCTCTCTTGCAAATTTAACCTTAAGTGATTTCTCTAAATGAACTAACTTCCCTTTGACGTTTATTATGATTCCCTACATCCTAATGAATTCATGAATAAGCAATACTAATCGAAACTACACATGACTAATTGAACAGATAATTAAATATAACTCAAATGGTTAAATGTTAGTAAATTTGATTATGATTGTATCTCGTATCTGCTGGGCGCCCCTCCGTTTAGATTCAGCTGCTATAGGGTACATATAAAGATGGATTTAGTAGGTTAATGTAATTAGTTAATTGCATATTTGACGAACTCAGAATAACCCTTTTTCAGGCAAAATTTGGCTCCTGCCTCCATCAAGTAAGCCGGGTGATTAGAAGTCAACCCAAAATTCGCACAGTCTTTTGGCACGGTTCAATTGATTGATACCTAAGTTATCGCGTCCCAATTGACCTTCCTTTCGCCATCATGCACTGCCTTCAGGTCTTCCTCCAAGCCCAGATACCTCCAAATTCCTACTCCTCCAAAGTTTACTATTTACTTAGGGCGAACCGGTTTCGTCCTATATGCAATCATATACTCACGGGTTTGTGTGGAGTTACGGGTCGTGAATCCTCCCTCCACGTTCAAGAAATGAGACGAGAGTGACCCGACAGGCCTAAAGCACTAATTGTAAGTGAGTTCGTTTCATTCAATGAACAGTACATAAAAAGATATATATGTAAACATACGTTTTGGGAAGGTTTATAACTCGCAATGCGAAACTACTAGCAACGCATCCCGAGCTCGGATCTCGCCCATCAAATTCTGCGAAATTTTCAGATTGATACCGAATACATACGTAAGAATAGTGGGTGATATAAATATATACTAGTACAATAAGATCTTATCTGGCGATGTGTTCTGGAGATTCGCCATAACTCCAAGCTTTTGTTTGGTTTTGTTGACGGTTTTGTTTGAGAGATCCGCCATCTCTATGGTTTGATTAATGGTCCTTGTTACAGAAGCGAACACTGCCTTCTGTTGGTTGAACTGTATTTTTTTTTTTTCTTTTCTTTCCCTCCCCTCCAATGTTCAACTTTTGATAAATTCTTGCTATCCCGTGATTCTCAATTGAAGCATGTAAATCCTCATTACCCCTTATTAAGCTATCCCGTGATTTTTCGACTGTTTCATGTAAATCTTCAATACACCCTATTGAACTATCCCGTGATTTATCAAATGTTTCATGTAAATCTTCAACACACCCTTTTGAACTATCCCGTGATTTATCAAATGTTTCATGTAAATCTTCAATACACCCTTTTGAACTGCTATAATAAATCTGTTAATTTTCAATTGCTTAGGTCTGTAGATACCTCTTCACGTTCAAATTAAAAATAGTGTTTAAATTTTTTCTTCCTTTTGTTCCTAATAATTGCGCAATATAATAATTTTATCCCGTTCCTAGAAGTTAATTCCTAAGTACGATATCCATTAATCAAGGTCATTTTTTTTTTCTTTTTACTGTATTCGAACTAGTGACCCAGTGATCGACATATTTTGTAAACAATTTGAGCTTTGTAAACATTCTCGATGGCCTCGTGACCTAGATTCAAGCGTATGAGGTATGTTTACTTTAGACATTCCGGAGACGTGTGAGATGACTCTAAAATTTTCTTTGTTTGATAATGATGTACTTAGCGCAATTGTCTAGTCTGATACCCGATTACGTATACATATTTATTCATTTATATATACTTTGTCTCAATAAATAATTTATAATATGGATATGTACATACATAAATTTTATGATTGAAATAATTTCTAATATCATAACTTATTTCAAATGCTCTGGATTTTCTGAAATTATATTAATACATACATAAGATTAAATATAAAATATTGATTTGTAAATTTATCACACATAACTACTTTTAATAGTTATTGATGAATTCAGAGGTAGGAATCGATACCCTTTTCCTCTTTTTATATAAGTGTTTTTCTTTTTTTTTTTTGATTATAATTTTTCTTGGGAACAAAAATTACATATATATATGTTTATATACTTACATATATAAATATAAAAAATATACTTATTATACTTATAATATTTTAATATAGTTACATATCACATATTAAGCGAGTAATATCTTGGTCAAATAATTAATCCAAATACCAATGTTTGCTCCATTCCGCTTTCTCCTTGGAATCTGTAAAATTTTATAACGGAAAAGACTTACCCCTACCAAGGTTTTTTCCGACCGGGAAATACACGGTAACCTTGCTGCGATTTTCCTAAATTAATTTTTTATTTTCCTAAATTTAATTAAATCTTTTTGACTTCAATTTTTTTTTTTCATTTAATCTAATTAATTAAAATGATGTATGAACTCTATCGTTCTAAACTGTATTTTATCTCAAAACTCGTTGGTTAGATAACACTTTAAATGATAGTTACTTCACGATTAATTTAGAGATGGTAAATTGTTGTTAAATTAAATTTTTATCCCTCCGAACTTTTTATGTATTAATAAAATATTATTTTGTTTTATTATTATTATTTAAGATAATTAATTTAAATATTTATTATTTGTTAGAACACTTTCACTTAGATTGAACACACGTATTTAATTATAACTTCATCACGCTAAATTATCACATCACTTCAGTTATTTATTGCACTAATATTAAACGCGAAATTTCTAAGTTTAAAAATACGATATTAAGTGATTATAAAATCCGAATTTTCCACTAAAACAAATTGTATTTATCACGAGCACTTTTATTTTTCACAAGTAATTAATGCGTTGTCTTTAATTTTTATTTTCACTGACTCTAACTGCAAAGTATTTTTTTTGTATATCACTGACTAGAATGTGAAATTTTTCTAAGTATCAAAATAATTATCACTTAGAATTTTTCCACTTTAAGTCACCCACCGTTTCGTCACGTTCCGCGAAGTTACAACCTTTTCGACCACCACGTAGACTGTCCTCAACTGGCATTTGTCTAGACTTTTATACCCCTCTCAGGTCCAAAAGATCGTATCTGAATCTCCTATAATAAACCAATCTAATTACTACCAACTCGTAATTTCTTGAAACCTCTCCATTATTGTCGAATGCGGTCTCTTAGTACTTTCCGTGTTGGATACATTAAATTCTGTCTCGTACTCCCATACTTACAAGATCCGGATTTAGTAAGATCCATGTTTAATGGCCCAACTTCCTTTGTCCTGGTGTTCATACAAAATTAGCTTGAATTTAATAATTTTAAAGTTCTATTTTCATATATTTCGTAACATGTCCGTGCGTACGGCATCTACCATATGTTCCAAATCTGTCCCCAAATTCGCCTATCAGAGATATCTTCATGTCGAAGCCTTTCTCGCAAATTGTTCATTTTTATTTTATTATTTTTCCTCGAGTTTTTCTGTATTCTATATGAACCTTTCCATTTAAAACCGAATTTTCTCTATTTACGTCGTATATTTGAATTTTCCATTTTTTCTCGAATTTTCTTTTATTCACGACACTCTTTCCATGAATTTCCTTATTTATTCTTACGCTATTGTTCATATCTCTATAGATTTTTATATTTCAAGCCGTATTTATTTTATTCACTGTTAATCTAAGATTTCCTTTGTTTTTCTCTGTCGTATCTCCTTTCCCCTCACTTCCCCGTACTTCCCTGATATAACCATATCGTTTTTTGATGTTTGCTGCCTCTTGGAAAATTTCATTTTCTATTTGTTATTAATAAATATATCATTTTTTAACATCTTTATAGGGGATACCCCCACTTCGGCCCTTAAATTTCTGTCATTTTTATTGCTTCATAGAGAACGCCTTCCAAATTTTGTCCCGTTCTTACGCAAAATCCCATAAACCATATGTCTTGACAGTTGTATACATTAATCCCTGTACCCACCTGGCAATAAATCCTTTTTTATTTCAGTGTCGTTAACTTTTATGAGAATTCTTTAATATAAATATCTCATAAGACCCATGATAATTTTTATTACCTTTTTAACGGCTAATCGTTCTTATCTAAACAATTTTCATGTTCGAATATTCCTTGTTTATCACAACAAAATACATCTGAAATCGACAACCATTGTAATGCCTCATTTTTTTATCTGCAATCGCGTACTATGTTACTCTATAACCTCCATTTTAATTACGTAAAATGACTCCTTTTCCTGAGTTTTTCTATCGCAATGTTTTCAGCATTTTCCACTCCCCTCCGTACTGCACTCTATCTTCTTCTCTAACACTTGTTACTGCTCTAGACATCTGAAATGTACCCTCGCCTATTCTTTAAACTCTCATTTTTTTTTTGACGTTTCCTCCCTAAATCTTTCATCGTAATATCCTAGCTCCGTCTAAAATTGATAACAATAATTTTCCATTGTTTTTTTCAACATTTCCATTTCCTTTAGCACGTTTTCCCTCGAATCGATCATCTCCGGTCGTCACAAACAATCGTATTATAGATGGAAATCTCCCTAACGCCTTACAATACGTTTTCGTCACTTGCTTTGCAATCTTTCACTTAAACTTTTGCATCGCGTTTACGTGTATCCTTTTTTTCCGCACCTGATATGTTTTAATGCGTTCAAGAACTAGGGTTTCTGATCCCTGGAACGTACCGGTTAATGATAACATTTCTTGGGGTCATCGTTCTTTTGTCCCTGAACAGATTATTTCTTCCCATGGAGTTTATTCACCTCTCGGTTTGGTGGGAACGTCAAACTCATTAATCACATTACTAATTGCTAAGTCCAAAGGTCGTTCCTTTGTTCTAAAAATGGGTTCGGCCCTCTTCCCGTTGATAGGCTGAATTGGTTTTTAATCGCTTTTGCTGCAATTCAATTGGCTGTCAATATATCACGTCTAAAGTATATTGGGGAGTCCCTGTGTCTGATTATTTGTTGATACCATCTGTGATCCTTTCATCAATACTCGTCTCACCTTGTCTAATTATAGATCCCTACCGTAATTTGAATTCACTTTACTCTAATCCGATAGATGTCGTAGACGTGTCCGTTTTATAAGTAATTGATATTTTCTTTTTAAATTAAAGTGGGAAGCTACGATATTTCCTTATTTTTCACTGTTGATCAATGCAATTCATCACAAACATGACGTTTAATTTTTGATGAAATCTAATTATTTAAAATTCTGAATAATGGGCTGGATTTGTTTGAGCTTACCAATTAAAAAAAAATTATTATACCGTCAAGATTAACTCGACAAAACAATTTATTTCACACGCCCACGTGAAGATCTGCAGTTAGAAAAGATCCCCAATTCCCCTCATTCTGAACAACGACGTTCAGAAATATCGACAAAAGTAACGCGTAGGATCATAAATGAATAATGTAGAATACATATATAGAATCTCCTATCCTTATCCTTCATTCCTCTTCCTCTACCCTCTCCCTACTAATTAGTTATAAGACATACTAAAAACACCCATCTGTTCCGTTAAAAGCGGTTTGATTCTTACAAATAAATGAATATCTCGAACACTACATCGAAGCAATAACTAAAACATTATTTTTATTGAGCTTTTCTTTTAACCAACTTCATGCATCTCTGTTTTTTTCTTGTTAATGTAGGTATATTTTGCTGAAAAAATGTGTAGAAAAAAAGTCCATAGAATAACCCATAATCAAAAACATTCGCGATTGTCAACGGGCTCCATGAAATATTTGCCTCGGGGCTCTGGATAATCCGGTAGCTCCACTGCCAGCAAGACAAACTCGCAATGGCTAAGCTAGTACTAAATCCAACGTCTAAACTAATTTGTGACAAGGCAGTTAAAGAAGGAACTTTCAGGTTATATTGAAACTGAAAGTTTAATGTATTGGATGACGATTAGGAAACTCGTTGCGTAGTTTACCGGAGATTACAGGAACAATGGCGGAATAGCCTATTTGTTTTCAAAGGCATTTCCTCCAGTTTGCCGGCTGTTAGTGATTCTTTCTTTAAAACTTGTTTGTATTCGGGCCAGCTTTCACTTAGCCAAGCTCGACTTTTTGCATTCACTCAATATTGAATTATCTTTCCCATTTTGCCATTGTCACGAGATAAAACGTTTATCGCATTTTAAGCAGAATATAAGGCAGGCCCATTTCCAACTTTTTCAGTGGATATTAGTAAACCTAATTAAAATTTTGTATTCATTGGTCAAATGCATTGCATTATTTTGCGTTATCTTCTGGTGAACTGATGGATGAATACAACAAGTGAGTTGTTGAAGAAGTCTGCCATAGTTCGAAATAAGGCGTCTTTGAATAATAATTATTGTGAAATATGTTTTTGAGAAAATGATCGTATACAAATTAAAGATATTTTATTGTTACATCCAAAAGTGTTATTTGTTACATTCAAAACTGCTCACGAATTACAGCTTTAGATGCATTTATAATGGACTGTAAGTACTAGAAATGAAACGAGACCAAATGGTGTTTGCTGGAATTGGGTGAAACAATACGTAGGAAAAACAAGGTACCCAAGGAAAAAGGAATGACCAATCACTTAACATTGTATCTCTGCGAAGGAGCAAACGACACAACTACAATGTAGTTATATAGTTGCATTGCGATACCACAAGGTAATTATCGCTCAACAAAGTGAATGAATACAGAACGGTGTGCTGATGGTCAAATGACTTATAAAACGCGATTGTGTATACGAAAAACACAAAGAAGTTGCTTCCAATGTGTTTCTAAATATTATTCTCTTTTCAATACAAATGCATTTGAATTTGCACAAATTTTCTTTCTATTGTTCCAAATTTCAAATACTTTTCCAGCAAAGTCATGGTTAGGGGAAGGTAGGAACTGGATAAATGACATCCTGGTAGGAACTAAGCATATTCTCATTTCAAAACTAAACGTTATTATTATAACCCGATGAAGAACGACTGAATCATGTTTTTTTATGATAACCGGAAGATTGGAGGCAAAATGGAAGTGCCTTAAGTTAACCTTTGCATTGCAGGTAGATGTGGTGATAGCGAGTAGCGCTGTCGGTAGGCTGTGTTTGTTAGCGAGTAGCAGGAAATGAACCATTGAAAAAAACAACATATACAGAAAAGAAAAGTTGACTTTGATTTTAACGTTAAATCTTATATATAAAAATCTCGTGTCACGGTGTATGTTGTCGCACTCCTCCGAAACGGCTTGACCGATTTTTATGATTTTTTTATGTATATTTGGTAGGTATGAGAAAAGGTTTTAAATTATATTTCACCGCTGTGTGATTACGGTGTCCCAATCCAGAATTTATTTAAAAAAATTTTAACAATTTTTTTTTTGTATTTTTTTTTATTTGGCATCAAAAATACCTATAACTCAAAAATTTTACCTTCCCACCTCCACCCTCCCTTTTTTAAATAGCGATTTTAGTATTTTTGTATGAACAAATTTAACCGTCTTTCGTATTTCAAACAGAACAAAATTATTTATGTTGTTGAATGACAGATGGCGCTACGTCCGCCACATCGAACTTTCATCCACACATGCGCAAGACATTCACAAGAAGCGTCGCGTCATTTTGATATTTCATTCGGCCTCATGTTGTCGCGTGGGCAAACCATTGAGCTTATTTGTGTTGGCTAAAGACGGACTGACAAAAAAATCGTACTTTTGTTGGTGTTTTTTGTTTTTATCGGCGGTCATCGTCTACAGCTCTCCATTCCTCTTTCTGTCATAGATCCCATCCCCACACACTTACAATACATTCGTTATTTTTTATTTAACAACTAAAATATTCACTAGAAATAATTTATATGGCAGAACAACGTTTGTCGGGTCAGCTAGTTACTTTATAAAAAGAAGAGTGAAAAATGAAAAAAAATGGCAGATTGGTCCAAAGCGTCGTTTTTCCATCCAGGCGCTGCGAGTTCACCGTTATGCTTAAAACTCTCCCTTGTAATGATGGCAGTGGGAAAAATTGAGTGAACATACCGAAGTTCTGTATTAACTCTACTGTTTTAAATTTGTCTGCCTGTAAATTTGTTGTTTCATAGTGCTTACGAACACAAATGAAATACCTATTGAATTATTTAAATTTAAATTAAAGCCCTTCTTTGTACTTTCCGCATCCGGTTAAAGATGGTGGCCGTTTCAATGGTTTGGTAATGATAATTTTTTCATACATCAAATAGTCATATTATTGTGGACTTTCACATTCGCATATTTTAAATATTATGATACCTACCTACCAACCCCCATAAAGAATTGTGTTGAATTAATGACGTTTCTTTGGTCAAAATTAATAATAATTTTTTTTTTAAATTAAGTGTTACGTACAATTTTACATGGTTTATTTTTAATAAGTTAGTTTAAATACTTACAAGTCTTTCCGATTCAGCGGATATTTTGATTTATTAAATAAGGGAAAATTAGAAACTTACTTTTCACAGAACTACTAGTTAATAATTCTATCGGTTTGTTCGTAACCTGATGGAAAAAATCAGAGTGTGCAATTCACACGCAGTAGAAGTGAAACCCTCAGAAAACTAAAGTAGACAAGAGTGGGTGACTACGATGCACTTTTTGAAGTAAAACTTCTTTATGCACGCTTGACTTGGGGAGTAAGCCGGTGAATGCGTGACGAGAGCGTTACGAAAAGTGTGATCGGGCGAGGCGAACGGTCGGGCGAGGCGAACAGAAGTTGAGAGGGAGATATAAGTAAGTGAAGTCTTACTTCAGTCGTGCGGTCTAAAGCACACTCATTTTTTATCAATGTGAAAGATGATTTTTTCCATATTTTTGTCGTCGAATTCTAGTGCAGCTTTCCAATACATTTGATCATCTTGTTAGTATTTGTATTTTCTTCTTCGGAGTCGCTAGATGTCGCTTTCTTTTGTATTTTCTACGCGTGTTCATTTTGAAGTCGTTTGAAGATTGGATATTGATTTTACAAAAAAAAAAAAAAATTTTTTATTCACAAAAAGATACATAAATTACAATAAATTTTATACAATAATTAATTACACAATATATGTATTTGATGTACCCCCATAAATAAGCAGGGCTTGTGGTCGAAACCGACCCTTGATTCGCTGAATGTTTGGCGCTAAGGTTAGTCAGTCGCTTTATACCACTAGACCAAAGGAGACTTGCATGGAACCGAGTACCGGTGAAATGTATAAATATATTATTGCTATCTTATTTTCTCGCAGGCTAAACCCAATAGATGTACCTATATGTTCGTCTCTTTTTAATATCGCTCGCTTCCGTTTCATCGAATTTAAAATCACAACGGTGCTAAAGAAGTTTTTGCTTAAAAAATTGTGGCTTTATAAAAATATCGTACTTTAAAAGTTATACTGGGAAACATTGACAGTTTTATATCCATATTTCTGGAAAACCGATATGGATTTTAAAAAATCGCGAAATTCTACAAAACGAACATAAATAACCAAAATTCAATGTTTTCCGTTATCGACACTATCGGATATTGCTAAAACTGCTGTCTATATACCGGAGGCAGTTCATATCATACATTATTCTGACATATTCAATGATACAATATTCTGGTCTCGGAACACCGTGAAACCCACGATACACGATTTAATGATTAATTATTTCCAGCATTATTTCAGTTCAATTTTAGAAACGTTAATTCAAAGGGTGATTATTTTAATTATAAATTCAGTGAAGTTTCGAGTTCACTCGGGATACTTTCTGTTATTTCCTCGTAATTATTGCACAAGCTCAGCGGGGAGCGGAGGTGGTTTTAGCGTCGGCAAAGCTCACGTTACCCAGCGGTTTATTTTTATTCCGTTTCATGACGGGTAAAACTTTCTAACTGAAATTTAAACATGCTTTACGGAATCCTCATTTAATACTTTATGTGTGAATTTCGGATTTTTTAGAAAAACGCATTTATTTTTGGAATACGCACTGACTATTATCAACATTTTTACCACAATTCATTGAGTGGCATTTGTTAAACGTATTTTTAAGTAACAATTATTGTAAGCAGTACTTATTAGCCTGTGACATTGAAAAAATCTCCCGAGAAAAGATACATGCCGCCGACGGGACTCGAACCCGCGTCCTTCTGATGGTTTCAGGCTAATAATTATTACTTATAATAATTGTTACCCTTTGTGCTGTGCATAAAAATCTCCTCTTAAATATTAGTTTATTAATTAAAAATAATAATTAAATACTTGTAAGTCTTTTTCGCTATTTGTTTTTGGGGTGTTAGCGCCGTGTTGCGATACCTCCTTCTTTAGACAACGTTTCGGACAGCGTTGCAGTATCCATCATGAGGGCAGATGTGCCATTGCAAAAGGCAGATGTGCCGGATCTGGCCTGATTATGGACACTGCAACGCTGTCGGAAACGTTGGCTAAAGAAGGAGGTAGCGCAACGCGGCATAACACCCCAAAAACTTACTATTAATTCATTTGAAATTAAAGTAAACCATATATATTATATACACAGAAAAGTTGCAAAAAAATTGCCGATTGGTCCAAAACGTCGTTTCTCCGTCCAGGCGCTGCGAGTTTACCACTCTGCTAGCCATCGTAAATTATCCCTTATAATGACAGCAATAGGAGTAATTGAGTGAGCGTAGCGAAGTCGTGTTTTAACCCAACCATTTTTCATTTCGTCTTTCTGAATGTATGTGGTTTCACAGGGCTTTCACACAAATGAAAAATTTAATTCCGTATATCTAAATTTAAGCATTGTTCGTACTTTACAAATCCGGTTAAAGATGATTGCCGTTTCAATGGTTTAGTAAGGATTGTTTTTTTCGATCGTTGATTAGTCAGACATCTTCAAATTCTAAGTTTTGAGATAATGCGGAAATCAATATTCGAATGCTTACCATACATACATGTCCGTGTTCTACATATTAAAAGTTGGACAAAATAACACTGGAAAGCACAACGGTCCGGTATATTACAGTGAAATTTTGAAATTTCCAACTAGTAACCCAGAAAATATCGATTGTTTATTAATTCATTATAATATATATATATTTTTTTCATTTCATTATAAGTTTTACTGCATTATAATTGATTTGGTAGTGTTTATAAGTAGTCTATAGTTTATTAGAGTTATTATACACCTAACTGCATACACAACTCAAATTTTGATTTTTTGGAGATGTCTGACTCAACTGAACAATCGATATGTATAGTATTTTTGAAAAAGTAAAATTATTACTGAAAGATTTTTTTTCTTTTGATAGGACTTTTCTACTCGTGACACTACACTTTGTAAAACTGATGACTCTGCAAGGAATATTTCAATGGAGTTTGCTCTGGGGAGTTAGCAACATTGATTCGTGGAATACCGGTGTACATACGCAAAACTCGGTGTACCCGAGCGGAACACCCGTTCTAAGTTTCTTTGACACGTTTCTGTCTTAAGTCGAATCCAATTTGGAAAGAGCTACCTGCATATTTTTTCATGTAATAATTTAGGAGGCGTATATCGGTACCACCCAAGGGCGGCTGGTCGCACAGTGTGTTCGTGTGTAGCACTGGCAAATTATAATGTCTAAATTTACTTTATTTCCTTACTGAAGACTATAAAATCTCTAATTTAAATCTACAGAATCTCTAATTTAATCATTTCAAAATATTATAATGCTACGAATATTATCAGGGAGAACGCTTTTAATCTCCCATAGAGCGGCCGCCGAGCGCCCTCGTATCGGCCGCGTTGGTGTGCATTCGCTTCGCAAACGAACCAAATCATGTTTTTGTATGGGATATTTAAAACATCGAAAGCGCGTCGATTTCGCTATTAGTACCAGAATTTGGGTCGTATCGGTGTGTCACCCACCTAACATAATCTGATCCTTGCCGAAGTTTACCGATTGACCATGAACCATGACCCGAGGTGACACGAATACAATCGAATTTCGGCGAAGATCATAGATCAGTTTGCGTCTAGCGCAGTCTAGCGGAGCGCGTTTGGCGCGTGACGTGATAATTGTCATTGTTTTATTTTTATTTTTATTTTTATATTGATTGAATTAAATATCAATAACCAAATTTATCAATATATAATTATATTACAAAAATGAGTGCAAACGGTGTTGAATATATAGAAGGAAATAACAGTTTGTTTGAAAATAAATTAATAATTAAAAATTCCTAATTAATATTTTTTTGTCATAAGAAGGTAGGTACGGATTGTCAGTGAACCACCACATTCTCGGGGCAGCGGCTGCCACTGGTACCGCCGCCAGGGGAACTATTTATTGAATAACTAACACCCCTTCCACAAGTCACCCCAAGTGTTTCGCTTCTTTCGGTGACTTAGCAGGGGTGCCCAGTCATGGGGTGAGATTTGATTAGGTCTTTGTGGCGAATTTGTTTGCTCACCTATTGCGTGGCGGGCTGAATCAGGAGAGACTAATTGAGGGAGACCTTATCTAGACGTCTCCACTCTCATGTTTGACTCTATTCTCGACCCACTCCTGACTCACTCCTGGACACATTGACTGCCAGATTCCCACCCACTTCTCATACCCTTTTCCTTCCTTTTCCTTTTTTTTCTCTAAAATACCCACCACACAGCATCCCTAAAGACGACATAGGCCCTGAAGGATTTTTTTGTGTGGAGTTAATGATAAAATACTCCGAGCCTCTTCAAGACATTAATAAATCCCCTCCTACATCCACTACCTTAACCCGCTTCATAAAATGGCCCATGTGGTTCGTGATTTAATTACCTAGTTTTTACATGTGCAGAAAAGGGCGCTCTTATAAGGTGTTAAATAAAAAATAGATATGTCAACTTTCATACCCAACTATTTCGAGGTATAACCCTGCTCTTGCAACATCAGTGTTTCTTGCAACAAAAATGTTTTTTGCAACAACAGTGCGACAATACATTTAATAAAGATAGCTGGTATTTCATCTGTTTCACCCTGTACAGAATAATCATTAAACTGAACTAATAGAAATCCCTACACATCTCGCTTTGACATTATTGCTTCCGTAACATTCAATATCCCCTTCTGTCAAATACCAATAAAGGTATACCAAAGCACTACTCACAGGTCTATGAACAGGTAAACTACAAGCTGTATTTTGTGCTTTCCATTTTGGAGTTCATTTAACAATATCAAAGTAGAGCATCAGAATCTACTGGTATTTACATCAATCATCGGTATCGAAGTTTGCCCACCTGTCTGTCAGCAGAGATTTCCAGGCGCAACAAGTCGAAAAATAATTGAGATGTGTTCATTTAAATGAAATATTTCACCTTCATTTACGGTTTTATTATTTTGTTTTCATAAAACTTGATTTTTAAATTTATGTGTACAAAACATATTTTAGTAATAATACACTAACAGCCTTACTAATAAAAAAAAACACTTCCCATCCGTTTAACGGTCTATTGGATAAATACCGTACAAGATTCGATTTGGTACTTTTTTTTTTTTTTTTTTTTTTTTTTACATGAGCTCCACACAGGAGGCGCTGAGGAAAATAATTTTCCTCAGGGCCTATGTCATCTTTGGGGATGCTGTGTGGAGGGTTTTTTTAGGAAAAGGAAGGAGAGGAGAGTTCTGGGAAGGAAAAGGGTTTAAGGGGTGGGTAGAAATCTGGGGTTCAGTGTGTCTTGGTCATCCGCCTCCAAGACCTAGACAAACCTCACCCCATGAACCCGGGCACCCCTGCTAAATCACCAAACGTAGCGAACCACTTGGTACTAATAAAATAGAATTGAAACGTTACTTGAAATGGCTTTAGCCATGTTTGGTGACTAGATTTGAATAGCCAGGTACATTTTCCACATTTTCTTACCATCCCCACTACCTTCAACATACCAAATTTGGGGATGCCATAGGCTCACTGGCTCCAGACGGTTGGGAGCAGTTGGGACTCGTGGTCGAAAGTAGGAACCTTTAATGGTTTTTTGTTAAGCCGACTGCACGTATAAGGATGTGGTTTTTATTATTATCGCACATGCTTCTTCGGGGAGTCGGAATTACTGTTAGTAAACATATTTGTCAAGCCGATGTCCAATCAAGACGCTTGCAAATTTAAGTTTATCGACTTTGGTTGTACGGCCGTATATCCTTTTTGCATACATATGGAGAAATAATGGTTTGGGGGATCAACTGTCCGAGGGATCAATTGGCATAGGGATCAGATGTCTGGCGGATGTACTGTCCGACGGATCAACTGTCGGGGGATCAACTGTCGGCGGGCCAAATATCGAGGTATTGCGCGTTTTCATCCCGCGACAAAATATCGCCGACAAAATATCATCTGACAAAACATCCTACGGACAATTCATCCCCAACAAAATGTTTACTAAAACTTAACCTAACCTAACCTAACAAAAAAATAGAACAAAAATAATACAGATATTCTGTAAAGACAATAAATTATTGTTCAAAAATAGTAAAATGGGACAAAAATAATACAGATAACAATAATTTATTGTCTTTACATCAGGATGTCTGTATTAGTTTTGTTAAGTTAGGTTAGGTTTTAGTAGATATTTTGTCGGAGGACATATTGTCGGGAGTATTTTGTCGCAGAATGAAAAGTAGCGGAACAACTATCGGCGGACTAATTGTCACCGGATCTGTCGGGTCGGAAAGAACTGGCGACGCGCGACGTTGCATGTAAGATGAAGTTATACGTGAAATCCTATTTATATACTATTTAGATTAATCTTTACGACAAATCGGCTAATACTACGAACATCAAAAAATATGTTACGGATAAATCAAAGCTTTTACTAGCTTTTCTATTTATCACAATTACAAAAAAATTATTATTTACATAACAAAAAATATAAGCGTAAACCTCAAAAAAAAAATGTTTTTTCATGACTTGACTATGAAGTGATACAAAAAACAAATTAAAAAAAATACCTCTTAATGGCTGAGACTATTTTTGGGGTTTTGTATGTTCTTACTTTTTTCGTTCTTATAAAATTATAGACAAAATAAATAAAAACCACTTTTTCGCTCACTTGCCTCGTGCAAATAAGACGCTCGATTTTAAAATTTTGCAGGCGTGAGAGTCGAAATATTTCTAGTGTTTATATTCCTCTTAAGCAGAAAAAAAGCGAAGTTATTTCGGATATATTATTTTTAAATTTTCTTATCGCGTTTATTTAATCATGAAAGTGATGTTTTTTTATAACATATATGTTGTAGGTAAATATAAATCATAGAAATCAATTGCGCGAAAAATGAATCCAAAATGTCATTTTTGAATGATTTATTTATCTCTGGGAATTATTATTTATATAAATAAGTAAAGTTTTCTTGCCGATTTCCTAAATAAATGGAATGGGCTTTCTAAAGTTCGTAGTTTCTTTAATTTTATGACGTTTGGATATAAAATAGTTTAGTAAAGTTTTTTTTGTCAACTCTTTTCATAATTGAAATTTAAATAATCCAATTTATAAATTGTTAACGTGAATTTTAAATATAAAAATCTAAAACGTAGTTTTATCTAGTTTGTAAAATGGTATCTGTTTCATCAATATTTTCAAAGAGAAGAAATATATAGCACATCTAAAATATTCGAGATTTTGATGAGAAATTTCAAGTTTGTACAACAGATCAACTGGCTAAATAATGTATCTTTCTATGAACTTTTTTTTTATGTCAGCTACTGTTTTACGTTTTTATAATACCTCAGAGTCTCCACTGCTTCCAACCACCTAGAGACAGTGAGACAATGTCATCCTCAATTGAATATGTTGTGAGGCTGGAGGTAGTGGGGAGGGAAAGGAGATGGGGAAAGATTATGACTATTTAGATCAGATTCAGGTCAACAAACACGGCAAACCCACATGAAGCAACGATTTAATTCTTAATAGTGGTCCTACACCAAGACGATCAAATAAATTATTAAATTGTGAAAAAATCAAATTGATTTATATATAATTTATTTGCGGCCACCGGGATTTGAACCACTTTGGATTGCCTTACTCCTCGGCCACGGAAGCCGTCAAAAAGTACAAAAAAATATTAGTAAGGTTTTCACATACGGTTGTTTATCACTCGTACAAAATTTTCAAAGCGTTTATTAGTAAGGCTGTTTGAATTTTATAAATTTCCCAGTTATTTTTTTATTATAAATTACCCGAAGTTTCCACCTTTGAAGCTTTAGGCTTTAGGCGACCTACCGCCAGGGCTTATCTAGTTGTCTAAACTTTCGCTTTCAAGTCGGTTTTCTGAATTAACAACAGTTCACTGATTACGATTACGATTGCAAGACGATTGGAAAATGCTGCTTAGAAACTTTTATAATTTAGCATGTCTTTTGCAAGTTTAAATAAATGTTTAACTAAAAGTCTCAACTGTATTTTATAATTAGAACTAAATAATGTTGTTCGTTTAAACACTTGCAGACAATCATTATGTATTGAGCGAGAAAAACTTTCAAATTGTTAGCTACGGCACCATAAAATTATTTCTATTTGGAAATTTTATTCATGCAAATTTTTTCAGCTCTCAACGTCTTTTCCAATGAGATTTGAAATATTTATATAAAGCTAGTTGTTTTTCTTCGGTTAAATATTATTTATTGGTTAAAAATAAACAGTCGAAAGTATTCTAAAAATGAATGTAGAAGTTTGGGTAAAATCGGTAAAGCTAGTATCAATCGATATGCTTGGTGTAAGTGACCAGCCTAGGTACGGGGGCTCCATCGAAACCAGAGTTAAGTTCAGAAACTGGGCGTACTGTACAGGGCCCGCAGATACTTTAATAGTACACAACTGCTAACCCTGTACAAATCGAAAGTGCGCCCCACGGTTGAATTTGGCAGCCACCTCTGGTCTGGAGCTCCAAATCCAAAATACCTAAAAAAAAACCCTTGAATCTGTGCAGAAACGGGCGGTCCGTTTGATAGATTCTCCCATCTTAATAGATGGACTGCAATCTTTAGAGCACAGGCGTCAGGTGGGAATGCTGTCCTTGTTCTACCGGTATTACAATGGAAGATGCTCCGAGGAACTAGCGGCATTGATCCTCTCGGCACCAGTGCATAGTCGGGAAACACGCCAAACACGCGCCCAACATTTGTACACGGTTGAAATTAGTCACATGAGAACGGGTCATAGGTTCTTGAGTTCAACGACTCGGCTGTGGAAAGATTGGCCGGCCTCTGTGTTTCCTCCCTCCTACAACATAGGTCTCTTCAAAAAGACCCTCCACACAGCATCTTCAAAGATGACATATGATATATGACTGCGCAAGTTATTTTCCTCAGGGCCTCCTGTGTGGAGTTAATATAAAAAAAAATCACAGAGAATCATAATTCGACCAAGTTCTATGTCATACTAAGAATCTGGAAATCAAGCAATTGTAATAAATGTAGAAAGCTTATTTGAATATTAAACATTGTTATTTAATTTACGTACCTGTTTAATGTATATTTTTAATTAAATATATAATTTTTGTAATTTGTAAATGGATGAGGTAAAAAATTACAACATTACGTGAGTCAGAAGCCTGTAATATGACCATTAAAAAGATTCACATTGCATAGATAAAATGTGTTGAAGATTTTAAGTTAAGTTTTCTGATGATTCCAATATTTTTATTAATAATTATTGATTGTAAAGACATTAAACCGCACATTTCGAAATAGTTTCAACTGGCGACAACGTCATCATGACGTAAAAACGCAACTTACTGGTTCAACGGCTGTCACCAATGTTGACCGGCGTGACGTCAATGCCGCAATATTCACAAATAAAAACGAACATGTCGTTTTGGCGGCAAATCGAGGATACCACATTTTAAATAATTGTCGTAATTTTTACCTAGAATAAAAATAAATATGTGGAATGTCCTACTACAGCGTACCTACAACAACACATATTGATATAAAGTATGGTTTTATGAAAGGAGTTGAAATTTATGCTAAAAATCCATGGATTCTTTGTTGGAATTATAAAAATTGTGCGATATTATAAATAGTATTAATAAATGTTAAAACAGGTTTTCAAACTGAAATGAAAATGGGACGGGGGAGGGAAGGGAATGAAATAGGTTTTTATTTTAAATCCTGCGGCGAGCGACTAATTGATCATCTACTGCGTAAATGTTACCACCTGAGGGGATGAACAAATATATCCCGGCAACATAATAATTTCAAGTATGTTTCAGGCGCTATATACCGACCTTGAGAAGGACCTTGCGTTTCTACTCAATGAATTATAACTAGAAGAAAATTTCCTGGGAAGAAAAAAAAATTGGGGGTTGTTGGTGTTATTTTGCGAGATAAATGTTTGACTGTTAGAATGATTGATTCAACGGTTGATAATGATACGAAATTAACACTTACCTGAGGCATGAATGAAAAGCTCTCTTTTGAACATATAATTCATATTATCGGTACGGGGTACGGTGTCGTTGAATTTCCCTAACGAAGGGTCTTCAACAAAGAAAAACGAAATTATTTTTATTTTTAACCTAATAGGTAAAACCTCAAAATGTAATGTTTAATTAATGAAGAAAATATAAGCGACGTTCAATCCCAAATCTTAAACCGAAAAATCAGAAAAAATATGGACACATCCAGGAGAAAAGTCAATAGATGTCGCGTATTATAAAAAATCTATAAATTTATCCAAGACACTATTTAAAGGGGCGTTCAAGTATTACGTAACGCAATTTTTGAAGATTTTTGACCCCCCCCTTCCTCCCTGTAACGCGCTGTAATGTTTTTATCTACCCTCCCCCCCCCTAAACGTTACGTAACGCTCAAGAGACAATTTTTACCTGAAAGTCACAATTAAGTTGCGCAAAGTACTGGAAAGTCACTTAAAAACATTTTTTCTTGTTTTAATTGCATTTGCGGTAATAAATAAAACAAAGAGATTTCAAGAACGAAAAGTGTTGCCAACTTGGAAGATTTTAATTCCCTAGTTTTTTTTTAATCTAAATAAAGAAAAACATGTTACGTAACGCGTTGTTCGAATCTCCCCTCCCCCCTCGTAACGCACAATAACGTTTCACAAGACCCCCCCCCCCCAAGTGAGTTACGTAATACTTGAACGGCCCCTAAGTAACATTTTGTTCGAGTTCAATTTTGCAATCGTATATAAAAATGGCAACCGATAAAAATATTCGTTAACAAAATGAAGATAATGTTTGTAGTTCTTAGTTGAAATATGATTGAGTGTTGGAAATATTTTCATCATTAATTTTTAATTAAAAAAGAAAAATATATTCCTACCGTATTTAATTACCATGTGATTTATATCGACTCTATAGCGAAGCAAGCATTCTACAATAGAGTGATGGTTTCTATCCTGATGTAAAGTATGGCAGTGGGACATGGAACTGGTTGAGGAAGAATGAAAGTAGACGGAATGCTGTTGAAATGAGATCCATGAGGCGTATGTGATACTTGACGGTTGTTCTTCAAATATTTCGTTTTGCATGTTTTTTTTTCTAAAAATGATTTATTGTGTGTATTTAAAGGTAGAGTAAGAGTTTCACCATTATAAGGTTCTTTACTAATATTTATACGGAAACATATGTGTGTAACAGTGGCGGTCCGTGAGTTTTCAGTGATCTAGAGCGCTAAAATTGAAAAATATGACGTTATTGACGTTGTTATAGCTGAAATATATATGTACATATAAAATTTCAACTTTTTGTGTGAAGGTCTTCAGGATTCTTTCAGTCAAGAGATGCGCCGCATCCACACACTGACAGATCTTCATACAAAAAGATAAAATTTTGAAAAAAAAAAAAAAAAATCATTTTCAGCTACAACAACATTCCAGCTCACTGAAAAGTAACGGACCGCCGCGTGGTGTGTAAGAATCCGTTCGAGGCACATTGGCTGAAAGAAAGCCGGCAGCAATGCAGGCGTCCAAATGGCAACATTTTGACCAAAACTATAGGATGTTATACTATTATATTATTCTTAGATTATTTAGACGGCAAAATTTGAACGTTTGTTCGCAACGACACACCAAATAATTTCAAACCAAAGTGCTTTTTCGACTCGTTCTTGAGTTCAACAGCTTGGCTGTCGGCCTAGTCGAACTCTGGGTTTCCTCCTTCCTACAAAATGAGTCTCTTCAAAACCAATGTTCACTCCTTCTCCTCAAAAAAAAAAACTCTCCACACAGCATCTCAGATGATATAGGCCCCGACGTAAATTATTTTCCACACGGCGGCCCCCCTTATACGTATATTTTCTTATATATAAAAATCTCGTGTCACGGTGTTTGTGGTCGCACTCCTCCGAAAGGGTTTGACCGATTTTTTTGAATTTTTTATGTATATTTGGTAGGTATAAGAATGGGTTCTAAAGTATGTTTCACACCGCTAGGTGATTAGGGTGTCCCTATCCTGAAAAAAAATGTATATATTTTTTTATTTTGCATTAAAAATAACTATTATCCAAGATTTATACCCTCCAACCCCCACCCTCCCATTTTTTAATCGCGACTCTTCAATTTTTTAATCACGATTTTAGTATTTTTGTAATACATGCCAAAAAAAAAACGAAAATAATGCACATAAGATCTCCACACGCCAGATATAGTATAATTCCTTCATTATTTACACAAACATTTGATTGCTTACATAAAAATGTTGCACAGCCCTGTTCATTTGAAACCATTGATTATGCCAAAAATTATGTATATGTGGATGTTACTATTGACTGCTACATGAAATGGGATGTACACATTACTAATGTTTGTAAACGTCTACGGGCTATTGAGGGTAGGATATTTAAAATAAAATATTTCGTGTCTATAAATAAGTACTTTAAAATTAATATACGTATCTCTGGCTGAATCCACTATCCGTTATGGACTTACTTTTTGGGGATATTCTTGTAAAACTAATATAAATTATATCCAAACATTGCAAAACTCCCTGACAAAACTATTAATCCATAAGTACACTAATGAACACAGAAGCGACACTAAATTAATATACAAGTCTCTAAATGTTTTACCTGTCAAAGGATTATTGTTTTAGAATATTATAAGTCAACATGTTATATTGTCCGATTCCTTGTATAGGGAAAGAGTTTAGCATAAACATAATACAAGATTCACGCAAAATGAAGGATTGGTGGTTCCGAAATGTACCAATAAATACGGTGAAAGAAACCTAAACTATATTGTACCCAAAATATTTAATAAACTACCAATGAAAATCAAAAATAATAACGTTTTTAATGGTAAAGTCAAATATAATCTAAGGAAATGGCTATTAGATAGGGATGATTTATATTGATGCCCTACCGAAGTCATTGTATTCTTTATTGATACTTACATTCGAAGGAATTGGTAAATTCACTACAATTTTTGTTATACCTCATTTGTATATGAAACTATTAATTTACTTGTGATTATATTTCATTTGTTCATACTAAATCCATTTGTACTTTTTTTATTATATAAGGCTTATAGTGCTATTTACATGTATATAGGTACTATTTCCGTAATTTAAATAATTTATTTAATTGATATTTAGCATCAAAATTATAAAATTACATATATACAATATTTTAAAATGTACCAATGTTGTCATTATGTACCTGCTAACCAACTACATAAGTAGTTTAGCGGGTTTAAACGTAAATAAATAAATAAAAAATTGTATGAACAAATTTTACCGTCGCGCGTCGTTCGTATTTCAAACAGAACGAAATTATATATGTTGTTGAATGACAGATGGCGCTACGTCCGCCTCATCGAACTTTCATCCACATCCACAAGTCATTCATCACAATACATTCGTTATTTTTTATTTAACAACCAAAATATTCACCAGAAATCATTTATATGGCAGAACAACGTTTGCCGGATTAGCTAGTAATGTAAAAAAATTATTACTAATGTGATAGAACATTTGAAAGACTTACAAATAATATTTAATAATTTGTACAGCGACGTGACACTGAAAAATATTCTGACCACTAACCATGAGGGCGGATATTTCGCATTACCATTCCGTTTACTAATTGTTCGCAAATGGTGCCCTCAAAGAAATTAATGTTTTTTTTTAAAATGAACCATCCTATACCCATGGATCTGATGGTGTTACTACTCTTCTTGTACGGTAATACGAGTATATTAATCAATTTCACGCAATTTAAGGTAATGTATGAGGGGGACATAGTCGCGCCCATAACACACTTCTATCAGTACATTTCTTCAGTGGTTAAAAATGTTACCTGTTGTAATGAAGGAATCATGTAGCATTTTATAATCCATGGGCGACAACTCCAACGGTTTCCTACAGAACCGCTTCGAGAGCACACCCGCTACCCTATTTGCGAATTTATAATTTATATTTGCGAACGAAATTTACCGTAGGATAATAATTATGAATAAACACCCACGAGTTAGCTTTTTAATCAAATCCTGGCGGCCATTTTTAATTTCATCAATTATTATCTTGCGTTCCGCGGGATTTCCCGCCTAAATTCTAAATTAAATACGCTCGGTTTGGCGAACAAAATGGGGGATTAATTCTACATGGCCGCAAAGGATTGCCCAAACATTAATAATTAATAATAAATAACAACTCATAAAACATTAATAAGGATCACGTTCAAAAAACCTTATCTTCTCCCAACGGAAAACATACTTATTACTAATTTATTTATTTATTTATTGTAAGAAACAAACAGCAGTTTTTATACAGGATGAGTTATACAAGAGGTTAAACATGAGGTAAGCCAAAACAGTTTCTTATGCTAAAGTTGGTTATTATGATATAATATACAATTGTAATTGGTAATAACCATTAAATGAAAATGAAAATAACAACAAAAAAAATAAGTATATTAGAAGGAAGAAGGAATAGGAAAGGGCAAGAGGCAGAGGAAGGTGGGATGGGGACAGGAGATGCTCATGCTGTACCTTTTCTATAGTTGTGCATTAATTTAATTAACTTTTGTGGTCGTACGCTTGACTTCGTTTCGGTATTTCACAAGAGTATTATTAAGAATATCGATATTGTTAAATTGCGTGTTATATTGCGCGCATATACAGGGGATTGGAGAATTTTTTCTAAGGTTGGTTCTGCACGCTGGCAAATGAAAAAACAAAAAAAACATACTAGATATCAGGAAGCTGTTCATTAAAAAGATCATACAAATAAACTGCATAAAATCCTCACCATACCACATAACTCACCCAAAAAAACACAATAGCTAAATCGTGTAATCTACTTCTAGTGCCTAAAACTAAATCAACTTTTGCCCAAAAGCACGAATCTTACATCGCACCTCACATTTTCAACACCTTCCTAAAAGAAACCACCTATTGTACCACTAAAAATAACCGAACCTGGTTTTACAAACATTTCAATACATGGTTACTACACAAAAAAGGTTACACCAAGTTATTAGTAATCTCATCTTAGTCTTTAATCCTCACTCTTTATTTACATATATGTGTTGGTTACTTATAGAAATTTTATCTTAATTATTAATACTGCTTTTCTTTTACGAATGCTTATATTATTATTACCTCATATATATATTATTTTATCGAAATCTTATAGTTCTTTATTTAGACTCTAGCATTACTATGTGTATTCATTTTGTTGATATTTTATAGTTCTAGATTTAGATGCTAGCATTACCACGTGTATCTGATGAATTTTTGGTTTTATGGAAATATGTTAATTCCTTGATAACTGTACTTCAACTCCCAATAATTCTTATTTGATTATATGTATTTATGTTTTAATATGTATCTATGTGTTCGATTATGTACACGTATGCGAATACCTGTGTGTATGTATGTGCGCATATGCGTGTATGTGTGTATGTACATATATATATATATATATATATATATATTTTTTTTTACAGTGAATACTGGATACTGGAGCCAGTGAGACTACGGCATCCCCAATTGGGGTATGTTGTGAGGCTGAGGGTAGTGGGGAGGGGAAGGAGGTGAGGAAGAGGAAGGTTGGGAAGTACCTGGCTATTCAGATCTGGTCACCAAATACGGCTAAGGCCATTTTCAAGCAACGTTTCAATTCTGAATGGTGGTCTTACACCAGGGCGATACTGATAGTATCTTCCACTCTGGAACATGCCGCAAATATACTATATATTATTTTAAATGAATAAATTGTGAAATAACACAAATTAATCAAAATAAAATTTATTTGCGCATGCCGGGTTCGAACCCGCGACCTCCGGATTGTGAGTCAAGAGTCTTACCCACTGGACTACGGAGGTCGTCATATATGTGTGAATGTTTGTACATATATGTAAATATATGTGTGTGAGTTTATGTATATATATGTACCCGCCTCGGAACAGACTTAGTCTAGTGAGGCGGGCTACTAACTTGTTTGTAAAAGATATTATTATTACAATAAACGCCCGGGTTGCCGGCATTAAATAAAAAAAAATTAAAAAATTTCGAATATTATCGAGATTAAAATGTTTGAGGTCAGGGCGGTCAGAAAAATAAATTGATACATCCCAATTCATAACACATCCCAATTGGGGTCGCCATAGTCTCACTTACTCCAGATGGGAGCAATTGGGACTTTTGTGCGATATTGACATAAAATTAAAATGTATTTTCGGATGAAACAGTATTATCGTTTTAAAGGTAGATCTTTGTTTGAACTTCTCCACTAATTTTGCTGAAACCACCATTCGTCAAAGATATTTTAAATACATAGCTTGCAAATTGTACAATACACTTCCAGCTTCGATTAGACAAACAGAATCAATGACCAAATTCAAACAAGAAAAAAAAGATTTTTTTTTACAGCTCCACACATGAGGCCCTGAGGAAAATACTTTCCCTCAGGGCCTATGTCATCTTTGGGGACGCTGTAGGTTTTTTTAAGGAAAGGAAGCAGAGGAGAGAGGAGAGGGAAAGAAAAGGGTGGGTAGGAATCTGGGGTTCAGTGTGACCTGGTCATCCGCCTCCAAGACCTAATAGACAAACCTCACCCCATGAACCCGGGCACCCCTGCTAAATCACCAAACGTAGCGAACCACTTGGGTTGGCCTAGTGCAGAGGTGTTGGTTATCCAATCCCGGGGCGACGGTACCCATTCCCGCCTCCCAAATTGAGAAAATTACAAGCATAGAAGGTCACACTGTTGCAAACATTTGTAAAATAAATAGCAATGGTTGAGGGAGGCCTTTTGACGTTACCATCCAGACTCTCTTGACTCATCGCCTTGCACCGCAGTCGGAGGGATGGATTAACACATCCGTCACTCCTGGACACACTGACCTCCAGATTCCTAGATACCCCTCATACCTTTTTCCTTCTCAATACATCCCATCCTCCCCTTCCCTAAAAAGACTCCCCATACAGCATCCCCAAATATGACATAGGCCCTGAGGGAAATTATTTCGTCAGTTTTTTTTTTTTTACATGAATACCGCACAAGAGTCCCAACTGCTCCCGTGTGGAGCCAGTGGGACTATGGCATCCCCAATTGGGGTATGTTGTGAGGCTGAAGGTAGTGGGGGAGGGGAAGGAGACAGGGGAGAGGAAGATGTGGAAGTACCTGGCTATTCAGATCTGATCACCAAACACGGCAGAAGCCGTTTCAAGCAACGTTTCAATTCTGAATGGTGGTCTTACACCAGGGCGATACTGAGAGTATCTTCCACTCTGGAACGTGCCGCAAATATACTATATATTATTTTAAATGAATAACTTGTGAAATACACAAATTAATCAAATAAAATTTATTTGCCACGCCGGGATTCGATCCCGCGACCTTCGGAATGCTAGTCAAGCGCCTTACCGCTGCACTACGCCAATAGAGCTTATGTAGAAGAAAGATATATCTTAGTGAGATGGACATCGAAAAATCGCATGAAAATAAACTTTATACATATATGAATGAAGAAAAATCCACGAATAATTTGAGACGTTTCGTCTAAAAAGAGGCATTGCCTAGTGAGAAAAGTAACAAAATGAAATAAATAATTAGGGAAAGTACCCATACCACGTGACCCACTTTTTGGTATTTTTAACCCCCCCCCTCCTCCCTCCCGGTGACCACGTGTAGTATATTCCAAGACCCCCCCCTCCCCCTACAGTTTTCACGTAGTAAATCATAAATATGGTTTTGAATCATTTCTTGCAAACAAAAAGTAAAAAAAAAATTATTTGGCTTATATTTGTATTTATTAATACGGCGCTTGCTGCGTGACGGCAAGAGTGCATGCATTACAAGTGGAAAAAATATTAAAAAGTCAATGGAAAAAGTATAAAAAGATTTCTAGATTAACTATGTGATTAAAACCTAAGCCCCCCCCCCATTATGACCAAGCGTGGTATTTTGAAAATCCCCCCACCCCCTAAACAGGTCACGTAGTACGGGTACGTTCCCTAATATAAAAATTAATTTTATAAAAGTTCGACTGGTTGGCATTTAATTTTTTTCAAGTAACAGTGAACTTCTACATAAAAAAATCTGTCCTAACCGCTCTATAGTGCTCAACAAATGACAGAATACAACCTTCGAAGATGTTAAAAAAATAGCTTGGATAAAAATGGGTTGGTCATATTGAAAGAAGCCTAAGGGTTTGAAGGCGTTTGTGTCATGTATCACGATGTACCCGTTTTGGACACTTTAACGTTTAGGAAAATATCGCAATGCCATATTGGTAAGCCGACACTACGAGGCCGGGGGGTGGGTAATGTTTATGCGATATGTGACAGGCAAGCTAATATAAATATTGGAGAAAGTAGGTCGAGGGGTATGGCTAGCGGAAAGTTTATAGTGTTATGGGGTAGTTCAGGGGCAGAGTATTTATACGAGGAAAATTCCCTTCTTAGGCAAGATTTTTTTTTTACATGTGGAGCGTAAAAGCTTCCTAGTTGATGGAGTCAACGCGATGTCGGATAAGGTAAAAAAAAACTACTATTTATGTCTCCAGAGTTTTTAAATCATGCTTTTTGAACAATTTTATTTGGATTTTTATTAGAACAACACTCTCTTTTTATAACTTTTGAAGGTTATTCCCATCAATTTAACATATCATTGAAGAAGAAGATAACACTAATACGGTTCCGGGTTTGAGTCCCAGTTGCGACCGTTTTCTTTTTATTTTTCTGTGTCTTGTTCTCTTTCATATTTTCGTTTAGATTATTAGTGTTATCTTCTTTCTCACACACTTTCTTTCTTACAACTCATCCAGTTCAACATCCCTTCCCGTAGACTCCGAAATAATGAATTGATGTTCCTCAATCAACATTCTACTAATTATGAATATCATTCTCCTTTATTCAGAATGTCGAAACTTGTCTACGCAAATCAAAGCTTTGATTTTTTTGGTGTAAGCCTAAATGACTTTCGGCAGTCTATACGTCATGTGATCTTGTTAAAGTCTTTTTAAATCTATCTTCAAGCTATTTGTATGTGTACTTTTAAATCATACTAGCTGGTTCCCGGCATGCGTTGCTAAGCCATTTAATAAAGTTTCCCTCCCAGGTTTCCCGCATTCCATACATTCAGTTTTCAAACAGCTCGCGTGCCACCTATTTTTTTTATACAAATTTCATAACGCCAGAGCAAACTTGTACACACATTGACTCCAGATTTCTAACCACCCCTCATACCTTTTTCCTTCCTCTTCCTTGCCTTTTTTTCCTCTCCATACCTGTGAACTTCCTCTCCATTATTTACCTAAAAAGGTAAACCACACAGCATCTCCAAAGATGACTGTATTGTATTAAAAAAGCTTCGAAGTGATGCCGTCAGATGCCAGCAGGTAAAGTGCTTCTATCGATGGTCGACAGAGGTACCCAAATAGGCGGGGGCCAGCGAGACTGTCTCTAGCCAGCCTATCGACCAGATTCAATTAGCCACTAGTAAAGATAGGTCTAGTATAGGTCGTGTAAATACGTTAACTCATAATGAAAGAGTTTGTTATCAAGAACTCCCACAGAATTAATGGTATTTGAATGTAAATATTCCCAAACATTACAATGACTCAGGCCCTGATGGAGATTTTTTTCAATACCCCATCTGTGGATCTACGGTAAAAAGAAGAAAGCTCTTTAATCTAAAATCTGAATTAAAACTCCCTTTCACTTGCATTTATTGACATAACAGCTGAAAAATATTGCTTAATAGGAAATAATAAATTTTCTGATTGAATATTCATAAGTAAAGTCGATCACGGAATATTCACGCAATAAATAACTTCGAGACTTTATTGAATGTAAATCAGTTTCAAATCCCTTTTCAAATGCTCGTTTTGTTTTCAAATAAATCATTCAGGCTGTAAAATAATTTACACACTATTGCCATTTGAGCCGTAAGGGGCCTTTTGTTCAGTGGTCTGGATTAATTTATTGTTAATTCAAATATAATAAAATAAAACATTTGAGCCTATTCTTGTTAATGATTAAACCTTTATTGAAAGGGAAAGATAAGTAGGTACTTTGGTTAAAGGAGATATTAAAAAGTTTTTCCAATTAAAAAAATATTTTTCCACGGGGCACGTTCTTGAATACCCTTTTCAATAATTTTAAGTACATCGTATTGCCCTTCAATTCTAGTGCCGTTTCTGATCGGATGTTATTTAACATCACGGCAATTTTCACAGTGCAGACTGATGCCCGGAACAACTCAATTGAGTTGAATTTGTTTCGAAGTCATGCGGGGCGGCATATTTAGTATGGAGCCGAGGAAACAAATCTATAACATTTGACGTGCAAGCAATTTGGCAAAAAGTATGGATTTCTTAATATCAACCATATTAAATAATAAATATTTTTAGAAGTGAAACTTTTTTAGCCCCGTTAGAGTGATTTGAAATTCGGATGAAACAAAAATGACGCAATACGGCACCTGCGAAGCATCAAAGTGCATTCCAGGCTTCTATTGGTTGAGATGTAAAACGGAAATGACGATAGGTCTGCGCTCATTGGCCGCTTTGTTTTTTTATGGGTCATCGGAATATAATGCGTAAACTCGCGCCTCGCCGATCCCGTCCCATAGCGCAGCGGTATAGTTGCAAATCTCAGCGGCCAAAGAAATCCAGCGGACGTAGGTTCGAATCCTACGAAATCCAAAAAAAATAAACATTTTTGTTTTTTTAAATCAATATCCAATCTTCAAACCACTTTAAAATAAACAGGCAGAAGAAAGCGACATCTAGCGACTTTCTAGTTTCACTTCTATCGCGTGTAAATTACACACTCTAATTTTTTTAAATAATGATAATTCATTGCATAAGGTTCTAAATGCATTTCCCATTGCCATTCCAAGACGCAGCCACGTTCTAATTAAATATTTGACTTTAAAATATGTTAATCTGAAATACTTTACACTAGATTGAACCTCAACAGAGAAATCGGTTAATAGATTATTAGAAATCGTCTTGGAAGACGTTGAAACCTCAGAACATGATAAGGCAAAGTTAGAACTAGAAGTTAGAACTATCCAACTAAATCGACGAACGAATAATCACACTGCATCTTAAAAAACGATTAACTTTCGGATCCAACCAAAATCGCAATTGCTAAAGGTTCAACGTGATGACAGAACCTTGTAAAATAAATGAATGCATTAAAAACTTATGTTGAAACTCCGTCATACATGGATTATATTATATCATACGGAAATACAACACAGATTAATCTGAAAAATATTTTTTGTCACGACCGATGTCGAGACACGAGAGAGATGTGGACTGTAAATCTAAATTTTGCGAGAACAAGACAATTGACTGCGTTTTCAATTCAATCACAGGAAATGGCAAATGGAAGGATAAGTCCCTACGTTTTGATGGGTTCATCCCCTGTTTCTGGACCGATCTTGATGATGGCTGCACTTCAATTCAGTAACGGCACAACTTGGTCACGATTACCGACACTTTTGGGTTCATTAATTAGTATTTTATGATTAATTAGCGAGATTTCAATGGCGAGATGTGACCGATATCACTGCGATTTTTTTACTCATACCAGTAGGTAATTTTAAATTTTGGTGGCAATATTGTAGATGGGTTCCACGTAGGTATGAAAACATCTTCTTCTTTTCCTAATAAGTAGGGACTATCAAGAAAAGGAGGAAGACAAAGGTATAAATAAAAAAGTCAGTTAGACCCCTGTATAAATAAGGTATTATGAAGTATTTATACATAAATAAAAATAACTGCTTATAGGTATTGTGGTGTAAGGTCAATCTCTATCTTGACGGGGTTCATTATTTATAATTCTCTGAAATCATTTTACTTATAATACGAGAAAACAAATTGCTTTTATAAAAAAACACGATGACGTCCGTCACCCACGCAAGCGACAACAGGAGGGGAAGCTCCGAACATAAATCCTTGTTTTATATTACCTACTAACCTTTCCTTAATTAATATAGATATAACAAAGGTACGATGGAAACTGTCATGTCCTAACCATACAAAATCCTGGTCATAACGATCAAAGTAAATTAGTCTTCATGAATGGTTATTTATAAGCAGCTGAACTAGCTTTACTACTCGGCTCATTCAATAACTCGTGTAGGAAGTGACGTAAGGAGTTAAAAATACTTTGGTTGATCTGGAAACTTCTAACAGGAAAAGCTTTGAGAGTTTTCTGCTACAGTTTTCAGTCGTACAAACAGATTTTCTTCTCAACAGTTAAAATAAATATTAGTTGGGAATTTTTCCATCTTTAATTTTCTAACAAGCATTGGTAACTTGTTGCTTTCAATGGAAACTTGGAAGGATCGTACGTTGGGTGGAAAATTGTGCAAATAATAAACTTTTGCAGTTATAGAGCTTTTACTTGGAAAAAATATGTGCAAAATCATAAAAGAATGTGAAAAAATAGATACTGCATAATATTTCTTTGTAAATTTTTAAATACTTTTTATGTCGAAGATAAAGTTGCCAAGCAATATTGTTTGTGGAATTCAATGGTCGAAGCAACTTTATTAATCCTGAAAAATAATTTATTTTTGGGCCTTGAGGTTTTGAAACATCAATTTATCTGACAAAAAATATGATGAAATATCACATGTGAACGCTATACCTTTTAATATCATGTATCTGCCAAAGACAAGTATTAAAACTACGTCTGGTAAAATAAAAGAGATTTATACGTTATGAATGTTTTAACAACCAACTTTATCTGAAATGTCTTTTTGGTTTTGTGTTAAAGAACCTACAAATTATGATAAAATACTTTATTCGTATGCTTTCGAAATCTTTTCACCTTAACTCTTGCAGTGGGCACCATCAAAGATACGAATATTTTGGCGAAATGCCTATGGTTAAAAATATAAAAATCATATTTAACAATTCATTACAAAATATACTTATAATTTTAATTTGTCTGGCGCCATCTCCAATCGAGGGTAGGATATTATCAGGGTAATTTTCACCCTGAATTCCGTATGCTGAAAATTGTCCTGACGTCCGGAATAACTCTACAAAACTTCAATCCAGCAGTTAGGTAGTTTTGAAGCCATGAACTGCGACGTCTACCACTGCAAAGTCTTCATCAACCATCCCCTGAATTATCAATTGAAATGTGGCGTCACTTACGGACGACAGTTGGAATTATAATGCCGTCAGATGGCGGCCGCAGCTTGGAAAAATAAGCACAGGTCACCCACATGGTGAAGAAAATTGCAGGCTTCGAATGAGTAAAAAGGCACATGAAGTTTAAAAAATGTATTCTGTCAGTACTTCATAATTATAAACACGACCAAGGTATCATCATTTTATTTTTATAGGCCTTATTGTCACATTTTCAGGTTCGTGCGAAGCAGACGTCGTGAATAAATTAACGGCTGACACAATCTGAGTAAATTCAATGCCTTCGTATTTTGATTGGAATTTGAACGTAAACATTGAATCGTGGGATTCATTGCTACCTGGTGGCAGATTACTTTGGCAGGTTTTTCCTTGACGCTTACAGACAGGTTTCATCTGAGTGTTGGCGGTGAGCAGGGAGGGAGGGGGCGATGGCGGGTCGATATCTGATCACGTGGCCTGCCCGGGCCTCGGCTCCTCCCGCCGGTTTCCGATCTCTTCCGAACTCTCCCGAAAGCTGTCGAACGCGGCCGAGTTCTGCTACCCCCAACCCGTTTTCCGAGCTTTTCCGACGACGCACGAAGACGGCAGAGCGAGCCACCGATCCTGACCAAATGATTATAGACTGGTTGATGTGCAAATAGAATTGGGAATATTGTAAACAACGGCAATGCAATAAATCCATCATTATGCGTGTATTATGGTATCCCGAGATTCACATTAACAGTGAAAAAAAATTTATCAATCTTATTGTGATAAAAATGTATCGGTTTTGTCGATTCAATATTTCGTTTTAAAAATTAACCAATCTCAAACAAAAAAACGAAAAATCACACATGTAGCAAACACTTTGAGGGAAGACATAATTATAATAAACACAATAATATAATATTTTTGAATGTAGCCATCACTTTGTGGTAATTCATTATAGAAAAATTAAACAATACAACTTTGCATAAACCACTTACATAATGCGTAAATCCTACCGGTTTAGGAACAAACGAAGTATATGCTTCATATTAATCATAAAGGAAAACATTTGGATAACTTAGAAGCCTTGAAAATTAAAAAATCCCTTAAAAATAATGAATCTACTTATTATCAATAAAAAAAAAAATTATCTTATAGCCCAATCATGGATTTGTTCCCCTACCCACCCACTCTACATTAATACCTACCCACCCAATCTACATTCATAACTAGCAACGGCTCCACCCCTACCATAATAAAACATTGTTCGAAACTGTCAAATTAGTATAACCTTACCCTGAAGAAGGAACGTTTGTTCCGAAACCGGTAGGATTTACGCATTATATAAGTGGTTTATACAAAGTTGTATTGTTTCATTTTTCTACAATAATATAAATTTGTTTCAATTCCACTTAATTTTTTCTTTATCCAACCGGTTTCGGTTCAACCAGAATCTTCCTCAGTTTTATTCACCCCCGAGGAAGGTTCAGGATGAACCAAAACCGGTTGGATTAAGAAATAATAAAGTGAAATTGAAACAAAGTTATATTTATTGTGTTTATTATACAAAATAAAACAGAAAAGACAGAAAAGGTTGAGTCGTATCTGGGAATCGAACCCAGGTTGTCCCTTTTGCGTTAAATTCCACTGTGATTAAATACATTTTTAAACCGTATTCGTAATCAAAAGCCTTAATCCTTGACCACGGAGGCCGTTATCACCAAAGTCAACTGAAATATTGCGATGAGAACAAATAAATTATGTTTGTACTAACGGAATTCCACCGAAAGGTGTTTTGGAGAACTCACGACGTTGATTCCGTTCGTACCAGTAAATACGTACCGGATTTTGTTGCTTTTATTCGGGAAGAAAAGAAAAATTACAGATAACTTTACTCGAGAACGAGTCTTTCTGGGCTCGAAATGTCAGTTGTGGAATGATCGTCAGTTTTCTTGTTTTCCTTCTTACATTACCATCTTTGTAACGACTAAAATCAAATACTTTCTAAAAAAATCCCTTTAACACTATATACACGGATGAAAAAATACCATTATTATTTTTAATTTATAAACTAACGTTTAGACAAGATTTTTTATGCATAGCACAAAGGGTAACAATTATTATAAGCAATAATTATCAGCTGACAGGCAATCAGAAGGACACGGGTTCAAGTCCCGTTGGCGGCAAGTATCTTTTCTCGGAAGATTTTTCAATGTTGATGAGTATTTCAGGCTGATAATTATTGCTTATAATAATTGTTACCCTTTGTGCTATGCATAAAAAATCTTGTCTAAACGTTAGTTTATAAATTAAAAATAATAATTAATATTTGACAAGTTTAAGTATTTCCCCAATAAATGTAGTCATAATTTGTCTCGACGCCACCTAGCGAGGGATTTAACACTTACAATGTCTCTCTCACAAAAATAAAGTTGGTTGTTTTCAGGTGGAAAAAATATAATAAGCAGTAATTGTTGAATGAAACACTAGTATATATTGAATTATTTGGCGGGTATTTGATAAGCCCCCATAGCTCAGTGGTCAAGAGCAGCTGACCGGCAATCAGAAGGACACGGGTTCAAGTCCCTTTGACGGCAAGTATCTTTTCTCGGAAGATTTTTCAATGTTGATGAGTGTTTCAGGCTGATAATTATTGCTTATAATAAAAAAAATACCATATTACCAAATCAAAAGCACTGAAAAAATAATAAAAAGATTCGAAGGAAAATTGTTTGATTAATTAAGAAAATGCTTTTAAGCTTTATCGAGATTTTTTATAGACTCGCAATATACATTCTTCAATATCGCAATCTTTGAAACGAATATCTTCGAACTCTATAAAAAGGTTTCGAAAACACTTTGAAGGAAACTGAAAGCTTTTCAGTGCTGGAAATGTTTTGAATCTGTAAGTCGTTTAGCTCTAAATAAACTCATTCACCCGGAAAATTGTATGCGTCAAATCGAGAAAAATCTTGAGAAGCCTTAATCTAAGGCTTTCATGAATATAAACACCTCCGAGTTAGCGAGAACATACCAAGAATGCGTTCATTTACGTTAGCAACAAGTTTTACGCTCGAATTTTTTCAATATGTTTCCTCTCAAACGAAATTGCCTTTGTTGAGAAAGAAAAACTTTTTACGGAGATGAAAATAGAGGGTGTTTCACGCACGTCACATTCTGTTCCCCTGCTTTTATTTTTATAACTGTTATGGTTTTGGTGCGACGAGTAAAGCCCCCGTAAAGGACGGCTCTTTACGGGCAGGAAAATCCTAATATTCCTTCTGTGACAGTTTTTTGAACATACGAGCGTGTGAACTAACCGTAAATTTTGAAAAATTGTCCATTAGTGCTCTAACAATAAAAAGTAAACAAATTTGATATCATTTGTATGATTCCGGGTATACTATCTTCTCCAAAAATTATTGTTTTGATTTAAAAGATACAGTTTTTTTATTGAATATGATTTGAGGTTTTCACGGCCAAAAGTATTGTCAAATACTACTTACTACAAAAGTGATTTATATTTGGGTTATTATGCAATTTCCCGCTACCTTCATCTTTAGGCTAAATAAGGCGGTAGCACAACACGGCATGAAAACCCAAAAATAAATTTCATTTAAAGTTTTTTTAAAATTATTTATTTACATTTTTGTTCGTTGAATTTCATGTTTTAAATGATTTTTTTAAATAACTAACCATCACGCTGTTTCCCCGCAGGGGTAAGCAGAGAGGACGGACGGCCAAACAACTCGGTCTTGGCACACACTCTATGCCTCACTCACATTCATACTCTTCTATTATTCTGACTTTTGACATGGCCCGACTTAAGTATTTGATTCACTTGATCGTGCCATGTAGGACGGCCGGCGTGGTCCAGTAGTAAGGCTCTTGACTCGCACTCCGAAGGTCGCGGGCTCGAATCCCGGCGTGGCAAATATATTTTATTTGATTAATTTGTGTTATTTCACAATTTATTCATTTAAAATAATATAAAGTATATTTGCGGCTCGTTCCAGAGTGGAAGATACTCTCAGTATCGCCCTGGTGTAAGACCACCATTCAGAATTGAAACGTTGCTTGAAATGGCTTCTACCGTGTTTGGTGACCAGATTTGAATAGCCGGGCACTTCCCCACCTTCCTCTTCCCTATCTCCTTCCCATCCTCACTGCCTTCAGCCTCACAACATACCCCAATTGGGGATGCCATAGTCCCACTGGCTCCAGACGGGAGCAGTTGGGACTCTTGTGCGGTAGTTATGTAAGAAAAAATGTTTTCCTCGGTTTTCCCCGACTTCTACCATTCTTCATAAGACAACTTTCTTCATTCCTTTGCTCACATGCCCAAACCATCTGAGGGTCCTTTACTTAATCTTACATTATTTGCAGATCTCCACATTTCTCACACGATCATACATGGTTTTACCACACACACGCCTCAGGGATCTCATTTCAACAGCATTCAGTTTACTTTCATCCTTCCTCTGCCAGTTCAATGCTTTCAATGCCTTCAATATACTGTCATACATCAGGTAGGTACCAGGACACAATTAAAATTTTTAAAATCTTGAACTTTAGGAATATTGGTGCACACGTAATAGTTTTAAAGTTTAAAAAAGAGTAATTAATTATATTCACTGTAATAGAAATTTCATTCCGCTTGTGCTAGAACATCTGTTCTGCCATGTGGTATCTTGAACAAGTCATAGTGATGACAACGGCTGAAGTTTTTGTGTTGCGACTAACAAAAGAAAAAAGTAATTTTCCTTTTGGTACATAACTAAAGGTCGATTTGACCTCGAAGGCACTTTTGAAGCAATCGTTAATTTTCTACAAAAATGGGTAATATTTATTTTTAAGTAGCCAAAAGCTTTTATTTTATATATCTTACACGAAAAATGTTTTTAAAATATCTAATCGCTAAAAACCGTCATCAGCATGAAAGCATGTGTCATCTTTATTTTTCTAGTTTTTGACAATTATAAGAATGTTACACAAAGTATTTAGTACAAAGTTCACTCCTTTGACATGTCCAAAAGAGGTTTTAATACCACGAACTTCTGAGTCAGTTACCTATTCCTTTTATTTTCTTGCTTTATCGTTCAACCTTTGTGTGTGCTAACTATATCTATGTCTCCCTTAAACCATTGTAATTAAATTTATTTATTTTCCTTTGTATTCCTTTCGAATCATTCGTATATAATTATTCGTAATCCTACGTGAATACATCACATTTCTACGACTTTGAGTCTACTAATGTTCTCTTTCTGCCAATCACACGCCTCCCTACCACACAATCAGCCTTCCCTTGCGGGCTGACAACATAACGTAACCTTGCTTAACCTAACCTCACCTAAACTCACATAACCTAACCTAACCTTTATCTCACTTGACACATCGAGCACGGGCGGGCATTGACTTTGATAGCGGAATTTTCCCAGTGGGCCACTGATAGAAAATTCCAATATTGTGGAGGCCACAAGCCTTACTTTTAAGTTTTACTTTTTCTTACTTCAAATTTTGCTTCAACCTTTATGTATTCCTGGCTAAATCTTCTAAGAGGCAAAAAATACGTGGATTTAAGCCCCTAAAACTATGCGCTCCATTAAAAATTCGTTGTTTATACATTATTTACAATCAGCGAAGGTACATACTGTGCGCCATATCATTCAAGTGCTTACGGAATCTAATATCTACTCCTTTTATGTAAAAACACTAACTACTAACCAACTAACTAACCATCACGCCCTTTCCCCGCAGGGGTTGGCAGAGAGGACGGACTGACACATTCCTTGCCTCGTTTACATTCGTACAACGTCTCATACATGCTCTTCTATTATTCTGACGCTTGTAATGGTCCGCCACCTCTGGCTTTGACACCAATTGTGATGAACCCTACCTAATTGATACACTTTTCTAAGCTTCTACCTCGTAGTTCAAATCTCGTAGCTACGTTCATAATTCTACCCTTATGTCCTACTGATCACACCCCTAGGTATGATGGCCTAACTTAACCCCCCCCCCTTTTTCGATTTGTTTTTACCTCAGGCTCGTGATTTTCTAACCCCTATACTTTATAATCTAGCTGAACCTACCCTATTTTCTCAAATCCCTGCGATTTTCTCGCAGTAAACAAGATTTAAGATTTTTTTGTTCACATTATTTCTATATTCTTCGTTGTGTATTTTTTTGTTTTAGAATTTACATCTGTTTGCATACTTAATATGCACACATATGTAGAGAAGATAATGTATTACGTGTGGTAACCCCTAGATTCTTTTAGAGAAAGTGTGAGAATTTTCCGATCTATTTAGTTATTATTATTTTAGTATATTAAACCGAGTTTGATAAACTAGCCTCACCCTTAAACCTCGTGTCTACTTGATTTTCGTAGGAATTTTGTTTGTTTATTTAATTCTTCCTATCACCGCTGATGCGTTGATAACATAAACCAACAGTTAATAAATTAAACATTTCAAGAAAGAAAACCTTACCTTTGTAGGATGGTCGTATTTGAAGGTCCAGTTTTATCACTCGAAGTCCTTGTCTGCAACTTCCCCTAACATAGTGTTTAGTATTCATGGTTAGTATTAGCAAAATTGTAGAAAAGTAGGAATGGATGGACATGGATGGATATGGGGATAATATGTTTGCTGAAAAGTCGGCTCCTCCGCTAACCAAGTGAAAACCGATGAACAACAATTACAAACCGGATTCTCCCCAGTACGTTTGCTAGGCTTGTCCTTAGATCCGAGTTTTACCCTCTTCAACGGGCGTCTCATGCTATGAAAGGGGCCCTTCACGCCAGCAGGGGGAATACCTAGTCTTCATGCCGTTTTTCTGTCTTACTCCGACTTCCGTCTCCTCCGGATTGAATTTAACTCTACTGAGTCTAGAAGGGGTATTTCATGTCTTCCCTTATCATGCCTCTATCCGTTGAATGTGGCGTAAGCTTGTGACGGGCAGATCCATCCTCCCGCGTGACCGACCCAGCGTTACACTCCACCTCTGACTAGCTGACATAAAACGCACCTCGTGAGCCTTATGTTTGCTTTCAGGTTCGACAAGGACATACGGTATGCAAATAACCTGCAGCTTTAATGCCGCGTCAGCGTACTGTCCGCATACGTCCTTCCTCTTCCCCGTATGCCCACCTCGACAATACCGCCACAAGATCAAAGCTCTCCGACCAGAAAGGTTGACACTTACATTTCCGGATAGCCCATACTCACATACAGAAGCCTTGAAGTCTAGATACGTGTGCAAATTCGGATTTAGGACTGTATGAGTATTTGAACACCAGTGTTTTTTAAATGAGGTCACTAGTTCCTCGTGTGTTAGGTATTTAGGATTGAGGATGATTATGGATTCCTGGATACCTACTTCCTATAAGAGAAATTTATAAAATGAGATAAATCATGTTGTCATTGAATCAATGACCTCCTGAATAATAATGATGAGCTCTTTTGAGTTTGAAGCTAATCGCGGTACTTTACTTTGCGAAATTTTTGCATGCTGTAACAATGCTACCTATTGGCGATCGCTCTAGTATAATCAAGTTGTTTAAAATTGGGTGAATTAACGCCGATATTGTTTTCACGTATTGGGCGAAGTTTCCGTCATAAGCTATAATTGATAAACCTGCCCCTTGACATTTATGCTATTTTTCCCTCATCTTATAATAATAATTATAAGATGAGGGAAAAATATTGTATTTAATTTGTAATTTTAAAATATGGAATTTATTGTATTGCACTTCCCCTGCATACACTCTGGAATAAATTATTATTATTGTAATTATTATTATACAAATATGCCAATGTACCTAAAATTGATTGAGAAGCGCATTTCTATCACACCGAGTAATACCTAATTACATTGCGCCAATAGTTAATTAACTCCGATGAACGAATGAACGATAAGGGATAGGTACATCATTTTTTATGGTTTATTTGTTTACACTTCACACAGACGACCTACGGTATACTGACCTACTTTGGAGATTGTTTATTTCTACGGTCATTGTCCTTTTGAAACACGATTCATTGTTTAACTTATTCATTTATATTTTATTTGTCCTAGTTTTTACCCAAACATTGGTCGTTTAAGAAGGTACTTTGCTAACCTAAGAGGTATCTGGATGACCTAGTTTCAACTAAGGTATAATTTGCTTGGCCTAGTTTTGAGAAATATAGGTATTTTGGTTACGAATCAAACTGATATCTTATGTCGCCATATCCTTATGCGCTCTTAAATAAACAATAGACCTACCTAACTAAAACAAGTACTTGTATGACCTAATTTTTAAATAGGTATTTCGTGTTTGACCTGATTTTAAGACGCAAGATTACTTCCGCATACGAAATATAGAATAAGGGGATTCCTCAATAGTCATTCATTACGTTCTACGCGCCTCGATTCGTTTTATATGAGCTATAATAAATTAGCGTATTTCTAATGCAGGTATTTCCTATTTGACCTACTTTCGAGCAAGTGGGAATTGTTATCAGTGTGTTAGTGACAAAACTTTAAAACTCCGATTGATTTTTTGGTGATGCCGCCCGTTCTCTGTCTCTGAAAATAATTAATAATTGGTTAAATCTTACCAGCCTCGATCGATTACAATTTTTCAAGTCGGGAATCTTATGACAACGACATTGTGATCGAGGCTTCCCTCTTTTGTTTCCTAGCTAACGGATTCCTATCGTCCTTTTTGAGAAATGACTCTGATGACGGGAAAAACTCTTCAAATATCTGTCTATTTAAGGTTCACTTCGGTATTTCACTTAGTTTCTCAACCTCGTACTAACTATTGTTTTTATTTCATTCGATTCGAAAAATGATTTATCAAATTGCAATTCAGATGTTTTAATTTTAAAATCCGGAATTAGGTAAATTATTATTTATTCTGAATATTTTAATATCACTTTAAATTAATAACCGTAGATACGCACGTTTTCTAAGTGTTCGAATTATTATCACTTTTGTTTATTGTAATTAGTTATTTAAATCACAATGAAATTTTAAGGCATCTTATTGTCGTAACACCATGAATCGAGCAATTTGTTATTGTTATTAATTTCACCGATATTAAGTAATTTAAAGTAAAATTATAGTTTTAATTATTATATCATCTTTAGTTAGTTTTAAAAATAATCGCGTCATGTGTTTTCTTTTATCCGGTAAACTGTATTTATTTTAAGACACTGTATTTTTGTTAAATATTAGAAAGTCAATAACTATATGTTGTTAAAGAAACACGAATATTATTAAATTCCTATTTACTGATTTTAAACACTTTCAATATAAAACAAAACACCCGAACTTTCACGAAGTATTATTTTTAAGCACTTTTTCGGATTTTTTATTCCTCAATTTAAAAGGGAGATTATATACCGAATTTACTCCTTTGCAAACACTTGTAGAAATTTCAACTTTTAATAAAGAGTTATACGTTTGTTCCTGGACCCCGGTCTGTATCCCAACTGCCAACGGACTCTCAACAAAACTCTCAACGAACTCCCCGTTCTTTCTCCAACCATGGCGTTTTAAAGACTTCTTAAAGCTCTCCTTTCGTAGGAAAATGACTTCTGTTCACCCAGACCTTC
Source organism: Limnephilus rhombicus (assembly GCA_929108145.2). NCBI lineage: Eukaryota > Metazoa > Arthropoda > Insecta > Trichoptera > Limnephilidae > Limnephilus > Limnephilus rhombicus. The sequence goes on along the minus strand of OV815279.1, from coordinate 11,446,394 downwards.
ATAGAAAAAAACCCAAATTCGGTTCCTCCGTATACGACCTTTTGTCAAATCTCTGATAATCTCCTATCTCATGTTTTAGACCGAAACCAGCCTAACATCTCTCTCACGTAGGAAATCACATAAATTTTCTCATTGACATGTATTTATTTAAAAATTTTATGTACTTTGGTAATAAGTCATTGTTAATGTGTTTGTAATAAAATTTTATATGAATTCTATAATGTAAACATTACGTTAGAGCAACGTTAATTTTTATTGCCCTTTTTAATCGATAATGGGCCTTGTGTAAATAAAAGGCATGTTCGGATCTTCATTGTTTTTGAAAACCAAATACATGTGTGGTCGACAACCATTTCCTGCGTCCACTTTGTCAGTGACCAAGCTCAATTATGTGATCCTTTCAATGGCACAAATGACATAAAACGACCATTTCTGTTGAATAAAATCATCCGTAATTTGTCCGGTATTGTTACTTGACCCCAGACACTTAACAATACTAATTGTATTTCCTTTGAGATTGCAACATGCCCCAACGAAACCACCATCTTTTTATTAAATTTTCTTCTAAAAATCGTCTTTCTAATATCTCCGCTTCATTTAGAATTGATAACAATAATTTTCCACTGTTTTATGTATATTTTTCATTTTTTTCCTTTCGTCAGACTACGTTGAGCATCTTTTCCTGCGATTTGCTTTAATTGTAGAGTGACCAAAATGTACTGCGGTCTTAGATATATAATTTTCTCAATCTCCTGTTTGTTGTGAATGGTGTTGTCAGAACATTAGTCAGGCTATTATCTTCAGTTTTGAAATTTTCCGAGATTCCACCCGTTTTTTGCCATCATTCCAGGTCGGTTTTAATTAAATCGTCCCCCGGGACCATTCATGTTACGTTTTCCGTGCCCTTATCGATGTTATTTATTTTCAACATTCCCGTCTAAGATTTTTTTGTTTCCATTTGAAACTTTTGGCGCCCAAAACCTCCAGTTTTCGATCTCGCCTTATGTAAACACGATCCGGGGTTAATAATCCTTCAACTCTTTGTCTAAAAGTTTGTTTATTATACAGTTCGTTCACCCTACGTTCCTGTGAGAATTTATTCAAGGCCACTCAATCTGATCAAAGTCCACTAACCCTATACACGCCTCTATTTTCTCTGATTGGTTCAGATTATTATTAATCGTTTTGCACAATCTCTCATTGGTAGAATGTCAACTTTCTTTGTTCTCGAGACAATTATGATACGGGGCTTCCCTCGCTTCAGTATTTATACAGATCTCTGTAATAGTTCCCAACTGCTCGGACAGATGTCGCCGAATGTACCGAATTCTCTACATAGTATTAAGGAGAAAAAAAAATTCCTTGTGGGCTTCTCGTAGGTTGAAGGTTAGCATTCATCACAGCCCCCCTATAGTTGTAATTCCAGCGGTAAACACGCCTCCTAGTGTTAATTGATGGAATTAGAACTAAACATAGGTGATCTAATTTTGTACAATTTTCCTTAAAATCTTCCCTTTTTTCTTTTTCTTCTTTTTTTTTTTAAACTTGTTGCGCGCCCCTGCCTTTCACTATTCTATATCGTAGAATCCTGTTCGGTGTTCCTCTGTGCTGAAGCCATTTTTCAATTTACCCTTGTCTACCCAATGACCTATTTGAGTTAACTAACTCATGTCAGTTGCTGTTCCTACCCTTTGTTCTACCCCCCTAAGATTCTTACCCCTATACCTTCCTCCCTATGATTCTTATTTCCACAACTACCCCCTAAGACTCTTCTTCCGTAACCTCCCCCCCTAAGATTCTGCTTCCGTAACCCCTCCCTAAGTTTTCCTTTATTTTTCTCATCCGCAACAATGTATCTAAACCACATTCGAAACAAGTCACCCCCTTTAGAATTCGGATGCGTTTCAATCCATTCCGCTTACTTGCTCTATATTGCAAATCGGAAATAATCCGGTCACCCGAGAAATATTGCCATTCCCCGGTAAGTCTAAACTTCTATTTTATTCAGCCGGTATCCATGTAATAGTGTATCTAAAGGTCCAATCCATCCCTGTTAAATGTTCGAATGCAACGATTTGAAAAGCGCATTTTATGTTTATTTTATGTTTATCCATCCTCCCGCGTGACCGACCCAGCGTTACACTCCACCTCTGACTAGCTGACATAAAACGCACCTCGTGAGCCTTATGTTTGCTTTCAGGTTCGACAAGGACATACGGTATGCAAATAACCTGCAGCTTTAATGCCGCGTCAGCGTACTGTCCGCATACGTCCTTCCTCTTCCCCGTATGCCCACCTCGACAATACCGCCACAAGATCAAAGCTCTCCGACCAGAAAGGTTGACACTTACATTTCCGGATAGCCCATACTCACATACAGAAGCCTTGAAGTCTAGATACGTGTGCAAATTCGGATTTAGGACTGTATGAGTATTTGAACACCAGTGTTTTTTAAATGAGGTCACTAGTTCCTCGTGTGTTAGGTATTTAGGATTGAGGATGATTATGGATTCCTGGATACCTACTTCCTATAAGAGAAATTTATAAAATGAGATAAATCATGTTGTCATTGAATCAATGACCTCCTGAATAATAATGATGAGCTCTTTTGAGTTTGAAGCTAATCGCGGTACTTTACTTTGCGAAATTTTTGCATGCTGTAACAATGCTACCTATTGGCGATCGCTCTAGTATAATCAAGTTGTTTAGAATTGGGTGAATTAACGCCGATATTGTTTTCACGTATTGGGCGAAGTTTCCGTCATAAGCTATAATTGATAAACCTGCCCCTTGACATTTATGCTATTTTTCCCTCATCTTATAATAATAATTATAAGATGAGGGAAAAATATTGTATTTAATTTGTAATTTTAAAATATGGAATTTATTGTATTGCACTTCCCCTGCATACACTCTGGAATAAATTATTATTATTGTTATTATTATTATACAAATATGCCAATGTACCTAAAATTGATTGAGAAGCGCATTTCTATCACACCGAGTAATACCTAATTACATTGCGCCAATAGTTAATTAACTCCGATGAACGAATAAACGATAAGGGATAGGTACATCATTTTTTATGGTTTATTTGTTTACACTTCACACAGACGACCTACGGTATACTGACCTACTTTGGAGATTGTTTATTTCTACGGTCATTGTCCTTTTGAAACACGATTCATTGTTTAACTAATTCATTTATATTTTATTTGTCCTAGTTTTTACCCAAACATTGGTCGTTTAAGTAGGTACTTTGCTAACCTAAGAGGTATCTGGATGACCTAGTTTCAACTAAGGTATAATTTGCTTGGCCTAGTTTTGAGAAATATAGGTATTTTGGTTACGAATCAAACTGATATCTTATGTCGCCATATCCTTATGCGCTCTTAAATAAACAATAGACCTACCTAACTAAAACAAGTACTTGTATGACCTAATTTTTAAATAGGTATTTCATGTTTGACCTGATTTTAAGACGCAAGATTACTTCCGCATACGAAATATAGAATAAGGGGATTCCTCAATAGTCATTCATTACGTTCTACGCGCCTCGATTCGTTTTATATGAGCTATAATAAATTAGCGTATTTCTAATGCAGGTATTTCCTATTTGACCTACTTTCGAGCAAGTGGGAATTGTTATCAGTGTGTTAGTGACAAAATTTTAAAACTCCGATTGATTTTTTGGTGATGCCGCCCGTTCTCTGTCTCTGAAAATAATTAATAATTGGTTAAATCTTACCAGCCTCGATCGATTACAATTTTTCAAGTCGGGAATCTTATGACAACGACATTGTGATCGAGGCTTCCCTCTTTTGTTTCCTAGCTAACGGATTCCTATCGTCCTTTTTGAGAAATGACTCTGATGACGGGAAAAACTCTTCAAATATCTGTCTATTTAAGGTTCACTTCGGTATTTCACTTAGTTTCTCAACCTCGTACTAACTATTGTTTTTATTTCATTCGATTCGAAAAATGATTTATCAAATTGCAATTCAGATGTTTTAATTTTAAAATCCGGAATTAGGTAAATTATTATTTATTCTGAATATTTTAATATCACTTTAAATTAATAACCGTAGATACGCACGTTTTCTAAGTGTTCGAATTATTATCACTTTTGTTTATTGTAATTAGTTATTTAAATCACAGTGAAATTTTAAGGCATCTTATTGTCGTAACACCATGAATCGAGCAATTTGTTATTGTTATTAATTTCACCGATATTAAGTTATTTAAAGTAAAATTATAGTTTTAATTATTATATCATCTTTAGTTAGTTTTAAAAATAATCGCGTCATGTGTTTTCTTTTATCCGGTAAACTGTATTTATTTTAAGATACTGTATTTTTGTTAAATATTAGAAAGTCAATAACTATATGTTGTAAAAGAAACACGAATATTATTAAATTCCTATTTACTGATTTTAAACACTTTCAATATAAAACAAAACACCCGAACTTTCACGAAGTATTATTTTTAAGCACTTTTTCGGATTTTTTATTCCTCAATTTAAAAGGGAGATTATATACAGAATTTACTCCTTTGCAAACACTTGTAGAAATTTCAACTTTTAATAAAGAGTTATACGTTTGTTCCTGGACCCCGGTCTGTATCCCAACTGCCAACGGACTCTCAACAAAACTCTCAACGAACTCCCCGTTCTTTCTCCAACCATGGCGTTTTAAAGACTTCTTAAAGCTCTCCTTTCGTAGGAAAATGACTTCTGTTCACCCAGACCTTCATAGAAAAAAACCCAAATTCGGTTCCTCCGTATACGACCTTTTGTCAAATCTCTGATAATCTCCTATCTCATGTTTTAGACCGAAACCAGCCTAACATCTCTCTCACGTAGGAAATCACATAAATTTTCTCATTGACATGTATTTATTTAAAAATTTTATGTACTTTGGTAATAAGTCATTGTTAATGTGTTTGTAATAAAATTTTATATGAATTCTATAATGTAAACATTACGTTAGAGCAACGTTAATTTTTATTGCCCTTTTTAATCGATAATGGGCCTTGTGTAAATAAAAGGCATGTTCGGATCTTCATTGTTTTTGAAAACCAAATACATGTGTGGTCGACAACCATTTCCTGCGTCCACTTTGTCAGTGACCAAGCTCAATTATGTGATCCTTTCAATGGCACAAATGACATAAAACGACCATTTCTGTTGAATAAAATCATCCGTAATTTGTCCGGTATTGTTACTTGACCCCAGACACTTAACAATACTAATTGTATTTCCTTTGAGATTGCAACATGCCCCAACGAAACCACCATCTTTTTATTAAATTTTCTTCTAAAAATCGTCTTTCTAATATCTCCGCTTCATTTAGAATTGATAACAATAATTTTCCACTGTTTTATGTATATTTTTCATTTTTTTCCTTTCGTCAGACTACGTTGAGCATCTTTTCCTGCGATTTGCTTTAATTGTAGAGTGACCAAAATGTACTGCGGTCTTAGATATATAATTTTCTCAATCTCCTGTTTGTTGTGAATGGTGTTGTCAGAACATTAGTCAGGCTATTATCTTCAGTTTTGAAATTTTCCGAGATTCCACCCGTTTTTTGCCATCATTCCAGGTCGGTTTTAATTAAATCGTCCCCCGGGACCATTCATGTTACGTTTTCCGTGCCCTTATCGATGTTATTTATTTTCAACATTCCCGTCTAAGATTTTTTTGTTTCCATTTGAAACTTTTGGCGCCCAAAACCTCCAGTTTTCGATCTCGCCTTATGTAAACACGATCCGGGGTTAATAATCCTTCAACTCTTTGTCTAAAGGTTTGTTTATTATACAGTTCGTTCACCCTACGTTCCTGTGAGAATTTATTCAAGGCCACTCAATCTGATCAAAGTCCACTAACCCTATACACGCCTCTATTTTCTCTGATTGGTTCAGATTATTATTAATCGTTTTGCACAATCTCTCATTGGTAGAATGTCAACTTTCTTTGTTCTCGAGACAATTATGATACGGGGCTTCCCTCGCTTCAGTATTTATACAGATCTCTGTAATAGTTCCCAACTGCTCGGACAGATATCGCCGAATGTACCGAATTCTCTACATAGTATTAAGGAGAAAAAAAAAATTCCTTGTGGGCTTCTCGTAGGTTGAAGGTTAGCATTCATCACACGCTTGACATGGCCCGACTCAAGTATCTAATTCACTTGGACGTGCCCTGTCTTTCTGGAGCATCCTCGATTTCTTCTACCATTCACATTTGCGTCATATAATCTCCTTACACTCCTTTCCTCGTTCATTCGCTCTGCGTGCCCAAACCATCGGAGCGTCCCTTTCTTAATCTTACACGTTACGCTTACATCAGCCTCGCATTCTTTGCGGATGTCCACGTTTTTCACACGATCTCATTTCTACAGCATTCAGTGTATATTCATCCTTCCTCTGCCAGTATGCGTCACTGCCATACATCAGGGTAGGTTCCAGTACTCCATTATGGACGGCCAGCTTCGTTTCTTTGGACAGTCTTTTGTTGGTGCCAACGGCGTTCAGTCCTCCATTAATAGAGTCACTAAGAAACGATAAGTCTTCATTTAACACCCGATTGAACTATCGTTTGCGAATACATAATTATAGGAAGTAAACACAAAACTTCAGCGCTAACATAATTATATGTTCAAAGATGAAGTTGCAAAACATGAAACCTACCTAAAAAAAATAAAAGTAAAATATTTCAAGAAAAAATAAATAAGCAATTCAAAACACGCTAATTTACAAATTGCGAACAATAATATTCAAATCACATCCGCCAATAACTAAAATCCGTATTTTATTGGTGGTTTGCTGATAAAAAAACTTCTTTTGTCCCAAGCGAATATTGTGAAAGCGTTAGATATATTTTTCACACATTTATTAATCTAGTTAAATCCGCGAGAATGAAGCAGTTCTTTTTCATTCAACCACTTTGCGAAATAGTTTAAACATCAAAGGCTTTTTTGTATCATAGCTTTTCGGAGATTCACAAATAAATGTTGGTTTTCAAACAGATTATTGTTAGCATTATTGTTAATATAACGCCATGGCAAAGAGAAGTATTTGAACTAAAAATATGTACAATAAAAACACAAAAATTTGTTATAGACCAATTTTATTTTATTCACACTCCACTGGTTTCGGAAGCACCATTCTTCCGACAGGAGAATATTCCAATATTATGGCGAGCCACAAAGTTAATGCCTCTTACAAATATGTAATTGCTTTATTGTCTTTCCTTTCATTCATATATCTCTTTCTCCATACTACAATACAAGTGTACATGTTTTTTTTTGCTTATTTATTATCTCTGTTATTTAACTAGTAGTATCTCCACCTACATAGTAACAACTTTAGGTCCAAAGTTTAGGTCCAAACTAAAAACCTTCCTTTTGGGGCTCTCATACCCGTAATTTAAATATACCTATTTGAGAGTATCATACTTGTATTGTCTATGATATGTCTTAATCACATTTTTCTTACTGAATTAAAATTACTCGATTCCTTACACATCAATCTGTCTCTTGATGAATCACATTTAGAAAGATCAAATCCGTATAGGTACTACTGCACCTCCCACCTTTACATGTTGCTTTTACTTTCCAAAATACACTCGTCAAAGAATACATTACATATTAATATTAAAATATTTTTCAGGATTAAATAACATGTTCTCACAATAATGTCCTCTGCGTTTACTATGATCGATCTTTTCGTGTAACTGGCCCGCTCATTTGGAACAAACTTCCCTCAGCTCTTACTAATATCCAGAACTTGGCTGAATTCAAAAGAGCTTTAAAAACAAACTTATTTAAAAAATCATACCTTTCATGAATTTTAACTCCTTTTCAATCTACTATAATAAGCCATGTTCCTCAAGTTTCTGGTAATTGTTTGGTTTCGATTACCTCCTTACTATAGTTTTATGTGCACTCTGAATTTGTATTATTTCTAAATGACTGCCTCCTGTTCTATATAATTTAGTTTAAATGATTCTTGTTGAATGGCACCGTGATGGTTTATCATTATATATTGTCATGTGCCAATACAGCACTCACTATTGTTGTTAATATTGTTCTTTAGGAATTGCTTTGTATATTTTTGTATATTCGTTATTTCACATTATTTAATTAATTTTTTAAGGACTCGTAAGGAACACTGGAGGTTAATTTTAAATTTATTATAATTAAGCGCACTTGAAGTGAAACATCACAAAACTGCGCTATATAAATACTACGTTATTATTATTATTATTACATTTCTTATAAAGGAAACGCGTTGGATATCTACATTTTGTCTGAAACATGCTGTTTCTCAATTTGGGAAGTGGGTATGGGTACCACCGCCCCGGGAACCATTTATTGGATAACCAACATCTCTGCTATGGCAGACCTATGGTCGCCCTAAGTGATTCGCTACTTTTGGTAACTTGACAGGGGTGCCCGGGTTCATGGGGTGAGGTTTGTCCGGGTCTTGGTGGCGGGTTCATCTGCCCACCAGCTGCATGGCAGGCCAGAGAGAGAGAATGGTTGAGTTGACTTTTTCAGCCGTACTCTCTCGGAATATCGCCTTGCACCGCAGTTGGAGGGATGGATTCATATGTCCGTCACTCCTGGACACACTGACCCCCAGTTTCCTATCCACCCCTCAAACCTTTTTCTTTCCCAGAACTTCCTCTCCTTTCTTTCCTTAAAATCCTTTCCAAAGATGACATAGGCTTTGAGGGAGATTATTTTTCTCAGGGCCTCCAAAAAAAGAAAAAAAGTAAAGAATTAGTTTTGGGGCTATATTAAAAATTCTATATAATAAGTCTTTAGGCAGGATCCCCAGCAATCCATATTTTAATTGCCACATTGATAATTACTGTATATATATATTATTTTATTACATATTATTATATAATAGTTTGATAGTTACGCGTAAACCATTGTATTCTATTAATATTTGAACAAATTTCAATTGCGCACTTAGTTTTTGCCGTGTATTGTCTGGGAAATTTTGTATTAAATTTGTTTAGTCTTCTTCGGTATAATGTAATTAATGAAATTCCCACTAAACCATGTTATCAAATGGTAATGGAAAACAAGAACAGATTATTATGTGTCATATAGATGAACAATAATCCAAATAGTAATTACATCGTAGACATGTTTTAATTGGTACCCTACGTAAGATTTACCCTCATCCCCGTGAGGAGCGAATACCTTAAAGTGTGTTAATAACGGAACGAGCAAACAAAGCTGCTGAGATAAACACTACTGTAGGTAAATATGTGCCATTTACACTTGGTTCTAGTACGCGTCCTTTTAAACGATATTATTTCAATACAATCAAATTTTTTGACATTTTTCATTTTTTTAAGTTACGTCAAAAGGGCCCGCAACCCAGATATATACCGATTTATTACATATTTCCTTTAAACACGGTAAGTTTTAAAGCTCTTAAAAAAATATATGTTATTCTTGAAGATAATATCTAGACTTTGCCTGCGCCGAAACGCAAATTATATAAAATTCCCTTGATAGAAAAAAATCGCAAAGTATGCTCCAAAAATTATTATTAACACGTTTGTTTCAGTTATTTTACAAGTTATATATATGAAAAAAATTGACAGTGTTTCTTTAAATGCTGTTTAAGATAATGCCCGCGAGATTTTTGCTCTATTTTAAACGAGTCGTGTTTTATTAAACGTTTTCGCAAATTTCGCATCGATTTTGTCGCTGTAAATGTTAGCGCTATCCTCTAACATTAATAATTTCATATCTCTCCATCTTCTTCTTTTCGGGCCAGGTTGCAGAGCCTTAAAAACAGGTGAATTTTTTTGCTGTTGATTTGACAAAATAGTAACTTATTTTGCCTTTCAATTTACTACGTAGCTTTGTAAATAAAACTATTTTTCTGCCGCCAACACAGTATGATATGTGGTTTTTCGCTGAGAGGCACCCCTAAATTTAATTAATCTGTTTCCCGCTCAGTAACTGAGTTGGCATCGCATCTGGGTCTGGCGTTGTGAGTTGAGCAGTTAGGTACCGTGACGTTGGCGATATTCTTTTTTAGTGACTAAAACATAATTACATGTTAATTATATATACTTAATTGTTCGACTTTGTCTATATTAGTGATTTCTAATTGGTATTTGGTGAATGCTCAGTTTAAGCGGTAGGTGAAAAAGAAACAAATTGTAACAAAGTATTCTTTTTAAGTTCTGAAGGAAAAAGCAAGAAGGGTCAGTATGAATTTAGAAGTCAGGGGGTCAAGGAGTGACGGAAGCATAAATCCATCCCTCCAACTGCGGAGCACAGTGATAGGTTGGTTGAGAGATCCCGGCTGGAGAGGTCAAAAGGCCTAACTAACCTCACGCCATGAACCGGGGCACCCCCGGTAAGTCACCAAACGTTGGGAATTATTATGGCAGAGGTATTGGATATCCAATAAGAGGTTCCCGGGGCAGTGGTACACAAACCCGCCTCCCAAACAAGCTATTAACATAAAAAAATGTTATTCGTTACATCATGAAATTATTAAAAATATTTGTTTTATAAATACCTGGCTTCATTCAGTAAGAGTGCTTTGACAATTTTATTACTAAGCTGCGGGCATTTCTAAAATTGGTTGGGTTTTATAAAATTCAAAATGATACACGATGAAGTCTAGGAATTCACGTAATAAAAATTTATTTCAACATACAGGTTGTTTCATCCGCAAAATACCTAAGTAATTTATTGCGAGTATTTTTAGGCATGAACGGAAAAACTATTTTAAGTTTTATTTCCTTACTCCTTGCGTCAAATAAACAATGTCCGACCGAAAGCTCTCGCAACCTTCGTCAAGTTGTGAGGCTTTATTCTAATTCTCTTCTTCTTATCAGTATATCCGAGTCCACTGAGGTCTGCAGTGACATGTTGAAGTTTTTGATGTAGCTATTAAGCTTCTTTGTAAGCTCTTATTTCTCTTCTCTGACATGGAGTTTACACTTGCTTACGGTTTAAATGTATAATAATAGTACCGGAAATATTAAAAACTATTTATAATCGCAGAATGTACGTAAATGATTTAGTAGAAGTATTTTGTGAACACCTCGCTAGGAGAACCTGCGCTGGGGTGTTCGACTTTAGACTGTTGACAATATTGTGGTTCCACTAATGGCGGCAGTATTGTATATTAGGTCAGGGCCAGTAAGAGTTATAATAATCTTATTTAACCCTTCGAATAATAAGAAAATAATTTTCTGTCAAATTTTGCCTATCAAGGTTTGCGCGCAAAATTCCTGGTTCATCCCATGCATTTTAAATATTCCTATTTATTGGTTTTTTTTAACGCTTTTGAAAAAACAAAAATTGTTCTAAAATCTAAATAAAATAATCTTTCCGGTGTGTTTATTAGAAATCAACATTTTTGTTTCTAAATATTAAAATTTTAATATTGGAAATTTAAATTGGCTAAAAAATGCATACCTGCAAATATTTGAATTAAAGTAATTAAAATAGAATAAATTTAAAATTTAAAATACAGACTCCTTTTCTAAATAAAATTTGAAATAAAACTGTCATCTCACTTTTTATCACTTTCATACAATATTATTTTTAAATTTAATGTGTGATACGTCACAAATTGGCGAAAAATTAAACCGTCCCTTTTGATCGGGTTTGTAAAATATCTGAAAAACCTAGCTCATATAATTCTAAGACAATGAGAAGCATTATTTCATTCCGTTTCTAACATAAAAGAAATCACAAATATTCGCATGACAGAAAGAGAGATATCTAACTTTTAATAATGCACTGTCGCTCTGGGACAATCTGGGTCTCCTGTTATTATAACGGAATATGATGTTTTGGGACAACTTGGGTCTCCTGTGATTAGACGGGTTGAACAAAATGCAGCAACAGTATACTAAAAAGACAATATCCAAATCAATAATTATCCTAATGATTACAAATCAAGTGAAGATTTTTTTTTGCGTGACCTAAAAGAAATTATGTTAGAATTCTAATTATTAATTAAAAAATGTTAAAAAATAGATAAATAGTTGTCTTCTAAAGCTACAAGGTATAGCTTTCTATGGATCACATGCCTATGGTATAAATAATATCGTGGTTATGTTTTCTGTCCAGAAATAAAGCTTTTTTTTTAAAAGGAACCACAATTTGTAACGGTTTAATATTATGTAGATGGTTTCAAAGTGTGAATGCCTGGGTGGGATATTCCAGGCAAACATAAAATTGGAGTCCAAAAATGGAGGAGAGGTGGGGAAGATCCCGTCGAATCTGGTCACCATTAATGCAATTTCAAGCAATGTTTCAATTCTGAATGGTGTATTACAACAAGGCGATATTAAGAGTGTCTTCCATTGGAACGTGCTTCAATTACTATTAATTTAAATCATTAAAAAGCCGCGACGAGAGCTTCGCCCACCGACCATTGTGACCGTCGCGTCGCACTAATATCCTTAATATGATTTAAAATTGTCATGGCCAAACGTTTTATGATGTTATATTTTAATTTTAGGGTAACGTGTCGTGTTGCACTTCTTTTTTCTTTAACCAACTTTTTGGACAGCCCTGCAGTAACCATTAAAGGGCGGATATTAAAAGAAACATTATTACCTTTAAAATGTACCTGTCTGTAATTAAACTTGGAAGAGTGTAACTAATCCGGTCGTAAATAAAGAAGAAGATTATAAGGTGTTTTTAAACAGTGAAGTTCTTCCACAACTTACATAACTCATAAAACTTATTAAAACCACTAATTTTTAGCAAGCTTTTGATCTTAAAAATGGGACTCCCTGTTTATTGCCATAAAACCTAAATATAAAGTTTATGAAAAGCCTCAAAAGCTATTTAATAACTCCCGAGAAGAAAACTCTGTTTATAGCTTTAACATAAATCCGTAGAATGTATTTTTAGAAAAGGTAATAGACGTCGAGGATTATACTGACTCCCCTCAATAAAGGAGATATATTTTTAGAAATAATAAAGAAAGGTGTACTTGGGTAGTTTTAAAAATAATTAACGAAGAATTTCTTTATAAGCCTATTTACGGCTTCTTAAAAAAAATTGAAATGGAGAAGGTACTGTTAATGTGCAAACGCAATCACCGCACAACCAAAAATAACCTAAGCTACAACTGCGCAATATGTAAGTAGAGAACGGGCTACCCCTTGCGTCGGGAAAAGTCTGCCGAGAATGTAAGCATCATACGGTGGATACTCTTAGTATCGCCTTGGTGAAAGACCACCATTCAGAATCTAAATGTCTTGCTTGAAATCGTCTTAGCTACATTTGGTTACCAGATCGGAATAGCTAGGGACTTCAATTTTTCACTTCAATTCAGCCTCGCAACTAGCCTTTTGTGAATGTCGTAGTCCCACTGGCTACGGACAAGAGGTTGGAAATAAAAAACCTTGGCGTGCAGAAACGGATTGTCCGTTTGACAGATTTTCCTGTCTTAACAAACGGTTTGCAATCTTCATTAAAATCAGGTAGGTCAGTTTTCCTTATTCTACCGGTGTCACAATTTGGAACGGTCCGAAAACACGCCAAACACGTGCCCGTACATGGTTGATTTTTGTCACATGAGAATGGGGCGCTTCTACGACTCGTTCTCGAGTTCAACAGCTGAATGATTTGTCGACCTGTGTTTGCTCTGTGTTTTCTTTTTCCTACAACATGGACAATCAAGACTCAAAAACCCTCCGCACAGCATCCTGAAACGACTAATTATTTTCCTCAGGCTCTCCTGTGTGGAGTTAAAAAGTTGGAAACCTGTACAGTAGTCACAGAAACGAGTATTATAATCATAAAAATAACTTAATTTTTTTCGCTAATGAAACTCCTTTTCTGTAATACCAAATGCAGATATTATGAAGTAAAAATAATAACGAAAAAGAGCTTTGAGATAACTAAGTGAATTTGCGTAGGTTTTCTGTTGCAATGAAAATAATATTAAATTTCACAGTCCAGCGGAGTGTGAACGTTACCTTTCTAGGATTATTCTCTACTATTCCAAATGTTTATCATAAATCTCAAAGTATTATTATTTTGAATGCGACCCTTTTATGTTCCTATTTTGGAGATTTCATTTGCATTTTTTGTAACGGCGCAAAAGCCGCGACATTCCTACCGGACCGACAAAGCGACGCGCTTCACAATGTGAAATATCCTTTTGTGTGCTTTCGAAAGAATAAAATACAAAAAAAAATTCAAAGAGGGACAAGAACTGTAAAAATATCACAGGATACAAAAATATTTGCCCTGCCTTTTCAACAGTTTTAACGAATATTTTTTGATTTTATGAAAACATTTTAGGACGTATCGTCTGCGCAGATATTTCAAGCGATATTATTTTATGCTTTGATGGATAAAAATTATTCTGGAAATAATGTACGAGTATTATGAAAGAAAAAAGTAAGGATTGTTTGGAGGGCGAACTTTCGTAATATATAAAAGCTTACACATGTTACGTAGGTACTTTATTTGATAACATGTGACATTGGATGTCAAAAGTACCAAGCTAATTTGATTTCTCAGTGAAAGGCAGACAGGAATTACGCACATCTTGCTGGAGATGAAAAAGTCTGAACATTTTAATGCCTCAGGTCGAGTTCACTTAGAGTAACGCTGGGTAACCGTGCCCAATTATTAATTTTGTATTTTTGAATTAAAAAACTTTAGATATTTCATTCCTTTTCGATTATTTTTTTGTTTATTTTTATGGGATTATTAAGGGGGGAGTGTTGTCCAGTTGTCTTTTTTTCAAAGTGTTTTTTTTTTCAAAGATAAAATTTATTTCCGTTCACGAAACGATTGTTACACTTGAACAAAAAAAAAACACCACTGAAAATCTGATTTGAATACCTATAAATATTTAGATATAGCGGTCGCAAACGGGGGGACCGACCAAATTTACTGGAATCCTGGAGTCCTTGGAAATAATTTGGAAAACGAAATTTATAAAAAATCGTTATATTACGTATGTAGAATGCGCATGAACCACAGTTTGCAAAAAAAGTTATTGATTGCAAAAATGATGGACATAAAATGAAAAGTGACGAATAAAACGGTCTTAATTTTGTAATAACTTTGTCCTAAAATAATAATTTTTCATGTCGAAGTTCAACCGCATATAAATTTAATTTTCTTTAATCTAAACTTTGAATGAAGCGAATCGGATGAAAATTCTGAGATTGTATTAAATAAAAAAAAAAATAAAATATATATTTTTTTAAACTTCACACGCATGTCGATTCCGTACACTCGAAACAAATGCATACTTTTTATTATTATTTTTTTAATTTGAAATAGTACATACGACAGAATTAAAGAAGAATAATGTATGGTTGTTGAAAACTAATTCCAAAAAAAGAAATTTCTTGTTAATGAAACTACCCAATTTAATAGAGAAAAAAATTTCTCGTGTTTGAATGGGAAATGGGGGCCTCAGTGATATAATTTATAATGAAATAATTTTAGGAGGTAGAGGTGTAGTCAAAATAACATCTTTATTTATTTATTTATTTATAAGTACATGTTACATACATAATAAATTTACTTCAGGAGATACATTAGGTCACCATACTAGGCAGCTGGCTGTATCATGGTGACCAACGGAGGCTAGTTGTTTGAATTGGCGTCTAGTACTCGTAAGTGTAAACATATTTAAGTATATCTAAGTAAAATTATAAAAAAAAATATTATAAATTAATATCATTCATTTCTTATGAAATTTTTTTTTCTTATTTTGGTATGCAGTATTATAAAAAGAAAGAAAAATAAGGTTTCTTTAAGTACCAACTAAATGTCACATGAGTAAGTATAAAGAGAGTATATGAGTGTAATAAATAGGCGAGAACTAGGTAAGTACTTATACTGGAGGGAACTGAATGCAATAAGTATTTTAAAACAAAAACAATCATTACAATATTATGATAAAAACCGAACTTGAGAATTTGCAGTATATTTTTTCCAAGATATATATATCAAGTGTTACAATGAAAATGTTACTTTGAAACACAATCAGGTAGAAATGCTTAGAAATTTTTTTCATAGGAAAGCTAATAGCTCAGAAATGCACAACATAATTTGCAAGGCAGATAGAAACATTACACCTTTAAATTTATATGACGAGAATGCCAACATTCTTATAAATACTAACCAGTCAAACAAATGGTTGAATATTGGAGAGTTGAGCGCGGAAATAGAAGGATTTATGCTTGCCATTCAAGATAAAGTCATTAATACTAAAAATTATAGGAAGCATATAATCAAAGATATAAATCAAATTGATGATTTATGTAGAAAATGTTTGGCTTTTCCGGAAACTATAGAACATATTATATCGGGATGTTCTGTATTAGCGCCGTCCGAGTATACATTTAGGCACAATCAGGTTTTAAAAATAATTCACCAAAGTTTGGTAATTAAACATAACTTGATTGATTGCCATAATATATTATGAATATGAGCCAAGTTCATTTTTAGAAAATGAATTTCATAAAATATATTATGATGAAACTATACTAACAGATAGAACAATTAGTCATAACAGACCTGATATAGTTTTACATGACAAATTTAAAAAAAAAAACTTATATCATGGATGTAGTTATTCCAAATTCCTGTAATATTCCAAAAACTTTTTCTGAAAAAAAAAGAAAATACACAGATTTATTAAATGAGATTAAAAGAATTTGGCATTCTCAGACTATAAAAATATTACCATTTGTTATTTCGGCTACTGGCATAATACCTAGGTCTCTCATTCAAAATTTAGGCATATTAGATTTGTCAAAGAATTTATATATAAAAATGGAAAAATCAGTCATTTTAAATACATGTAGGATTACAATTTTTTTTTTAAATATTTATATTGAGGGATCAGTAGGATTTATAGGTTCACTTAGGAATTTCACAGAGCCGAACCCTCTGATATGAAAATATCTGGAGTCGGTGAATTTTTTTTCCCATTTGGTCTCTGGTAGGTTGACATGTTGTTCTTGTATTTTTTTTGTGTTTATAATACTTATATAGTGCAATTGCACAGCGTGGATTGACTAGATGATCATTTGAAAAGTGTGTGAAAGGGTTTAGTTTTTCCTGTGGGGAAAATTTAACCCAGAAATTTAAATCTGGTATAAAATTTACTAACACAGCAGTTACTAAATTAGATATACAGTAAAGATAAGTAAAAGTAAGAATATAGATGTAGTAAGATAAAAATAGGTAATATTATAACATTTCGGTGGTGTAAGTGTTTGTACTCCGCTTTCAATCTGCTTTTCGATGCAAAACAACGTATCAATACGATTTCTTACTTGCGGAATTCTTCTTGTAAGAAATAAACAAGAGATAAAATATATGGGGTAAGTGTACATACCCACAAAATAGCACACGCTTACCCTGACCACTTACCCATTCGCACAAAATAAAATTAACATAAAAAACGTGTGAAAATTTATTTTTAAATAATGCAAATTTATTAATTTATTGTATCAAATAATCAATAAACAAATAAATTACCTCCGCACTCTAGAAACGAAAGCTCTCTAGAATTGACGGCCGGCGTGGTCTAGGGGTAAGGCTCAATCCGAAGGTCACGGGATCGAATCCCTGCGTGTGCTAATTCATTTTAATTGATTAATTTGTGTTATTGCACAATTAATTCACTAAAAATAATATATTATAGTATATTTGCGGCACGTTCCAGAGTGGAAGATACTCTCAGTATCGCCCTGGTGTAAGACCACCACTCAGAATTGAAACGTTGCTTGACATGGCTTTAGCCGTGTTTGGTGACCAGATGAATAGCCAGGTACTTTCCCACCTTCCTCTTCGCCATATTCTTCCCCTCCCCACTACCTTCAGACTCACAACATACCCGAATTTGGGATGCCATAGTCTCACTGGCTCCAGACGGGGGTAGCTGTGACTCTTGTGAGGCAATCATATAAAAAAGACACTATTTTACTAAAAAAATGTCATGGACCACACCTACATACTGAGGTAAAAGGCCGTTTTCTGAGTAGTTCCAAAATATTCGCTAGGTGGAAGGTGATTCTCCTGTCGTAAATTTGAATGGTATATCTATGGACCAGGTTTGCCTATTTTTGGAAAATTTCCCAAATTGCGAAGATTTTCTAAGAATTTTCATGAATTGTGTATTTTGTGGGGAGAACCTCGACTTAGGGGAAAATGCGGTAGTTCTACAGTATAAGAAACGCTAACGGGTCTGAATTTATTTTCTTTTGAAAAAATAAAACATATCTAACTGGTTGTTCTGTGAACAGTAAACTTCCACGTAAGGTTGATAACTCCGATTTAACAGCTCGCAGTTGTAACGCTCTTGCGCTCTGGCGGAATAAAAATGTACTATCAAACTTGAATTGACAACTAATTTTCATACAGACGAAATGTAAAAGGTTGAGTTTTTTTTTTAAATTTTTAATTTAGTTTTTTTTTTTTTAATTACAGATTAATATGATCATATTACAATACACATAAGATACATAACTTTAAATCTATGTATCTTTTCTGGTATGGGGCCCAAACAGCAGAAGCGTTAGAATTATACAGGTCTCTGTCAAAAATGTTATGTAGACGCTTTCAAGAACCGGAAAAAAAGATATTTCCGGCAAATGTTAGGGTACATGCGAATTTATGATATTTTCCAACTTTGTTCTGAAAAATTATTAACTTTTACATGGGAAAATCCCTTCAAAACAACCGAAAAACCATCGAAAATTAGATTTTTTATGTGAATACCGCTCAAAAGTCCCAACTAATCCCAACCGCTTGAAGCGAGTGAGACTATGGCATCCCCAAATAGTGTATGTTGAGAGGCTGAATGTGATGGGGAGGGGAAGGAAATGGGAAAGAGAAGATGGAAAGATTTCTGGCTTTACAATTATTAGATCTGGTCACCAGCCATTTCAAGAAACGTTTCAAGTCGTTGTTAGTCCGGTCAGTGGCTGATTGGCATCGTGTTCGATTCCTCGGCTGGCCTAGTCCTCCATCACGACACAAGCAACATTTTCCGCTTACTGTAATAGTAGTACGATATTTTATAAAAGTAATCATATAGCGTCCCATACAAGTAAACATAACGCAAATATATAAAACACAAATGAAAAATATAACACAACTCATAAAATACAATGAAATAAATATTTATAAAATAAAATGCGTCATGCTTACTCTTTTTTCACATATATATATAATACGTTGAGAGGTTTAATTTCTTTCTATTAATTTATAAATAAAACACTTGTGTTGCAAAGTTTTTTAACAAAGATTCCTTTAACAAAATTCCTTTGAATGGTTTCTTCTAACAAAATCTCATATTTTAAATCAAATAATAGAAAAACAAAACAAGTGACAATTGATAATTGCATTCAAACTGACATTACAGGATTCAAATTTAAATGGAATATATTTCCTTTAATTGGAAATTGTGTTTAGTATATGTTGCTTCCCATTAAGGTGTGCATCAAAGGTTAATCCTTAATATTTGATAGTGTTTACTTGTTCAAAGCATGGGCAGTTGCAATTCTGGTTCAGAGATGATTTATTACATTCGTGTATTTTTAATTTTGGGTGTAGGTTTGGTTATGTGATATTGGTGAGACTAGACAGTAAGTATTTTGTTTTCTGTACGTTAAGAGTTAATATGTTTGAGTCAAGCCAATATTTAACCTTTTGAATTCCTACCTCCGCTTTCGAATATACGGTAGGCCATTCTTTTGCTTGGAATAGTAGTACAGTGTCGTCGGCGAAACTGACAATAGTGGCATCGATATCTAGGTTACACAACTCGTTAATGTATATTAGGAAGAGCGTTGGACCTATAACACTGCCTTGTGGGACACCGTAACTTATAGGTAAATTCTGACTCTTTGTAGCTCTGAGTTTAACGCATTGGCATTTGTCCGATAAGAAGCTGGAGAGGAGGCTTAATTCATTATTAATAATACCTATATTGAACAATTTGCGTTCTAATTTGTTGTGTGATATTGTATCAAACGCTTTACAAAGGTCGAGAAATACCGATAGACATTTCGAGCCCTTATCAAGGTGGCCAGAGATATGGTCAGTGACGGTGGCTATGGCATCGTTTGTGCTTTTATGGTTTCTGAAGCCAAATTGCCGCGGCGATATTAGGTTGTTTGTTTCAATATTAGGTGTGATTCACGACTAGACCGAACGTCATGCGCATTCTTGCTGGGACTGCCAATCGATTGGAGAGGACTCCCAACCGTTTGCCATGCCCTTATTACTTATCTACTGTGTCTTCCTCCCAAACAGGTGCTTGTAGGATACGCTAGATACAATCACCCAGCGCTTGCCACCTCGTGGACTTTCACCAACCTGTCCCATTGTCTTGTCTATTTTTGTTATACTAACACATATTGTATCTGTATTTCCCGCTTAGCACTTGCATACTGCTTGCTAACAACGTATGCAAGGACATTGGAGGTCTAGTTTCGTTATCAAATGTTGAGTCGTTTTTACCAAAAAATTAGAGTCCTTGCAAGAGCCTTGAAGGGGTAACCATCTGCTACCTATACCAGGGCGGGTATGTGGTGGGTCCTCCAATGTTGGTTTCAAGGTATTCCATAAGACTATTTTTAACGATCTTTTCAAATACTTTAGACAGGGAATTGAGTAACGTAATAGGACGATAATTACTAATGTCAAGTTTGGAGCCTGTTTTAAAAATTGACGGATGCTAATATTCAGCAGATGAGTTAATGGTTATACTATAACCGGGGCAATTTTTTTAAGAACACTGTTAGGTATTTCATCAATACCGGTGGATGAAGAATTTTTTAAAGAGTTTATTACCGTAGAAACTTCTTTCTCTGTAACCGTTTTGAGAACAAAGCGGGTTGGGAATTCATCATTGGAAGGGTGGAAGCTAGGGCCAAGCATATGGTTGCTTGTTTGGATTTTTGTTGCTAGTTCTGCACCTATATTTGCAAAACAACTGTTTATATGATTGACAATTGTGTTGGGGTTCGATGTAAAGTCTACAGTGATATCATTGATATTGAGAGAGTTTAAGGCTTTGGTGGCATTATATGAATTGGTAGCTTTCTTGAGGACTTTCCATATTTTTTTAGGATCATTGTTGCATTCGGAATTTTTTTTATTGTCGTATAGATTATTGGCTTTCCTAATGACTTGTGTGCAAATATTTCTGTATCTTTTGCAGAAATTATGGAGTGTAATATCATATGGATTCGTGGCACATTTTTTTATGTATGGAATTGCGTTTCAGAATGCAGTTGATGATAGTATGGTTAATCCATGGTTTGAGAGGTTTGATCGCTCTAGGAATGGTTTTTGTGGTGATTTTGGTGTTTTCGACAAGGGTGTCTTGTGTATAGGTAGAGAAGAAGTTCCATGCCTTTTCTATGTTTGCTATCTTATAGAGTCTGTCCCAGGATTTAGAACTAATCGTTTGTTGAGGTGGTCATAGTTAATTATTTTCTTTGTTATTTCAGTTGATGTTTTGCTTTGTATGTTGTGTTTGGAACTCATTGTGAAAGAGGTGGCGTAGTGATCTGTAATTGATGACATGTGGATTTCTGAAGTGTATATTGGTTTGATGTTTTAACCATAATATGGTCGATGCAGGAGGAAGAGTGTGGTTTACATCGTGTAGGTGAGTTTATTGTACTTTTCATTCCGTGAAACATAATGGTATTTAAGTAATCGTGGCACTGGGGATGTTCACTATATTTAAAATATATATACACTATATTTAATATATATATATATATAATTTTTTTACTGGATGAACTGAACTTTTAATTTATTTATTTATTTTATTTGTATATCCCCATACGGGGGCTGTGTTGGACCTCTCCCTGCTTCATTTTTATTATATTATTAATTTTGAAGATCCCCTTTGATCTATTTGCGCCTCCCCCAATGACGAGTGCTGGCTTGGTTGCTGATCAAGCTGGGTTGATCAAGTGACCTTGACTGTCCTTTATCCTGCCTCTGACTACCCAACGCTGAATTTTCTTTTAGTCTTCGGGTATTTTACCCCAAATATTCAGTTAACATTCTTTGAGGCTTCACTGAGTGGTTGGCTAAGGGACATGGAAGCTAAGTGTGGTTTATGGTCAGACGGAATGCCATTCACATTTTTTGTTGGTACTTGCCAATTGATTCGAGATTTATTATATTTTAAGTTCTCTATTTTATACAGGTGCTTGCAGGTTTTTTTTACACGATGCAATGCCGCCTCATGGAGCCTTAGGAATGAGGTTTTTTTGCCTTGTTTAATTCATATTTGAGTTAACTAAACTATTATTTGCATTTTGTTTTTCCTGTAAAGCACTTGCAAACTGCTTTCTAACAACATATGCGGGGGCACTGGAGTTCTAGATTCGTTCAAAATAAATAAATGTAGCTTCGTTCAACAAAAAAATAATTAGAATATTGCGAGGGCTTTGAAGGAGTAACCACCATCTGATACTTGTACCAGGGCGGGTAAGTGGTGGATAACCTCCAATATCCCATACGAGTCCTTATTATCAAATAATATGAAACAATGAATAAACAGTATACATAAAGAATGCCAAGAGAACAAAATTAACAATAACAGCGCTATTTTGGCACAGGTGGGTGGCACAGATAATGAAAAATAATTTCTCAACCAATAGGAGAAGCCTTGAAATGTGAGCTCATAATCAAAGCGGGCAATGCGGTAAGGTTTCATTCCATCTCATTCTCTCGCAGGCTAAATCCTACATGTATGTGTTTGTCTCTTTTAAGTGTTGTTTCCGTTTCATCGTGCTTCAAATCACAACGGTGCTAAAGAAGTTTCATTTAAAAAATTATTACAAAATAATAATTCTGAATGGTGGTTTTACACCAAGGTGACGCTGAGAATAAAATTCAATATAGTTTGATTCTAATATAAAACATTTAAAAATGTAAACATTTTGTAGGTACTTTCAGAACCATAATCTGAAATGTTGTCCTAGATCGAATATCAAAGGAATATTACCAACACAACAATTTACTAGTTTTAAATAGGTCCACGATTTTCAATATGCTGATGTTTTCAGTTGAACCGTACCGGCGACACGCGACTGGCGACGCAGGTGCATTACGGATTGTGAATATAATTGTTTCGCTGTATTTCTGTTCGCGTTTCACAAATGGAAAGATATTTGACCGCCTCCGTATATTTTCTAACATGATTATTTAGATTTATGTCTAATGTTTTTTTTTTGTTTCTTTGTAAAGCCATTCTTAATGTCTAATAGAGACAACAAAAAAAATTGGTGTGTTTCCTTTATGAATAAGTTTTTTTAATCATTAATATAATTTGTTAATCTATTTTCAAACATTTTACAGCTCTCGTTGATGTCTTAATTTCGGAGTACATCCAACCATACTTCAGATGAGAATTAATTTTTTAGAGATTATTTATTATTTTTAATAATATGCTATCCATAGAAAACATTGAAGATGTTTTTTATGGATAGCATATCTAAACAAGAATATGCTATGTATGGAAAATTTTGAATATGCTATTTGTGGAAAACATTTAATGTGCTATCCATGGAAAATCTTGAATATTCTATTCATGGACAATATTAAATATGCTCTTCTTGAAAATCCTTGAAGGCGCTATTCACGGAAAACCTTCAACGAGCTATCAATGGTAAAAATTGAATGTGCAATACACGGAAAACATTGAAAATGCTATCGATGAAAAAAATTGAGTGTGCTTTCCATAAAAAAATTAAATAAGTTTCCATGGGCAACGTTGAAAATGCTCTCCATGGAAAAAATTGAATCTGTTAATCACAGCAAACATGAAATATGCTACCTATGGAATACCTTCAATATGCTACCACGAGAAACCTTGAATACGCTATCCATGGAAAACCTTGAATATGCTATCCATTTAAAACTTTGAAGATGCTATCCACGGGAAACCTTGAATATTCCATCGAAGGAAAACATTGAATATGCTATCAATTTAAAACATTGAAGATGCTATCCACGGGAAATCTTGATTTTTCCATCCAAGGAAAACATTGAATATGCTATCCATGGAAAACCTTGAATATACATTCCATGAAAAACTTTGAATATGCTATCCATGGAAAATATTTAATGTGCTCTCCATGGAAAACCTTAAATATGCTATTCACGGAAATCGTAGAATATTATGCTATTCATGGAATTCATTGCATTGCATATGCTATCCACAGAAAACATTGCATTTGCTTACTATGGACAACATTGAATACGCTCTTCACAGAAATTACGTTATATTCTATCCATGAAGTACCTTCAATATATTATCAGTGGAAAAGATTCATGGAAAACCTTGATTATGCTATCCATAGAACATTTAAAAATTGTTATTCTTGGAAAACATTGAATGTGCTATCCAAGGAAAACATTAAATAAAAATAATTAAATCCAAGGAAAACATTAAATCCAAGGAAAATCTTTTACATGCTCTCCATGGAAAACCTTGAGTATGCTATACATGGATAACATTGAATGTGCTGTTTACAGAAAACATGTATTATTCTATCCAGTGAGTACCTTCAATATACTTTCTATATAAAACATGGATGATGCTATAAATGCAAAACATTGAATATGCTATCCATGGAAATCTCTGAACTTGTTATAGATGGAAAAACCTCGAACATGTTTTCTTTTTTTTCTTTTTATTTTTGAATATCTTAATATATAAAATAAAGTCGGGTTGGTTACACTATTTATAACTCGAGAACGGCTAGGCTGATTTTGATGATCTTTGATTTGTTAGATTTGTCTCCGCCCCGGATAGGATAATAATTATTAAAACATCACAAAAGTTAACGAAATAAACAGTTATAAAGAAAATTATTTTCCCCATACATTTTGTATGGAACGAATTCTCCTATTTTGAAAGAACTGCAGCAATATTGTGAGGGATATAATATTGAACTGTGCATGAATTCCAAACATTCAAAAACGTCAAATGTCAATGCGTTGATTGTTGTGCATTTGTTTTTAATCATATAATGCTGCCTTTCTTTCTTACACACTCAATGTCAATAGTCGAAAATGAGACAAATGGTGAACGTATGTCTGCACACCTCCAAAGGAAAAATAAAATAATTATAATAAATCTCTGAAATGAAACGCATTTTGTTACATAAGCTCCACACAGGAGGCCCTGAGGAAAATAATTTCTCTCAGGACCTATGTCATCTTAGGGGATGTTGTGTGGAGGATCTTTTTAAGGAATGGGGAGGATAGAAAGTTCTGGGAAGGAAAAAGGTATGAGGGGGTGGGAATCTGGGGGTCAGTGTGTCCGGGAGTGACGGACGTATGAATCCAACTGTGGTGCAAGGCAATGGGTCGAGAGAGTCCGGCTGGAAAGGTCAAAAGGTCTCTCTCAACCAGTCTCTCTCGATCCGGACCGCCACGCAGCAGGTGGGCAGGCGCATCAACTGCCAAGACCCGAACATAAGTCACCTCATGAACCCGGGCACCCCTGCTAAATCACCAAACGTAGCGAACCACTTGGGGTGATCTATGGCAGAGGTGTTGGTTATTCAATAAATGGTTCCCGGGGTGGCGGCACCCGTATCCGCCTCCCGAATTCCCGTAAGTAATTGTAAAAGTAAGAAAATCACAAAAATATAAATCCGTACACAACACCATCTCTGATACTGACAAAAACAAAACACGGACAGTTGCGCATTGATAATTGCTTCATTGGGTAATTTTTAACTTAATAAAAAAACTGAATTTAATTCAACGACTATTGATTCTGAGGCGGTACGAAGTTCGTCGGGGCAGCTAGTTATGAATATTTTTCCCGGTTACAGTAAATTTTTTTATTTATTTCTTCAGTAAGAGTGCTCGCTTATTCTTTTTTGGACGTGATTTGATGATTTGTTCTAAATTCTTTAATCGTTTTACGTAAATGGATTTTTGGATCTTGTTACGTATTTCTTCGGCACTTGTCGATTTTTTAGATGATGTAGGTAGTTTCATTTCTCTTCTTGTGGACTTTCTTTTTCATTTGTTGATAGAACTTGCGCTTAAGACGGGGTATTATTTTTTTCTATTTTTTTGAATTTTTTTGGTGAGTTTTTCGTGATTTTCGATATATATTTTTTTGTAGTTTGTTTATTTCTTCTTGGTATTTAATTCTTCCGAATTTTTAAAGCTCTTCTAATATATTAACATTTATTAGGTTCTTTTTAGTTCTTGAATCTTTTACTTTGTTAAATTATTTTTATTTGTTTTTTTTTTTAATTAACTATTAATAGCCGTGTCCATGACGGGTTAACGACGGCGAAGACACACGCCTTGCGCTCAGAATCGTAGTTTTGCGGCGAGGTAAATTTTTGCAACAGTAAAATGTATTATCACTGCGCGCGACCGTTCCTGTTGACACTGGAATTGAAAACTGTATATATATATATAAAATATGTTATTAATATATATTTATATATTATTTAAAAATACAACACAGAAGCTCCAGCAAAATCAATCTTATTCCCCTCCGAAAATCGCAAATATTCACTTATAATGTCTCAAACGAGATGACGGTTTTACGAAAACTTTGTGTTATTACCGCTTCACAATTGAAGCTCTATAAAGGAAACATTTCTGAACGTAGCCGAATAGTAAAAACTGTTCCAGAAAGTTTACAAAATAAGCTTTTAAACTGTCATATTACAAAGAAATATTAACATTTTTAAATATTAAAATTTAGAATGCAAACATTAAAAAAATGTAAAAATGACTCACGTGATGTTTTTATGTGAAAACGGTACTAAAATCACAGATTATGTTAACAACTTTACTTATTCTATTGTATAAATGTATAATAAACACTTTTGTTACCTCTTTTTTTATCATTTCATATTAAAATATTTAATAAAAATTAACAATGTCGAGCGCGGTTGAGCCGCCCGTAGGAAATTTGGCGGGTAAAAATATATGTCAGACTGCGCGAATGACAGATATTCTTGTTATGTATTTCTATGGACAACTTGATAGGGATGTACAGCTTGATCCACTATCGACCTTTTACTTTTTGTTTTAGGGATGTCACTAAAACAATAATGGAGTTAGAACTATGGAGACACACGCGTTGTCGTATAAACACGCTTATTGTACTTGACTGCTATCGTATTTTTAACGCATATATCTGCTTACGTTGCTGACCGGTTAATCTTTATAGTTATTATATTTATCAAATTTTATTGTAACCATCCTGTTTAATAATATCCACATACTATAATACCCACTCACAAGCTTCGACTTCGTGGGATTTTTTTCTTACTCCCTTTATATTTTATGGAATTGTGTATGTGCCTGAACGTATTTCAAAAAACTAAATGAAATTGCCTAATGGTCTGGATTCGGCCAAATAAATTAAATATAGTTCATTGAATTAGAAGAAGATAACAATAATAATCTAAACGAAAATACGAAAGAGAACAAGACTCGAACCCAGACCTCTCGTCTAACCCGGACGTGCGCGTTAACCAATTTCGCTATTGCTACCTATTGTCAAACCGTCATAATAGTCAAACTCATATTTAAAATTTTAGAATTAACAATATTATCTTCAACTAATTGTTTTTCGATATTTTATGTTTTATTATTGTTATTTTCTTCTTCGATGATATATTGCGTTGATGGGAATAACCTTCAAAAATATTTTAAAAGATAGTTTTTCTTATAAAAAATTGAATATAGTTCGACTCATAAAATGATACTTATTGTGACCATAAAATAAAATTGCAGTTACATAAAGCAGCAGAAATCAATAGATTTACTTTATGATTCCTCCGTTACAAATTGAATCCCTTAAAATTATTTCTTTATTAATTTTTTGTGGCAGCTTCGATACAGCTTTATTTCTTTCTAAAAGAAACTCTAATTTGCCACATGGTTATAATTAATTGAAATCAAATTTTGACGTTACATTATCTCGGATAAAAAAATCATTATTCATTTAGAGTTATTCAATTTTGAATTGTCGATAAGATTATAAGATGAAACTCGAATTTCAAAATATTTCGTAATAAATTCCCTTTTAAAGCATTCAGCATCAAAATAAGGGATTTCTATGATTGAGAAGAAATAGACTAAAAACAGGATTACACGAATGAATCCATCCCTCCCACTGCCGTACAATGCGATAGGTCGCGAGAGTCCGGCTGGAGAGATCTAGGTTAGGTCTCGCTCAAATAGTCTCCCAATCCATCCCACCACGCAGTAAGTGGGCTAACGCATTCACCGCCAATACCTAGACAAACCTCACCCCATGAACCCAGGCAACCCTGCCAAGGCACCAAAAGTAACGGACCACTGGGGGTAGCTTATGGCATTGGTTATCCAATAAATAGTAATAACCACCTCGCAGATGTATCCAGTTTTATACAAATTTAAGTAAAATTTGAAATTTCAGTGAAAACTATTAAAAATTGCAATTTTTGTATTTTTTTTAAATATATGCAAAAACAAAATATTGATTATCTCAATATGACAGATTTTGTGGAATTGCAGTTTAATACTGGGCCAACGTTTTATCGAGTAAAAAAATCATTGTCCAGAAAAAAGTGATTCCATGACAGTTGATCCCCCGACAGTTGGCCCCCGGACATATTTTATACAATACTAGCTGACCCGGCCACGCATTTCTGTGGCTAATAAAACATAACGTCATCTACTGGATGGTTATCCAACATTTATAACCACCGCCGTCTTTGAGTTTATCGCGAAGAGACAGACAGATGCCGCGGAGGACTTTAATTTATAATAAGTAGAGATGGTGTGAAAGATTATAATTATGTGCATGAAATGCTTGGGGTAACTAACGTATTTAAGTTAATAAGGATTAATATAATACTGTATCCGTCTAAATAAATTTTCAATTACAGCAATGTATGTGACCATTTTTTTAGAAGAAAGAATGGGTATAGTAAGCTATCCGTTAAAGATAGATATATGCCTCTGCAAACTTTTTTGTAGATCTATAAAAGAGGAATATCCCACCATGCATTGTTTTGTTATATTCCAAAAGGATTAGGCAGCGTTTTCGATGAAAGCTACCAGGTGGCTTGACTTTTTCACTTGACACTTCTAACAATTATCGTTATGTTTCAACCAATTTACACAAATCCTTGACAAATTACATACATAAACCTTTCTCACGAAACATTCTATCTATTGGTGAAAACCGCATGAAAATCCGTTCAGTAGTTTTCGAGTTTATCACGAACAGACAGACAGACAGGGGACTTTAATTTATAATATGTAGAGATAGAGATGCAGTCAGTTTAAGGAAAATCCGGTATACCTACGTACACAAAGTATAAATTATTGGCTCTGAAGGGGCATGCAGAGAGAATGTACAACCGAATAATGAAAGTATAAAACATATATTCATTAAATTGTATCAAGGATAAAACTACTTGCTTGATACCACCGTACGAGAACAAAACATCGAAACTTTAAATAAATTCGTGTGATATAACCATGCTAACTTTTTATTAAGGGTATTTTTGAAATCGATTTTCGGTTCAAACTTGTAAAATAATCCATAAAATTTTTTTTTTTCGTAATTATAATTTCGACGGTCTCCGTTGTCGAGTGGTAGGACTCTCGACTCACGATCCGAAAGCCGCGGGTCCGAACCCGCCTGGCGTGCGCAAATAAATTTTATTTGGATATGAATTTTGATTTTCATGGCCGAAAATTTTCGTTATTAATTTTTGGATGTTGCACTACCTCATTCTTTAGCCAACGTTTCGGACAGCGTTATAGTGTCCATTATCAGGACAGATGTGTCACGATGATGGTGGACGATGATGGACACTGCAACGCTGTCCGAAACTACACCTACAGCGTAATATTTTAAATTAATTAATTGATGAAATACCCCTTATATCATATTTCTAATGTGGCAGAATAATGCATTGAATTTAAGCTTCAATAATAAAGATCCTCTTTCAAATAAATAAGTTACTTAAATTAGTCAAATAAATTTTTCGTTAGTAATTTTTGAGGTATTATGCCGTGTTGCACTACCTTCTTCTTCTTTAGCCAACATTTCGGACTGCGTTACAGTGTCCATTATCAGGACAGATGTGTCATGATGATGGTGGACGATGCAGCACCTTAAAAATTAATAACGAAAATTTTAT
The DNA here is from genome assembly GCA_929108145.2 of Limnephilus rhombicus. Lineage (NCBI taxonomy): Eukaryota > Metazoa > Arthropoda > Insecta > Trichoptera > Limnephilidae > Limnephilus > Limnephilus rhombicus. The sequence continues at coordinate 11,416,183 of OV815279.1, read as the reverse complement.
TTGACTAATTTAAGTAAGTATTTAACAATTAATTAATTAAAAATATATATAGTATACTTGCGGTACGTTCCAGAGTGGAAGATACTCTCAGTATCGCCCTGGTGTAAGGCCACCATTCAGAATTGAAACTTTGCTTGAAATGGCTTTAGGTGTGTTTGGTGACCAGATCTGAATAGCCAGGTACTTCCCTGCCTTTCTCTCCCAATCTCCTTCCCCTCCTCACTTCCTTCAGCTTCACAACCATTGACGATGCTATAGTCTCACTGGCTTCAGACGGAAGCAGTTGGGACTCTTGTGCGGTATTCATACAAAAAATTCGAGTGCAGTTTACACGAGGTAGAAACAAAACTTTAGCAAAACAATCTAAACCAATACTTGAAAAGTGAGGTCATAATCAAAGCGACCAATCAGCGTAGACCTCGTGTCATTTCTGTTTCATATCTCAACCGATAGGAGTCCTTAAAAGTGACATCATAATCAAAGCGGCTAATGAACGCAGTTGACGCGTCGCAATTGCAATAATCGTCATTTCCGTTTCATCCGAAATCCAAGTCACAGTCGGGCTAAAGAAGTTTCACCCATATATATTGTAGCGGTCCCAAGGGGGGGGAAGAGGCCACCTACCATTTGCTCTCGGCCAGCTCAATGTCGTCAGCAGGCAGGAAATCTCAAATCAAGAATTTCCTGAGTGTACCGCGATAAGCGCAGCCTGTCGTAACGACGGCTGGTTGATTTCTGCCGGGCGGGCAGCGGGCTCCTGCCGGGATCACAGGGGTGCAGTATGTCATTTCTTGCAAGGGGAACGAGGGAATTGCACTCGCCGCGCGGCTTGCGGGAATGTGGGCGAGGGGTGCGGCATGTCATTTCTTGCAAGGGGAAAGCGGGAATTTACTCCTAGAGCGTATCGTAACAATATTATATTACCCAATCAAGATCTGCCGCTGAGATTTCCGTCGTTATCTCTTTTCGGCCACATGCGTTGTTTACGAGAAATAACTAGAGGTTACGGGACTTTCAGCGGTTCGTCGCGCGTCGTATAAGTTAATATTGACTCTACTATGTATATACCTGTCTTTATCCTACCTACTTTCAAAACCTGTCCTATCTGACAATATTACCTAACTGTAGAACAATAGCTCCCAACAAACAAGCAAGCAGTTTATTTTAACTTGGTCTAGTACAATGATCGTCTCATTATGAAGGTGAGTCACAGAAGTCAAAGTGAATCAGATTCCCTTCCAGTGTCCACTCTTAATAACCCCGTAGTTGTGTCACTTTGAAACGCCATTTAAAAAAAATTAAACACTCAATTATTTTATTTCAATTTTTGATTCGCATTATATTTGCGACAACAGTTAGTGAGTAAAATTTAGTGCAGCCGCATTAAAAATTTGGTTAAATCGAACATTTTTACAAGACAAGGGTTCAAATAATAAGCTTGTGCACTGTGAATCAATGATAAAGCGAACAAACCCTCAAAGCTACAATAGCACAATAGATGCATGAAGGTTAAATCGCAGCCAGGTCAGTGGGTCACGGATATCAGGGCAGGCCAATTAGACCCCTGCACATTTATGATCAACTGCAACTGTATAATGGAAAGCTAACGAAGCTATCGAAGCTTTTGTAGAGTAGAATGTTACTGAATATCTATTTTCAACTTAGGGGTCGTCCATTAATCACGTGATGTTTTTTTATGAAATTTTTAACCCCTCCCCCCTTGTAGATATGTGGTGAGGTTTTAGACTAACCCCCCCCCCCAAATCACTTGTATTTTTTTAGTTCAAAGTATTTTGAAATTTTCAGAATATTATCACGAAAAATTAATACACGTGATATCTCATTTTACCCCCCCCCCCCCTCGTGATATTTCGTGATTTTTTCCGAACCCCCCCCCCTTTTCGAACCTCACGTGATTAATGGACGACCCCTTATGAGCTTGGACGGTAGGAACTCGGTAAGTAAGCAATTATCTATTAACCAGCGGCCGAAAGATGGTGTTGCGATCGTACCTTTGCAACTGTATAGGGTGGTGCCGATGAGAAACGTTGATTTTTCGCCGTACCAGCATTTTTAACTAACTACAATGTCGATTTATTTCATTCAAAATTTGCAATACCTATACGAGTTAGAAGTAAAAATGCTCAAACGCGTGAGGATAAAATTATTAAAAGTATGTACTTTTTGCAATTATTTTTTACCATAAATATTCATAATTCATCATGGCATAATACCCCAAAAATATATTACGACAATTAACGACGTTTGTTTAAGTTACGTTTATCACTACCGATTTTTCCCGTCGCGTTGCGTCGTGTTATAGCGACGCTCTGCACAGCCACTTCATTTTCACGGTCGATTAATATCGCATGCCACTATTTCCAATTGGCGTAAAAGTTACGGCGAGCGGTCGCTCGCTTCTGACCGTTTTCACGGTCGACTTTTGTCACCCGCCGATGTACGGCAAAAGTCCAAACTAGACTATGTATTTGGTGCTTGTGATTTCAGTCAGCTGCGACCAGTCGAAACAACAATTCACTTGGTCGATTTTTGCCGCACGGTAAAAAATTAATTCGGCAATATCCGCATTAGCTAGTTAAGTAAATTTGTATGAAAAACAGATTTGGAATCTTTTGACTGCTTTATTGATTATATAAAATCGTTGGGTCTAATTATAACATACGTAAACAAACATTTGTCTCCTACCATATTTTTTATTCTCCTACTTACCCCACGTTATCAGTAATTTATAAGTCGATAAGTACGTAGAGAAATCGTCGGGTTATTCCCAACTATTCCCGGATCTGATTACTAACTTCCCCCGAGGCTGTAATCTCATTTAATTAACGAAGTTTATTTTGCGACTATTCCAAGACGGAGAAGTGAAACTTTACCCACCGATTTTTTCCCTGAGTTAAGACTTTTTTCAGTCTATTGCAATCAATCCGTTTTGACTTACCAGCTTAACGATTACCTACTTACTATCAATTCCGACATCGTTTTTTGTAAATGTGTTTTAGTTTCTTTTTTATCTCGATTATAAGTAAACTTAAACTACAAATATCGCAAAGTGGATGTTTGGTCTGTTCGTGCTATATTGTGGCTTAAAATTGCGAGTCAGCATACATCTCAATCTGAATATAATAAACTAGTGGTTCATGTTCATAATACAAGACTAACTGCAAATGATGGACTTATAATTCCCAGATACCTAAATAAATACGGTCAAAGAACTCTAGAATACCTTGTTCCAATAATTTACAACATGTTACCCAACGCAATAAAAAGCTGTCAATTGAGTTTCAGAAGGAAATGTACGCTAAAAAAATGGTTAAGTGAAAGAACTTTTTTGTACTAATTTCTGTTATTTTCCGCTTTTCGTTTTAATGTTTTTTCCATTATTATTTTCTCTTGTCTTTTCTTTTATTTCTTTCATTTTCTCTGTTCTGTATTTCTTATAAATTTTATTAACAATTTTTTTTTCATGTACCTATATATTTTATGTACCTGTCTCTTTGACTTGGTCGAAGACCTGTCTCAATTTAAAAAAAAGTAATTGTCAAAAGAACCCGTTGACAAACTGATATCAATCAGTTTAACGGGACTTAATTTAAAAATGTAAAAAAAAACTGTAAATAAATAATAAAGGAATTTTATTAATAAAAAAAGCTTTAAAAGCGGTTCTACTAAAACATGCAACAGTTATCCAAATCTATAAAGGTGGCAATAAAACAAATATTGAAAACTATAGACCCATTTCTTTGCTAAGTGTCCTGTCAAAAATCATTGAAAAAATTGTTAAAAGTAGGCTTGTTTCCCATCTTGAATCCCAGAAGTTTCTCTCGCCTAATCATTTTGGCTTTCAAAATAATTTAAATACAGAATCTGTAATCTTGGACTTGACAGATAAGATCTCTAACAGCCTGGACGAAGGTGATTCCTGCTTAGCCATATTCCTAGACTTAGCCAAAGAATTCGCCACGGTTTCCCACCCCATACTTCTAGAAAGACTATCTCAAATAGGCATCCGAGGTAGAACTCTTAACTGATTCTCATCATACCTAACCGACAGATCGCAAGCTGTGAAAATTAACAACACAACAAGTAACCCCTTACCAATCCACTTCGGAGTCCCACAAGGAAGTGTTCTAGGCCGTATTCTGTTCCTCATCTACATCAACAATCTCTGTAACCTTCCCATAACTGGGAAACTAATATCTTTTGCAGATGACACTGTACTGATAACTAGACACAAAACCTGGAAAGGAGCATTCGACATAGCTCAAAACGACATACACCAGATAAAGAAATGGTTAGATGATAATCTCCTAACCCTCAATGCTGGAAAAACAAAATTCTTAACCTTCAGTCTTTCTGCTGCAACCTGCAACCCAACCTACCAACAATCAGAAGATAATAATTCACTCCTGTCTAAGAACTTGCACTTCCTGTAATTGCCCAAACTTGGAACACGCCACCCACATTAAATATCTGGGGGTCATCATTGATCAACACCTTCGTTGGGATCAGCACTTGGCCAGTCTAACCCCACGCATCCGCAAACTCTCTTATGTTTTTCGAACCCTAAGAAATATCCTTACTACCTCAACTCTTAAAACTGTTTACTACGCTCTCTGCCAATCCCTACTAGCATACGGCATTATAACTTGGGGTGGCTGTGCACAATCTATCATCGAACCTCTACTAAAAGCCCAAAAAATGGTTATACTTGTCATTAACAAGCGACCGACAAGATACCCCTCTAAACGACTCTTCGTCGAGTATAACGTCTTAGACATACGGCAACTCCATCTAAAATTTATGCTAATACATTTCCTGTTCAAATACAAAAACAAAACTCTCTTACAACACAACTACACCACCAGAACAATAACCAACAGACACTACAATGTACCTACACTACACACCACGTCATCTCAAAGACAATTTTTCTTCCTAGCTCCTAAAATCTTTAACCTTATCCCTGAAAACCTAAAAACGTTGAGTCAACCCCATTCCTTTAAAAAACAAATAACGACATCACACTCTATCAATTTAATTACCTTTCACACAAAACATAATATATCTCTATTTTCTAAATTAGCGGCATTGTATGTACAAGATTAATTAGTGTGATCTATAGCTAACAACTCCTCAAATTTTTCATTTTCTAATAATTCTCTAACTTCTCCATCTTCCTCTTGTAACCCAATCTAACTATAACTATATCTTTTTCTTATTATAGAAGATCTGTGTGCATAGTATTAAGAGCAGGCAAAACATAATATATTTTTTATTTACTAACTAAGCAGCATTATATGTATAAAACTGATTACTGTGAACTATATATCAATAATTCCTTAATATACTAGAAATAACTTATCTTTCCCAATAATTCTTTAACTTCTTCACCTTATTCTTGTAATCCATCTTGTTAATATTGTAATTCATATAACTACATAAACTCTCTTATTGTAGAAGAATTTGTGTGCATAGTATCAATTAGTGAAAAATTCAACCTATAATAATAATAAATAATATTTGGATGATTTATATAGCGCCGTTTTTGTGAAAAATCACCTCAAGGGCGCTGTCACCTCAAGGGCGCTGAATGTTAATACAAATGAATGTATATCCGCAAACTGTCAACTTCACCCGCCATAACACAGGGTCTTCCCTAGCATGGAGGGTGAAATATCACAAAAAAACTATTTGTACTTTCGATAATTCATGTATTAAATAAATAAATAAATAATTGGGATCCACAGATATTCTTGACGGGATCCATAACCCGTCCAGAATTGGCGCTTTCTTTGGGATAAAATCTGTAAGTACCTGGTCAGCATTACAATACTAAAGTGTTTACGATAGGTATACTTGGTTTTGCCACTTGGCGAGAAAAACCCACGTAGCAATCCGTTCTCTTTTTATTTAAATCTAACTTTATTCAAGAAATTATTAGAGCGCGCATTTGAGTCTTTTAGTGCACGTCGATAATTTTGCGAGGACGTGTTAAACTGGTTCAAACTGCTTACAGCCTTACTAAAAAACAATTTTATTCAATTAATAAACGACCGAGGATGTGAAAACATTACAAATTTAAAAAAATGGCAAAATATTGTGATCATGATCCGCCTGATTTTACGATTTGCTTATCTATTGTTATATCTTATTATCGCTTGTTTTATTAATAATTTATGAACGAATTTGGAATTTTTCCAACGAATTTTAAACGTCTTGTGTATTTATTTTTATTTTTGAAGATGTCATAAAAATAAGTACCATTTTAGAAATTAGTTAAAACTACTTTTTAGATTTTTGTATTTGAAATATACTTTAGCCCTAGCGTTTGAAAATTGCCATTTTTCAGCTCCAAACACTAAAAATTTTAAAAAAAAGCTTACCACAAATATTTGTAACCAAAATTTACAAAAAAAAACAAAATTAAAAAAACACAGCCTTTTTATTCTGCCACAGGTCACAGTGGTGCCCGGGTTCATGGGGTGAGGTATATCGGGTCATGGCGGCAGTTGCGCCTGCCCACCTACTGCGTGGCGGGCTGGATCGGGAGAGACTGATTGAAGGAGACTTTTAGACATCTCTAGTAGGACTCTCTCGTAACATCTCCTTGCACCACAGTACGAAGGAAAGTTTCATACGTCCGTCACACCTGGATATACTGACCCTCAGATTCCTACCCTCTCTTCATTCCACCTCTCATACCTTTTTCCTTCCCAGACTTTCTTGTAACTCCTTTCCAAAAAAGACGCTCTACAAAGCATTCCGAAAGATGACATAGGCCCTGAGGGGTATTATTTTCCTCAGGGCCCCGCCCTGTTAAAATGGAACCGGAGACCAACATATCGTCTACCATTAACCCCAAGAATTACTTGTATAAATAAATCAGGTGCAACTAACGTCAGTTTATAAATATGAAAACATAACTTCAATTAACTTCATAGATGCCTTTGTAATTTGTATTTGCTTTAAAAATTTTACATGGGTATGTGATGTATTGAACATTGCACGTAATATACACCTATATACATGTTTAACATAATGTCACCTTAAATTAACTTGATAGACGTTTGTAATTTGTTATTACTTCAAACAATGAAACCTACACTTTCTAAATTACACCGATTCTATTGAATTTCATCACTTCAACTCCCTTCATACACGACGATTAATTTTTGATCAAATTTTATTATTTAAAATTTTAAACAATGGCCTGGACTCACCAGAGCTTACCATTTTAATAAAACTCCACATTCCTTCAAGATTAACCCGACAATCGAATTTACTTCATTTGCCCACTTGTAGAACAAACTTTAGAAAAAATTCCCCGATTCCTCGAATATGTGCGCAATACAACGAATTGTTTCACAACGTAGACATTTTTAATTTAAACCTTCAGAAGTATCGAATAGAAGTAACGCGTGCGATATTGGATTGATACGGGGTGTGCAAGGTATCGAGAGCATCTCATATCCTTATCCTATATTCTCCCTCCCCTCCCCCTCCTCTCCCCTTCCTCTCCCCTTCCTAAGTCTAAATTTAGCTTAAGATAAATTAAAACTCCATCTAGAAACAATATTAGCATAAGAAACTCTTTTGACTTCACTGCAGTTAACATGTATATTTTTATGTCTATTGAATGTATATGTTTGTTTCTTACAAATAAAAAAAAAAATAAAAATAACAAAATTTTTAATTTCAGTGCGTTTTTAAAAAAACCTGTAAAGGAGAATTAGACAAATATAAGCTGTGAAATTTTTTATATTTAAAATACATACATATTACAGATTTACAAAATGAAAATATATGGTTCTTAAAAATTAATTACTTACAAAAAAGTAATTTCTTGTTAATGAAACTAACCAACTTATTTTTTATTTTTTAAAAGAAATACAAACATTCCCGGGTTACGGATAACCCAACAATCTCCTACTACCACCACAGAAAGCCGAAAATGTTGCTTGTGTTATGATGGAGGACTTACCCAGCCGAGGAATCGAACACGCGACGCTCGGGTGGGACCAAGCGCTATGCCCACTCAACCACTGACCGGTCGCACTTTAATAGAGAAAAACATTTCTCGTGTTTGAATTGGGAGTATAATTATTACCTTATCTTTATGTATGTCGCTTATACCCGTATACATTCAAATTTTTACAAATTTTAATACAGGTATATGTACTTTAGTATTACGTACTAAAAATCTATATGCTTCCAAAAATAAGTCATTGATAGAGAAACCATTAAAAAGATTCCATTATTCGCAGTTAAAATGTCAGGTATTAAGAAGGGGCGGAAACTCTAAAGTCTTCGAAACGCTTTAATTTTTTCAAATTTTATTCTTAAGGGTTGGATTTGGAGGGGTGATATAAATTCGCCGAATCTTAGCCCGGCGTGAAAGTGTTTTAGTGCTACGAATCGGGGACTGAATACGAAAATATTCACAATCGTTTTATGGGACTCTAAAAACATTGTCATTTTATAGATGCCTGGCTTCACTTTCAGAATATTAATAATCTGCTGAGAGATCTGTGCTTTTTGCCGATCAAGTCAGTACTTAATTTTTTCATTAAATTATTGCGACGGTTTTAAAGCATTTTTTATTTTTATGAATTTGTGTTATCACGTTAAAGGTCATTTTGGTAATAGGGGAATAAGGTTCTTCAACACGAAGTTTTAATTTATTTTACATATAATGTCTTTTAAATGCTCTCGTGTACATTGGTGGGTTCAATGCTAACTCAGAATTAAGTCAATTCAACACCTCTTTAAAAAGTGTGTCCTAGACTACCATCTTCTCTTCGCATCACCTCCACATCTAGAAAAAGTAGGAACTTAGAGTCATTTTCCAGCTCCTTTGTGAACTTAATTTTAACGTGGAGTGAGTTGAGATGGTCCAGAAATTCGTTGGCTAAAGAAGGAGGTAGCGTAACACGGCATAATACCCCAAAAAATAACAACAAAAATATTTTTGGCCGTGAAAATCTAAAATCGTATCTGACGAACCTCTACGGGGAGGAAGTTCACACAATGGTACGACGATTGGAGAATCTGAGGAAGCGAAGGAACCATTTATTGGGCAACCTGGCTTTCCTCAAGAGATGTAAGGAGGAATCGGTCGTACCAATACACATCCGAATAAAAAGACATATCGCATCCCGGAAAGCCGAGAGGGTATTTTAAAGAGCAGAAGCAGCGCTACTAAGGGAAAGAATCCACAATGTGCGCAGCGAACTGGGTGGAATATCTCGGGAACTTTTTGATTTGATCAACTCTTGTGGAAAAAGATTGGAACAAAATTGATAACATGACTTACGAGCAAGCGCAAAGATGGAAGGAGTTGCGATGGGCAGTCCGTTGTCGCCAGTACTCGCCAACTTCTTTATGGAGAAGTTTGAGGAAGTGGCACTCGACACAGCTTCGGCTGTTACCAAAGTATGGTGGCGGTATGTCGACGATGTCTTCGCCATTTGAAACTGAACGAATCCTACCTTTTCTAGATGTGGAGGTGATGCGAAAAGAAGATGGTAGTCTAGGACACACAGTGTATAGAAAACCAACTCATACAAATCGGTATCTACATGCTGATTCCCATCACCACCCAGTACAGAAGAGAGGACTTATCCATACATTGGTGACCCGAGCGACCAGAATATGTGAAGGAACAAAAATCGGAGCAGAACTTACAAAACTGATCGATGCACTGGAGCGTAACGGTTACCCAGTCAGGCAGACAAGGCAAATCATAAGAGCCAAATCTGCACCAAACGAAGACAGAATTGAAGAAGAGTCAAATGGTTGCGCTTTCCTGCCTTACGTTCACAATGTGACAGACAGAATTGCCAGACTATTGAAAAAAGAAAGCATCAAGACTGTCTTCGGAACCACGACAAAAATACGAGACTTTTTGAGGCATTCAAAGACCAAGTTTCCTCTGGAAACAGATGGAGTATATAAACTCAGCTGTTCCGGATGTGATAAGGTCTATGTGGGCCAAAAAGAGCGGATGTTCTCCAAAAGAATATCGGAACACTTTCGAGCGTGTAAACTTGGCCACCCTGACAAATCGGCAATCGCCGAGCATTTAATTGAAACCGGCCATTACTTTGGATTTCTTCCTGAAGTCCTGGAAAGACCCAAAACTCATAGAGCACGCCTGATTACGGAGGCCATTGAAATTCACAAAAACACTATAAATATTAATAGAGACCACGGAGCTAAACTCAATAGTTCTTGGTATCCGGTACCTGACGGTTACATCAAGGCTACACGCAAAAAAACATGTTGAAGTATATTGTAGCGCCAGCTCGTAGAGGAGTGGAACGGTATCGCTCCTAAGTAGATAAGTACAAACATCACCCCTAACTATTACACATCTGCCCTGATGATGGACACTGCAACGCTGTCCGAAACGTTGGCTAAAGAAGGAGGTAGCGTAACACGGCATAATACCCCAAAAACTAACAAATAAAAAAAAAAGAAAATTAATTTAGTTAATAAAATAATACCACTTTGTAAATCACCTTTACTTACGATATTTCCATGTAATGTTAACTCCTCCAACCGATCTCCCCCCCCCCCCAAAATCACGCCTCCCACTACCCCTACCTAATTAATTTTTGTACTTGTATAGAATTTTTAAGGTAGTTTTAAGTTTGCTCGTGAATGACACGGATGTGTCGAAACCGGTCGCAAAAAAAAATTAACGACACAAAAATGTACATTGAAAATTAAAACTTTTCAAAACAAAATAAAGACAGGATATTTAGAAAAAAATAATTTTAAGATTCGTTTTAAGATTTTGACGGCCAAAAGTATTTTCGTTATTTGTTTTTGGGGTGTTATGCCGTGTTGCGCTACCCCCTTATTTAGCCAACGTTTCGGACAGCGTTACAGTGTCCATCATCAGGGCAGATCCGGAAGATGTGCCGGATCTGCCCTGATGATGGACACTGCAACGCTATTCAAAACGTTGGCTAAGGTAGGAGGTAGCGCAACACGGAATAACACTCCAAAAACAAGTAACGAAGATTAATTATAAAATTAATTATTATAAATTAATTTTTAATTTTTTTATTTACATAAGCTAAAATAATTCCCCTCGGGGCCTATATTATCATCTTCGGGGATTCTGTGTGGAGGGCCTTTCTAGAAAAGGAAGGGGAGGAAGTTCTGGAAAAAATGGTATTAGGGGTGGGGTTATTGAAACTTCTGTTGTTGTTATATACAATCATTCTATTAGAAGCATTTCGCCACTGGTGAGAAGGGCCGTTAAATAATATGCTCATAAAAAATAAGGCAAGCGATTTGGGATAAAATGTATACAGATATTATTTATTATCCTCAAAGGAACAGTTATTCCACTGATAACTTTGATTAATTTTCATCGGCAGTGTGTTAAGCTAAACAGCTCAGTTCCCGCAATTCTTCCACCACCCATTGTTTTTTATCAACCAAAAAGAAGGTGTGTTCTTACAATCCATCACGTCAATCAGCCGGTGCCGGTGCGCGGTGGCGTGAAAGAATATGATTGATCCTTAATCCGTAATCGCTGTGTTGAGAATTAATGAGCCGGAATTAAAAACCTACCCAGATACCTTTGTATTTTATTAAGGAAATTAATTTAATTATTATTTTTAATTGTTAAACTAACGTTTTAAGACAAGATTTTTTATGCATAGCACAAAGGGTAACAATTATTATAAGCAATAATTATCAGCCTGAAACACTCATCCACATTGAAAAAATCTTCCGAGAAAAAATACATGGCGCAAAATACATGTATATAAAAATACATGTCCCGTTGGCGTCATGTATTTTTCCTCGGAAGATTTTTTTCAATGTGGATGAGTGTTTCAGGCTGATAATTATTGCTTATAATAATAGAAATTAATTTACATAACGTGGAGCGGTTAAAATACTTAGGGCGGCTTGTACCAAAAATTAAATTTGGTTAAAATATCAAGTTATACACATTATTTAATTTAAGTTGACTTGAAGTTTTGCACCACAAAATTTAAGTCGTTAAATGCATTTAAAGAACTGTCAAAGTTATGTAAATACCCAAAAATGGCTGTTTATTCTATGGCCGGTTTTGTATTCTGTTATTTATGGATGAATACTTTACAAGGTTGTAAACTTAAATTATACCTACCTACAGCGTTTTTATAAAACAAAAATTCGACTTATTCAACACAGCACCCCAAATTCTAAAAAAATAAACAATAAATAACTTCTAAACATATACAAACTATTATACTCCTATACAAATAACTTATTCACTCCTAGATTAGATCCGTCTACTTCCCCTCCCGCCCACCATCCCATCCCAATAAGCTATTATAACTATTATAACTTTTATAACTTTTTAATCTCTCTAATTAATACACAACAGTGAAAACCTATTATTGGTTCGATAACATATACATATGTAAATACACCTAAGTAAATAATGTAACTGTTGGTTTTCCAAATAAAATAAAATAAATAAAAATAAAACAATCTATGTACATACAAAAAAAAACAAAATTACTCAGATAATTGTTTTATTTTTAAATCTAACATCAAAACCTCTTATTGCCTCATTTCAGAGTTGTTTATTTTCTTTTAATATGATTCATTAATTTGTTTCTTGTGCTCAATTTCTATTTGTAGTGACTCTTTTGTAGTTGAAACAACTCCATTACTTTCAAAAACAAAAATTGTTCATCCTTCAAAAAATGTTAGGAGCTCTCGCTCGGGATTTATTTATTCGGGTACTCATTTTCTGGATCAAAATAAAATGATGCACTATGCAACCAAAACATAACCTGAAAATATTTTGACAGTCGCAAATTTAAGCACCCCCCACACGGACCCTTCGGAGCGATCGTGCTCTCGCTAGGCCGCTATGCGGAAAGTGTATGTGTAGGGGGTGCTAAGGAACGAATCAACTGTTTTACCGACGCTAAATAACGTTTAACAAAATACCAACTCCAACTGCTTGGTGCAGGACGAATTTAAACACACTTTAAGTTAAACGTATTTAGTGACATAAATTCGTTTAGTTAAATACATTTTAAGATAAAATTAGCGATAGTTGGTGCAAGCCACACTTAGCAACGGATTCAGAAAAAAAAAAAAAAACAAAAAAACATTCCCGGGTTATGAATAACATTCACAAATATTTAGAAACACTCGTGTCACCGTTATTATTAGTAGTGGAAAATTTTGCTTGTGTAATTACATGAAAACTTTAAAACATCAGATCGATAGGCCTAACTGCTGATGGTTTTATACCGATTTTCTGAGGACGGTGACACTGTTGATTGCCAGACGGATGCTGATTGATAGGGATTAATTGAAAAATTGGTATATAATGGCAACATGTCTATGTTCTTAACCTTATAAAAAAAAAACTCATCAGCCATCGTTATGAATAATAAATCGGAGTTGATATTTTCCAAGCTAAACTTTTACGTAAAATATGTTTATTACAAGCAGAAGCCGTCTTAATTGGCTGCCTTTCCTTCGGGTCACGTTTTGACGAGTGCACTGGCTACTCGAATACTGAATAAGACTTTCTTTAGCTAAGTGTTCCTACTCGAACCAATTTTACTTTATCTAGGCAATTAAAACAGTCTGAATTGAATTAATTATTGATATAGTAGAAGGATTTATGTACGTAGGTATCATTTCAAAGAATAAGCTAAAGAGAGTAAGGTTTGATTTTTTTATGGAAATTTAGAAAAGAAATAGCAAAATTTCATGCTCATCGATAATTATTTAAAGGTCGTAAAGAGATAAATTGGGATAAGTATTTATGTTACGGGTCACACACTGAATCCGAAATAAGGTCAATTTTATCATAGGTATATGTATTAAAAATAATACATTTCATCTAATCTAGGGGATAGGAGTCGAAAGGCCTTATGTAAATAAGTACATGTACAAAGGATCATACATCTAGGTATATATAAAAGACAATCAGCATTTTACCTTTGAAGATGCATACTTATAAAATGGCTTGGATAAAATCTTTGATGTTAGGTCTGTCTTGGCTGATGATCCAAGACCTGATGTCTGAGTTATATTTAAAACTAGCGAGTTCCCGGCATGCGTTGCTATGCTACTTAATAAAGAAATTGTTTCTCCATGCGTGTCCTTTCCCATTCTTTCCGTTCCCCTTCCGCTTTCCCTTCCTCTCCTGCGTCCCCTTCCCCTCACGCGTTCCCACTCCGCCTTCTCCGCATTCCCTCTCCTCACTCCCCTCTCCCGCTTCCACTGTCCCGCGAACCCACCTCTCGAGTTTCCCTCCCACCCCCTCCCTCTCGAGTTTCCATACATTCATCTCCGGTACATTCAGTTTTTAAACAGCTCGCGTACCACCTATTGCATTTTTTTAATACAAATTTCATAATGCCAGAGCTTACAATTATATAATATAGAAACCATCGCGGGCATGCACACATCAAATTCCAAATTTTTCATAGCAATCAAATAAATGGTTAGCAACGCCTAATTTCATGATGCCATAACTCACTATTATATATATAAACCATCGCGAGCATGCGTACATCAAATCCCCAAAGTTTCATCGGAATCGGATGAACGGTTAGCAATGCATAATTTCATGATGCCAGAACTCACTATTATATATGAAAACCATCGCACATCAAATCCCCAAAGTTTCATCGCAATCGGATGAATGGTTTAGCAATGCATAGACATCTCATATACTCACATACAAACCCAGAAGAAAGCATATTTTATTTTTTAATAAGCATCGATAAGTTATGTTCTGTCTAATGGAATGGAAGTGCATTGTATAGCTTTGTTTCAAAGTATCTAAAAAAAACCAAACTGTTGTATGTTTGAAGAGATATGGTAGTATGGTTTTGGCAAAAAGTTGTTTAATGTCCAAAACACAGATTCTTATTCAGTATCTTCAGAAGATTAACATGTACCTCGGGTCTATTTTTGTCGGAAGGTCAAAATTTTTCGGATTAGCAATAAAATCCAAATATATGGAATATTTCTGAACGTATCCGAAAACGAAAAACTATTTTGGAAATATGGTGAAATATGCTTTCAAATTTTTTAATTCGAAATAAAAAAAAAATTTAAAAAAATAAAAAATTATGCAAACTTGCAGAAAGCAAAAATAGCTCACCTAACGGTTTTTCTGACCAAAATTACTGATAACGAAAAAAAATACACAAACATATTTTATTAAAAAAGTGTACTATAAAAGTTATCGTTAATTCATTTTTTTGTCGTTTAGTGTAAAAATAATGAATAAAATATTTCCAAAATTTCATAATTTATTTTCAAATTTCGGCGGGAAACTTTTGATTTATAAAGGTGAACATTTTAATTATTTTGTGGTTAACTTTTAGATTTAAATATAAATAGTCGATTCTTCTCTTTCTAACACCGTTCAGATCATATTGCTGGCCATTATAGTAAGGGAGACAACGTTTTCTGCGAGAGCCTTGTAATTTGTTCCGAAAACCGAACAAATTCGCCAGAGTTATTCGCTACAGTGTGATGTTGCCAAAGAATCAATTACTCGGCTGACAATATTAACAAAAAATGGATAGAAAATTAACTTCATGCAAAATTTGCACGGCCGCTCTTAGCAGCCTTTAAAACGAATATTCCCTTTTGTTTTTGTAACGGAACAAACACCTTTGATGCCGCGGTTTTTATGAAAATCTGTCCAGTGGCGGAGTGGATGCGTCCCGGGGGTGTGCTTTCCCCTCCCCTTCACTGAACAGTCACGCCGCCACTGGAAATATTCCTCAAAGCACATTAAGTTCGTTTATTTTCACCCAAAGGTAAATAAGAGTAAGTTTGCAGGCAATATAGCTGCGGAGCCCAGGGGCGGCGCGGCTCGTTAAGTCGGGCCCAAAGAAGCAAAACTAACGAACTTTTTAACCAGATTGCCTCGCAAAGGACGCAGAGGTATTTACACAAGATATCCTGGCGTATACTCCGTGTTTTATCCACTTTTATTTACCAACGCGCCTTACGATAGATGTTAGGTATGTTTGGAGGTTCGTCTCACTTAAACTACACCTCTTGCTACCCGCTGGCTGGTAGCAGAGATAAATATTCATAAACTGTCTAAACTTGTCTAAACATTCATAATAATACACCTACATAAATTGTCAACTTTTATAGCGCCGTTTAGTGATATCTTCAATCACCTTAAGGATCCTTTTTTCACTATTAGTTTGTTTTTGTGAGTACCGCACAACAGTCCCACTGTTCTTATTCACCTGGAGCCAAACAGACTATGGCATCGCCGTGTTGTGTTTTGCTGAAGGTAGTGGGAGGGGGAGGTGGGAAAGTGCCTGGCTATTGAGTTATGGTCACCAAACACGGTTAAAGCCATTTCGATATTCTGAGAGTATCAATTACTCTGGAACGTGCAGCAAATGTACTATTTATTATTTTAATGAAAATATTGTGAAATAAAACCAATTAATCAAATAAAATTTCCGTACGCTCACCGAGATTTGAACCCGTGACCTATGAATCGCTGGTCGAGAAACTTAAGGGCCCGAAAACAGGATCAAAAAGAAGAAGATGGAGAGATATGAAATAATGAATGTTAGTGGAGAGCGCTAACATTTAAAGTGTCAAAATCGATGCGAAAATTGCGAAAATGTTTAATAAAACACGACTCGTTGAAAATAGAGCAAAAATCTCGCAGAACGTATCTTAGGTATCATTTAAAGAAACATTGTGAATTTTTTCACAAATAGTTGTAAAATAACTGAAACAAACGTTTTCGTAATAATTTTCGGAGCATTCTTTGCGATTTTTTTCTATCG
Source organism: Limnephilus rhombicus (assembly GCA_929108145.2). Lineage (NCBI taxonomy): Eukaryota > Metazoa > Arthropoda > Insecta > Trichoptera > Limnephilidae > Limnephilus > Limnephilus rhombicus. The sequence goes on along the minus strand of OV815279.1, from coordinate 11,399,345 downwards.
AGGAAATTTCATATAATTTGCGTTTCGGCGTGGGCAGCATCTACACATTATCTTCAAAAATAACATTTATTTTTTTAAGAGCTTAAAAATTTCAATTGTTTAAGGGAGATATGTAAGAAATCGGTAGACATGCGGGAGCGGCGCCTTAAAGAATAGCATTTTGTAGAAGTCCCGAGGAGAGGTTGTACGTGAAGTTATCTTTGGAATACCTTCTGTCTTTTTACACAAGACATGAGAGACCGAAGATGGCGATTGTCGATGACGTAGATATGACCTCTCTCTGAGACTACCATATTTATATATTTCTTTTGAATTAGTTTTAAGGTTTTCTATAACAGTTTCTGTCCTCAAACTAAAAGACAGGTTATTCCAGAAAGTAAATCCAGAATATTGAATGGGCTGTCTCTAAATCGAAAAGAAATGCACTTACGGTATCTTACATGTAAGACTTGCTTTCCCTTTTATTTATTTGTATTTGTTTGTGAATGGTGTTTAAAGGACGTTCAATAATGTACGTAACGTACACCTTTGTAAAAATGTGGACAGTATTATTATTATATAATATTATAATAAAATATGCAGAGTACTGCTTGCTAGCAACAATAATTATATAATCATGTACCTACTGTATTTACATTTTCTTATCTCCATTTGTAATCTTATATTACGTATGCAACCTTTTAATAGAAATTTTAATAAAAACAACATGTAAATACTTAATATAACAACAATACATGTGTGCATGTATGTGTACATATATTTTTATTTATATTTTTATTTTATTTTTTATTTTGCAGAAACAAACAGTACATTATTACATAATGGAAAATAGTTACAAAGTTATAGAATTAATACAATAATTGGTACCAATGACATGTCGCTGTTATCTACTTATATTTTTGTGAGATAAATAATACAATATACCTAAATTAAGTTAGTAACTTATTAAAGGAGAGGGGTGTGTGAGAGTGTTTGTATGTGTGTAAATGCGCGTGAGGGTGTGTGGATGTGTGTTTTATGTGTGCGAATTCAGTGTGCTAAAAATGTTTTTCTTAAATAGAGGGAGGGAATCAAAAAATATATCGGTATTTGTGGTTTTTTTAATTGAGTTGAAACTTTGAAGGATGCGGGAAATAGGGGAGTTGGCTGCAGCGTTCGTATTATTACTGGTTGTGTAAAAAAGGTTGGTGTGGCGAGTTCTTTTAGATGGGATGTTAAAATTTATTTGGGATAGAAGTTCTGGGCAGTCTATTTCGTTATGTATAATTTTATGGAGAAATGTCATGTCAGCTACCGTTCGCCTGGACTTCAGGGATTGGAGAGTGCAGATGTAATTATTGTTGTATTTATAACCGAGATACTTAATAAATTTATTTTGTATGCGCTCTACGTTGTTGACGTATTGGGTGTATTTGGGATTCCAGACAGCATATATTTTCATATTTTACGTATCTTTGTTGATAATACATATCTTTCTAATAAATATAATATGTTATTTACCCGCCTCGGGACAGACTCTGTCTAGTGAGGTGGGTAAAATAAAACTATGTACCTACATAAATGAAAATAAAATAAACGCCCGGGTTGCCGGCACTGAAATTGAATTGAATTAATAATAATTTTCAATTTTAATAAAAATATTTGAAGTTTTTAACCGTCAATATTACATGTCATTGAAGAAGAATATGATACTAATAAATCTAAACGAAATGTGAAAAAACGAGAATTTGAAATATGAGATCGACAAAAATGACTTAAAATAAATAGCTTGAAATGTCCGAGTTGATTAAGGCGTTCGTCCCGGTAAGACAAGAGATCTTAGGTTCGATTCCGAATGGAAACCGTTACCTTTTTATTTTACTGTGTCTTGTTATTATTTAAATTATTATTTTATTATAAGCAATAATTATTAGCCTGAAACACTCATATAAATTGAAAAAATCTCCTGACAAAAGATAAACTAATGTTGAAGATTTGTATGCACAGCACAAAGGGGAACAATTATTATAAGCAAGAATTATTAGCCTGAAACACTCATCTACATTGAAAAAATCTCCCGACAAAAGATACATGCCACAGAAAGGCATTGTAAGTGCTAAATCTCCCACTAGGTGGCGTCGAGACAAATATCTTTAAAGTATCTTTTCTCGGGAGATTTTTTCAATGTAGATGAGTGTTTCAGGCTAATAATTATTGAAAAATGAAACAATATAACTTTGTATAAACCACTTATATGATGTGCAAATCCGACCGGTTTCGGAACAAACGTTCCTTCGTCAGGGAAAGCTTATACTAATTTGACAGTTTAGAACAATATTTTATTGTGGTAGGGGTGGAGCCGTTGTTAGTTAATAATGTAGATTGGGTGGGTAGGTATTAGTGTAGAGTGGAAATGAAAATGAAAATAATGATTGATTAAATAAAAATTAATAAATCAAATGCAATGATTGTCCCTCATTTTATATTGGAAAAACAACTCGTAATTTTGAAATCAGAATCAAAGAACATTTAAGGTGTCTTAATAATAATATTTTTTCTGAGTTCGCTAACCATATCATTGAAAATAAACACAGTTTTGAAAAAAATACAGGGATAAATATTCTTCATATAAATTATAAAGGAAAACGTTTAGATAACTTAGAAGCTTTGGAAATTAAAATATCCCTTAAAAATAATGAATCTATTATCAACAAACAAAAAATATTGTCATATAGCCCAATCATGGATTTGTTCCCCTACCCACCCACTCTACACTAATACCTACCCACCCAATCTACATTATTAACTAACAACGGCTCCACCCCTACCACAATAAAATATTGTTCTAAACTGTCAAATTAGTATAAGCTTTCCCTGACGAAGGAACGTTTGTTCCGAAACCGGTCGGATTTGCACATCATATAAGTGGTTTATACAAAGTTATATTGTTTCATTTTTCTATAATGGATAACCACAAAGTAATAGCTACATTCAAAAATATAATAATTATTGCTTATAATAATTGTTACCCTTTGTGCAGTGCATACAAATCTTCAACATTAGTTTACCAATTAAAAATAATAATTATTATTTTATCTTCAATGAAAATATTATTTGTTAAACAAAATATTATTTCGAATAATAATATTCCGTTGCCATCTGAATCAGATATGCGCGATTTTTGGACAAACATTTGGAGTAAAGATATAAAACATAATGAGGCAGGTTCATGGATAGAAAATGAAGAACTCAATTGTTCAGACATTGAACAAATGAGTTTTTCTGATATATCGGTTGAATTGTTAGCCAAAATTATAAAAAATACTCACAATTGGAAAGCCACGGGTTGCGATTGGATACATAATTTTTGGTACAAACGTCTAACTACTTTACATCCTCTTTTTGCAAAAAATCTTTCAAAACTTGTCAAACAACCTCAAAATTTTCCTAATTTTCTAACTAAGGGCATTACTTATATGTTACCTAAAAGCGAAAATATTAATAATCCCTCTCAATATAGACCCATTACATGTCTACCGACAATATACAAAATTTTAACCTCTTGCTTGACAGATTTAATATATACTCATTTGGATGAAAAAAATATTTTATCTGAACAACAAAAAGGTTGTCGCAGAAAACATATGGGATGTAAAGAACAATTAGTTATTGATTCTGTAATTTTAAAACAAATTCAAAATCAAAAGCGTAATTTACATACTTGTTATATAGATTATCAAAAAGCTTTTGATAGTGTCCCGCACTCGTGGCTAATAAAAATATTAAAAATATATAAAGTTAACCCAATTATAATTAGCTTTTTGAAAAATATTATGTCCTTTTGGAATTCAGATTTACTAGTAAATTTAAAAGGTAAGAAAATAGTAGTACCGGGCATTTCAATAAAAAGAGGGATTTTTCAAGGAGACTCATTGAGTCCTCTTTGGTTTTGCTTAGCATTGAATCCTATGTCTAAAATGTTAATTAAAACCAAGTTTGGAATAAAAATTAAGGGTAATACAAGAGAGAGTAGTATAGTTTCACATCTATTATATATGGATGATATAAAATTATTTTCAAATTCTGAATCAAATTTAGAAAAAATGATTAAGGTAGTTAAAATTTTTTCAGATGATATTAAAATGACTTTTGGTTTAGATAAATGTAAAACGATCCATATAGAGAAAGGCAAAATTGTAGATGGAGACGAGGGTATATTTAGAAATTTCAAAATTAAAAGTATGAAAGGGGATGAGGTTTATAAATATTTAGGATACCCGCAATCGAATAGATTAGATCACACTAGTATTAAAAATGATATTAGGATTAAATTTCAAACTAGGATCAGAAAAATTTTAAAATGCAATCTATCTGCTAAAAATTTAGTAAAAGCAATAAACACTTGGGCAATACCTTTATTAACGTACTCATTTGGCATAATTAAATGGTCCAATACAGATTTAGATAGTTTAGAACGATTAATTAGAACTACGTTAACAAAGTTTAATTGCCATCATCCAAATTCAGCTATAGAACGAATTAATTTACCTAGAAATTTAGGAGGTAGAGGTGTAGTCAAAATAACATCTTTGAAACACAATCAGGTAGAAATGCTTAGAAATTTTTTCCATAGGAAAGCTAATAGCTCAGAAATGCACAAAATAATTTGTAAGGCAGATAGAAACATTACACCTTTAAATTTATATGACGAGAATGCCAACATTCTTATAAATACTAACCAGGAATTATTAGATTCCTGGTCAAATAAAATTATTCATGCAAAACACTTCAATTATCTCAACCAAACGTATGTTGACAAACTTTCGTCAAACAAATGGTTGAGTATTGGAGAGTTGAGCGCAGAAATAGAAGGATTTATGCTTGCCATTCAAGATAGAGTCATTAATACTAAAAATTATAGGAAGCATATAATCAAAGATATAAATCAAATTGATGATTTATGTAGAAAATGTTTGGCTTTTCCGGAAACTATAGAACATATTATATCGGGATGTTCTATATTAGCGCCGTCCGAGTATACATTTAGGCACAATCAGGTTTTAAAAATAATCCACCAAAGTTTGGTAACTAAACATAACTTGATTGACTGCCGTAATATAGTACCATATTATGAATATGAACCAAATTCATTTTTAGAAAATGAATTTTATAAAATATATTATGATTAAACTATACTAACAGACAGAACAATTAGTCATAATAGACCTGATATAGTTTTACATGACAAAATTAAAAAAATAACTTATATCATTGATGTAGCTATTCCAAATTCCTGTAATATTCAAAAAACTGTTTCTGAAAAAATTAGAAAATACACAGATTTAGGAAATGAGATTAAAAGAATTTGGCATTGTCGGAATATAAATATATTACCATTTGTTATTTCGGCTACTGGCATTATACCTAGGTCTCTGATTCAAAATTTAGGCGTATTAGATTTGTCAAAGAATTTATACATAAAGATGCAAAAATCGGTAATTTTAAATACATGTAGGATTACAAAAGATTTTTTAAATATTTATATTGAGGGATCAGTAGGATTTATAGGTTCAATTAGGAATTCCACAGAGCCGAACCCTCTGATATGAAAATATCTGGAGTCGGTGAATTATTTTCCCATCTGGTCTCTGGTAGGTTGACATGTTGTTCTTGTATTGTTTTGTAATTATAATACATATAGTGCAATTGCATAACGTGGATTGACCAGATGATCATTTGGGAAGTGTGTGAAAGGGTTTAGTTTTTCCTGTGGGGAAAATTAAACCCGGACATTTAAATCTGGTGCGTAAAAATAAAACTCCATCAACAATCTTTAAGGTTGGAGCCTTTGGTCTTGTGTAGCAAATTAGATTAACAATGTATTAATCACTAATCTATTAATTATTTCGTTAATTATTATCAAAGCGAAAGCATAACAAATCTTCTACCAGCTTGTTTAAAATTCTCTTAACACGAAATCTGAATTAATCCTAGCAATTTAGCAAAAAGTTTCAAGCAAACTGCAAGTCAATCCAGTGAATGATTGACCCTTTTCACAGGGTGAATTTTATTTGCTTGCTGTAATGTCAGGTTGCTTGAGCATCGTAGCAACCATCTGATTTGTGAACAGTTCAGTATTCTCGCAATAATTTTCTTACTGAAGCTGCGAAAGAGAAATTGTTGCGAACAAAGTAAATTTTTTGCTTGCAAATACAGTTTGTCAGGAGTAGTGATGGGCAAATTCGAACATATTTGTAATGCCCGAGGTCCACTGCAAAGTCACCAACAACTTAGGGTGACCGGGTGTCGGTTATCCAATAAACGGTTCCCGGGGCGGCAGTATCCATACCTGCCTTACAAAATAAAAGTAATGTATATCTATACTAATATTATAAATGCGAAAGTGCGTCTGTTTGTTTGTTACGCTTTCACGCCTAAACCACTGAACCTATTTTAGAAATTCTTTCACCAATAGAAAGCTACATTATCAGCGAGTAACATAGGCTATATAAATTGGTAAGCTCTGGCGTTACAAAATTTGTATGAATGAAAATATGTGTATTTCGTATATTTTAGCGGCAGGGAGGAAAGGCAAGGGAAGGTGGGGTTCGCGGAGAGGGAAGAGACGAGGGTGGGGAGCGGCGGAGAAGGACATGCAGAGTAAATTAATTTATTTTACATGCCTTACGTCTAAAAGGGATCGAAATAAAAATCAAGTATCTTTCAACGGTAGCAATCTTCCCAACAGGCCCTCCGCTGATATGCTTGGTGTAACCCGTAAGTGACCAGCTCAGATATGGGGGCACCATCGAAGCCAGAGTAAAGTTAGCCTCCCAAAACTGGGCGTACTGTACAGGGCCCGCACATACTTTAATAGTACACGACTGCTAACCCTGTACAAATCACAAGTGTGCCCTACGGTTGAATTTGGCAGCCACCTCTGGAACTCCAAAATACCTGAAAAATACCCTCGACTTTGTGCAGAAACGGGCGGTCCGTTTAACAGATTCTCCTAACTTAACAAACAGATTGTAATCTTCAGAGCACAGGCGTCGGCTGGGTATGCTATTCTTGTTCTACCAGTATTACAATGGAAGATTGTAATACCGGTAGAAGGAACTAGCGTCATGGATCCCTTCGGCACCGGTGCATAGTCAGGAAACACGCCAAACGTCTGGAGCTTCAAAATACCTGAAAAATACCCTCGACTCTGTGCAGAAACGGGCGGTCCGTTTAATAGATTCTCCCATCTTAACAGACGGATTGCAATCTTTAGAAAAAGGCGTCGCGAACTGACGCGTCGGGTGGGAATGCTATCCTTGTTCTACCGGTATTACAATAGAAGATGCTCTAAGGAGCTAGCATCATTGATCCCTTCGGCACCGGTGCATAGTCGGGAAACACGCCAAACGCGTGCCCAACATTTGTACACGGTTGACATTTGTCACATGAGAACGGGTCGTTTCTTCGACTAGTTCTTGTGTTCAACAGCTCGGCTGTGGAATAATTTGCCGTCCTCTGTGTTTCCTCCTTCCTACAACACGGGTCTCTTCAAGACCAATGTTCATTCCTTCCTCTCCTCAAAAAGACCCTACACACAGCATTCCAGATGTCAATTATTTTCCTCAGGGCCTCCTCTGTGAAGTTAATGTAAAAAAATGCCGGGTAAAAGCAGCCAGTCAAAAAAACGCATAGATCCTACGTTGGTACTTATTATTTTTTTCAAAATTGAAATGTTTTAATCAAATCGATGTACTTACTGGTTCGCGGGTTGCACAAAACCCATATTTTCTTTTAAAAAATTTCACATCATATTATTTTCTCCTTTATTCTTCAGGTGGTTTTATTCTATTCTCCATCCGAGAAAAGTGTAAGCAAATATTGATACGGTGGAGGGTTGAATCGTTGGTGCGCCTTGATATTTCATATGGCAAGAGTCCATCAAAAACAAATCTTTTCAAAAATCTTTCTAGCAAAAAACATCGCCTAATGTGATTTGAAAAATATTGGTAAAATAATATAATCTTATATATAAAAATCTCGTGTCACGGTGTTTGTGGTCGCACTACTCCGAAACGCCTTGACCGATTTTTATGAAATTTTGAATGTATATTTGGTAGATATGAGAATAGGTTTTAAAGCCGCTAATACCGCTAGGTGTTTAGGGTGTCCCTATCTAGAAAAAAAACATTTTTTTTATTTGACATTAAAAATACCTATAACCCCAAATTTTAATCCTCCTACCCCCACTTTCCCATTTTTAATCGCGATTTTAGTATTTTTGTGACTTTCTTCCACACATGCGCAAGACATTCACGAGAAGCGATGCGTCATTTTGATATTTCATTCGGCATCATGATCTCGCGTGAGCAATCGAGCTTATTTGTGTTGGCTAAAGACGGACTGACAAAAAATATCGTACACTCAATTGCTCTTCGAAATTAGTTTTGATTTTCTTTATTTCATTTTCCTACTTTAGTTGGTGTTTTTTTGTTTTTATCGGCGGTCATCGTCTACAGCGCTCCATTCCTCTTTCTGTCATAGATCCCATCCCCACACACTTACAATACATTCGTTATTTTTTATTTAACAACTAAAGTATTCACTAGAAATAATTTATATGGCAGAACAACGTTCGTCGGGTCAGCTAGTATAGGTATATATTTTTGTTTATACCACGAAACTCCAAACAATTCATAGAATTTTTGAATTCCATACCACTTAGCAGTGATAATTAATTAGTGTTTTTTTTAAGAAATGAAAATTTTTCTATACTTACATACTCTTTTTATATTTTAATTTAAAATTTAGAATTTTGTAGAGATTTTGAAAAGCTCTAAAGCTATTGTTGTACGATTTTCGGAGTAGAAAACTGGCATTTTTTGCCATGATAAAGAAACCAAAAATATACGCTAATTTCTTGGGGATAAGTGAATAACTGTTTATAAAAAGTTTTTTTGTAATGTAATGTTTTTTTACCCCAGTGATTGAGATTACTTAAAATATGTTCGGGAACTCCAACATTTATCGAAGTTCGTCGAGATTATAAATTATAAGTATAAGATTATAAATTATCGCATGGTTTTGAATGATTTTTTACCTTGACCAGACGTACGTGCTATGGAAGGCTCTGAGTAATTCTGGAGCTGGGCACCCAAACGCTGTGGGCGTACAGCGATCTATTATATACCAGCTTCGTTACCGTTCGTGCATTATACATGAACTATGATAGATAACCCTCTTCTAAGTACTAATTAACTGACATCTGTTGAGATATCTAAAAACTACATATAACGATACTAACGACATTTCCTGAAAGATGTGAAAATACATATACATTGTTACGTATCGACGGGCTCGAACCGCCTGATTACGAACTTATAACAAATTTGAAATTAAATAACACAATGTTCAAGACTCAACAACAATGGTTCAATTTAAATACTTACCAAAACCAAATTATAATACAAACCTCGGCTAGCTCTTCTCAGGGATATTGTGTTCTCAATTCGATCGGATTTGATTCAAAACGATCGTCGCTTCATTTATTGCAGGTAAGGGTTATAATATAATAAATAAAAAGATTCCTTGTTGCTTTAAATTATGAAGAATTTATTGGTGATTTTACGCTACTAGGAAAAAGCGTGTACCTCTTTGTGAACGGATTAGTTAATGATTTTAGAACCCAATCAAAGGAATGAATTAATAACATAATTAAATAAGGCTTACGTACATTATCTCGCACGGTTTACATCTGGGCAGGGCCGCTCCTCGTCAAAAAGACGTCACTGAATTTATTTCAATTTCTAAGCACGTGTTTTTAAAAAACTGTTATGATATAAAGGATCTATGCCAACCACGCAGGTGGCGTGACCGATTCTTAGCGAAGCTGGGACGAGAAGAGCCCGCCAAAAACCCCCAAGCCTTCCGGCTTCGTCCCTTTGGCCCCTCCCACCGAAATCTGGGCCAATCAATGGGCACCTCGGTGTGGCAAACCTTACAAAAAATACTATTGAATTTAGTACCTAGCGCAAATTATTGTACAGGGGTTGAAAGTAAAGATTCAAGAAACTACTTCATAACACATCCCCGAAAACACCAGCAAAAAACCGCCGTTGTAACGAAGGTTTTTTGACTTTAACCCTTCAAAGAATTCCCACAATAAACTTTACAAAAAAAACATCATTCACAAAGAGATTCTGCATTAAAAAACCTAGGCAAAAAGTTGTACAGTTTACAGACACATGATAAGTTATTAAGTTTAGACAAAATATCAAAAAACAGCAAAATCAACACGTCCAAGCGGCTGACAGGAACACCGTTAAACTCAGCTTTCGAGGCAGTGATGTCCATCAGGGCGTCTACAGCAACAGTAATGATTCTCAGCAGCAGGGAACGACTCAATGAGTAACGTCAACATGAAAGCAAAAAAAATGACATAATTAGAAAAGTACGAACACCAAGAGTAAACAAAACTATCGGAATGGTAATGTATAAGCAACAAGAGATCAAAGCGTAAGGTAACTCCACATTAGATGTCGTGATGTATGTATTGACATATCGTAGAACAAAAAGCACATTTAACCCCCTTTTAAAGAACAGGTAATGGCTCAGTTAAGTCAGTATCCACTTTTTAACAGTACGGATTACTGGTTAACGACATATTAAAACAAAATAGATGATAAAACAGACAACAAAAATCAGAGTCCTTTAAAGACCCAAACAGCGTCCTGCATCAATTCAATTCAGGATCACTCATACAACATCCTATAATTCAGGACCATTCAAACAACGTCCTATAATTCAGGACCATTCAAACACCGTCCTATAATTCAGGACCATTCAAACACCGTCCTATAATTCAGGACCATTCAAACACCGTCCTATAATTCAGGACCATTCAAACATTTCAAGAAAACACCTTAATAATACCTCAGGTTTTATCACATTCACTGTAATATAATTGTCGTCGATATATCGCGTTTTAAGGCAATATTTGAAGTTATTAGTCAGCGCATTATATTATTTTTTTAATGATGACAACAATAATTTAAAGTTATTATTTTAGTCAGCGCATTAGAGTATTTTTTTTAACGATGACAAAAATAATAATAATGAAATAATAATTCAGAAGTCAGGGACTTTTCCACTTCATTTACGCGGGCTGTGCCGCGGGGCGCCAGCTAGTTTTTTCCCGGAACGAGCAAACCATCAAATCGCAATTATTAATCACCAACGACATTCATTCTCGAGCTTGAAAGAGAGGTGAAAATAATAGCAAGCAGAGGCTAGTTATATATGAAATACAATACGAATGTCGAATGATGTACATGAATAGTTATAAAATACAAGTGTAGTGTGTATGTAAGGTGTGTACACACTGTCTTCGAATGGGCCCCTTCGAAAACAGTGTCAAGGTTAGTGTATGTGTGCGTGGCGAATGTTAGTGGTTATCACATTCGGTTAATTACTCCGAAGCGATTGTAATGTACGTGTATGCACTATCCCAAAAGCGTCCTTTCGAAAACAGCACGATGAGTGTAGGTATGTGTGGAAGGGTGTGGTGTCAATTTCATATCTTATTTTCACAATACGTTGATTTCTCCGGTTCCTACAAAACCATTTGAGTGATAAATCAGTCAAAATACGATTCACGTCCGTCGCTTAGCGCGAAACTCTACTCAAACAAATAAATTTCAAAATTATTTGAAGAAATAATTTTCCACTTGGCTAAGATGGATTCCATCTTGATTTTCTTTGAATAACTATTTTCTAATTGGTATGGGCAAACATTATAGTTGCATTCCGTCTTGATCTTCTTCTATCAACTTATTAAATATCTGTAAATAAGTTCGTTTCTTATCTTTATTATTTCAAATAATAACTTTAATTTCAATTAACATCTATTGATTTCTATGCAATCAATCTACACCGTTAGTTGAATAAATCTAGACACTTGTTCTATCCTGAGCAAAATCTCGAAAATCAAAAGTAATAATCGAACCCACTATCACTTTTCCGTAAAATAATTAATTAATAGTAATACCTATACATTAATATTAACAGATACCGATTATATCCATCTATTTAAAAAATAGCTATCGTACTTCCGTTACATAGACTTCGTTGTCGTATCAATTTGTTGTTGCGGGCATGGGTACCGCTGCCCCGGAACTATCTATTGTATAACCAGCGCCTCAGTTATAGGTAATCCTCTTAAGGGATTCGCTACATTTGGATATTGCTTTATTCGCTACGAGTACCTGAGTCCATATGGGGTAAAATCGGACTGGGTGTCTAGACTACCTGCCGTCGAACCGTAATTTGGAGAAAGGAATTCATATGTCTGTCACTCCTGGACACTGACCACTAAATTTATATCCGCCCCTCATCCCTCTTTCCTTCCTCTCCTTCCTTTCCTTAAAGGGCACTCCACACAGTATCCCCTAAAATATCATAGGCACAAACATATTTATCTAATCGTTAATAGGTTTCTACTCTTCGATAGAGAGATCGGCATGGTTACGGAGATATATAATTTCGCAAGGAATCGAACCCGCGACTGAATTTTGAAGTAAGGTAATTACGTCGGAGTGCGTTGCATTATTATCATTCCAGATTCGAACTGGTAGGTATTTATATCCCATAAGGAAGGCGGTATCATTGAACACTAAAAATTATATCTCACTGGTAAATCACGAGAATTGAACTCGATTAAAAATTTTTTTTTTTGCGTTCGTTTTTTTTTAACTGTTAAAAATCTATGTTTAAATAGGTAAATACTATTTTACCACTCTAAATCATCAGCTCGTTTCAACGAAAAATAACGCTAAAATGTGGTCTCAACACACTTTCTGTTTCAAACTAATGGCCGTTATTCTAAAAATAATCGCATCTACTAGGTAAGTACTTTCAGATATTTGAAATAAATTCTTTGCCTATGAAAAAAAAGACAATAGTTATTGTCTCCAAAGGAACCCAACATACAATCGTTATTCCCGCTACCCGGTGATAAAACGAACCTTAAATTTTATGAAGGTCTCCAAAAAATATTTTGAAGAATTCTACCTGCTTTTAGGTGCCTGCACCCCGACCATTTAACTTTTGTAAAATTTTAAACTCGAACATGGCAAGTAAATTACGTCGATTTAAAATTATTCAAATATATTTAAAACCTATGTCAAGCAAACTAAACTTGAGGTCACACAATTTAAATTGGCGTGCTATGCGAGCGGCACTTACTAAAGGAAAATTTGTTAACCCATTTGCTTGTTTAGGAATAAATACATCCCAAAACACGTAATCGCGTTATACTTTCATAAGACCAAAAACGTCCCGAGCGACCTTACATTTTAAAAGCTATATAGCTTCAATATCTCTCTTCTTCTCATGCAAACATATGTATTTTTCTTTTATCCAGAAAGAGAACGAAATAATGCTTCTTATTGTCTTTGAGATATGAAAGTTATCTTGCATAGATATTTTACAATCTCAATCCAAAATGACGGTTTTAGAATTTACGCGCAAAATCCAGGCTTCCGATTTGTGAGGTGCAAATATATTGAACCAAGCAGACGGGTTAAAGAACTAACTAACAAATAACCACAACGCCGTTTTTTAGCAGAAGATCACAATATGCACCAAATATGGCTAAATCCATTTCAAGCAAGGCTTAAATTCCGAATTGTGGTTTTACTCGAATTTAACTATCTCCCTTTTTGAGCGGGTATACCGTACCTTCAATGCATTTACCTACGCTAGCAGATTTTAATCTGAGGTATCTAATTCTGAGATTTCCGGTAACCATTTTGTTTCAAGAATCGCGTAAAACAAAACGAATCTTTTCAAAATACGGCATGACTAAATATTTACCGGTCAAAAACACGTGGTGATTTGAGATGCTTCCAAAATGGTGGCTGTTAACGACTAAAAACTTGATTTAACGGTCAAAAACACGTGGTGGTTTTTTAAATTCGGAGATGCGGCCGACAAGATGGCGGATCCTTAAAACACGCGTGAACTTTTTTAAATACTTCTCGAACACTTGATATACCGGCGGTTGAAAAAACACGTGGATCAAAATGGCGGCGTTTGAAAACACACTTGAACTTTTTTAAAACTATTCACAATCACTTATTTAGCTATACATTTAAAGGGGAAAAAAATATTATTATTTACATATTTATACATACATCACGAAAACAGCATGGAGTTTATGAAAAAAATCAAGGAAAGCGACATATCATAATGAACCAAATATAGCTCCACGTTGAAAGGCGACAGTGTTACGTATCGACGGGCTCGAACCGCCTGATTACGAACTTATAACAAATTTGAAATTAAATAACACAATGTTCAAGACTCAACAACAATGGTTCAATTTAAATACTTACCAAAACCAAATTATAATACAAACCTCGGCTAGCTCTTCTCAGGGATATTGTGTTCTCAATTCGATCGGATTTGATTCAAAACGATCGTCGCTTCATTTATTGCAGGTAAGGGTTATAATATAATAAATAAAAAGATTCCTTGTTGCTTTAAATTATGAAGAATTTATTGGTGATTTTACGCTACTAGGAAAAAGCGTGTACCTCTTTGTGAACGGATTAGTTAATGATTTTAGAACCCAATCAAAGGAATGAATTAATAACATAATTAAATAAGGCTTACGTACATTATCTCGCACGGTTTACATCTGGGCAGGGCCGCTCCTCGTCAAAAAGACGTCACTGAATTTATTTCAATTTCTAAGCACGTGTTTTTAAAAAACTGTTATGATATAAAGGATCTATGCCAACCACGCAGGTGGCGTGACCGATTCTTAGCGAAGCTGGGACGAGAAGAGCCCGCCAAAAACCCCCAAGCCTTCCGGCTTCGTCCCTTTGGCCCCTCCCACCGAAATCTGGGCCAATCAATGGGCACCTCGGTGTGGCAAACCTTACAAAAAATACTATTGAATTTAGTACCTAGCGCAAATTATTGTACAGGGGTTGAAAGTAAAGATTCAAGAAACTACTTCATAACAACATATAATCTTATATACAACATTACATAAGCATTTTGAGAAACACGTGTTTCAAGCACGGGAATTTCTAGATCAACAGTAGTGTTTTCGAGATACAAACATTAAATAATGGTATACTACTCACTAGATTATGCCTACACACTTTAGTCTGATGTGAGGCAGCTACGGAATATGAGATAAATTCTTATTCCCGGTGAATTATTAATTAATTCATAATTTTCAAAAATCCATCTGGATAGGGAACTTCTCCCTACGAGAGGACCTAAGCAAAAACCATTATCATTATAGTGTTTCAAAAAGTTTCCGGCTTTCCCACATAGATGGCAGTACTAAGAACTGACCTAAGTCCACGCTAGATGGCAGCTAGCTTAGTACAGATGATAGGCAACAGAGGGTCCAACAGCTCAGAGAGAGTCTTCAGCAGATCTCTCACCTCAGATTCCAATTAGCCAGTTCCTAGATAGGTCGACTATCGTGGTCAACACTGTATACGCGAAGAATCAATAAACCAGATTTATACTAAATGGACATTACTCTACCCATTAAATAAATCTCCTCCCAAGGTGAGTTGGTGATATACCACAATCATTAAAAAAAGTTAGTAAAAGAGCCAAAATCATTTTTATATCACGATTAAACGACAACGAATATTATTTAAAAAAATTACATTCCGATAAATCGACTAGAAAAACTGAGTCAACAGCCAAATTGTTTCTCATTTATAATGTCACTTTTACTATATTTATTTTTCATATTTTTATTCGTGTGTATTCGAAAAACTAATTTTACTTCGTTGACATAGTAATAATTCCATATACCAAGCGAAATATAAAAGATGTACCACCATAATAAACTTATGCTTTTATGTGCGTATTGTGCGCATATTTCTATAGCATCTTCGAATTTGACGGCGTCCGTGGTCAAAGGGACGTAAGATTTGAGTTATTTCACATTATAATCATTTAAAAATCAAATAAGGTATACTTGAGGCACGTTCAAGACTGGAAGATACTCTTATCTTCTCGCCCTGCTGTAAGACCACTATTCGGATTTGAAGTATTACTTGAAATGGTTTTAGCCGTGTTTAATGGCTAGATATGAATCTGAATCTGAGCTAGGTACTCCCCCAGGTTCCTCTTCCCGATCTCCGTCCCCTGCATGCTACCTTTAGTTTCACAACATACCTTAATGTGGATGCCATAGTCCCACTGACTTCAGGCGGTTGGGAGCACTTGAGACTCTTGAGCGGTATTCACGTAAAAAAATACTTTTTCTTAATTTTATTTTTTCTTGTGTTACATTCCGAGATACTTTTCTTTTTTTGTTCCTTTATTTTTTGTCCTTGATCAGACACAATCTTGTATATCTTAAGATAAATCATTGTCATCAATCATCAAACAGTATAACCTGCCTAGCGACTGTAGGGTTGAAATTTAAGATTCCGAATAAGAACACAACTCTGATGCCGCGTCTTACGCAAAACCGTTTTCGTACGTGGAGTTTGTATACTAATCTAATTTTGTAATAGAACCGCATTAAAGCAATGCCAAAAGATGGCGCCACTTACGTTAACAGCTAGCGTGAGAAGTATCGCCTGGCAGGCGTAAGTACAATTGGATTTGTAATTTTGTCTGCGCCATCTCAGTCCGCTCTTGTTACTCGAGGAAGCAACAGTTCAAAAATCGAGCTCCGAACAGTGCACCGCGTTCCGAACAGTTTATTTTCAAATCATTATTCGCGTCATCTGGTTCTTTTGTTTCCTTCCATTCTCATAGTAATTCGTTCCATCAGTTTCTAAACAAAAACAATTTTCATGGTTACAAAATATTGAGCTGTCAGCTTTCAAAGCAGTGTTGTGTTTTTCTTTTTTATTTTACCAAATCCAAGCCTGCAGACCCCCGCTTACACATTGACCTTCCACAGTCTACCTTCCTTACTATTGACCTACGCATAAGACCCTAGATTCGATGTCTACACTCCACCAACAACTTGCCGCCGTGGGTGCTACAGAAGCACAACTTGAAGAATTTTTGGCAAAAAAATCTAAGGTAACGAGGTCCAGACGCTCAACTGCTCTATACCTAAAGCACTTCGGAAGTGAAGAAGATGTCTCCGACTACTCCTTAAAAACAACAACAACTCCCACCCTCACTACGTCTTTGACCTCCGTCTCCACTTCCACCTTGACTTCTGCTCCCTTTTCAACAGCTCCCACCTCTTCGACAACCACCTCCAGCTCAACATCAACCGCTCCATCCTCTTCTGTAAACTCATTCCCCCCGCTATGGGTGACTCCAGCTCACAAGAAACGAAGGGCGTGCGCTTCTCCTCCTCCGTCCACCGAAGTTATAAAAACCTCAAATCGTTTCTCCGCCCTTGCTACAGACGATGAAATTGCACCACCGCCACTTCTAAATTCCGTGTCTGACTCCGCCGCAAATATAACCGATACCACAAAAACGAGGCCTATTAAGATCCCTCCAATTTTTATAAAATCGGAAAAAAATTGGAGCCTCCTGGAAAAGCGCCTCTTGAACGCTGGGGTTAATATAATTAACGCAAAGGCCATTCCAACAGGGGTGGTTCTAAATACCGGCGACTCCACCAGCTTCCGGCTGGCTACAAAGATGCTTCAAGAGGACACAACCCCCTTCCATACATTTCAGCTTGCAGAAGAAAAATTAACCAAGGCGGTTCTGCGAGGGATTCCGACGACAATTAGCGAAGAAGAGGTCCGCCTTGAACTTCTAGATCTCAACCTCCCAGTTAATTCTGTAACTCGGATGAGATCCGGGCCAGACAGGAAAAACATTCCTCTAGTCCTTGTACAACTGGATCATGGTGAGGCGGGACAAAAAATTTTCTCCCTCACTTCCCTCTTTCACCTCAAGATAAGAGTCGAGTATCTTAATAAAAAAACAGCTCCCTCTCAGTGTCACCGCTGCCAGCATTTTGGACACTCATCCATGATGTGCCACCTGCCTCCCCGCTGCGTCAAGTGCGCGGGTGATCATTTCACGCAGGAATGCAAGAAGCAGAGAGAAGATGGTCCCGCCACCTGCGCAAACTGTTCTGGAGCCCATCCGGCAAATTATAAGGAATGTCCGAAAAGACCGTCTCCACAACCCATCTTGCAAACCGTACGTAATGCCACTTTCACCTCGCATAGCACAAATCCCTCTTTATCATACGCGCAGGCCACTGCCCAAACCCCATTAACGTCCACATCACCCTCAGCTCCCTCAACGTCAACCTCCCACACACCTCCTTCCACCCCCTTCAATATTTTTGAATTTTTCAAAAATTTCAATTTCTCCAAGGTTGGCGATCTTCTTTCCGACCTCATCCCCAAATTTCAGTCTGCCACCTCACCGGCAGACTACATATCTATCATTTTCTCCGCCGCCCCTCAGATTTTTTCACTTTTTTCAGTGTAAATGGCTAGCTCTACTACCATGCCCTCCGTGCTACGTATGGCATTTTGGAATGCTAATGGTCTCTTAAAAATATACATGAATTACGTATTTTTGCAAATACACACGCTCTTGACGTTTTACTTATAAATGAAACTCACCTCAACCCATCACAAATGCCAAAACTTTCAAACTATACATTTTATAGAAACGACCGCCAAAACACGAGAGGCGGGGGCACTGCCATTTTCGTTAAATCGAAAATCGCCCATAAATACAACATTACACCCACGTTGTCGTCTATTGAGTCAACTTCAATCACAATATATACAAAACATTCAGGCCCATTAAGAATAAACTCCATCTATCACCGTCCGCAAGATAAGCTTGATCCAAAAGACCTCGATACCCTTCTCGATAGCCACACTCCTACTATTCTCGCTGGGGACTTTAACTCAAAGCACCCCAATTGGAATAGTAGGATTACTAACACAAATGGGCGTATCTTACGAAAGTATGCTAGCGCACATCCTGAACTCTTCATCGCGGGCCCAATTGCACCCACACATTTCCCGAACAGCGGGGCTAGACCCGATGTTCTCGACATTGCACTCCTCCACAAATTACCCTGGGTCTACAGTATCGAAACCATAAATGACCTAAGCTCAGATCATAATCCTGTTTTGCTCACTCTTAATCGACTTTCCACTCCAATGACACCGCGCAAATCTATAAAAACTGATTGGACATATTTCACTCACAGAGTTGGAGAAAAAACAATAATCCCTCAAAATATTTCTGACGGCCCCGAACTAGACAAGGCAGTTGACGACTTTGCCGATATAATCAAATCTTCCATCACCGATGCCTCTAAAACTCTTCCTGAACGTTCCGCCCTTAATCTTAAAAGTGACCTCCCAATCGACATCCAGGAATTAATCTCTACAAAAAACAATCTTCGTCGACACTGGCACAGAAACCGAAATCCCTCAGTCAAAAAAACAATCAATAGAATTCAAGCACTTATTAGAAAGAAACTTTCCGAGCTTTCACACTCCACCTGGAACAAAAAAATTCAGGATATAAATCCACAGGACGGCTCCCTATGGAAATTATGCAAATCTCTCCAAACTACCCCATCCTCAAACCATCCCATTCATACCGAAAACGGCCTCATATTTGACGATCAAGATAAATCGGAGGCGTTTGCCGATAATCTGGAATTTCAATTTAGCCCCAGCTCCAAGCACGCCGACCCAGTCCATATAGCAAATGTCAACCACCAAATAGACATAATTTTCGACTCCCTTCCCGGAACAAATGTACATTTCACCACCCCTTCAGAAGTCCGAAGGGCCATAAAACACCGCAGCAACAAAAAAGCTCCCGGTCCAGATGGCATAACAAACTTTGCCCTTAAAGCCCTCCCCCCTAAAAGCATTTTCGCTATTGTGAGCCTCATAAATTCCGCACTCAGACTGCGTTATTTTCCCAAAAGTTGGAAACACGCGCATGTCATTCTCATCCCAAAATCTGGGAAGGACCCGAAATTCTGTGAGAACCATCGTCCCATCAGTCTTCTCTCAAATGTTGGTAAAATATTCGAACAAATTCTCCTCACTCGGCTCTTAAAGCACATTCACGAGGTGAAAACCCTCCCTGATGAACAACATGGCTTCAGATCTCAACACTCAACCCTTCATCAACTGCTCAGAGTTTCCGAACTGATTCTAGGCGGCTTCAACTCCCAACGGTCCACTGGCGCCATTTTCCTGGACATAGCCAAAGCCTTCGACAAAGTATGGTCAAACGGACTGCTTCTCAAATTGCACAACACGGACATCGATCCCCAACTCCTCGGTATCTTAAAATCATTTCTTCGGCACCGGACTTTTCAAGTAAAGATCCGAGATGCACTCTCAACTCCCAGATTCATGACAGCAGGCGTCCCGCAAGGATCCCTGCTTTCCCCCACCCTCTTCAATATCTACATACACGATATACCACTCACAGAGAACCAACATTCGTATAAAGCTTTGTACGCTGACGACACTGCCATTATGGTTCGATACAGTTCTCCCAGGATGATCACACATCGCTTACAACATAACATAAACATACTCCAAGACTTTTATAACAAATGGCGTATAGACGTGAACCCTTCCAAGAGCGCTGCTATTTTCTTCTCACAAAGAAAGGTTCGCAGCACTCCTAAAGGCCACGTTTCCATGTACGGCCAAGCAATACCCTGGCAAAACAACGTCAAATACCTTGGAGTCACACTCGACAAAAAACTTACATGGCACACACACATCAAACATACAATTAAAAAGACCAAAAACGCTGCCGCAGCCCTTTATCCGCTTTTACATTATAATAGTCAAACGTCACTACAGAACAAAATTCATATTTACAAATCAAAATTGCGACCCATCATGACTTACGCCGCCCCAATTTGGGCCACAAGTAATACTAAGAGTCTAGAAACCTTCCAAAATGTCTTGCTTAGAAGATTCACCAAAAGCCCTTGGTTCGTCCGAAATAGCATTATTAATTCAGGCACGAAAATCCCTCCACTTAAAAAACACATAATAGATCTAGCCAAAACATTTTTCTCCAAACTTGCTTCAAATTCAAATCCAAGCATCTCATGTCTCGGGCAATCAAGTCCCGATGAAAATCTCCTTCACCGCCTGCCCATATCCATCCTTCATCCACCTTGATGCGCGGGCTATAATAAAACTTACCTTTGTTCTCTTATATAAAAAATAAATAAATATTTATATATATTTATTATGGTATACATAATTGTTGTATATGAATACATACATGCACGGATGTATGAAAAAATGTATGTATGTGTGTGTTTATCTATACAAAATGTATACCACTTACAGATTAACAAACCATAAAAAAAAAATATTAACTTCCTTCATCTTGCCCAAGGTAACCCGAACATCGGGCAAAAAAAAAATCCATCAGGTGACATTACTACAGTTTGCAAGACAAAGGGGTTAATTTCTCCCTGTAACTTGCCAAAAACCAATATATAATATATTTTGTCTGCGGTCGGTGAAACTGGATAGGCAGAGTGGTCGATTTTCGCCTGTCTCTAAAAGGCAACGTTTCCATAGTGAGTTTTCGAAAAACAAATGCCAACTGTGCATTAATATATATATATATATATATATATGACGCCTTTGCCTGTTGCGGTTACTTGCTACCACTAGATCCCAGTGGATCCGAGGAAACGGCTATTTTTGGAAGCAGTTCCTATCAGATTTATAAAATGGTCACCAACACGCAAACTGGGCGAGCCGAACCAAAAGCCGCCCGCAGGGCCTAGCAGCAAAAATATGCGGAGCGGGTTTCGTAACTGCTAGTCTTGGTAAATATATGAAAATCTATCTCATTCTTGCACTTCCAATAAATATGTTTTTTTAAATATCTCGTAGTCGGAGAACCACGAGTAGGTTATTTAACCCATTGATTTTATCTTAACTTGCTCAAAGTTTTTAAACTGGAGTAGGTACTTACCAACGCGTTTCTCTTGAGAAGATGGAATTAATATACGACCATGGCTTTCAAGTTTCGAGAAAACCGCACAGAATCTATGGCTTTCTGGCTTACATAACTTACAGTTTGGTCGGCGTAGTGTCATTTTTGTTTCTCTACTGGTTTTTATCCCAATGCCGGTTTCAAATAGCTTTTTCCATTCCATTTCCGTATTTGTCGAGGAGGAGAACTTATAAATAATTAATTCCGGTTATCTTCGACCTCTGAGTGAATTTCAAGAATTTATTTAACGTTCAATGAGTTGAGATCTCGCGAATAAATAACTACTCTAATTGAAAACCTGATTGAAATGAGGAGGGTGGGTTAGAAAATCTACTTACGCCTTTCGTTTCAAGTGCCCTTCATCAGAAATGTAACCAGCTTTATTCGATCAACTGCCGAATAAAGACCATCTGAGCATCTGCTACGTTCTTTGGCATGACAGATTTGGACGTAGAAATTCATTCTTAGCCCGCGAGTTGGTGCGAGCCAGGTATTAATGACATCATGTGGACTCATTATGAAACTTTTAAGAATACAGGTCCAGAGTCCAAATATTTCAATTGATTATTTGAATTCGTACAGCAGTTCGAACTATTCGGAAAAACTATATCAATCCCGTTAGGAATTTTTGTGAGGTTCGTTCTGTTTTGACTCGGTAGAAGAGTGAAACGAAACGAGGAAGGGTTAAGTTTGTGATGTTTGTCTTTTTCTACTCTCTTATATTTGTCTGTATTTTATTTACTCCTGGGCACTTGGCACCAGTCGTAATGTTTCGTCTTTTCATCTTATTTAACTCTCCTTTCATCGGCAAGACAGTTGTAATATTCTCGCCTTTTCTCTTGGCTCTGATCGATATTTAAATTCTTAAGGCTTTGCATATGTGTGGTAGGGGTGGAAAATTCCTCCCCTACGTCACACAAGCCTTTATAAAATTGGACCCTTATTTCCTCTGATAACTACAGAAAGCTACTTAAAGCTCCCTTGTACTACATACCTTTAGCGATATATGTACTTAACTAATAAATACGTTATTAACGACTTTGAACGTAAATATTTTCGTATTTAGGTTGTAATTAAACTCCATCAAACGTTGTGTAATTTTTTGATTTATGATATAGGATTTTAATTACTTTAAAGTTTGTGGTAACCCTCTTGATTCTAAACAGAGTGTTGAATTTCAAAACTGTATTGGTCTCTCTCTTGCAAATTTAACCTTAAGTATTTCTCTAAATGAACTAACTTCCCTTTGACGTTTATTATGATTCTCTACATCCTAATGAATTCTTGAATAAGCAATACTAATCGAAACTACACATGACTAATTGAACAGATAATTAAATATAACTCAAATGGTTAAATGTTAGTAAATTTGATTATGATTGTAACTCGTATCTGCTGGGCGCCCCTCCGTTTAGATTCAGCTGCTATAAGGTACATATAAGGATGGATTTAGTAGGTTAATGTAATTAGTTAATTGCATATTTGACGAACTCAGAATAACCCTTTTTCTGGCAAAATTTGGCTCCAGCCTCCATCAAGTAAGCAGGGTGATCAGAAGTTAACCCAAAATTCGCACAGTCTTTTGGCACGGTTCAATTGATTGATACCTAAGTTATCGCGTCCCAATTGACCTTCCTTTCGCCATCATGCACTGCCTTCAGGTCTTCCTCCAAGCCCAGATACCTCCAAATTCCTACTCCTCCAAAGTTTACTATTTACTTAGGGCGAACCGGTTTCGTCCTATATGCAATCATATACTCACGGGTTTGTGTGGAGTTACGGGTCGTGAATCCTCCCTCCACGTTCAAGAAATGAGACGAGAGTGACCCGACAGGCCTAAAGCAC
Source organism: Limnephilus rhombicus (assembly GCA_929108145.2). Classification (NCBI taxonomy): domain Eukaryota; kingdom Metazoa; phylum Arthropoda; class Insecta; order Trichoptera; family Limnephilidae; genus Limnephilus; species Limnephilus rhombicus. Next base: position 11,375,522 of record OV815279.1, on the reverse strand, counting down.
TAATTGTAAGTGAGTTCGTTTCATTCAATGAACAGTACATAAAAAGATATATATGTAAACATACGTTTTGGGAAGGTTTATAACTCGCAATGCGAAACTACTTGCAACGCATCCCGAGCTCGGATCTCGCCCATCGGATTCTGCACAATCCTCAGATTGATACCGAATATATACGTAAGAATAGTGTGATATATAAATATATACTAGTATAATAAGATCTTATCTGGCGATGTGTTCTGGAGATTCGCCATAACTCCAAGCTTTTGTTTGGTTTTGTTGACGGTTTTGTTTGAGAGATCCGCCATCTCTATGGTTTGATTAATGGTCCTTGTTACAGAAGCGAACACTGCCTTCTGTTGGTTGAACTGTATTTTTTTTTTTTTTTCTTTCCCTCCCCTCCAATGTTCAACTTTTGATAAATTCTTGCTATCCCGTGATTCTCAATTGAAGCATGTAAATCCTCATTACCCCTTATTAAGCTATCCCGTGATTTTCCGACTGTTTCATGTAAGTCTTCAATACACCCTATTGGACTATCCCGTGATTTATCAAATGTTTCATGTAAATCTTCAATACACCCTTTTGAACTATCCCGTGATTTTTCAAATGTTTCATGTAAATCTTCAATACACCCTTTTGAACTGCTATAATAAATCTGTTAATTTTCAATTGCTTAGATCCGTAGATACCTCTTCACGTTCAAATTAAAATAGTGTTTAATTCCTTTTTTTTTTCTTTAATAATTGCGCAATATAATAATTTTTTCCCGTTCCTAGAAGTTAATACCTAAGTACGATATCCATTAATCAAGGTCATTTTTTTTTTTTTTTCTTTTACTGTAATCGAACTAGTGCCCCAGTGACCGACATATTTTGTAAACAATTTGAGCTTTGTAAACATTCTCGATGGCCCCGTGACCTAGATTCAAGCGTATGAGGTATGTTTACTTTAGACATTCCGGAGACGTGTGAGATGACTCTAAAATTTTTTCTTTGTTTGATAATGATGTACTTAGCGCAATTGTCTAGTCTGATACCCGATTACGTATACATATTTATTCATTTATATATATTTTGTCTCAATAAATAATTTATAATATTAATATGTATAATTATATTATGATTGGAATATTTTCTAATATCATAACTTATTTCAAATGCTCTGGATTTTCTGAAATCATATTAATACATACATAAGATTAAATATAAAATATTGATTTGTAAATTTATCACACATAACTACTTTTGATAGTTATTGATGAATTCAGAGGTAGGAATCGATACCCTTTTCCTCTTTTTATATAAGTGTTTATTTTTTTTTTTTTTTTTGATTAAGATTTTTCTTGGGAACAATAAATTACATATATATGTTGATATACATACATATATAAATATATAAAATATACTTATTATACTTATAATATTTTAATATAGTTACATATCACATATTAAGCGAGTAATATCTTGGTCAAATAATTAATCCAAATACCAATGTCTGCTGCTTTCCGCTTCCTCCTTGGAATCTGTAAAATTTTATAACGGAAAAGACTTACCCCTACCAAGGTTTTTCCGACCGGGAATACACAGTAAACCTTGCTGCAATTTTCCTAAATTAATTTTTATTTTCCTAAATTTAATTAAATCTTTTTGACTTCAATTTTTTTTTTTTCCAATTAATCTAATTAATTAAAATGATGTATGAACTCTATCGTTCTAAACTGTATTTTATTTCAAAACTCGGTGGTTAGATAACACTTTAAATGATAGTTACTTCACGATTAATTTAGAGATGGTAAATTGTTGTTAAATTAAATTTTTATCCCTCCGAAATTTTATGTATTAATAAAATATTATTTTGTTTTATTATTATTATTTAAGATAATTAATTTAAATATTTATTATTTGTTAGAACACTTTCACTTAGATTGAACACACGTTTTTAATTATAACTCCTTCACGCTAAATTATCACATCACTTCAGTTATTTATTGCACTAATATTAAACGCGAAATTTCTAAGTTTAAAACACGATATTAAGTGATTATAAAATCCGAATTTTCCACTAAAACAAATTGTATTTATCACGAGCACTTTTATTTTTCACAAGTAATTAATGCGTTGGCTTTAATTTTTATTTTTCACTGACTCTAACTGCAAAGTATTTTTTTTGTATATCACTGACTAGAATGTGAAATTTTTCTAAGTATCAAAATAATTATCACTTAGAATTTTTTAACTTTAAGTCACCCACCGTTTCGTCACGTTCCGCGAAGTTACAAACTTTTCGACCACGATCGTAGACTGTCCTCAACTGGCATTTGTCTAGACTTTTATACCCCTCTCAGGTCCAAAAGATCGTATCTGAATCTCCTGTAATAAACCAATCTAATTACTATCAACTCGTAATTTCTTGAAACCTCTCCACTATTGTCGAATGCGGTCTCTTTGTACGTTTTGCGTTTGATACTTTCAATTCTGTCTCGTACTCCCATACTTACAAGATCCGGATTTAGTAAGATCCATGTTTAATGGCCCAACTTCCTTTGTCCTGTTGTTCATACAAAACTAGCTTGAATTTAATAATTTTAAAGTTCTATTTTCATATATTCCGTAACATGTCCGTGCGTACGGCATCTACCATATGTTCCAAATCTGTCCCCAAATTCGCCTATCAGAGATATCTTCATGTCGAAGTCTTTCTCGCAAATTGTTCATTCTTATTTTATTATTTTTCCTCGAGTTTTTCTGTATTCTATATGAACCTTTCCATTTAAAACCGAATTTTCTCTATTTACGTCGTATATTTGAATTTTCCATTTTTTTTTCCGAATTTTCTTTTATTCACGACACTCTTTCCATGAATTTCCTTATTTATTCTTACGCTATTGTTCATATCTCTATAGATTTTTATATTTCAAGCCGTATTTATTTTATTCACTGTTAATCTAAGATTTCCTTTGTTTTTCTCTGTCGTATCTCCTTTCCCCTCGCTTCCCCGTACTTCCCTGATATAACCATATCGTTTTTTTGATGTTTGCTGCCTCTTGGAAAATTTCATTTTCTATTTGTTATTAATAAATATATCATTTTTAACATTTTTATAGGAGATACCCCCACTTCGGCCCTTAAATTCCTGTCATTTTTATCGCTTCATAGAGATCGTCCCCCAAATTTTGTCCCGTTCTTACGAAAAATCCCATAAACCATATGTCTTGACAGCTGTATACATTAGTTCTTGTACCCACCTGGCAATAAATCCTTTTTTATTTCAGTGTCGTTAACTTTTATGAGAATTCTTTAATATAAATATCTCATAAGACCCATGATAATTTTTATTACCTTTTTAACGGCTAATCGTTCTTATCTAAACAATTTCCATGTTCGAATATTCCTTGTTTATCACAACAAAATACATCTGAAATCGGCAACCATTGTAATGCCTCATCTTTATCTGCAATCGCGTACTATGCTAATCTATAAACTCCATTTTAATTACGTAAAATGACTCCTTTTCCTGAGTTTTTCTATCGCAATGTTTTCAGCATTTTCCACTCCCCTCCGTACTGCACTCTATCTTCTTCTCTAACACTTGTTACCGCTCTAGACATCTGAAATGTACCCTCGCCTATTCTTTAAAACTCTCATTTTTTTGACGTTTCCTCCCTAAATCTTTCATCGTAATATCCTAGCTCCGTCTAGAATTGATAACAATAATTTTCCATTGTTTTCTCAACATTTCCATTTCCTTTAGCACGTTTTCCCTCGAATCGATCATCTCCGGTCGTCACAAACAATCGTATTATAGATGAAATCTCCCTAACACCTTACAATACGTTTTCGTCACTTGCTTTGCAAATTTTCACTTAAACTTTTGCATCGTGTTTACGTGTATCCTTTTTTTTCGCACCTGATATGTTTTAATGCGTTCGAGAACTAGGGTTTCTGATCCCTGGAATGTACCGGTTAACCAAAACATTTCTTGGGGTCATCGTTCTTTTGTCCCTGAACAGATTATTTCTTCCCATGGAGTTTATTCACCTCTCGGTTTGGTGGGAACGTCAAACTCATTAATCACATTACTAATTGCTAAGTCCAAAGGTCGTTCCTTTGTTCTAAAAATGGGTTCGGCCCTCTTCCCGTTGATAGGCTAACTCGGTTTTTAATCGTTTTTGCTGTAATTCAATTGGCTGTCAATATATCACGGCCTAAATTATACCGGGAGTCCCTGTCCCTGATTATTTGTTGATACCATCTGTGATCCTTTCATCAATACTCGTCTCACTTTGTCTAATTATAGATCCCTACCGTAAATATGAATTCACTTTACTCTAATCCGATAGATGTCGTAGACGTGTCCGTTTTATAAGTAATTGATATTTTCTTTTTTAAATTAAAGTGGGAAGCTACGATATTTCCTAATTTTCACTGTTGATCAATGCAATTCATCACAGTTCCCTCCTCTGAACTCAATTTGCTGTGGCTAACGTTGTATTTTATTTTAATGTCCTATTCTTTTTTTTTTTTTTTTTTTTTTTTTTTTTTTTTTTTTTTTTTTTTTTTTTTTTTTTTTTTCCGTTAGACACCGAAATTGTGTTCAAATTTAGACTAGCTATCTTCCCCTCCTCATTTGGTTATCCCCTATCTCTACTCCGTGTCATATTACTTCCTATCTCCCCCTCCTCATTTTGTTATCCCCTATCTTTTTTCCGTATCCTATTACTTCCTATCTCCCCCTCCTCATTCTGTTATCCCCTATCTCTTTTCCGTATCCTATTACTTCCTATCTCCCCCTCCTCATTCTGTTATCCCCTATCTCTTTTCCGTATCCTATTACTTCCTATCTCCCCCTCCTCATTCTGTTCGGATTGTTAACAATCTTGAATTTGAATCTCATTGTATTCTTTATTTTCTTTTCGCGTAGATTTTATTTTATGAAATTTTCTTTAATTTTGATAGATTCAAAATTAATTTCTTTTTGCTGGAACACGCCCCTCGACTCGCGTGTTTTGGTGGTCCCCAACCAAATTGGACTAAGACCTCCCTTACAATGATTTAAGTAAAGATTGTTTACAATCTCGCGGCCTTTCGAACAACTGAAAAGCGGGTGGTCTCTTGGTGTGCAATTAATTGTTTTTTGTTTTGTAAGTATGAATATTTTTTTGTGAAATGTGTGTTTTCGCACGACCTCACCCAATCCGACAATCAGTGGTATACATGTTTCATATAAATTTTCCAGCATTTTTTTTTTTTCTTTATTTATTTAAACTTTATTTTATAATTCTTAATTTCTAATTGTAATTTCTTAATTCATCCAAAGTTGTTCTAGCCTAAGTGTTGTCCACTCTAATATTTAAATTTTTATAAATGTTCTTTATTATCCTCAAATTGGTTCAGCGTTCCTTTTTTCCCCTTTTTTTTTTTTCGAAATCTAAAATATTTATACCTTAATTCAAATGTTACCTTTTTATCTCTATACTTAATGTCTACCCTATATCTATAGATAAACTTTCTTATTTCAATATTTCAAAAAAAAAAAAAAATCCCTAAGCATTGTTTATTTTTTTTTTTCAAAATGTCCCTTTTGTGTGCCATATAATATCTCTAATTCTCTCCTTTTGAGTGTTCTTACTTATCTAACATTTTTTTTTTTTTTTTTTCTCACTAACACATAAAAAAAAGTAAAATTTTTTTTTTTTCAACTAGAAAATCTAAATTAACGAATTTATTTGCCTTACCCTATTTCAATAATTGAATATGATTGTCGCTTATTAAGAACTTGTCCACTCACCCTCAAAGACTTAACGACGATCCGCCCCTCGCAAGCAATCTGATAATCTAATATTTTAGTAATTTTCTTTCTTCCCCCTCCCCAATTATAATGTATCCTAACATATTTTTATTTGTATTTCTCAATCGTTTATTTATTTATTAACATTTACAAATATTTGTAAACTTCGCACTCTATCCGTTGATTTCCACTAACTGTAAACCTGATTTTTGTTTCTTATTACTTGTGTAATATCTAGCTAAATGTAAAGCGCTATAATCTCCTTTTATCTCCCGAGTTAGCTGCGACCACTAGCTCCTTCCCGGCTGTAGTTATTGTAGAATTTTCTTTTGGTGAACTGTTAACTTCGGTGCACTTGCTGCAACTAGCGTTTTCGCCCACACTTTCAATTGCGTGTATCCTCCTTTTTATGGCGCGGTAACGGTCACGGTATTTGTCCTTCTTGCTGGATTCCTCCCCACTCCTCTTCTTCATGTTCCGTTCTTCTGGTGTACATACCATTGTATCTAGTTTTCGTAGAAACTCAGCGGCGACAATCTCATCTCCTGATTGCCCCGAAAACCATAGCGATTGAATTTCCTTCGGATAATGTCTCATAATCTCGTCAACTATGCCCAACGGTGTGTCAGTAATCTTTAAAGCCTTCGCTAGCTCCCAATAGTTTGCGAAATGAGTGAGCATGGATATATTTTTCTTGGCATCATATACCCCTTCTGCAAGACGACGGCGAACTTCATTTTTCTTTATGTCTCCCCAATAGGTAGCTAAAAAATCTCGTTCGAAATCTAACATAGTCTCCCATCGTTTATTGTACAATTTTGCCCACGATTTAGCTTCCCCTTTCAAATTTTCCCGTACGACGACTAAAGGATCCGTTCGTTTCACTTTTCTAGTGTATTCTTTTAAATCTTCCAGGAAACTAATGGGATTTTGATTTCCACCGGAGAATGATGGTCGTTCCTGCTGTGGTAACATTTCCACTACTTGGAGAACGCTTTTCGGCGCACTATCCTCTCCTATCACCGCCACTGTTGCTGGACTTTCCAATTGTTTCTCGAGTTCTTGCATCTTATTGACGAGCGGTGCCAAAGCTGCCTGAATTATTGTAGTTATATCTCCTATGTTTATTGTTGAAGTCTCGGTTGTGACATTTTCCCCGATTGCTGTCACTAAAGCCTGGGCTCGCCTACTTGTTCCACGTTTCCCAACCATTTTCTTTATTTTCCGAGTGTCGCCTGGTTAATGTTTATATTTTTATCTTATTAAGCGACAACCTTATAATCTCTATTTTAATTTTCTAAATTACCTTATGTAAATTATGTTGCCTTCCTTATTCTATATATATTTATTTTTTTTTTCAATTTTCTCGTTTTTCTATATTTTTTATTTTATTTTTTTATTTTTCCTTTTACTTCGTTAACTTTTCTTGTTCCTTTTCCTCGGGTTTTTCCTGTAACATACCATGTGTGAGTCTCTCTTCACACTCTCGCTTATTTTCGCCCTGTTCCTCCGATTTTGTGTCGGTCTCCCCCTCTGGCTGAACGACTTCTATCATATCCTCGACTCGTAACTTAGACCTCTTTGAACGTCTAAATATCTCCCGTAATTCATCTCCCGACGGTATTTCTTTAGCTTCTAATTCCGTCGCATCCACTTTCCTTTTTTCCGCCATTTTTTGTTTAAAATTTTTAATGAATTTAACTCAATACCAACTATTTATTATAAATATACCTATATATATTTATAATTTATTTTATTTTTATTTATTTATTATTATTATTTTTTTTTTTTTTTTTTTTTGGAACCTGTCCCCCTATAAAACACAATATTTTTAATTATTTATATTTGTTTGCATGATGATTGTAACCCAAATTAGATCAACTCTACCATCACTCTTCATTTCAATTAAATGTAGGTAATTGCAAAAAAAACGGAATGAATATTGTTACTCCAATGTTAATGAATATCCCGTGATTTTCGTTCAACCAATAATTACTCATTGTTTAGAACGCCAACCATTCCTTCAAGTTCCGCAATACCTACGATATTTTCGCAAAATCTGTTTAGAGTTCGCAATACCTATCTTGATGTTATTTCGTCAAATCCCCTCCTTTTTTTGGTCCGAATGATCAAATGTTCCCTTAAATAGGTATATACCTATAAAACATTCGTCTGTGATATTAAAGCTCTCAACTCGACACTATCCCCAATCAAATATTTTATGTTATTTTTATTTTATGTTCCTTATCTTTTAAGTTATGACTTTTTATGTGATAATCCTCACATACAAACCCACAACATTAACTATAAACAAAGGGTCACTTTATGTAGGTAAGTTCCCCCGTTTTTATCTGTAAAGTCTGTTTATTTTTTCCGTAACCGAGTGTTGATATCATTTTCGAGTTTGTTTATTCTACAATCTCTTAAAGCGATGCGCGTTACCCCCGATGTCGCCTACTTCAAAATTTTTCGATGCTTTGTTATCACTTTCGATGCTTACAAACACCGCGGCATCTCGTATCAGATTGTTTACATTACGATCATTAACATTCTGGATTCAGGAATGTCAATACCATCATTCCGTCAATTTATGGCCTGCCTTGAATAAACTGTTTACGCTTGCATCTGACCTACATTCTTTGTTACGATATTTATAATCTCATAAGCAATCAACAAATTCATGGTCACTTGATTTAAACTTTATCGACACTTTTATAAATTATTTTAAAACATGTAGAGTTTATTCGTTAACACTTTTTTTTTTATATTTAAATGTATTGTTTATATATTTATTTTCGTATATTTATTTATTAATTTATATATTTTTTTCGTGTTTATTTAACGGCGTACTGTTCTGATTTTTATTTTATTTTTATTATCACTTCATTTAACATAACGTCCTACTTATTATTATTATTATTATTTTTTTTTTTTTTTTTTGCAATAGATTGACCAATAAAAGTTTTTTTTTTTTTTCTAAAACAACTTGTAAAACTCTGATCTCCTGTCACGGCTGTGCAGTTGTGATGTTTGTCTTTTTCTACTCTCTTATATTTGTCTGTATTTTATTTACTCCTGGGCACTTGGCACCAGTCGTAATGTTTCGTCTTTTCATCTTATTTAACTCTCCTTTCATCGGCAAGACAGTTGTAATATTCTCGCCTTTTCTCTTGGCTCTGATCGATATTTAAATTCTTAAGGCTTTGCATATGTGTGGTAGGGGTGGAAAATTCCTCCCCTACGTCACACAAGCCTTTATAAAATTGGACCCTTATTTCCTCTGATAACTACAGAAAGCTACTTAAAGCTCCCTTGTACTACATACCTTTAGCGATATATGTACTTAACTAATAAATACGTTATTAACGACTTTGAACGTAAATATTTTCGTATTTAGGTTGTAATTAAACTCCATCAAACGTTGTGTAATTTTTTGATTTATGATATAGGATTTTAATTACTTTAAAGTTTGTGGTAACCCTCTTGATTCTAAACAGAGTGTTGAATTTCAAAACTGTATTGGTCTCTCTCTTGCAAATTTAACCTTAAGTATTTCTCTAAATGAACTAACTTCCCTTTGACGTTTATTATGATTCTCTACATCCTAATGAATTCTTGAATAAGCAATACTAATCGAAACTACACATGACTAATTGAACAGATAATTAAATATAACTCAAATGGTTAAATGTTAGTAAATTTGATTATGATTGTAACTCGTATCTGCTGGGCGCCCCTCCGTTTAGATTCAGCTGCTATAAGGTACATATAAGGATGGATTTAGTAGGTTAATGTAATTAGTTAATTGCATATTTGACGAACTCAGAATAACCCTTTTTCTGGCAAAATTTGGCTCCAGCCTCCATCAAGTAAGCAGGGTGATCAGAAGTTAACCCAAAATTCGCACAGTCTTTTGGCACGGTTCAATTGATTGATACCTAAGTTATCGCGTCCCAATTGACCTTCCTTTCGCCATCATGCACTGCCTTCAGGTCTTCCTCCAAGCCCAGATACCTCCAAATTCCTACTCCTCCAAAGTTTACTATTTACTTAGGGCGAACCGGTTTCGTCCTATATGCAATCATATACTCACGGGTTTGTGTGGAGTTACGGGTCGTGAATCCTCCCTCCACGTTCAAGAAATGAGACGAGAGTGACCCGACAGGCCTAAAGCACTAATTGTAAGTGAGTTCGTTTCATTCAATGAACAGTACATAAAAAGATATATATGTAAACATACGTTTTGGGAAGGTTTATAACTCGCAATGCGAAACTACTTGCAACGCATCCCGAGCTCGGATCTCGCCCATCGGATTCTGCACAATCCTCAGATTGATACCGAATATATACGTAAGAATAGTGTGATATATAAATATATACTAGTATAATAAGATCTTATCTGGCGATGTGTTCTGGAGATTCGCCATAACTCCAAGCTTTTGTTTGGTTTTGTTGACGGTTTTGTTTGAGAGATCCGCCATCTCTATGGTTTGATTAATGGTCCTTGTTACAGAAGCGAACACTGCCTTCTGTTGGTTGAACTGTATTTTTTTTTTTTTTTCTTTCCCTCCCCTCCAATGTTCAACTTTTGATAAATTCTTGCTATCCCGTGATTCTCAATTGAAGCATGTAAATCCTCATTACCCCTTATTAAGCTATCCCGTGATTTTCCGACTGTTTCATGTAAGTCTTCAATACACCCTATTGGACTATCCCGTGATTTATCAAATGTTTCATGTAAATCTTCAATACACCCTTTTGAACTATCCCGTGATTTTTCAAATGTTTCATGTAAATCTTCAATACACCCTTTTGAACTGCTATAATAAATCTGTTAATTTTCAATTGCTTAGATCCGTAGATACCTCTTCACGTTCAAATTAAAATAGTGTTTAATTCCTTTTTTTTTTCTTTAATAATTGCGCAATATAATAATTTTTTCCCGTTCCTAGAAGTTAATACCTAAGTACGATATCCATTAATCAAGGTCATTTTTTTTTTTTTTTCTTTTACTGTAATCGAACTAGTGCCCCAGTGACCGACATATTTTGTAAACAATTTGAGCTTTGTAAACATTCTCGATGGCCCCGTGACCTAGATTCAAGCGTATGAGGTATGTTTACTTTAGACATTCCGGAGACGTGTGAGATGACTCTAAAATTTTTTCTTTGTTTGATAATGATGTACTTAGCGCAATTGTCTAGTCTGATACCCGATTACGTATACATATTTATTCATTTATATATATTTTGTCTCAATAAATAATTTATAATATTAATATGTATAATTATATTATGATTGGAATATTTTCTAATATCATAACTTATTTCAAATGCTCTGGATTTTCTGAAATCATATTAATACATACATAAGATTAAATATAAAATATTGATTTGTAAATTTATCACACATAACTACTTTTGATAGTTATTGATGAATTCAGAGGTAGGAATCGATACCCTTTTCCTCTTTTTATATAAGTGTTTATTTTTTTTTTTTTTTTTGATTAAGATTTTTCTTGGGAACAATAAATTACATATATATGTTGATATACATACATATATAAATATATAAAATATACTTATTATACTTATAATATTTTAATATAGTTACATATCACATATTAAGCGAGTAATATCTTGGTCAAATAATTAATCCAAATACCAATGTCTGCTGCTTTCCGCTTCCTCCTTGGAATCTGTAAAATTTTATAACGGAAAAGACTTACCCCTACCAAGGTTTTTCCGACCGGGAATACACAGTAAACCTTGCTGCAATTTTCCTAAATTAATTTTTATTTTCCTAAATTTAATTAAATCTTTTTGACTTCAATTTTTTTTTTTTCCAATTAATCTAATTAATTAAAATGATGTATGAACTCTATCGTTCTAAACTGTATTTTATTTCAAAACTCGGTGGTTAGATAACACTTTAAATGATAGTTACTTCACGATTAATTTAGAGATGGTAAATTGTTGTTAAATTAAATTTTTATCCCTCCGAAATTTTATGTATTAATAAAATATTATTTTGTTTTATTATTATTATTTAAGATAATTAATTTAAATATTTATTATTTGTTAGAACACTTTCACTTAGATTGAACACACGTATTTAATTATAACTCCTTCACGCTAAATTATCACATCACTTCAGTTATTTATTGCACTAATATTAAACGCGAAATTTCTAAGTTTAAAACACGATATTAAGTGATTATAAAATCCGAATTTTCCACTAAAACAAATTGTATTTATCACGAGCACTTTTATTTTTCACAAGTAATTAATGCGTTGGCTTTAATTTTTATTTTTCACTGACTCTAACTGCAAAGTATTTTTTTTGTATATCACTGACTAGAATGTGAAATTTTTCTAAGTATCAAAATAATTATCACTTAGAATTTTTTAACTTTAAGTCACCCACCGTTTCGTCACGTTCCGCGAAGTTACAAACTTTTCGACCACGATCGTAGACTGTCCTCAACTGGCATTTGTCTAGACTTTTATACCCCTCTCAGGTCCAAAAGATCGTATCTGAATCTCCTGTAATAAACCAATCTAATTACTATCAACTCGTAATTTCTTGAAACCTCTCCACTATTGTCGAATGCGGTCTCTTTGTACGTTTTGCGTTTGATACTTTCAATTCTGTCTCGTACTCCCATACTTACAAGATCCGGATTTAGTAAGATCCATGTTTAATGGCCCAACTTCCTTTGTCCTGTTGTTCATACAAAACTAGCTTGAATTTAATAATTTTAAAGTTCTATTTTCATATATTCCGTAACATGTCCGTGCGTACGGCATCTACCATATGTTCCAAATCTGTCCCCAAATTCGCCTATCAGAGATATCTTCATGTCGAAGTCTTTCTCGCAAATTGTTCATTCTTATTTTATTATTTTTCCTCGAGTTTTTCTGTATTCTATATGAACCTTTCCATTTAAAACCGAATTTTCTCTATTTACGTCGTATATTTGAATTTTCCATTTTTTTTTCCGAATTTTCTTTTATTCACGACACTCTTTCCATGAATTTCCTTATTTATTCTTACGCTATTGTTCATATCTCTATAGATTTTTATATTTCAAGCCGTATTTATTTTATTCACTGTTAATCTAAGATTTCCTTTGTTTTTCTCTGTCGTATCTCCTTTCCCCTCGCTTCCCCGTACTTCCCTGATATAACCATATCGTTTTTTTGATGTTTGCTGCCTCTTGGAAAATTTCATTTTCTATTTGTTATTAATAAATATATCATTTTTAACATTTTTATAGGAGATACCCCCACTTCGGCCCTTAAATTCCTGTCATTTTTATCGCTTCATAGAGATCGTCCCCCAAATTTTGTCCCGTTCTTACGAAAAATCCCATAAACCATATGTCTTGACAGCTGTATACATTAGTTCTTGTACCCACCTGGCAATAAATCCTTTTTTATTTCAGTGTCGTTAACTTTTATGAGAATTCTTTAATATAAATATCTCATAAGACCCATGATAATTTTTATTACCTTTTTAACGGCTAATCGTTCTTATCTAAACAATTTCCATGTTCGAATATTCCTTGTTTATCACAACAAAATACATCTGAAATCGGCAACCATTGTAATGCCTCATCTTTATCTGCAATCGCGTACTATGCTAATCTATAAACTCCATTTTAATTACGTAAAATGACTCCTTTTCCTGAGTTTTTCTATCGCAATGTTTTCAGCATTTTCCACTCCCCTCCGTACTGCACTCTATCTTCTTCTCTAACACTTGTTACCGCTCTAGACATCTGAAATGTACCCTCGCCTATTCTTTAAAACTCTCATTTTTTTGACGTTTCCTCCCTAAATCTTTCATCGTAATATCCTAGCTCCGTCTAGAATTGATAACAATAATTTTCCATTGTTTTCTCAACATTTCCATTTCCTTTAGCACGTTTTCCCTCGAATCGATCATCTCCGGTCGTCACAAACAATCGTATTATAGATGAAATCTCCCTAACACCTTACAATACGTTTTCGTCACTTGCTTTGCAAATTTTCACTTAAACTTTTGCATCGTGTTTACGTGTATCCTTTTTTTTCGCACCTGATATGTTTTAATGCGTTCGAGAACTAGGGTTTCTGATCCCTGGAATGTACCGGTTAACCAAAACATTTCTTGGGGTCATCGTTCTTTTGTCCCTGAACAGATTATTTCTTCCCATGGAGTTTATTCACCTCTCGGTTTGGTGGGAACGTCAAACTCATTAATCACATTACTAATTGCTAAGTCCAAAGGTCGTTCCTTTGTTCTAAAAATGGGTTCGGCCCTCTTCCCGTTGATAGGCTAACTCGGTTTTTAATCGTTTTTGCTGTAATTCAATTGGCTGTCAATATATCACGGCCTAAATTATACCGGGAGTCCCTGTCCCTGATTATTTGTTGATACCATCTGTGATCCTTTCATCAATACTCGTCTCACTTTGTCTAATTATAGATCCCTACCGTAAATATGAATTCACTTTACTCTAATCCGATAGATGTCGTAGACGTGTCCGTTTTATAAGTAATTGATATTTTCTTTTTTAAATTAAAGTGGGAAGCTACGATATTTCCTAATTTTCACTGTTGATCAATGCAATTCATCACAAGTTAAGGATGTGGATCTCTGGCTCTTCAGACCTGTTCTAAAAGTGTTCTCTAAGCAGGGCGATTTTGAGGGTACCTCCCAATCAGGGACAAGGTATTTGCTGAATGCCAAATAATCTTTATTGCTGTTCCCCATGTCATCTTCGGCCCAGGGCCGAGGTATCTAGCTTCGACTAAGGTCGTCGTACTCCAATTGAAGTTCAGACACACAAATTCTCCTGCTTTGGTGAAACAATTTACTTCAATATTTTGTTTACTGCAAGCGAAAGATGAAAATATTATGCTTTCTAGAATAAAACTCGTGCTGGCGTGCAATGCAACATATAAACGAAAATATAAATTCAGAGAAAGATGAATCCTGTTTGCATTATTATTATAGCTTTTATTATTGTTATCATGAGCTAGGAATTGTGATTTCAAATATGTTCTTAACTCTAAAACAATTTAAGAAAAAATACCTTCTTCATATTACTTAGAGACCGTTGTTTGGTTTTGAAATGAGAATATGCTTAGTTCCTACCGGGATGTCTATTATCCAGTTCCTACCTTCTCCCTAACCATCATTTTACTGGAAAAATATTTGAAATTTGGAACAATGGCCAGAAAAATAGTGAAAATTCGAGTGCATTTTTTTTAACAGAAGAAGTTTTGTTTAAGAAATTTGTTTATTTTTTAAATTAATTTCGATTTTAAGTAAAAACAAGGAATTTGACCATCTTGGAAATACAAAATATAGTTTGTACTAATTTGTTTTGTTCTGTTGATAATTACCACGCGTATTGCGGTGGAACTACATAACTATATAATGATTGTGTTGTGCCTTCTTTCGCAGAGATACAGTGGTAAGTAATTGGTCATCCCTTTTCCTTGCAATCCTTGTTTTGCCTACACCAAATCCCATTCAAACCATTTCGCCAGTTTTTACAGTCCATTACAAGTGCATCTGAAGTTGTATTTCGTAAGCAGTTTTGGTGCTAATTGGTTTGGATAACTTGATTAGTTTATTTTTTTTCTTTTTATGAGCAACTATTTTTCAGCACTTTCACTGAAGGGATAGATGAAAGCAAATCGGGTAGTAACTAACGCTTAATCGAATTTCCGATTATTAGTTTTACGTTCAACCCGTGATCTCTTTATTCCCATACAACCACCGAAATTCTAAACAAATTAACGTGGCTGTACACGCTTTTGCTTGATTCCATTATGTTCCCCGTTTGTTTGGTTGTTTCTCATCTCTGGCTTTATAAATCTGATATAATTGAAGGAGACTTGATTAATATCTCCATTAGCCTATTCTGTAGCTCGCTTTGTCAGTAACGTTATAAACGTACCGAGAAGGATATACGATGTGCGTTATATAATTTTCTGTATCTTATGTACACGTACATTAACGCTGCGTACGTCGTACATCGCTTGTTTCTTAGTTCTACGAAACTTTGATAATTAAAGCATTGTAACCTAATACATTTACGTGCTTTATAAGAGATAATTTTGTTCCAACGTTTTGTAGTTGGAACATTGTTGTACACCACACCTTATTCGGTCATGATATTAAACCGCGAGACGTAATTTTGCTAAAATTGTGCAATTTAGTGCACCTCAGGTGCGCTTCGCATGTCATGCAATATTTTTTATCAAATATTTGTTGGAAATTCGCCATTCGTTGGAAAATCACTTTTTCGGTAACTGCATTCTCTTACCAGGGAATCCCGACTGGGTTTTGAAACCGCGACCGCATGTATACTCTAGAGCTAAGAAGTTTGCCGCTCTCTCAACATTCGAGTCGTAATACCCAAAATACGTACTACATACATGTACTGATGCTATTTGATGAGCCGATTATCAGCTTTAATTCAGAAAATGATGTAATATCCTTCATGAAATTTCATGCTAATTTGTTTAATAACTTTTTGAAAAATACCGAATAGTACCAAAAAAACAAACCGCCAAAATGTAGATTTTTGCGACGGCTGAAAAGAGTGTGTGAGTTTACTTTGAAAACCCATACCTTCGTAATGTTTGGAGATATTGAAAAATTAGTTTCACCTGAATTCATTTTGAAAAAAAAAAATTGTAAATAACTCTTTAGTATAATACATTTTCACAAAAAATAATAAAAATTAGGAGACGACTTCATTCAATACGAATAAAGCATCTCATTACTGTAATAGAGTGATGCTATCTGGAGGATAGCATCACTTTATTTTATTTCCATTGTGAAAATATAATAAAGCTTTCAACTTTTTTATAAAATGTGGGAGAAGAAAAGTTTTTAGTAATATTTTGTAAATAAAATTGATATCGGTTTATATACCGCTAATAAATTTTTTTGGTTGTAATCACTATAATATAAATAGCCAAAAGTTTAAATACTTTTAAAAACTAATTCTTTAAAACTGTTTGGCACCACTGTGTACTAGTGCCTATATCTACATGTTTATGTACTCGGAGCCCAGTGCCACCAGAAAATCACTGTAACAATAATAATTTACTCTAGTGACCAGTGTAATTCGGCGGACTCGAAACATAAATTTATTCCAAAATTTATTTGTACAAAAATTGGATTGAAATAATGTACCTACCAATATTACCACGTACACACAGATCTTCATTAAAATCGTTATCATTTCTTATTTGCATACTCTACAAAGTACTTACTTCGACTTTATATATTTTATAATTATATCATTTTTATATTCTTTCATGTATTGCCTTCTATGTTCTATACTTTTCATATTATTTTTATATTCTACTATATTCTTTCATACTCTTTTATACTCTATAGTAATTTATTGTTTCCATACTCTTTAGTTATTTACATTATTTTATATTCATTTGTTTTCTTTAAATTTCTTTAATATTATTATATATAATATGTATATTTATATATTTTTATTTTATTTTTTATATTCTTGCACATTTCTTTATATTGCATCTTTTAATATACTGTATATGAAAATCGACCACCACAACACAGGCATGTGCCTAGTATGGATGGTCGAAAAATCCCCAATTCATGTAATGAATAATTCAAAGAATAAAGAAACTTAAAAAAAAAAAAAAAAATATATATACGAGTAAAAATTTGGACAAGTTTTGTGTTTTATATGACCACCATCTTCTTTACCATCTCTTGTCCTCCTGTATAGATCTAGAATCTAGAACCTTTATCTTCCAGGGCTTCATGCATTCATCTTACCAAATTATTCATATCGTGAAATGAGCAACTTTACCGGCAGTCTATCTCTTCGCCTCGTCCGTCGTGCAATATTTCCTCTTCATTATCATTGTTTTCTTAAGGCATATAAATCCATTGTTTCGGCGTTAGAACGCAAGTCTCGATGAACACATCCAACAAAATATTCACCTGTTAAAATTTTTCCACCCTAAAAAATATTTTTTTTTAGTTCAGTACCAATAAATTGGCGTTTATTGAAAAATATTTTTTAATGACGCATGGGAAAGAACACGCAGGGAGAAATAATTTCCTTCTTTGCAAGGTACAAATGATTTCCTTCTACTGCCCCCTGAAAGATCGAAACAATTCTATCTCATACGTAATGGGGTGTTTTCACAAGCTATGAATACTCTTCTGTGAATCTGTGGAAGATTAAAAATATGTTTTCTGATTCTGATCATCGTACTTAAAATGTGTAATTTTTATATTTTCATTCATAATTATTGTTTTGAAATACAGCACATTTCGGAACGGTTCCAACTGGCTACAACGTCATTGTGACAACGTCATTGTGACAACGTCATTCAAATTGTTACAGAAAAATTTTTCGTCAACATAAAAATAAAAGAAAAATTCCTTCATTCTGGTTATTTTTTTGAACAGTGAAAAAACTATTGCAAAAGTAGGCATAGTAATGAATCTAGAAATAAAAAAAATAATCCCCATAGGGCCGGAGACTGTGAACAGGTCGCGGACACTGGTGATACCGTGTCTCATATAAAACAGATTAATTCTACAAAATTTCAATTAGCTTAGGATCGGCAAGTAGCAAATGCACATTACATGGACCACTTGTACTCCACCGAGTGAAACTTCGCTGGCAATGCGCACAATACGGGATGAATCCTCAATTTATCGTCCATCACGAAATCATAACAAAAGATTAAAAAATATGGACAGGCCACATCGACGCAGTTGGTCCGGAATTCAGTGCCATGGTTTTTGCTATAATAATGTTGCCACCGTTCCAAAAGGCGAAATTGGGGAAAACTGTTAAATTAAAAATGTGTTGCGAGGGGGCAAGTTACAAGTAATAATTAGTAAGCGTATGTAATTTTGAAGTGAAAACTTCTTTAGCACCGTTGTGATTTGAAACTCGCTGAAACGGAAACGAGTGACTCTAAAAAGAGACAAACACATACATCTATAAGATTTAGCCTGCTAGAAAATGAGATAGACTAATCGGTGTCCTCTTTGTGCGGTGCTTCGAAGAATAAATTGTAAAATAATTTTTAAACTTGGTTACAATATAATAAATAAATCCTACTCCTGATATTCTCCTGCATTCTCTCGAAGTTTAGTTTTCTGGAGGTTTCACTTATACCGCATGTGAACAGCACACTTGATATATTTTTAATAATTGAAGTGAAAACTTCTTTAGCACTATTGTGATTTGAAATTAGATAAAACTAAAAATAGCGACAATAAAAAGAGAAACATGTACATAATTTGTGTGGTGCTTCGTAGCCTATCGGTCTCCTCTTTTTGCAGGGCGTCGTAGAGTACCCACTCTTGTCTATTTTAGTTTTCTGAAGGTTTCACGTCTACCGCGTGTGAATTGCACACTCTGATTTTTTGTTTGAGTATATGTTTTTCAGATTAATAGATAAGCGAAAAATACCAAAATTTTTAAAGAAAAATAATTTGAATAGGCCACTTGCATGGACTTCATAATGACTTGGAAAAAATCTTGTGGATAGATTTTTTTACTAAGATTAGGAAAATGTAACAATTTTTTTTAAAATAAATAAATAAATCCATTATTTGGCTCGTGACGTCACTATATGAGAATGTCCCGTCTCCGAAAATATTCCTATTAATTTTATATAATTCCACTGATTTATTTTTTTTATAGGGCATCACTTTGATTTCAGGCGAATTTTTGAATTTGACATTTAACGTTCAATAGATTTATTGTTTGTTCTCTGTGAACGTATCATTGGTTGGATTTTTTGACAGATGTAATGAAGAGACCCCGTACATTTTACGTTGTCCGAACGTGTTTTAGAGGTATAATGATAATGGTGCGGATTTTAACGAAATAAAATTTTATAATATTCTTATTTTTATTATAATTTACAAGTACAAGTATATTAAATTTGATTTAGTAATATAGACGTTTAACATTATAATGATTAATGATCAATAAGATGGATCAAGGAAAAAAATATTTATGAGATTTAATATTTTTGGTATACCTCGTTTTTCTCCTGTGTCACTCGTGTGGAAAACGTTCTTTTTAAAAAAAATCATTTTTGGCATGTAATTATCGTTTTTTCGCACCTATAAAATTATGTCCCGTCTTTCCGGTTTATGGTCTGATTTTTCGGAATGAAATTTTCAAAAAATCGCCACGGTTTCAAAAATACGATAAAAAAAAATTAAAATACAGAATGTCTTAGAATATTTGCCTAAACCGATTTTTTTTTAAATGTGACGCAAGTGACCTATTATCATTTTAAAAATTCAATCAATCATTCAATCAAGCATTCAGACTATCCTGTGAATGTTCACGGGTCTGCGCTACTACTATGTAGCTCCTGTCAAAGGTACTGAATAATCAATGATCTGTTGCCTTGAATTAATGAAGCAATAATTAGCACGGAACGTTCTGATATCAGTGATATTTGTAACTGCAAATTGGTTTAGTAATATTATATCAAGGTGACAATGTTACAATATGTACATATGTACCCATATTGATTCTTGAAATTGAAACCCCTTGCCTTGTATGGTTATGTCACTTAACCCCTGGAGCGACAGCGCAATTTAAAACTTTTTTCTCCGATTTACGAAAGTTTTTGGTTATCATTTTGAATATTTTCCGCCCACATTAAAAAAAAATCATACCTCCGAATTTTAAAATGGAAACATAAAAACGGATTATAGTTCTACATAGCCAATGAATTAACCCATCTTTTGTTGATCATCACATATTCGTAGTATTTATAATTTTTTATATAATCGTAAACTTCTATTTAACTACTTACAAATAAGGGAAAATTTGCCAAAATTGGCAGCAAAGCAATCTGAGGTATTTTAAATAGTGTCGTATTGAGGCAAAAACCGCTCCAGTGGTTAAATAGTGTCTTATTGTGGCAAAAAGCGCTCCAGTGGTTAAATAGTGTCGTATTGTGGCAAAAAGCGCTCCAGTGGTTAAAAAGTGTCTTATTGTGGCAAAAAGCGCTCCAGTGGTTAAATAGTGTCTTATTGTGGCAAAAAGCGCTCCAGTGGTTAAATAGTGTCGTATTGAGGCAAAAAGCGCTCCAGTGGTTAAATAGTGTCTTATTGTGGCAAAAAGCGCTCCAGTGGTTAAATAGTGTCGTATTGTGGCAAAAAGCGCTCCTGTGGTTAAATAGTGTCGTATTGAGGCAAAAAGCGCTCCAGTGGTTAATTCCTGGATGGAATCCCGGCGTGCGCAAATAATTTTTATTTATTAATTTGTGTTAATCCACAATTAATTCATTTTAAATAATATATAGTATATTTGCAGCACGTTCCAGAGAGGAATAATAATAATAATAAATTTGGACAACTTATATAGCGCTGTTTTTGCGAAAAATCGCCTCAAGAGAGGAAGATACTCTCATTATCGCCCTGGTGTAAGACCATCATTCAGAATTGAAACGTTGCTTAAAATAGCTTTAGCCATGTTTGGTGACCAGATCCGAATAGCCAGGTACTTCCCTACCTTCCTCTTCCCCATCTTCTTCCCCTTTCCTCTTTCTTCAGCCACACAACATGCCCCAATTGGGGATGCCGTAGTCTCACTAGTATTCACATAAGAAAAAAACTTTCTTTTCCTGGTGACCTCTCTTATTGGAGGTTTGCTATATTTAGGCCAATCTTCAATATTGAAATAATAAAATTATGTAAATACCGCACAAGAATCCCAGCTGCTCTCAACCGAGTGGAGTTAGTGAGACTACGGCATCCCCAATTGTGGTATGTTGTGAGGCTTATGGTAGTAGTGGGGATGGAAAGGGGATGGGAAAGAGGAAGGTGGTCAAGAACCTGGCACATCAAATCTGGTCACCAACAGCTGAAGCTATTTCAAACAAGTTTTCAATTCTGAATGGTGGTTTTATGCAAAAGGCGATACTATGAAAATCTTCCACTCTGTAATGTGCCGATTGAAGAGAGCTTTACTCTTCATCACAGAGGCAGTTAAACTTGCAACTGGAATACCTCTACTACACTCGTATCAGACACAGAACTTTCATCGTATTCATATTGAGAAACACTTTCCATTCGCCAACTGAAAAAAATCGAATGGTTTGCCGTATTATGGACGACACCGAGAATTTTAGCTTTGGAGATATATTTCTGTTCCATGCATTGAAAATACAAAGCATATCGACGGTCCCGAAGAAAAATGTCGGATTTACTAAAAATTGAACATCGATGTGTTGGCTTGTGCATTGGCTTATTTTGTTGATTTAAATGTCTGTATTTTCGGAATTTTTAATGAAATGAATAGAAATGCAAAATATCAAAACATATTTCTTGACCTCAAAATCAGTAAAAATGCGAAAACAAAATTTTAAACGGTGTGTTGAAACTTCGCACCTCCGATAATTGTTTTCTCGGGACCGTCTACGTACTGTACACCTTTCAAACAACTGGATTAAAAACTACTATATTGTGAATTTAACTTGCAAAATAAGTCTTAGATGATTTGAGACGTTTTTCATTTATTTCGTTAGGTACCTGTGATGTAAATCTTGCAGAAGGTAGAGATAATACAATTTTTTTCATAATTAATGTAACTCGCAAACATTTTTGCCCAAATTAAGTGGTTCTAATACCTTCCTAAAGCGTGGTTCTATGCCAGCAAGATTTTCACATGAAAACTAAAACCAAAAATCACAAAATTTAGGTGAAAAGATTATTTTATGAATTAATTTTTGCCTGTTTGTTTTAATAATTATTATAAGCAATAATTATCAGCCTGAAACACTCATCCACATTGAAAAACTCTTCCGAGAAAAAATACATGACGCCAACGGGACATGAACCCGTGCCCTTCTGATTGCCGGTCAGCTGCTCTCCCAATTGAGCTATGGCGGCTTATCTTATACCCGCCAAATGATTCAATATATACTAGTGTTTCATTCAACAATTACTGCTTATTATATTTTTTCTGCTTATTATATTTTTACCTGCTTGTTTTCCTTATTTGATGGTTAAGTTAATGAGGTTGATAAGTTCAAAGAGTAAATCATACCACAGTTAAAAATCTTTTGTTTATTTTAGGGGTCACAAGTTCCAATAATTACTCCAGACCTTGGGATTTGACTCTCCCTTCTATTAGAATGCTAATGAATTCAATTTAATTACGCCGGACTGATAAACTTTGATAAATTTCTTAAATTTTATTCAAATTCCTTCTATTCTATTTTGAAGCCCATAATAAATTATTTTATTGCTTTATATTGAATATTTTTCGGAACTGTTTTCACTAGTTACGTATTTAACGTTTTTCAAAAAAGAATAATATAAGTAAATCATGTATTAAATTAGTCCAACACTTGAAATAAAATTTGCACATTTATACTCGTAAGTGTTGCTGTGAATGAACCATTCAATCATTTCTTCAATAATCGCAAATTCACTTTATATTTGTATATATATATTTGTATATATAATAAATAAAATTTGGGTTTCGGGTATGGGTACTAGGAAACCATTTACTGGACAACCTACACCCCTGCCATAGGTCACGTCAAGTAGTTTTCTTCGTTTTGTGACTTTGCAGGGGTAACCGGGTTTATGGGGTGAGTTTTGTGTAGGTATTGGTGGCTGATGTTTTTGCCCTTCTGCTGCGTGGCCGGCCGGATAGGGAGAGACTGGTTGAGGGAAAACTTTTTTGACCTCTCCAGCCGGACTCTCGATGTCATTATTTTAATATCGATTATTTTGTTTAAATAGTGATGCATACAAATTGATTTACTTTCATCAATTATATAACATTAGCAGTTAATGTTAATAAGTTACTTATTGTTTATAGAAAAAAGCCATCCCTGATATTTAATCATCGTTCTAAGATAAAACGAAGCATCTTTTGCCCACAGTTAATTTAAATATTTTAATTTATTCGATTGTAAAAATGTTTTTTTTTTTGTCATGTATATTATCGAGGCTTCTGACTCACACAATATTGTCATTTTTGCCTCATTTGTTTTTAAATTATAATATTATCATTATAATCTCTAATGACCTTTAAAAGTTATTGTAAAAATGTGTTTAAGTGAATTTAGAAAATAACGCAATTTACGAAAATTTATAATAAAATTCGTTTATGAGTGCCTAATAATCAAAATATGCATTTTTAAATTTTGAGCGTGAAAATGGGACTTTTATGAAATTCGTTCTTATGCTCCACTGAGCTAATAGTTTCTGAATAATTTCCTTCACGTGTGCAAGTGTGATGATGCCAACCCATTCAAAGCTTTTAAAGCCTGTAGTTTTAAACCTCTTTAATTTTGACTCTTTATGTCACTTGAGTCACAAGAGGAATATAAACACTAGAAATATTTCGATTCTCACGCCTGCAAAATTTTAAAATCAAGAGCCTTATTTGCACGAGGCAAGTGAGCGAAAAAGTGGTTTTTATTTATTTTGTCCATCTAATATATAAAATTCTCGTGTCACGGTGTTTGTTATCATACTCCTCCGAAACGGCTGGACCAATTTTGATGAAATTTTGTGTGCTTATCTGGTAGGTCTGAGAATCGACCAACATCTATTTTTCATACCCCTAAAAGTAAAGGGTGTTCCACTCCGAATTTTTATTTTATTTTTTTTGGACAAATTTTTTATTTTTTTTTATCGTGAGGCATTAAAAAATGGATGCAACCCTAAATTTTCACCCTTCTACCATTAACCCCTATTTTTAAAAAGTGATATTAGTAATTCAAACCGGTGTCACTTCTGACCCGATGAAAACGAAGCCGGCCTCTTTTCTCTAATTTTAAATTTTTTACTAATCAATTACTGTTTGATATTGTTACTACAAACATGATTCACGGTCCATGCGGTAATTTGAATCGTTCATCGCCTTGCATGGTAGACGGAAATTGTACAAAGGGTTTTATTAAAGATTTCACCAACGATACGGTCACACATGTTGAAGGATATGCAATATATCGTCGAAGAAATACCGATAATGGCGGACAATCATTCATTAAAAATATCAGTAACGTAGACATTGACATTGACAATCGTTGGGTGGTACCATATGCACCTCTGTTGAGTAAAAAAGTGGGAAGGAAAAAGGCATGAGGGGTGGGTAGGAATCTGGAGGTCATTGTATCCGGGAGTGAATCCATCCCTCCAACTGCGGTGCAAGACCATTGCCTTGATCGTAATTGACCTTTTACCTTGACCTTTCCAGCCGTACTCTTTCTACCCATTGGTCGAGAGAATCCGGCTTGAAAGGTCAAAAGGCCTCCCTCAACCAGTCTCTCTCGATCCGGTCCGCCACGCAGCAGGTGGGCAGACGCATCCGCTGCCAAGACCCGGAAAAAAGTCACCCTTGCTAAATCACCAAACGTAGCGAACCGCTTGGGGTGACCTATGGCAGAGTTGTTGGTTATCCAATAAATTTTTCCCGGGGCGGCGGCACCCGTACCCGCTTCCTTTCAAAAATTCCCGTAAGTAAGTGGAAAAGTAAGAAAATCACAAAAAATATAAATTCATACACAACGCCATCTCTGATACTGACAAAAACAAAACACGGACAGTTGGGCATCGATAATTGCTTCATTGTGTAATTTTTAACTTAATAAAGATACTTAATTTAATTCAACAGTTATTGATTCTGAGGCGGTACGAAGGTCATCGGGTCAGCTAGTAATTTTATAAGAACGAAAAAAGTTAGAACATACGAAACCTCAAATATAGTCTCAGCCATAAAGAGGTATTTTTTAAAATTTGTTTCTTGTATCACTTCATAGTTAAGCCATGAAAAAACATTTTTTTTGTGGTTTACGCTTATATTTTTTGTTATAGAAATAATAATTTTATTGTAATTCTGATACATAGAAAAGCTAGTAAAAGCTTTGATTTATCCGTAGCATATTTTTTGATGTTCGTAGTGTTAGCCGATTCGTCGTAAAGATTAATCTAAATAGTATATAAATATGATTTCACGTATAACTTCATCTTAAAGCCAGTTTAGGCATTCACGTAGAAGACGATTTGATATGCTTTGATGAACAATACGAACACCCCTTTTATTCTGTTTCAATGTAGAAACATCAGAAATACTAGGAACAGTCTTATGCAGATGACACAAAATAAATTCTAATTCATTTTTAATAATCTCTTAAACCACAAATGGAATGCAAAAATATTTAATTTCCTACTCTATAAGAAAATTAGGAAAAAAATATTATACTTACCATTTTTCACAATAATGGCAAAGTCTTTCTATTAGAAGATTTACCCTTATCCTAACATTCTCTCTTATACACTTGTTTTTTCGGAAACCCTTTTATGACAATTTCTTTCTTTACGCGTGTTTTTATTGCTCTTCAATTTGGAAACATAGCCCCCATTGAGCGTCGATGATACTTTCGCATTGTATCGAATGTGAAATGATATTGGAAATAGAAAATTTATGATTGTATGTACAAACATTTCAGGGAAGATTACTTGAACACGATCAGGCCACTTCAATAATAATGCTGTTATACCCGAACCCGGTGGTTTCAAATTTATTACTTCTACGCAATAATAACACAACGAGTGTTGTTAAACTACCAGTAATAAGCCATTTGATCGAAATAATAGTAAAAAAATCAATTTAAAAATTTTATTAAAAGAAAAATTACTTGGTGGTTTAACGTTTGTGACTTCATCAATTATTTTTTTTTACGTTTGCTCCACGTAGGAAGCCCTATGGAAAATAATTCATGGAGGGTCTTTATAGGAAAAGATGGAGAGCAAGATCTGGGAAGGAAAGGGGATCAGTATGTCTAGGAGTGACGGACGTATGAATCTATCGCTCCCACTGCGGTGCAAGGCGATGTTCCGAGAGAGTACGACTGAAGTAGTCAAAAGGCCTCCCTCAACTATTCTCTCCCGATCCGGCTTGCCATGCAGACACATCCGCCGCCAAGACCCGGACAAACCTCACCCCCCATTAAACCGGGCACCCCTGCAAAGTCACCATCGTTAGCGAACCACTTGGGGTGAGGTACGGCAGAGGTGTTGGTTGTCTAATAAATGGTTCCCAGCAGTACCCATTCAATAGGCCCAAATTGTAAAAATGTGATAAATAGATCAATAACATTAATATTAAATAATGGGCCTTGCAATATTTAAAGAAAAAAGACTAGTAGAATGGTTCGTCAGAAATTACCTTACCTTTGTAACAATTCAGGTACCAATGCAGAAATATACTCAGTAATGAACCGACTGCACAGTGCAGGGAATTAATATTACATGAACACCAACGGTACTGAATGTCTATCAGCCTATAAACATTGTTATTGAATATGTATGTCTATCTTAATAGCTTTAAAATTTTTCAAAATTTTCAAAATGTATCGAAATTTATATGAATGTGCAATTGTGCATCCTATATTTTACTCTGTTTTTGTTTTTAAGTTAAATTTTTTATACTTGGTACTCATTTTAATTGTTATATCTCTTAATTCTTCGATTATATCAAATGTATTTTTAATTTAAAATCGCCCTTTTCGAAAACTACCGGTCAGAATACACATTGCCTGAAATGTCTTTAGCCGGGTTCGGTGTTCAAAACTAAAATTCAAGTAAATCCATTCCTTCCATTTACCTATCAAATTTCCTTTCCCACTCCTTTCAGCCTCGTAACACACTAAATAGGTGATTTTATAGTACTCATAATACCACTGGCTTCGGGCAGTCTAGGAACAGCTGGGAATACTTGTGCAGTATTCTTATATAAGTCCTGGGTTCGTACGGAGCGTTTGCTTCTTTTAAATTTAATATTTGACTTATTTTAGCGTAGGGAGTGTGGCGAACCCATCGCTCGGGGAGTGGAAAACACAAATCTGCAATAGCCATCCCAAGCCAAGGTGTGAGCTACCGTGCTCAGGCTGAATGTCCTGGGGAACAGCGTCACGAACGGTGCCTCCGAGAAACAAGGTCGCATCTCGGAGTATTTAGACCTCACTCCAGCACTCAGGGCTCTGCTGGAGTGGACCTTCTATTTCCCTGGTAACTCGTGGGACAAAAAAATTGGACCATTCGAAAACTAGGGGCCTTTTGGGAACCTAGGAGTGCTGAGGCCACCTCTGTGGATTTCCTTCCTGGGGCCGTAGTAGGAACCAAGAGGAGAAACCGTGGAGAGGTGAGCTGAGGCCACCTCCATGAAGTCTTCCCTTGTGGGGCCTTCAAGGAACCAAGGGGAAGAGCACAAGCTCTTCCAAGGAGGAGTAAAGTGGAGAGATGTTGTTCTCTTCCTATGTGGGGCCTTCGAGGAACCATGTAGGAGTGAAGATGAGAAATGAGGCCATCTTGGTGAACTCTTCCTCTGTGGGACCTTTAAGGAACCAAGGAGGAGAGATGAAGTTCTCTTCCCTCCAGGGGCCCTCAGGGAACCAAGGTGGAGTGGACTCTTCTTTTGTGGGGCCTTTAGGGAACCAAGGGGAGGTGGACTCTCCGTCTTGGAGCCTTCGGGGAACTAAGCAGAGGAGAGGAGAGATGAAGCTCTTTTCCGTAGTGGGGCCTTCAAGAAAGACACATTGTCGGACCAGAAGATATAGCTTCATTTCGAATGACAATCCTGGTGAACTTTATAAAAGAGACTAGGTTACTGTCAAAGGAATGAGGTAAAATGGGAGATAGTACAATGGGTCTATGGCCTAAGTGCTCACGGGAACTATATATATATATATATATATATATATATATATATATATATATATATATATATATATATATATATATAACCATAAATATATATATATAAAGGTTCCCGTTATATATATATATATATATATATATAACGGGAACCTTTATATATATGTATATATATATATATATATAAAGGTTCCCGGGGCGGCGGTACCCATTCCCGCCGCCCCGGGAACCTTTATTGGATAACCAACACCTCTGCCATAGGTCACCCCAAGTGGTTCGCTACGTTTGGTGATTTAGCAGGGGTGCCCGGGTTCATGGGGTGAGGTTTGTCCAGATCTTGGAGGCGGATGACCAGGACACACTGAACCCCAGATTCCTACCTACCCCTTAAACCCTTTTTCTTCCCAGAACTCTCCTTCCTTTCCTTAAAAAAACCCTCATATATATATATCATCCATCGTGCAATATTCGAGAAACAAAGGGGAGTTGAGAGGAGAACTGAGGTTATCTCGATGGACTCTCCTTTCTTGTAGTCTGAACCAAAGGGATTGGAGAAGAGGACTGAGACCGCCTCAGTGGGCTTTCCTTCTTGGGGCCTACAAGGAACTATGGGGCAGTGGACAGGACAGCTGATGCCATCTTGGTGGACTTACGAGTATCTCTCTTGAGGCCTTAAGGAACTAAGGGGGAATGGAAAAGAAAACTTAGGCCGCCTCCGTGAATTCTTCCCTCGTTGGACCTACAGGAAACTAATAGTGGTGGAAGGAAGAGCTGAGGCGACCTCTGAGGACTCTTCGCTCTAGGGGCCTTCAGGAACACATACAAAGGGAATTCTAAAAATCCTTAAACGATTCTCCAGGGGATACATTTGCAGGAAAACGAGGACCCTCACGGGACCTGGAAACAAGCTCGAATATGCGAGGTAAAATGGGAAATAGCACAATGGGCCCATAGTCTGAATGCCCGGAAGCACTAAATGAATAACCTCTCCGCTTTAATGAAAAATAATTTTTAAAAATCGGAGAAAAAGTCACACTACACAGATGTCCAAATTTCCGGGCACATTTTAAATACGTCAGAAATTTTTTGGAAGTATCAACCATCAACGGAAGGCAGCAGTTTAATTATATATCACGCAACACTTATACTTTATTTTTTAAAATTTCCATTTGAGAAATAAAGATATCATTCATTATAATTTCAGTAGGGCCCAACTCTTTAAATAACCGCAAATGGTTCCTAGATATGCATTTGACTTCAAAAATGTAAATATAATTTACCTAAAAGTCAAAAATGGGCGATTCTACGTTGTCAACTTTTCTGCCTATTCTTCCCAAACACAATGTACCTACGACCTTCCTCGCGATAGCTGAAGGGTCACTATCGAAATATTAATATAGGCGGGCAATATCTATTATATTATCTTAAGTGCTATATTGTAACACACGAGTATTTGCGTCGAGTTATAAATAGGCAGTATAACTTGCGGCAAGAAAGGGAACAAAAGAGAAGATACAAAATGCGTATCTTGGTGTTATACGTAGATATTTCTTCAGTGTAACGTTAATAAAAAGTTTGACCAACACTATTTAAAACAGTATGTTGTTTAGTACGTACGCATTTTTTTATGTTTTAAGCAAATAAATTGTCTATTTGGTCTTTACACAATAAATTTGTTTGGTTTAACTTTATCTATCATATCAATTTGTTATAGACCACTTTGATCATATTTTATTCACACTCTACCGGTTTCGGAAGAACCCTTCCTTCGTCAGGAGAATATTAGAACTAACCTACGATACAGAATATTGACAGACATGTATGTACATACAATTTAAGTGTTTAGTGGGAGGTGAACAATGAAGTGGTGAATATTTCCGTGAAGAATAGAGCGGTTAATTGGAAATATGCCTAGAATAGGACTAAAAGATGAATTAATTTGGATATTCCAAATTTTTGGTTATTTTTAATTATTTGTTCATCTGCCACTCAAACACCTAAAATTTATATGTCAGTCAATATTCTATATCGTGAATCAGTTCTATTATTCTTTTGACGAAGGAAGGTTTTTTTTCGAAACCGGTAGAGTGTGAATAAAATTACATTAAATTGGTCTATAACAATTTCTACATTTTTATTGTAAAAATGGCGAGCCACGAAGTTAATGCTTTTTACCAATATGTTAACTAAGTTTCTTCGTATTTTGTAAGCTGTTTGTGCCTTATAAATAGTAATTATAATAAATAAACTATTTTAGAATTATTTTTAGAATTTTGGAACTTCACGTACTTTGTCTTTAGGGCACTGCGCAAAACACAGGTGACCTCCTCTTGATTATACCCCCCTACCCCATCGGTATGAATGTGTATTCTATTGAATGCCAGTCAGCCAGAAGAAAATATACCCCCTATCCTCCCCCCGGATATTTCACAGAGAGATGAAATCGATCAATGTCATCGCTGACATGACGGTGGTGACAACCTTTATGACGTACCTGATAGTTTACGATGTGCTGGTTTTATATTCGGATAGTTGTGGGTTCAGTTTGCGTTGCAGCGCAAGCATTCGTTTTTTTTATTATTTAATAATCTTTTATACGTAACAGTTTAGTGTCTTTTTTTACTACCATACTAGGCTGATGCCCGTGTAGTGGTAGTCATTGATTGTTGAGAACATCGTTGACAATGCTTCATCAATATTATTGTTGAATTTTGTGGAAGATATTTTGCAGTTGTCAAGCTTTTCCAAAACCATTTTCTCAACTGGGTGGAATTCGAATCCATATATACTCGATATATATAAATCATAATATTTTTGTTATCAGTTTTTGGGGTATTATGCCGTGTTACGCTACCTCCTTCTTTAGCCAACGTTTCGAACAGCGTTGCAGTGTCCATCATCAGGGCAGATGTGTGGATGTGCCCTGATGATGCCCAGGTTGGCTAAAGAAGGAGGTAGCGTAACACGGCATAATACCCCAAAAACTAATAAAAAAAATATTTTTGGCCGTGAAAATCTAAAATAGTATCAAATCAAAATATGTTTGTATGTGTGTTTCTTATGCGTTGCTAAACCATTCATCCGATTGCGATTAAACTTTGGGGATTGAATGTGCGCATGCACGTGATGGTTTCTATATACAATAGTGAGATCAGGGGTCATGAATTTATGCGTTGCTAACAATGCGTTGCTAAACCCTTCATTCGATTTCGATAGAACTTTGGTGAATTGTTATGAGCACGCCCGCATATGTTTCCGTATTTTTTGGTGAGCTCTGGCATTATAATATTTTTATAAAAAAATATTGCAATAGGTGGCACGCGAGCTGTTTGAAAGCTTAATTCATCGGAACTGAATGTATGGAATTGGGAGTGGAGAGGGGACGTTCACGGGACGAGGCAAGCCGGAGAGTGGGGAGAGGGAAGGGGGAGAAGGCGGAGTGGGAACGCGTGAGGGTAGGTGACGCGGGAGAGGTAGGAGAGGCGGAAGGGAAACGGGACGAATGGGAAAGAACACGCACGGCTAAACTATTTCTTTATTAAGTGGCATTGCAACGCATGCCAGGAACTCGCTAGTAATTTATATATTATGATATGGGGAAAAATATAAACATTCCTAATTTGAAAGATATTCAACGCTATCAACTCCTGAAACAAAGTTGCCCAGTCACAAGTCCCTAGACCCTGTGTGCCTGCTTTTTTTGCTCAAAGCTCATTTCAACAAATAACAACAACAAAAAACAGCTTATTCTGATATTTTTTCATCTGTCAACATCATTAATAAGAAAATATTTATTTCTTATAATGGAAAGAATGTCAAAGTTTTCTTGAAATATGAAAATGCGTATTTCGTTCACTTTTATTTTAGATTATATTTATCCGTACGGACTAAAACCCAAACCAAACTAATTTTCGCGTTTATACATTGCAATGACACGACGTTATCACAAATTTTCATCACAAATGCATACTCAATTTGGGAGACGGGTACAGGTACCGCCGCCCCGGGAACCTTTTTTGGATAACCAACACCTCTGCCAAAGGTTAACCCAAGTGGTTCGCTACGTTTCATAACAGGGGTGCCCGGAATCATGGGGCGAGATTTATCTTTATCTTGGCGGTACACGCGTTTGCTCACATACTGCGTGGCGGGCCAGATCGGGAGAGACTGGTTGATGGAGACATTTTGCCTCTCTAACTCTTACTACTCTCGACCCATCACTTTGTACCACCGTGGGAGGGATGGATTCATACATCCGTCACTCCTGGACACATTGACTCCAGATTCCTACCAACCCCCCTGCCTTTTTTCCCAAAACTTCTTCTCCTTCCTTTTCTTAAAAAATACGCTCCACACAGCATCCCCAAAGATGACCCGAGGGAAATAAGAGCCAAAGTAAAAAACATGTATTCGATGTAACGTGTTTTCTTTTATTCATCAATAACTTTCAACGATAAGTACGTACATAAAATTACAATAAAAACAATCTTAGTGGTAGGTACTCTCAGTATCGCCCTGGCGTAAGACCACCATTCAGAATTGATACGTTGCATAAAATGGCGTCAGCCGTGTTTGGTAACCAGATCTGAATAGCCAGGTACTTCCACACCTTCCTCATTCCCATCTCCTTCCCCTCCCCACCACCTTCTACCTCACAACACACCCCAATTGGGTTTGATATAGTCTCACTGCCTCTGTGTGGTTTAAAGCAGTTGCAACAAAACCGTTGTCTGTTGTTCACCGTAATACCTACGTTTACTGTCACTGATACATAAAAATTAAAAATGCAATCCATATACCCGTAATCAATTTTTATTATTCTCACCTAATAACCTGTCTAACGTTGGATTATATTTAAAATACATAAAACAAAGTCGGGTTAGTTACAACATTTATAACCCAATAACGGCTGGACCGATTTTTATGATCTTTGTTTTGTTGGATTTGTCTCCGCCCAGAATAGCAGAGTAGCTAAAACATCGGAAAAATTCACGAAAAAAAATTATGAAGAATCTTTTCCTCATACATTTTGTATGGAATGAGTTCTCGTCTTTTGAAAAAGCTGCAGCAATATTGGATAAATATAATATTATGTCCTTACAAATGAAATTGGCGTTTTGTATGGGAGGAACATAAAGTCGATTTTTTTAAATATAATATATTTATTTAATCAAAGTATGTACCATTGCTATCTATGCACTTTTGCCATCTCATAGGTAGTTCATCGATCCCTTTACTAAAAAAACCATTCGGACGGGAATTTGGACTGAGTTTGGACTGCCCCATCGGAGTTGAATTTTTTCCCTTGTAAGAAGTTATCCAAATTTCTAAAAAAATGATAATCTTTTGGGGCAAGGTTCGGAGAGTGCGGTGGATGTCTCAGACATTCCAATTGAAGCTCCTCTAATTTGGTAGCCGTCTGTTGTGCAGTGTGTGGTCTAGCGGTCAACGCGCGTTTGTTGATTTGCTTCACTCAATTCGTGAGGTACCCACCTTTCAAGCTTTTTCACCTTCCCAATTTGCTTCAAGTGGATTAAAACAGTTTTATCACTAACACCGCAGCCTGCAGCTAACTCGAACGTGGTTTGCAATGGATCCGCTTCCACAATAGCCTTCAAATCTTCATTAACAACTTTGGTCTCCGGCCGTCCACGGGGCTTGTTCTGCAGGTCGAAATTTCCAGAACGAAAACGTTGGAACCAAAAACGCACTGTGTTTTCTTTTGCGGCACCGTCGCCATACACATCGTTAATCTTTCGAGCCGTTTCTGCAGCACTGGTGCCACGGTGGAACTCGTACTCGTAAATAACGTGATATTTCAAGTTTTCCATTTTGTAAACTAAGTGACGCCAAGAAAAAATAAAATTAAGGAAAAACCAAATAAATTCTAATTTTCGAAACACAAATACATGATTAAATAGCTGTATAAATTTGATTTGTAATTCTTAACCAAAAAGAAGATATTTGAGATCAAAGTTGCCAGTACGGCAAAACGCCAATTTCATATTTATGTAAGGACCTAATATTAAATAGTGAGTGATTTCCAAAAATTCAAAAACGTCAAATGTCAATGCGCTGATTGTTTCGCTTTTGTTCTTAAACATATAATGCTGCTCCTCTTACTTACACATTAAATGTCAATAGTCGAAAATAAGACAAACGGTGAACGAACGGTCTGCACCCCTCCAAAAGAAAAATACAATATTTATAATGAATAAACCCTCACACGTATAAAGAAAATGAAATGCATTTTTTTATATTAGCTCCCCACAAGAGGCCTTGATGAAAATAATTTCCCTCAGGACCTTTGTCATCTTAGGGGATGCTGTGTGGAGGGTCTTTTTAAGGAAGGGAAGGATAGGAAGTTCTGGGAAGGATAAAGGTATGAGGAGTGGGTAGGAATCTGGGAGTCAGTGTGTCCGGGAATGAGGGATGTATGAATCCATCTCTCCAACAAGCGATGCAAGGCGATGGGTCGAGAGAGTCCGGCTGGAAGGGTCAAAAGGCCTCCATCAACCAGTCTCTCTCGATCCGGGCCGCCACGCAGCAGGTAGGCAGACGCATCCGCCGCCAAGACCCAGATAAACGTCGCACCGTGAACCCGGGCACCCCTGCTAAATCACCAAACGTAGCGAAAAATGGTTCCCTGGACGGCAGCACCCATACCCGCCTCACAAATTCCCGAAAGTAAGTGGAAAAGTAATAAAATCACAAGAAAATTAAATCCGTACATAATGCCATCTCTGATACTGACAAAAATAAAACACGGACAGGTGCGCATCGATAATTGCTTAATTGTGTAATTTTTAACTTAAAAAAAACAACTGAATTTATTAAGGAACTCCAGTGAAAAATATTATGGCTTTAAAAAATATGTTCATACAGACTTATATGTTCATAAATATGTTTATACAGATTCTGAATATATAAGTTTTATTTCATAATATTAAACGCAGAGTTCTTAAAAAATTATTAAAAAGTGCATTTTTAAATCTCTCGTCGAAACACACTGTAAAGTTGGTATTACTGAATGGTTAGTGTTGACGTCACGCGTCACCAGTCATTTTATTGAAACTTTAATTATGTAGGTATACAAGCCATCAGTATTAACAACATATCATGTTATTCGTTGTATCATACTGTTTACAGAGATTTAGTTGTTGTGTTTACTGAAACAATATTTAAGCCTAAAACATTCAGTATCAAAAATAGAGGTATCTCTATTAGTTTATCTCTATTATTTGAAATATTGAAAAACTTTAAACTGTACGAAAAAATTGTATAATATGCTACATCAAAATTCTACCTAGAGACGGGCAAAGCGGCTCAGTTGAACGAGAATGAAAAGATCTGGTTCAGTGAATCGGCTCAATTGAACGACTGAATTAAGCTACGGACGCACTTGCACATTAGAAGCCAAAGAGCATGCTACCTAGTAACAATTGCTACCCGCTCACTCGTTCGCAAAGATCCGCAAACCGCGAGCAAGTGTGTCCGTAGCTTTGAAGATCGGTCTTACGGATCCGTTTGAAGATCCGGGTCACTGAGCCGACTCGTTCGCGAATGACTCACTTCTCTATGAACTACCAATTCAAAATGGCCGTCGTCGATCAGCTGGTAGGCGCTGTATCGCCTGTATCTTATTTGCCTACAATTTTTCCAGTGTGCAGGTGATGTTCTGTTTGAGATAGTATTGATTTTAAAAGCTAAAAAAATTATAATTTCAAACAATTTCTATACCACTCTCCAGTTATAATATTGAGAAATATAATAAAATAATAAATATAATATAATAGATAAATAATTCCACCTAAATAATGTTTAACTTATCGAATAGTACCATACTATCTTCCGTATAACTGTCATACAAAATGAACACCTGTTGAAAAACTTTTCAGGAGTGATGACGTCACACGATTCACTATACGTGCGGTGTTTTTGGGGGGATCTTGAAAAATTAAAACTTTGAAAATTATTTTAACTATTAAAACAAACTTTAAAAAAAATGCAGTTATTTAAGTCAGAAGGTTATTCATTAAAGAAAAATAAAAAAAATTGGACTGGAGTTCTCTACTCAATAGTTATTGATTCTGAGGCGGTACGAAGTTCGTCGGGTCAGCTAGTTTAAAATAAAGTAAATTTTAATTTCGTGTAATAAATAATTTTAACTATTATTAATGACTCAAACACACTGTAAAGTTCATCTTATCACCAACAAATTGATAACCCAATCAAATATACCCACAATATAAAAGAATTATTCACGTAAAAACTGTTATTTACACAATTTTCGTAAGAAGCAACCTAAAACTCAAATTATTTAACTAACTATTTAAAAATAAAATTTTATCCTGGAATAACTTAAATGAGCAGAACCTAAAATTGTAATATTTAATCAGTGAAGATAAATATTAGCGACGCTCAATCGAAAATTTGAAACAGAAAAATCAGAAAAAGATACGGTCGCATCTTAGCATTGAACCAAGGATCTAGCTTTGCCGGGACTCTGTTCCAACCACCGAACTAATTAACTGCTAACATTATCTTAATTTTCTTAACGCATATTTTTATTGGGTGCTATCTTTATGTATGGTTGCAAAATTCTTTCCGAACTAAATGCTATCCAGATGCCTTGGATACGGAGCTATAGACAAGATACACATAAGGCATCATGAACACAATACAACACGCATACAGGGCGCTATTCGACCTACCTTGGTGATGCAGCGCCTCGCAGATGCGCTCAGAAGGAAGGGTACATGGGTACATAGCCACAGAATAGCCGGGACGAATCAGCGCTACCAAAGATCGGAAAACACTCCCTTCCAGGTCGTGGCCTTTTAATATTTTATCTTTTGTTCCACTTCATGTAATTATAAGTGTCTTGGATAAACGTATCGGTTTTTGTTTTAATGTGCGACATCATTTGGCTTATCTGTAAGTCTAGGATGAATATTTCTTAATTTTGGAATAAATTTAATGAATAAAGCCTCAAATTGTAATATTTATTCAATAAAGGCATTGGATTTAATGATTAAATTAACCCTTAAAACCAACCTAACAAAACTTGCAATGTTCATCATATCATCCATCGAATATCAAATCAACAACAACTCACTTTAATTCGTCTAAAAATAAGTCAGTTACTTCACGAAAATACAATAAATTTATCAAATCCGGTGATAGACAGCTTAAAAATATTATTTTTGTCAAATAAAATGAACAACAGACCGACAAATTCACGTGGAATATTCATGTAAAGAACAATAATTTTCACAATAACGATTTAAAACTGTCGTTCTTGTTCAATATTAATTTAATTGTAAATTGAACAACAATCGATGTTCAACAATTTACTCAGGAGAGCCTAATAGTAAAAACAATAAATGAAGCAATTCAGGTAAAAGAGAGCTTAAAAATATATTTATTTTATGTCAAATAAATGTTTAATGTTCAACTAATCACCCATCGAACATCAGATCGAGGACTCATTCTAATTGAACCAGTAGTAATAGTAGTGAATGACGGAAACACTCCCCGTGGGGGGGGGGTGATGGGGTGCGGTGGTCGCGAGGGGTTGTGCAGGGAACAGGGCGTGCGGGTGACGGGGGGAAGTTTGGGCTAGGGGAGAAAGGAAGGTGGCTGCGGGGGAGGGGACATCACTTGTTACTCGGATCCCGGGCTCGGGCAGCAACAGTGTTCCGGCGACGCGCCAATAAAGCGCGCGCGATTCCAATTTCGAAATTTTCCGCGCGTAATTTTTTGAAAATATCATCTTCCGCGCCTTTTGTTTTATTTTCTAACCAAAATACCTATCAAAGTGATGAATTCTAAACATGATAGATCGCGGGTGTTCTGAAAATTGATTTATTTAGTTCGTTCTTGTATTACTATTGCTTTGCGTGGGTGGTTTTCTGGATCAAAGTGGATTTTTTTAATTGTTATTGATTTTTGTGCAACTGTCAAATTTTGGAAAATATTGTTGATGTAACAAATCAAGGTATTTACATTTTAACTATTTTATATTTATTGTGAAATATTGCTTCAACTGTATCGAAAAAAGTTAACAGGTTTTAAAAAAACACACTTTTTTTGTAAAAATAATATTTTCAGGAAAAATGTTTTTTAAAAGAAAAATTATTTCTAGTAATAAAATGAAGATCCTAATTTGAATATGTATACCGTGAAGCCTTATTTTAACCAAGTAAATAATAAAGATATCCCAAACACAATACGTTCACAAAAATTAAGGATAGTAGAGCTTTAAAAAATATTTTTATTCTTCGATCGATTTAGTTTTTCGAGTGGGCAGTTAACCTGTTTGATTTACTTTTAAAAAAAACACGTTTTACAATAATGGCTTTATATTGCCAATATTAAACGTTGCAGCAAAAGATGATAAAAAGACATGCACACAAAAATCTATTAAATGGTCAGCAAAAAACATGCTGATCATTTAATAACCTACCTACATTTAGGTTCCTAATATTTGTGGTAAATGTTACAAAATCTTGATTTTTACAAGGCTATTTATATTTTAAATAACCCATCAGCGTTTCTATAAAATGAAGAATCAAATCAAGGATTACTCCGTGAAGGTTTTATAACAGAATTAGGCTTTTACACACTTATTATCGAGAAGATATGGAATTTCGTGCTGGTAGTAATGGTCCATATATCCTCCATGTCTCACCCGTAATGGCCCTACATAATGCAACTATTCTAAAAATTATTGTCACTAAAGCTGAAATGTTTGTGATTCTGCGGATAAAACCTGAGATATTGTCTTAAATAGGGCTTTTGATGGGGTTGTAACGAAACCTTATTTGCACCTTTAGAAGGAAATATTTCTCGGAAAGATAAGTTGTAATAAATTTTGATTACTTGCTCTTTCAAAGATTGACTAAGCAAAATTTGCGAAATTCCGATTTTCGAATGGCATACCTGTTTGTTTTGATGTACGAATAACAATATATTCGACAGTAGTGATTTTATCTACAAAATAAAGCAATTCTGTTTTTTGTTAATTCGAGAAAATTTCAAGATGGAAGATTGCATTTTTTTTTTAAATTTCTTTATTCATTTTGTTTGTTACCGTATTATGGTAGTCGAGTTGCAAATTATTATTTTTATTCAATTAAATGGTTTTTAGCGCATAGAATAAGGGTAAATATGATCAGCCACCTTTGATACAAGATGTTTAATAAATTTTGACTTGATTTTTCCACATATTATCTAAAGAGAAACAAAAGGTTTTTTCTTTTCTGGGGTTGCCATATGAACGATATTTTTTAGATGTTCACAGATAGAGCCGTGTGTTGCACATAAGAGTAACTAAGACGTAAAATTATATTTTTTACTTTAATACGTCTATTTTCAATTTTCGGCATAGTTGCACCATCGCATGGGCTGGCTGGTAGCCAATTTCGTTAAGATGTATTTAATTTATTTATTTTTTGGTTTGACCGAGGAGTGGGGAGTGATTCTTCTTCTCCAGGGATTAGCCCTTAACTGTTGTGAACTTTTAAGACCTTTAAAACTAAAAACAAATATTTTTACTCCATGGAATGAGTAAAACGAGTAAATACCGGTAACACTCAAGCCAAATCCTATGGAAAGGTACCGAGATTTGTTTCTTATGTATTATATATTACGTATATTTTCAAAATGTCAAAGAGTTGTGTTTATTTATTATTTTCATGTCGACCAATTTCAGAGAAATGCGTGTGTGCGTGTATGTGTGTTTGTGAGTGCCACCAAAATACGATTGACTGCATTATCATTAACAACGAGTCTATCTGCAGAGTTTCAGCTTGATCGGATGTCGGAAAGTAGGTTAATTTCACTTCCAAGATTTGCATTCATTATTTTAAAATGTTACTGATTTAGGTGTTGCAAATGGTTTCAGTATTTTTGGGATTCTTGGACGTATTAATTATTTTTTGGTTATGGGTAATCTTTTCACTCAATGAAACTACTATTCAACAATATGGTACGCTTATATTAAACAAAAAAAAAACACATCTACTTAAGATTTCTTGCCAGAAAATTTACTATCACAAAGTAAAACCCTCAACAATTCCGAATGTATGGTAATAATAAAATGATGCATTGTATTATTTCGTGGAATTAGAAACAGAATGTGATTCTATTATTTGTAAGGGATGCAATAAAATGAGGGTGGGCAAATTTAAGCCAATACTCTGTGCCGAATTTCTCATTAGGGCCTCGTTTCTGAGATACGGCCTTTTAGGTTTTGTTTCACCCTTAACCCCGAGAAGCCTTCTTGTAGCATTGTAGCCAATTTTGTGTACAAATTAATTTAAATACCTTTCGGCTGTTATCATAATCAGCTAAATATTATTTACCGTCAAGAAGGGACAATATTAATGACTCTCCAGATTTGAAACAGAAAAAAAAACTGAATAACCTAGGACTTTAGCCTTGATGGGGTTCTGCTTTAAACAATGAGTCAATTCGGAGGAGATAGGGTTGAATATGCTCAGTGGTTAGAGCACAGCCCCGGCAAGGTTTAGGACCTGGCATTAATTCTTAGATACGACCGAATCTTTTTCTGATTTTTCGGTTTCAATTTTTCTTTTGAGGGTCGCTTAAATTATTACGATTTCAGCTTTACTCATTAAGATAATCCAAAAAATAAAATATACTAATGTTTTTCTCTTAAAAACAGAAATCTACCTTTTGAATGAACACCGTTAGTAATCTGAATCAAATCTGGCAAAATTTAAATAAAAGAACTACACTTTTTTTACGTTATCTCCTCACAGGTGAAAATAATTTCCCCCAAGCCCTATGTCATCTAAAAGGATACTGTTGATGAGAGGTTTTTTTTAAGGAAAGGAAGGAGAGGCATTTCTGGAAAGGAAACAGGTATGAGGAGTTGGTAGAAATCTGGGGGTCAGTGAATCCAGGACGTACGAATCCATCCCTCCAATTGCGGTGCAAGGCGGTGGGTCAAGAGATTTTGCTGGTGAGGATTAAAAACCTTCCTCATCCAGTCTCACTCAATCCTGCCCACTACGCAGCAGGTGGGCAGATGCATCGGTCGTCAAGACCTGAAAAAACGTCACCCCATGAACCCGGGCACCCCTGCTAAGTCACCAAACGTAGCGAATCACTTGGGGTGACCTATGACAGAGGTGCTGGTTATCCAATAAATGGTTCCAGGGGCAGCGATACCCATACCCGTCTCCCAAATATATATGCAATTATTTATTAAATATTTTTCTGATTAACGATAGGTAGGTACCTATTTTTATCGCTTCTCTGAATTCATTTCATCAGTTCCAATTTTGAAAATTTCAATTCAAATTTGAGTTCCTTAAACATGAATATTTTCATGCAGATGTATTTTACTTCACTCCAGA
Organism: Limnephilus rhombicus; assembly: GCA_929108145.2. Classification (NCBI taxonomy): domain Eukaryota; kingdom Metazoa; phylum Arthropoda; class Insecta; order Trichoptera; family Limnephilidae; genus Limnephilus; species Limnephilus rhombicus. The sequence goes on along the minus strand of OV815279.1, from coordinate 11,333,631 downwards.
AAATGTAGGTAAGAGTGTCTAAATTGACGACATCCCTCTTGGTAACTTAATTTCCTCACCTATTTTGGGTATTTTGAAAATAAAGAACTCCATTGAAAAATATTATGACTTTAAAAAAATATGTTCATATAGACTAATAAACGCTTATTCTGAATATATAAGTTTTATTAAATAATATCAAACGAGTTTTTAAAAAAATATTTGAAAGTCCATTTTTAATCGTGTCATTAAAACATGTCAAGTTGGTATTATTGAATGTTTAGTCAATGACGTCAATGTTCACCATAATTTTCCAGTCATTGTTTTGAAATATATGACACAAGCCATCGGTATTAATAACATTTCATGTTGTTCGTTTATTTACTTACTGTTTATAGAGATTTAGTTGTTATGTTTATTGAAACTTTATTTAGGCCTAAATAATTCAGATAAGTTTTAAGATTTTCACGGCCAAAAGCATTTTCGTTATTTGTTTTTGGGGTGTTATGCCGTGTTGCGCTACCTCCTTCTTTAGCCAACGTTTCAGTTTAAAAATAGAGGTATCTCTATTAGTGTATATCTATTATTTAAAATATTGAAAAACTTTAAACTGTACGAAAAAAAATCGTAATTCTAGATTCTCCACACCGATCGTGTGGTTCCTGCGGCCAATCCTCCAAAATGGCGGACGTCAAACAGCTGATTCGGCGCTGTGTGTGCAGGCGATGTTCGGTTTCCATAGTACTAATTTATATTCGTAAATATAATAAAAAATGTAATTTCAAACAATTGTTATACCACTCTCCCGTGATCATATTGAAAAATATAATAAATAAAAATAATAATATAAATAAATATTTTTTTACTTATTTATACCACCTAAATATTTTTTTTACTTATTGAATAGTTTCATAGCTTCTTCCATATAACTTTCATACAAAATGACAATACCTAATGAAAATAAAATAAACTTTTGGTGAGTGATGACTTTACACGATTCACCATACATACGGTGGTTTTCGGGGATCTTGAAAAATTAAAACTGTGACAATTATTTTAACTATTAAAACTAACTCTAAAAATGAAAGTAAATATGCAGTTATTTAAGTAAGAAGGTCATTATTCTTTTTTTTTTAAATGGACTTATTCTTCTCTTGATCCATTTTCAAAAATCTTATGTTGTACAACCTTATACTTCCCAAATACTTACCGTATATTATGGTTCATCACTCTCATTATTTCTAAAACCGTCAAAACAAATAACTCATCATATTAGCAATACAAGTCAGGAACTGTCACATAACTGATCGTGTATTATTATTTCAAGTATTCGGTTGTCACCTAACTCGACATACTCGTATCTCAAATACAAGTCCTCAGTTGTCAATGATAATAATTTAAGCCGTTCAATTAATCGCTATTTCCGTGTCAACTGCCACCGCACTGTTGGTCCCTTTGTGTGAAACCTAAAAGCCCCATAGCTACTTAAGGGTTGGTTTAAGAGAATACCAGCTCAAGTCCGGACTATGTGACATCTTTGACTTATGTAATAATATATGTATTGATAAGCGTTGGATCTTCCTTCAGAACTTGGTGAGAATTAGCTCTGGGTAATAATGTTTCTGATAACAATGCTTCCTGTCAAAATGTTCACAGTAAAAAAGTCCTCAGTTAAAATGTTCCCGGTCAAATGATTCCAAACGACAATAATACCACAGAAGAGATCCAGTAGCGCAAAGTGAACGCAAATCGCCGGTATTTCCGCCTACAAAACCAAATAAAATCCAGACTGCTGTCCAGAAACACCAAGATATTAGTGTACAAAACACTTATCAGACCAGTACTCACATACGTGGCTCAGAGAGCACTGAACGTTTTTGAAAGGAAAATTTTGAGGTGTCTATTTGGACCGGTTTTAGAAAATTGATTTTGCCGACGTTATAACAACGAGCTATATACTCTGTTTAAGGATCTAAACGTCACAAAATTTATAAAACTGGGAAGACTTCGGTGGCTGGGTAATGTAGAGAGAATGACCGAGCATCAAGTACCAAAGTCCCTGCTGAACTCAAGACCGATATGGCGAAGGAGCCTGGGAAGACCAAGATTAAGATGGAGCGACAACGTCCTGGAACTTCTAAACTGGAGAGAGCTAGCTCAAAACCGAGATGAATGGAGGAAGACTCTTGAGGAGGCCAAGACCCACCAGGGGTTGTAGAGCCAATAGTGATGATGATGATATTGACAGCCAGTCAGCAGACTCAGCACTCAGCATGACCTAACCTAACCTAACCGATACGATAACCTAACCTAATGCATGCAGCCGGCCAACGGCCGACCGATCCGTGAGGTAGCGGTGTAAGTTCTGTTAGAACCCGCCGACCAAGGAAAGGCGTTTAAATATCTTACGGTTTTAATCGTTTGTAAATGACGATATACGAGTATTAATTCTGCGCATAATTATGTATAAAAAAATTTTATGTTCAGAATCAGCGTTTTTGCATATTATAGGCCGTAATATTTTTCACTAAAGTTCCTTATACTTTTATAACACGATTTTTTTTATAACTTCATGGCAAAGGTTTTGAGGACCCTGGTATTGAAAATATTTATAATTACTCAGAGATCTTCGGACTATCGTGATTACTGCCGTATTTTTCGTAGTGGGCGACGGCTTGCGAGCTGACGATGGAGATGTCCTTAGGAACATCAAAATTTTCACATTTTGTTTAGTTCCCGGAGGATTACAAATAATTTATTATTATTAATTTGCGTAATTAATAATAAACGGAGCTCATGATGGAAATGAGAGCTGAAAATTGCGTCATTGACCTATGCAGTAATTATACTGTGCTTTTGCTGGTTTAGTATCTATACAGATTTTTTGCCAACTAACTAATTACTATACTAGTATAATCAAAAGAATTTGTTTTTACTTCGAAAATTAACATCGTAATGTATCTTGTCATTTGTTTTCGTACAACGGCAAAGATAAACTGTAAATAAAATTAAATAAAAATAAGGCACAAGAAATCATTACATTGATAAGAATCCAGACCGGAACTATTTGATGTTTAAGTAAACAAATGAAAGTGTATTAAGAAAATCAGAACTGTTATTTACGAAACTTGATGATTAACATCTAGAAAATTCCCGGCGTCATAATCGGCTTGCCGCGTAAAGCGTAAAGTGTAAAGCACCCGAATGACCAAATAATTACATTGGGAAGCAAAGCCGCCCTTTAGCTGGTGGAAAATCCATTTACAATTAGCATACGAGGGGCGACGTTTTTATGGATTCGAAAATATGTGACAGCGACGTGACGTGTGGCGAAAATGCCACATGCCGGGAATGATAATTTTGGCTATCATTGTTTCAGAGCAGGTTGTAAAAAACGTTTTAAGCCCTTTGTGATTTCGCCAGTTCTTGCGCAGGCACGGTGATGAGTTTACTGTCCACGTGAACCTGTTCAATGTGGCAATTGTTATCTGCGTTGGTCAGTTTGAAAATCTATTAACGCACCGTATATGTAAGTATGTTATCTGTTGATTTCCGCTATCTCATTTTTCTAAATTATACTTTAACATTCTTTAATTTCTTTACTTCGATCTTATGTATAAAAATCAATATTGGTTTGTTGTTCATGCGCTGCCGTGATCTTCTGTACGATATTGATTTGATGTGCGCATGCCCGCGATGGTTTCTATACACAATGGTTAACTCTGGCGTTATGAAATTATTTGATCATTCATCCGATAGCGATGAAAATTTTGTGATTTTTTGTGCGCGAGCCCGTGAAGACTTGTATATTAGGGTGCGTCAATTATTTCAACTTTTGAATTAAAAAACGCCCGGGGTCTCAAAAGTTGCGTCTTACAAAGAAAATGAGAAGAAAAATCTTTTTTTTTTCAATAATTTAACCTTTTAACGTTTGTTTGTTATTGAAAAATGCGTAAAGCTGACAAAAATGAAACATATTGATGTTTATGAATACAAGCAAGTCAACAAGAATTCTGATTTTATCCTGAAAAAGTGTTATTTTCCCCTTTTATATTTTTAACCAACACATCGCATATGTTTCAAAAAAATTTTTTTTTGTGTTCTTTGTACAGCAGTTTTGGAATGAAAATTAAGTTTGGTACAAAATACAATATATGGACCCGTTGTTTTATTTTTTTTCCAAATCACGAAATCTATTTTTTTTTCAAAACTTCCGACCATTTTAGCGAGCTAATAGTGAACAATAATTTAATTTATTTTTACGTTTTCGAATAGCTACAGATCACACAAAATTTTTGAGACCCCGAGCGTTTAAAAATAAGGCCATTTTTTTTAAATTGCATTGCAACGCGTTCCGTGTACCCACTAGTATTCTATACTTATATTTAAAATTCTTGAGCAATATAACGCTGTTTGAATTTGTAGCAGAGTTCGATTTACTTTCCACTAATCGATTTAAAATTATTTTTAATTGCATCAAGAATATCAGGACTATCATTTAGATAATCGCTTGTACCCAGGTTGCGTGCAGTTGGAAATGCGTTCTCAGAAGTAGTAGAAGTGTTCAACTGCACGGAATATAGTTATAAAATACTATAATAACATACCTCAATAATAATAATCAATATTAGCATAATTTCTACTGTTCTTTTACGTGAGTTCTGTATAATTTAGATAGCGTATTTTACTTCGTAATTGCTGTTCCACACAATGATTACGTATAGATATACATGTTTGTAAAAGCCCTCATAATAATACAATAAAAATATATTATTCCAGTATTTATGAATAATTAGATTCAATACCTTAATTAGTTTGAATTTTAAAAAACTGAGGCTTGATGTGGCTATTTTTTTACACCATTAAAAAAGTTGGAAATAGTATGGGCACATTGATAAAAATCATTAATCTATCCTGATATAATTTAACCACCTTTGTGTTTGGTTAAAGGTCTATCTTATGTAACAATCTTATAGGTTTATGCTAATATCGTATTATTGTTAAATTCTTACTATAAATATATTAGAACAAGCGCTTTGCTCCGCGGTCATAGAATTTAAAATTGTAAAATATATTCCTTTTCTATGCACAAGTGAAAGCTTCCCAAATCCATGAATATGATAGAAATAAAACATGTCGATACGTTCGTAATGAAAAAAGTAAAAAAAATTATGAATAATAATTTTATAATTATTGAAAAAAAAAACATTTGGATAACAATGTACAACCTTGAAGCAACAATCTTGTTGTCCCAGTATGGCGTGAGTACGAATCTCATACAGGCAATTGCGTCTCTGTATGAGGGAAGCGTTTTTTTTTTTTTTTTTTTTTTTACATTAACTCCACACAGGAGGCCCTGAGGAAAATAATTTCCCTCAGGGCCTATGTCATCTGGGATGCTGTGTGGAGGGTTTTTTTGAGGAGAGGAAGGAATGAACATTGGTCTTGAAGAGACCCATGTTGTAGGAAGGAGGAAACACAGAGGCCGGCAAATCATTCCACAGCCGAGCTGTTGAACATAAGAACGAGTCGAAGAAACGACCCGTTCTCATGTGACTAATGTCAACTGTGTACAAATGTTGGGCACGCGTTTGGCGTGTTTCCCGACTATGCACCGGTGCCGAAGGGATCAATGATGCAAGTTCCTCGGAGCATCTTCCATTGTAATACCGGTAGAACAAGGATAGCATTCCCACCCGACGCCTGTGCTCTAAAGATTGCAATCCGTCTGTTAAGATGGGAGAATCTATCAAACGGACCGCCCGTTTCTGCACAGAGTCGAGGGTCGTTGCACGTATTATGGTGAACGGCGATTTTACGGGATGGTTTGACATCACAAAAGGCGTTAAATAAGGCTGCGTAATGTCACCGTGGTTATTCAATTTATACATGGATAATTATATGCAAGAATTGAAAGAGATAGGATTGGGCGTGAAATTGAGTAATCTGGAAGTATGTTGTATGCTGATGATGCGGTGCTAATTTCTAACAGTATGGAAGATCTACATCTACAGTATCTCGTGTCTAGGATGAACGAAGTATGTACGAAGAATGAGTTAATGACGAATGTAAGTAAGTCTAAAGTCGTGGTATTTGAAAGAGAGAGTATGAAAACAACGTGCAACATAGTTGTGAATGATGAGTATTTGGAGCAGGTGAATGAGTTTGTGTACTTGGGAAGTATGTTTATGAGAGATGGGAGGGCTGACAGAGATATCGAAAGAAGGGTAAATGCAGGTAACTCTATTAATGGAGGACTGAACGCCGTTGGCGCCAACAAAAAACTGTCCAAAGAAGCGAAGTTAGCCGTCCATAATGGAGTGCTGGTACCTACCCTGATGTATGGCAATGAGGCATGGACTGGCAGAGGAAGGATGAAAGTAGACTGAATGCTGTAGAAATGAGATCCCTGAGGCGAATGTGTGGTAAAACCATGTACGATCGTGTGAGAAATGTGGAGATCCTCGAAGAATGCAAAGCTGATAAGCATAATGAGTAAGATTAAGAAAGGGACGCTCAGATGGTTTGGGCATGTAGAGTGAATGCACGAGGAAAGGAGTGTAAGGAGAATATATGACGCAAATTTGAATGGTAGAAGAAGTCGGAGACGCCTGAGGAAGACATGGCACGACCAAGTGAATCAGATACTTGAGTCGAGCCATGTGGAGAGTCGGAATAATAGAAGAGCATGTATGAGATAATGTATGAATGTGAACGAGGCAAGGAGTATGTGCCAAGATCGAGTTTTTTTTTTTTCTTAAAAGAAAGACAAACATTCCCGGGTTACGTATAACCCAACAATGTTTGAAAACCTCCTACTACCACCACAGAAAGCCGAAAATGTTGCTTGTGTTGTGATTGCTTAGCCAGTCGAGGAATCGAACTCGCGACGCTCGGATGGGACCCAAGCGCTACGCCCACTCAACCACTGACCAGACGAGTTGTTTGGCGGTTCGTCCTCTCTGCCTACCCCTGCGGGGAAACGGCGTGATGGTTAGTTAGTTATTTAGAAAATTTAAGCACGTATTCGTAAGTAGTTACTCTTTTAAAATCGTTAAAGTCAACATCCACAAATTGCTAACCTTTAAATTTAACTATTCTTTATCGTACATAAATAATTTATTTTATTCTCTCCGAGTAACCGAACATTTTATGTACCTCGTCTGAGTTCTAAAGATACTCGTATGTTCAGTTACATCTACTATTTAATTTTATGCTTGTTTCACCTGAGTCAGCATATTCTGCTTTTAGTATGATAATTTAACCTAGGAATGTGGCCTTGACCCACGCTTCAACAACATTAAAACAACATTAAACAACATTAAAACATATCGTACACATGGAATGGGACATCTAACATAATTAATATGATTCAGCAAACAGAACGTCGCCAACACCTTTCATTCGTAACATTGAAAATCGCATCTATGCACTTTAATTACTTCAGACAAACTTGTGTGTATTAAGAAGTTTAGACCAGAGAAAGATAGGATTTTGCACATCCACAGTAGTTGCTGTAGTAGTTGCTGTAGTGAAAACTTCTTTAGCATCGTTGTGATTTGAAACTCGATTAAATGAAAAATAACGACACTAAAAAGAGACAAACACATACATCTGTAGTATTGAGCCTGCGAGAGAATGAGATAGATATTTGTGCGGTGCTTCGTAGCCTATCGGTCTCCTCTTTGAGCGGTACTTCGTAGCCTCTCCACTCTTGTCTACTTTAGTTTTCTGAAGATTTCACTTGAGAATTGCACACTCGTTTTTAAAATTTTATGTGAATACCGCACAAGAGTCCCAACTGCTCCCAACCGCCTGGAGCCAGTGAAATTGTGGCCTTTCCAATGTAAGGCTTAGGGGAAGAGAAGGAGATGGGGAAGAGGAAATTAGAGAAGTACCTGGCTATTCAGATCTAGTCACCAAACACGGCTAAAGCCATTTCAAGCAAACGTTTCAATTCTACATGGTGGTCTTACATCAGAGCGATACTGCGAGTATCTTCCGCTCTGGAACATGCCACAAATAGTCGTGTAGTAATTTATTAATTTATTTATTTTATTAACTAATAAATATTGAAATTACACACATCGATCAAATAAAATCACCGCACCCCGGGATTTGAACCCGCGACCTCCGGATCGATAGTCGAGAGCCTTACCCATCGATGGTGGAGGCCACCACTGAATCTGAGCAGTTGAAACCCTGGCACCGAATTACATGTAAAGATGTAGTTTTATGAAATGTGGTGCAAATATCATAGAACACAAACTTTTTTTCCAAATTTCATCACACTTTTTTTTCAATTTCATTAAAACAGCTTTTAAAATTTTCTTGACAACTTAAATCAAACTCAAGTTTCTTAGATTTCTGCTGTAGACTGAAGGCTTTTTGGTCCCTGAAAAAATATTTGTAGGTTTCACAATCCGGTTGGCAAACAAGTTATCTGGGTATTTTAAAATGTCACTTTTTTCCTTTGTCTTCTCGACCAGATAATGGGTTTTGGGTTCCCTTGGGAATCTCCTTTAAAATGTCAAGGTAGGTCACTCTAGCCTGTAGCATCAACATACGTTAGTACCCACAGAAAGAATGGTGACATATTTGCTTATCAGATTGTATTAAAATAAAATATATTATGTTAATTGATATTTTTATGTTTATTTTAATGCCACCGATTTTATGTCCGCGTTAAATCTTCCCCACACGAAAAACTAAACCATTTCACACACTTTTCCACAATTGATCATCTAGTCAATTCACGCTATGCAATTGCACTATATAAGTATAATAAATAAAAAAATAATACAAGAACAACATGTCAAACTACCAGAGACCAAATGGGAAAATAATTCACCGACTCCAGATATTTTCATATCAGAGGGCTTGGTAGAACTCCTAATTGGACATGTAAATCCTACTGATCCTCCATATAAATATTTTTAAAATCTTTTGTTATTCTACACGTATTAGGCTAAAATTTTTTTAGACTAAAATTTATTAAGGAATAATTTCTATTCGTTTGCAACAAAAATTTGTCGAAGAATAATTTTCACTAGACTTATGGAATTCAGTTTTTTGTCGATCAGTATTCCTAAATTAGAAGTTTTAAAATAATAAAAATATCTTCGTACATCTTTAAAATGCATGTGCTCGACTCCTCATATTATATTTTCAGTGGTCTGGAAGTGGGAACTTTATGTTTTTAGGTTGTCCCTCTTTAAACAAATATCATCTCTTCTAGCAAGCCTTATCTAAAATCCCCTCTATTTAACATCTCATCTCTTCTTAGTATGAAACTTGAATTCAATTTTCCATATAATTTTGAAATATGCCCATTTAAATAAAATTCATATGTAAATTTGCCTTTCTATCTTCATCATTTGAAAAAATGGTCTAGAGCACCCTTCTGACCTCTCCAGCTGGACTCGCTGACCATCGCATCGTTTTGCAACGTGGGAGGGATGGATTCGTACATACAATCCTTTTTACCTATCTAGAACTCCTCCTCCTTCCTTTTCTTTAATAAACCCTCTACACAGCATCGCCAAATATGATATACACCCTGATAGAAATTATTCACCTGAGGAGACTCCTTCACCTTGCATCAAAATGTCAATAAACGTTTTCTTATCTGCACAAAAAGTACACGAAAATTGATTTTTGAACGTTGGAAAGTTGAAAAAAGTAATTGCACATTTTTCATCATTATTACATCTTATAAAACGTTAAAAAAAATTGTTTAATAAAAATGCTGAATACGTTCAAGAAAATATTTTTGTTTTTAGAAATTACAGTTAGTTAACTATTTCAAAACATTTGTTCAAGTTTGAAGTGTGTTCTGTTTCAACTATAAAATGATGTCATTGAAAATAATTCTATCCACAAATAATGTAGCAGTCATAGCATAAAAGAAAAAAACCTTTTTAATAAATCATTCGGAGCACACTTCTGAAGAAAAAAATTGGGCTCACAATTCTGAAGACTTTTTCACGGAGGGTTTCTGAATAAAGCAAGATTCATCCCTTAAAGATACCTTTCAATGGCAGAGCCGATACATAGGTACAAGAAATATACAATAATTGAATTGGAATTAACAAGATGTACCTACAATCATAACCAGATAGTCACTATAAATTTACTATTTGAAATTTTGATTGCTATCTTAACAAACAACCTGTCGAGTTTTCTTTTTAAATTAGTTTTAAACAGAAAGTCCTGAGGAAAAACACTCTCTGGGAGCCTATGACAGCTTAGGAGATGCTGTGTGGAGGGTATTTTAGGGGAAAGGAAGGAGAGGAAGTTCTGGGAAGGAACAAGTTGTGAGGGGTGGGTAGGATTCTGGGGATCAATGTGTCCAGGAGTGGTGCACATACGAATCCATCCTTCCCACTGCGGTGCAAGGCGATGGGTCAGTGGAGGTAATCCACCTCTTACCCGCCTTGGTATAAGTAACTGATGGTTACTCCTTCAAGGCTCTCGCAAGATTCTAATTTTTTTTGTTAAACGAAGCTACATTTATTTATTTTGAACGAATCTAGACCTCCAGTGTCCATGCATACGTTGTAAGTAAGCAGTATGCAAGTGCTTAACAGGAAAAACAAAATGCAAAAAATAGGTTAGTAAGACAAAGATAAATTAAACAGGGCAAAAGAAAAACTCATTCATAAGGCTCCATGAGGCGGCATTAGGCGATGGGTCAAGAGAGTCCCACTGAAGAGTTCAAAAGTCTCCTTCAACCGGTCTCAACTCGAACTGGCCTGCTACGCAGTGGGTGGGCAGATGCAGCCGCCGCCAAGACCCGGAAAATGTCATCTCATGAACCTAGTCACCAAATGTAGCGAACATATTTGGATGACCTGTGTAAGAGGTGTTGGTTATCAGAGGCACATCCTGTGAGTATCTTCCATTATGGAAATAAATTAATTTATAACTGAATAGACTTGTAGACTTGTGCGACAATTCCTTTGATGCTCAAAATGCCTGCGTGAAAAAGCCATTTCATCAATAACATTAATTTTTTTGAAGTAATCCATGAATTTGCATGTCCACACAATAAAACAGAACGCAAAATTGGACAGGTAAATCGATACTTTTCACCTGCATATTTTCCGCGTATTTTCTGCAAAATTACAACCGTGACCCAATAAACTCACCCAGTGGCCCATAACCTACACGGAAAATCGTTTAAATATTAACTACGCCTTGTTTTATGACTTGCATAAACTTGGTTTACACTTACACAGCTGTCGCTTGTAAAGTTTTTCCCCGAGGAACTGTTTGGCGATACTTATTTGAGACTTAGTCGTGACATTCAACTTATACACTCTAGTGGTAAAAGCCGGAAGCGATAAACTTTTATAATGTGGGTTCATATAAATAAGGAAATCGTCCTGGGAAAAGCCTATACCTTTGCTAGGTACCTTACTTTGCAATGGAATAATTTTTACTTAGTAAAGTGATAAGCAAAGTTTATTAAAAGGTACTCGTAGCATGAATAATGTAATAATCCTGTAAATAAAATCACATGAAAAAGGTTGTTTTAAATATATAAAATACCTACGTGTGTATAAATAAAAAATAAAATAAAAAAAGTTGTCATATTCAAAAAATTAAATTCTAAATTAACCACGTTGGGCGCCAAATGTAATGGAAGGATTTTTACTTAGTATATCTTTTCTGGGATAGTTAGGTGTATTTGGGACAAGATGTTCAACTCGTTACAACTTAACGTACCTGTATGAACGACACATGCCCTTATACCCACAGTACTAATAATGTAGTTTCTTTAACTGAATATCATTTTTATTAAATTATTTAATATAATATACTTCGAGGGGAGAAGTATCACTTGCTCCATTTAAGATTGAAAGGCAAGATAGAGGGTCGCCGAGGGCCTGGTAGGAGACAAATGTCTTGGCTGCGAAATATACGAGAGTGGACCGGCATTAGAATCGTGGAGGAGCTACTCCGGGCAGCGCAAGACTGAGAAACATTTTTCAAGAGTGATCGCCAACGTCGGAGGGACCTGATACGGCACATAAAGAAGAAGATTTAATGTTTGTAAAAAATGATTTAATGTTTGTAAATTTTTTACATGTTAAACAGAGTTGTAAAATTAATATAATAATAGTCTTTCCTCACCATAAAGAGACGCGGCCCTTGTGTTTGGAATCACTTGTGTTTGGGGGAATTCATGCTCATATGTTATAATTTGAATAAATAAATAATAATATTGCAACTAATAACAATAGATACGTAAGAAAAACGCGAGATATATCAATAAACAGATATCAAGATTTAAATGAAATATTAATAATAGTAATGAACTCTTACAGTTGTTTCAGGTAATTTTTCAATTTAATTTGTAATTTATGTTTATTGTTTATTTTCGATAACTTTTAGTTTTAATGAAAGGTTGTTGTAATGATATTAATAGTTATTTTACAAACACTTTATAAACGTATAGGTCTAACGCAGGCCTCCATGGTTAAGCGGTTTAGATCCTTCGCTACCAATCCGATGGTTCAAATCCGGTCATACGCTTGAATATTTCATTAGATTTAATTGTGCTATTGTACAATTTATTGATTTAAACAATATATGGACCCATTAGACTTTAGAATAACAAGGTTTCATCTGTTACGGTAACGTCATGCGTTAATGAACTCTAAAGTAGCTTAGCCCATCATCGCATGACGTTATCGCGATAGGTGGAACCTCGTTATTCCAAATGTTCGATATAGTATATTTGTGGCACGTTCCAGAGCAATAGATACACTCAGTTTTACCCCAGTGAAATCCGGCATTCCCAATCAAAACGTTGATTTGAAATGGCTTTAGCTGTGTTTTGTACCTGATCTGAATGGCCAGGCACTCCCTACCTTCTTCTATCTAACCATTCCCCTCCTCCCCACTACCTCTATCCTCACAAGATCCCTCAATTGGGGATGCCATAGTCTCAAAAATTTGGGAGGCGGATATGGGTACCGCCGCCCCGGGAACCATTTATTGGATAACCTATGCCAAAGGTCACCCCAAGTGGTTCGCTACTTTGATGACTTAGCAGAGGTGCCCGGGTTCATGGGGGTAAGGTTTGTTCGGGTCTTGGCGGCGAATGCGTCCACTCACCAACTTCAAGGTAGGCCGGATCGGGAGAGACTGGTGGAAGGAGGCATTTAGTCCTCTCCAGAAAGAATCTCTCGGATCTTCACCTTGCACCGCAGTTGGAGTGATGGATTCATACATCCGTCACTCTTTGACAAACTGACCCCTAGATTCCTACCCACCCTTCGTACCTGTTTCTTTCCAGAACTTTCTCTCCCTCCTTTCCTAAAAAGACCTCCACACAGCATCTCCAAAGATGCTAATGTAAAAAAAGAAAAAATATGCTTGGGAATAGTTGGGCCTCTTGTGCGGTATTCACATTAAAAAAAAAAAACAATTCGGTGCACCTTTATAAAAATATCACATCAAGCAATCAAATCGATTTCACGGTCATGGAGAACATTAAAAATCTACGATTGCCTGCTTCAGTGTCCTTGTTAGAATTGCACCGGTTGTTCCTGAATCGTAATATCGCTCCGGTGGAATATGAAAAGCAGAGTTCTCCCGGAGCCTGGTTCCGGGAAGCGGCTTCCGCCCGCTGCAGGTCAAGGATCAGGGCGGGACCCTGACCCGGTTACGATTTTGTATCGGCCTCGGCAGCGCCTCTCACGTTGATGCGGAAAGATTTCCAAGCAGGAACCTCTCACATCGGCATGGCTACAAAATTGTAAGAATGTTACGGCGAATTCACACATTATTAAATATCTGTTAAGGGTTGATTTTGGGGGGCGGATATGAGTTGCGCCGCCCCGGGGAGCCATTTATTGGATAACCAATACCTCTGCCACAGGTCACCCAAAGTGGTTTGCTACGTTTGTTGATTTAGTAGGAGTGCCCGGGCTTATGGGGTGAGGTTTGTTTAGGTCTTGGCGGTAGATGCGTCTGCCCCCTTCCTGCGTGGCGGGCCGGATCGATGGAGACTGATTGAAGGAGGCCTTTCGACCTCTCCAGCCGGAATCTCTCGGACCATCTCCTCGCACCACAGTTGGAGGGATGGATTCATACATCCATCATTTCTGGATAAACTAACCCCCAGTCTCCTACCCACCCCACATATATTTTTCTTCCCAGAACTTCCTCTCTTCTCTTTCATTAAATAGACCCTCCATACGGCAAAATTGCATAGGCCCTAAGGAAAATTATATTCCCCAGGGCCTCCCGTAATGTAAAAAAAATACAGAATGATTGTGATGAAAATATTAAAACAACATTTTTTTAAGTAAAGTGAAGATTATTTTTAAGCTGTTCTATATTTGAGGAAAATATTTCATTAAGATTTTTTAAATTATTAACTTTGCGATGAAGTTGCATATTGAACACCTATTTACCTGTATACATCACGTTTCACGTGAAATTTATAAAATAACAAACATGAAAAAGTAATTTTCGTTGTTTGTTTTTGGGGTGTTATGCCGTGTTACGCTACCTCCTTCTTTAGCCAACCTTTCGGACATCGTTGCAGTGACCATCATCAGGGCAGATCCGGCAGATCCGGTAGATGTGCCGGATCTGCCCTGATGATGGACACTGCAACGATGTCCGAAACGTTGGCTAAAGGAGGTAGCGTAACACGGCATAACACCCCAAAAACAAACAACGAAAATGCTTTTGGCCGTGAAAATCTTAAAACTTATATGAAAAAGTAATTATACAAAACAAAGGTTTTTCACTTTTTGTTTACATATAAATCTCTCTTATAATAACTTTTTGGAAGGTTGTTCCCATCAATGTAATAATGGATGTATTAAGCTACTTCTAGGTTACAAACCAGTTCTTCGAATATTTTCTATCATTTAAAAAAAAAAGCAGCTGCCAAAAATTTGGGAAAAAAATTTGTCGCAGATAGTATTGTGATAATTACTTAAAAATAGGGGGCCCCAGTGACCTGTGGGAAGAGATATCCAGGGTTCGAATCGCTATTTATATTTTTATACTTACTTGCGAACATGGAGGTAATCGATTATACTGCGTATTCAAATTGTATAAAAATACCTTTTTTAGTCGTTTTCAGTTCACCTCATTTGTAGGAGCAATTCGTTCAGCCATCTGCTTGTCACACTAGAATTTTCGTTAATTAGTGTTATCTTCTTCTTCAAAGATAAATAACATTTAGTTTTGAAATAAAGTTCCGTTCTTAAGTAATTTCTCTTTGAATTTAACCATTTTAATTTTAAATTAAATATCTGCCTTCCCCTCTCATAACATTCCCAAGGTCCCAGAGCGAGCCTTATGTCTGTTTATGTTTAGCGTTTAGGATCTGTCGCCATAAAGCTAAGGAAATAGAATTAAGCTCACAGATCCCGCGTGCACCATTGGAAGCACACAAAGAAAAGCGCCTGACTATTTGAATTTATAAAATAAATAAACCATTTTAGTGAACAGTTTGAGACTTGAGCGAACTAAAGTTATGTTGAAGGGCATCCATCTTCTAATGATACTCGTAAATAAGGAAATTCAACTAGTTCGCCCTTCAATCTCCAATAACTTAATTACCAGCTACGCATTTGTATGTAAACGTTTTCCAACCTTTGCACAGTTTCGGATATTGGCTCACCGCATTATTTCAAAACAAATTTACATCAAAGTGAAGTCACTAGAGTAAATCATTTAATTTTGCAGCATTTTAATACTAACTGCTGAGTAGAAACTTATCTTATTTTACGATGTGGTTGCCTTTTAACTTAAAAACGTTTTTATTATTAAAATCGGACACTTTTTAAAGCATTCTGTTTAATAAACAAAATCACTTCAAATACCCTTAACATTTTTATTTTTGATACTTTCGCGGTTTGTTAACCCCGATGCCCTCAAATTTTGTTTATGTTTTGTAATGTATATTTTTTTGGTTTCATCATAAAAATATTACACGGCATTATTTAAAAACATTTATTAGATATTATGGAAGGGATGTGATGTTTTAATTTTGATATGGTAGATATGGGTGATTTAACATGTTTTCTTTAAATTCTTTTCGGTTGCTTCGGTCGGTGACTGAGCAACTGACCAAAAACTGACTTTTCTTTGATGGAAGGTGGCAATGATTAATGTGGTAGAGGCGCCCGTCCCAGTTAGACGAGAGGTTCTGGATTCGAGTCCCATTTGCGACCATTATCTTTTTAATTTTATTATCTCTTTTTCACTTTCATATTTTCGTTTAGATTATGTTAGTATTATCTTCTTCTTCAATGAAATAAAATACTTACATTGTGGACGGAATCCATGGAAGTAACAAATATAACAAATTCCATCACATAAAAACTATGTATACCAAAACAATGCAGCTTCTACGTGGCCTAAGTGCATGGACAATGTATATTATAACTTTTAAGGTAATGCGCGTTCGCGACAAAATGTCCAAGACGTACATAAGGACTATCTTACGAACAAAACATCCCCAACAAAATATCTACTAAAACATAATCTAACCTAACTTTGGATGTCTGTGTTATTTTTGTCCAATTTTTCTGTTAGGTTAGGTTAGGTTTTAGTGTGCATTCTGTTGAGTGATGTTTTGTCGCGGAACCCACTTTCAAAGCAGTGCATTTTGAACTGGATGTACAAATTAAAAGTTTTCTGGAAAATTTATTTTAATACATGATTCCCTACCTAACATAACAATATAATTCTACCACAATTTGTTATCATTTAGGTATATATCTACATTGATTTTATTGGCTGTGGTAATGTATACTTTTTGCTTGGCTGACTCTAATTCGCCAATTTAATAACGATTTTAAATAATATATTTAAGACATTCAGTTATAACTTTTGTAAAATCTACAAGATTTTTCATTCCTCTCCGTACACCTCAGACTGGTTTAAAGCCTTGAATTTTTCTTTTCATGTTTTCACGACTCTCTGTTACTCGTGCCTTTTATCTTGCACGTTACCACAAAAACCCTTTTTGCACACGTTTATCGTCATTGATGTGAGTCTGAAAGAGAAATAAAAATATAATGGATGTTTACAAATACACGAATTCCCGTAACAATTTACATACCAGTATTATGCCAGTATATTATATAAAGCGTTAACGGGTACGAGGCAAAGCAGCCAGCTATCAGTAGAACAAGTAGAGAAAGAATTGAGAAGAAAAAAATAAAACGTAAGTTATAAGTAGAGGAGAGAAAATGTTCTGAACGCCGATGTTAACCTTATGAAAAGTTAATAAAAGAATTACTTAGAGGGTTTAGACACGTGTAGCAAATGGATGAACAATAAAGTTAGACACGTGTAGCAAGTAGATAAAAAATGTAGGGGACACTCCAAGAAGACAATGCAAGATCAAATAAGTGAATACTGGAGTCGAGTGATGTCAAGAGTGGAAAAACAAAAGAGTATGTTGTACACTGCAATAAATGAATTTAATGCGAATGAAGCAAGTCAGTGTCTAGATAAATTTTGTGGAGTTTTAACCTTTCTGCCTATTCCATTTCCCTTTGGTAATTATGAAATCAAACTTATAGAATTTCTTGCGTTTTTACTAAAAAAAATGTTACCCTTTACCATTCTGCCAAAATATAGCATCACCACTGCCATCCTACAAATTATTCAACACTCCTCACACACCAACACTAAACCAGCCTTTAATTCCGATATACATCCATTTATTGTTCATTTAAAAATCTATGTATTGTTCATTGATTTCCGTGTTCTTATGTAAAAATAATTTTCCTTTAGATGTATAATGTTGTCCTTCCCGAATTGAGTTTTATTAAACTCATTGGGAGTACTGTATTATAAATTGTATGTAATAATTTTGTAATATATTATCTCTTGTAAATAAATAAATAAATCAACTTCTCAATGCTTTTATTTTATTCAACGTGCTCCATTTACACGCGTTGAGGAATAATTAAAAACACGACGGATAATTCAAATAGTCGGTAGGATTTTTTTAATTAGCGAAGTTAAAATTTATCCAAGGAATATTTGTTTTTGTTTCGAATTAATTTGCATTGTTATAAAAAAGTTTTTTTTTAAATAATCACACATATATTTTCTTTCATCGATATGTATTTCATCGATATCGACATACAACGAAGATATATTCAACACGTGTCTCCTTTTCAGACTTCGAAAGATGAATTCGGAAAAGGGGCGAATAATGGAACAAAGAAACTTTGTGATTGAAAAGCAAAATGGATTCATCATTTTTCGACATTATTTGTGAGGAAGTGATATATCTGGGGTTGGTTTCATATCACTTTTTTTAGGTTGCTACGAGTAGATGCAGGAAAAACCTTAAATGATATATTTTTCAATTAATTTTCATTCATTATTATAAATGTATGAACCAGTCATTGGCTGAGTTGGTGCCACATCTGGCGTCATGAGTTTAATTCCTCAGCTGGTTAAGTCCTTCATTTTGCAAGCACCTATGGTGGTAGTCGAATATTTTCGAATTACGTTTTGGTTATTCGTAATCCAGGAATATGTTCTTTCAAAAACTTATATTCGACGGTCCCGAAGAACAATGTCGGATGTGCGATTTTGTAGTTTTGCAGTAGAGCTTTTTACAATTTCGTTTCTGCATTTTTATTATTTTGAGATCAAGAAATATAGGCTGGTTTTGATATTTTAAATTTCATTTTATTTATAATTCCGAAAATGTGGACTTTTAAAGCATCAAAACGAAATCAAAATTAGCCAACAAAACGATTTACGATATTTAGCAGATCCGACATTGTTCTTCGGGACGGTCTTGTATGATATGTTGCACAGCTGTTGAGAAAAATAATAACTAGCAGTAAAAAACCCCTCCGCAGGTTTTTGCTGCTAGGCCCTGCGGGCGGTTTTTGGTTCGGTTTCGCCCAGTTTGAGTATTGGTCACCATTTTATAAATCCGATAGGAACTGGATCCAAAATATAGTCAGTTACTCGGATCCACCACAATAACCGTGACAGGCAATGACGTCACATGTAATATATAGCCGCGGGATACCATTATTCACAACTCGTCAAGTATTACCGTCAATCTTTCCAAATCCGGAAAAATACTTAAATTCTATAAATCCATAGTACCCTAGGGGGGAAACGTCTCCATTCGAGCTGCTGACGGAAGTGGCTACACCTTTTGACGAATTCTTGAACTCGAAATCGAATTACACTGGTAGCTTTGCTTGAAATTTCACGTACAAAGATGTTTAAATGGTGCGGCGGGTAAGGCGCGGCGGCAGACATGCATTCGAGGCCGGGTTCTTAAATTCAACCACGCAGTCGTTTCCCTTTTAATAACGTACAATACATACGCACTAATGCAATACTAAAATTACTTAATACATGTTCAATTATTTTACATGTGATAGAAATGACATTTATAGTTGCATTTACCTATTAACACTAGACAAAAAGTAGCAATATTGGATGATGCGAGTGCGTTTCCATTCAGTTTGAGAGATTTCGGAGAATTCTTTGTACAGCAGGCAATTTTTTTTGTGTAACATTCATGTCAAAAAATTCAAAAATATTTTTAATTTTCCCGTTTTTTTAGGTTTTAAAAATGATTTAACAAACTATGCTGAACCTGTATCAAACCAAAGCTTTCATTAAAATAAGTAAAAGCAGTTAACCGCTATTACTTCACCGATAATAAATTGTTAAAGTTTCTTCCGCTTCTAAAACAACTTTCAAAATCACCTACGAGCAGCTATCAACAAAGATAAATCACGTTGTTAAATAAATTCAATTCTGACAGTAGGCTAAGTTTCTCAAAGAATTTAGTTTTGTCTGTTTTCTTATATATATATATCACCCATATATATCACCCATCGTAATGACAGTGCGTGAACAAATTATTTATAACTAGCTGACCCGACAATCAATAACTGTTGAATTAAATTAAGTTTTTTTATTATGTTAAAAATTACACAATGAAGCAATTATCGATGCTCAACTGCCCGTGTTTTGTTTTTGTCAGTATCAGAGATGGCGTTGTATACGGATTTATATTTTTTTGTGATTTTCTAACTTTTCCACTTACTTACGGGAATTTTTGAAAGGAAGCGGGCACGGGTGCCGCCGCCCCGGGAACCATTTATTGGATAATCAACACCTCTGCCATAGGTCACCCCAAGTGGTTCACTACGTTTGGTGATTTAGCAGGGGTACCCGGGTTCATGGGGTGACTTTTGTGAGGGTCTTGGCGGCGGATGCGTCTGCCCACCTGCTGCGTGGCGGGCAGAATCGAGAGACTGGTTGAGGTAGGCCTTTTGACCCTTCCAGCCGGATTCTCTCGACCAATGAGTCGAAAGAGTCCGGCTGGAAAGGTCAAGGTAAAAGGTCAATTCCGGTCAAGGCAATGACCTTGCACCGCAGTTAGAGGGATGGATTCACTCCCGGATACACTGACCTTCAGATTCTTACCCACCCTTCACGCCTTTTTCCTTCCCAGAACTTTCTATCCTACCCTTCCTTAAAAAGACCCTCCTTACAGCATCCCCTAAGATGACATAGGTCCTGAGTGGAACTTACGTAAAAAAATGCTTTTCATTTCAGACATTTATTAATATTGTATTTTTCCTTTGAAGGGGTGTAGAGACATACGTTCACTGTTTGTCTCATTTTCGAATGTTGACTTTTAGTATGTTAGAAAGAGGGGCAGCATTACATGATTAAGAACAAAAGCAAAACAATCAGCTCATTGACATTTGACGTTTTTGAATTTTTGGAATTCATGCACCGTTAAATATTATACCTATCACAATATCACTGCAGTACTTTCAAAATATGAGAATTAGTTCCATACAAAATGTATGAAAAATTTAATTTTCTTGCTAACTTTCTTTTTAGTGAATTATTGCGATGTTTTAATAGTTATTGTGTTATCCGGGGCGGAGACAAGTCCAACAAATCAAAGATCATCAAAATCGGTCCAGCCGTTCTCGAGTTATAAATAGTGTAACTAACCCGACTTTGTTTTATATATTAAGATTTAAGAATTCTAGCAACACAATGCCTCTATGAAGTAAAAATTAATTCTGGCGAATGATAAGAAAAATTTGAAAATGCAGCTCTCCTGCCTACAAACAATGAAATTTTTTATCGGTTGACGTTTTAACTTTCTATTTTAATAAAATGATCTTTTAGTGAATCGCCAAAACTCAGTTAAGTAGTCAACAATCTCCCAAAAATCGAAATTTAGGTTAAGTTGAGTTATAAGTAAAAATGTACCTTACCTGGTGCAATACTCCGAATACTCATAATCACCAATCTAACACCTAACAATCTAACACTAAAACTTTACATAGTATAAAATGAAGCCGCTCCCTCTGTCTGTGCGCTTAGATCTTTTAAACTACGCAATGGATTTTCATGCGGTTTTCACCAATAGATAGATTGATTTATGAGGAAGGTTTTTCAGCAAAAATTTGTCAAGGTTTAGTTACACAAAAATTGGTTGAAATATATAATATATAGGCGTGGCGTTGTGTTTCTTTAGCCACAGCAACGAATTATACAAAAGGTTCATGTTTTCTGGGTCACTCGTAGAATATTTCAAGACGTCATACTAATGTACCGGTCCGTTACGCCTCTTAGTATTATTTTATAGCATATTTAATATGTAAAACACAGACAGTTCAAAATAATATTTGATTTATGGTGAGCATTCGAATATTGCGTTCCTCATTTTCTCACAACTTAGTATTTGGGGATGTCTGACTAATCAACTGGACAATCGAAATATCAGATGAATTTAACTGTTTCTGTCAAAAATATTCATCAGAAAATATTACGGTTTATATTTCCCGCTTATGTCAGCGCGGAGCGGCTCCGTACATAATTAATACAGCATCCGTCAGTCAAGCAATGAGTGACGGACCTGACGTGTACTGAGTTCCGTAACGGGTGCCGTGTAACGTGTAACGCTCACTGTGTACACTGTCCCTTACAACAATGACGTGAGCATTACACGGAAGCGGGTACGACTCGGGTACATTGTTGACGGGGTAACATTTCCGTGAAAATGTCCCGTAACACTTCCGTGACAACTTCACAACAATGCTAGTGGGTTCTGGAAAAGTTTAAATCTGGGGTTAACGAGAGAAGTATCTAATTTTTGAAGTTTGAGTCAGGGAACCAGCTTTAAAATTCCCCTTGTGCTTTCCAAACGAGAAACCCACTCAAAGTAAAAAAATAATAACTTATCCAATGTATGAGGTGTAAAAATAATGTTTTGACATATAAGATTATCAACGACTAATCCTAAATTCGGTCCTTATAATTGGTAATTTCCTATCCTTTTATATAAACATATTTCTTTAAAGTGAAAAAGGTAGATACTTAATGCTTTTTTGTAATAAATACATTTTAATAGCAGTAGTGTATTGACAGAGCTTCTATCAGTTGCCGACAGATGCCAATAGTGGTACCCGCGTAGCAGTGGCTGTCGAGGGCGGTCAATCGCTTGCCTACCAGCAGATTCAATTAGCAGCCAGTGTAGACAGGTTGTGCGACCAGCAGTAAAAATATTGTATTAAGTAATCTCATAAAAAACCAGTTTGAATCGAGGAACTATTATTAATAAGAAGTAACCGCACACAATAAATAGTGTTTGATTGTAATTAATACAAACATCACAATAACCGATCTAATCTGTTATATGTACACATTTCTGCAAAGTTAGGGAATATGCCCGTAATTGTCAGTGAATTTTGTTATTCTCAGTGAATTTTCAGTAAATTAATTTTCACTTCTGATAAATTTTCCCTTCAAGCATTTCACCAACGAAATTAGAGAAGACGCTCTCTTCGTAGTTTACCTAAATATTTGAAATTGTTCCATTGTTAATAATAATTAAACCAAATAAAAGGGATGGATTGTAGACTGCTAGATTATTGGCAGAACAGTTTTGAATAGAGAACGGGAAAAAGTGGAATTGTTAAAAGCATGAGATTGGTAATACGCGAAAGCCAATATCGACAAAAATTGAGGTTTTCATTTGCTTTTGAGGAAAAAGGGAGGATTAATCGATTTTATCATCGTTAGAAATCGAAATCTTATCCATTTGGGAGGTGGGTATGGGTACCGCTGCCCCTCGAACCATTTTTTCGATAACCAACACTTCTGCCACAGGCAACCCCAAGTGGTTCGCTATCTTTGGTGACTTAACAGGGGTGTCCAGGTTCCAGAGGTGAGATTTAGCTAGGTCTTTATGGCGAACGGGTTTGTCCACTTACTGCGTGGCGGGCCGGATCAACAGAGACTGGTTGAGGGAGTCCCTTTGACTTCTCCAGCTGTACTCTCTCGGAACATCACCTTGATGATGAATTCGTACATTCGTCACTCTTGGACACACTGACCCCCAGATTTCTACCCATCCCTAATGCACTTTTCTTTCCCATAACTTCATCTCCTTCCTTTCCTAAAAATACCCTCCACACAGCATCCCTAAAAACGACAAACGCCCTGAGAGGAATTATTTTCCTCAGGGCCTCCTGTGTGGAGCTAATTTAAAATTATATGAAGTTTTAACATTGTCACATTACCAAACCTATTGTTTTTAGAGACTAACTTTGTTCGAATCGATTATAGCGAGCATTTTTACCGTCGCGTCAAAGAATTGTCTTATTTCGTTGTATTGTGTTTTTCTTATTTTTCGCATTGGTTTTCTTCTATTGAAATAATTGAAGTTGACACAAAACTTAACAGAAAAGTTACAATTAGGTTACAATAAATTAAAACCCAAAAAAATATGATAATACGGGACGCATAAATATTAACGTTATTCTCGTTGCCGGCAAAAGTTATCAAAATTTGGGAGCATTCTAATGTTTATGGCAGTTAACTTTATTTGTAAAACTTCCCGGAATCTTGTCGTAACTGTGTATTCTCTCACCGAAACCTTACCACACTTTGACTCTGGGCCCAACTCCCGAAAGTCGGAAATTGAACCCTCTTTCCACCCAACTGTTCACATGGAAACTTTAGTTGCAACGGTGGAAGGAAAGATATCTGGGGATTCAACTCCAGCAAAAGGAAAGGTGTTTTTTAAAACCGTTTCACCCCCAACCAAACATAAAACAAATTGATTAGTATTTTAATTGTACCACTGAAAATAGATAATTATTTGGTAATTTGTAAAATACTGACATTAATAAAATTAACAACCACTTTATTATTTTGTTTTATTCTCTTTTCGTTTAACCCTTCAAAAATTTGGCATTTTTTTCAGATGGTCAAAATATTTTCGCTTTACAATAAAATGCAAATATTTGGAATGTTGTGATGTATGTCTTTTTCTACTCTCTTATATTTGTCTGTATTTTATTTACTCCTGGGCACTTGGCACCAGTCGTAATGTTTCGTCTTTTCATACTTATTTAACTCTCCTTTCATCGGCAAGACAGTTGTAATATTCTCGCCTTTTCTCTTGGCTCTGATCGATATTTAAATTCTTAAGGCTTTGCATATGTGTGGTAGGGATGGAAAATTCCTCCCCTACGTCACACAAGCCTTTATAAAATTGGACCCTTATTTCCTCTGATAACTACAGAAAGCTACTTAAAGCTCCCTTGTACTACATACCTTTAGCGATATATGTACTTAACTAATAAATACGTTATTTACGACTTTGAACGTAATTATTTTCGTATTTAGGTTGTAATTAAACTCCATCAAACGTTGTGTAATTTTTTTGATTTATGATATAGGACTTTAATTACTTTAAATTTTGTGGTAACCCTCTTGATTCTAAACAGAGTGTTGAATTTCAAACTGTATTGGTCTCTCTCTTGCAAATTTAACCTTAAGTAATTTCTCTAAATGAACTAACTTCCCTTTGACGTTCATTATGATTCCCTACATCCTAATGAATTCATGAATAAGCAATACTAATCGAAACTACACATGACTAATTGAACAGATAATTAAATATAACTCAAATGGTTAAATGTTAGTAAATTTGATTATGATTGTATCTCGTATCTGCTGGGCGCCCCTCCGTTTAGATTCAGCTGCTATAAGGTACATATAAAGATGGATTTAGTAGGTTAATGTAATTAGTTAATTGCATATTTGACGAACTCAGAATAACCCTTTTTCTGGCAAAATTTGGCTCCTGCCTCCATCAAGTAAGCAGGGTGATCAGAAGTCAACCCAAAATTCGCACAGTCTTTTGGCACGGTTCAATTGATTGATACCTAAGTTATCGCGTCCCAATTGACCTTCCTTCGCCATCATGCACTGCCTTCAGGTCTTCCCCCAAGCCCAGATACCTCCAAATTCCTACTCCTCCAAAGTTTACTATTTACTTAGGGCGAACCGGTTTCGTCCTATATGCAATCATATACTCACGGGTTTGTGTGGAGTTACGGGTCGTGAATCCTCCCTCCACGTTCAAGAAATGAGACGAGAGTGACCCGACAGGCCTAAAGCACTAATTGTAAGTGAGTTCGTTTCATTCAATGAACAGTACATAAAAAGATATATATGTAAACATACGTTTTGGGAAGGTTTATAACTCGCAATACGAAACTACTTGCAACGCATCCCGAGCTCGGATCTCGCCCATCAAATTCTGCGAAATTTTCAGATTGATACCGAATAGATACATAAGAATAGTGGGTGATATAAATATATATTCGTACATTAAGATCTTATCTGGCGATGTGTTCTGGAGATTCGCCATAACTCCAAGCTTTTGTTTGGTTTTGTTGACGGTTTTGTTTGAGAGATCCGCCATCTCTATGGTTTGATTTTGTTATAGAAGCGACCACTGCCTTCTGTTGGTTGAACTGTATTTTTTTTTTCTTTCCCTCCCCTCCAATGTTCAACTTTTGATAAATTCTTGCTATCCCGTGATTCTCAATTGAAGCATGTAAATCCTCATTACCCCTTATTAAGCTATCCCGTGATTTTTCAACTGTTTCATGTAAGTCTTCAATACACCCTATTGAACTATCCCGTGCTTTATCAACTGTTTCATGTTAAATCTTCAATACACCTTTTTTTACTATCCCGTGATTTATCAGCTGTTTCATGTAAATCTTCAATACACCTTTTTTAACTATCCCGTGATTTATCAACTGTTTCATGTAAATCTTCAATACACCCTTTTGAACTGCTATAATAAATCTGTTAATTTTCAATTGCTTAGATCTGTAGATACCTCTTTACGTTCAAATTAAAAATAGTGTTTAAATTTTTTTTTTTTTCTTTTTGTTCCTAATAATTGCGCAATATAATAATTTTATCCCGTTCCTAGAAGTTAATACCTAAGTACGATATCCACTAATCAAGGTCATTTTTTTTTTCTTTTTACTGTATTCGAACTAGTGCCCCAGTGACCGAATTATTTTGTAAACAATTTGAGCTTTGTAAACATTCTCTACGTCCTCGTGACCTAGATTCAAGCGTATGAGGTATGTTTACTTTAGACATTCCGGAGACGTGTGAGATGACTCTAAAATTTTCTTTGTTTGATAATGATGTACTTAGCGCAATTGTCTAGTCTGATACCCGATTACGTATACATATTTATTCATTTATATATACTTTGTCTCAATTAATTATTTTTTAATATTGATATGTATATACATAAATTTTATGATTGAAATAATTTCTAATATCATAACTTATTTCAAATGCTCTGGATTTTCTGAAATTATATTAATACATACATAACATTAAATATAAAATATTGCTTTGTAAATTTATCCCACATAACTACTTTTAATAGTTATTGGTGAATTCAGAGGTAGGAATCGATACCCTTTTCCTCTTTTTATATAAGTGTTTTTCTTTTTGATTTTGATTATAATTTTTCTTGGGAACAAAATTACATATATATATGTTTATATACTTACATATATAAATATAAAAAATATACTTATTATACTTATAATATTTTAATATAGTTAAATATCACATATTAAGCGAGTAATATCTTGGTCAAATAATTAATCCAAATACCAATGTTTGCTCCATTCCGCTTTCTCCTTGGAATCTGTAAAATTTTATAACGGAAAAGACTTACCCCTACCAAGGTTTTTTCCGACCGGGAAATACACGGTAACCTTGCTGCGATTTTCCTAAATTAATTTTTTATTTTCCTAAATTTAATTAAATCTTTTTGACTTCAATTTTTTTTTTTTTCATTTAATCTAATTAATTAAAATGGTGCATGAACTCTATCGTTCTAAACTGTATTTTATCTCAAAACTCGTTGGTTAGATAACACTTTAAATGATAGTTACTTCACGATTAATTTAGAGATGGTAAATTGTTGTTAAATTAAATTTTTATCCCTCCGAACTTTTATGTATTAATAAAATATTATTTTGTTTTATTATTATTATTTAAGATAATTAATTTAAATATTTACTATTTGTTAGAACACTTTCACTTAGATTGAACACACGTATTTAATTATAACTTCATCACGCTAAATTATCACATCACTTCAGTTATTTATTGCACTAATATTAAACGCGAAATTTCTAAGTTTAAAAATACGATATTAAGTGATTATAAAATCCGAATTTCCCACTAAAACAAATTGTATTTATCACGAGCACTTTTATTTTTCACAAGTAAATAATGCGTTGGCTTTATTGTTATTTTTCACTGACTCTAACTGCAAAGTATTTTTTTTGTATATCACTGACTAGAATGTGAAATTTTTCTAAGTATCAAAATAATTATCACTTAGAATTTTTCCACTTTAAGTCACCCACCGTTTCGTCACGTTCCGCGAAGTTACAACCTTTTCGACCACGACGTAGACTGTCCTCAACTGGCATTTGTCTAGACTTTTATACCCCTCTCAGGTCCAAAAGATCGTATCTGAATCTCCTATAATAAACCAATCTAATTACTATCAACTCGTAATTTCTTGAAACCTCTCCATTATTGTCGAATGCGGTCTCTTAGTACCTTCCGTGTTGGATACATTAAATTCTGTCTCGTACTCCCATACTTACAAGATCCGGATTTAGTAAGATCCATGTTTAATGGCCCAACTTCCTTTGTCCTGGTGTTCATACAAAATTAGCTTGAATTTAATAATTTTAAAGTTCTATTTTCATCTATTCCGTAACATGTCCGTGCGTACGGCATCTACCATATGTTCCAAATCTGTCCCCAAATTCGCCTATCAGAGATATCTTCATGTCGAAGTCTTTCTCGCAAATTGTTCATTTTTATTTTATTATTTTTCCTCGAGTTTTTCTGTATTCTATATGAACCTTTCCATTTAAAACCGAATTTTCTCTATTTACGTCGTATATTTGAATTTTCCATTTTTTCTCGAATTTTCTTTTATTCACGACACTCTTTCCATGAATTTCCTTATTTATCCTTACGCTTTTGTTCATATCTCTATAGATTTTTATATTTCAAGCCGTATTTATTTTATTCACTGTTAATCTAAGATTTCCTTTGTTTTTCTCTGTCGTATCTCCTTTCCCCTCACTTCCCCGTACTTCCCTGATATAACCATATCGTTTTTTGATGTTTGCTGCCTCTTGGAAAATTTCATTTTCTATTTGTTATTAATAAATATATCATTTTTTAACATCTTTATAGGAGATACCCCCACTTCGGCCCTTAAATTCCTGTCATTTTTATTGCTTCATAGAGATCGCCTCCCAAATTTTGTCCCGTTCTTACGCAAAATCCCATAAACCATATGCCTTGACAGTTGTATACATTAGTTCCTGTACCCACCTGGCAATAAATCCTTTTTTATTTCAGTGTCGTTAACTTTTACGAGAATTCTTTAATGTAAATATTTCATAAGACCCATGATAATTTTTATTACCTTTTTAACGGCTAATCGTCCTTATCTAAACAATTTTCATGTTCGAATATTCCTTGTTTATCACAACAAAATACATCTGGGATCGACAACCATTGTAATGCCTCATTTTTATCTGCAATTCGCGTACTATGTTACTCTATAAACTCCATTTTAATTACGTAAAATGACTCCTTTTCCTGAGTTTTTCTATCGCAATGTTTTCAGCATTTTCCACTCCCCTCCGTACTGCACTCTATTTCTTCTCTAACACTTGTTACTGCTCTAGACATCTGAAATATACCCTCGCCTATTCTTTAAAACTCTCATTTTTTTTTTTTGACGTTTCCTCCCTAAATCTTTCATCGTAATATCCTAGCTCCGTCTAGAATTGATAACAATAATTTTCCATTGTTTTTTCAACATTTCTATTTCCTTTAGCACGTTTTCCCTCGAATCGATCATCTCCGGTCGTCACAAACAATCGTATTATAGATGAAATCTCCCTAACACCTTACAACACGTTTTCGTCACTTGCTATGCAATTTTTCACTTAAAATTTTCAAACGTTGTTTACGTGTATCCTTTTTTCCGCACCTGATATGCTTTAATGCGTTCGAGAACTAGGGTTTCTGATCCCTGGAACGTACCGGTTAATCATAACATTTCTTGGGGTCATCGTTCTCTTGTCCCTGAACAGATTATTTCTTCCCATGGAGTTTATTCACCTCTCGGTTTGGTGGGAACGTCAAACTCATTAATCACATTACTAATTGCCAAGTCCAAAGGTCGTTCCTTTGTTCTAAAAATGGGCTCGGCCCTCTTCTTGTTGATAGGCTAACTCGGTTTTTAATCGTTTTTGCTGTAATTCAATTGGCTGTCAATATATCACGGCCTAAATTATACTGGGGAGTCCCTGTCTTTGATTATTTGTTGATACCATCTGTGATTTTTTTATCAATACTCGTCTCACTTTGTCTAATTATAGATCCCTACCGTAAATATGAATTCACTTTACTCTAATCCGATAGATGTCGTAGACGTGTCCGTTTTATAAGTAATTGATATTTTCTTTTTTAAATTAAAGTGGGAAGCTACGATATTTTCTAATTCTCACTGTTGATCAATGCAATTCATCACAGTTCCCTCCTCTGAACTCAATTTGCTGTGGCTAACGTTGTATTTTATTTTAATGTCCTATTCTTTTTTTTTTTTTTTTTTTTTTTTTTTTTTTTTTTTTTTTTTTTTTTTTTTAATTTTTTTTTTTCGTTAGACACCGAAATTGTGTTCAAATTTAGACTAGCTATCTTCCCCTCCTCATTTGGTTATCCCCTATCTCTACTCCGTGTCATATTACTTCCTATCTCCCCCTCCTCATTTTGTTATCCCCTATCTTTTTTCCGTATCCTATTACTTCCTATCTCCCCCTCCTCATTCTGTTATCCCCTATCTCTTTTCCGTATCCTATTACTTCCTATCTCCCCCTCCTCATTCTGTTATCCCCTATCTCTTTTCCGTATCCTATTACTTCCTATCCCCCCCTCCTCATTCTGTTATCCCCTATCTCTTTTCCGTATCCTATTACTTCCTATCTCCCCCTCCTCATTCTGTTATCCCCTATCTCTTTTCCGTATCCTATTACTTCCTATCTCCCTCTTCTCTTTTGCTCGGATTGTTAACAATCTTGAATTTGAATCTCATTGTATTCTTTATTTTCTTTTCGCGTAGATTTTACTTTATGAAATTTTCTTTAATTTTGATAGATTCAAAATTGATTTCTTTTTGCTGGAACACGCCCCTCGACTCGCGTGTTTTGGTGGTCCCCAACCAAATTGGACTAAGACCTCCCTTACAATGATTTAAGTAGAGATTGTTTACAATCTCGCGGCCTTTCGAACAACTGAAAAGCGGGTGGTCTCTTGGTGTGCAATTAACTGTTTTTTGTTTTGTAAGTATGAACATTTTTGTGAAATGTGTGTTTTCGCACGACCTCACCCAATCCGACAATCAGTGGTATACATGTTTCATATAAATTTTCCAGCATTTTTTTTTTTCTTTATTTATTTAAACTTTATTTTATAATTCTTAATTTCTAATTGTAATTTCTTAATTCATCCAAAGTTGTTCTAGCCTAAGTGTTGTCCACTCTAATATTTAAATTTTTATAAATGTTCTTTATTATCCTCAAATTGGTTCAGCGTTCCTTTTTTCCTTTTTTTTTTTTTTTCGAAATCTAAAATATTTATACCTTAATTCAAATGTTACCTTTTTATCTCTATACTTAATGTCTACCCTATATCTATAGATAAACTTTCTTATTTCAATATTTCAAAAAAAAAAAATCCCTAAGCATTGTTTATTTTTTTTTCAAAATGTCCCTTTTGTGTGCCATATAATATCTCTAATTTCTCTCCTTTTGAGTGTTCTTACTTATCTAACATTTTTTTTTTTTCTCACTAACACATAAAAAAAAAGTCAATTTTTTTTTTTTTTTTTTTTTTTTTTTTTCAACTAGAAAATCAAAATTAACGAATTTATTTGCCTTACTCTATTTCAATAATTGAATATGATTGTCGCTTATTAAGAACTTGTCCACTCACCCTCAAAGACTTAACGACGATCCGCCCCTCGCAAGCAATCTGATAATCTAATATTTTAGTAATTTTCTTTCTTCCCCCTCCCCAATTATAATGTACCCTAACATAATTTTATTTGTATTTCTCAATCGTTTACTTATTTATTAACATTTACAAATATTTGTAAACTTCGCACTCTATCCGTTGATTTCCACTAACTGTAAACCTGATTTTTGTTTCTTATTACTTGTGTAATATCTAGCTAAATGTAAAGCGCTATAATCTCCTTTTATCTCCCGAGTTGGCTGCGACCACTAGCTCCTTCCCGGCTGTAGTTATTGTAGAATTTTCTTTTGGTGAACTGTTAACTTCGGTGCACTTGCTGCAACTAGCGTTTTCACCCACACTTTCAATTGCGTGTATCCTCCTTTTTATGGCGTGGTAACGGTCACGGTATTTGTCCTTCTTGCTGGATTCCTCCCCACTCCTCTTCTTCATGTTCCGTTCTTCTGGTGTACCTACCATTGTATCTAGTTTTCGTAGAAACTCAGCGGCGACAATCTCATCTCCTGATTGCCCCGAAAACCATAGCGATTGAATTTCCTTCGGATAATGTCTCATAATTTCGTCAACTATGCCCAACGGTGTGTCAGTAATTTTTAAAGCCTTCGCTAGCTCCCAATAGTTTGCGAAATGAGTGAGCATGGATATATTTTTCTTGGCATCATATACCCCTTCTGCAAGACGACGGCGAACTTCATTTTTCTTTATGTCTCCCCAATAGGTAGCTAAAAAATCTCGTTCGAAATCTAACATAGTCTCCCATCGTTTATTGTACAATTTTGCCCACGATTTAGCTTCCCCTTTCAAATTTTCCCGTACGACGACTAAAGGATCCGTTCGTTTCACTTTTCTAGTGTATTCTTTTAAATCTTCCAGGAAACTAATGGGATTTTGATTTCCACCGGAGAATGATGGTCGTTCCTGCTGTGGTAACATTTCCACTACTTGGAGAACGCTTTTCGGCGCACTATCCTCTCCTATCACCGCCACTGTTGCTGGGCTTTCCAATTGTTTCTCGAGTTCTTGCATCTTATTGACGAGCGGTGCCAAAGCTGCCTGAATTATTGTAGTTATATCTCCTATGTTTATTGTTGAAGTCTCGGTTGTGACATTTTCCCCGATTGCTGTCACTAAAGCCTGGGCTCGCCTACTTGTTCCACGTTTCCCAACCATTTTCTTTATTTTCCGAGTGTCGTCCGGTTAATGTTTATATTTTATCTTATTAAGCGACAACCTTATAATCTCTATTTTAGTTTCCTAAATTACCTTATGTAAATTATGTTGCCTTCCTTATTCTATTTATTTACTTATTTTATTTTTTTTTTTTCAATTTTCTCGTTTTTCTATATTTTTTATTTTATTTTTTTATTTTTCCTTTTACTTCGTTAACTTTTCTTGTTCCTTTTCCTCGGGTTTTTCCTGTAACATACCATGTGTGAGTCTCTCTTCACACTCTCGCTTATTTTCGCCCTGTTCCTCCGATTTTGTGTCGGTCTCCCCCTCTGGCTGAACGACTTCTATCATATCCTCGACTCGTAACTTAGACCTCTTTGAACGTCTAAATATCTCCCGTAATTCATCTCCCGACGGTATTTCTTTAGCTTCTAATTCCGTCGCATCCACTTTCCTTTTTTCCGCCATTTTCTGTTTAAAATTTTTAATGAATTTAACTCAATACCAACTATTTATTATAAATATACCTATATATATTTATAATTTATTTTATTTTTTTATTTTTTTTTTTTTTTTTGGAACCTGTCCCCCTATAAAACACAATATTTTCAATTATTTATATTTGTTTGCATGATGATTGTAACCCAAATTAGATCAACTCTACCATCACTCTTCATTTCAATTAAATGTAGGTAATTGCAAAAAAAAACGGAATGAATATTGTTACTCCAATGTTAATGAATATCCCGTGATTTTCGTTCAACCAATAATTACTCATTGTTTAGAATGCCAACCATTCCTTCAAGTTCCGCAATACCTACGATATTTTCGCAAAATCTATTTAGAGTTCGCAATACCTATCTTGATGTTATTTCGTCAAATCCCCTCCTTTTTTTGGTCCGAATGATCAAATGTTCCCTTAAATAGGTATATACCTATAAACCATTCGCTTGTGATATTAAAGTTCTCAACTCGACACTATCCCCAATCAAATATTTTATGTTATTTTTATTTTATGTTCCTTATCTTTTATGTTATGACTTTTTATGTGATAATCCTCACATACAAACCCACAACATTAACTATAAACAAAGGGTCACTTTATGTAGGTAAGTTCCCCCGTTTTTATCTGTAAAGTCTGTTTATTTTTTCCGTAACCGAGTGTTGATATCATTTTCGAGTTTGTTTATTCTACAATCTCTTAAAGCGATGCGCGTTACCCCCGATGTCGCCTACTTCAAAATTTTTCGATGCTTTGTTATCACTTTCGATGCTTAGGTTATCAATCTTTCGATGCTTACAAACACCGCGGTATCTCGTATCAGATTGTTTACATTACGATCATTAACATTCTGGATTCAGGAATGTCAATACCATTATTCTGTCAATTTATGGCCTGCCTTGAATAAACTGTTTACGCTTGTATCTGACCTACATTCTTTGTTACGATATTTATAATCTCATAAGCAATCAACAAATTCATGGTCACTTGATTTAACTTTATATCGACACTTTTATAAATTATTTTAAAACATGTAGAGTTTATTCGTTAACACTTTTTTTTATATTTAAATGTATTGTTTATATATTTATTTTCGTATATTTATTTATTTATTTATATATTTTTTTCGTGTTTATTTAACGGCGCACTGTTCTGATTTTTATTTTATTTTTATTATCACTTCATTTAACATAACGTCCTACTTATTATTATTATTATTTTTTTTTTTTTCACTTTTTTTTTTTTTGCAATAGATTGACCAATAAAAGTTTTTTTTTTTTTTTTTTCTAAAACAACTTGTAAAACTCTGATCTCCTGTCACGGCTGTGCAGTTGTGATGTATGTCTTTTTCTACTCTCTTATATTTGTCTGTATTTTATTTACTCCTGGGCACTTGGCACCAGTCGTAATGTTTCGTCTTTTCATACTTATTTAACTCTCCTTTCATCGGCAAGACAGTTGTAATATTCTCGCCTTTTCTCTTGGCTCTGATCGATATTTAAATTCTTAAGGCTTTGCATATGTGTGGTAGGGATGGAAAATTCCTCCCCTACGTCACACAAGCCTTTATAAAATTGGACCCTTATTTCCTCTGATAACTACAGAAAGCTACTTAAAGCTCCCTTGTACTACATACCTTTAGCGATATATGTACTTAACTAATAAATACGTTATTTACGACTTTGAACGTAATTATTTTCGTATTTAGGTTGTAATTAAACTCCATCAAACGTTGTGTAATTTTTTTGATTTATGATATAGGACTTTAATTACTTTAAATTTTGTGGTAACCCTCTTGATTCTAAACAGAGTGTTGAATTTCAAACTGTATTGGTCTCTCTCTTGCAAATTTAACCTTAAGTAATTTCTCTAAATGAACTAACTTCCCTTTGACGTTCATTATGATTCCCTACATCCTAATGAATTCATGAATAAGCAATACTAATCGAAACTACACATGACTAATTGAACAGATAATTAAATATAACTCAAATGGTTAAATGTTAGTAAATTTGATTATGATTGTATCTCGTATCTGCTGGGCGCCCCTCCGTTTAGATTCAGCTGCTATAAGGTACATATAAAGATGGATTTAGTAGGTTAATGTAATTAGTTAATTGCATATTTGACGAACTCAGAATAACCCTTTTTCTGGCAAAATTTGGCTCCTGCCTCCATCAAGTAAGCAGGGTGATCAGAAGTCAACCCAAAATTCGCACAGTCTTTTGGCACGGTTCAATTGATTGATACCTAAGTTATCGCGTCCCAATTGACCTTCCTTCGCCATCATGCACTGCCTTCAGGTCTTCCCCCAAGCCCAGATACCTCCAAATTCCTACTCCTCCAAAGTTTACTATTTACTTAGGGCGAACCGGTTTCGTCCTATATGCAATCATATACTCACGGGTTTGTGTGGAGTTACGGGTCGTGAATCCTCCCTCCACGTTCAAGAAATGAGACGAGAGTGACCCGACAGGCCTAAAGCACTAATTGTAAGTGAGTTCGTTTCATTCAATGAACAGTACATAAAAAGATATATATGTAAACATACGTTTTGGGAAGGTTTATAACTCGCAATGCGAAACTACTTGCAACGCATCCCGAGCTCGGATCTCGCCCATCAAATTCTGCGAAATTTTCAGATTGATACCGAATAGATACATAAGAATAGTGGGTGATATAAATATATATTCGTACATTAAGATCTTATCTGGCGATGTGTTCTGGAGATTCGCCATAACTCCAAGCTTTTGTTTGGTTTTGTTGACGGTTTTGTTTGAGAGATCCGCCATCTCTATGGTTTGATTTTGTTATAGAAGCGACCACTGCCTTCTGTTGGTTGAACTGTATTTTTTTTTTCTTTCCCTCCCCTCCAATGTTCAACTTTTGATAAATTCTTGCTATCCCGTGATTCTCAATTGAAGCATGTAAATCCTCATTACCCCTTATTAAGCTATCCCGTGATTTTTCAACTGTTTCATGTAAGTCTTCAATACACCCTATTGAACTATCCCGTGCTTTATCAACTGTTTCATGTTAAATCTTCAATACACCTTTTTTTACTATCCCGTGATTTATCAGCTGTTTCATGTAAATCTTCAATACACCTTTTTTAACTATCCCGTGATTTATCAACTGTTTCATGTAAATCTTCAATACACCCTTTTGAACTGCTATAATAAATCTGTTAATTTTCAATTGCTTAGATCTGTAGATACCTCTTTACGTTCAAATTAAAAATAGTGTTTAAATTTTTTTTTTTTTCTTTTTGTTCCTAATAATTGCGCAATATAATAATTTTATCCCGTTCCTAGAAGTTAATACCTAAGTACGATATCCACTAATCAAGGTCATTTTTTTTTTTCTTTTTACTGTATTCGAACTAGTGCCCCAGTGACCGAATTATTTTGTAAACAATTTGAGCTTTGTAAACATTCTCTACGTCCTCGTGACCTAGATTCAAGCGTATGAGGTATGTTTACTTTAGACATTCCGGAGACGTGTGAGATGACTCTAAAATTTTCTTTGTTTGATAATGATGTACTTAGCGCAATTGTCTAGTCTGATACCCGATTACGTATACATATTTATTCATTTATATATACTTTGTCTCAATTAATTATTTTTTAATATTGATATGTATATACATAAATTTTATGATTGAAATAATTTCTAATACCATAACTTATTTCAAATGCTCTGGATTTTCTGAAATTATATTAATACATACATAACATTAAATATAAAATATTGCTTTGTAAATTTATCCCACATAACTACTTTTAATAGTTATTGGTGAATTCAGAGGTAGGAATCGATACCCTTTTCCTCTTTTTATATAAGTGTTTTTCTTTTTGATTTTGATTATAATTTTTCTTGGGAACAAAATTACATATATATATGTTTATATACTTACATATATAAATATAAAAAATATACTTATTATACTTATAATATTTTAATATAGTTAAATATCACATATTAAGCGAGTAATATCTTGGTCAAATAATTAATCCAAATACCAATGTTTGCTCCATTCCGCTTTCTCCTTGGAATCTGTAAAATTTTATAACGGAAAAGACTTACCCCTACCAAGGTTTTTTCCGACCGGGAAATACACGGTAACCTTGCTGCGATTTTCCTAAATTAATTTTTTATTTTCCTAAATTTAATTAAATCTTTTTGACTTCAATTTTTTTTTTTTTCATTTAATCTAATTAATTAAAATGGTGCATGAACTCTATCGTTCTAAACTGTATTTTATCTCAAAACTCGTTGGTTAGATAACACTTTAAATGATAGTTACTTCACGATTAATTTAGAGATGGTAAATTGTTGTTAAATTAAATTTTTATCCCTCCGAACTTTTATGTATTAATAAAATATTATTTTGTTTTATTATTATTATTTAAGATAATTAATTTAAATATTTACTATTTGTTAGAACACTTTCACTTAGATTGAACACACGTATTTAATTATAACTTCATCACGCTAAATTATCACATCACTTCAGTTATTTATTGCACTAATATTAAACGCGAAATTTCTAAGTTTAAAAATACGATATTAAGTGATTATAAAATCCGAATTTCCCACTAAAACAAATTGTATTTATCACGAGCACTTTTATTTTTCACAAGTAAATAATGCGTTGGCTTTATTGTTATTTTTCACTGACTCTAACTGCAAAGTATTTTTTTTGTATATCACTGACTAGAATGTGAAATTTTTCTAAGTATCAAAATAATTATCACTTAGAATTTTTCCACTTTAAGTCACCCACCGTTTCGTCACGTTCCGCGAAGTTACAACCTTTTCGACCACGACGTAGACTGTCCTCAACTGGCATTTGTCTAGACTTTTATACCCCTCTCAGGTCCAAAAGATCGTATCTGAATCTCCTATAATAAACCAATCTAATTACTATCAACTCGTAATTTCTTGAAACCTCTCCATTATTGTCGAATGCGGTCTCTTAGTACCTTCCGTGTTGGATACATTAAATTCTGTCTCGTACTCCCATACTTACAAGATCCGGATTTAGTAAGATCCATGTTTAATGGCCCAACTTCCTTTGTCCTGGTGTTCATACAAAATTAGCTTGAATTTAATAATTTTAAAGTTCTATTTTCATCTATTCCGTAACATGTCCGTGCGTACGGCATCTACCATATGTTCCAAATCTGTCCCCAAATTCGCCTATCAGAGATATCTTCATGTCGAAGTCTTTCTCGCAAATTGTTCATTTTTATTTTATTATTTTTCCTCGAGTTTTTCTGTATTCTATATGAACCTTTCCATTTAAAACCGAATTTTCTCTATTTACGTCGTATATTTGAATTTTCCATTTTTTCTCGAATTTTCTTTTATTCACGACACTCTTTCCATGAATTTCCTTATTTATCCTTACGCTTTTGTTCATATCTCTATAGATTTTTATATTTCAAGCCGTATTTATTTTATTCACTGTTAATCTAAGATTTCCTTTGTTTTTCTCTGTCGTGTCTCCTTTCCCCTCACTTCCCCGTACTTCCCTGATATAACCATATCGTTTTTTGATGTTTGCTGCCTCTTGGAAAATTTCATTTTCTATTTGTTATTAATAAATATATCATTTTTTAACATCTTTATAGGAGATACCCCCACTTCGGCCCTTAAATTCCTGTCATTTTTATTGCTTCATAGAGATCGCCTCCCAAATTTTGTCCCGTTCTTACGCAAAATCCCATAAACCATATGCCTTGACAGTTGTATACATTAGTTCCTGTACCCACCTGGCAATAAATCCTTTTTTATTTCAGTGTCGTTAACTTTTACGAGAATTCTTTAATGTAAATATTTCATAAGACCCATGATAATTTTTATTACCTTTTTAACGGCTAATCGTCCTTATCTAAACAATTTTCATGTTCGAATATTCCTTGTTTATCACAACAAAATACATCTGGGATCGACAACCATTGTAATGCCTCATTTTTATCTGCAATTCGCGTACTATGTTACTCTATAAACTCCATTTTAATTACGTAAAATGACTCCTTTTCCTGAGTTTTTCTATCGCAATGTTTTCAGCATTTTCCACTCCCCTCCGTACTGCACTCTATTTCTTCTCTAACACTTGTTACTGCTCTAGACATCTGAAATATACCCTCGCCTATTCTTTAAAACTCTCATTTTTTTTTTTTGACGTTTCCTCCCTAAATCTTTCATCGTAATATCCTAGCTCCGTCTAGAATTGATAACAATAATTTTCCATTGTTTTTTCAACATTTCTATTTCCTTTAGCACGTTTTCCCTCGAATCGATCATCTCCGGTCGTCACAAACAATCGTATTATAGATGAAATCTCCCTAACACCTTACAACACGTTTTCGTCACTTGCTATGCAATTTTTCACTTAAAATTTTCAAACGTTGTTTACGTGTATCCTTTTTTCCGCACCTGATATGCTTTAATGCGTTCGAGAACTAGGGTTTCTGATCCCTGGAACGTACCGGTTAATCATAACATTTCTTGGGGTCATCGTTCTCTTGTCCCTGAACAGATTATTTCTTCCCATGGAGTTTATTCACCTCTCGGTTTGGTGGGAACGTCAAACTCATTAATCACATTACTAATTGCCAAGTCCAAAGGTCGTTCCTTTGTTCTAAAAATGGGCTCGGCCCTCTTCTTGTTGATAGGCTAACTCGGTTTTTAATCGTTTTTGCTGTAATTCAATTGGCTGTCAATATATCACGGCCTAAATTATACTGGGGAGTCCCTGTCTTTGATTATTTGTTGATACCATCTGTGATTTTTTTATCAATACTCGTCTCACTTTGTCTAATTATAGATCCCTACCGTAAATATGAATTCACTTTACTCTAATCCGATAGATGTCGTAGACGTGTCCGTTTTATAAGTAATTGATATTTTCTTTTTTAAATTAAAGTGGGAAGCTACGATATTTTCTAATTCTCACTGTTGATCAATGCAATTCATCACAATGTTTCTGAGCACATTCAAAAACCAAAAACTGTTTTAAAAAGGTGATTAAATACGCTTTCAATACAATTCGAAATAAACTTTTTCAAAATGGCTCACCTTACGCTTTTTCTAACTAAAGTTACTGATAATAAAAACACATACATATTTTATTAGACAAATGTACAACAAACACATATTGTAACCTCACTTTTTTGTCGCTCTATGAAAAAATAATTTATAAAAAATTCCCGAAGTTTCAAATTTTTTTTTCAATTTGCCATTCAAAACTTTGTGTGCATAAAAGTGTACATTTTACTTTTTTGGTGGCTATTTTTTAGATTAGAATATAAAGCATGGTGTTTTTCCTTTCTAACACCGATTAGAACATATTTCTAACTATGATAGTAAGGTAGTTACAACGTTTTATATGAGACCAATGTGCGTTGGGACAAATATAGTCTCCTGTGATTAAACGGGGATTCATTAAGTTCACTTCATATTCAAAATTTGGAAGATGGGTAAGATGGGATACCACCGCCGCCCCGGGAAGCCAAAGTGGTTTGATACGTTTGGTGAGTTAGCAGGAGTTCCCGGGTTCATGAGGTGAGGTTTGTCTAGGTCTCGGCGGCGTTTGCCCACCTACTGTGTGGCGGGTCGGATCAGGAATGACTGTTTGAGGGATACCTAACCATCGTCTTGCACCGCAAAGGGAGTGATGGTTTCATACGTTTCCTTTTCCTTACCAGAACTTCCACTCCTTACTTTCCCTAAAAAGAACTCCGTACAGCATCCCATAGGCCCCGAGGGAATTCTTTTTTCCTCAGGTTCTCCTTTATTTAAAAACCCTAAAAAATATAGCGTATCATTGTCTTTCACAACATTGTGTTTTACCGTGATTTATTTTAGGGTTATTATACCGTGTTGTGCTATATCCTTATTTAGCCAACATTTCGGACAGCATTACAATATCAATAGAGAAAATGTGAAATCGAAGATTGTGGTGAATTTTGCGCTTATGTATTAAGATGCAATACCGTGTTGCCAGACCCAATCCTCTAAGAGCTGGTATTACAGTATTCTAACATTTTAGAGTGTTTGTATTAACCATTCATCAGGAGAGACTGGTTGAGGGAGATCTTTTGACCTCTCTAGCCGGACTCCCGTTCAGTAAGAATAAATATCATTCCGACTTTTAGCACGTACCGACGACGTCGCGACGTACATGTGTGTCTACGTGAATATTTAACGGTAGTAAAACAATAACCACGGCTCGTTTGTGAATTTTTTGAAACACCTTAATATGCACTGTGTTAAACTTTGCTTTCTTTAACAATATTATTCATTTCGATACTGGTTGAAACAAATTTAAAATAGCATGACAAAATTCATCGAAATATTTTGAAGTTCCGAGCTGCTAATTAATTATTAATTTTAATTGATGAGCTGAAGCCTGATGACTTCAGAGTCTGAACAACGTCAATTACTGAAATATCAGAAATTACTGGGTAGGTACTTGATTGTTTCGATTCTAAAGAATGTCGACTTCTGTATCTAGAGTTTCTGGGAAACAGAATAAACTACAAAAATCCATTTATTTATTTATTTTTCTACTCGAATTTTTAGAGAAGGGATAAAGAAGAAAAGGGAGATGAAAAATGTTGACTGGAAGAGAAATGCTTTGAATATATTTATGTAAAACGATATTTTTTGTAAAAAAATTGTTTGAGGTCTCTCACGAAATAATCTTATAATCGTGTTTCATAATGAAAAAACAGTTATTGGAAGAGACTGATATGAGCCGAGTCTGGTGGATATCCATGAAATATACCAAATATACTAAAATCAATTTTTACATTAGCTCTACACAGGAGGCCCCTACTAAAATAATTTCCACCAGGGCCTATGTCATCTTAGCTGCTGCTTAGATGCTGTGTGGAGAGTTTTTTAATGAAAGAAGGGAGAGGCGGTTCTGGGAAGGAAAAGGGTTTGAAGGGTTGGAAGGCATCTGGGGGTCAGTGTGTCCAATTGTGACGGATGTATGAATCTATCCCTCCCAACTGCGTTGCAAGGCGGTGGGTTGGTTGAGAGAGTCCGGCTAGAGATGTCAAAAGGACTCCCGATGTGAAAAAGTTTCTGAGGTGGCGGTAACCACACCCACCTCCAAAATTGAAGGATCCCGGCATCCACTGAACATAGAATCCCTAGAAAAAGTGATCGACGCGATTTGAAAGCAAACTGATGTCGCCTTTCTACATAAGACATTATTAAGATTTCTCGGCCCTAGACAAGTCCAATATATCAATTTTCTCTTAGGCTACGTCCCCACAGACAGGCGGCTTGCTTAGCGCCTAGAGCCTAGCGAGTCACGTTCTAGAATTTTCGCCACCGGCCGCACGCGCACTTGGCGCCTAGATAGTCGCTAAGCGTGTATAGAGGTAAACCAACGTGTTGGTTTTTTGCCACTACGTCGCCTTAGTTCATATTTGTCCAACAGACCATTAGAAAATTTTACAGGAGGAGAAGGTTTTCTTTCATTATTTCAATAAAATATTATGATAAGTGTTTAAGATAAAGCTATTTCCGTAAAGGTAAAGCTCACATTAGTTCAAATAATTCTTAGTTAAGTGATTAACTATAATTTTTATTTTTTATACTTTATTTTTAATTTTAAAATGTAGCTTGAACAAAAACTAAAATGGTCTGTTGGAGAAATAAGAACTGAGGCGACGACTAGGCGCGAGGCATTTTTGAAGAAAAAATGGATGAAATATTAATTTCATTAGTTTTTAAGAGAGAACCTTTGTGGAATCCGGCTAATGAACTCCATAAAAATGCAGTTGTCTTAAAAAAACGATAGGAAGAGGTAGCAATCTACGTAGAAAAAGATGGTTAGTACTAAAAAGTAATTTATTTATAATGAGATTTTTTTTTACATTGAGAAGTTAATTGTGGTTATGAATTTTCGTTTTTATTTTATGATTTGTTTTTTGGGGTTTTATGCCGTGTTGCAGTTCATCTGCCCTGATTATGGACACGCTTATGTAACGCTGTCCAAAACGTTGGCTAAAGAAGGAGGTAGCGTAACACGTCATAAAACCCCAAAAACAAATAACGAAAATACTTTGGGCCATGAAAATCTAAAAACGTACATGGTTATGAATGTATATTATGGTTATGGCGTTGGATTATGTTTTCAAGCAATGAGTTGTTCTGCCAGGTAATCAATCCAATTCCGTTGAAATAATTCAACAAAATTTCTCTGGTTTGTAATGCACTGTTCTGTATATCGTTTATACAGAACATTAAACTCCCCATGACTTGACCGTGACTTACTTATGTCATGAACCCAACCAGATGGATAAGACCGTGAAATGGTATATTTTAAATATGAATTTTCTGTAAGTAGCAGTTTTAGAGCTATTTTTGAAAGCGACATTTCGTCAACGTGTTGATAAGCAAATGAGCAAGGCACCTAGCGACCACCACGCAAACCCTTCAGTGCGCCCACCGTGTATCCTAGCAAGTAGCCAGAATGCAAGTCACAAGACTCTAGACCAGCGGTCGTCACACTTTTCTGGTCAAGGGCCGCATATGACAATGTGAGGTATCACCGCGGGCCGCACACTTATGATTTCGGGGGGGGGGGGGGGGGGGTTAGCAAGTTAAAAAAGCAGTTATTTTTTATTTAAGTTCCGGTTTACTACTTCCTTCCTTCTTGTGTTCATGGTATAGTGTCAATTCTTAATCATAATAATACACGTAAAATCATAATATTATATTTAAAAAAAATTGTGTATGTATCTGTAATGGAATCTTTCAGTTTAATAGGTACATAAAATACAAAAATTAACCAATATTAATGTTTATTTTGCTTTATTAGTACGTGATAAGCGTGTTTATTTTCTTTTTTAGACCTTTTTTTTTTTACCTACCCACACCCTCATTGTGCCCTCTAATTTTCTCTGGGTCTTTTACCGCCCCCCTGAAAGTCTCAAATGACAATATAATTAATTGTAAAAAAACGGATTATATAATTAATTGTACATGAAAAAAATATATATTTAAAAAGAAAACGGCAGATATTTGTGCGGGCCGCAAAATAACGGAGAGTACAATTGTACATGAAAAAATATATATTTCAAAAGAAAACGGCAGATATTTGAGCGGGCCGCAAAAAACCGGATTGTATAATTAATTATATATGAAAAAATATATATTTCAAAAGAAAACGGCAGATATTTATTTGTGCGGGCCGCAAAAAAAACGGGTAGTATAATTAGATGAAAACATATATATTTAAAAAGAAAACGCCAGATATTTGTGCGGGCCGCAGTTTGACGACCACGGCTCTAGACGCTAAGCAAGCCGCTTGTCTGTGCGGACGTAAGGAAAGAATTTCGTCGATTTTTCAAAATATTGGATCCGTTTCACAAAGAATAAGTTTGAATTATTATTGAGCTTACGTCGGGCACAGACACATCCACGACGCTTACTTATACTCTTCAATGCTGGTATTCAATTCCCGATTACGGCAAAATAACTCTTATTTCTTTTGAACATGAAACCTTTGGGTCTAGACACAGTGTATTGATTTGTATGAAAATGAAAAAGACAGTAGATACTAGAATAGGACACATTTGTTTATCAATATCATTAGGGCAATGTATTACTACATTTTTACAAAAATAAACATTATTTTTTTTTTTTTTTTATTTTTTGGTAGAAAGCAGTCACTTTGTGGTTTGACATATTAATTAAAGGAAAACAATCACTTTGTTTGTAACCACGATTTATTGATTTAATTTTTATTTACCGACCGGTTTCGCT
Source organism: Limnephilus rhombicus (assembly GCA_929108145.2). Taxonomy (NCBI): domain Eukaryota; kingdom Metazoa; phylum Arthropoda; class Insecta; order Trichoptera; family Limnephilidae; genus Limnephilus; species Limnephilus rhombicus. The sequence continues at coordinate 11,288,705 of OV815279.1, read as the reverse complement.
TAATACAAGCATCATCAGGGTATAAATTAAATCAGTTTTAATTTATACCCTGATGATGCTTGTATTAAGCGAAACCGGTCGGTAAATAAAAATTAAATCAATAAATCGTGGTTACAAACAAAGTGATTGTTTTCCTTTAATTAAAATAAACATTTCTGATATAATATTCAAATGCGAAAGGAAATAAATAAATCGCCCTTAAAATGAAATGTCACAATTTGATACTCAATAACATCCTTTATCTAGATACGCCTTCCATCTGGAATATTAAATTTATCTCGACATTTTGACTTTTTCGCAAATGTCCATAATCTTGCACGCTTCCTGCGCTCGATTCTTTCCCCTCCCCTTTATCTGGGGAGGCAGGGGAGATGGGGGCAATCGGAGGCATTCGCAAAGGAATCCCGCATTGTGGAATCCCATATTCCCGTATTGAGGGCTCCGCGTGATAATAGAGAGGAAATCTTGTCATCCGGGACACGGGATAATGTTGGAGGAAATGAGGTTGCTTATATTTATAAAGCGAGTGGGTAGAAGATTTATATTTATACGTTATTATACCACCCTTCTCTTTTGCCAGCTCATAGTTCTAAACGAAATAAATTGCGCTGTTTGTATTAATAATAATAAATACGTACTGTTTGTGACGCGTTGGAATAAATAAAACTGAATCGTGAAGTAAATTCTGAATCAAGGCGTTCCACAAGGCACCGATAGTTGGCCTCTTTTATTTATTATCGGTATTACAAACAATATTTCAATTATTATTGTTGTCAATGTGGAATGTACCTATTTATTGTTGACCTATAAAATAACTCAACGAACGGGTTGATTAATAGGTTTTATGGGCTCTAGTGCTATATTTATCTGACTTACTCTAAATAAATGTAATTCTATTTTGTTTTTTCGTAAATTTGGTAGATTTGTTCATTTCCCATATTTACACTTACTTAAATTTAAAAAAAACTTTGAAATCTATTAAACACTCCCAGTAACTTCTAAATTATTCGGTAAATTAAAAAAAACTCCCGGAAAAGAGTTTTTCCTTGATAGCGTTTTAAATAAAGAAATAAAATTGAAAACTTCAATTAATAAATGTAGAGTTAGTTAAACTTTGCAAAGTGAATTAGTCACAACGATGTTTTCAACCCGAAAACAACGGTTCAAACCAGGCTACACAATCTAAAACACCCCACGCAGGGCTTTAAAAAACTCGCTTTAGAATTAAAAAAAAAGCTCGTAAAATTAAACCAAATCGGTCTGAGTTTCTCTATTGGCAGAACAGAAATACCCAGAAAAAGAGAAGACATTATTATGGTCATGGTCAAAATTAGCAAACTAAACACAAATTTAATGTAGAAATTTTAGATCATATTGAGTAGTTCATGTTTTTCACTGATAGTCGTTACCGGAATTTCTGTCAAGGTTTTTTTGGCTTCCGCTCTGTTCCTTGCCGTGGCAAATATCTTTTAGCTTTCAAATTATCGTAAAAGTTCTTTATCTAACTCTCACGTAATTTCAATAATCTTTAATTTAAATTTAATTTATCATGTAAACTAACAATAAATAGGTAGTTTTGCAAACAAAAAGATTAATAATGAACAAAGCAGATACAATGAATCTAAAGACACACACGATACTATTTAAAAAAAGTGATAAGTAATTTTTAAATGTAAGCACGAATTTCCACTTTCAACTCAATATCAGATGCTATGCGCACTCTATTTCTTGCAATACTATTTAAAAAAAAATTATAACACAGTTAATTACGATACAGCTGAGCACAATAAAAAATATAACAATGCATAAATAAGAAAGAAAAAAATTAAATGGTTTCTTTCTTCGGTTTGCTTCCGCAGAAGAAGAAAATAAAACGGAATAACGGAATAATTTTGAACCAAATGATACCCTGTTTTATTTGAGATTTCATTTTCGGATAACAAACACTTCCACTGTCGTACATCTTCTTATATATAAAAATAAATCGCTGAATGTGTTCTGTGAATGTGACTGTACCAAATTGGATAATTCTTTTTTTGTGTGTTCGTTATTGTCAGGACAAGGTTTTTATAAAACTTCAGGGGAGCTCTGGCATTATGAAATTTGTATAAAAAAATGCTATTGGTGGCATGCGAGGAAGCGGCTATTGCTATGGAAAGAGGGAGAGATTGGGGAGGGGAACCAGGGAGGGGAAGGGGAACCTGGGAGGGAGGAGGGGAACTCGGGATGGGGGTTTTCGGGACGGGGGAAGGGGGGGGAGTGGACTGGGGAGAGGGAAGATGGAGTTGACGGAGTGGGAACGCAAGAGGGGAAGAGGACGCAGGAGAAGAAGGGAAGGCGGAAGGGGAACGGGACGAATGGGAAAGGACACTCAGGGAGAAACAATTTCTTTATTAAACGGCATAGTAACGCTTGTCGGGGACCAGTTAGTTTATTAATATATATTTCGTCTTATTTTTGTGAACTCCTCTATCGGTGATTGAATTTATCAGGTTTACCTCAGAAGCTACAATCCTGTGGAACTGCATTCGTACAAATTACGTAGATAACGAAGCCATTACCATAAACTCACCACAGCCTTGCAACCTTCCGTGTATATCTCGCCCCTTTCTACTTACTCTAATTCACACAAGTATCTCTCACATATGTGAAAGGATTGGGTTTGAAACTTTGAATATGTAATTTGAACAACAAAAAAACACTGGCATTTATTTCACGCAAGACAAATGTGTAAGAGAAACACGTAATGAGGGTTATAAAACTATTTAATTCATAAGGAAGCAAGATATACGCCCAACATGTACTCCAGAACATTTGAATCTCTGAATTAATCAGTGCTATAGCAGTATCACTCATATATAAATCATCTACCAAGAGCTTTAACCCGTTAAGTTACTTACGAGCCAAACCAAACATTGTGAAATAGTAACACTTATAATCCTAGAGCTGGCTCATAAGGGTAAAAGCGTGGAGTTGCACGTGTTAACGTCGAAATTCGTTTAACGAAGTAGAAATCTAAATTGGATATGCTTTGAAATAATAATGAACACTAGAGTTAGATAGCGAATTACGCTTGTATTATACCAGCAATAATGATGAAACTGAACGATCTGGTAAAAAGGTTAAGGTTGAATAAAGTTTTGTTAGGTGTGGTTCTTTTCCTTGAAAATGTACCACAGGTAGTTATTTTACCTCTCAAAGATTCAACACTTTTGTATACTTGTCTTTTTCATGCTATACCAATTTGGGAAACGGGTACGAGTACTTTTATTGGACAACCAAAACCTCAGCCTTACGTTACTCCAAGTGGTTCGCTACTTTTGGTGACTTAGGAGGAGTGCCTGGGTTCATTGAGGGAGGTGTGTTCAGGTCTTGGCGGCGGATGCGCCTGCCACCAACTACGTGGCGGGTTGGATCGGGAGAGGATAGTTTGGGACGACCCTCTGACCTCTCTAGCTGATCTCTCTCGAGCTATCGTCTTGCACCGCAGCGGGAGGGATGGATTCATAAGTATGTATAGCCACTCCTCAACACAATGACCCCTGAATTCCTACCCACCCCTTATACCTATATATAATTTGGGAGGCGGGTATGGGTACCGCCGCCCCGGGAACCATTTATTGGTTAACCAACACCTCTGCCATAGATCTTCCCAAGTGGTTTACTACGTTTGGTGACTTAGCAGGGGTGCCCGGGTTCATAAGGTTTATATTTGTCCGGATCTTGGCGGCGGATGCGTCTGTCTACCAACTGCGTGGAACGCCGGATCGGGAGAGACTGGTTGAGGGAGATCGTTCGACCTCTTCAGCAGGACTCTCTCAAAATATTGCCTTGCACCGCAGTGTGAGGAATAGATACATACGTCCGTCACCCCTGGACACACTGCCTCCAAGCTTCCTACCCACCCTTCATACTTTTATCCTTCCCAAAACTTCCTCTCCTTCCTTTACTTTCCTCAGGGCCTCCTGTGTGAAGCTAATGTAAAAATACCGTTTTCTTTCCCGGAACTACTTCTCCTTAAAGACCCAAACATCCCCAAGTATGAAAAAAGGAAAATTATTTTACTCATGAACCTCCTGTGTGTATACAGGGTGTTAAGGGACGTACTTGACTTACTTTAACCAGTGATTCCTGACATTATTTGGAGTAAAAAATGAAAATGAAATTTTGGTCTCCGGTGACATTTTTGATGTGTTTTTTTTTTTTCTACAAAAACATAAAAAAATGGTAGTTTATTTATTAATCATTAACGCCCTTATGGGCTTTTACACACATTTACATTTTTATGTTTAAGTGCATACAGGTGTGTTTAGAAAACAAAGAAAACATGAATAGTTTTTACACATGGTACATATAAATAAAGCTGGTAAGTAAAAAGTATAGCATTATACAATAAAGAGAAAAAAATCAGTTTTATATGTATATACGTATATAACAAATAATAATAATGGTGAGTTTTTAATATATGTGCAATTTATGTGTTGAATACATAGCGAAGTTGATTTTAAACAAAAATACGTACTACCGACTTGCACCGCACTAAAATTAATATACAAAACAATTCCATTTTGACCAATTACTTTATCGTCAGAATTTCTGCAAGGAATTCAATTTCCGAAGACGAAATACTTTATACCATAAATATACCAATCCCCTTTATACTGAAACCATGAAATAATGTCAGATACTTCAGTAAACTATCACGGAGAGGACAAATGAGTTCGATAATATAATATAACAGAGTATCTAATTACAATCAAATTAAAATGTTAATCAAAGTATAAGTCGTTAAAGTAAATTTGTTATTATTACCTATTACAACGATAAACAAGAACAGTTTTTATAAGGTTTGTTTATAAATTATAAATTACTAACCTTTATTACGCCCTATATTGTAGGTGTTTTGACGGAACTTAACTATGAGGGTTTACAATAAACTGTGCACACAAAATTTCAAGATGGGGATTTATAGTTCTATTGTAACTGTTCCAATATACTGAATTTAAATTTGGACACTGACAGATGACGATAAACATCGATTGAGTTATATTTATTTCCTAGTCGATGAAGCCTTTCGATAGGCGAGTTTTCGAAGTAATTATTAGTAGGCGCGTTAACGAAGTAAGGCGCATTCAATCTTGTATTACGGGTAGGTACTCGCAGTTGGATTAGTTTGGTTAAATCCAGGGCGTCCAGTCTGCCATTTGAAATATTGAAAAGACAAATTAAATCACTCATTGTTCGTCTTGAAGTTAATTCATTTAATTTTAGTAAGTCCATTAAAAATGTGTAGTTAAGTTCTTCGATTGGAATTCCTAATTTATAGTTTATAAATCTCAAAAACTTATGTTGCACTCTCTCAATTTTTTGTTGGTGAATCTTATAAAAAGGAGCCCAGATTGTTGAATTGTACTCTAAATGGCTTCTCACTAACCCAGTGAACAGCAACTTAAATGAATTAATTATTTTAAAATCTTTTACCGTCCTCAATATAAACCCTAAGCTTGTAACCCTAAAGTTGTTGAACAGTTGGAGGCGGGGTAAGGGGTTCGTCGGACACCCGGCTGAGTGACCAGTGACGACATGTGGAAGAAAAAAAATTTTGTTTGATTTTGAAGAAAAAATTTTTGAAAAACAAAAAAAAAATTATCAAAAAAAGTCACCGGAGACCAAAATTTCATTTACATTTTTTACTCCAAATAATGTCAGGAATCACTGGTTAAAGTAAGTCAAGTACGTCCCTTAACACCCTGTGTAATGTAATGAAAAAAGTACTGCCGTGTAAGTAAAAATACGATGTCTTCCTTGAGACTCTCAAGGAAGATACTGCCTTTGTACTTACCATGGCAGTATGTTACTTTAGCGTGAAGAAATTTTTGTAAGGTTGATATTTTTCTCAACTTATTCATCAATTTTTTCAGTGATCTCAATTCAAATAACTTTTTTAGCTGTTGTTCTTGGATTATTTTCTGTGGCAGTTTTCAGAAACAGTTGGAAAGAAAAATATAATAATTGGTACTAAACACAATATTTTTTTATTTATTCGTTAACCTGTTAATACCTGTATCTGTTTTCTCTTACGTGGCTGATTATTGTTTTTAGTAACGATAGTTATATACAATAAAGTGCATTGCGCCATTATCGTAGTTTGGAACAGTATTTAATCTTTTTCATTGAAGGAACAGCCCATAACAAATGGTTTTATATTTGTACAGGGACCCATTAATTTTTCCATTGCGGAATCAATACAGCTGCGAAATTCCCATGAATACCTTTCTCGATAATTGATAAAACAGTGAAGGATTTATGCGGATTTATTCACAAAAGCATAACACTGCGCTTAATTGATTTGGAATGGCGAACAAAGGACTGCACACGATGAGACCGATACCAAATGCACATCAATCACATAATAAAGTTCTACAATGAAAAATTAATGCAGTGTTTGGGAATAAAAATTATAACGATTAAGGACATAAAATATGACATTCATTAGCACCGCACATACTGTTTTTAGAATACGAATTACATTTACGAGCACCGCACAAAATGTTTTTAAAATTCTAATTACATTTACGAGCACCGCACAAAATATTTTATAAATTCAAATTACATTTACGAGCACCGCACAAAATGTTTTCAGAATTCGAATTACATTTACTAGCACCGCACAAAATGGTTTTAGAATTCGAATTACATTTACGAGCACCGCACAAAATGTTTTCAGAATTCGAATTACATTTACTAGCATCGCACAAAATGTTTTTATAATTCGAATGTCATTTACGAGCACCGCAAAAATTGTTTTCAGAAACTTAATTACATCTACTAGCACCGCCCAACATGTTTTTAGAATTTTTTAGAAAATATTGATTAAATACATATATTCTGCAGGAGAGTTGATGAAAAAAAAAAGTTTTTTTTTAATTTAAAGCTTACTAATAAACGTCTTTTAAATCTTTGATAACTAATAAACAACCACCAATATATCGTAAATGGTGGTATATCAGATGAATGAAATTTACATCACCTTTATTAGACTTGAAGTTGTAGAAGGTAAATATGTCTCCCTTCTCAATAAACATTACACAAATAAATAAATCATCTCAATGTGGCGTAACCAATTTTTGATAATGGTCTCGTACAACGAAACAGCTGTCACAATAAAAAAACCTAAAATAATTGCAGAACTAAATAATTATTTAATTGAAAAATGTTAATGGCGAGCGGTCTATCTTTGTTTTGTTAATGCAAATCTACAGATTTATTCCGAGATTGATGAAATTTTCCACACTTGACCTTCAAAACAAGAGGAAGGTCATTGTTATAATATATTGACAAACCACCCCATCTCCTTTTCCCACACCTTGAAGCAGAATTTTGATACTTCTTGATGAAATTATGGAAACTTGATGTTCAAAGTCGGAGGAAAATTACTGTATTTTTTTACGTTAATTTCATTTAGGAGGCCTTGAGGAAAATAATATGAACAAAAATAATTTCCCTTTCGACCTATATCATATTTGTGGTTGCTGTGTGGGGGGTCTCTTAGAGGAGATTTTTTTTTTAAAGTTTTTATTCCAGTAAAAAAGAAAATAACATTTTCACTTACTTAACTAGAATATTGAATTATGTACTTTTTACATTATATTACATAGTTTTTACATTACATAGTTTTTACATTACATAGTTTTTACATTTCATAACCTTAGATTACATTAGATTGCAATACTAACATTTACATGATATTATATTACCATAAGATATTATTCACTATAACTACTTTGTTTTTTGTGAATAAACATGAACAATTTTTTTTGAACTTGCACACACTTTTTTCGTTTTTGATATCATCTGGAAGGCAATTATATAAATTGCCCCCCTCGTAACTAATTGGATGTTTACCATAGTTAGTATGAATGGTGTTTAAACGTATGTTATCGTGTTGTCGACTAAAATGTTTCTGTACTTGGGACGTTTTAATGAATTCTGTGTTTGTATGTATGAGTTTATTATTTATTTTGTATATAAGGACACATATATGGTACTCGTATAGTTTTCTTAATGTTAGCAGTTTTGTTTCCAAATATAATTTTTTTGTGGATGTTTTGGATTCGTAGTGAAACAGTTTTTTGATTATCTTATTTTGAATTACCTGTAATTCATTGATGAATGTTTCATACGCATTTCCCCAGATTTCAATCGGGTAATTAAGGTGTGAGTATACGAGACTATAGTATAAACTTTTTTTTAATCTAATTGGTTATAGATATGATAACCGGCTAAAAACGCTAATTAAGGGTGTGATTTTATCTTTTACATTTTGAATGTGTTGTTTAAGAAATGAATACGGGTCTTGATGAGACCCATGTTGTAGGAGGAAACCTTTGTACTCAAGAACGAGTCGTAGAAACGATCCGTTCTCATGTGACAAATGTCAACCGTGTACATATGTTGGGCTCGTGTTTGGCATGTTCCCCGACTATGCACCGGTGCCGAAGGGATCAATGGCGCTAGTTCTTCGGAGCATCTTCCATTGAAACACCGGTAGAACAAGAACAGCATTAGCATTCCCACCCGGTGTCTGTGCTCTAAAGATTGCAATCCGTTTGTTAAGATAGGAGAATCTATCAAACGGACCACCCGTTTCTGCACAAAATCATTTTTATACATCTCATTTTGGAAAACTCTGTGTAAAACCCGGGCATCGCCGGGGACTTCAGTAAGTATTTAAATTAAAATTCTAGCTCGATCACGAGTAATGCTTCCTAGTATAATATTATAACCAGCGTTGAGATTTGTGCTGAGAAAGAATGCTTTCTCCACCCACTGTGTTGTTTTAATAATGAAAGAATATCGGTTTTCTACGAGACGCCTGTTGATCCCGGGCGGAGGTTTTGGCAGTGCGAGGGAAGGGGGGGAGGGGTTGATATAGGGGTAGGCAAGGCGCCGGGGAAAGGTTGGTTTAGGAGGGCTACAATAAAAGATGCAATAAAATAAGGCTTTATTCACCCCACGAGAGCCATCGCATCGTTCAGAATGACGTGTTTTACTATGTTAATTTTATTCGTGAAACTGGAATATTGTGTACATCGATTTGTTGACCATTTTCCGGAGTGATTTTCTTATAAAACAAGCCTTTAAACTTTACCAGGGGATTTTTACCGTGATTTTTCTGAGGGGTGAATTTAAATGTACTGCCTGTAAGATTTAAACTAGATATGTTCGACTGTTGAAAAAGAAGCCTTGTAACATAATAGTCTCAAATGCTCGAACACGGGTGTGAAATCTATTTAAAACATGGTACAGGAAAGAAAAGAGAAAGTTTGGAAATACCTCGTGACAAAATAATTTTTTTATGTGAAAATTTCTTTAGCTCTGTTGTGATTTGAAAATCGATGAAACGAAATGAAAAAGCGACAGTGAAAATAGAAAAACAAATACATGTAGAGGATTTAGCCTGCTGGAGAATGAGATAGAATAATCGGTCTCCGCTTTGTGCGGTGCTTCATAGCCTCCCCATTCTTGTCGACTTTAGTTTTCTGAAGGTTTTACTTCTACCGCGTGTGAATTGCACACTTGTATTTTTTTGTTATGATTTTTCACCACAGCTATTAGCTTAGAGTGTCTTTTACCACGGCTTCAATTTGGGAGGTGGTTGCGGGTACCACCGTACCAGGAACCATTTATTCGATAACCAACACCCCTGCCATAGGTCACCCGAGTGACCCCACGTTACATTTGGTGATTTAGCAGGGGTGCCCGGGTTCATGGGATGAGGTTTATCTAGGTGTGTATTTACGAATGCGTTTGCCCACCTACTGCGTGGTTCGATCAGTGAGCACTAGTTAAGGGAGACCTAAAACCAAGACCACTACCTCCAGTCTGACTCTCAATCTATTGCCTTGCATGGAGTGGGAGGGCTGGATTCATACGTCCGTCACTCTTGGACATATTGACCCCCAGATTCCTTCCCAAACTTTATACTTTTTTCCTTCCCAGAACTTACTCTTCTTCCTTTTCGTAAATTCACACAGCATCCCCATGTTTTTGAAGTGAAAAATTCTTTAGCGCCGTTGTGATTTGAAACTCGATAAAACGAAAAATAGCGACACGAAAAAGAGGCAAGCACATACATCTAAAGGATTTAGCCTGCGAGAAAATGAGATTGTATTATCGGTATCCTCTTTTTGCGGTTCTTCGTAGTCTCCCCACTCTTGTCTACTTTAGTTTTCTGATGATTTCACTTCTACCGCGTGTGAATTGCATACTTTGATTTTTTTCCTTAGGGCCTGCTGTGTGGAGCTATTATTAAAAAAAAAACAAAGTGCATGTAAGTATATTTATACACGTTTTAGTTTTTAGAAATGTTTTATAATAGTTTTTTTAACTCCCGACCACTGCGTCCAGATCCAATAATATTAGTACTCTGCAATAGAGGTCATCGTGCTTATCCAACTAAAAACCTAGCTATAAATCATGTAGATTATAATAACATTTTTACAGGTGGATTTTATCGATAGATTTATTGTTTTCATGTTTAGTTTGCAGAACAATATTCAAGTTTGTTTTAAAAAAAACTCAATGAGTTTTCTTTTAAAATTTTTATGATTTATTATTTCGCGTGACTATTTAAGTATTAAAATATTTTTTTTAACTGACAGCTCCTACATATTCGAGAATAATGTGCCCTGTAAAAACTGAGCTTAACAAATCTCTCTTTTTTACACTTGTTAAAAAACCTTTTTGATACGAACACGCTTTTAAAATTTGATAACTTATGACATTTATTTTTCCAATTCTTTTATTAGATTTTTATCATTCTGCGAAGAGGTTCTATATTTTCTCTGTCATCATAACAGCGTATATGTAGAACCTCTTAACAACCTTAAAAGACAGCTTGCCAACACGACCGGTTGCAAAATATACCATTATTATTGTTCTTTTGTTCGCTATACTGAATATTTACACTCTTTCCTCTTGAAAATACATAACGTTTTCTCAATCCGTAGCTTTCAATCATACCAACATTTACAATTTTACTACAAAAATGTATCGTCTTGAAAACGAACTTCTCGCTGAGTCGAACGTTTATATGTAGAATTATTTTCCGGCAACTATTTTTCCTCCCTCCTACAAAATTTCAGTTTCACACCACACAGCTTCCCAAAGATGACGAATTCCCTAAGGGTGTTTTTTTAAATTCAGGACCTCCTCTGTAAATTTTCTTTTTAAGTTTCAACATATATAATAGAAAATTTTTAGATATATCGGTACATCGATTAGTATCGTCTTGGTGAAAGAATTCAGAATCAAAATTTATTATATTATCGAAGGAAGCAAATACTTTGTGGTGTGACATTATATATTAAATTAAAAAACACACTTTGTAAAGCACCACTTTTTATTATTTAAAAAAAAAAACCAGGTTTCGCTCATCTCGAGCTTCATCAGGGCTTATTATAACAACTAAAGATAATTATCTACAGACATACATATATAAAAGAAATTAAGAGAATGAGTGAAAGAGATAGCAACAGAATAGGCAACACCCTATTGGTTCCAGAAAGCGATACAAATAGAAAAGAGGGAGACAAAAATAATTACAGGATGGGTAAGTAAGGGGGGGAGGGAGAGGGAGGAAGAAGATGTTAACGGAATAAATTAAAAATGGGACCATCAGATAAATTGATTTGGTTATTAATAATGTTTGATTTATTTTTGACGGCTTTTTTGATTTCGAGAGCTTCTAGATTGATATAAAAAGTGGTGCTTTACAAAGCGTGTTTTTTAATTTAATACAAAATTTATTACCTGAAATGGCTTTAGGTTAACTTTTTCTTATTTCGTATGGTGGGGGTCAGAGGGGGACTTCTAGGTCTGCGAGCCAGTCTAGGGCCTAAGGCGTTGACCTGTGGATATCATTAATCCCACCAGGGAATGAATGGAGCGGGCATTCGTTGACCGCATGTTCGGTGGTCTGCACCGCACCGCATTCACACATCGCCGACCACATTTAAGGCCCCATCTATGCATCATGTGAGCACAACGGCTATAGGAGCACCTTATCCTGTTGATGGCGGACCAGAGTTTGCGAGGCAATGAGAACCCAGGCTGTCTCTCAGTGGGGTCTTGAAAGAGATTTTTTGTTAGCCGATTGCCACTCAAGCTTCCACTTATCTTCTGGGGTGAGAGGTGATCGGAGAAGTCTTTCTCCTTCTGTCCAGAAGGGTTTTTGAGACGTAGAGCGGCATGCCGGGTGAGAAATGACATCATCGTGCAAAGGTATTGCGCTTTAGGTTTTTTATTATTATTTTTTTTTATTGTAAGTATAGTTAATACATAAATATCAACAAACAAGTCCCGCTAAGCCAATTTAATTGGCTTGACAATACGTGCTTATAGTTAAGTTACATATACATTTTAAGAGTTATAATTTACATATTATATCTACAGATTCAACATTTTTTCATACATATCAATATAAATTTTTTTTTCCGATGGCCAATTTTTCACCATATATTAAACCTTATTCATAGAATTACATTGCTCTATAGTGTCAGGTAATAAATTAAATATCTTCGGTATGTTGTATTCAAACGTTCTCTGTCCGTATTTATTATTAAATTTCGGAACTATTAACCCGTCGTTAACTGAGTAGTCACGTACTTCCCCACCTTCTTCTTATCCATCTCCTTCCCCTCCCCACTCCTTCATCCTTACAACATTTCCACATCTGCGAGGTGCCACAGCCTCACTAGATTCGGACTGTTGGAACTCTTGTGCAGTATTGACATAAAAAAGAATAGCGAAATGCATGAATCTCAATCTATTTAAAATCATTTGTTTGATTCGTCACATTTCACATCTAACTTATGCCTCGTTTCCCCGCAGAGGTAGGTGAAAAGAATGGACTGCCACACATCTCTATCTGGGCTCAGGTTCCTTGCATTATTCACACTCTCTTCCGTTTCTCTATTTTTTAACGTGACTAATGACTAATATGACCATCCTCAAGAATTTAATTCAGTGGTCGACACTCGCCTTCCTCGGAAGTCCCCGACTTATTCCACCATTCAATTTCAAGCTTAATATAATATGAATATTCTCCCAACCCATCTTTCTCCGTTCATTTAGTCTACGTTTCCAAACAGATGTTTATATCTGTCTTGGCTAGAAGCGTAAAGGTTTTAGCGTAACTCGGAAAAAAGCCTGTCTCACAATCCTGTGATAAGTTTATCGATTTTTAGTTTTCTCTTTATTTTACATTTAGGTAAAGAAAAAAGCGTATCTTGGTAACAAAATTTATTTCAGAAATATTTCATAAGTACCCCTTGAAATTACTTCATCCTTCGGAGGAAACTAACTTCATAAATGTATGCAAGGGACCTCCATTGCGTAGGAGCGATAAGCAAAGAAACTTCAAGCAAAGTTATAAACATTCCATATTCAAAATATTCCCGTCACACGATATTTGAATTGATGGAATTCCATTTTGAAGAGATACGACCTGGAAATATTATCTACATTATGTATAAGCTAAGAATCTTTGAGTGTATGAATTTTGTATGTACTTAAAGAGATTGGAATAAATGGCGTCTGGATTTTCATGGTGTGTCCGAGTTGAAAACTGTCAGTATTTTGATATTTTTATATGCTTAATCTAGAGCGTCTTATTGGATAAGCACAGATGCAAAGATTCAACGCTTAATAAAGATTATATTTCTACGTTTTTAGCACTATCACAATAGCAACCAAATTGTTTAAACACAAAGCAAGTATCGGGATTAAAAATGCCACTTTGGAAAAAATACATAAATTTTCACATTTAAATAAAAATATTTCCTTTGCCTTGCGTTTTCAATTCCTTAGTGGATTTTTTTTCCATGTGCATCTCACACCTCATTTTAAGCTAATAAACAACTTAACGCAACAAAACGTGTACTTTTTTTATTTTATTAATTTTTTTTATTAATATTTTTAATTACATTTTTTTAAATTTACATATTTGTATTACAAAACAAGCGATTTTTATAAATAATAAACAACAAGAAATAACAGTAAGATTGTAAATATAAAAAAATTAAAAATCGATAAAGAAATATTAACTCCACGCGGAAGGTACCAAGGAAAATCATTTCTCTCGGGCTTAAGTCATTTTTGGGGTTAGTGTTTTGAGGGTCTTTTTGTAAATACGAAAATGAATCTGTTCAAGATGCAGGTTCATTCCTTATGGATGTATTTAAACAAAAGTATATAAATATGACATAATAATATGGATGAAAATAGAAAATTCTTCGTTTAAAAAAAAAAGGAGTTTTTACACTTAATTTCTTATAAAGTGTATTATTTATTTTTGATGCAATAATAAAACATGTAACTGCGCAGAGAAGAAACTTAAGATCATAATTTTTTCCATTTCTAAAACGAATCTTAATGAAGTTTTTTGTGTTATATTTAAGAGTTCAGCTTCTTGGAATAATTGTAGAGAGGGGTAGGTAATATCTTTAAGTGGCTATTTATTTATTTAAATTTTTTAGAACTTCATTTTACCATTAAAGTTAAACGTAAAAACTTATTACATACTTTGTAAATTTTTAAAATTGAATCCCGAATAAATTTAACTGTAACATTTGAAATTTACGTAGCTTAAGAAATCTTTACTAAATAATAATTTTACGGCCAAAGTATTTTTAGCAAGCTAGCTATGGAATAATTTTTTTACATTAGCTCTGGGAGGCCCTGAGGAAAATAATTTCGCTATATCATCTTTGGGGGTGCTAAGTGGAAAGGAAAGAGAAGAAGTTCTGGGGAGAAAAAGGTGACGGAGGAAGGTGTGTTATATTACTATGGCTTTAAGATTTTAATCTGTTCTTTTTACTGCTTTCATTAACTCTTTACTAATTTATATTCTTTTTCTATCATTATTTTTAATTACTAAATTTAAAAAAAATGTCCTTTCTTACCTCAATGTAAATGGTACTTGTGCCATAAATTCTAAGCAAACAAATAAATCATAAATTATACAGAGTGTAACAGCACAAACCCGAAGAGTTTAAACCAGCTATTTCTGAGAATATTTGGAGTAAAAAACGATGTAGTAACAAGTAAAAAGTAAATCGATTTTGGAGTAAAAAAAGTAGATGTCATTTCATCGGACGATATATTTTTTCCCCTCAGGTCTCCGGCCTCTTTTGTCGAAATATTCAAATATTTCCACTTTACAATAAAATCCTTATTAACGTAATATTTCTAAACGCATTCAAAAACTAAAAACTGCTTTTAAAGAGTAATTAAATAAGCTATTAAATTTTACAATTCAAAATAAACATATATTTTTTTTAATATAAAAATTTCGAATGCAAACATCAAAATTTAAAAAATTAAAATTAAATGCGATTTGGACCCTTATGTATAAATAAACTGTATCAATAACAAGGTCAGAATCGGTTGAGCCAACAATATTCTTGATACCGCCAAAGTTTCATTCATCTGGCAGCACCAGAATATTTTAAATTGAATTGTCTGTGGAATTTGAATGCCAAATGAACTGTCAAAGTCAGTCGATGGCCGTTCACAAAAACTTCGATAAACCTGTCAATTCACCAAATAAACACAAGTAATGTTATTTTTTCAATAGTTTATTGTTAAAAAAATGAGTTTCGGTAACTAAAATAAACGATAGTTCAAAATAAGTGCACAAAATACTACTTGGCATTCATGAGGTTAAAAATGGCTCACCTTACGTTTTTCCTAATTAAAATTACTGATGAGGAAAACATATTTTATTAGGCAAATGTGTTATAAACCTTACCGTTATTTCACTTTTTTGTCGTTTCGTGTAAAAATAATTAATAAAAAAATCCCAAAGTTTTAAAATTTTTTGTCAAATTGTGGTCGGTAACTTTGGTTTCATAAATGTGTACAATCTGATTATTTTGCAGTTAAATTTTATATTTGAATATAAAGCGTGATATTTTCTCTTTCTAACAGCATTTAGATCATATTTAACCATGCTAGTAAGGAAGACACGACGGTTTTTATTAGATATGTGCGAGTTGTTCCGAAATCAAAAAAATTTGCCTGAGGGGTTAAAAACAAAAAAAATATATATTTTTCAATCACAGGTCACCACTGATCACACTCCAAGCCTCCTGACCAACGCGCGTTGTTTCTTTTTTAATCTATCCGAGAACTCAGTCACGACTTGTGATGGAAAAATATTTGTGAAAAATAAGTGTGTTTAATTGAAAAAAAATCGTCAATCATTTTTTGCTCCAAATATTCTAAGGAATCGCTGGTTAAAATCCTTTGGGTATGTGCTGTTATACCCTTCATAATACATTATAGAAGTTTAACAAATTCCATGAAAACTCAACGTAACATTTTTCCCAATAGTTCTGAAAGCCATGATACATCATGAGTATTATAACCTTCTACAAAATTGTT
This sequence comes from Limnephilus rhombicus, assembly GCA_929108145.2. Classification (NCBI taxonomy): domain Eukaryota; kingdom Metazoa; phylum Arthropoda; class Insecta; order Trichoptera; family Limnephilidae; genus Limnephilus; species Limnephilus rhombicus. The sequence continues at coordinate 11,272,256 of OV815279.1, read as the reverse complement.
CCAAGTAGTCATAAAAGCCGATAACCAGATGTGCTATAATGGTGCAGTTTCAAATTGCAATACGAACACGATCTAAACTTGTGCCGCAGCCACCGATCATAAAACGGATTCTAAAGTTTTCACATAACTTCCATCTAGAAGCTAAACAAAGTAACAAGGCTGGAGCAAATCCTTTTATCTTTACAGCCGGGAGCTTTTTGCCATATTTTACAGTTTCAAAGCACTTACTGCAGTGACTACAATCTATCAAGTTATTGACATCCAACCCTATGTACACGTAGGTGTCCAAATTATAGTTACATTGGGTTTTTTTATTATTATTTAAGAATTAAACGCTCTTATTGCTAATTTCATTAATAATCTTGATAGAAAAATACCTGCAGTAAGTCAGAAAACCAAAACATAACCCCAAAGAGAATAACTACGCCCAAAATTAACAACAATTTCTGATATTTGTACAATGTACGATAAAGTTACTTTAGCTAGGATTTTTTTTGCAAAAATATCCTTTGAATGTACAACCATTTTATTTTGCTCAATTCTACAACCAAAATAATTTTCAGAACCATATGTGTTATGTAACCGGTCAGTGGCTGAGATAGCATCGCGTTTGGGTCCCACCCAGGGTTCACGTGTTCAATTACTCGGCTGGCTAAGTCCTCCATCACGACACAAGCAAACATTTTCCGCTTAGTGTAGTAGTAATAGTTCCGCTTACTGTAGTTTAGTGGTATTTCTTTCTGCTATTATAGTAATTACTTACATTATAATATAATCATCAAAACAATCAAACTGTTTTTTCCGCATTACTTATTTTATTTTCAGAAGGTTTCCTCGGCTGGTCATAGCCGTTATTTTTCTTTTTCTTTTACTAAAACTATTATCTCTTTTTGATGTTACATATTTCAGAAGAATTATTCCACGGGCTGCTAATTATATTTATCTTTTGTATAATGTTAATGTAAGCACTTGCATACTGCTTACTAACCCCGTATGCATGGGCATTGGAGGGTCTAGAGTCGTTCAAATAAATGTAGCTTCGTTAAAAAAAAAGTAGAGTCTTGATGTGTGCGGTGAAGGGGGATACCATATGTTTCCTTATAACGCCGTTGGGAAAGTGGTGGGGTTCCCTCCAATGTAGTGGTAGTAGGAGATTTTCAAATATTGTCCCGAAATGTTTAGTGTCTAAAATTCTGTAGAAACTTGAATGACGAAGTTCGAACATCAAGCTTTTAAAGATTCCATTTATTTAACAAGGTTCCAACATCATTTCAAACCTTTTGCAGTTGTCATTTTGTTTATATCTAAAAATAAAACGTTGTTATGATGCGCAGTTTGGTTCATTTTGGCATTTTGATTGGACGGGGTTGTAACTTTGCTTTGCTGTATTCTGAAGTGTCAAAGTTTACAAAGACGAATTCTTATAACTATTTTACAATTTCTGATTTTGAGGTTCAACCTTTAGTAAAGCATTTTAGTTTAACATATTCTAAATTGAAATATTTAAATAGGATGTAGCCGTACCTTAAAATTTCATTAGGGAAATGTTGTTGGAACCTTAGGCAATGAATTATTAAGTCTTAGCTAGTTGCATATGGTTCTATCTGCAGGTTTAGGTATATTTTAAAAGGGTAAGTATTTAAATTTTAAGTTATTTATTTTAAGTAATTTATCCTATTTAAATATTTACCTTTAAAATATGTTAATCCAAAACACTTTTCACAAGATCCAAATCAGAAATCGGTGAATAGATTATGAGAAATCTTCTTCGCAAACATTGATACCTCAAATATCAGAACAAGGTAAAGTGAAGTCAGAACCCTGTCCAACCGAAGTCACGATTTCTTTTAGAACATATTCTAAACACACCAACAAATATGCAAGCCGTGACCGACGCCGAGGGAAGTGCTACTAAATATTAAGGGATTTTTCTAAACATTTTGTATTGTTCTTTTTCTCTTATATGAAGTATTTAAAATGTTCGTTATTAGTTTTTGGGGTGTTATGCCGTGTTGCGCTACCTCCTTCTTTAGCCAACGTTTCGGACATCGTTGCAGTGTCCATCATCAGGGCAGATCCGGCAGATCCGGTAGACACATCTACCGGATCTGCCGGATCTGCCCTGATGATGGACACTGCAACGATGTCCGAAACGTTGGCTAAAGAAGGAGGTAGCGCAACATGGCATAACACCCCAAAAACTAATAAAGAAAATGCTTTTGGCCGTGAAACTCTTAAAAGAAATACATAATTTAACTAAAAAAACAAATAAAAATATAAATTCCGACTACTTAAAAATTTTACATAGCTTCAACCTAATGATATTGTTTTTTTTTTACATATGTAACTAATAATTTGGGCACCCACTGTATCTTTGACGCTAGGCAAAATTGGGTAAAGAAAAATTGAGGTGGCCAACCATTTGCAGGCGAAAATATTTTGGTGATTTACGTTTCAAGTCCGAACGAAATTCAAAGTCTGAAAAAAAAACGGATTTTTTTTTCATATTGTCGATAAACGTGTTGACAACACTGCGTAGATAGTCCCAAGAAGTGTAATCTATATCGATATAAAAGGAAACTGATGCCAATTTCCACAAGACTTTTCAATTCCTAGGTCCAAGGCAGGCTAGTGAAATTGATTTTCTGTTCAAGACAGAAAATCCATATTTTAAAATCAATGTGTACTCGTATACATAAAAATGAATGTTTCTCCGTTTGTATCTTATTATTTCCTATACCATTCATCTAATTGCGATGAAACTTGTGTTGTGGTGAGTTATTTTGCGCATGCCCGCGAAGGTTTCAATGTATAATTTTGAGCTCTGGCGTTATGAAATTTGTATGATAAATTACAATAGATGGGGAGGGAAGACGGAGGGGTGAGGGATGGGGGATGAGGGATGAGGGATGAGGGATGGGCAAAGGGAGGTATTGCAAAGGAGACATAGTAGCGGTAGGCGATAGCAGTGGTTAAATTTGGAAAACCCAGGTTTCTCATACAGCTTTGAAAAATGTGTGTATTTCATATGGTTTAGCGGCGGAGAGGGAAATCCGAGAGGGGGAAGAGTAAGGAGAGAAGGCGAGGAAGGTGAAAGGAGAATGCGGAGGGAGGAATGCGGGGATTTGGAAGAGGAACGCGGGAGGGGTGAGGGACCCGGGAGGAAACGGGGGGTTTGCGGAACCTCAAGGCGGGGAAAGTGAAAGGGAAACACAAGAGGGGAAGGGGATGCGGGAGGGAAACGAGGAGGGGGGATGGGGTTGGGGACGCAAATGGAAAAAGATATTCAGGGGAGAGGTGACGGAGGGGTTGGGGATAATGGAGGCGGAGAGGGATTTAAAAAATAATAATTTTGTTATTTATTTTTTGGGGTGTTATGCCGTGTTGCGCTACCTCCTCTTTTAGCCAATGTTTCGGACTGCGTTACAGTGTCCATCATCAGGGCAGATGTGTGACATGATGGTACACTAATGATGGACACTGTAACGCTGTCCGAAAGGAGGATGTATCGCAACACAGCATAACATCCCAAAAATAAATAACAAAAATACTTTAATCTAAAATCATATCTAAATTTAATAATGTTATTATTAGTGTCCGACCGAAACAGGACTTTCTACCGAAACCGAATCTTCGGTAGTTGTCTCAGTTTCGGCCGAAACCGAAACCGAAACTGAAACTTTTTAGACATGTTTAAAATCTATTGTTTACTGAAATTCGGTTTATTTTTTATACTTATACAAACAGTTAACATGTGTTAAATGAAATAAAAGAGCAATAATTGAAGTACGTGAAAAAATATTTTTTTTATATTAAGTACTAAAAATTAACAAACTTGTTAACTACTTCTTGGAACAAAAAATTGTCAATAATCAACACTTACATCATAAAGGAAGGACCTCATTAATTTAGTATTTTAATTTAAATTGCGTTTACAAACACAACATTTTTACGACTAAAATTACCATTTATTGAGATCTTTTGCAGAGTTTCGGTGCGGCCGAAGGTTCGGCAGAAAAATTGCCGAAACCGAAACTGATGCCGAAACTATTTTTTTTTTTGCCGAAACTTGCCGAAACCGAAACCGAACCTTCGGTCGGTCACTAGTTATTATTAAGTTCCGCAAGTATTTTAGTTTTTACAGATTGAAAAAGGGCTTTGTAAGCCGAAACAGAAATTATCAAATTTTATTTAAATAATTTTTCTTTTAAAGCATTATTTTTCTATTAAAGCACTAGTGTAGTATTTGTATACGTTCAGACACATCGCAAGTATAACATAAAAAACCAAGCGTAGTGTCGCATTTGTGTAGGTACTTTCAGAGACATCGAAAAGTAAAACATAAAAACCTGCATATAAAATATGTACATAATATTAAGCTTTAAAGATTTTCGTCTGACAAAAAGGTTTCAGACCCCCCTCGTCAAAAGTTTACAAGTTTCAGTTCAGTAAGCCACCTCTCGAGTTCCCGGAGTCACTGAGTACAATTGGTCAATATGAATCAGTTTGAGTCCGGATGAGTAGTTTTGAGCATGTACGAGTATGAGTCGAGTAGTTCCCAATGGAGGGATTATGTGCATCGGGAAATACGGCGCGCGGCGGGCAGAGAACGAGGGAGCTTCCAGTACGTTTAAAAATAGAATATGGATTTTGTCAGGAAATGAAAACCGCTAAATATGAGCAGGGTGAGAATCATTTTGAAGTTTTTAGAAGACAATGTCTTAAGTGGATGATGGACGTACGAGCAAGTACCCATATGGCTCGATGTCCTTTTTCGCCCATGAGTCCCCATACATGCCTGCCATTGGTCACCCCAAGTAGTTCGCTACTTTGATGATTTAGCAGGGGTGCCCGGGTTTATGGGGTGAAGTTTGTCTAGGTCTTGGCGGCAGATGCGTCTGTGCACGGGACGCTACTGCTTGGTGGACGGGATCGAGAGAGACTGGCTGAGGGAGAACTTTTGGACTCTCCAGCCGGACTCACTCGATCCATCACCTTGCACCGCAGTGGGGGGAATAGATTCATACGTCACTTCTAGACACACAGACCCCCAGATTCTACACTACCCACCCACTCGATAGCAAACTAACCTTAAGACTCTTGTTTTGTGTTGAGAGCTGCAAAAGTCTTCAATAATTTAGGCACATTCATTATGTTATATAAAACCCTTGTACGATTCCAACTAGAGTATCACTCTATGTTATGGTCTCCTTTTTACAATTTTCAATCCGACAACATTGAAAAGATTCAACCCAAGTTTCTAAGGTATATAAACTATAAATTGCATATTCCGGTACGCCTAATGGATAAAATAAAACTAAAATAAAAACGTCCATATTAAAACTTTCAAAAGAAGAATAAACACAGACTTAATACTGTTACATAAAATACTGCATTACAAAATTGACTGTCCTGAATTGCTTCAATATATCAACATCCATATTCCCAAAACATCTGGCCGACCTTTATTACTCTTTTACTTTAACAACACCAGGACACTGTCTTACCGAAATTCCCCGATTCGGAGACTTCAAATATTCTGATTTGGGAGATATATTTCTCCTTAAAAATAATCAGTACAAATATTGTTTATTCCAATACTTTTATACAAGACGTGTATAATAATTCTGTATAATATTTTTGTTTATATTGCATATTATTATCTATGAATATGTGAGTATTTTTACCTGTGTATTTTATTTTTTTGTATGCTTTTCTTGTTTACAATTTTTTTCTTCATTGTATTATATTTTCTTTATTGTTTTAATTTTCAAGTATTTAAAATAAATGTGATAATCAACTTATAAACTAGAATGTAAAAGCCCATTAGGGCGTGTAAGAAATAAATTAATATATTTTTCCAATCTAGAATTTCCTCTCCTTCCTTCCCCTAAAAAGACCTTCCTCTTAGCATACCCTAAAATGACATAGGCCCCGAAGGAAATTGTTTTCCTCGGGGCCTCCTGTATTGAGTTTGTTTAAAAAATATTATTCCATTGCATCTCTTTTCATCTTCCGCTTTAAATTCGCCGTTTCGAATCCAAATTGTGTTCCTTCACCGGGGCGTATATCCCACTGTGAACCTTGCCGCAAAGATATTATAATCATTATTTGTAAATCAATTAATTATTAAATAACACAAATTCATTAACAAAACTCAATGGAGCACTCTGGGCTATCAACCCACGACCTCCGGTTTCGTAGCTAAAGCACATTACTTATTAGTAAGAATTCGAATTTGCACTCCAAACGTTAGCACTGAAAGCGTAAATTTTTTTACGATTGTGTATTCGTATATTCCCAACAATATTCCGAGAACTCGGCTTTCAAATCATGCTCAACCGAACATGCACCAATTATTTTGCAAGAACTCTTGAGTTTCTCATATTTACATAAACATGAATACTATGAATAGGTTCTTTACAAGTGCTCACTGTTCACATAAAAAAAATACAAATTCTCGGTGCCACATTTCAAGAAATATTTTTTTTTGGTATGTACATTTTAAGTCTTTTGTGCCGACCCATAAAATATTTATATTTCTTAGTATATGATAACGGGGTAATAGTACAAAAGAAGTGTATTTCTTTATGAATAATATATCGCGTGAAACGAAAAACAGCTGAACCTGACAGTTATAACTATATTTAGACACCGAAGGGTTGGAGATGGGTTTGGATTCCAGATTTTCGGAAATTTTTCACATAAAATGATGATATGTTAACATAATATTGAACACGATTTCATTTCTTGCAATATATTGGTTTCACTGAAGACATAAACCAAAACAATGCTCCAAACAAGTACATTTTTTTGGCCTTAAATCCAAATTTAAGTTAAGTATGAAAAAGGTCCTAGAGGCTTTCTCTTACTACTAATTAACTGGAATTTAAATGTTTTTATTTCACTATACAAATTATTGCGAACTATTTGGTGTTTTAAACATATTTATTTGGTGTTTTAAACACGTGTTTAAGCAATGGGAGGAAAAATAACATATATATGATGGAATAGCATTATGAGTATTCGCAAGTCATTAAACTATTCTACGTATCTCTAGTTAGAAGTCTAATTGAATACAACCCAGTAGTTTGGTCTCCATCTTACAAAATTCACATTATTAACATTCATCGAATACAAAAAAATGCTACGTTTTATAAACTTTAAATAAATATCCCACAAGAAGACTTAAAATAAAATTTCTTATTAAATATTCTAAAAATATATACTTTAGCAAACAGACGTAAAATAAACGATTTAATATTATTGTAGAAAACAATCACTTTGGGGTTTGACATATTTAATAAAATAAAATACTTTTTTGTTTAAAACTAGTATTAATATACTAGTATTAATTTGAACCCTAAAGAGGCTTAAGATAAGCGAAACCGGTTGGATCATCAATTAATAAATTTCGTGGCTTTAAACAAAAAAGTATTTTATTTTATTAAACGATTTAACCTTTTTATTTAAAATACTAAACTCTAAATTCGACTGTTGTGAAATCCTGCATCTAATAAACTTACGAATATCCACAGTAACAACACGACAAAATACACTATAATACTGCAACATTCAAAAGCATAACTACATTGACCACTCTTCGATACAACGATTTCACGCTTTGGGAAATCAGTGCTTGGATAATGTTTGCATATTATTTAACATCAACTTGGCGAGTTTTGAAGAACATGTAAAATATTTATTCCAACACCATTCCTAAACACATATTTTATTTTGTAAACCTATCAAATCACTGTATGTTTCAGTTTCGTTTCTTGTATTTTTATGACTTGTAATTTTATTTTTATTATTTCTATCTTAAGTTTACTGTCATGGTAAAATTGTACTTCCATTTAAAAACCCTGTGTGCGTTAAATAAATAAATAAATTTGAAAATTATAAATATTACATTTTAACGCCGTTAAGTGTATGTATGGTTTATTGAATTTTAGATAACGCACCGTATCCTGCAATAAACTAGCACGAGTACCTTTCTGTAATGTTGGAGAATTATTTTGATATTTGATAAAGAAAATTTACGGCATAAAATAAATTCATCAACTTCCGCGGAAATGCCTACTACGTTGCGTAATATAAAAAAAGTCTCTTTGTTCTATGTAGATAAGGTTATGGGAGTCGCCGGGGAAATAATCGCCACGTGTTTTCTTTATTACAGAGAGATTAAAATAGATTTCCTTTTCAATGAGGAGTATATTAAAATGACAAAGGAGCTACTACGAGTTTCATAAACATCTTCGCCCCGCTGTTTTGTGTTGTCGGTACCCTAAAAATAAAAAAAAACATTATTCCGAATATCAACATCGAAATTGTAAGTTACTGTAATAATTTTTTTAGTGAAAACTTCTTTAGCATCGTTGTGATTTGATTCGATGAAACGGAAAGGAGTGACACTAAAAAGAGACAAACACATACATCTACAGGATTTAGCCTCCGAGAGAATGCGATAGCAATAAAGTATTTATTTAATTCACGGGTACTCAGTTCCAATATAATACGATAAATCTACAGTCCCACGCAAGTCTCCTTTGGTGTAGTGGTATCTAGCGCCCAATGAACCTCAGCAGCCAGACATGTAGCATACCAAGGATAGAATCCTTCGAAGTAAAAATAAAATAAAAGTTTTTTTTTTTTGTAAAATCTATATCCAATCTTTAAACCACTCCAAAATGAACAGGAAAAAGAAAACACGAAAGAATCTAGGAACTCAAATCTACATCACCTGGTAAATCACATTATTTTGGAATCGATTTTGTGGTTTAAACTTATTGATTTGCGTTTGCGTTTTTGAGTAAATTGACTCCAAAGGAGGAATATTTTAAGTAAAATTTTGACACTAGCTGGAACACTCATTTGGGGTGAAAAGTCATTAAAAATCGATTCTAAGGTGGTTACTTACAGGTTTAAGATAAGAATGGATCATCTGCTTGTGTATTGGTCACTAGGCTTTTCGCTGCATAATTTTGACGAAAAAATTGCAAATAGCGACGTGTTAAACTAAAAGAAATTATGCGCGGTTGTTTTATTAAAACATCAAGGAGCTGTGTACTTTGGTAGCAACTTATTTGAACCGAAGCGTGATGAGGTATCGGAAGAGAGGAGTGACGGGTCAAACAACAATTCATTTCCATATACATTTATAAAATAATCAATCCCGATAAAATAAAAAATGATCTTTTTTTTTACATACAGGAGGCCCCGAGGAAACAATTTCCCTAGGGGCCTATGCCATCGTTGAGGATGTTGTGTGGAGGGTTTTTAAGGGAAAGGAAGGAGAAGAAGATATGGGAAGGAAAAAGGTACGAGGAGTGGGTAGGAATCTGGGGGGTCAGTGTGGCCAGGAGTGACGGACGTATGAATCTATTCCTCACACTGCGGTGCAAGGCGATGGGTTGGGAGAATCCAGCTGGAGAGGTCAAAGGCCTCCCTCAATCAGTCCCCTCCGATCCAGCCCGCCACGCAGTGGTTGGGCAAACGTATCCGCCACCAAGACCTAGACAAACCTCATCCCATGATCCCGGGCACCCCTACTAAGTCACCAAACGTAGCGAACCACTTGGGGTGACCTTTGGCAGGGGTGTTGGTTGTCCAATAAATGGTTCCCGGGGCGGCGGTACCCATACCCGCCTCCCAAATTGAAATCTGCCAGGTGGGCAGCTTTATTTGGCGCAAAAACAATTTAGATAGGTATCTACTTTTGCAGCAAATAACGTAAAAGATTTTTGCTTTCCCAGACAAGCTAAACATAATATGAAAGTGATTGAGGAATGATTTATTTATCACGCAATCCTGTTCTCTTATGTTAAACTTTTTCAAAAGAATCCAACGTTGGAAGTTTGGGAAACCCTAAAAGTAGCCGGTTATATTTACCATGAAAAGGCACACAACACATGTTATCAAGTAAAACAAAGAAATATCCCATAGACATATGAATATTAGTGGATCAGAACATAAAGGTGAGGGGTAGTCAACGACTACAGCGGTGCGCAGAGCGGGAAGATGACTTTGGAGATGATTCATCGATAACTCAATATGACAGTATATAGGCACCTCGCTTTATAATATCACCATTTAGATCTTAAAAGCAAACTCTGCTTTTGAATGAATAGACCTTTTTACATGGGAGCGCGAATTGCTCGCCGCGTATTGAACAAATTTGCGAAGTCTAAATACGGCAAAGTAAAGTTCGTTTATTTTCATACTCCAATATTTTGTTGCCGTATTTAGTTAGGACACTTTTACAAATGTTTCATAATTTACTTACCCCGCAAACATCGACGAGCACACGCCATGTATCTCGAGTGATATTATATATTTACACGTTTTGAAAACACAAACCATATTTTTTGCGGTGTTATTTCGTAAAATGCATCGATGAGAAGAAGCTGGCTCGCAGAAGAATGATGACGTCACATTTGTTAGATTCACGTGAAGCCATACTCAATCCCAGCCGGTTCCAAGGAACCGGTATGGGTAGGGGGAAATAATACGTTTTATCAATTTGGGCAGGTCTACTTTCATATGTCTATGGAATATCCCAACTAAAATATTACTTAGCCCCAATATTATAATCAATGTTCATATAATTTCCAACAGGTTGATTGCGACTGTAGAAATATGATGTTTCATTTTTTATGCACCATGTTTTTCATATTTTTACCAAACATTTATGAATCTGATCATTGTGAGACAGGAAACCCTTGTTATGAATTTAACGTTCGTCTGACTTGTTGTACAGAACATCCGGATAGGTTTATTACGAAGGTGTTTTACTGGCCCTACATACCCCCGAAATATATTATGATTATGTCACCACTCAAGTTCAGGCCTGTTATTTTATATTACTTACATAAAATTATCGGAGTTGTGTTTTTGTTGCGTAACACATTTCATGTTGAATATGTTTTTGTCTGATTAGGATGTATAAAAACTTGTAATGTTGTGTTCTTTGTGTTCTGTGTTAAGGTGCTGATACGTACGTTTAAGGTACGTACGTTTGTGACTTTTATATCAGCATGGAAGGCAGTGAATATACTATTATACTTTGTAGGTATCTTATAGTCATTAAACCCTCCACACAGCATCCCCAAAGATGACGTAGACCCTGATGGAAAGTATTTTCCTCAGGGCCTCCTGTGTGGAGCTCATGTAAAAAAAAAAAAATAAACCACGCTGAGCAATCCTGTTTTGGGGGGTTGCAAAAACATCGCTTTGAGAAAGCATCTTGTTTATCTGCTGTACATATTCCATACCATGGAGAAATTTTTAAGGTACACTTCACAAGGTCACACTTAAGGTCATATTGGACGGATCGCACCGAATGGCTTTTTGCATTTGGCTTGCGCAAACAGTTCGTCCACTCGCTGTGAAAATCCGAAAGCTTCATATTGAAAATTGAATCCGAAGGCAGTGGACGAAATACCACGCACTACGCCTAACAAATCCGTTTGGTGCGATTCGTCCGACGCGTACAATGCTGACTTGTAGACGCTTACATATGTAGGTACTCGAGTGTAGGCTGGTGGTTGAATGTAGAAAAACGAGATTGCGTGATAAAATAAACCTTTAATGAGTTCCCACAATAATTATAATTCGTAAGCACACAAACACGGTCAGCGTAACAGTTTTACGATATTAAATAGTACACACTGGGTCAAGGTTGATTGCGGATAGACGAGGCGACTGCTCGGTAAGTTGAACGAATACTGATACTTTCGTTGTTGCTGGGCGCCTTTTATATGGCCAGACGAGTGGAGTATTAGTGGTAAATCGTCACTCGGCGAGTTGCTCGAAAGCGCTGGAACTGTGCATTTCAAGCGTACAATGGTTCGTACCTTTTCTGGAATGTGTGAGAGGTAGGTAGTTCCGCGGCTCTGTTCCGATGAACTAGGTACCTACTGTTCAGTCGCGTACCGTTCATGCCAGACGGCTGACGAGAGCTCTAGTAATTTCGCTTGCATATATTTGAACACAGGCGCCGCTTCTGGAAACATCGATACGTTTCGGGTGCAATCCAAAGCGTGACATAGCAACAATGCGTGGTTGCTACACATACATGTACGTGTTTAATGTTGCATTATGTTGGCAGATCATACAATCAATTTATATAAGCAGTATCATATATTTTCAAACAACACGGCAGAAAAGAAGATACTCTCAGTATAACACTGGTGTAAGACCACCGTCAGAATTGAAACGTTGCCTAAAATGGCTTTAGCCGTTTTGGTGACTAGATCTAAAAATCCAGGCACGTCTCCACCTTCCTATTCCCCATTTACTTGTCCACGTCACTATTCAGCCTCTCAACATGCCTCAATTAGGGATGCCATGGTCTCATAGTCTCCGGGCGGTTGATGGCAGTTAGGACTCTTGTGCGGTATTCAAATGAAAAAAATATAAACAAAAATCACACTCGCAACCTCATTTTTATAATGAGCTAAGGACTTTTAAAGAAAAAATTTAAGTATTATAAAATACGAAATATTTTTAGTAATCTTTCTGTATGAAGGTAGAACTGCAAAATCATTGTAACATTTATAAAGTTACTACATTTTAATCCATAAAATAGTTTGTTTTCAGCATTTTTTTTTTTTTTTTACATTAACTCCACACAGGAGGCCCTGAGGAAAATAATTTCCCTCAGGGCCTATGTCATCTGGGATGCTGTGTGGAGGGTCTTTTTGAGGAGAGGAAGGAATGAACATTGGTCTTGAAGAGACCCATGTTGTAGGAAGGAGGAAACACAGAGGCCGGCAAATCATTCCACAGCCAAGCTGTTGAACACAAGAACGAGTCGAAGAAACGACCCGTTCTCATGTGACAAATGTCAACTGTGTACAAATTTTGGGCACGCGTTTGGCGTGTTTCCCGACTATGCACCGGTGCCGAAGGGATCAATGATGCTAGTTCCTCGGAGCATCTTCCATTGTAATACCGGTAGAACAAGGATAGCATTCCCACCCGACGCCTGTGCTCTAAAGATTGCAATCCGTCTGTTAAGATGGGAGAATCTATCAAACGGACCGCCCGTTTCTGCACAGAGTCGAGGGTATTTTTCAGGTATTTTGGAGCTCCAGACCAGAGGTGGCTGCCAAATTCAACCGTGGGGCGCACTTGCGATTTGTACAGGGTTAGCAGTTGTGTACTATTAAAGTATCTGCGGGCCCTGTACAGTACGCCCAGTTTTTGGGAGGCTAACTTTACTCTGGCTTCGATGGAGCCCCCATACCTGAGCTGGTCACTTAGGGTTACACCAAGCATATCAATGGAGGGCCTGTTCGGAAGATTGCTTCCGTTGAAAGAGACTAGATTTTCATTGCGATCCCTTTTAGACGTAATCAGACAAGATTGGGTCTTTGAAACATTAAATTCAACGAGATTATTTTTACCCCAAGAGAAAACACTCTCATGGTAATCATGTTTTATCTGCACAAGATTAAAGAACATTACGACCATTTTTCTAAAAAAACCATAAAAACTACAAGCTCACTTTTAAAGCTGCAACGGTTTTAAATAAATACACGCTCGCGTCTCATCCGAGGGCGGCTTTGCATACATATTCTGATACTTGGTGGGATTTATATAAGGATACGAGCCACCTGTGAGTGGGGAACCTTTTTCCATTAGCTAAACCCACATCCTGACCTGCCCTTCAAACAACATACAGCCTTCTGAGCGGAATTATATGCAAGTTTGTGGCGTTGGTAAGATGTGAAAATATTATATTAGGCAAAATAAGTTTTGTAATAATGTAAAGTGGGTTGTTTAATTGAATTAGCGCACTTTGAAAATACCTCTTATATTTTTTAATGGTCCTTCAAACTAGCGTTCAAATTCATGTATCTAAATATTTAACATTTCAATAATATAATATCTTTTTGGGTTTATTTTTTAAACTAACCCTACTTGTGGACATTTTTTTTGTATTCCTTTATTTTTCCCATATTTTACAATTTATATTTTACATATTTTGAAAATCATAATCAATAATGTGGGAACCCACTAAGGCGCAGCCTGGGCGTGGGTAATATAGTTAATATAAGTTTTATTTAGTACCTAGAAAAAAACATAAAGCAAAAACTAAACTAAGTTTGTACAAAAAGTGTATACAATAGTGTACGGTTAAATACGTGTAAAGTATAATAAATGATATACATTGTAATAATAGGTGTAAAATTTGTGAGAAAAATGATATAAAACTAAATAAATAGAGTTTTTAGAAACATAAGGTGAAATAAAACTAAATAAATAGAGTTTTTACATTTGTATGGTTTAGCCATAATTTTAACTCTTTTATGAAATGCGGAAGTTTATTAGTCTGCGTGTTGATAATATTTGTTTCTTTAGAAACTCCACATGGAAAAATCTGTTTCGTGACACCAAACCTCGAGGGTTTTTTGTTTACCACCCTTGCACACATTGCTTTTTCGTCTTAAGGCGATGCACCACCTCATGTAACATTCGAAATTAGTCCGCAAACAATAACACTCCTTATGCGGATGGCGATAAAGTTTACTTTACTCGTTTTAATTTTTGCGAAAAAAGCATCGAAAAATGGCGTGTTTTATTTTATTTTCCCAAGTTCGGGTACAAATATTTAAATGTTTTGCGATTATTTTCTAAAGACTTAATTTACCATAATACGCACTAAACCATAACTAAAAACGGCTTCGTAACAAGGAGATTTTGAACAATAAAGAAGTTTTCATTTCTAAGGGCAGGTTGTTTTCTCCTCACAGTATTTAAATAAAATAGCTAAAAAAATTCTAAACAGTCAAATTTTCAAACCAAAAACACACGAGTTTGCATTACTTGGTAGTGCATCGCCCTAATGGTTAAGACTATGGATATAAAATTCGTTTAAAAAACTTTTTCTTTCATTATCTTCCATTGAAATACCGGTGCAATTAAGATAGCATTCCCACCCGCCTGTATTCTAAAGATTGCAATCCATTTGTTAAGATCGAAGAATCTATCAAACGGACCCCCTGTTTCTGCCTAGAGTCGAGGGTTTTTTAAGATATTTTGGGGCTCCAGATCGGAGGTGACTGCCAAATCCAACCGTGGGGCGCACTTGCGATTTGTACAGTTGTATACTATTAAAGTATCTGCGGGCCCTGTACAGTACGCCCAGTTTTAGAGCCCTTTGAGAGGCTAACATAACAGAGGCTACGATGGAGGCCCATACCTGAGCTGGTCACTTTTTCACAGTTAGACTAAGAATCAATGGAGGGCCTGTTTGAAGATTGCTTCTGTTGAATGTATACCTAAGTTAAAAATATACATAAAAACTATTAAATTTTGGATTTTGTAAATATATTTAAAATACAGTTTTCACAATTTTATCCAACAGAATTGTTACATCCTGTATCTTCCAACCCACCGGCGACCCCTTGAAATATCAAGGTTTTATCTGATGCTGAAATACTACGCTATAATGAACTCTAAACTAAGTGTGTACAGAGCCCATAGTTGTATGACAGTGCTATGTGATGGAACCTTATTATTATAAGGGGTCGAAACTTCGCTAGATATCCAGGAAAAATGGTTTTATAGCTAGCATCCCTCTGAACCCAGATGTTCCAAGAATTTTTCAAACATTCCAAAATAGATTACCATTGTGTAGGATGTGGGAGGCAAATCGAACAAAAGTTTTCGGAAAACTTATAACTTAGAAATAATAATCAAATTTACTAATTTTGGTTGTCGGTGCATATTACTGCATATGTGAAATGATGTAAAATATTCCTGCGTAAGTAATGCGTAAAATTATGACGTTCAATGCTCTTTTAATTTATCAAATGTGAAATAAATAAGTATGAATTATATCAGACAAGTGATAAAATAGGTAAATAATATATTTTATTTTAATAATAGTTTTGTTTTTGAAATTTTTATTAAATTTTTGAAATTTTTGGCACATGTCGCTACATTTCACAAGTTTTAACCTTTACCATTCAAAAGGTAAACTCTGGTTCAATGAACTCAAATTTGCTTTGAATTTTAGTGTCTTTTTCAGAATTTTAACTGATTGTTTCAAGCATTCAGACGTGCGATAAAGTAGGTAGGTTTCTATCTACCTATAATAATATCATATTTTAACAGAAAAGAATATTAATTGTGTTTTTGATTATTTAAATTATAATATCTGATTTGATGCATGTCTGCAACAACATTTCACTATTTATTGTACTCATTTGATTTTTCATTGATGTCAGAGAGTAAAAATTGTATTTTATGTCTGTTACTAAACGCTAAATAATAAAAATCGTCATTATTTCAAATATATGATCGACTTTTTTTTTCTAGAACTCTCAGATTTATGAGTGCGTGAGGTCCTAAAATTGTGAAAAGAAACCGCTTTTATTGTCATGTAGTAAAATGTACAATGTGTTCGTTGAACAAAATTAGTATTCTCAGAGTTATATGTGAACTTCACATGTTACGGGTTACTAGTAGAGTTGTATGCAATGAATAACGAATGGTGTTCAAATAAGTTTTGATAATAAAAATTTGAATTGGTTACAAATACGGATCCTCTGCGTTGAACTCAGTATTTTTGTACCTTACGTAGTTTACGATTCACAAAAATGATTTTTTTGTTGACTATTTTTAAATAATATTGTAGGAAGCACTGGGTTTAGTCAGTTGAACACAGTCCAAATCGTTTGCGAGATGAGTTAAATTTGGAATTTTTTTCAAAATGTACAATTTTATAGACTGCTTGTGGTGAAGTTACCTACTTTCTTATTGAAAAGGCTTGTAAATGTGGAACCATTTTTCTAATAGTATCAAAATTCAGGTTACGCTTTTTTTATTTATTTGCTTGAAGTTAAAGGGCAAAACACCTCTATGAAAATCATTGATAGTTCGAAATTCTCGTAAACGTAGGTTGACATGATTATTGATTATTTTAACAGCGTAAGAGTATATCTGAATAATAATCAATGCTTTAGGATTAACTGTATTATTTATGGATACTGTTTAGAGGACTGTTTTTTAAATTTTATTTACATGTAAGCTTCACACAGAAAGGGCTTATGTCCATCTTTGGAGATGCTATTTGGACGATCTTTTGAGGAAAGGAGAAAGTTCTTGGAAGGAGAACTGTACGAGGGTTGGGTAGGTATCTTGGGGTCAGTGTTTTCAGGAATGAAAGAAGTATGAATCCATCCCTCCCACTGCGGTGCAAAGCGATCTTGCGAGAGAGTCCTGCTGGAGAAGTCAAAAGGTCTCCCTCAACCAGTCTCCCCCGTTCCGACCAGCCATGCTGGGCAGATTCTTCCACCGCCATGAACTGCCACAAACTTCATTCCATTTTTTTATTTGATTACCTCACAAGAGTCCCAGCTGCTTCCGGCTGGAGCCAGTGAGACTATGGCATCCCAATTGGGTTATTTTGTGAGGCTGCAGGTAGTGGGGAGGGGAAGGAGAGGGGAAGAGGAAGGCAGGAAAGTTCTTGGCTATTGAGATCTGGTCAAGCCATTTCGAGCAAAGTTTCAATTCTGAATGGTGGTCTTACACCAGGGCGATACTGCGAGGATCTTAGAATATTGTATTGTCTTTACTGGATGTCTGTATTATTTTTGTCCCATTCACTCTGGAATGTGCCACAAATATACTGAATATTATATTAAAATGACTTAATTGTGAAATAACACAAATCAATCGAATAAATTTTATTTGCCCACGCCGGAATTCGATCCCGCGACCTTCGGATTGTGAGTCAAGAGCCTTACAGACCCCATGAACCTGGGCACCTCTATTTAGTCACCAAATGAAGCGATTCACTTAGGGTGACCTACGGCAGAGTGTTGGTTATTCAATAAACGATTTCCGGGATAGCCTCTACCGGCATTCCAAATTGTGTTATAACTATCAAGCATTTCGGAATTTATTCATAGCCGAAGTATTAATGTTAAAATCTACTACCCTCCGTAACTTATATCTAATCGGCTTTAATATTTTAGAGACGTCAGGTGCTAAAGTTTTTGAATAATCGAGACACATTATTTAAATATGAATTTTCATTGTTTATTTGAAATTATATGACAAATCCTTTTCAGATTCTTTTAAATATTTCCAGGCAACTGAAGGACCTCTAAAATCCTTGGCTCCGGATTCAAAGGTTGAGGGTTTAGAACTCAGAGTGGTTAAGTACCTATCATTTATCACGCGGAGAATTTAAATAAATTTAAATATAGTGTGTTTGGAGTGAGCTCTTTCCGTACTGGAGGCATTTTCACCTCTCAACGTTGTTCTACCGAAAGGGCGCAATTTAGTTTGAAAATGTTGCTTGATTTTTTTTTACTTGCTTTTTTGATTTACTAGAATGGTAATACTATTAATATAAGTAATAATTATTTGCCGAAAACACTCATCTACATTGAAAAAAATTCCCGAGAAAAGAAACATGCCGCCGACGGGATTCGAACCCGCGTCCTTCTGATTTCCGGTCAACTGCTCTGTCCACTGAGTTACGTCGGCTTATCTCCTACCCTCCAAATAATTCAATATATACTATTGTTTCATTCAACAATTACTGCTTAGATAAGTTTTAAGATTTTCACGGCCAAAAGCATTTTCGTTATTTGTTTTTGGGGTGTTATGCCGTGTTGCGCTACCTCCTTCTTTAGCCAACGTTTCGGACATCTACCGGATCTGCCGGATCTGCCCTGATGATGGACACTGCAACGATGTCCGAAACGTTGGCTAAAGAAGGAGGTAGCGCAACACGGCATAACACCCCAAAAACAAATAACGAAAATTACTGCTTATTACATTTTTCCAACTACAAACAACCAACTTTATTTCATATGGGAAAGGCATTTTAAGTGCTAAATCTCCCACTAGGTGGCGTCGAGACAAATTATGTCTATATTTTTTTGGTGAAACACTTTAACTCGTCAAATATTAATTATTATTTTTTAATTGGTAAACTAATGTTTAAGATAGGATATTTATGCTAAGCACGAAGGGTAACAATTATTATAAGTAATAATTATTAGCCTGAAACATTCATCTACATTGAAAAAATCTCCTATTTCCTCCTATTTATCCGGAGATTTTTTCAATGTAGATAAGAGTTTCAGGCTGATAATTATTGCTTATAATAATTGTTACCCTTTGTGCTATGCATAAAAATCTTGTCTTAACATTAGTTTACCAATTAAAAAATGGTAATACTATCTGGGTTTTTTTTATAAAAAATCTCTTCTTATTCCCGAACCCTCTTCCTCCATCCTTCGAATAATTCTAAAATGAGTGTTTTACATTCTTATCTGACTTCGGGTAATCGGAATTCTTGATCGGTGTCAAAAAAGTCTTTGATAGGGATAGATAATATCAAAGCCCAATTAAAAAGTACTTGATTAATCCGCGAGGCAAAATATCTCAAAAAATATTATCCTATAAATTGCGTAAATGCATATAAAAGTAGCACTAACATGTTAGCGACGCAACGTCTTCCTGCAAAGAAGGTCTCTTAAAACTTCTAATTAGCTCAATCTTCCGCACAAAGGGCCTCTTTGTTTACTCCTTCCTTCAACATCGGTCTCTTCAAGGCCAATGTTCATTTCTTCTTTTCCTCAAAAAGATCCTCCATACAGCATCTCAGAAATTGAGGAAATTTTACAAGAAGACCTAAACAACATAATTAAATGGTCACACGACAATGGCATTATTATAAACGCAAAAAAAAAAAACAAATATATGTTTATTCACTCAACATATACAAATTGTCAGGATAAGGAATTGCATATAAAAAGTCATTCATATGATTGTTTACACACAAAAAACCAATCCCAACAGTGTAATTGCCCAAATATAGAAAAAGTGTACCAATATACATACCTTGGTCTTAATATAGATGTCAATTTTAACTGGTCAAATCATATTGAAAATGTATGTAATAGATTAAGATCCATATTAGGGAAATTTTACCACCTAAAAAACTTTGTTGATAAAAATATATTATACTGTATATACAACGCATTAGCAGAATTAATTATAGGATACGGAATAAATAGTTACGGATTAACGTACAAAACGTACTTAAATAAAATAGAACAATTACAAATCCGTTTCCTAAAATTGATATCAGGCAAAAAAAAAGTTCAATTATGTGAAGGCAATTATAAAAAAAATTTCTCCTTGTGTAATGTCATCTCTATACACAGTAAGGTAGATTATCAATTAACGCTAGATGAATTCTGGAATACAGAATTCAAAAAACCTATAAACCACAACTACCCTACTAGGCATAGAGAAGCACAAATGTTTATTATTAATAAATCTCAAAATGTATACGGTGATAGAACAAAGAGGCATAGAATTCCGAAAATATTTAACGCATTACCTGAAAATATCAAAAATGAGACATCTTATTCAAATATCAAAAAAAAAAATTAAATCATTCTATCTCCGTAGAACATGAAAGCAAATAATATTGTATACAAATACCCAGATCGAATATTGATCAAATACCTGGAAATTACTAGCACACACTGTATTCATAAACATTATAATAATTAGTGGTTTATAATAATTAGTATTTTAGATTTTACACAGTTATCACAATGTAAAACATAAAAGTATAATAGTATTAATTAAATAGGACAAATGAGAGATTTTTTACAATCAAACTGATTGATCAGTTTTGTAAGATTTTAAAGATTAATATTGTAAAATTAAAAAAAAAACTGAATAAATATACTTAAAAAAAAAAAAGATGACATAGGCCCTAAGGGAAATTATTTACCTCGGGGCCTCCTGTGTGGAGTTAATATTTTTAAAAAAATCCCACAAATCATGTTGTTTCCTGATAAATCTTGTAGTATTCTAACTCGACTCGACCGAAGCTAATTTTTTTATTTAAAATTCAATTCAAAAGGACATTGGAATATCATATATGATGCATTTAAACAAGGACTCAATATTTAGTGCAACTTGAAATACGTACAGGCAGGAAAACCACATTTGATATGAAAATAATAAAAAGAAAAACAAAGTGAAGTACATTTTATGGTGCCACACCACTACTAGACTTATTGCAATTTTACATATCTCTTTATTTTGACGAATCCATTTTAAATTGCTTTTATTTCACTTTTTGTATGAAGCTATTCCATTTCATCGAAAACCTCTAATCATGTAAATAAAAAATTCATAACAAGACCTCTCCGAAACGAATTTTTATTTAATATATATTTCGTCGTAAAACACAGTAACATATGATAATCTAGCACGCTTTACGGGACATCAATATGTAATGGCATAATTTGAATAAGCAATCACATTCTCGGGGAGGAAGTTTCTGGGACCGCGGGACACAGAAGGCAAAAGGGATGTTCCAGCCCATCTGTACCGGGGCCGGAGTCGGAGCTAAACTAAACTTATTGATCTTCTAAAAATAACGGCCGCGAAGCCTTCTCTCTCTAAAATAAAATCCAACCCTTTCTGTATTATTTATTTCACAAGCTGTCTGCATTTATTTGCTGTAAGAAGAACATTTCTGAAAACTGTCTCGTATTGGTTGTTTACTCATTTTCGAATAAACTTTCGGCGATTTTCGAGCACTCTCAATATTCATCAAAAAGTAATTTTCAAAAGTCATAAGTCCGAAAATAAGTTTCGAATGAGTTTGATGAATGGGCATCAGTTTGTCTGAAGACAAGGATCGAATTCCGAAAAGGCTTGAGAAACTTTGGAATAAAATCATTAACAATATAATAGAAATATAATTGAGACGGTATTACCAGAGAAATCCAGAAATATGTCATTTTTAAATCAGATTTTGGACGTATTGACTCTTTTCCACAAAATTTGTTTAATTGATTTCGAAAAATTGTTGTTTTTTTTTTTATCTAGTAAACGCATGTTTTAAATTTTGAGAAATTTTTTTTTTAGTGTAATAAGGTTATACTATGGTACAACCGTCGTTGGCAGATTTGTTAATTTTTCAAAAAAGATTTTGTATTATACAACACCCATTTCAAATCATATAATCAAGCAGTAAAATAAATCAATACATTATCTAGGAAACGCATGTTTCAGAATTTTAATGGGGTATTTCCACAAACGAGGAATTCTGTGGAAAATGTACGTTATATTTAAAGATTATTTTTCTGATTTTAATAATCCTACTAAAAATGTTTGATTTTTATGTTTTCATTCAATATTATTGATTTTAAAAACGATCTAAAACTGACCAAATCAAAACGGCCCATGGTTGGGGAATGGGTTTGTGACGTCACAAGTGTCGCTAAGCTGAACTAGCATAAATAAACACTGTCAGTGAGCGTCCTCACTCATGACGTCACACGATAGCCACGCCCCAAATATCGTTTTAGCGGTAATTCCAAAATGGGAAACTTTAACTCGCTGTAGAAAATGTATTCGTCAACATAAAAATAAAATAAAAATGCTGTAATCATCGTGATTTTTTGCTTAATTTTTTTAAGCAATAAAAAAACACGTGGAAATACCCCATTTTAGTTTAAATAAAATCATTAAAAAATATATACGAACGAGTGTTTCTTGACGAAAATTGGTCCGTTTGTGTATTTATTTGCGCACTTACAAACTGATATATTTCAGATTTTTTTAACATTCTTATTTATCTTAGATATTATTAAACAATGATAAATACTTATGATCAAAAAATACTTACAAAAAGTACATCATTTTAAT
Source organism: Limnephilus rhombicus (assembly GCA_929108145.2). Lineage (NCBI taxonomy): Eukaryota > Metazoa > Arthropoda > Insecta > Trichoptera > Limnephilidae > Limnephilus > Limnephilus rhombicus. The sequence goes on along the minus strand of OV815279.1, from coordinate 11,249,546 downwards.
AGTTTTATCATCACGCCTTTCAGCATTTTTGGATGTAGGTATAAATTAGAGCAATTTTGGAATGAAATAAAATCGATATTGAGTTATAATTTTAAAAAGCTGCTATGGTGAATAATTAATCTTTCTCATTGGAACCGCCCTGTACGATCGTAAGAACAACTTTCGACGAAATGTGGATTTTCGGCCGCTGGCAGGTTAAACGCTCTTAAACAGAGGATGATAATAATTATCTACCTACATTTGGATAAAAATCAAATCTGTGGCGGTAAAAACTAAAGTTTAAAAAAATCAGAGTGTGTAATTCACACGCGATAGAAGTGAAACTAGAAAGTTGCTAGATGTCGCCTTCTTTTCTTTTGCTAGTTTATTTAAAAGTGGATTGAAGATTGGATATTGATGTCACAAAATATAAATGTTTTTTTTTTTTTTTCATGTGAAGCGGATACTTTGTGATGTGACATTATTAATTTAAAATAAAACAATAACTTTGTAAACACCACTTTTATTTTTATACTTTATGCCGACCGGGTTTCGCTACAACCGTAGCTTCATCAGGGCAGTATAATACTCTACTAACATTACGTTACATGTGTGTTATAATATATAATTTACCAAAAATTATATATAGGTTACATGTGTGTTATAATGTATATTTTTGGTAAATTATATATTATAACACACATGCAACCTAATGTTAGTAGAGTATTATACTGCCCTGATGAAGCTACGGTTGTAGCGAAACCCGGCCGGCATAAAGTATAAAAATAAAAGTGGTGTTTACAAAGTTATTGTTTTATTTTAAATTAAAAATGTTTTTTTTTGCAGTTCGTAGAATTCGAACCCATGTTAGCTTGATATGTCTCTCTGGCCACTGAGACTTGTCAGGCACCTTGCCAACTACGCTATGGAAGGCACGCGCCGAGGTGAGAATTTACATCATTATATTAGAACCGAGTGTTTGTGTGGAACTGAGTTGTGACGCATTTCCGTTTTATCCGAATTTCAAGTCGAAGTTTCACTTCAGAAAGTGACAGAACAAACAATAATTATTTCTTTCAGGATAATAAAATTTTATTTTGAACGCCGTACGATTGAAGAGAACATCGGAGAATATTAATAATATATTATGTTTGCCTGATGGTGTAACAAAGAGCGACAAAGCTATTACAAATCGGTCAGTAGCTAAGTGGGCATCGCGTTTGGGTCCCACCCGGGCGTCGCGTGTTCGATTCCTCAGCTGGCTAAGTCCTCCATCACGACACAAGCAACATTTTCCGCTTAGTGTGGTGGTAGTTGGAGATTTTCAAACATTGTTGGGATTATTCGTAACCCGGGAATGTCTGTGTTTCTTAAAAAAAATAAAAATAAACGCCACGTTTTATCCAAAACCTACAGACTGATTAATTAATTATTTTTAAATTTTTACGCACCAGATTTAAATGTCCGGGTTTAATTTTCCCCACAGGAAAAACTAAACCCTTTCACACACTTCCCAAATGATCATCTGGTCAATCCACGTTATGCAATTGCACTATATAAGTATTATAATTACAAAACAATACAAGAACAACATGTCAACCTACCAGAGACCAGATGGGAAAATAATTCACCGACTCCAGATATTTTCATATCAGAGGGTTCGGCTCTGTGGAATTCCTAATTGAACCTATAAATCCTACTGATCCGTCAATATAAATATTTAAAAAATCTTTTGTAATCCTATATGTATTTAAAATTACCGATTTTTGCATTTTTATATATAAATTCTTTGACAAATCTAATACGCCTAAATTTTGAATCAGAGACCTAGGTATAATGCCAGTAGCCGAAATAACAAATGGTAATATTTTTATAGTCCGAGAATGCCAAATTCTTTTAATCTCATTTCCTAAGTCTGTGTATTTTCTAATTTTTTCAGAAACAGTTTTTTGAATATTACAGGAATTTGGAATAGCTACATCAATGATATAAGTTATTTTTTTTAATTTTGTCATGTAAAACTATATCAGGTCTATTATGACTAATTGTTCTGTCTGTTAGTATAGTTTTATCATAATATATTTAATAAAATTCATTTTCTAAAAATGAATATGGTTCATATTCATAATATGGTACTATATTACGGCAGTCAATCAAGTTATGTTTAATTACCAAACTTTGGTGGATTATTTTTAAAACCTGATTGTGCCTAAATGTATACTCGGACGGCGCTAATATAGAACATCCCGATATAATATGTTCTATAGTTTCCGGAAAAGCCAAACATCTTCTACATAAATCATCAATTTGATTTATATCTTTGATTATATGCTTCCTATAATTTTTAGTAGTAATGACTCTATCTTGAATGGCAAGCATAAACCCTTCTATTTCTGCGCCCAACTCTCCAATACTCAACCATTTGTTTGACGAAAGTTTGTCAACATACGTTTGGTTGAGATAATTGAAGTGTTTTGCATGAATAATTTTATTTGACCAGGAATCTAATAATTCCTGGTTAGTATTTATAAGAATGTTGGCATTCTCGTCATATAAATTTAAAGGTGTAATGTTTCTATCTGCCTTGCAAATTATTTTGTGCATTTCTGAGCTATTTGCTTTCCTATGGAAAAAATTTCTAAGCATTTCTACCTGATTGTGTTTCAAAGATGTTATTTTGACTACACCTCTACCTCCTAAATTTCTAGGTAAATTAATTCGTTCTATAGCTGAATTTGGATGATGGCAATTAAACTTTGTTAACGTAGTTCTAATTAATCGTTCTAAACTATCTAAATCTGTATTGGACCATTTAATTATGCCAAATGAGTACGTTAATAATAATAATAACGTAGTATTTATAGCGCAGTTTTGTGATGTTTCACTTCAAGTGCGCTACGTTAATAAAGGTATTGCCCGAGTATTTATTGCTTTAGTACCATTTACTTTTATCTTTCTTTTACCATTTTCTATGTCTTTTATTATTTATTTATTGAAGAAGAAGATAATACTTGTAATCTAAACGAAAATATGAAAGTGAACAAGACACAGAAAAACACAAAGGTAACGCTAGCTACTAGGACTGAACTGAACCTCCCGTCTTACCGGGATGATCGTCTTATCCAATTAGGCCACTTCCACTTCTTATCAAACCGTCATATTTGTCGATCGCATATTTCAAATTTTAGAATTAACAATATTATCTTCGATTTTTTTCCACATTATTGACCTTGTTCCTTGGAAACAATTGTTTTAAGAACTGTTTTGTGTTGGATAGGGTCTCAGATAAATATATCTGATTTTATTTTGTGTGGAATACCTATTGACCTTTTTGTTAAAGTCTAAATGCATATTTAATTCATGGAACAACTCTCTTTTTATAACTTTGAAGGTTATTCCCAACAATGTAATATATAATCGAAGAAGAAAATAACACCAATAATCTAAAAGAAAATATGAAAGAGAACGAGACATAAAAAAATAAAAAGATAACGGTCGTATATAGCGGTCATAGTATTTTTTTGTCGAATGAATTTGTGTAAATTTACCTTTTTAAGCAATAATGGTGTGGCTACGTTAATTATTTTTAAGCATTAGTAAATAGACTAGTTTACCAGTACGATCCAAGAATATCCTCTGCTAAGTAAATTTACAACGTTATGTACTCTGGGTATACACGCGTATATAAATATATTTAGTTTCACCCTTACTTCCACCATCGTATTAGTCACTTTTAATTTATGTGTAAGTTCAAAGTGAAAAATAAAATCACAAGTAATGCCCCAGGTGGAGATATTTCTTGTAAATAACAAATCCCTAGCATTTATTTTATTACGTCGTTCAAATTTAAAAGCTTTCATAAAACACTTGCATGAGATTTTCCGTTGAGATTTGCAGTACGACAGATCCTGAGTGTACATTAATCCCGTCCTTTAAACGTCCGAGCTTACTCCTCCCCAAATGTCAAAGTAAGCCTCCAGTTATAAAGTACACCAACAAAAAATTAAATCTTCCGGTTAGCTGATCTCGCAGAGCAAACTGAATGATTCATCCCTTTTTTAAAGGACTCGGATATTAGCGTCAAAGTGTGACATAGGAATCCACGACTAAGCTCCTTATCAGGAAACAAGTTCAAAGCGTCATTTTAAGTCCTTTGGAAGGGATGAAGGTTTTGTGAGGAACATTAAAGCCTGAACATTGCTTAGAAACATCTGTGGTACAAGGCAGAACTCACATTTCAAAGAAGTGTATTGAAAGGTGGGAGTTTTCAATCTGAAAAGTATAAATTCTTATCTAGCTTGAAAGTTGTAAGACGTAGGTACACTCGGTGTGACGATTTTAAGAGCAAATAAGGTGAAATTAAATACCGTATATTTTATTTTATCTGTTGGCTCACAAACAGAATATATTTCAAGTTATATAGTATATAGTTCAGTACTTAAACTATCGTGTCCCGGAGATTTACCGGCCTTAGTAGCTTTGATGGCCTTCATTATATTATTTTCAGAGAGGAAGACGTTTTGTCCATCATATTCCATAATATCAGGAGCAGTCGGTGATTCGTTTCCGGAAATATCTGCAAAGGTTCTTCTAAATGTCCTGGCTATTTCCTCCATATTTGTGAACCCGTCAATTTGGCTGGCGATTCGAGCGTTTGGTTTGATCAGATTGTTGCTTTTCTTCCAGAATTGAGCAAACTGTTTTGTGTCAAGCGATTTCACAATTTCGTCCATCTTTTTTTGTTCGGCAGAGCTTTGGCAGTGTTTGAGGGCTCTTTTGAACTCTTTCCTTTTCTGTTTTCTTTCATCCGCAATGAGGCCTTGTGATGGTCTCCCGTTTTGAATCCACGTCATCAATGCCGATCTGGATTTTTCGTAGTGTTCCTTGACTTTTTGATTCCAACCGGAAATGTGACGATATGTTTTTGGTTCGCTTTGATTGCTCTTCCGATAGAATAAAATGTTGGCAGCCTTTCTTAGGGCTTCCATGATACCTGTGTTCATATTGTCCATGCTTTGCATATGATCGCATTTATCACATGTAGACTCTGAATTACATATGGATTCGGAGTGTCTTTGATAAGTTACACGGAGTAATGCTTCTGCCACAGACGTATATTCATTGATTTTCTTGTTGTTAGTCCTTCGCCATATTATATTATTAAGCTGTTTCGGGGCATTAAAGATGGTTGCAGGTAGGTTTTCATCAGCAATTATGCAAGATGTTGGCCGGTGATCGGACCAGTCAGTATCGTAGTGTGTATGCAGATTATGTGTTTTGTCCTTGAGATTATTAGTGCAAATACAATGATCGAGCCAGGAAGTGGTATTGTGTGCATCGCTAACATATGTATATATATCGTTGGGTAGTCTTTCCATATTGATACAACTGTAGTTATTTTCAGTGTAGAAAAATGATAGTTCTCTCCCAAATACAGAAGATGGGTGAGCGTTGAAATCTCCCATCACGATGGTTTCAGAGTATTCGTTGTTTTGAATGATCGTATGTATTTTGGACAGGTAGTTGGTGAAGTCAGTAAGGTTGTCCGCATGGCATACCGGCATGTAGACAGTCAGTACACATATTGTCCCTCCTTTGGTAGTTATCTGAATACTAGTGATATGGTCATCTCCACATGGTATTACGGAAGCATGCAACTCATTCCTCCAAATTGCCGCGACTCCTCCATAGGGTCGTCCCCTCAGCGGCCCGTTAGCTAAATCCCTGAAAGTCCGGATGAATTTTGGATAGATTAGATATTTCGTTTTGTAATAGCCAGGTTTCTTGCAAAAGTATTACATCGCATATATCGCACATATCTATAATGAAGTTAATACATTTATATACATTTGTGTATATATAATTATATATAATTTTCTGGTCAGTGGTTGAGTGGGCATAGCGCTTGGATCCCACCCGAGCGTCGCGTGTTCGATTCCTCGACTGGCTAAGTCCTCCATCACAACACAAGAAACATTTTCGGCTTTCTGTGGTGGTAGTAGGAGATTTTCAAACATTGTTGGGTTATTCGTAACCCGGGAATGTTTGTCTTTCTTTAAAAAATATATATATATCTACACTTGGTGTTATACAAACTGTTTATGTCTGTATATACGAGTATATATGTTACAGTCAAAACTCGTTTTAAGTTATAAAGCGTTTTCTCTGGTTCAAACTAGTTTTTATTAACTGCCTTTGTTAAAACTAAAATTGAGAGTTAAAATACAGATACTGTTTATTAAAATATTAAATAACTGTCAATTAAAAACCTAACCTAACCCGATGTCACTCGATCAATCACAATAAAGCATGATGAACTTTGACATCGATTTGAAACAGTTTTAACTGAATCATTTCGCGAACACGCGTTTTGTCTAGTTTTCACTGATATTCAGCAGTTAATTCAAGTAGTAACAAAGGCATTTATTGAAAACTAGTTTACACTAGAGATAACGCGTTGTAACTAAGAATGGGTTTTAACTGTAGCATATAAATTTACACCCATATATATATATATATATATATACATGCGTACGTGTGCACTAAAATATTCATACATGTACACACACGCACGCCCACATATATACACGTATTATAGAGCCAATATATAAGTAGGTGAATGATTCAATAATTACAAAGTGAGGAGATCGTCAGGTATATGCAAGTAAAAATTCCTTTCTCTCTCAAATCTCTTTGCTTACTCGGTAATTACGTCAACTTTTCTGAAGATCCACGAAAACAGTTTGTACGACACCAAGCGTTGACACACTTTCTTTTATCTACTGGTTAAATTGAATTGTGTTGGAAGAACATGATGTCTGAAATTGAATTGTGTTGGAAGAACATGATGTCTGAAATTGAATTGTGTTGGAAGAACATGATGTCTGAAATTGAATTGTGTTGGAAGAACATGATGTCTGAAATTGAATTGTGTTGGAAGAACATGATGTCTGAAATTTAGAGAGCCATTGAAAATATAGAAATGTGGAAATGTTAACTTTAGCCATCATTCTGCTAAATGTCTCTAAGCCAAAATAATTTATTCTTCAATAATACCAAATCAATGTGCAGCGTCGTTTTAATAAAATAACAATGTTTGTTATTTCATTCAACTGAAATAATTTAATTATTATTTTTAATTTATAAACTAACGTTTAGACAAGATTTTTATGCATAGCACAAAGGGTAACAATTATTATTAGCTGATAATTATTGCTTATAATAATTGTTACCCTTTGAAATAATTTAATTTTTTATAAGAAAAACTCTCTTTTTATAACTTTTGAAGGTTGTTCCCATTATTTTAGAGGTCTAGGTTCGAGTTCCAGTTGCGACCATTGTCTGTTTTTCTATGTCTTTTCTCTTTCATATTTTCGTTTAGATTATTATTGTTATCTTCTTCAATGAAATAATTTATTTCTTTTGAGTAAATGAAATAAGTTATACATTCATTTTGAAGGTATGTGATATGATGCCGTGATCATTCCGATGGTTTGGTCATGAAGAGCGAATAAACGAGGAAAGTAGTGTAAGAAGAATATATGACGCAAACGTGAATGGTAGAAGAAGTCTGGGACGCCCGAGAAAAACATGGCACGACCAAGTGAATCAGATTCTTGAGTCGGGCGATGTCAAGGGTCAGAATAATAGAAGAGCATGTATGAGACGATGTATGAATGTGAACGAGGCAAGGAGGGTGTGCCAAGACCGAGTTGTTTGTCGGTCCGTCCTCTCTGCCTACACCTGCGGGGAAACGGCGTGATGGTTAGCTAGTTTTTTAGTTTAGTTCATTTCGTATTTTTACTGACATTATATTTAACCAGCTGAAGTTATCGGCCTTGCCCGGGTTTCATGCAGCATTTTTAGAAATCTCATAGAGACCCTGACCTTCTTCTTGTTTAGAAGGTCAAGTGTTCAAAATTTCATCAATATCTGAATAAAACCGTAGATTTGTAAAACTTTAATATTAAAGTAATGCCGCCGGCCCGAGCAGACATTCTTTGTGTGAAAAGATGACTTGAAACCTAATTTCACACGAAGACATATTAAATCTAGTAAATAACATGACGACGTCCTCATCGCTTTCAAATTCACAAAGATTAGTAAAGATAAAAATTTAAAAAAGGCCCATATTTTCAAATATTTGATTACTCTAAATATCAATTGTCTAAAAGCAAGCTTAATTCATATTAAATCATTCTTTAAAAACCTTAAGGTAATAATCAGAAGCACGGTGCATTTTCCGTTGCACGCGCGCCGCCAAAGCTATTATATTTCTACGTCATTATCCTTACACTACACTGGGCTGGTCAGTGCAGATGACAAGCAATTATGGACCCTGTTAACGCCAGAGCGGCGATGTAACCTGATACTACCCGTCTATCTCTCTACACAACCCTGGGGGCTCAGCTCTATGATTGTCTTCATTCCGTAATAATGGCGGTATGTGGTTTAGTATTTAATTTAATTGCAAAAGGTGGGTTTACTGCCCAGTGGCAATTTCCTTCTCACTGTCTTTATTAATTGTGGAAGTTAGATATTTTGCAAATGATATTTAAAAGATGTAGATTTTTATTTAAATTACTATTTTTGTGTTCAGTCGATTAAGTTTTTACACGATTTTGATACAGCACGGTTAACAAAACGTAATGGTTGTTTTATTTTCTAGTTAAGTTTCAAACCAATTATGGATTATAAATAGTGATAATTATTATCAACAAGTTTTTTCATTTAGGTCAAAGATGGCGCCAGTAATTTCAGATGTCGCTGATTGTGTGACCATTTTTTTAAACTTCATCCGCTCGCAATATACAAAGGAATTTAACTATAAAAACCCACGCTAGCTAAAAAATAACACTTCTCTAACTAAACTTGCATAGAAAGCAGAAAATAATGATTGTCCGTTGAGTGGGGAATAAGTTATGTATCGGTAACTTGTAACTTTAAAAACATAGCAATAAAAACGATGGATTTAATTTCTCAAAGGGTGCTTTATTTAAAAAACCACACAACCGCTTCTTCTTTTGTTAAGTCCTAACTTTTTACAATGGTAACAGCCATTCTTATTTTAATTATAGATTTTTTAAGCCCCCGTGGATACACTAAAGAAAAATGGTGTTGGAATAAACTAAATATGCATTTTTTTAATACAATTTATTACCGCCTATTTCTTTATATATCTTAATAAAAACGTATTTTTTACATATTTTACACAATGTTTACTGAGTTACTATAGAGACTACCATTCAGAATAGAAAGATTAGTTGAATGAATTAAGCTGTGTTTTTTTATTGATATCTCCACACAAAAGGCCCAGAGGAAAATGATTTCCCTCAAGGTCATCTTTGGGGATGATGTGGAGGGTCTTTTTCTGGGAAAGGAAAGAGTTAACCTGGTTCTTGACGATACCCATATTGAAGGAGGGAGGAAACACTAGACCGGCAAATCGGCAGCCGAGCTTTTTAACTCGAGAATGAGTCGTAGAAACGATCTGTTCTCTTGTGACAAATATCAACTATATACGAGTAAAACCGCGTTTGGCGTGTTTCCTGACTGTGCACCGGTCTAGAAGTTAATTGGGATACCTGAAAACTCAGATGCTCTCATATTATTTTATTATTTCATAGTAGCATTGTTACCATTTGCATTATCTCTACCACCATACTAGGCTCTTGCCCATATTATGGCAGTCTTATTGACTTTTTTTTTATTTTTTTTTTATTATTTTTATTTAATTGAATATAATAACATGTGATACAATATAAAATATGGGTAGTCCCACAAAGCTGTGACAGATCAGCTTGTCTGTAGGTTCTACCATTCAATATTATTACATAACACAGATTAGCCTAGGTTACAATATTAATACTTAATATAAGATTTAAGATAGATAAATATGTTGTTCATTTATTAACCACTTTTTTGTGAGTTTATGGCAGGGTTCCTCATTATTTTTTAAATTAATGTTTTGATTTAACATGTTGTAAATCAAGGGTATCATATATTCGAGCGTTCTGCTACCATACTTATTTGATATTCGTGGTATTTTTAGGCCTTTGTTTTCAGTAAATCTTGTTGTGTGATTATGCATCAATAAATTTTTATACGTGCTTTCTCCCGAATTATCCATAATTATAATGTACCAGAGAAGCCCTTTAATTGGAAGTAGGCCCTCAGACCCATACAATAATTTTAGGTTGTTTCTTTGATTGTAAATGCTAGGTTTAACAATTTTTTTAATTATAGCAGTTTGTAAATTTTGAATGAATTTAATATTAATTTTGCTCGAGTGTCCCCAAGTTCGAATTCCATATCTAAGTATGGATTCGACCATAGAATGATATATAAGTTTGAGAGTGCATCGAGGCAACACAAATTTTAATTTATAAAAATTACTCGCCAAACATCGGAGCTGGTTACAAATTTTAATCACTTGTTTATCCCATTTAAAGTTATTATCTACGATTATGCCAAGGTAAGTATATTCATTTGTAAAATCAATTCTTTCACAGTAGCAAATGTTATCAATTTTTTTATGTATACATTCAAAATTGTGTGCAATTATTTTAGGTAAATTCCACATTTTCAGGCTCGGTGATCTTATATACATACATTTAGTTTTTTTGACATTAATAATTAGTCCTACATCATGAGACCATTTGAGTAGCTCGTTAAAGTCTCTTTGCAATTCATTAATTGCTATTTCCGGGTTTTCATTTGATACAACTAGTGCAGTATCATCTGCAAAAATGAATCTACGGGCTATTTTAAACAGTTTAGACAAGGCAATGACATATATAATGTATAATTTAGGGCCTAAAATTGACCCTTGCGGTACTCCTGTTTTTATAAATCTAAAATTACTCATTTCATTCAAAATCTTAACGTACATTTTTCTATTTGTTAAATAGTTTTTGAAAAATGAAAACCCGATATTGTGTATAGATTTACATCATTTTGATTTATCGACGTTTCGCAAATCGTAATTATGTCAATATTACTTAGAGAGCTAGAGATAACGAGAAGAAAAGTTTCCCAATATTTAGATAAAGATCGAATATTCAAGTTGATTGCAGTTAAATTATTATTTCCTGATACATGTTTTTTGATAATCCAGTTATCAAAACTTCGCGTGCGTTCATAATCGATTTCAGATATGTCAAATTCTCCGTTTAAATCGCCATAAAATTGAAAAAATATTTTAAAATGCAGCAGTAATTTATAAACATGTATAAGGATTTAATTAAACATAAAATATATGTAGATATTATTATAGTAGTGAGCCTTTCCAGTACGCATTGTTCAAGGTTTATTTCAAAGCTAGGTAAATTTAATAATTGGCACATGTTAAAGGTGACTATAATATTATCTACATATATGAGTAAATAAGTATATAGGAGCATCAGTATAAATTTCAGTATGCTGTTGTTAACACTTTGGTAATAGGACAATACATTTAAAAATATGTTTAGCGGTAATTTTTGCATGGATATGAAATGTTTGTGCTTGAAAAGTAAAATATAAATATTGTTATTTTTAAGAGAAGGTGATAAGAAGTAGTAATATAAAATTTCAGTTATTAACATTATTATAATTTATATGTATATATATATTTTTAAATACTTACTAACATACCTAGTCATATTCTATGCGACTTTGGGCAATATGCATCATTTTTTTGAAGTAGGTACAGTTTGAATTATTTGCTTTATGGTTAGTATTTAGGTTCATCTTGAGGTTTTTGTTTTGAAGGATACAATTGCTGCACTTTTCTTCTTCGTTTTTATTTGGGCATTCCTTCCATTCATGGTCTTTTGCGCAATGTAAGCACGTTGCACTTTTTTCTTTGTTGAAGCATTTGATTGCCGTATGTCCAAACTTAAGGCAATGGAAACACTGCGTTATCGGAATTGCATCTACTACACGTACTCTGTTGAATCCTATATTGATTTTTTCCCTTTCGATGAGGTGCGTCCTTAATTGTCCGCTTGTTTCCAGTATGTAGTTGGTAAGTCCATTTAGGTTTTTTGGTTTGAACATCTTGATTAATTTTATCGTATTTTTTGGGTCATTTTCCATGATATCATTTATACCCTCATTTTGTGTTTTTAAGGCCTCAATTAATTCTTCTTCAGATAAATCTGCTTGTAAGTTTCTAACGAAAATTTTTGGTTTTTTCTTTTTTAATTCCTCCGCGATCATTTGTTTTTTGAGTGTTTTGTTTATTTCTTCGGTCAATTTCTCAGCGTGAGTTTTTGTAGGACAGGATATTATTAATTTATTTTGTGCGGCTTTACGGACTCCATTTACAGCGATTCCCAAATTAGAAATTTTAATTTTTTTGACTATTTGATCTTTTATAGCGTCTGCAGTCATGTTATCATTTTCACTTTTTATAATTAGTGAATATTTAGATTCCGGAGTTTCTTTTAATTGGCTTGCGTAAGTTTTTCCTCCCATAATGCTCGAATTTTCAATTTTTTTCTCAAGCTTTTCAATCAGTTTGGATTGTAGAGAAGATACATTATTTGTCAATTCTGTTTTTTCTTTCGTCCATTTTTCTTCAAGAATTTTAATATTTGCTTCCAGGTTTGTTTTAGCTTTTGCGTCTTGTTTAGACATATCCTTCTTACATATCCTTCACCCTTTAAGATTTTCCAGCGGGGGATTCCAAGGCCCCATTAGCACCGAAGAATTATAATCTTAGGAAGTAGGTATTACCAAAAAAAGGCATTTTTTCAAAAGATTTTCATCTTGTACTAGTTGCTTGCGAAGTTGAAAGTTTATAAAAATAATAAATTATAGAAATATACGCATTTTTAAGTGTTACTTATCCCACAATTCCAATCTCAAATAAACAAAACCAGTGGTGTGAATATTCTAAAAGACATCTGTTTATACCACTTTACTTGAGTCTAAAGTCTATTACTATTTTTGGACCCAACAAATCTGTGTAGGGAATTATTATTACGTCTAAAAAACGCAAATGAAAATGTCATTTGTTTAGTACGTTTTAAAAAAGGTTGCATTTTGTCAGTTTATTCTAAAGTCTAAAAGAAATATTGCCTTGAATACTGCTCACGTACACGTGATTTGGTGTGAACATTTGTTTAGTTCTCTTTTTAGGTTTTCACTGAAAGCGTTGGTAAATGGCATTTTAAAAACTGCATAAAAGCTCCTTTTTTATTTGGAGGCGCTTTCATTTTTAAATGCCTGAAAATTCCCCTCGATAGTTGCCAAGCCCAGCGTTTCTCATTCCATTAACATTAAACGTATCCCATTTGTTTACATTGCTGAATTTATTATTATATTTGTTGAAATTTCAAAAATTTTCTTTTTAATTCATTGGTGCTATTGATAAATGGCTTTACTTTAGTTAAAAAAGAACATTTAAAACCAATTGTTCAAAAACGATAATATTATAATTGGTGAAAAATATAAATAACATATTTTATTTTTAAATTTCATTTATTGGATTTCATTACCACGGAATCTTGGATGTGGAAATTCACCCATTTTCCGATGTCCGATCGAGTTGAAACTAGGCGTAAAGGCTCGTTGTATGTAATTTGCAAACAATGCATTCTATCAATGAAGGCAATAACGCACACATGCGGACGTGTACGCATTTTTCTGAAAATCTAATGAAAAAAAGCACTAAAAAAAAGAAATAAATGTCGCCCATACTATTTCGCGATTTAGCTCGGTTGGTAGACGTTTTTTTTTCGACCACTGGGTAGGAAGATATAAACCTCAGTCATTTACGGGTTGATGTTTTTTAAATGTGAAAACAGCATGACAGGATATTATTTTTGTTGCGGAGATTGCCATATCATATTTATCAAAATCTTCTTTATCTGATGCCAAGGGGGGGGGGGGTTAGAATGTCCAACCTCCCCCCCCTCCCCTATTGGCCTTAGTATTGTAGAAAAGAGATAGTTGACGACCTCCGTAGTACAGTGGGTAAGACTCGGCATGTGCAAATAAATTTTATTTGATTAATTTGTGTTATTTCACAATTAATTCATTTAAAATAATATATAGTATATTTGCGGCATGTTCCAGAGTGGAAGATACTATCAGTATCGCCCTGGTGTAAGACCACCATTCAGAATTGAAACGTTGCTTGAAAATGGCCTTAGCCGTGTTTAGTGACCAGATCTGAATAGCCAGGTACTTCCCAACCTTCCTCTTCCCCACCTCCTACCCCTCCCCACTATCTTCAGCCTCACAACATACCCCAATTGGGGATGCCATAGTCTCACTGGCTCCAGACGGGAGCAGTTGAGATTCTTGTGCGGTATTCACTGTAAAAAAAAAAAAAAAAGTTCTCGAAGATTACATTCCTGGAAAATAGCACAATATTAGTTGCACCATCTCTGTTAACCTATGTGATATAGATAATAAGTTTTTGTAAATAGAGGTCCCAAAAAACTTTCTAATAAATTTTCCAACCCCCACCTTTTTACCCACGGGATTGAACCTGCCCCCCCCCCCCCCCTCCCATCTTCCCCCTATAAAATGCTATAGGTACGAACTTGTGACTATTATCCTGTCCTATCAAGGGTTCATTATCATCAAACCTATCTTCAACCTGCAAATTACTAGATTTGAAGAGAAAATATAATTTTCAATACCGGTCACATCACGAGTACACAACATTAGCAAACTGATCAATGGAATATTGGGGGAAGTCGTAATTACGGAAAACACCTTGCGCCTATGAATTTACTTGAGTGATTCGAATGCAGTTTTATCATAAAGTATCTTCAACCTGCAGACTCCAGTCCTAAACAACTTTCTATCTTCAACCTGCAGACTAATGTCTGAAACCACATCTTCAACCTGCAGACTACAGACCTAAACAACTAACTATTTTCAACCTGCAGACTAATGTCTGAAACAAGTAACTATCTTCAACCTGCAGACTCCAGTCCTAAACAACTTTCTATCTTCAACCTGCAGACTAATGTCTGAAACCACATCTTCAACCTGCAGACTAATGTCTGAAACCACATCTTCAACCTGCAGACTACAGACCTAAACAACTAACTATCTTCAACCTGCAGACTAATGTCTGAAACAAGTAACTATCTTCAACCTGCAGACTCCAGTCCTAAACAACTTTCTATCTTCAACCTACAGACTAATGTCTGAAACCACATCTTCAACCTGCAGACTACAGACCTAAACAACTAACTATCTTCAACCTGCAGACTAATGTCTGAAACAAGTAACTATCTTCAACCTGCAGACTCCAGTCCTAAACAACTTTCTATCTTCAACCTGCAGACTAATGTCTGAAACCACATCTTCAACCTGCAGACTACAGACCTAAACAAGTAACTATCTTCAACCTGCAGACTAATGTCTGAAACAAGTAACTATCTTCAACCTGCAGACTCCAGTCCTAAACAACTTTCTATCTTCAACCTGCAGACTAATGTCTGAAACCACATCTTCAACCTGCAGACTACAGACCTAAACAACTAACTATCTTCAACCTGCAGACTAATGTCTGAAACAAGTAACTATCTTCAACCTGCAGACTAATATCTGAATCAACTATTTTCAACCCGCAGACTAATGTCTGAAACAACTTACTATCTTCAATCTGCAGACTAATCTTTAGACCGGTCAGTGGTTGAGTGGGCATAGCGCTTGGGTCCCACCCGAGCGTCGCGTATTCGATTCCTCGGCTGGCTAAGTCCTCCATCACAACACAAGCAACATTTTCGGCTTTCTGTGGTGGTAGTAGGAGATTTTCAAACATTGTTGGGTTATTCGTAACCCGGGAATGTTTGTCTTTCTTTTAAATAAAAAGAATGTCTGAAACAACTTACTATCTTCAACCTGCGGACTAACGTCTGAAACAACTAACTATATTCAACCTGCAGACTAATGTCTGATACAACTAACTATATTCAACCTGCAGATTACAGTCGTAAACAAATTACTATATTCAACCTGCAGACTAATGTCTGAAAAAACTAACTATCTTCAACATGCAGACTACAGACCTAAACATCTTACTATCTTCAACCTGCAGACCACAGTCCGAAACAACTTACTCTCTTCACTCTGCAGACCACAATCCGAAATAACTTGAAGTGAAAATGCTCTTAAATCGCTCAAGTAAATTCAAAATCGTAAGGTGCGGTGTTTTTCATTATTACGACTTCCCTCAATCTTCCATTGACCAGTTTCCTAGATCTCATTACTAATGATATGACTGAGATGTTGAAAATTACATTTTATTTTTAATCTATTTATGCATTTTAAGATTATTCCTTCACGGCCATTATTTATTTATAAGAAAATATGGGTTGCTTTTGTTTTCAGAAATTGAAAAAGTTTCTAAACAAAAATTAAGTGAAAATGAAAATTTATGGTATTTCTTTATGTTTTGTAAAGAGAAATGTTAACTGTTTAGGCAGTAAAAATGCTGCAGTAAAGAACATTATATGAACAGAAAGTTAATTTTTGTTAAAATAGGTTGACACACAAGTTCATGGCATTTTATGTTTGGACCGCAATCGGGCTGCTAACATAACAAAAGCTGATGCATGGATCCTTCGGAGGTTATTTAAAATTCTTTACTTACAAAATGTGTTTTAGATTTTGAAAGCTCTAAGAAATCTCTTTTCATGAAGGTGTATTATGTAAATATCTCTATATAAAATTAATTTCGTCATTTTTTGTGTATTAGCTCCACACAGAAGGCTCTGAGGAATTAATTTCCCTTGGGGCCTGTTATCATTTGGGATGCTGTGTAAAGGGTATTTTTAAGGAAAAAAAAGATAGGCAATAATGGAAAAGTAAAGTGTATGAAGGGTGAGTGGGAATCGGGGGATCAGTGTGCCCAGGAGTGAAGAATGTATCAGTTTAGATATTCCTGCTGGAGATGTCAAAGTCTCCCTCAATCAATCTCTCCCAACCCTCTCCGCCACGCAGTAGCCGGGCAGATTTATTCGCCACCATGACCCAGACGAAACTCACCTCGTGAACCCGGGCACCCCTGCTAAGTTATCAAACGTAGCAAACCACTAAGGGTGACTTAAGGTAGGTGTCAGTATACCGGCCTCCAAATTTAAAATGTTCATTGACAAACTACTGAAATTCTTCAGCCACGAAATAAAAAAAAACTACTCGTAAACAATGCAAGGGAATATAATATTGAATAGTTTATTTGCGTAATTATCGCTTGATATAATTTAATTATAACAATAATAGTAATTGTAACTACAAATCAGTGATATCACCATGTTTACCATATTTTAGTAAGTTATACCATCAGTAAACCATACATACATCTCCCGCTTAAGTTGTTCCCCCGCTCTAGTGAAGTTTCCAGGAACATTATAACATCCGCCCACTCCTTATGACACATCTTCCGCCCATCGGCCGCCCTGGGGACGCAAGTCAAGACGAGCATACTCATATTAAATTACGCGTCTTCCTAGAACCAAGTAATCCAAGCCGACAATTTAAGATAATTAATGTGATCCTTGTGATTTTTGTACGGAAGCTCAAAGTTAAAAATAAAACAATTCTAGCCTAACCATTCTTAATAAAACTGTTCCATGCCGTGATTAATCTTAATTTCCCCATTTATTCATAGATTATCACAACAGAATCAGTATTTTTATAAATAACAAAACTGGCCAATTGAATGACTTTTCCAAAGATGTTGTGTGTGCTGGACGGTTTCATGCCAACTCAGAATCATCTCGATATATATATAATCAAAACCTAACCTAACGTTACCTATTAAACTATTTTTTTCATGACGTTTAATTACTTTTCAAAGGAGGTGTTTTATTCTGATTTGTCCGGTCACCATACTGGAATACCAGTGACACCGGTCACCATACTGGAATACCAGTGACACCGGTCACCATACTGGAATACCAGTGACACCGGTCACCATACTGGAATACCAGTGACACCGGTCACCATACTGGAATACCAGAGACACCGGTCACCATACTGGAATACCAAGACACCGGTCACCATACTGGAATACCAGTGACACCGGTCACCATACTGGAATACCAGTGACACCGGTCACCATACTGGAATACCAGTGACACCGGTCACCATACTGTAATACCAGTGACACCGGTCACCATACTGGAATACCAGTGACACCGGTCACCATACTGGAATACCAGTGACACCGGTCACCATACTGGAATACCAGTGACTCCGGTCACCATACTGGAATACCAGTGACACCGGTCACCATACTGGAATACCAGTGACACCGGTCACCATACTGGAATACCAGTGACACCGGTCACCATACTGGAATATCAGTGACTGTAAATTGCCGACTTCCTCTTGAGGGTATTTTGGGTGAGTATTTGCAAATGAAGTACAGACTTCACGAACGTCGTCGAATAACTGCCCGATATTCTGCCTGAAAAAAAATATACCTTGTCTACACTTGTTTACAGGGTTAATCTTTCTTCTAGAGATTCTTCTATTAATAGGTTACTTTGTAAAATTACACCACTCGCGTACGCTGATAAATAATTATAAAAGATTAGTACCATGAAAATATTTGAGAAAAGAAAAAGCATTATTAGTTCAATAACATTTTAGGTAATACGCATCTGCTGTCCGATACACGTGTCATTGTAATGTTGTGCGTAGTAAAAACGGCTAATAAAAAAGGGGTGAATGAACTTAAAAGTGATTAAAAAACTAACCTACTTTATCATTACAATGCTATTTGCTTTGATATCCATTGATCTATCTTCGACGCTCTCAAACTTTTAAATGTAAACTTAATGTTTTCCTAATTCAACTAAGAAGTTCATTGTAAGTTATTAAGCGACTATACATTGCAAATTAGAGCTTACATTTCGGCAAAAAATAAATATTAAAATTGCAAATTTTATCATTCAATTATATAGCCTAGGATGAAATCATGAATTTTGTAATACCTTTTCGTGCATTTGATGGCCAATATGAAGGAAGACAAAGATGAGTGTCCCATTTCTAAAACAATTACAATGAAGTTCGATCGTATTGAAGGAGGGACCTCCGAAAAGATAAAAAGAAAGAGCTCCGAAATGAATGAAGGTTTGCAAAATAACATCAATTTTTTGGACCCATGCCATGAAGCAACAAGTGATACAAACCGAAACAGCTCATGAAACGGGTAAAGGCCAAAGGGATGTAGGATGTAAGATATTGTGAATGAGGAACATCCGCTAGTGAACAAGTGTCTATTGTTCGTAATGTGAAGTAGGTCTTCTGGTTGACTCGGGATGGAGAAGGTTTTTTCAGGACGATTACATTGTTTGAAAGATACGGCACACGAAAAGAAGAAAAAAATTAATGTCACCTGAAAGCATGCTTGCACAGTTGGAATAATCTATAAAAAAGACAGTTGTAAAGCTGTGAAATTAGTCGCTGATAAAGATGAGTACCTTGCTACAGCTGACATCGAATGTATAATTAAATTAAAACTTTATTTCTATAAAAAATATGATACATTGTTCATGAAACGAACAGCTGGCACGGCCAAATTCACCCCCAAATTTGACGAAAACATAACCACTCTATTACAAAATCTGCTACCATATTTGATTTACTGTTTGGTGTAGGAATTTCGTCATTAGATCCATTTTACACATTAAGACAATGTTATAAAACATAATTTATGCGAAAGCTTAATAAACATCAACACAAACATGATCACTCTACAAGAAGAAATGAAACATCCATTTCAAAATAAGCCAACAGAACTCGTTACTGTTTAGGGCGTTGAAGATCTTCCAAGAAACTCCGACCAATACAGAAGAGGAAAATGTGTTTAAAAGTAAAAAAAAAAACAAGTGACGAAATACGGGAAGTGTAATTAAAATTTTTTGCAACACGTAATTTTAAATATTAACACATATAATATGCAACTACTCTTCAAACTTTATGTCCTGGTTAAATCTTCCTCACAGGAAAAAAATAAACCCTTTCACACACTTTTCCACAAATGATCATCTAGTTAATACACGCTATGCAATTGCACTATATAAGTAAAATAAATACAAAACAATACAAGAACAACATGCCAACCTAACAAAGACCAAATGGGAAAACAATTCACCGCCTCCAGATATTTTCATATCAGAAGGTTCGACTGGGTAGAACTCCTAATTGGACCTATTAATCCTACTGATCCCTCAAAATAAATATTTAAAAAACTTTCTTAATCCTACTTGTATTTAAAATTACTGATTTTTGCATATTTATATATAAATTCTTTGACAAATTTAATATGCCTAAATTTTGAATGAGAGATCTAGGTATAATGCCAGTAGCCGAAAAAACAAATGGTAATATTTTTATGGTCTGAGATAATCTGTTTATTTTCTTATTTTTTCAAATACAGATTTTTTTATATTACAGATATTTGGAATAGCGACATCAATGATATAAGTTAATTCTTTTTAAATTTTGTCATGTAAAAGAAAATAAAAAAAATAACTTATATCATTGATGTAAGTATTTTAATTTATGTTAAGAAAGTGAATATAATTGGAGTACACGTTATTGGAGACCAATCAGGTTTTATGACACAGGTTTTGGTCACAATAGATAATCCAGAGTGAATTTTTTGAATTGGGTACTCTTAATAGACTTTTCCGTGCAGAATTTGTATTTTTAGCGGCTAGTAATCAAGATATAATTTATAGTTTCCTATCTACATAATAATACTATGTGACTGAAATGAATAAGATAATCCAATTTTGCCCGAGAGCACTTTACGCTGCGGAAAACTTTGTTGATAAAGATGTTACATTACTGGTGATTAATTTCCACGTCACAGGGAGAAAGAAATCTTACACGGCGTGGGTTTCTTCACTTTAAAATTTTTGAATTTTTCAGTATTTTTTTGTTCATTTCTAAAAAGCCCCACTTTACAGACTGCAATATAAATCATTTCAAGAGTTTGTACGGGAAGTCATTTTTTCTTAATTAACTAACTATACTTATTTTTACACCCTTACAATCGTTTTTCTTCAATGTATTTTTTATTACCTTTTTACAGTTTATCTACAGTTTTTCTAAGCTCCTTACAAGTTATCCGGCTTGTGGATAGTGAACATCAAACAGCATTAATAGCCTTGCGACTGCACTTGCGACTCTATTCACAAATAAATACAAACGGAAGTGCTGCCATTTATTTTCTTTAATTAATAGTCTTGCGTCGGCGTGGTTGAATTTAAGACTTCGAATGCATCACCCGCCGCACCATATAAAAATTCGTGAACGTGAAATTTCAAGCAAAGATACCGTTGTAATTCGGTTTCGAATTCAAGAATTCGTCAAAAGATGTCGCCACTTCCGTCAGCCACTCGCATGGGGATGTTGTCCCCCTAGGTATAAGTTCTACGAATTTGTGAATTTTAATATCTCTTCGGATATGGAAAGATTAACGGTAATACTTAGTTGTGTTTCATATTTGTGAATAATAGTATCAAACGGCTATATATTACATATGACGTCATTGCCTATTCCGGTTACTTTGTTCAGATAACTAGCTATTACTGGATGACAGTGGATCCGAGGAAGGGGCTATTTTTTGAATTTATAAAATGGTCACCATTGTTGTAATCACTCGACTATATATTATATATAACGTCATGACCTATCCCGGTTACTTTGTCCTGATGATTTTGACCCGGTGACTTTGTCCCGGTGACTTTGTCGTAGTGACTTTGTCCCGGTGACTAGATATCACTGGATGACAGCGGATCCAAGGAACGGGCTATTTTTTTTTAATCAGTTTCTATTGAATTTATAAAATGGTCACCAACTGGACTAAGCTGAACCAAAAACCGCACGCAGGGCCTAGTACATTTAAATTTATTAGTCAAAGTTTATTACACCTAAATCACATTTCATTGAATGTTGGTACCTAGCATTCATCCTTGTACCTTTTTCAAAAAATTGTTATTCCTACCCACTCATACTCTTTTTCCCTACCTACCTTGTGCTGACTTTTTTTTACATTAACTCCACACAGGAAAATGTTATCTGAGATGCTGTGTGGAAGATCTTTTTAAAGAGAGGAAATAATGAATATTGGTCTTAAAGAGACCCATGTTGTTGGAAGGAGAAAACACAGAGGCCGGCAAATCGTTCCACAGCCGAGTTGTTGAACACAAGAACGAGTCGAAGAAGCAACCCATTCTCACGTGACAAATGTCAACCGTGTACATACGTTGTACAACCGTGTACCCTTGTTCGACCTTGTCGGTCGGATAAGAACAAATAGTGAGCTCGCGAGTTCTGTGGTGAATATGATGAACCAGCGGTATTTCGATAAGGGAAAGAAAACAGGGTCAGTCGGCATTGTCGGCAATCCTTGATTATCCCTATTCCTTCCGTTTCGCAGGTATATCTTTTAAGTCCCCAATATTGGAAGAAGTCATATTACGAGAATTAAATACCAATATAATACATACTTATGTGCATCTCTGTCGGATATGATCGCACAATTACTCAAACCCGCAAAGTATGTCCCAAACTAATTACGTACACAAACGAAAATATTAAAACATATTATTACAAACCGATGAAAAAAATCAACTAAATTTTCATCCCAAAATTCAGGAACTTAACATGTTTATTTATTTTTAAAGTGATTTATGAATAAAAAAAATATCAATGCCCGTAAGGTCAATTTTTATCTAATTTTGTGAAATATTGATCAAATATTTTCATTGGCGCCAATCAACTTCATTGCCCTAGTCCAGGGGTGGGAATTTGCGGTTCTTTGCCTAGGCGTTTGCGATCCTTATATATCAATTGCAATTTCACCTCTACTCAACCAGCCTTTTGAGGTAAAGGAAAATGGAAAATGAAGTTTTTGCATTCCGAACACAAAACTGGTTTTAATTTAATAAGGATTCCATGCGCGAATCTATTTACAGAACCATTTAAATGGGCAGAAGTGTGATATTACAGTAGGAATGTACATAACACAAAGCAAATAGTAATTACCGTTGCACAACATTTACCACAGTACGATTACAACCCCCCCACTCCGTTATAACATGGCTCTCTGGTATATTTGTTATCCTGTTTCTTTGACAAATTGGCTCTTTTCACTTGACAAACTGCCGATACCTGCCCTAGTCTAATCGATTTTTCTTTCAAATCAGTGCATATCACACCTCTGGTGTTTTGTGGTTCACATGATAAAAATAAAGTCACATTAAAAATTTGACGGCAAAAACTCGTGGAGTTGTGACATATAGTAGTAAAATAACATTAAATTCTAGAAAGTGCAGCTTTTCCATTCCAACAACGTCACCGAAGTCTATTCTTAAATAAACACAATAACGGTTTTCTGGAATACTCCGAAGCTTTTGCCGACAGCTTGTCAATTCCGGTAACAGGGGTGTTTTGTGGTTTGTCGGGGGTATTACGCTACACCCATTACTGTGACGCACTAACAGGGGAAGCATCTATTTTAGAAATAACATTTTTATTAAATGATGCCATAAGTTTATTCTACATAATACATCTTACATATTATGTAACTATATGTAATCACACAAGTGTGTGTAATAGTGTGTGTAAATAGTATGTATATATTCTGAGCATGGATAAAATAATTCCCTGACGAAGGAACGTTTGTTCCGAAACCTGTCGGATTTGCACATTATATAAGTGGTTTATACAAAGTTTTATTGTATCATTTTTCTATAATGGATAACCCCAAAGTAATAGCTACATTCAAAAATATATAAAAAAAATATAAAAAATAATAAAAAAGATAAA
Organism: Limnephilus rhombicus; assembly: GCA_929108145.2. Taxonomy (NCBI): domain Eukaryota; kingdom Metazoa; phylum Arthropoda; class Insecta; order Trichoptera; family Limnephilidae; genus Limnephilus; species Limnephilus rhombicus. The sequence goes on along the minus strand of OV815279.1, from coordinate 11,225,768 downwards.
ATAATTACTTACATTAGAAAATATTTTAATTTATACGTTGTCCAGGAGCGGGACACATGGTGAACCTACATTGCATTTGGAGTGAATTTTGTTGTAGGTATATTTGAGCATCCATTTTCGAGTAAATTGGGTAAGAAATTGGAATTTTTTAGATCAATATAATTGGTTAATTTTTAATTGGCTAATTTTGGAATTTCGCCTTTATCAGGAAGTACAACTTATCTATTAAGAAAACAATGTTTTTTTTGTGTACCCCTCACGAGAAGCCGAACTTCCCGGATCCTGTGGGATTATGATGGGGTTATGTTGTGAGACTAAAAGGACGAGGTAGGGGAAGGATGGGTTTGGTAGGAGAAGTTGGAGAAAGGGGAGGTTGTGTAGAAATTGGTCTTTCAAATCTAGCTAAGCGTTTCAAGACCGATTAATTTTATTAATCCAAAATCCCATGTAAATTTATTCAAATTATCCTCGACAGACGTCCATCGATAATACGTACGTCGATGTTTTTTATTTAGTCAGTGGTTGAGTTGGCATCGCGTTTAAGTTCCACCCAGGCGTCGTGTGTTTAGTTCTTCGGCTGGCTGAAAGTCCTCCATCACGACACGAGCAACATTTTTCGCTTACTGTGGTGGTAGTAGGAGATTTATAAATATTCTCAGATTATTCGTAACCTGGGAATGTTAATCAGGTTTAAAAGAAAAATTGCTTGGTTTTTGTGGTGTCAAAATGAACTCACTATTCAATGAATAAAATTTTTCGTTATTTTTGATTTAAGTTAAGTCATCTATTATTTTGTTAATCGTCAATAAATATGGCAGAAATGGCTAGAGCTGTTTTTACATTAGCTCCACACGGGAGGCCCTGTAGGGAAAAATCCCTAAGGGCCTATTTCATCTTTGGGGATGCTGCATGGAGGGAATTTTCATTGAAAGGAAGGAGCGGAAGCTGGGAATGAGAAAGTTATGGGGTGGGCACGAATCTGGGGGTCAAGGTGTCCAGGAATGACAGACGTATGAATCCATCCCTCTCACTACGGTGAGTGGTTCGCTACGTTTGGTGATTTAGCAAGGGTGTCCGGGTTCATGGGGTGAGGTTTGTCTAGGTCTTGGAGGCGAATGACCAGGACATACTGAACCCCAGATTCCTACCCTCCCCTTAAACAGTTTTCCTTCCCAGAACTCTCCTCTCCTTCCTTTCCTTAAAATAAAACCCTCTACGCAGCATCCTCAAAGATGACTTAGGCCCTGAGGGAAATTATTTTACTCAGGGCCTCCTGTGTGGAGCTCATGTAAAAAAAAATTACGATGGGTCAAGAGAGTCCAGCTGGAAAGGTCAAAAAGACTCCCATAATCAGTCTCAGCCACGCAGCGTATGAGCAAACGCATTCGCCACCAATATCTATAAAATCTTCACCCCATTAACCCGGGCACCCCTCCTAAGTCACCAAACGTATCGAACTGGGACTTTGGACGACCGGATGCTGGTTATCCAATTAGTTTTAATGAATTCTTTTTGTTAATATTGTTCTTTAGGAATTGCTTTGTATATACTGTATATTCTGTGTTTCACATAATTTAATCAATTTTGTATTTTGTAAGGACTCGTAAGGAACACTATAGGATTAATTTTAAGTTTATTATAATTAAGCGCCCTTGAAGTGAAATATCACAAAACTGCGCTATATAAATACTACGTTATTATTATTATTATTATTATTAAATGGTTCCCGGGGAGGGGGTACCCATATCCGCCTCATAAATCGATTATTGATTATCAATTATAAGTGAATAAAATAAACCTTTCATTCTTAATTTAAACCGCGAATGCCATTTTTTTTTATTTAAGCCACGATATGTACATGAACGTTTTTAAAAGTTTTGAATCTCTTAATTAGCACGTAGCATTTATGTTCCAAGTAGCGGTAGGTGCCTAATTGAAGTTTAAATTCAAACACTTGTTTTTAACTTAGTGAGGACTTTGTCAATCTCAAAGGCTGTATCGTGTTTTAATGGGGATGAATTCGAAGGGTAGAGTTTTAATCCACCCCCGCGATGTCGGGTAAGTGAAAATACGAATCAACTTGCGAGAGATAATATAAAAAGTAGCGGGTTGCTGAATACAATTATTACGAAATTTATTTTCTGTGAAACACCCTTCCTTACTTTGCTGTTATCCGGTGAAAAGAGAACAAACAAAGAACATGAATTGTATTTTTCGAACTTTTCCTTTCTGTTGTGTCGGAACTTTTGCAATAAAAATATTAGTGGAGTAAAGTCAAATCAAAATTAATAATTCCGCCGGATCTGGAATCCGCAGAATGCCAATGATTAAAAGAGTAAAGGCGTTTCAAACTGATTTGTTGGACAACTAAGATAATCAGTTGAAATTTTGGACAAGAAACAAATCTTTCAGAAATGTTTCGTAAATTTCTGCGAAGGTTCGGGAAAATTTATTAAATTTCAATGAATTGTTGTATAATATGAAACAGCAACAAGATATTTTACGAAGAAGAGAAAAGTGTGATATGATTTTAGATTTTCACGGCTAAAAGTATTATAGTGAATTATTTTTAGGGTATTATGTTGTTTTACGCTACCTCCTTCTTTTGCCAACGTTCCGAAAAGCGTTAGTGTCCACTGGGACACTGAAACGCCTGCCACATAACATGTGCCGTAATGATGGACACCGTAATGCTTGGCAAAAAAGGGGGCAGCGCAAAACTGCATAATATCCCAAAAATAAATCACGATAAAAATTTTTGTTAAATTTATTGTATTAACAACAAAGTGATGGCTTTCTACGAAAAAAAGGTAACTAACTAACCATCTCACCGTTTCCCCGCAGAGGTAGGCAGAGGTGACGGACCGCCAAATAACTCGGTCTTGATACACACTCTTTGCCTCATACGCGTTTATACATCGTCTCGTACACACTCTTCTATTATTCTGATTCTTGACATGGCCCGACTCAAATATCTGATTCACTTGATAATCTTCCTCGGGCGTCCCCGACCTCTTCACTTTTGCGTCATATATTCTTCTTTCACACCTTTCTTCGTGTTGAATCTATTTACATATAAGAGAGTATCTGTGGCAGACGGGTGGGCGTATTTTTTTTACGCAGATCTACATTTTTACTCAGAGATTGATGCAATTTTGCATACATGGCCTTTAAAATGAGAGGAAGGTAATTTTCGAAAGTGACTACAACTAGTGGTTTTATAAAATTCGAAGTTGGAGCGGTCTGCAAATTTTCTTAAGCATTTTACTAATGCAAATCGTCTTGTGCAAGGAAAGTTGTAACGAATAAATATGTAAGCGTAAATAACAAAGATAAGATTCGGGCACTTACGCTGTGGATACTTACGGAATTTAAGTGCCTTATTTAAGTAGATTATAAGATTTTTTATAAATACCGTGACGATTCACGGTTACGGTACCGTGACAGCAAAAACAGGTAATAAACACACGGACGTTCTTTATCATTAAAATGCTGCAGCTCTTTCTTACACATTGAATAATGGTGAGACAGAAGATGAGATACACAAAATACGTATGTCTCTTTCTTCCAAAGTATTACCTTTTCCTTTGGAAGAAACGGACAAATCTTATCACGGTTCGGTCACGGCTACTGGAATTGCGTTTCACTTTCTTTATACGTTTGAGGGAGATGTATATATGATAATAATTATATGTTTCCTTTTTGTCTCATTTTCGACTGTTATTATTTAGTGTATATGAAAAAGCTACAGCAATATATGTTTAAGAACAAAAAAAAAATCATTAGATTGACAATTGACGTTTTAGAATTTTTGGAATTCACACACCACTCCATACTTATATTCCAATCTTTCAAAATTATCGTCATGCCTAGTAGTATAGTAGGGTTTACGGAGGCGTAACGGTTCCGTGTGTGAGAGAGATGCAAGAAAATGATGATTTTTTTTTTCCTTTAGAAAAAATAGACCTACGTACTTTGTGTATCTCAGCTTTTTATGTGTTAAGGAACGTATGTTTATTGCCTTTTTATGCCGTCACGGTACCATAACCGTGAATCTTCACGGTAATTTTAATAGCGCTCATTAAGGTATTGTCAAACGATAAAATTATGACCAAAAAATGGATAAGAAAAGAAGTAGGGAACTTTTTAGTAAGAAAAATAACGAATTCATTAAATTAATCCAATCGTCCAATCATGTCAACACAATCTCATTGTCCCAAGAGAAAATATCATAATGTAGTTAATCAATAAAATACAATTAGTTTTGGTGGTTTAATGAAAACGTCAACCAATGATAAATTTATTGGGATACTTTCATTCAATATAAAATAAATATCATAACTATTGGTGCTTTCAATAAAAGCTTATGTCCTTTGCCTACCCTTTTGGGAATTAGAGGGATCCAGGCTATTGATCAATCTATAACTGCCCACAGAGGCTTTTGCTTAATTAATATAACTCTAAATAATTTTGACGAGGGTTTCCATTTTAAGCCGGAAAATCTCTTTTCTAATTAGAAATGTGACATTTTTAAGGGAATGTTAAAATAGCGCGTAAAGAAAAAATGTATTAATTAAAAGAGGTAATCAAGATTAGTTTGGATTAAATTTTTAATTTAAAAAACGATTAATTTGATGGTTCCGCCGGATTTAAAAAATAAATAATTAGACGTAGTTAATTTATCTAATTTCTGTTTTAAAGTTCATTTTTACAAGACGCCCTTTCTTAGTAGCATTATTTTTTTCATCAGCGATGCTTACTTAATAAATTAGTTAAAGAAAACTACTTGTAATAAATTGATTTAAAAATAAATACTTTAAGATTAATAGTTTATTTCTCCTGACAATGGTCACACAAAAGACATGCGCATTAGACTAATCGGTGTTTGTGTGCCGATTGACCAGGTCATTGCGCTTTGCGTTCTTCTGTTTCGAGAACCTTGGTTGGTCAGGCGATTAATTTCTTCCGCTGTTTTTCCGTATAATGTATAACTTTATGGGGATAAGAATCATTAAATAAATGAAGACAATATAAGCGAAACTCGATGGAAAATCTGGAAACAGAAAAATCAGAAAAACATATTGATACCTCTGGGACTATTATAAGAGTAATTGCAAAGATAAATCAAATATGCAAGAATTTATACCTATTAATAATATTTAACCGCATAATTTATAATTGTATAAGATATTATTTATCAAAAGGTGGGGAAGCAAACACTGGAGCAACTCGCGAGCAGTTGAGTCGACGGCAATCGGAAACAGAATGATTCGCTTTTTAGCATGGGCTGTCGCATTGCTGATGATAGAATGCCCTATTATTGGTGTACGAGCAGCCAATAGAAGGTGATCTGTCGTGAAAGCGACATTATTGATTACAAACGTGATTATTCACTTATCGCAACCCACAACTTAAAGTATGTGGACGTATGTCAATAAAATAATATTAAACCTTTGTTTAGTGCTAACATCTGCATACATAGGCAAATCCGAAATTTTCTTCTTCTCATTACTTTTTCTTTATTCCTAACCAAAACTTCAATCTAACAAACCCCAACTGAGAAGGCTGTAGTCTCTAGTGTTCCAGGGTATTTAGAATCCTGTGCGGACAACCTAAAATTAAAATAACATAAAATAAAACCATGCCTTGAAGCCAAAAGGCCACGATTTTATAACATCCACCGATTTAATAAGTGATTTTACATTCATAAATATTCTGTATATAGGCAATCAGAATAAACCACATGAAAATTTTTCATGAAAATCAGCATTTTAAAACTTTTCTTTTTTATAAAACTCTTAAGGTTTTAAAAGTTTCTTAAGAAGATAATCAAATAAAATCATTTTGAAGGGTTTGGTTTCGAAAAGAACGCGCTTTAAAGTAAGGCCGAGAGCGTTATATCCCCCGGCACGAAAGCCATCGCAGCTGGAAAATTGCTTATTAAAATTATCATTAAAAGTTATGATATTATTAGGAGCGTATCAGTTCGGAGCTTCGGGAACTCAGCGAGGATGTTCAAACTTCGGAATACCTAAATTCACAAAGAATCTTCTCCAAGAGAACTACCCAAAGATAAGGAGTGAATTTATGTGGAGAGGGCTTGGAAATCGGAATGAATATTGTTGTTCACTTTGTCACGATGATGAAAGAACTAATTGTAATGAATGAAACAGAACATAAAAAATAAATCCTGCCAATTGAGCTATTAAGACCTGAAAAAAAGATGGCTGCCCAAAATATGTAAATTAATTGAAATTAATGTTTGTAAATCAAATTGAAATAATATAAACTTAATAAGATGTCCGTTTCAATAGCTTCATTAGTGGTGTTAACTAATTACCCACAGACAGATAAGTGATTGATACCCTCGGAATCGCCGTGGTTAAAGACCACAGTTATCTTTATGTGACTTGAAATGACTTTATTAAGTGCCAATGCCATGGCCCCAACAGCTGCGGACAGTTGCGACTCTTGTACATTTGTGTTAAAAAAAAGTTGGGTGTATATTATGAAACATTTATCTTTACACACACTTTTCGCTTTATTCATTGTTCTTTTAGTTAATTGACCCTTAAGGTGATTTTTTGACAAAACGGAGCCTCACAAATGATCCGATTATTATCATGTTTAAGACATCCTCTATAGTTGATATCCCCATCTCAAAATACGACATGTAATAGCCAATACCTGCACGAAAAAAGGAAGTATAGTTACCTATATCGGTGAGAAAAGTTTAGAGTGAATTTTATGGTTGGATTAACTCTATTAATGGGATAGTTATCCGGAAAGAATAATGTCCTGTCTCGTTAATCCGGTGACAAGGCGTCCACCGCTAGATAAAAAAACAATATAATATACAGCGTACGTCACCCATGCTCTGTATTGAATGCACTAAAACAACATTAGTTTACTTTTTTACTCAAATTCGTTCAGTGTAATAAACACACACATCCCATTATTGCTTTTAACTAAACAGGTCATGTCAGTCCGATTTAATAATGACCAATTGCAATGAAAAAACTGATTTTTTTATAATATCGTTGCGTTGCTCATAATTCATAGTGCTTTTGCCCCCATTTCATACCAATAAATTCCGCCCTCGACTCGGTCCGTTCGATAGATTCTCATAACTAATCCAACGGATTGCAATCTTTAGAGCACAGGCGTCGGGTGGGAATGCTATCCTTGTTCTACCGGTATTTCAGTGGAATATGCTCCGAGAAACTAACGTCATTGATCTCTGCTGTGGGATGATTTTCCGGCCTTTATGTTTTCTACTTTGTACAACCTGGGTCTCTTCAAGACCAATGTTCATTCCTTCCTCTCCTCAGAAAGACCCTCCTCGCAGAATCTCAGATGACATATTCCCTGAGGGCAATTAATTTCCTCAAGACCACCTGTGTGGAGTAAATGTAAAAAATAAACTACAATAGTTATCCCATATATTTAAAATGTCAAATATTACATCAACATTTTATTGTTTATGTACCTATGTAAATTGAATTTATGAAATCGGAATCTATTCAACATATAGATACCATAAGCCTGGATACTTCTGAAGTCGTTTACGTAATCTACAACAAACCTGTATAAATAATGAGTTATTTTTAGCAGTGATTAATGTATGTATTATTAAACCGTGTTGCACTTCATCCTCAGGGCAGGGCAGAAGTAACAAATCTCAAATCATATCACTCAGATGTTCTTTAAATAAAATTTCATTAATTGGCTTTAATTAATTGTTGGATGATTTCTATAGCGCCATTTTTGTGAGAAAATCGCCCCAAGGGCGTTTTAACTACAAATGACCGTGTTCAACCATTTAAAATCATATCAATGACGGCGTATTTGGCATACCTATTAACACCTATTCCTTCCACCATTTTCTAAAAAAAAAAACTATCAACGCTTCCAGATGACGTTCCGAGTAGAAGAATTCTATACCTATGACAATAGATAATTTTGCATGTTGTGATCATCTGGTTCCTTAAATTACTTTATAGCCAAGGCCACTGTTTTACTGCACCGTTTCAAAGTAATTTTCTATGTTCTTTATCCCCATTCGTAGCCATCATTTGTATGTTCAGCGGTAGGTACTACTTTCTCAAACTGATTTTAATTTAAGTTTACTTTCATGAAATACATATTTGGAGCGACTTCAAAGGCTTTGTGAAACGTCACTGGTAAAATTAACGATAATTTTCTTATGTCTATGAATTTTGAATATCCAGCAAATAAAACATTACTTGTTAGGCGGCCTCCAAAATTACTTGGCCGTTTAATTACGTGAAACACGCTTATTTTATTACGGTCCACGTGATTTCTCTCAAATAACTTGATAAATAATTAAAAATGCTCGCGATTTCGCTAAAATTAAAAGTGCTACAGGCTGATATATTCAGATTTAAAACCATCAAAGCATTTTCGAAATGAGGTTTAAATATTTTTAAATCCATAGGCTCTGCCAAATTCTGCCAAAATCATTATTATTTCAGGTGTAATCAAATCAAACCAATCTTTTGACATTTTCATTTTTTTTAATGGATTTTCTTAAATTTAAACCGATGATTTCATGGGGTGAGTTTTAATTTGTAATGTTTAGATATTTCTGTTCTGTTTAATTTAATTTAATTTATTTATTTAACCAATGATACTTGAATACTTGCCTACAACGTTGGGTTACAAATAAATAAATTGTTTCATACTCTGAATTTAATTTATTCCAAAACGACGCTCATTTTTGAAACTACTTGGATAAAATCAAGCTTTTATAAATACGACCGCAGACTGTGATTTTGTACCTATCCAATAAATAATTATTAGTCTCAAATTACTTAATAAACATATTGTGGGTACCGCAGCCCTGATTTATTAAATAACCAACACCTCTGCCGTAGGTCACTCCAAGTGGTACGCTAAAAGCTAGTGTGATGTATCTCTTTTCTACTCTCTTATATTTGTCTGTATTTTATTTACTCCTGGGCACTTGGCACCAGTCGTAATGTTTCGTCTTTTCATACTTATTTAACTCTCCTTTCATCGGCAAGACAGTTGTAATATTCTCGCCTTTTCTCTTGGCTCTGATCGATATTTAAATTCTTAAGGCTTTGCATATGTGTGGTAGGGATGGAAAATTCCTCCCCTACGTCACACAAGCCTTTATAAAATTGGACCCTTATTTCCTCTGATAACTACAGAAAGCTACTTAAAGCTCCCTTGTACTACATACCTTTAGCGATATATGTACTTAACTAATAAATACGTTATTTACGACTTTGAACGTAAATATTTTCGTATTTAGGTTGTAATTAAACTCCATCAAACGTTGTGTAATTTTTTGATTTATGATATAGGACTTTAATTACTTTAAATTTTGTGGTAACCCTCTTGATTCTAAACAGAGTGTTGAATTTCAAACTGTATTGGTCTCTCTCTTGCAAATTTAACCTTAAGCAATTTCTCTAAATGAACTAACTTCCCTTTGACGTTTTATTATGATTCCCTACATCCTAATGAATTCATGAATAAGCAATACTAATCGAAACTACACATGACTAATTGAACAGATAATTAAATATAACTCAAATGGTTAAATGTTAGTAAATTTGATTATGATTGTATCTCGTATCTGCTGGGCGCCCCTCCGTTTAGATTCAGCTGCTATAAGGTACATATAAAGATGGATTTAGTAGGTTAATGTAATTAGTTAATTGCATATTTGACGAACTCAGAATAACCCTTTTTCTGGCAAAATTTGGCTCCTGCCTCCATCAAGTAAGCAGGGTGATCAGAAGTCAACCCAAAATTCGCACAGTCTTTTGGCACGGTTCAATTGATTGATACCTAAGTTATCGCGTCCCAATGAACCTTCCTTCGCCATCATGCACTGCCTTCAGGTCTTCCCCCGAGCCCAGATACCTCCAAATTCCTACTCCTCCAAAGTTTACTATTTACTTAGGGCGAACCGGTTTCGTCCTATATGCAATCATATACTCACGGGTTTGTGTGGAGTTACGGGTCGTGAATCCTCCCTCCACGTTCAAGAAATGAGACGAGAGTGACCCGACAGGCCTAAAGCACTAATTGTAAGTGAGTTCGTTTCATTCAATGAACAGTACATAAAAAGATATATATGTAAACATACGTTTTGGGAAGGTTTATAACTCGCAATACGAAACTACTTGCAACGCATCCCGAGCTCGGATCTCGCCCATCGGATTCTGCACAATCCTCAGATTGATACCGAATATATACGTAAGAATAGTGTGAAATATAAATATATACTAGTACAATAAGATCTTATCTGGCGATGTGTTCTGGAGATTCGCCATAACTCCAAGCTTTTGTTTGGTTTTGTTGACGGTTTTGTTTGAGAGATCCGCCATCTCTATGGTTTGATTTTGTTATAGAAGCGACCACTGCCTTCTATTGGTTGAACTGTATTTTTTTTTTCTTTCCCTCCCCTCCAATGTTCAACTTTTGATAAATTCTTGCTATCCCGTGATTCTCAATTGAAGCATGTAAATCCTCATTACCCCTTATTAAGCTATCCCGTGATTTTTCAACTGTTTCATGTAAGTCTTCAATACACCCTATTGAACTATCCCGTGCTTTATCAACTGTTTCATGTTAAATCTTCAATACACCTTTTTTGAACTGCTATAATAAATCTGTTAATTTTCAATTGCTTAGGTCTGTAGATACCTCTTGACGTTCAAATTAAAAATAGTGTTTAATTTTTTTTTTCTTTTGTTCCTAATAATTGCGCAATATAATAATTTTATCCCGTTCCTAGAAGTTAATACCTAAGTACGATATCCACTAATCAAGGTCATTTTTTTTTCCTTTTTACTGTATTCGAACTAGTGCCCCAGTGACCGAATTATTTTGTAAACAATTTGAGCTTTGTAAACATTCTCTACGGCCTCGTGACCTAGATTCAAGCGTATGAGGTATGTTTACTTTAGACATTCCGGAGACGTGTGAGATGACTCTAAAATTTTTTTTGTTTGATAATGATGTACTTAGCGCAATTGTCTAGTCTGATACCCGATTACGTATACATATTTATTCATTTATATATACTTTGTCTCAATAAATAATTTATAATATTGATATGTATATACATAAATTTTATGATTGAAATAATTTCTAATATCATAACTTATTTCAAATGCTCTGGATTTTCTGAAATTATATTAATACATACATAACATTAAATATAAAATATTGATTTGTAAATTTATCACACATAACTACTTTTAATAGTTATTGATGAATTCAGAGGTAGGAATCGATACCCTTTTCCTCTTTTTATATAAGTGTTTTTCTTTTTGATTTTGATTATAATTTTTCTTGGGAACAAAATTACATATATATATGTTTATATACTTACATATATAAATATAAAAAATATACTTATTATACTTATAATATTTTAATATAGTTACATATCACATATTAAGAGAGTAATATCTTGGTCAAATAATTAATCCAAATACCAATGTTTGCTGCATTCCGCTTTCTCCGTGGAATCTGTAAAATTTTATAACGGAAAAGACTTACCCCTACCAAGGTTTTTCCCGACCGGGAAGTACACGGTGACCTTGCTGCAATTTTCCTAAATTAATTTTTATTTTCCTAAATTTAATTAAATCTTTTTGACTTCAAATTTTTTTTTTTCATTTAATCTAATTAATTAAAATGATGTATGAACTCTATCGTTCAAAACTGTATTTTATCTCAAAACTCGTTGGTTAGATAACTCTTTAAATGATAGTTACTTCACGATTAATTTAGAGATGGTAAATTGTTGTTAAATTAAATTTTTATCCCTCCGAACTTTTATGTATTAATAAAATATTATTTTGTTTTATTATTATTATTAATTTAAATATTTATTATTTGTTAGAACACTTTCACTTAGATTGAACACACGTATTTAATTATAACTCCTTCACGCTAAATTATCACATCACTTCAGTTATTTATTGCACTAATGTTAAACGCGAAATTTCTAAGTTTAAAAACACGATATTAAGTGATTATAAAATCCGAATTTCCCACTAAAACAAATTGTATTTATCACGAGCACTTTTATTTTTCACAAGTAAATAATGCGTTGGCTTTATTGTTATTTTTCACTGACTCTAACTGCAAAGTATTTTTTTTTGTATATCACTGACTAGAATGTGAAATTTTTCTAAGTATCAAAATAATTATCACTTAGAATTTTTCCACTTTAAGTCACCCACCGTTTCGTCACGTTCCGCGAAGTTACAACCTTTTCGACCACGACGTAGACTGTCCTCAACTGGCATTTGTCTAGACTTTTATACCCCTCTCAGGTCCAAAAGATCGTATCTGAATCTCCTATAATAAACCAATCTAATTACTATCAACTCGTAATTTCTTGGAACCTCTCCATTATTGTCGAATGCGGTCTCTTAGTACCTTCCGTGTTTGATACATTAAATTCTGTCTCGTACTCCCATACTTACAAGATCCGGATTTAGTAAGATCCATGTTTAATGGCCCAACTTCCTTTGTCCTGGTGTTCATACAAAATTAGCTTGAATTTAATAATTTTAAAGTTCTATTTTCATCTATTCCGTAACATGTCCGTGCGTACGGCATCTACCATATGTTCCAAATCTGTCCCCAAATTCGCCTATCAGAGATATCTTCATGTCGAAGTCTTTCTCGCAAATTGTTCATTTTTATTTTATTATTTTTCCTCGAGTTTTTCTGTATTCTATATGAACCTTTCCATTTAAAACCGAATTTTCTCTATTTACGTCGTATATTTGAATTTTCCATTTTTTCTCGAATTTTATTTTATTCACGACACTCTTTCCATGAATTTCCTTATTTATTCTTACGCTATTGTTCATATCTCTATAGATTTTTTATATTTCAAGCCGTATTTATTTTATTCACTGTTAATCTAAGATTTCCTTTGTTTTTCTCTGTCGTATCTCCTTTCCCCTCGCTTCCCCGTACTTCCCTGATATAACCATATCGTTTTTTGATGTTTGCTGCCTCTTGGAAAATTTCATTTTCTATTTGTTATTAATAAATATATCATTTTTTAACATCTTTATAGGAGATACCCCCACTTCGGCCCTTAAATTCCTGTCATTTTTATTGCTTCATAGAGATCGCCTCCCAAATTTTGTCCCGTTCTTACGCAAAATCCCATAAACCATATGCCTTGACAGTTGTATACATTAGTTCCTGTACCCACCTGGCAATAAATCCTTTTTTATTTCAGTGTCGTTAACTTTTACGAGAATTCTTTAATGTAAATATTTCATAAGACCCATGATAATTTTTATAGCTCTTTTAACGACTAATTGCCCTTATATAAACAATTTTCATGTTCGAATATTCCTTGTTTATCACAACAAAATACATCTGGGATCGACAACCATTGTAATGCCTCATTTTTATCTGCAATTCGCGTACTATGTTACTCTATAAACTCCATTTTAATTACGTAAAATGACTCCTTTTCCTGAGTTTTTCTATCGCAATGTTTTCAGCATTTTCCACTCCCCTCCGTACTGCACTCTATTTCTTCTCTAACACTTGTTACTGCTCTAGACCTCTGAAATGTACTCTCGCCTATCCTTTAAACTCTCATTTTTTTTTGACGTTTCCTCCCTAAATCTTTCATCGTAATATTCTAGCTCCGTCTAGAATTGATAACAATAATTTTCCATTGTTTTTTCAACATTTCCATTTCCTTTAGCACGTTTTCCCTCGAATCGATCATCTCCGGTCGTCACAAACAATCGTATTATAGATGAAATCTCCCTAACACCTTACAACACGTTTTCGTCACTTGCTATGCAATTTTTCACTTAAACTTTTCAAACGTTGTTTACGTGTATCCTTTTTTCCGCACCTGATATGCTTTAATGCGTTCGAGAACTAGGGTTTCTGATCCCTGGAACGTACCGGTTAATCATAACATTTCTTGGGGTCATCGTTCTTTTGTCCCTGAACAGATTATTTCTTCCCATGGAGTTTATTCACCTCTCGGTTTGGTGGGAACGTCAAACTCATTAATTACATTACTAATTGCTAAGTCCAAAGGTCGTTCCTTTGTTCTAAAAATGGGCTCGGCCCTCTTCCCGTTGATAGGCTGAATTGGTTTTTAATCGCTTTTGCTGCAATTCAATTGGCTGTCAATATATCACGGCCCAAAATATATTGGGGAGTCCCTGTTTCTGATTATTTGTTGATACCATCTGTGATCCTTTCATCAATACTCGTCTCACCTTGTCTAATTATAGATCCCTACCGTAAATATGAATTCACTTTACTCTAATCCGATAGATGTCGTAGACGTGTCCGTTTTATAAGTAATTGATATTTTCTTTTTAAATTAAAGTGGGAAGCTACGATATTTTCTTAATTTTCACTGTTGATCAATGCAATTCATCACAGTTCCCTCCTCTGAACTCAATTTGCTGTGGCTAACGTTGTATTTTATTTTAATGTCCTCTTTTTTTTTTTTTTTTTTTTTTTTTTTTTTTTCGTTAGGCACCGAAATTGTGTTCAAATTTAGACTAGCTATCTTCCCCTCCTCATTTGGTTATCCCCTATCTCTACTCCGTGTCATATTACTTCCTATCTCCCCCTCCTCATTTTGTTATCCCCTATCTTTTTCCGTATCCTATTACTTCCTATCTCCCCCTCCTCATTCTGTTATCCCCTATCTCTTTTCCGTATCCTATTACTTCCTATCTCCCCCTCCTCATTCTGTTATCCCCTATCTCTTTTCCGTATCCTATTACTTCCTATCTCCCCCTCCTCATTCTGTTATCCCCTATCTCTTTTCCGTATCCTATTACTTCCTATCTCCCCCTCCTCATTCTGTTCGGATTGTTAACAATCTTGAATTTGAATCTCATTGTATTCTTTATTTTCTTTTCGCGTAGATTTTACTTTATGAAATTTTCTTTAATTTTGATAGATTCAAAATTAATTTCTTTTTGCTGGAACACGCCCCTCGACTCGCGTGTTTTGGTGGTCCCCAACCAAATTGGACTAAGACCTCCCTTACAATGATTTAAGTAAAGATTGTTTACAATCTCGCGGCCTTTCGTACAACTGAAAAGCGGGTGGTCTCTTGGTGTGCAATTAATTGTTTTTTGTTTTGTAAGTATGAATATTTTTTGTGAAATGTGGGTTTTCGCACGACCTCACCCAATCCGACAATCAGTGGTATACATGTTTCATATAAATTTTCCAGCATTTTTTTTTTTTCTTTATTTATTTAAACTTTATTTTATAATTCTTAATTTCTAATTGTAATTTCTTAATTCATCCAAAGTTGTTCTAGCCTAAGTGTTGTCCACTCTAATATTTAAATTTTTATAAATGTTCTTTATTATCCTCAAATTGGTTCAGCGTTCCTTTTTTCCTTTTTTTTTTTTTTTCGAAATCTAAAATATTTATATCTTAATTCAAATGTTACCTTTTTATCTCTATACTTAATGTCTACCCTATATCTATAGATAAACTTTCTTATTTCAATATTTCAAAAAAAAATCCCTAAGCATTGTTTATTTTTTTTCAAAATGTCCCTTTTGTGTGCCATATAATATCTCTAATTCTCTCCTTTTGAGTGTTCTTACTTATCTAACATTTTTTTTTTTTTTTTTCAACTAGAAAATCAAAATTAACGAATTTATTTGCCTTATTCTATTTCAATAATTGAATATGATTGTCGCTTATTAAGAACTTGTCCACTCACCCTCAAAGACTTGACGACGATCCGCCCCTCGCAAGCAATCTGATAATCTAATATTTTAGTAATTTTCTTTCTTCCCCCTCCCCAATTATAATGTACCCTAACATAATTTTATTTGTATTTCTCAATCGTTTATTTATTTATTAACATTTACAAGTATTTGTAAACTTCGCACTCTATCCGTTGATTTCCACTAACTGTAAACCTGATTTTTGTTTCTTATTACTTGTGTAATATCTAGCTAAATGTAAAGCGCTATAATCTCCTTTTATCTCCCGAGTTGGCTGCGACCACTAGCTCCTTCCCGGCTGTAGTTATTGTAGAATTTTCTTTTGGTGAACTGTTAACTTCGGTGCACTTGCTGCAACTAGCGTTTTCACCCACACTTTCAATTGCGTGTATCCTCCTTTTTATGGCGTGGTAACGGTCACGGTATTTGTCCTTCTTGCTGGATTCCTCCCCACTCCTCTTCTTCATGTTCCGTTCTTCTGGTGTACATACCATTGTATCTAGTTTTCGTAGAAACTCAGCGGCGACAATCTCATCTCCTGATTGCCCCGAAAACCATAGCGATTGAATTTCCTTCGGATAATGTCTCATAATTTCGTCAACTATGCCCAACGGTGTGTCAGTAATTTTTAAAGCCTTCGCTAGCTCCCAATAGTTTGCGAAATGAGTGAGCATGGATATATTTTTCTTGGCATCATATACCCCTTCTGCAAGACGACGGCGAACTTCATTTTTCTTTATGTCTCCCCAATAGGTAGCTAAAAAATCTCGTTCGAAATCTAACATAGTCTCCCATCGTTTATTGTACAATTTTTGCCCACGATTTAGCTTCCCCTTTCAAATTTTCCCGTACGACGACTAATGGATCCGTTCGTTTCACTTTTCTAGTGTATTCTTTTAAATCTTCTAGGAAACTAATGGGATTTTGATTTCCACCGGAGAATGATGGTCGTTCCTGCTGTGGTAACATTTCCACTACTTGGAGAACGCTTTTCGGCGCACTATCCTCTCCTATCACCGCCACTGTTGCTGGGCTTTCCAATTGTTTCTCGAGTTCTTGCATCTTATTGACGAGCGGTGCCAAAGCTGCCTGAATTATTGTAGTTATATCTCCTATGTTTATTGTTGAAGTCTCGGTTGTGACATTTTCCCCGATTGCTGTCACTAAAGCCTGGGCTCGCCTACTTGTTCCACGTTTCCCAACCATTTTCTTTATTTTCCGAGTGTCGCCCGGTTAATGTTTATATTTTATCTTATTAAGCGACAACCTTATAATCTCTATTTTAGTTTCCTAAATTACCTTATGTAAATTATGTTGCCTTCCTTATTCTATTTATTTACTTATTTTATTTTTTTTTTTTTCAATTTTCTCGTTTTTCTATATTTTTTTATTTTATTTTTTTATTTTTCCTTTTACTTCGTTAACTTTTCTTGTTCCTTTTCCTCGGGTTTTTCCTGTAACATACCATGTGTGAGTCTCTCTTCACACTCTCGCTTATTTTCGCCCTGTTCCTCCGATTTTGTGTCGGTCTCCCCCTCTGGCTGAACGACTTCTATCATATCCTCGACTCTCTATATATCTCCCGTAATTCATCTCCCAACGGTATTTCTTTAGCTTCTAATTCCGTCGCATCCACTTTCCTTTTTTCCGCCATTTTTTGTTTAAAATTTTTAATGAATTTAACTCAATACCAACTATTTATTATAAATATACCTATATATATTTATAATTTATTTTATTTTTATTTTTATTTTTATTTTTATTTTTTTTTTTTTTTGGAACCTGTCCCCCTATAAAACACAATATTTTCAATTATTTATATTTGTTTGCATGATGATTGTAACCCAAATTAGATCAACTCTACCATCACTCTTCATTTCAAATAAATGTAGGTAATTGCAAAAAAAAACGGAATGAATATTGTTACTCCAATGTTAATGAATATCCCGTGATTTTCGTTCAACCAATAATAACTCATTGTTTAGAATGCCAACCATTCCTTCAAGTTCCGCAATACCTACGATATTTTCGCAAAATCTGTTTAGAGTTCGCAATACCTATTTTGATGTTATTTCGTCAAATCCCCTCCTTTTTTTGGTCCGAATGATCAAATGTTCCCTTAAATAGGTATATACCTATAAAACATTCGCCTGTGATATTAAAGTTCTCAACTCGACACTATCCCCAATCAAATATTTTATGTTATTTTTATTTTATGTTCCTTATCTTTTATGTTATGACTTTTTATGTGATAATCCTCACATACAAACCCACAACATTAACTATAAACAAAGGGTCACTTTATGTAGGTAAGTTCCCCCGTTTTTATCTGTAAAGTCTGTTTATTTTTTCCGTAACCGAGTGTTGATATCATTTTCGAGTTTGTTTATTCTACAATCTCTTAAAGCGATGCGCGTTACCCCCGATGTCGCCTACTTCAAAATTTTTCGATGCTTTGTTATCACTTTCGATGCTTAGGTTATCAATCTTTCGATGCTTACAAACACCGCGGTATCTCGTATCAGATTGTTTACATTACGATCATTAACATTCTGGATTCAGGAATGTCAATACCATTATTCTGTCAATTTATGGCCCGCCTTGAATAAACTGTTTACGCTTGTATCTGACCTACATTCTTTGTTATGATATTTATAATCTCATAAGCAATCAACAAATTCATGGTCACTTGATTTAACTTTATATCGACACTTTTATAAATTATTTTAAAACATGTAGAGTTTATTCGTTAACACTTTTTTTTATATTTAAATGTATTGTTTATTTATTTATTTATATATTTTTTTCGTGTTTATTTAACGGCGCACTGTTCTGATTTTTATTTTATTTTTATTATCACTTCATTTAACATAACGTCCTACTTATTGTTATTATTTTTTTTTTTTCACTTTTTTTTTTTTTTTGCAATAGATTGACCAATAAAAGTTTTTTTTTTTTTTTTTTCTAAAACAACTTGTAAAACTCTGATCTCCTGTCACGGCTGTGCAGTTGTGATGTATCTCTTTTCTACTCTCTTATATTTGTCTGTATTTTATTTACTCCTGGGCACTTGGCACCAGTCGTAATGTTTCGTCTTTTCATACTTATTTAACTCTCCTTTCATCGGCAAGACAGTTGTAATATTCTCGCCTTTTCTCTTGGCTCTGATCGATATTTAAATTCTTAAGGCTTTGCATATGTGTGGTAGGGATGGAAAATTCCTCCCCTACGTCACACAAGCCTTTATAAAATTGGACCCTTATTTCCTCTGATAACTACAGAAAGCTACTTAAAGCTCCCTTGTACTACATACCTTTAGCGATATATGTACTTAACTAATAAATACGTTATTTACGACTTTGAACGTAAATATTTTCGTATTTAGGTTGTAATTAAACTCCATCAAACGTTGTGTAATTTTTTGATTTATGATATAGGACTTTAATTACTTTAAATTTTGTGGTAACCCTCTTGATTCTAAACAGAGTGTTGAATTTCAAACTGTATTGGTCTCTCTCTTGCAAATTTAACCTTAAGCAATTTCTCTAAATGAACTAACTTCCCTTTGACGTTTTATTATGATTCCCTACATCCTAATGAATTCATGAATAAGCAATACTAATCGAAACTACACATGACTAATTGAACAGATAATTAAATATAACTCAAATGGTTAAATGTTAGTAAATTTGATTATGATTGTATCTCGTATCTGCTGGGCGCCCCTCCGTTTAGATTCAGCTGCTATAAGGTACATATAAAGATGGATTTAGTAGGTTAATGTAATTAGTTAATTGCATATTTGACGAACTCAGAATAACCCTTTTTCTGGCAAAATTTGGCTCCTGCCTCCATCAAGTAAGCAGGGTGATCAGAAGTCAACCCAAAATTCGCACAGTCTTTTGGCACGGTTCAATTGATTGATACCTAAGTTATCGCGTCCCAATGAACCTTCCTTCGCCATCATGCACTGCCTTCAGGTCTTCCCCCGAGCCCAGATACCTCCAAATTCCTACTCCTCCAAAGTTTACTATTTACTTAGGGCGAACCGGTTTCGTCCTATATGCAATCATATACTCACGGGTTTGTGTGGAGTTACGGGTCGTGAATCCTCCCTCCACGTTCAAGAAATGAGACGAGAGTGACCCGACAGGCCTAAAGCACTAATTGTAAGTGAGTTCGTTTCATTCAATGAACAGTACATAAAAAGATATATATGTAAACATACGTTTTGGGAAGGTTTATAACTCGCAATACGAAACTACTTGCAACGCATCCCGAGCTCGGATCTCGCCCATCGGATTCTGCACAATCCTCAGATTGATACCGAATATATACGTAAGAATAGTGTGAAATATAAATATATACTAGTACAATAAGATCTTATCTGGCGATGTGTTCTGGAGATTCGCCATAACTCCAAGCTTTTGTTTGGTTTTGTTGACGGTTTTGTTTGAGAGATCCGCCATCTCTATGGTTTGATTTTGTTATAGAAGCGACCACTGCCTTCTATTGGTTGAACTGTATTTTTTTTTTCTTTCCCTCCCCTCCAATGTTCAACTTTTGATAAATTCTTGCTATCCCGTGATTCTCAATTGAAGCATGTAAATCCTCATTACCCCTTATTAAGCTATCCCGTGATTTTTCAACTGTTTCATGTAAGTCTTCAATACACCCTATTGAACTATCCCGTGCTTTATCAACTGTTTCATGTTAAATCTTCAATACACCTTTTTTGAACTGCTATAATAAATCTGTTAATTTTCAATTGCTTAGGTCTGTAGATACCTCTTGACGTTCAAATTAAAAATAGTGTTTAATTTTTTTTTTCTTTTGTTCCTAATAATTGCGCAATATAATAATTTTATCCCGTTCCTAGAAGTTAATACCTAAGTACGATATCCACTAATCAAGGTCATTTTTTTTTTCCTTTTTACTGTATTCGAACTAGTGCCCCAGTGACCGAATTATTTTGTAAACAATTTGAGCTTTGTAAACATTCTCTACGGCCTCGTGACCTAGATTCAAGCGTATGAGGTATGTTTACTTTAGACATTCCGGAGACGTGTGAGATGACTCTAAAATTTTTTTTGTTTGATAATGATGTACTTAGCGCAATTGTCTAGTCTGATACCCGATTACGTATACATATTTATTCATTTATATATACTTTGTCTCAATAAATAATTTATAATATTGATATGTATATACATAAATTTTATGATTGAAATAATTTCTAATATCATAACTTATTTCAAATGCTCTGGATTTTCTGAAATTATATTAATACATACATAACATTAAATATAAAATATTGATTTGTAAATTTATCACACATAACTACTTTTAATAGTTATTGATGAATTCAGAGGTAGGAATCGATACCCTTTTCCTCTTTTTATATAAGTGTTTTTCTTTTTGATTTTGATTATAATTTTTCTTGGGAACAAAATTACATATATATATGTTTATATACTTACATATATAAATATAAAAAATATACTTATTATACTTATAATATTTTAATATAGTTACATATCACATATTAAGAGAGTAATATCTTGGTCAAATAATTAATCCAAATACCAATGTTTGCTGCATTCCGCTTTCTCCGTGGAATCTGTAAAATTTTATAACGGAAAAGACTTACCCCTACCAAGGTTTTTCCCGACCGGGAAGTACACGGTGACCTTGCTGCAATTTTCCTAAATTAATTTTTATTTTCCTAAATTTAATTAAATCTTTTTGACTTCAAATTTTTTTTTTCATTTAATCTAATTAATTAAAATGATGTATGAACTCTATCGTTCTAAACTGTATTTTATCTCAAAACTCGTTGGTTAGATAACTCTTTAAATGATAGTTACTTCACGATTAATTTAGAGATGGTAAATTGTTGTTAAATTAAATTTTTATCCCTCCGAACTTTTATGTATTAATAAAATATTATTTTGTTTTATTATTATTATTAATTTAAATATTTATTATTTGTTAGAACACTTTCACTTAGATTGAACACACGTATTTAATTATAACTCCTTCACGCTAAATTATCACATCACTTCAGTTATTTATTGCACTAATGTTAAACGCGAAATTTCTAAGTTTAAAAACACGATATTAAGTGATTATAAAATCCGAATTTCCCACTAAAACAAATTGTATTTATCACGAGCACTTTTATTTTTCACAAGTAAATAATGCGTTGGCTTTATTGTTATTTTTCACTGACTCTAACTGCAAAGTATTTTTTTTTGTATATCACTGACTAGAATGTGAAATTTTTCTAAGTATCAAAATAATTATCACTTAGAATTTTTCCACTTTAAGTCACCCACCGTTTCGTCACGTTCCGCGAAGTTACAACCTTTTCGACCACGACGTAGACTGTCCTCAACTGGCATTTGTCTAGACTTTTATACCCCTCTCAGGTCCAAAAGATCGTATCTGAATCTCCTATAATAAACCAATCTAATTACTATCAACTCGTAATTTCTTGAAACCTCTCCATTATTGTCGAATGCGGTCTCTTAGTACCTTCCGTGTTTGATACATTAAATTCTGTCTCGTACTCCCATACTTACAAGATCCGGATTTAGTAAGATCCATGTTTAATGGCCCAACTTCCTTTGTCCTGGTGTTCATACAAAATTAGCTTGAATTTAATAATTTTAAAGTTCTATTTTCATCTATTCCGTAACATGTCCGTGCGTACGGCATCTACCATATGTTCCAAATCTGTCCCCAAATTCGCCTATCAGAGATATCTTCATGTCGAAGTCTTTCTCGCAAATTGTTCATTTTTATTTTATTATTTTTCCTCGAGTTTTTCTGTATTCTATATGAACCTTTCCATTTAAAACCGAATTTTCTCTATTTACGTCGTATATTTGAATTTTCCATTTTTTCTCGAATATTCTTTTATTCACGACACTCTTTCCATGAATTTCCTTATTTATTCTTACGCTATTGTTCATATCTCTATAGATTTTTTATATTTCAAGCCGTATTTATTTTATTCACTGTTAATCTAAGATTTCCTTTGTTTTTCTCTGTCGTATCTCCTTTCCCCTCGCTTCCCCGTACTTCCCTGATATAACCATATCGTTTTTTGATGTTTGCTGCCTCTTGGAAAATTTCATTTTCTATTTGTTATTAATAAATATATCATTTTTTAACATCTTTATAGGAGATACCCCCACTTCGGCCCTTAAATTCCTGTCATTTTTATTGCTTCATAGAGATCGCCTCCCAAATTTTGTCCCGTTCTTACGCAAAATCCCATAAACCATATGCCTTGACAGTTGTATACATTAGTTCCTGTACCCACCTGGCAATAAATCCTTTTTTATTTCAGTGTCGTTAACTTTTACGAGAATTCTTTAATGTAAATATTTCATAAGACCCATGATAATTTTTATAGCTCTTTTAACGACTAATTGCCCTTATATAAACAATTTTCATGTTCGAATATTCCTTGTTTATCACAACAAAATACATCTGGGATCGACAACCATTGTAATGCCTCATTTTTATCTGCAATTCGCGTACTATGTTACTCTATAAACTCCATTTTAATTACGTAAAATGACTCCTTTTCCTGAGTTTTTCTATCGCAATGTTTTCAGCATTTTCCACTCCCCTCCGTACTGCACTCTATTTCTTCTCTAACACTTGTTACTGCTCTAGACCTCTGAAATGTACTCTCGCCTATCCTTTAAACTCTCATTTTTTTTTGACGTTTCCTCCCTAAATCTTTCATCGTAATATTCTAGCTCCGTCTAGAATTGATAACAATAATTTTCCATTGTTTTTTCAACATTTCCATTTCCTTTAGCACGTTTTCCCTCGAATCGATCATCTCCGGTCGTCACAAACAATCGTATTATAGATGAAATCTCCCTAACACCTTACAACACGTTTTCGTCACTTGCTATGCAATTTTTCACTTAAACTTTTCAAACGTTGTTTACGTGTATCCTTTTTTCCGCACCTGATATGCTTTAATGCGTTCGAGAACTAGGGTTTCTGATCCCTGGAACGTACCGGTTAATCATAACATTTCTTGGGGTCATCGTTCTTTTGTCCCTGAACAGATTATTTCTTCCCATGGAGTTTATTCACCTCTCGGTTTGGTGGGAACGTCAAACTCATTAATTACATTACTAATTGCTAAGTCCAAAGGTCGTTCCTTTGTTCTAAAAATGGGCTCGGCCCTCTTCCCGTTGATAGGCTGAATTGGTTTTTAATCGCTTTTGCTGCAATTCAATTGGCTGTCAATATATCACGGCCCAAAATATATTGGGGAGTCCCTGTTTCTGATTATTTGTTGATACCATCTGTGATCCTTTCATCAATACTCGTCTCACCTTGTCTAATTATAGATCCCTACCGTAAATATGAATTCACTTTACTCTAATCCGATAGATGTCGTAGACGTGTCCGTTTTATAAGTAATTGATATTTTCTTTTTAAATTAAAGTGGGAAGCTACGATATTTTCTTAATTTTCACTGTTGATCAATGCAATTCATCACACTAGCTAAGTTTGGTGACAAACAAAAGTAGCAGGGGTGCCCAGGTTCATGAGGTGCAGTTTGTCTAGGTCTTGACGGCACATGCGTTTGCCTACCTACTGCGTTAGCGGGCCGGATCGGAAAAGACCGAATGAGGGTGAGCTTTTTACTTCTCCAGCCGAACTCTCTCAACCCAACGCTTTGCACCGCAGTGAGAGGGAAGGATTCTTATGTCCGTTCCGTTGTCTGTCTGTTAATTTTAAAAAAAAATCATTTTCCGCTACAACAACATCAATAACGTCGTATTTTTCAATCTCAGCACTCTAGCTCACTTAAAACTTACGGACCGCCACTGCTATCCATCCCTTTTTCCTTCACAGAACTTCCTATCCCTCCTTTCCCAAAAAGACCCTCCACACAGTATCCCTAAAGATGGCATAGACCTCGAGGGATTTGTTTTCCTCAGGAACCCCTGTGTGGAGCTAATGTAAAAAAATAAATAAATATTTTTAAAGGAAACATCAAAATATTCTCAACATATTTCATGAAATATATGAGAAAAATGCATCAAATTTATTATTTTTTTCGATATTTCTTTCACACCTTTTCTGTACTTGTGTTTAATTGAAACGTGAATAGAATACATAACTTATTTTGTTAAATAGCGTGACGTAAGCATGAATAAGTATCAAGTAGCTTGCCTTGTCTTTCAAAACAAACTCTTAACAAATTACGTCGGAATAATTTATGGTAAACTGTAAATACCTCAAGTGCTGCTTACCAGTGTCATACTTTATCTTGGAATAAACAAGACACAATGTAAACTACATGCCAATGGTAACTAGAAATACAGTGCTGTGAGGCTTGGAAGCACTTTTTATTAATTTAGAAACTTTCTTTCGCTTTAAAGTTGTGTCGGACAGAGAGACAGGCTAATCTTCTGATGAACTTTCTGAGAAAACCAGTTTCATAAACTCTCAACAATAACAAAACGTTTCTTCGTATTCAAATAATCTTTCTTGAGAGGAAAAAATACCCAAGATGCTTAAAGCCCATTAACCAGCGGCCTAGAATTCAAATTTTATCGAAAGATGGACTTGCGATCATAACTCGTGTCGCGAAACTACGGCTCCAGTATATCAACATGCTAAAGGCCAGGAAAAACACGGAAAATTTCTAATAAAGCAATTTTAATTTTGAATTGAATGTTTTGTGGATTAATTTTGAGCTATCGTATATTTTATTGACCGAAACACATTTCTAGAACAATAAACTATGTACCAAAACAACATTACTTGCGTTAATTACGTAAATTGATAGGTTTTACGATGTTTTCCTCAAGTAACACGCATCGGACTTTGACAGAAAGAATCGCGGCAAATTTGACATTTTGATGCCACAGATAAAATCATTTAAAAATATTCTAGGATTGCCAGGTGAATGACATCTTATGGGTAAATGTTGGCGCAAGCGATTCTGACCTTGTCCTTCAAACAAATTCTGTACATAGAAGGGTCAAAATCGCAGACAAAAAAAAATTCGAATCCGCGCGTCTCCGGCAAATGAGAGGTCAATGGTGTTATGGTGTTTAAGGTGCTGCAGATTCAAGCCAAGCCCTACGCCACACATTCGAAGGACCTGTCACTAAACTACGTCAACCGCTATGTTTATGTGGAACGACTAAATTTGTATACATTCGCCAAACCTGATGGTCAGTATTAGTTAATGTTTCAAATCTGGGCTTCTGGAACACAAGATAAGCCCAGATTGGAGTATAGGAGACAAGGACTCACCCGTCGCAGTTGGGGTCTCGGCTTCTACTTCATCCTTTCCTTAAACATACCCTCCATACAGCATCCCCTAAGATGACATATGCCCTAAGGGAAATTATTTTCCTCAGGGCCTCCTGTGTGGAGCTAATGTAAAAAAAATATAATATATTATCTACCTATATAAAAAAAGTCTGTCTATCGTGGGAGAGCGGGCGGCGTAGCTTTATTTATTTTTTATTTAAATCTACATTTTTATTCACATCCACATTTTATTGCTCATTGATGAAATTTTGGACACCTCACCCCCAACCCCATTTCCTATCCCTTAAATAAAATTTCAGGGGAAATTATGCGAACTTGTCATTAAAAATACGAGGAATATAAATTATAATGTTTTTCTGATTAAACTCTGCACAAAGCTTGGGCCAAGCCGGGAAACCAGCTAGTATCTTGATACATATGCCGAACTTCAACAATGTTTCTCGAAATTATTTACCATATCGAACATTTTACAAAATTCAACCAACAACCTGGCGCGTTTTCTTATTTTCTTAGAGCTATATAAATATTAATGAGCTCAATAAATAGTTCATTACTTGTATGCGTTATTTCGATTTGAAAACTGTTTGTTTAACATAAAATTTTCATGCTGAAAAGCGTTGCAAAGAATCATGACAGAATTTTTCTTATTATTTTTTATTTTTTAATTTATAAACTAACGTTTAGACAAGATTTTTATGCATAGCACAAAGGGTAACAATTATTACAAGCAATAATTGTCAGCCTGAAACACTCATTTACATTGAAAAATCTTCCGAGAAAAGATACTTGCCGCCAACGGGACTTGAACCCGTGTCCTTCCGATTGCCGGTCGAATGCTCTGACCACTGAGCTATGGCGGCTTATCAAATACCCGCCAAATAATTCAATATATACTAGAGTTTCATTCAACAATTACTGCTTGTTATATTTTTCTTCATTTTTTAATATTGATATTCACATTTAAAACGTAATACATATTGTACTTTGAAATATTTTCACGTCATTCTCATACATAATTTACTTCACAGGATACATTTAGCAGACAAATAGCAAAAAGAGTGATTCTGTGCTCCATGAATGGGAGAGTAAATATTTCATGCGTTTTCCGTGCGGTACTTGGGGAAATGTTACCTTCCGTAAAGCGGTACGAACTACACAAGATAAATCGTGTAACGCGCTTCAACGCCGTTTTCCAACTACCTTCCCTGACAACTTCCGCTGCTCAACTCTGAACCGCCCCTACAATATTATTTATAACAGTAAGGGAATGGTTGAATGATTGTGTGATATAAATAAAGAAAAGTATTATTTATCACTGAAGAAGAAGATAACATTAACAATCTAAATGAAAATATGAAAGAAAATAAGACGCAGAAAAATAAAAAGAAAACGGTCTCAACTGGGCCTCGAACACAGAACCTGTCGTTTTACTTTAAATATCTTGTCTTAGCTGCTAATAAGATGGAAAAAAATAGTCGGTGATAATATTATTAATTCTGAAGTTTGAAATATAACATTGACGTTGAATAATCAAAAGCCGAATTAGTATGGCGTTTGTCCCTGTAAGACGAGAGGTTATTGTTCGAGTCTCAGTTTTTTTTTTACATTAGCTTCACACAGGAAACCCCGAGAAAAATAATTCCCTTCAAGGTCCATGTAATATTTGGGGATGCTGTGTGGAGGGTCTTTTTAGGGAAGGAAAGAGAGGAAGTTCAGAAGTTCTGGAAAGGAAAAGGATATAAAGGGTGGGTAGGAATCTGGTGGTCGGAGTGTCCAGGAGTGAAGGACGTATAAACCCATCCTTGCACGCTGCGGTGCAAGGCAATGTTTCGAGAGAGTATGGCTGGAGAAGTCAGAGGGACTCCCTCAACCACTCTCTTCAGATCCGGCCTACCATGCAGCTGGTCAACAGACGCATCCGCCGCCAAGACCCGGACAAACCTCACCAAACGTACCAAACCACGACCGTTAACATTTTATTTTTCAGTGGTTATTCTCTTTCAAGTTTTTGTTCAGATTATTATAGTTATCTTCTTCTTTAATGTATTGTTGATGGGAATAACCTTATAACGTTAGTTGTTCCAACAAAAAATACATAATTAGCGTGCTTTTACCGAGTTATATAATCATCTGTGAATAAATACTCGTTTGTTTATTCTTAACTAAGTAACTAACTAACTAACCATCACACCGTTTCCCCGCAGGGGTAGGCAGAGAGGACGGACCACCAAACAACTCGGTCTTGGCACACACTCTTTGCCTCACTCACATTCATACATCGTCTCATTCATACTCTTCTATTATTCTGACTTTCAACATGGCCCGACTCAAGTATCTGATTCACTTGATAGTGCCATGTCTTCCTCGGGCGTCCCCGACTTCTTCTACCATTCACATTCGCGTCGTATATTCTTATGTTCATTCTTTATTTTGGGGTGGGTTTATTCTTATGTGTTTTAATTTTCATTATACATTTTTCTGGACGAAAAAAACCATTGATTTTGAAACATGTCGATTATTTTGATTAACTATTGGTGCATACAAAGTTATTAATTTTTATTAAATCAAATATACATCGCCATTTACTCCAAATCTCCTTCAGTTCAACTCTAGGACTCTATTTGACCCTATTGAACTAGTGTCAAGTGCACCCCTCGAGAGACCATTCACCCAACCCAGACATCTTACCCTTTCCCTGCCTACTAATTTGCATACACCGTTAACCTTTAGGCCAGACGAAATATAAGGCTTTTAATTTGTTTGAAATTGCGAAAATTTTCAATTTTCGCTAATTTATCGTCGTTATCGTTTATTCAATTTAAAATTTTGTGGAGTATTCTTAGCTATTTTTCACTTGCCGTACTTGGAAATTATAATTGTAGGATTTGTGAAGCTGAACATATTTTTCAAAAAATATTTGCCTGGGGATCGTCGCCTTTCAAAGCTAGAAGTATTTTAGTATTTTAGTAAACTTGAAATATTGACATCATCTGTCAATCATTGGAACAAAACAAATACAACTAACTAACTAGCTAACCAACAGGTCGTTTCCCCGCAAGGGAAGGCAGAGAGGACGGACCGCCAAGCAACCCGGTCTTGGCACACACTCCACGCCTCGTTCACATTCATACATCGTCTCATACAATCTCTATTATTGACCCGACTCAAGTATCTGATTCACTTGGTCGTGCCATCTCTTTATAGGGCGTTCCCGACTTCTTCTGTCATTAACATTTGCGTCATATATTCCCCTTACACTCCCATCCTCGTTCGTTCGCTCTACATGCCCAAACCATCGGAGCGTTCCTTTTTTAATCTTACTCATTACGCTTACATCAGCCTTGCTTTCTTTGCGGATGTCCACGTTTCTCATACGATCGTACATGGTTTTACCTCACATACGCCTCAGAGATGTCATTTCTACAGCATTCAGTATACTTTCATTCTTCCTCTCCCACTTCCATGCCTCACTGTCATACATCAGGGTAGGTACCAGTACTCCATTATGGACGGCTAGCTTCGCTTATTTAGGCAGTTTTTTGTTGGTGCCAACTTTCCTTCTTTCAATATCCCTATTAGCCTTCCCATCTCTCATAATCATACTTCCCAAATAAACAAACTTATCCACCAGCTCCAAGTTTTGATCATTCACACACATTTCAACTTTATTAGTTTTAACAACCTTTACTTTATAAAAGTATATTTTCAAAGTTTGATATATCGGAATTACCTTATTTATTTAATTTCATGCTACTCGTAAGTCAACATCAAAGATTCACCATAGAACCTGAGCATAACGTAGGTACTATGTTACTCACCGCTTTATTCTAATTCTAATTTATTATCACAATATTACACTCCCGTGCGTCGTATGCACAACTTACAGAATGCTTACGAATACGCTGTTGATGTATTTAATGCCGCAATACCAAATATGCCTTTTAAATTCACGATACAATCTTAGGTTCCATATTTAATTATATTGTCTTTCCTTTAATTCTTTACTTAAGTAATCTGTGTAGCGCTTCTTCGGGAGAATGCATTCGATTTAATACTTGCAAACTGTCAAAATGTAATTATTTCACTGGGTGCGTTCATTTTCTGTTCTGTCGAGAGTCTGAATAACAGGACAGTGTGTAAATTATTATTTTTAATTGATAAACTAATGTTTAAGTCAAGATTTTTATGCATAGCACAAAGGGTAACAATTATTATAAGTAATAATTATTAGCCTGAAACACTCATCTACATTGAAAAAATCTCCCGAGAAAAGATACATGCCGCCGACGGGACTCGAACCCGCGTCCTTCTGATTTCCGGTCAACAAATGTAAGAAGCAGTAATTGTTGAATGAAACACAAGTATAATATATTGAATTATTAGATCAGCTGACGTAGCTCAGTGGACAGAGCAGTTGACCCGAAATCAGAAGGACGCGGGTTCGAGTCCCGTCGGCGGCATGTATCTTTTTTCGGGAGATTTTTTCAATGTAGATGAGTGTTTCAGGCTAATAATTATTACTTATAATAATTAGGACAGTGTGTATTAACATAGATGAAGCAAGTAATACGGGCAAGGAGGGAGATATAATGTTACTCATGTTCTTTCTTATTTCTCTTTTTTTGTCATTATGTGACACATTTTATTGGTAGAAATGTGCGATTAAGTATACTTCATAAAGATTTTTATCATTTTAGTGGGCCGACGACTCTATGTCGTATACCAATTGAAACTGAATTATTATCACAATGCAAAGATGGTGTTAAAAAAAATAGAATGCAGGTTACCCAGCTTTACCTACAAAACAAACTATCGCCAAATAAATTATCACAGTTTATTATACTACATACTACTATATTACAATTAATACTCGTATACCGACTGTTGTTTAAATACTAAACTTTATATGAAGCAATGAAGCAATAATATTCCTCAACTGATATTGCATCGCACTGTTTGCTTCCCCTTTACTGTAACGGGTGGCGTCCTTGCCCGCTAAAAGTTTTCAGCGCTCTGAAATTTCGAGTTCACTGAAATTTCGGAAAATTATTCCAAGTTGCCTCAAATTAATCAAGCAACTAAATGCAAGGACACTTTAGGGCAACTTTGGGCTGCGGACTCCGAACAGTGTCCACTTTTGCGCCCCTCAAAGGAAAGGTTGTGTCGAGTTTGAAACTTTTGCAAACCAAATGCAATTTGCAAGTCTATAATCAGCGCCACGTGGTATTTGGAAACCTCAGCACATACGTCTGACAAACGAAAAGTTCTTATAAACATGTCCTTTTTTGTTTAGAAAATAAGCTGAGATAATGAAATAACGGGTTTTATTTGAGACAAGAACACAAAGACGTTTCTTCTTATCATGTAAGAAAAAAACTAAGATTAAAATTTCTCGAAAAAACCTCATCAATGATAACTCATCTTTTTACGTCTTGGTGAAAGACGACAAATCGGAATCAAAATTTTACATAAAATGGCTTATGCCTTGTCTACGGGCTAAATCTACGAAGCCAAGTTAGTTCGAAATGTCTTCTCGTTCAGCTTTTGCGTTCTACACTGCATTCTGCCTCACAATGTACTCAAACTGCCAATGCTTTAAATCCACTTGTACGGTATTCATAAGAAAAACGGTATTCAATTGAAAAAAATACTTGATTTGGAGAATGAAAATTAGTGAAGGTATAAGGCAATGTTTTACAGTGGATCTGGCACATGCAAGTAAGTAAAGTTGTATTCAATCCTCTTTGCTTATCCCAGTGGAAAAATCATGTAATGGCTCGATTTGTTTGATTTTGTGGTCCTTAGCTCTATTCCCGTTAGAAGTTCGCGTAGGCTATCTTTCATTGACAGTTCACTTAACAGAAGGATTCTCGAAATGTCGAAGCGGTTAATATGGTTCTGGATATGTTTGGAAAATAGATTCCCTATCTCATTTCCCTCCTCCATTTTCTTCCATCTCACAGCATTTGGAGATTGTTGTAAGGCGGAAGGAAATGGGATAGGGGAAGAAGAAAGGGAAAGAGGAAGGATGGGAAGTTCTTGCCTAGTAAGATTTTGATTACCGATTACCAAATAAAGCAAAACTATTCCCAGCATCATTTCCTTTTTTTTCAAAAGTTTTAGTTTCTCAAAGAGATTACTAGTAATTACAGTCCAGAAAGATGTTTATTTTATTTTATTTTTCTTTGTATTTTTTTATAGTTTTTTTTTAACCGCAACTCGAACCCGCGTCCTTCTGATTTGATCTGATTTCAAATGCTCTACCATTGAGCTACGTCGGCTTATCTCTTAGATTTTTTCAATGTAGATGAGTGTTTCAGGCTAATAATTATTACTTATGATAATTAAAAAGTATTCATTTTTGAGGTGAAACTTCTTTAGCACCGTTGTAATTTGAAACTCGGATGAAACGAAAATGGCACTAAAAAGAGACAAACACATACATCTATAGGATTTAGCCCGCGAGAGAATGAGATAGAATGATACATTATCTACGAACATTGGCCGCTTTGATTATGACAGCAATTTTCAAGGCTCCCATTGATTGAGATTGTTTTGGTGAAGTTTCACTTCTACCGCGTGTGAACTGCACTCGATTTTTAAAAAAAAATATAATCCTGTAAAACTTTATGAATATTCGAATTCGGCCGGTATTGTCAAAATTTTATTTTTTATTGAACCCCCGTCGATCTTTCGCAAACTTAATAAAAGTCGAAATTTTACATAATGTAGAAATGTAATTTTTATATCATATAATAAATATCAATAGGTACAATAAAAACTTTTCATGTTACTTTGTAGTTACATTGTTGCAGAAATTTGGAAAGGTGATCAACAAGTATATAAAATAATTTATATATCTTTTTAAGCCCATTAAACAGACGTTTACATATACACCTGCATATTTTACACTATATATTTATACACATAACTAAGAAAGAAATAAATTAAATTGTATGAGCCGTCGAATCAACTTTCATTTGCACATCCAGAGGTAAATCATTTCACTATATAAATCCGCTGTATGCTATGACAAAAAAGTATTAGAGCCATTTTTTTTGCCATATTGTTGAACTAAATATATCTACACTGTCAGAGTATGTGTTCGTCTCATAATATTGCGGCTTCAATTATTATTAAAACATTATGGTAGGTGCTGCCTTGTAACTGTCCTGCCAGGAACATAGAACGAAATTAAATAAAACAACTCAGGGGTCTTTTCAATAAATGTCAGCTCAACTGTCTCATCTTCGCTAAGAACTATTGTAGACGTAAGCAAGACGAGGGCTTTTTCTGGTCGGAAGTGCAAGGGCGGATTTAGGGGGGGGGGGGGCACGTGCCCCCGTGCCCTCCCCCCCTCCCCCCCAGACGGTACTTTTGTGTACTGTGGAGATTCATCACAGTACAAACTTTGAAGCAAAAACTGTATTTATTAAACATTTAATTTTTCTATTGTTTTGACACTTTCATAAACCTTCCTATACACACTTGAACTTGTAGAAATACACTAGAAGTATGATACTTCAAGTTTATTGCCTTTCCGCCCCTTGTGCCCCCCCCCCCCCCAGAAAAAAATCCTGGATCCGCCCGTGTGGAAGTGAATGCATGTACACACATAATTCTAAGTATGTTTTGGTCACTTCAACTCTAATTGTGCTACCTTTACCGTTTTACCACAGAACTGTCAAATAAGAGCCACCAGTTAAACATTTTTATTGTATTATTTATCAGATTTCTTTTCCTAATTTGCAATATATTTACATATTCCCTAATTACAAACATATCATCCTTATACTCCTATAAGATCATAAGTTTACCCTTTATTGTGTTTTTCTATATTCTTATCATGCATATTTAAGTATTTAGCTTCTCTTAACTATTTTTTTTCTTAGTTTTACTTTATGTTTTTCTTATCTAAACTAAAAAAAAAAAAATATCAGCGAAAACATGTTTTTAGGCTTACTGTTTTATTTTACCACTCTTTTTTATGTATCTTTGTAAAGCTGTTTGTTTTCCATAAAGATATTATTATTATTATAAGTAATTTGCACACACGAGTTCTCACACCACGTCCAAACAACAAAATTGTGTCATTAAGTTGAAATTGTCAATGTGCAGCTTAAACCTCGCCCTCAATATGCCCCGCGCTTTCTCGTAAACTAAGTTACACAATTATTTGTGAAAACACTTTGCAATATCCTTTCACAAATTTCTCCCTTAACTCCGGCGAACGTCCGAGACAATTTTAGAGCGGCGCCAGCACCGAACAGCTGTTGCCGGCAATATTTATTTTCCGCCATTAAAAGCGGATCCGGAAGCTGTGCCGAGATTTAATAAAGAATCTCTCATTACACGGAGAATTACACCTGCAATGATATTAAACGTCAAAACCTGCAATCTGCCGTGCAATTTGCACTACTCAGTGTCATTAAAGGAATAACAATTTAGCAATTTGAAATTGCACCCTGGGCTTTTAAATGCCTTTATGTTAACACTGTGATCCATTGTGGTCCTTTTACGCTTTGTTAGAAAACTGAAGAGGAAAGTGGTATTTTAAATCAAGCGAAGAAAACATTTTTACATTCAGTATAATTATTTTTTTTGTTGAGATTATTACGTTGTTATTCATTAAAATAGTTATGTACCCTAAAGGATAAACCACGTAAGACCATAGCTAAGTCTATAGCTATGTGTCGTTTATCCGTTAAGGTACAGACTTAATAGTCAATTTGGGAGACGGGTGTGATAACCAACTCCTCTGCCTTAGGTCTCTCAAGTGGTTCGCAACGTTAGGCGACTTAGCAGGGGTGCCCGAGTTAATGAGGATGAGATTTGTCTAGAACTTGCCGGCGGATGTCTTGTCTACCCTGGGGAGACTGGTTGAAAGAGCTCTTTTGACCTCTCCAGCCGGACTCTCTCGACACATCGCCTTGAAGGGATGGATTCATACGTCCGTTTCTAATACGCTGACATCCAGTTTCCTACCCACTCTTACTTTTTTCCTTCCCAGAACTTTCTCTCCTTAAAAAGACCCTCCACACAGCATCCCCTAAGATGACATAGGCCCTGAAGGAAAGTGTTTTCTCCAGGGCCTTACGTGTGGAGGAATAAAATATCCATTATTAGTTGGTTTGTAAAATTGATACAGAAAAATACAATTCAAGTGCTATTACCTAATAGATAGGTAATTAAGTTAATATCACATGAATTGTTTTTTTTTTATATATTAACTTATTAATTACCTATCTATTAGTTTATCACTTGAATTGTTTTTTTTGTCTCTAATTATTAAACAATTTTAGCACAATGATTACTATTTTATAAGCACCGCTTCGCTTAGTACTAATTCACACGATTGCTTTCATACAGTAGATGACCTTTGTACACTGTAACACTGAAGTTGAGATCTGCCCTACAGATGTACATTCCAGTATAACAAAAGTAAACATTAGCGTCCTCTGCCAACTCATGTGCTCCCGGTTCAGCGGGCGAAAAAAAAATCCCTTTGTCAGCGAAGGAAACTTCTCACCCTTAAACGCCATCTGTCACACAATAAAACATATACTTTTTCATTATGGTTTGGGCGAAGGGTAGTTAAATAAGTTTCCTTGATAAATGTTCTATCTTCTATCCAATAAGTGTTATATAATTGGTAGGTTGGTCAGTGGTGACCTTAAATAATTATATATTGAAGGATAGTGTTACGTTTATATCATCATTTATCACCTTATCACATTTATCACCTTTCGAAGAAATGGAGTGTTTTCGTAGATCCCTACGTTGCACCAGTTTTTTTTGTTTATGTGAATACTATGGCGTCCCAAATTGTGGTATGTTGTGAGACTGAATGTAGTGGGGAAAAGAAGGAGATGGGGAAGAAAAATGCGGGGAAATGCCTGGTTATTCTGACCTCATCACCAAATACGGCTAAAGCCATTTCAAGCCACGTTTCAATTCTAAATTGTGGTCTTACACCAGGACGGTACTGAGATTATCTTTCACTATGGAACGTGCCACGTATTTACTATAAACTATTTTAAATGAACTAATTGTGAAATATAAATTATTAAATCAAAATTTATTTGCGCACGCCGCGATGCGATCCCGCGACCTTCGGACTGCGAGTCAAGCGCCTTACCCCTCGACTATGGAGGCCGTCAGTGATATGTACCAGTTACGAAACTATCTGTAACAAATGTATTTGTGGGAATGCAAAATGTCTTAAAATAAAATATCTAGAAACTGTTAATGCCCAAGAAATACAAAAAAAAAATTCATTTTGAAATGAAATCATATTTTTGCCACAATGGTAAATTACTTGTTTGGTAATATTCTGGATATTTTATGGTTCAATTCCTGTATCAGACTACTATCATAAGATTATTAATTGTGTGTGGGTTGGACTGAAACTCTACTCTTTTACAATAATCAATT
This sequence comes from Limnephilus rhombicus, assembly GCA_929108145.2. Taxonomy (NCBI): domain Eukaryota; kingdom Metazoa; phylum Arthropoda; class Insecta; order Trichoptera; family Limnephilidae; genus Limnephilus; species Limnephilus rhombicus. Next base: position 11,189,232 of record OV815279.1, on the reverse strand, counting down.
AAGCCTTCCACTAAAAAAAATGTTAGGACATTAGAGATCGAATTATTACATTTTATATTCCCCCAGCTGCAGAATGATTTGTGTATGTGCTGATTTTTGGTCGCAAAATCCGTAAAAAATCTTCATATATCTTTACCAAATCCATTTTTCGTGAATTCCGAACTCAGGTGCCAACTGCTCCCAATCGTCCATGAAACGGTGCCAGTGGAACGTTGGCATCCCAAATTGGGGTACATTGTGAGGCCGAGCGGACTGGGGAAGCCGAAGAGATTGGGTAATAGTAGATTGGGAACCTGGTTTCCAGCTTTTTAGCCAAATCAAGCACTTTTTAGAATCTAAATAGTCTACTCAGATCAATACCAATCTATCCACCATACCCAAAGTAAGAAAAATACAATCACAAAAAGTGTTCTCACTAACAGACTTAAATCCCGCTGCCGCAGTTGTTTTGCTGCTGGGCCTTATCGGTTCCATTTTTTTTTACTAATTTTATTATTTTGATATACTTGGAGAACAGGTGGAAAAGTTTGTGTTTCTGGAAAGTAAGTTAAGGTAAGATGGGAAAGCTGATAGAGATACTGTAAGCTAGTAACTTCGTTTGTAGAGGACTGTATGCCATTGGCGCTACCAAAAAACTGTCCAAAGAAGCAAAGCTGGCAGTCCATAATGGAGTGGTGGTTCTATCCTGGTGGACGGCAGTGAGACACGGCAGAGACATCCTGGCAGAGGAAGGATGAAAGTAGACTGAATGCTGTAGAAATGATATCCCGGAGATGTAGATACTTGTGGTAAAACCATGATCGTGTGAGAAGTGTGGAGATCCGCTATGAATGCAAGGCTGATTTAAGCGTAATGAGTAAGACTAAGAAAGTTATCCTAAAATGGTTCGGGCATGTAGAGCGAATGAACGAAAAAAGGAGTGTTAGTATATATACACATGACGCAAATATGAATGGTAGAAAGACACCCGTGGAAGACAAGGCACGATCAAGTGAATCAGATACTTGGGTCAGGTCAAGAGTTAGAAATTATTAAGAGTTAGAAAGAGATTATGTATGAATGTAAATGAGGCAAATTTTTCTGCCTATACCGAGTTGTTTGGCGGTCCGTTCTCTCTGCCTATACCTGCGGGAAAGGGCGTTATGATTTGTTAATTAGGTTTTCTTCTTTCGTGTGGTGGGTGGTCAGAGGAGGACATCTAGGTCTGCGAGCCTCATCAATCCCGCCGAGGAATTAATGGAGCGGGCTTTCGTTGACCACACGTTCGGTGGTCTGCACCGCGCCGCATTCACACATCGCCGACTCTTTTAAAAAGGCCCCATCAATGCATCATTTGAGCACAACGGCTATGGGAGCACCTTATCCTATTGATGGCTGTCCAGAGTTTGAGAGGCAATGATAACCCAGGCTGTCTCTCAGTGGGGTCTTGAACGAGATGGGCGTTTTTGAGGTTGGCCGATTGTCACTCAAGCTTCCACCCATCTTCTGGGGTGAGTGGTGATCGAAGGAGTCTTTCTCCTTCTGTCCAAAGGGGTTTTCGAGACTTCAAGCGGCATGCCGGGTGAGAAACGACATCATCGTGCAAAGATATTGCGCTTTTTCGCAGCGTTAGTTAGTTAACCTCCAATGAAAAACAATTATTTACTAACATTTGGTCATGATTATTTTACTTTTTTGATATTTTAATTCTTCTGCATTTTATTTTTATTTTCATTATATAGCTACCGTAATAAAATGAAACGTTGCTTTCGTTCATCTCCTTTTAATTTACTTATTCGCCAGTCTATTCTTCTTGTTCCACTAATTAAGCAAATCTCCAGCTGTTATATTTAATCCAGAAAATTGTCCCTGCCCATTTTAAGCCCTCGTTAGAACGGATATTTAAGGAGTAATGATTCCATTTTGGTAGCAGATGTTTCATTCATTTAGTTCGTGTCAGGCGAAGAAATTACTTGTTAACCTTCGTCTGCTATATAAATAAAATTATGGCTAAATCTGCTTTTGTAGGTACACTGGTTTGCTTTTATTGATGTTTTTGTTCCGAAAAACATTTAAAAAAAAACTGATCTTGAAAATTTAAGTATTACAAAACATTTTTTAACAGATAGGTAGGCCAACAAAGCTGTTACAAAGCTTGTGTGCAGGAACCACCTAATCATTATATCTATTGTCTAAATTATTGTCTAATTATAAGTACATGAGTAATATTTATTTAGGAGTAAATTAGAGTTTTAGGAAACATTTAATTTAATTGAAGATAATTGTAAAATACATTGCGTAATTATAATACATAATATATCTTAATGTACCTACCAAAAACAAGGATTTTAAGTATGTACATTAAGGTATTCAAAGGTACATGGATTGATCGTTTATCAACCACAGATTTATCATTTTGGGGTGGGGTCTCTCATTATTCTCAAATTTTAAGTTTTTATCAAGTTGTTCAACCAAATATTCAATTCATATTTATTCAAAATTCGTGGAGTTTTTAGCCCCTTTCTTTATGTAAATCTTGTAGTGTGCCCGTTTACCAGTGGCTTTTTGAAAAAGCTTTCTCCCGCATTGTCCATAATAGTAATGTACCAACGGAGACTTTTTTATTGGAAGTAGGCTCTATATTAGTTAAAATTATTACCTTATTCTTAAGTCGGGTTCTCATTGCTGACGTTCGTGACCCATACTATAATTTTCATGGTGGACAAGCATGGACATATGAATATATCTGGACCTGTCCTAAGTGATAAAAGCGTATTATTTCCCCCTCCCCATAACGGTTCCATGGAGCCAGCTCGGATCGACGAGAGCCTCGCTTCAATCTAAAAAATGTGACGTCATCATTCTTGTCCTGACCAGCGCAAAGCACGCATCATACATTTTACGAACAAAAATGAGAACCTTTGCTATACATTATACCCTAATATATGTGAATACAGCGAATGTGGGATTTTCTCCAGTGAGCTCGTCGCTGGTTACAGGGGTAAGTAAATTATGAAACATTTGTAAAAGTGTCTTAACTAAATACGGCAACAAAATATTCCTCTGTGAAAAAGGTAACGAACTTTCCTTTCCCGCCTTTGGACCACGCAAATATGTTAATAACGTGGCGGGCAATTCGCGCTCCCATGTAAAAAGGTCTATTCATTGAAAAGCAGATTTTGCTTTTAAGAACTAAATGGTGATATTATAATGCGAGATGCCTATATACTGTCAGATTGATTTTTTAACGAATCACAGTCATCTTTCTCCTCTTCGCCCTTCCATAGTTTGGTTTTACCCCTCATCTGTATCTTCTTGTCTATCTATTTGGATGTCTATGTGGACAAGGCTCCTCGACTCCTTGCTGTTCTGCGCTACGTGAAACACCAACGTACTTGATGGCATTGAAACATGGTCACTCCAGCGCGTCGCGGTCGGTGACCTTCCTCTGCTCTTCTGCCTTCCACTTTGCCAGTGATTCCGAGTTTTTCCTAGTTTGGAGTCCTCAGTTTGGCGAGCAACGTGTCCATAGTATCTTAAATTACGTTGTAGTCAGATAGTTGAAAGCCTATTGTGGATGCCTAACACTTCCAGGGTGGAAACATTTGTGCTTCTGGCTTGCCATTGAATTCTGAGCATTTTTCTCCAGCACCATTTCTTTGGCTTGACCGAATTTTAAGATTTTTTTGTTTGTTTATTTGGTAGGTATGAGAATAAGTTTGAAAGTATATTTTATATCTCTATGTGATTAGGGTGTCCCTGTCAAGAAAAAATTCTATTTTTCTGACAATTTTTATTTTTTATATATTTTTTTATTTGTCATCAAAAAATACTTATAACCCCAAATGTTAACCCTCTTACTGCCACCTTCCCACTTTAATTCGCCATTTTAGTATTTTTGTATGAAAAAATTCAACCATTTTTTGTATATCAAACAGAACGAAATTATTTATGTTATTTAATGGCAGATGGCGCTACGTCCACCTCATCGAACTTTCATCCACACATGCGCAAGACCCACACATGCGAGAAGCGTCGCATCATTTTCATATTTCATTCGGCATCATGTTCTCGCGTGGGCAAACCATCGAGCTTATTTGTGTTGCTAGACGGACTGACAAAAATATCGTACACTCAATAAGGAACTCCAGTGAAAAATATTATGGCTTTAAAAAAATATGTTCATATAGACCAAGAAACGCTGATTCTGAATATATAAGTTTTATTTCATAATATTAAACGCAGAGTTTTTAAAAAAATATTAAAAAGTGCATTTTTTAACCTCTTCTCAAAACACAGCGTTAAGTTGGCATTACTGAAATGGTTAACGGTGACGTCACTGTTAACCTGTCACCTGGTGATAGTGTGTATTGTATTGTATTGACATTTGAAATGACTTGAAGTGCACACGTACCTATGCAATTCAACATTTCGTGTTTTTGGTTTATTTTCATACTGTTTATAGAGATTTAGATAAATAATAGTTTTTGTGTTTATTGAAACATAATTTAGGCCCTCAACAATTTACGAAAAGGGCTATATTTGCGGACAATCTGCAATGTATTTTGTCTATTTGAGGTTAAAGTCGTGTCATATTTTGACATTTGGTTTATGTATTTTCAAATTGTTTTTAGTATAGGGCTTTTTATACAAGTTGTTACACACTCGTCATGATCAGTGTATTAATATATACCAGTGTTTCTGTATGTGTTATACATAAAACAATGTACCTACAAAGTAACGCCTGACACAAAACACGATGTCACATGTATTTGCAATGGAGGAGATGATTTATTGTTTTTATATTGCACTTTGATTAAATACAATAACAGTAGCGGTGAAATGTGGACATTTTACCAATGTTTTTCTATATTAAAAGCAGTTAATCTTGAATAAAAAACACACCTCACACCTAAAAGTCATTACAAAGCATTCCGCCATGATATGGCCATGATTCTTCTGGATTCTGGATTCTTCATTCAAACAGGGATGTTATGCCCAAAAAAATTATTTCCCTAGATTTCGAAGTGAAATTTCCCTAGAATTTCACATTTACGCAATTACCTACGTAGCCACCTGATTGTGTAACACTAATCCTGTTTTATGATAATTAACTGGAAAGATATCGGAACTTGGTAAATATACTAATAATACCGTGATTTTCCAAATAAAACACTTTTTTCTACGTGAAGTAATAATTTAAAAGTACGAATACACTCACCACTGAATTAGAAACTGAATTTTAAATTAAAAAAAACACTTTGCAAAATAAAAATCATAAGCAACCCGCCGCTCATTTGTACCAAGCGTGGTATTTTGAAGACCCCCCCCCATGCATGTAAGTACATGAACAATAATTAAGTTTCATAGGAATTCCAAAAAATATATATACGTATATATATATATATATATATATATATATATATGTTATGATTAAGGTTTTCACGGGTGTAAGATGTAGAACAATTTTCTCGGTTTATCCGCGTAACGTAGTCCTTAAAAGGACTTTTTAACTCCTGACGTTTCGGACAGATCACACTGTCCATCTTCAGAGGCCTTATGTCTTGAGTTTTTGTCTCAAACTGATAGCTTTCGCATGTCTGTTCGGTCCAAAAGCTAAAACTTAAGTGAGTGCAAGTCACTTCTTATGTCTCGAACGAAGTACCCGGGTTGCAGGTGATTGATGGTGGAGGGGGTGGGGGGCGGGGCTGACAGTAGATACCTGATTGGTAAAGCTAATTGGAGACACTACTGGTAATTTTGGAAATGCCGTTTTTGGGGTATTTTCATCGATTAAGACTTTCCAGGTGTTGGGAATTCTGATTGCGTCATTTCTAGTATTCATATTATTTTTATGTTTATAAATTTCTATTGCTTCGCGGTAAATTCTTTTTGGCTCATTGTATATGCTAGCTATTGTTTTTGTATTATTAAAGTCTATTTTATGACCTTCATTAAGGACGTGTTGCACTATGGATGAAGTTAAGCGTTTATTAGTGACATCTACTTTATGTTCTGCAATTCTACATGATATTTTTCTATTGCAACGTCCAATATACACCTTTTCACATGCCCCACAAGGTATTTTATAAATACCATGTGACTCAAGTGGAATGTGGTCCTTTGGACTTCTTAATAGAGACGAGATTTTATTTTCTGATTTATAAATAGTTTTGATTTTATTTCTTTTGAGGATTCGACTGATTTTATCTGTCGAGCCTTTGATGAATGGGAGAATTGCTATAGAAAGGGGTTCTTCTTTCGTTTCAGAAATAGTTTTTTTGCGTTTATTTATGGATTTGTCTATTAAATATTTGGAGAAACCGTTTGCTTGAAGAGCACTACTAAGAAGACCCAGTTCTTCATGAATATGATCTTTGTCCGCTAGTCGTTTTGACCGGGTAACTAGGGTATTTATAACTGATGACAACTGAGATGGGTTATGATTTGAGTTGGCGTTTAAGTATCTATTTGTATGTGTCGGTTTACGATATACGGTATGGCCAAGGCTGCCGTTCTTTTTCTTTTTAACTAAAATATCGAGAAATGGGAGACAATCGTTTTCTTCGATTTCCATGGTAAATTTAATATCTTCATGGATACTATTCAAATGAATAAGAAAGTTATTTAATTCTTCAATTCCGTGTTGCCAAATAATGAAGGTATCATCCACATAGCGACGCCATAGTGAAGGTTTCAGAGGGGCGCTCTCTAATGCCTTTATTTCAAAGTACATCATGTAAATATTAGCGATTACCGGGCTGAGGGGTGAGCCCATCGGGGCCCCTTGAATTTGTTTATATATTTGTCCCTCAAATTGAAAATAGGTATTTTTAAGGCAATGTTCCGTCAGAGTGATAAAATCAGTCGGAACGTCTAGTTTCGATTTAATTAACTCTAATGCTTCATTTATTGGTATTTTTGTGAACAAAGAGACTACATCGAAGCTCACTAAAATGTCACCCTTGTTTAAAGTTATATTAGAAATTGTTGAAATAAAATGCTCAGCATTACGCACGTAAGAATCTGCTTTCTCAACAAAAGGCTGAAAGCGTTGGGCAAGAAATTTTGCTAATATCTGGGTGGGCGAACCACACGAGCTAACAATAGGCCTGAGAGGCGCGTTGGGTTTGTGAATCTTTGGAAGACCATACATTTTTGGACAACGTGATGACTTTTCTCTAGGGATAAGCATCTTCTTGAGATCATCACCGAGTTTAGACGACACGATTTTACTTTTTGTTGTTTTTTCTAGATATGTAGTGGGGTCGTTTTTATTAACTTTGTAAACGGGATCAAGTAAAATTTCCCGCATTTTTGAGGTATAATCGCTTGTATTCATTATTACAGTCGCGTTGCCTTTATCTGCCGGTAAGACTATTATTTCTTCGTTCGAACGAAGTGCCTTAAGGGCTTTAAATTCTTCCAGTGATATATTATTCTTAGGTTGCACGGCTTTTCTAAGAATATGACACGTTTCTTGACGGATTATTTCGGCTTTGTCTAAGGGAAGTTTTGAGATGGCTGATTCTACTGCGGTGATAATATCTTCTTTTGGAATTTTTGAAGGCGTTACACTAAAATTGAAACCTTTTGCGAGTACTGATTTAGTGGCGTTATCAAGGGGAAAGTTTGACAAGTTGTGGACTACTTTATTTATGTCTAAAGTGTGTATTTTTGAGGATGGAGGTGCGCGGTAGAGAGAGTTGAATTTCTTTATTTGGCGTGCTGTCGTTAGTTCAGTATTGGTATCTACGCGTTTTTGAATCAACATATCTAATTGGTCCCACAAAATATGATGTATTAAAGAAGATAATTTAAAAAAGGACTCACTGATTTGCTTGCTGACACCGTCAATTTGGTATCGGATGTTGTGAATCTCCTCTCGGACAAGGGCTAAACCGGCTTTATCCAAGATGTTGAGAGTGGCACGGCGTTGGTTGGAGCGTGGTTTAAGTTTAAATGCACAAGGAACGACGTTTTTATCACGGCACCGGCGCAAAAAATTTAAATCACAAATTAGTTTAGCACGCTTCGATCTTAACTTTTCGAATGATTTGCACGAACGTAAAATTTCCTCCCCGTAGAGGTTTAATATGTTATGATTAAGGTTTTCACGGGTGTAAGATGTAGAACAATTTTCTCGGTTTACCCGCGTAACGTAGTCCTTAAAAGGACTTTTTAAGGACTACGTTAAGGACTACGTTAAGGACTTTTTAAGGACTACGTTTTTAAGGACTTTTTAAGGACTCCACCATCAATCACCTGCAACCCGGGTACTTCGTTCGAGACATAAGAAGTGACTTGCACTCACTTAAGTTTTAGCTTTTGGACCGAACAGACATGCGAAAGCTATCAGTTTGAGACAAAAACTCAAGACATAAGGCCTCTGAAGATGGACAGTGTGATCTGTCCGAAACGTCAGGAGTTAAAAAGTCCTTTTAAGGACTACGTTACGCGGGTAAACCGAGAAAATTGTTCTACATATATATATATATATAAATAATACCAGTAATATTGTCATATGTAATAAAAATTTTGCCAGAGTTCGAAATTTTCCTAGATTTTGTCCTGATTTCCCTTATCCCTAAAAAATGTTTTTCTCCCCTAGATCTAGGGAAATTTCCCTCGACATAACATCACTGATTCAAAATGACAACTTAAAAAGTAAAAAAACTATCGGAGGGTGAAGACCACCATAGATACGGTGCGTTTCTGGGAGTCTTTAAAAATTAAAACTTTGACAATTATTTTAACTATTAAAACTAACTATAAAAATAAAAATAAAAATGCAGTTATTTATGTTTGAAGGTCTTTATTCATTAAAAAAAAATTAAAAAATGGACTGGAGTTCTCTTGCTCTTCGAAATTCATATAGATTTTTTAAATTTGATTTTCCTACTTTAGTTAGTGTTTGTGTGTTTTTATCGGCGGTCATCGTCTACAGCGCTCCATTCCTCTTTCTGTCATAGATCCCACCCCACACACTTACGAAACATTCGTTATTTTTTATTTACTAGAATTAATTTATATAATATTCACTAGAAATAATTTATATGGCAGAACAACGTTTGTCGGGTCAGCTAGTATTTTATAATATTTTCTACATCATTATTATTTATAAGGAGTATTTGAAAATTTGCTTATATTTCTGTCTATTTTTTACTAACTTATATGTTGTTTTTTATTCACATCTAACGTAATATTATGATAAAGCGTTGTCTTGAAATTTTCAGAGGGGTAATTTGTGCTGGCGACTCAACTGGAACATGATTGGTTATAAATTTCCGAGAAACTCACTGTAATAAAAACTCACTGAAGTTATTATTTAAAAAATCTCTTCACAGAAAAATTTTATAACGTATGATCGTACGAGAAATGTAGAGATTCGCAAATAATGTAAAGCTGATGTAAGCGTATGAGTATGATTAAGAAAGGGACGCTCGGATGGTTTGATCGTGCACAGCGAATGAACGAATATATTAGAATTTGGAATTTTGTACTTTCTCCCACTAATTTATATTTCACCAGGACCGGTTTCATCCTATTACGGACATTTTCAGACTGGTAGTTGAAATTCTGCTGGTATTTTAAATTATATAAATTCATGTATATTTATTTGAAGTAAAAATATCTATTTAATATGTAACATCATTCATAATTTTAATAATAAACTTTATAATTAACTTTATGTACCTAAAATTAACAAAATAACTTATAATAATTAAAATTAACAAAATAGAAACATTCATTAAATAGAGACAATATTGTGTACCCCTGCCTAAGTGTGTATAAATACCGTAGCATAAGAATTTCAACTACCAGTCTGAAAATGTCCGTAAAAGGATTAAACCGGTCCTGGTGAAATATAAATTAGTGGAAGAAAGTACAAAAGTGTTTTAATTTCAAATTCTAATACAATGGAATTCCACCACGAATTATCAGTAAAAAAACTAGACTCATTAAAAGCAAAATAATCTCGTTGAATTTAATGTTTCAAAGACCCAATCTTGTCTGATTACGTCTGAAAGGGATCGAAATGAAAATCTAGTCTCTTTCAACGGAAGCAATCTTCCGAATAGGCCCTCCATTGATATGCTTGGTGTAACCCTAAGTGACCAGGGGGCTTACTCTCTAACTCTCGTAACCGCCATTATCTGTGTTTCACACTCGTATTTTGACAGATGTTTGTCAGTTTCGCAAACTTGACACTTTTTATCAGTCGGAAGCCCGAAAGTTACAAACTAAAAATGTATGTGTTTGCTTCTCACAGCGACGCCCGGTTACATTGTCACATTGTCATTTTTGGTATTCCCTATCGCCGTAAGTGAAACTCAGTCGTATAAATTTCGTGTTTGTCAAGCTGGATCGGAGGACCTCCGTTTTATGAAACCTTTGACATTTCGTCTGACGACACATTTCTATAAATTAATATACTTATTCGAATTTCTTGTAAGGTAAGTAATATGATTTGATGTGTAACTAACCGCCGTACTTTTAAGCACTTATTCGTAATTACACCCCGTTTTAGCAATTCCTACAACTGACAACTATGTAATTGCACAAAATAGGTTCTTAGTTTGGGTTATTTAAGTGTTTTGTGCGTATTTCGATCGAAGCGAAACTTTCGCAAACATCGAAGGGCAAAGGGATACTTATCTAGTTTATTAAGAAAATTAGAATTTGAATGCTATGTACCAAATGGGTACGGGTCTGTTGCAATCTTTCTTATTCATAATTTGTGTCATATTTCAGCCACAATGGACGGTTATTTTCGCCTGCAATTTGTTTTGCGAATTTTTCGCTAAGACGAGAACAGGGTAGAGGCAACCCGAAGAAGACAGTTGAGGGATCTGTCAAACCCCATGAATATTCCGGAAACATTATTTATTGCTCACTACCGCCTGTCGGAGGACCTCTTCTAAGCGTTGTGTGACGAGTTGAGGCCGTTACTCCCTGTACCTATTAGAACAACCGGAGTGCCCCTGGAGCTTGAAGTGAATACAACATTGTTTATTTTTTCTTTCAATGTGAAACCCCAATCCTGTAAATTAACAGCATATTCCTTAAGTATCTGCTTCATATTTTTTATGTTTCAGGTTCTAACAACTTTGTCTTTCCTAGCTACAGGGTTATACCAGAAACTTGTGGGAAACGACTTCCACTGTAGCGTTTCACAACAAACGGTTAGCAGACACATGCATGAAATAGTGTCGGCTATAAACCTAATCATGCGTAGGCACGTAAAGTTCCCAGGAACGCAGCAAGAAAGGAATGATGTGAAACAAGGGTAGGTATGTTCTGATTTATTATATTTTGTGGCATATTCAGATGATGGGCTAATATGTAATTATTTTATGTAATATTTCATCTCTGTTGAACTCAAGAACGAGTCGAAGAAGCGACCCGTTCTCATGTGACAAATGTCAACCGTGTTGGGCGCGCTTTTGGCTTGTTTCCAGACTATGCACGGGTACCGAAGGGATCAATGTCGCTAGTTCCTCGGAGCATCTTCCAATAAAATAACAGTAGAACAAGGCTAGCATTCCCACCCTGTATATGTATTTATGGTATGTTTATACCGTTAATAAATAAATAATTTGGTTCTAACCCTTTTACCTTTGCTGTCTTTTGTACACTTACTTGAATTTCATAATGATGATGAAACACAGTGCGGTTTTCGAAATGCGAAGAACAGTCTAACTTAGATTACAGTAATATTAATTTTATAGCATGTCGTCTCTATCGAAGTTGAAGGGAGGCACAATAATAAAACAAAAACAACAAAAATGATGAATGTGGTGTCTTTTTTTATATTTGTACATAGATAAAAACTTATAAAACAGTTAGCAATATATTACAGAGAAGATTACACATTTAGAACACATACAATAAAGAAGAAATACATAGTAACAATAGCAATTACATGTATATTGCAATGAAAGTATTAAAAAAATACAATATTCATTCTTGTGGTGTTATTAACTACCTACTGCGTAGGAATTGGCAAACGTTACTTACAACCGGCCAGTCCGGAATAAATATCCTTGCGACCAGATGTGCATTTATTTTACCTCCGTATTCCCGTACATTACAATTCTAATCGAATAAAACGTTATATTTTTAGTAAGCTTAAGAAAAGCATAGCCATTCAGAGAATATGTGTGTACAAAAAATGAAATAGTTATATATGAACAGCCCACTGAATTTCCACTGTTCTTGGTCCTCATCCAGCGATAGCATGTTTTTGTCTATAAAAAAAAGATTGCACCCTATTCCTCATTTGAAATAAAAAAATGTTACATTAAATACACATTTAGAAAACATATTGTAAAGGAGAAATGGTATTATAAAATGGACACCAACACTGCCTAGCAGCAAAAATCTCCCATTCGACAAGGTCAGCTCTCAGCTTGTTGTTCTGAAACAATAACAAAAAAAAAAAATTAAAAAAAACTATATTGAAAGTTTAGTACCTATATCTATTTTAAGCATTCAAATTGTATATATTTCAGATTTTATGAGAAATATCATTTTCCCGGAGTTATTGGGTGTATAGACGGAACCCACATAGCCATGATTAGATCGAAGGAACATGAATGAAGAGGCATACTTTAACCGAAAAGGTTTCCATTCGATGAATGCTCTCATGGTAAATAAATATTTCGTTTATTGAAATGTATACAGAATAGCTTATCATACAGTCATATAATATATCATACTATTATTCTATAATTTTACTATAGTAAATTTCTTTTATGTATACATAAATATTTGTTAAAGTTTGCAATTTTTAATTATATTTGTTTTAAAAAATAAATTGTTTAAAAATAATTTTAATATTTCAGGAGACTCAGCATGATGACTCCAATTTTAAATGCGGCACCGGGATCACCAGAGGACCACTATACCAAAATGCAATGCAGAGTCAGAAATTGCGTAGAACGCTGCTTTGGTATTTTAAAAGCAAGATGGCGCTGTCTCTTAAAACATTTTGTTCTACACTATACGCCAATAATGGCAGGGAAGATAGCCAATGCATATGCTGTTCTTCATAATATGGCCATTGAAGCTCATATGCCAGAACCAGAGGATGTGATCATTGAAGATGATTTTAGAGAAGTGGTTAATGTTATCGATCAACACAACGATAACCTTAGGCAAGGACGGATAACTCAACGAGAGCTTGTTGAGACTCTCAATCGCCAAATTTAAATACCTCTAACCATCTATCCAAGTTCATTCTTTTTTTTTATCCAATTCATTCTTATTTCTTCAATGATCACATCCTCGGTTCTGGCATTTGAGCTTCAATGGCCATATTATGAAGAAAAGCACATGTTTTGGCTATCTTCCCTGCCATTACTGGCGTGTAGTGTAGAACACAATGTTTTAGAATACAGCGCCATCTTGCTTTTAAAATACTGTACATGTTTACTTCCTACACTCACATAAATTATACTATCGAATACTCATACCTACTTGTGTTGTGCCTATTTATGTCTGTCATGCTCTGTTTATTATTTTATGTACTATATACTTGTTATAATGCTCCTGTACAATTTACTTTAGGGAACGTACCCATACTACGTGACCAACTTTTTGCAATTTTTAACCCCCCCCCCGTGACCAAAAACCTAAGCAACCCGCCGCTCATTTGTATGGAGCGTGACATTTTGAAGACCCCCCCCCCCCTAAACGTGTCACGTAGTATGGGTACGTTCCCTTACATGTAAAAGACATCAAGGCGTAAACAAACAAATAAATAAATAAATGTAAAAGCCCCATGGGCTTACAAAATAGTAAATAAATAAATTATATCTTAAACTTTCCTTTCAAGCTCTGCTATCAGCGCCTCTCTGAATTTTGCCTCTGTGCGGCCATGCTGCTGGCCAGCAAGGCTGCACCGAACTCTTCCACTTTCTCCCATTTGTGCTTGTTGTGAAGGGGCTTCTCCCTCTCATTTATATTTTTCTCCCTCTGGTTTGCATTTTTTCCTCCTCCGCTTTCACAAACCTCTCCATCAAGGCTCTTTGAGTACCTGAAAGTAAAATATTAGGAATAATATCATAACATCACGAGAGATGGGAAGGCTGAGAGGGATATTGAAAGAAGGGTAAATGCAGGTAACGCTATTAATGGAGGATTGAATGCCGTTGGCGCTAATAAAAAACTGTCAAAAGAAGCGAAGCTAGCAGTCCACAATGGAGTCCGGTACCCACCCTGATGTATGGCAGTGAGGCATGGAACTGGCAGAGGAATGATGAAAGCAGACCGAATGCTGTTGAAATGAGATCCCACCATGTATGATCGTGTGAAAATGTGGAGATCCGCAAAGAATGCAAGGCTGATGGAAGCATAATGTGAGTAAGATTAAGAGGGACCCTCAGATGGTTTGGGCATGTAGAGCGAATGAATTAAGAAAGTGGTGTAAGAAGAATATGTGACACAAATGTGAATGGTACAAGAAGTCAGGGACGCCCGAGGAAGACATGGCACGATCAAGTGAATCAGATACTTGAGACGGGCCATGTCAAGAGTAGAATAATAGGAGAGTATGTATGAGATGATATATGAATGTGTGCCAAGTTGTTTGGCGGTCTGTCCTCTCTGCCCACGCCTGCGGTGAAACGGTGTGATGGTTAGTTAGTTAGTTTTTTCATAAAATTATTCCCATTCACCCTAAGAAATTTCATTGTTCGTACTTACAAAGATCTTTGTCGGAGGCCTTTCTTTTGACGCCGGACAGTCCAGGCGATGTGGGCAAAACGTCTGTCGGCACCGGCCCAGGCATCGCGGACGAAGCTTCCTCATCCGACCCAGGTAATTGAGGAAGGACCTCAATTGCAACGTCATCCATCAACGTCTCATAAATTAGTGTCCCATCAATCAAGTCTCGCCCAATAATTAAAACTAACTCCACTCGATGCCGCGATGCCTTCTGTTTGGCATTACCTTTTAGGTCCCGCCAAGTCTGAAACAATTGATAAATGGTCAAACTATTATACAGAAACCGATAAATTAAGATTATTTTGAGAAAGGTGTTTGTTTCAGTTTCAATAAAGTATTATTATATTATGTACATACTTGCTGCCATTTTTCGCCTGGTTTCTTGGCTCCAAACTTGATGGCGTTCAGGGTTTGGGCCAACTCGTCCCACTCCGTCTTGCTGGCTATCCTTCCATCCGGCCCCTCACATCTTCCTGATACCATGGAAGGCCTGTCGGCGACCCATGACGCGAGCAACTCCAACTGTTCGCTTGTAAACCTTTTATTCTGTAGAAGAATTATTAATATACATTATTATTATTAATTTAAAACTAACAATGCAATCAATAAAAACATGCAAATGCGGTTGGTAATGACAGTATCCCGCTGGCGGTGGTAAAACGAAAATTCATATAGTTTGCCATATACTCGATAATTGTTTCGCCACCGTCAACCGGATACTATAATAATCACGTTTTTTGCATAAATAATTCAAATGACACAATTTTAAAACCAAGACAAACACAAAATTAACATGAATGTACTAAATAATCATATAACTTACGTTCATTCAGTTCATTGCTAAGCAGACACATAAAAAACAATACGAAACAAACGTCAAAACAACGCTTCTCCCGCGTCACGAAGATGCATTTAGCGAACCATAGACTGTAGGCGCATAGACAATCCACATTATTTCTATAAAGAGTGTGAAAGTCAAACATAGTATATTTATGGTCTAACATAGTATATTTATGGTCAAACATACCGACGCCCATCGACGCTTTTCTAAACCGATTTGTGTCACAGAGTGCAATTTTCAGTCCAATGTGATAAGACTGAGAAACACAGAAACGGTCGACTGTGAAACCGAAACTTATTGGTTTTTCTGAGTAAGTTAGAGAGTAGGCCCCCAGCTCAGGTATGGGGGCTCCATCGAAGCCAGAGTAAAGTTAGCCTCCCAAAAACTGGGCGTACTGTACAGGGCCAGCAGTTACTTTATAGTACACAACTGCTAACCCTGTACAAATCACAAGTGCGCTCCATGGTTAAATTTGGCAGCCACCTCTGGTCTGGAGCTCCAAAATACCTGAAAAATACCCTCGACTCTGTGCAGAAACGGGCGGTCCGTTTAATAGATTCTCCCATCTTAACAGACGGATTGCAATCTTTAGAGCACAGGCGTCGGGTGGGAAAGCTATCCTTGTTCTACCGGTATTACAATGGAAGATGCTTCGAGGAACTAGCATCATTGATCCCTTCGGCACCGGTGCATAGTCAGGGAACACGCCAAACGCGTGCCAAACATTTGTACACGGTTGAAATTTGTCACATGAGAACGGGTCGTTTCTTCGACTCGTTCTTGTGTTCAACAGCTCGGCTGTGGAATGATTTGCCGGCCTCTGTATTTCCTCCGTCCTACAACATGGGTCTCTTCAAGACCAATGTTCATTCCTTCTTCTCCTCAAAAATCCATCCACACAGCATCCCAGATGACATAGGCCCTGAGGGAAATTATTTTCCTCAAGGCCTCCTGTGTGGAGTTAATGTAAAAAAAAAACGAATATATGGCACGATCAAGTGAGTCAGATACTAAATTCGGATCATGCCAAGAATCAGTTTAGCAGAAACGTCTGTATGAGATATGAATGGTAATAAGTCAAGGAGTGTGTGTCAAGATTGGGTTGTTTGGCAGTCCGTTCTCTCTGCCCACCCCTGCGGCGAAACGGAGTGATGGTTAGTTAGTTAATTAAATCTCCCTACATTCACGCAATAAAGTTATGGCAGCAAAAACCATAAAAGAACCTGTATTTTTTTTATTAAATAGGTATATTTACCAATTACTAATGTCTTTCAGTACCACATATTTATTCTTGGTTTCTCTGGATAAATTTAGCCATCAAAAAGCGAAAGATGGTGCACGAATAAGTAAAAAAACCCTAATTGATTTTTTTGCATTAGCTTCACACAGGAGGCCCTGATAGGGTTTAAGTCATCTTTGGGGATGCTGTGTGGAGGGTCTTTTCAGCAGAGGAAGTTCTGGGAAGGAAGAAGGTATGAGGGGTGGGTACAAATCTGGGGGACACTGTGTCCAGATGTGACGGACGCTTGAATCTCTCCCGATCCGGCCATACCTGCGGTGTGCAGATCTTAGATCTCACCAAACGCTTAAGCCTACCACTTGGAGTGACCTATGGCAGATAATCCAATAAATGGTTCCCCGGGCGGCGATACTCCTTCCCGCTCCCAAATTGAATGAAATATATTTGCCATTTTATAATTAACATAAAATGTCACAATTATATTGTTAACAAAAAATTAATAAAATAATTGAAAAGTTTTCACAAGAAGTAATTTCGTGGTTAGATTTAATTTTAATTTTGATAAAAAATACTTGTTTTCAAATTTGTTTAATCACTTAGGGTCCACCTATAAAATACGTCACACGAATTTCATGATTTTTTGACCCCCCCCCCCCCCCCCCCCGTCCCTGTCACACATCATCACATTTGTGAGACCCCCTCCCCCCCAGCACGATGTCACATATTTTGCAATTTTACAATAGTAATATTTAAAAGGTTTTTCGACAACATTTAATATCGTATTGGTTACATTTGCCACAATGAAGGGGGCGTAATGGGATACTAGGACGGAGAGGGTGTAATGGGATACCACGACGGAGGGGGTGTGATGGGATAGGGAAAATATTTTTGTGGCAGTCGCATGTATCGCAGTCGTTTTGTGCATGTGACATTCGCCATTCTCCTTGTCACATAATATCACACTTTTCTACTCCCCTCCCCTCCCTTAAGGTGTGACGTAATTTATTGATGGTCCCTTATCATAGGTTCCGTCATATTTCATGTCATGAAAAAAAAACAAATTGAATGTTTCTAGCGAAAGACATATTATTTTGAAAATATTTGTCTTTATGGCTCTTAATAACTTTGAACGATTCCGGACAACTTCGTATATTAATTCCAAGAATCTCCCAACAATTTTTTTAACAACGGGTAATTTGAAAAGCTATAATACGAGTCTCTGCACTTCCAAGAAGATCAACTAGTAGTTGTTATATTAAATGATATAATTGAATCACTTTTCGCAAGTAATCAATAATTGTATTTCATTCCAACAAGTCAACCTTCAGTTAGATTATTAAGAATTAATAATTGTAATGTAGCTGCGCCACTCAATATGTAAAAGATGGACAATATTTATTACACGGAATGCAAAAAAATTGTGGTCGCCACGTACAATAAGGTCTTCTATCGTATGTAATTATAATATCGTGGGCAGAAGAAAAACCACGGGTTTCAGCTTTTGGATTACCGGCGCTCAGTGCCTGAGTCCACCGACGGCAGTTTGCACCGAGTTGTGAACATCTGAACCTGGTTTCACTGTAGGCGGTTTCGTACGTTTACTTACAAACATTGTTGTCAGCGCGCCTGCGCCAGTCGGCCGCGCATACGCCGACTAATCAGAAAACCGAATCCTGCGTTCTTTCTGTTTGTGCACTTGGGCTTGGAACATAGTACCTTAATAATTGACATAGCTGATTATCATTTTGTCAATAATAAACCTAAATATTTACAGTCTTACTAATAAGCGTTGAGTAAATTCTATACAATAAATGTGCATGTAGAAACAGTGCTTATTAACTGACATTGACCAAACTGATATTCACAGCCATCAAAAGTTATGCGCATTGTTTATACAGCGAAATAAGGTAATTTATTTCTTGTAGGATCTTGAAATTTTTCATCGATTTTGGATTTTTTTTTAATTAATTTAAATGTGCTGTATATATATTTCTTCTTTTTAAAGATATCGTAAAACAGACACTATTTTAGAACCTAGATAAAATTGCATTTTAAAAGACAAACCACTTACTTCAACGTCGAAAAAAAATGCACCCGAGATTACCGGCGCCGGCGCATGGATTTTATCTTGTATTGGTCGAGATGGTCACACGGCAGCCATTACGGCGTTCCAAACTCGGTGTGAAATAATCTCGTTTCTCAGTGACGACGGCGGTGGACAAACGCCCTTAAAAATTTCATTACATTCGAGAGTTTTTTTATAGCTTCAGAAAACAATTGTTCTGCTTTATATGTGTTGTCCGTTATTCATTTAAAGTTTGTTCACACGATATAAAATTTTATAGCCGTTCGTATCAAAACAAAACAAAACGATTTATTTACAGTAAATTTGTACGTGCTTAATAAAATTGAAGAGTCATTTCGCTTTATGACTAACACGAATGTTCCAAGTCATTAGCTCTCCATATTTTGTCAATCCCGTCTGTGTGAATGAACCGTGGGGACTCGTAAAACTTCGCTGACAACCCCTAACGGGAAAACACCTCGCAGTTTCCCTGCAGGGGTGAATGCTCCAGTCCTGCAACCAACCCTTACAAGTAATTAACAAGAACAGGTAATATGCTAATGAACATGGTGGGTGTTTTGCAGAATGTTGAAAACTTGTTTTTACAATTAAGACGCTCGTACGTCGGCACTTTAATGATGAACACATCAGTTTCAGACTGTTGCTTTGCCTTTATCGTAATACGTGTAAGGTGTTTTAAAGTAATGTTATTTTTATGCGTTATAGTAAAAGTTTTATCGATCAGGTTTATGAACGTGAAAATACTTTAGGTTAAAATATATATGTTTTAATATGTTTATTCAAAAAATTAAGATTCATCATTTGCAGAAATATTTTAAAAATCAAATCTGTTAATAATAATAATTTTACATAATGTTATAGGCTTATGTGTATGGGAGTTATGTTAATATATTGGTTACAGTGGCAGTCCTTCCCTCAGGTCAATTGGTCAAAAACCTCCCAAAATTTAAAAGATGACATTGATATAATATTATTATGAAATATTAAGCAAATCAAATCAAGTGGTATAATTCTAGTGTATTTCAAATGCACCGCGAGATAGCAGGCAGTAGTAAGCAGTGACATCTGACGTCTTAAATGTAAGCTTTCTTTCCCAAGCACTATGATTGGCTGGGTCAAATTATGAAACGCCCCGATATCATATCTTCTGTCTCTTTACGCACCACACAATAAACGAGATGGCACTATGTCACTTAGTAAAAAGTTTTCGAATTCTGAAGACAGTTTGGGTCAGTGCCGTGAGGGAGAGAGAGCATGCTGAATATTATGCGTCCGAAAGAGATGGTTTGATAAATGTAGGTTGATTTTTCATATTTTACGCTTGTGCATGAAATAATTTATTTATTAAATGTAATTTGACGTCTGTGGATGATTTGACTATCACTAGTGAGGAACCTACAATTGAATATTATCATATTTAAATTGATATTGTATCATAATATCATTTTTTTAAATGACCTTCCACTTCTGGACCCCTAAAACCGCCTCTGGTTCGTTATTTATATGTCCAAGTATTCAGTTTATGTTTTCAGTGTGTTTGAAATTTTTAGATTGTTATTTATATTTCTGATACTTTCTGGTAATGTATTAAATAACTTTACTCCAAGATATTTATAATTCAAGCGTCCTTTTTTTAAAAATATTTTGAAGTCGGGAGAATTGATGATTGTCTGAGTTTTTTATTATTTTAAATGGTGAAGTTTTATTTAGAACTTTGTAAATTTGTAACGTTTTATAATAGTATAATGTATTTAGTTTTCAGACTATAAATTCTTTAAACAGAAGTTCTGTGAGTATAATATATACATACAAGTTCTTTAAAGTAAACACCCGTAGTTCATTAATGATAATTGAATTATTCATACTTTAGTTGAAAGCAAATACTTTGTGGTAAGATAAACTTATATATAAAAATGAATCGCTAAATGTGTTTCTAAGCGCATAACTTTCAAAAGACTGCACCAAATTGGATCATTCTCTTTTTTGTGTGTTCGTTATTGTCAGGAAAATGCTTTTATAAAACTTTCGGTGAGCTCTGGCATTATGAAATTTGTATAAAAAAATTGCGATTGGTGGCACGCGAGGAAGGGGCTTTTGTTATTGAAAGCGGGAGAGAGGGAGAGATGGGGGAGGGGAACCAGGGAGGGGGAGGGGTACCTAAGAGGGGGGAGGGGAATTCGGGAGGTGGGGTTCGTGGGACGGGGAAAGGGGGGGGAGTGGAGTGGGGAGAGGGAAGGTGGAGGTGGCGGAGTGGGAACGGGAGAAAAAAGGGGAGGCGGAAGGGGAACGGGACGAATGGGAAAGGACACTCAGGGAGAAACAAT
Source organism: Limnephilus rhombicus (assembly GCA_929108145.2). Lineage (NCBI taxonomy): Eukaryota > Metazoa > Arthropoda > Insecta > Trichoptera > Limnephilidae > Limnephilus > Limnephilus rhombicus. Next base: position 11,168,032 of record OV815279.1, on the reverse strand, counting down.
TTCTTTATTTAATGGCATAGCAACGCATGCCGGGACCAGCTATAAGATATAAATATACTTAGTATCTTTTTTTCATCACTTTTTATTTGTGTTTGATGCCGCCAGAATTTGTATTTGATTAAACTCTTGTAAAACCTTTATTAGTAAACATATCACATAAACAAATGCGATAATATTAATTAGTTTTGGGAAATCTAATTAAAATACTACTTCACGGGACTTTCCGCAAGAGAAAATTCTTTGTAAATACGCACCACACTTATGTAATGTACTACATTACACTAATGCTACATTATGCTAGTAATGTACTGTTAATTACAAATAATAATTAAGGGTACTTATCGTCCTCGTATTTAGAATTCAAAGTGTTTTTTGGAAATTTCTCTAGCATTTATAAATATCCCTCGAAAATAACCTGACAAATATTAAAAGAGTTTAACGTTTAACCAAAATGTAATCTCGCAATCTCTAAAGTTTTAATCGTTTATTCTTGATCGAGCCGCTCGCTCTGGTCTTCCGGATGTGACAGGTAATTTGCCGCGGTAAGACAGGTAACTGCTCAAGCGAAAACATTACGTCTATTTTATAGGGTTGTATTTTATAGCTAAATTGTTATTTGTTCAAACAAACCCTTAAGAGATTGGGGTTAGTACTTTCTTTGTGGATTTTTCTTCAATGCTTTGAGTGTGTTCCGTTTTTAAAGCGTAAAGGAAATATAAAGCGATGGAATATTGAAGGCGAAAATACACACGAAGGGGATACTAGCAGAAAAAGGGGTTAGATGGTTCGAAATTACACATTTAACTGATATTTAGGAAAAATAAAAAGGAGATGTGAATGTGGATTGTCGTGATTAAAAGAAATGTATTACAGTAAACACGCAAAAACATTTTTGCAAATAGGCAGGTTGAACGCATTTATTGTACTAATATTATTATTTCTATCAGCTAGTTTATTATGAGCTCATGTTGAATGGAGATATTGCTGGGTTGAAATTAAACAACATGTTTGCTAACAATCATTTCAGTACTTTCTTTTCATGTAGTTTTTGGTGCTATACAGTTTTGTTCCATTTTCTACACATATGATAGAATGTTCTTTCAGAAGAAAACTCCTTCCAGGGTATAATGCCACTTACGTCGTCTCCAGAGACATTCGTTATGAATAAATACTGGAACCAGCCAGCATTCTCCTGTACTACAATAGGCTTATTAAAAGATTTAGATTCTTTGAATCAAAGTGACTGTTTATTGACTTATCTTAATTTACAAATATAGTTCAGAGGACTATCATTTCTTACTGGAAGCTAGGTTTTATCTAGCGAGCTCTGTAATTATAATAACTCTGCACACCTACCTTCGGTACATCTTATAAACGAGACCATGTGTCTCGAAGTGCCCTCAGACAACTAAAGCAATGTGAGAACTAATCGTTAACTAATTATGATACCTTCACATAGAATCATGGACTCCAATGAAATAATAATTTTACGTTATGTTCATTTTCAAACATTTCTGTAGTCATCTAGTTTAGTTAGGATAATTAAGGTAAACCAAATAAGTGTTAGTGTACCTATTAAGAGGTACTCTAGAAATATTTCGATTATATAAATGCTAGAAATATTTCGATTCTCACGTCTTCAAAATTTAAAAACAAGCGTTTTATTTGCACAAGGCAAGTAAACGCCAGAGGTTTTTATTTATTTTGTGCACATTTTTATAAGAACGAAAAAAGTTAGCTCGTAGCCATAAAAAAATACTTTAAAAATAGATAAGTCGTGAAAAAAGTAAAACTTCTTTAGCTCCATCTATATGAAAGGAAGAGAGAAAGAAAATGTGCACGCGCACTGCTCTCTCTTGCTCCTACAGTGTGATACAGACAATAGGCCTGCATTGTGTCTCAGATATACGAAACGTAACTGGCTATGAGAGAAAGAGAGAAAGAAAATGTCACCTCTCTCTCTTGCCCCTACATTAATATACGAAACGTAACTCTATCTCTTTCTATCTTCACTAACTTATATCTCCCTCTCAACTACCGTTCGCTTCGCTTTTCGTAACGCTCTCATCACGCATTCACCAGCTTACTCCCCAAGTCAAGCGTGCGTAAAGAAGTTTTACTTCAAGAATATTTTTTTTAGAAGTTTACGCTTATATTTTTTGTTAAATAATAATTTTATTGTAATTCCAATGCACACAAAAGGTAGTAAAAGCTTCAATTTATCCGTAGCATTGATGTTCATAATGTAAACCGATTCGAAGTTAAGATTAATCTAAATAGTATCTACAAAGGATTTCACGTATAAAAAGAAAAATTGATGTTTTACGATGTAAGCTAGAACACAATTATTATTAATATAGAGAAGTTTTCATTGGCCATCTAACCCCAAACATTAGGTTCCAGCCATCCCACATATCAGTACTATTTCGAAAATGAAGTATGCTTTGTCCCAGTAATCTGATGAAGGGGAAATACGTTCCTAATTTATCTCATCGGGGCTGTTGTTGTTTGAGGATAAGTGAAGTATGCTTATTCAATAATCAGACATATGCAGGTCCGGAGCATTTCAACCTTAAATCCAAACTTTTGTTTACAGTTTTTTACTGGTTTGTCGACTACCACACTAGGAACATGCCCGTATTAAAGTAGTAGAAAATTTAATTTTAATTTTTGCTTGAAATCTCTGTCTAGTAACCAAAGATGCGAACAGCTAGGTACTTCCCATCTCCGATATGTCATTAGTGAACGGATATCCCTATATTATTCTGCCTCGAATAAAGCAAGCATTAGATTGTGGTCGGAACAAGTCGGTTTAAAATGTTTCTTTTTTGGTTTTACCATGTTTTTTCCATTAGTTCCACACTGTCGTCTTTGGGGATGCCGTGGAGAGAATTTTTTTATGGAATGGTCAGTACGTCCATGAGTTAAGGGCGTATGAATCCATTTCTCTCACTGCAATGCAAAGCAATGAGTTGAGAGATTCCAGCTGGAGAGGTCTAGGTTAGGTCTCCCTTAACCAACCTCTTCCGATCCGGGCCACCACAAAGTAGGTGAACGCAAACGCATTCACCACCAAGACCTAGATTACCTCACCATGAACCTAGGCACCCTATTTTTTTTTTATATAAATACCGCAGAAGAGTCCGGCTATTTAGATCTGGTCACCAAGCACGGCTAAAGCCATTTCAAGTAACGTTTCGGTTCTGAATGGTGGTCTTACACCAGGGTGATACTGAGAGTATCTTCCACTCTGGAACGTGCCGCAAATATACTATATATTATTTTTAACAAATAAATTGTGAAATAACACAAATAAAACAAAAAAAAATTATTTGCCACACCGGGATTCGATCCGTGACCTTCAGATTGCGAGTCAAGAGTCTTACCACTCGACTACGCCGGCCGTCAAATTTGCTGTGTCATCTTTGCAAATACTGTTTTAAGGAAAGAAAGGAGTTGAACTTCTGGGAAGGAAACAGGTATAAGGGGTGGGTAGGAATCTGGGGATCAATATGTCCATGCGTGAAGGACGTATGAATCCATTTCTCCCAGGGCAATGCAAGGCGATGGGTCGAGAGAATCCGGCTGGAGCCCTCTAAGTTAGATCACCCCAAACCAATCTCTCCCGATTCGGCCCGCCATAAAGTATGTGGCCAAAATCATTCGCCGCCAAGATCTAAACAAACCTCACCCTGCGGCTATCTTTACTAAATGACCAAACTTAGCGAACTTCTTTAGGTGACCTGTGGCGAGTGTTGGTTATTTAATAAATGCTCCCATACCACCTTCTAAATTGATAATGGTTTTGCATCATTCTCAATGGGCTCATTTCTTTACAATTCTTTTCCATGTGAATGATTGCCAATTCGACACTGGTTCGACAATACCATCGGATGCATCGATGTGTTCATGGAATTAACATGATTTAAGTTATTGACTATCTGTGAGCATTGTACATCTCAAACATACAACATGCTCGACTGTACCAATCGAGTAACAATCAAACTCAACCAATACAGCAACAAATTAAAATTCAAAATGCATCCGGCAACGCGTCCAGCATTATTTATTTGACTTCGATAAAGCAACTAAATTCAATTTTATTGGCCGGATGGCTGACTACTGAAATACCAACATTCTTTAGCGATCACTTTCAATATTGAAGTCAAATAATCTGGAATTCAGGATTTTATTTTATTTATGAACCACGCTTAATTAAATTCCACGATTTCTGTTTTCGACTAAAATCATTGAAAGGATTTTATAGTTTTCGATAATTTAAAGTGAAATAAAATACTATTCAATAAATAGAAATTCATTCGGATGTAAAGCTTTTGCAGGGAATTCATACATTTTATATTTAAATGAACATAGCTCTTCAGAATCGAGTCTATTATAATTAATAATATTTTATCGGCATATTTTTCAAACGTACATGTACTTTTCCACGCTTAAAAATTAATTACTTCATTTTAACTAAGTACTTCATTAGGTAGTACAAAAGGTACCTAAATCTTTTTTCAATATCAAATCGCCGCAATCGTGCCGCAAATCGCGCCTTTCTTAAGAGAAAATCAACATGGCTTCTTACCAAGGAAATCAACGGTAACCAACTTACTCTCTTTCTCTCGACAGGTAGCAAAAAGCCTAGACTGTAGGCATCATACGGATGTAATCTACACGGATTTTGCAAAGGCATTTGACTGAGTAGATCACTATGTTCTATGAAGAAAGATGCACAAAATAGGTTTTAATCAACCCTTACTAATATTTTTTGTATCATATTTAAAAGATAGAAGCCAGTATGTAATTTTAAATGGATACGACTCCCATAAGTTCGTAGCTCTGCCAGGAATTCCTCAAGGATCGAATCTTGGTCCCATGTTATTCCTTATTCTAATATATGACATTCATGACTGCATACGTCATAGCTCATGTCTCCTATTCGTGGATGACATGAAACTGATGATGGAAATCGAATCAGATGATGATTATTCCAAACTGCAGGCTGACCTCAATTCAATCATGAAATGGTCGTTAGATAATAATCTTAATTTCAATATAAAAAAATGCGTCGTTATGACTTATAGTCGTTCACAGAATCCGTGATTCTACCAGTATAGAATGAATGGAGAAGTACTAACACGCGTAAATATCATCAAGGATCTTGGGGTGATCTTTGATCCCAGGCTGACATTTTCAAATCATATAGTGCAGCTTACTTCGGCTTGCTCCAAAATTCTTTGTTTTGTAATTAGAACTTGCAAACAATTCAATAACATAGAAGCAATGACCGCCATGTTCAACGGAGTGGTCAGAAGCAAGCTGGAGTACGCTAATACTGTCTGGATACCTTATCAACTTAAATACATGAATATGATTGAACAAATTAAAAAAAAACATCCTAAGATATGTTTACATGCATCATACGGAATATATCCGAAATTCATGCATCGCGTGGAACTGCTAAAGGAGACAAATTATCAAAGCCTGGAGGCCAGGAGTAATGCCGGACTCATGGTATTTGAATTAAAGTTACTAAAAAACCTTATCGATTGTCCATATCTCCTGTCATGCTGTGGCTTATTCGCTCCTGATAAATACTGTCGAACTCGTAGCCACGCCCTATTCTGCATACCACAGGGTCGGACAGATGTCATGGCTCAACACAGCATGACAAGAGGTATGACATTGCTTAATGCCCTACCAGCAGATATAGATGTGTTTAATATCACTATACCATGTTTAAAAAAAATTATGTACATGCATTCTTAGTTGTAAGAAAATTGTACCATAATTGGACTTACCTGTCTGTCGTACAAATGAAAAAAATATATAGGTATATACTACAAGAAGAAATCAGAAGGATTGAAAAATCAAATCTCTCAAGAAGCAATTTAATAACATTCTAAGTTTTTTTTTCGTAATTTGTTTTTGGGGTGTTATGCCGTGTTGCGCTACCTCCTTCTTTAGCCAACGTTTCGGACATCGTTGCAGTGTCCATCATCAGGGCAGATCCTGAGTTAATTCTAACTTCCAAGTTAATTCTAAATTTTTAAGTAACTATTTTTGCTTTAATTAATCTTACAAATATCCAATACTAAAAAAAATAAAAAAATGTTTTTGTTTTCTAATAAGGGGTAAGGACCTTGACCCGCAATCCGAAAGTCGCGGGGATCGAATCCCGGCGTGGGCAAATAAATTTTATTTGATTAATTTATGTTATTTCACAATTAATTCATTAAAAATAAAAATATATAGTATATTTGCGGCACGCTCCAGAGTGGAAGGTACTCTCAGTATTGCCCGATGTAAGACCACCTTTCCTTAAAATTTTTGCTTGAAATGGCTTTAGCCGTGTTTAGTAACCAGATCTTCATAGCCACCATAATTTTGTTTAGCCTTAATTTTCAACCTTCCTCTCCCCATCTCTTTTCTCTCCCCACTACCTTCAGCCTCACAACATATCTCAATTGCGGATGCCATAGTCTCCCTAGACGGGAGCAGTTAAGAGATTCACAGTGTAAGACACGAGTCTTAAAATAAAAATAAAAATTAAATTAAATTCTTGAATTTACTTTGTTTGAAACAATATTCCTAGATTGTACATTAAACGAAACTTTTTTATTCAGAAAAGGTGAGTTTATACCTACGTCCTACAACATTTCAAATGTGTTTTTCTTTTTTTTCAGCAACTTTTCTGTTTGGAAAAAGCTAAGAGAGGTTGGCAGAGTGCATATAACTTATCAGGTAACTAAAACTTTTAATTACATTTTATATTTGCATTAAACACTTTAATAAAAACTCGTCGGGTAGTATTCGCAACAAAAATAATGACCTTCATTATAAAAACTGCAGGTGTTTCAGAATAAAACGTGTTCGAAAAACTATTCCTGCCATATCAAAAAATATTCATAGGTACTTGGGTAATGTACTTAAGATTTTACCGGTCAACCCACTGTGGTCTCAGTGGTCGATGGGTAAGGCTCTTGTCTCTGAATCTGGAAGTCGCAGGTTATTTGATTAATTTGTGTTGTTTAACAATAAATTCATTAAAAATAATATATGTGTAGCAAATTTTCCATACCGGAAGATACTCAGTCCCAACCTTGTGAAAGATCACCTCAATCAGATCAATTAAAACGATGCTTGAAAATGCGTTAACCTATTTTGGTAACCAAATCTGAATAGCAAGGTACTTCCCAACCTTCCTCTTCCGGTTCGTTATTAATATCTGAAGATATTTTTTTAGACTTTCTACTTAGCAAAATGTCGCGTTATACTGCGGAGTTTTTGGTACCTTTGCAGGTATTTTTTTCTAATGTTGGATCAGCATGTGGGCAAATGAAAAAAAAATCGGTTTATCAGGTTGGTCTTGGCGGTATATGAATTTTTATAAAATACCCATTCGACTCTTATTTTAATTTATTTTCTGAGGTTATCGTTTAACTACATAACATAACGCAATAGGCCACTTGCATGTATTTCATAACAAATTGGAAAAAATCGTGTGGATAGATTTTTTTACTAAGATTACGAAAATGTTACAAAAGTTTTTTAGAAATATACAGTTTTTTTTTTTTAAATAAATAAATCCATTATTTGGGCTCGTGACGTCACTACATGAAAATGTCCCGTCTCCGAAAATGTTCTTATTAATTTTGTGAAATTCCACAATGATTATTTTTTTTATATGGCATCACTTTGATTTCAGGCGAATTTTTGAATTTGACATTTAACCTTCACTAGATTTATTGTTTGTTCTCTGTGTGTGAACTTATCATTTGGTTTGACTTTTTGACAGGTGTAATGAAGAGAACCCCGTACATTTAATGTTGTCCGTACGTGTTTTAGAAGTATAATGGTTATGGTGCTGATTTTAACAAAATCAAATTTTATAATATTCTTATTAGTATTATAATTTACAAGTACATGTATATTACATTGGATTTGGTAATATAGACGTTGTACATTATAATGATTTATGAACAATAAGATGGATCGAGGAAAAAATTATTTATGGGATGTAATATTTTGGTATGCCTCGTTATTCTTCTGCGCCCTTCCTTCAGGAAAAGGGTATTTTTTATAAATGATTTTCGGCTATGTAATTATCGTTTTTTCGCACCTATAAAATTATGTCCCGTCTTTCCGGTTTATAAAAAATGGTCTGATTTTTCGGATTGAAATTTTCAAAAAATTGCCAGGGTTACAAAAATACGTTTAAAAGAAAATACAGAATGTCTTAAAATATTTGCCTAAACCAGAAAAAAATTTATAAAAATGTTATGCAAGTGGTCTATTGCTGCAAGAGTAGGCAGAGGGAAGGCAAGACAAACACCTCGGTATTGGCACTAGGAGATACTACAAAGTACCTTAAACTTTCTGCAGCTCTAGTAGCTTATATTACAGCGACTTTGTGAACTCTGGCTCTTCTGATCAATATACTCGTATGTACTTCACAAGATTGTTGGTACTATACCAAAAAATCATCTCTTTCGAAAGAACATTACGGGTCACAGACTAGCATTGTTCTATTGGATTCTTCTTCTACCGGTGCCCTCTCCTATAGGGTGTGACAATCATCAGGGAGTACTTAACCCTTAAGGCTTCAACCCCAAATAACTTTTGGAACTCTACTCTTATCGCTGCGTAGATTTTGAAGCCATAGAGTGCGATGCTTTCGAATAGATATCATAATAAATTTCTGCTATTGCTTGATCTACTCAGTTATTCATCATTTTATAGACTGTTTTGTAAGAATACTCTGCAATAACTGTCACATTACATGCATCCCACAAAAATTAGTTCAAAAAATATTTTTCGTTTGGTTTCTACGTATTTTTTTTTTTGGTTTTATAATAATGAGATTATCGACAAATCATGCCCTTGGAACAACAAGGTTATGTCTGCCGTTGGTATTAAACTGGGATATTTAAGAACATTCCAAGTAGAAGCACTTGGTAGACATGATGCTCAAAAAAATTAAGATTATTAAAATTATGATATTCTTTCTTATGAAGATAGAAGATGTACATAAAAGTTAGACATATTTTAGATAAGGTAAAGGAAAAAAGTTATAAGAAACTTTGTGCTAAAAATAAACTCTGGCAAAATTGTCAGATAGAACTTTGTTGTCCCAAAGGGAAGAAATAGTCTTCCGTCCGACGTTCGAAGTCAGTAAAGCTAATGTAGTTTAAGACTCCAATATTTAATTACATTTTATAAAATACGTAGGTTTTGCTTCCATTGAGAAATGTTTCAAGTATATGGCAAAAAACCTTCTAGTATTTTCTTTGTCTACGAAGCGAACATTATTTAATGTGTCGCTTCTTGAGATGCATTATGCAATATCGTTGCTAACCATTGCGCGGCGAGCAGCAGCCTGCGAGGCGGGACCCGTGCATACTTAATTCATTGGGGGTGGTCGCTGGGAACTTAAAGCAGATTATTTATAGGGGTGTATGAAATATAACGTGATACTTATTGGAGGAGAAAAGTTGGAAGTGTAATTAATGCAATAATTAATGGGTTATACTGTATTTGGGATTGCTTCCCCGGCAACCGTTTATTGAATAACCAACACCTCTGCCAAGGTCTTTCCAAGTTTAATAAATTAGCAGGGGTCCATGGGGAGAGTTTTGTCTGGGTCTTGGTGGCGGCTGCGTCTGCCCACCTACTGCTTGGCGGGCCGGATCGAGAGATAATGGTTGAGGGAGGCAATCGTGGAATTCCATTGCAACGTTTTAATATAAGCAAATTTTCATCATCCATATCAACATCTCCTTGTCCTATTTGGGTTTGTATTCTATTTAGATCTATTTCGTTCGTTTGGAAAAAATTCAGGAAATTCGTGTGCAATGCAGTGCCTATGCTGCTGAAACTGCCTGAAAATCTTCAAACAAAAAACCGATTACCAAAAACGTTTTCAGCTACAACATCAATAATACCTTTTTTATATTAGCACTCTAGCACACCCAACAGTCACGGGCCGCCAATGATCCTCCTATCCTGCGCCACTATGCACGGTTTAAACATGAAACATATAAAGAAGATATGGCAATATATTTTCTGGGACAGTCGAACGCAAGAGTTTTGAGACTTTTTATGTTTATCGTTTGTGTTTTTTCCTTCCTACAATGTCGATTTTTTGAAGATCTAGGTTACTTTTTTTCCTAGAAAATTTGCTACAGACAGCAACCACCATTTTTGTTGAATTCAAAAATTGTTGGTTAACATGAATTTCCTCGCTTCCATTTCCTAACACAGGCCAAAAAATGTACAATTAATCTTAATAGGACAGTTAGTAATATTACAAAAATAGTTTAATTAAATTTTTTACACGCTAAGCAAGACGACAAAAAGGTTAACATTACAAAACCCAAAAACATGGTCAAAATGCTCATTTGAACAAATCATGCTTCTAAAGTGTGGCAGTTATGTGTTTTTTGGGAGTAGTTGTATTTAGTACACTAGCTTTTAAACGCTTACCGTTTATTTTAAATATATTTGTTATAACACGCCCGCTATCGAAGCGAGCTTTTTGTCGGCCCGGTTAAATTATCTGTCGGCCATTGTTTCTGCGCTGGCAGGAAACAATAAATATTTGCCATTTGGACGAGCATAAGCTATTCATCAACCTGATGTATGAAGGTAAATAATGTTAGCATTAAATAATAGGCTGTGTGGGCTGCCTAAATTGTAATTGTATAAAGTAATCAAATGTGATTCGCTCTCAGAGAAATTGTTTGGGAATGGGATTTCATAGAATGACTAAAATTGTTTTGTGGTTTGACAGAAAATTATCAAAAAATGGTTGGGAAAGTTCTGTTCATAATTGTACCTTGATATTATACTATCATAAAAAAATGTATTTCTGATTTTTCTTAAAATTAGCTTCACACAGGAGGATTTGAGGAAAATAATTCCTCTCAAGGCCTATGTCTTCTTTGGAGACGCTGCGTGAAGGAAAGATGAAGGTCTCGAAAATAAAAAGGTATGAAGGATGGGTCGGAATCGGAGGATCAGAGTGTAGGGAAGTGAAAAACCTATAAATCTATTCCACCCACTGCGGTGCAAGTGTGTCGACAGAATCCTGCAGAAGAAGTCAAAAGATCTCTCTGAACCTGTCTTTCCGGATCCGGCCTACCACGCAGTTGGTACGAAGATGCATCCGCTGCAAAGATCCGGAAAATCTCACTCAATGAACCCCGGGCACCCTTCTTGCTAAGTCATTAAAAGTAGCGAACCACTTGGGGTTACCAATGGCAGGGATGTTTGCTTTTCATGCGGAATATTACCATATTTCAAAATTGAAAGGACATTAAAATTAGTACACAACTCCTGCGTATCTTGAGTTCAACAGCTCGGCTATGGAACGATTTGGCGCCTCCCTCCTACAACATGGGTTTCTTCAAAAGATCTTCCTCTCGTCATGTCAATTAAAAAAAAAAACAGTGCTTCATTCATCTCTGGCAAGGGCATTTTAGAGCTAAACAAAAATCTGTTCTGGGATAATGAAATAAAATGAGCTATTTGTGAAAATGGTAGAATAAATGGTAGAATAGACAGTCCTGATTTAACTAAGCTCATTGAATTTCATATTCCCACGAGAACCACTCGTTCTAAAATCCTTTTTAAATGTAACAATAATCGGACTGAGTATACGAAACACTCACTTTTACCTAGGTTGCATGAAGTTACTAATAGATATGCAGATGTGATAGATTTATTTAACTGCGCGGAACATAGGTACAAGAAGGCTATGCTATGATATTTTTTTAATCACTATTAATTTTATTTGTATTATAGATTTTTGCATGTAAATGTATCTCTGGTGTCACTTCCCAATATATCGTCATAATTTTTTTTTTTTTTTTTTGAAAACATATATATATATTTTTTTCAATTATTTAATTACAGAATACATTTTGTACAAAAAATTTGAGTAAACCCACAAAGCTGTCATATGGCAGCTTGTCTGCAGATTCTAACAATTTAAACATTCTTAATATAATATCTAAGAAAATATTTGTAAATACATTTATAGTTTTAAGGAAACATTAGAATGGATCACATTATATTAGATAATTTAACTTACAACCATAAATATATAAGATATTTCAATATACCTGCCTAATAACAAGATATGTAGGCAGCTATATTAAGATATTCAAAGATACATGGAGTTTTCGCTCATTAACCATAGTTTTATCATTTTAGGACATAGTCTTTCATTTTTTTCAAATTTTATGTTTTTATTAATTTTATTGAAAATCACTGGTATTAGATATTCAAGAGTACGGCTTCCATATTTATTTAATATTCGAGGAGTTTTTAGGCCCTTTCCTTCTCTAAATCTTGTCGTATGTTTGTGTACAAGTAGGTGTTTGTAAGGGCTTTCCCCCATATTATCCATAATAGTAGTGAACCAGTGGAGACCTTTTATTGTAAGTAAGCTCTCTGAGCCATACAGTAGTTTTAAGTTATGTCTCTGTTTGTAAATATTTGTTGTGACAATTTTTTTTATTATGGCAGTTTGTAAATTTTCAATATATTTAATGTAAGTAGTGCTTGCATGTCCCCAAGTTCGAATACCATATCTAAGGATGGATTCTACCATAGAAAAATATATGAGTTTAAGAGTACAATGAGGCAAAATAAATTTTAATTTGTAAAAGTTACTAGCTAAGGATCTGAGCTGGTTACAAATTTTAGCCACTTGTTTATCCCACTTAAAATTATTATCAACAATTATTCCCAGATAAGTATATTCATTTGTGAAATCTATTTTTTCACAGTCACAAACATTAATAATTCCTCTATGTATACAGTCAAAGCTATGAGCGGTTATTTTAGGAACATTCCACATCTTCAAACTTGGTGATTTTATGTACATGCATTTGGTTTTTTTTACATTAATAATTAATCCTACATCATGAGCCCAATTAACTGTTTGCACCCAACTAACTGTACATGCACTGTTTTATCATTACTAATATTTTGAATGTGAATTTGTGACATATAATTAGTGTTATGGCATACTTATGCCATTTGTATTAAATAAATAAATAAAATTTATTAAAAAAATTCGAGACCGAAAAGAAGCAATTTTAAAACACTGATCTAATCCATCCAGTTCCAATATGTCTACAAAGTAAAAACAATTGTTGATTAGCTATACACAAAACAACAGTTGATATTAAATTTGACAAATGATAGTCACTTCTATTTGCAGGAGTCAATTTTCCGAAAAAGAACCTGAATGAACCGATTATAACTGCAAAAGTCAGCACATTAATTGACAGCTCGTTAAATGTTTGTATCGTTAGAAATAGTGCATTGACGAATGCTAAATATAATATTTTTTACCATGCACAACAGATTCTAAATTTATTCTTGATTAAAACAGTGCCCATACTTTCAGGATAAATCGAATGAAATCGGGGAATTCATAAATATATTCTACGTGTATTATTTTTTTTTTTATCTTAGCTCCACAAAGAAGGCGTTGAGGAAAATAGTTTTCCTCGGGGTCTATGTCATCTCTGAGATGGTGTGTGGAGGATATTTTTAGGTGAAGGAAGGGGAGTTCTAGGAAGGAAAATATATGAAGGGTGGGTAGTCATTTTGTGGTCAAACCCTCCCACTGCCATGGAAGGCGATCGGATAACAGAGTACTATTTGAAAAGCCAAATTATCTTCCTCAACCAGTCTCTCTCGATCCGCCTAGGATCGGGTAAGAACTAGACAAACTTCACCACATGATCCCGGACACCACTTCTCACTCATCAAACGTACCGAACCACTTAGAGTGATCTATGGCAGGGGCGTTGGTTATCCAATAAATGATTCCCGGGTCGGCAGTTCTTATACCCGCCTCTCAAACGTATAATGTATGTATGTCATATAACAACGGTATCGAAAATGTCTTCTTCTTCTTCGGCTAGTTCAACCGTGAAGAGAATCGTGTTCGCGAAGTTCATTTACAGACTCAATTCAAAAAGATTGACACTTAGTGATTGATGGAATAAATGCAGGAAAGGTTTTAAGAAATGAAATGAAAAGATCTCTCCTTGCTCTGAATTATCTTTTGAATGTATTTAGATTGAATTGACGCTTCTTGGGAAAAGCCTTAGTTACTGATTTTTAAAGAAAAGGAGGAGCTGATTGGATAATACATAAATAAATAAGATTTACCTACGTCACGAAGAAGCCTAAAACTTAAAACCAGAAGAAGCCAGCTAGGCCTTCCACAACCCACAACCCCCGGCTGACCGCGCTTACCACTCCCACCGAAATCTGGGCCAATGACAGTGCACATCGATGTTGCTTTAACAAATATTAAATATTTAGTACCTTACGAATTTTGAAGCGGGGGTTGAAAGTTAAACATTCAAGAAATTATTTATAACAGTGAGTTAAGTTGTTTTTTCGTGGGTTTTTCATAGCTACGAAATGTATTATCACTATAAATAAGCTTAGTAGTAGAATAATATAGCAAAATTACCACTATCTATTCAGCAATCAATGCGTAGAAAACATATAGACAACGGCCAGCTATAAATCATTGAATATCACCTCTTATGATATGAGGCACCATAAAAATATTTCCGACTGGACCTCAGACACAAAAAATATCAGTCAGGACTTGAAATCATCTTTTTAATACGATAGTTAAAAAATAAACCTACACTAAAGCAATCCAATTCATTAACATATTCTAATAGATTTCGGACAAGAATTGTCAACGGAAAACATGTTGACATACTCGTATTTAAAAAAAGACTTTACACAGTTTACACACCCATTTAAAGAGCATTTTTAGATATTTCCAGTTTTAGATTTAAAATTTGCTGCACAGCATTATCTAGTACATCAAGGGCACCTTAAGTAGTACCTAACTTTAAAATAAAGAAGGCTGTACTTTATAATATCGTTTTATTCGCCCCTTTCATACAATTCCTATGAAACTTATGTTCAACTTTACGAACATTATTAAAATTTATGACACTTCCATTATTTTAAATGGGCCCTACCATTCTGAAGAAAGTTTCTAACATTTATTTCTGGAATGGGACAATTTAGAACATGGAATTGGAAATAACACAGAGGTCGCTAGTTATTAGATAGTGTTATTAGTATATATATATTATAATTAGTATTGTGTATAAACAAATGATGAATAAAATAAATCAGCATCCGAAACATATTTACTGTGATCGGACGTTCAAAGTTTCGTTGAGCTTTCGCCGTATGTCATCTTCATCCGTATTTTCCACATGTGGAAAAGGCAAATATTGCACCTAATTATTAGAATTGCATATTGCGTAGATTTTTCAGTTCTAAAATTTAACAATATATGTCAGCACTTAAAAGATTTATAATTTTAAACATTATCAGCCTTACTAATAACAAAACGTCTTAACGAGAGGTGAACTGCATATTTGTTGCTTGCGCGGTGATCTGCGTTTTTACATCTTTATTAATAACACTATCACTTATTTTATGATTTTTATGTTGGTCCCCTTGAATCTCACATAGATCTGCGCAGGCGCCGCGGCCATCTTGTTTTATAAACTTCGCGGTAAAATAATGTTTGGCAATGTTCAGTTGTACTTACAATTAATCTTTATGTTTTTGAAGATAATTTTCGTTCAAATGATCAATTCACTGTGATATTAGTGTAATTCAACATAATTACCAATGCTGGCGTTACTTTTTTTCAGTTTTAGTGCTTTAAATATTGTTTTGTTGATGATTTAGTTTCGTTAACGATAGGTTTTAGGTTATTTCTGAAATTTTATTTTTTTAACGTCTTTTCTGCGTGAATTGAAAAAAATTTCCATAAAAGCAATATTATTTAATAATGTAAAAGCCTCATGCATGCGTAAATAAAAACCAATTCGAGAAATCGACGTTTAAATGCTTAAAAATTAATCCAAGATGTCAGATTTTTTCAGTTATTTTTTCAGAGTTATTATTATATTTTTTTATCCTTTTTAATTGTATGAACGAGATAAAAAGTGAAGTGACAGTTTTCTTCCAAATTCATAAAGTAAGAGGTGTGTATTTTTTAAATTTTGAATTTTCCAAAATTTTTCGACCATTTAATAGAATATGTTTACAGTCAGCTGTTTTTTTTCTAATTTTTTCATGTTGAAACTTAAAATACTGCAATTTTCAAACACGATCGTATATTTCAGATACAAAAATCTAAAAGGCAATTCTATCTAGTTTCTATAAAGGTATATGCTTTTACGACCTCTGCAAAAATAAGAAATATACAAGACATTTAAAATACGTTGAAAAAATTCCAAATTTCGTTCGGACATCAATCGTTAAAACAGAGATAAACCACCCTCTCAGACCGTGTAAACAATGTGTATTTCTTTCAAAGAACATTTTTTAATTAGTAATGTTTTCACATCCGCGGCCGTTTGTCAATTGAATAAAATTTTCACAGGGTTTTTTAGTAAGGCTGTATATGAATAACACTTAAAACTTTAATGATTATGTTTGGTAACAATTATTATAAGTAATAATTATTAGTCTAAAACACTCATCTATACATGCCGCCGACGGGACTCGAACTCGCGTCCTTCTAATTTCCGGTCAAATGCTCTACCATTGAGCTACGTCGGCTTATTGACGGCCGGCGTAGTGCAGCGGTAAGGCGCTTGACTAGCATTCCGAAGGTCGCGGGATCGAATCCCGACGTGGCAAATAAATTTTATTTGATTAATTTGTGTATTTCACAATTTATTCATTTAAAATAATATATAGTATATTTGCGGCACGTTCCAGAGTGGAAGATACTCTCAGTATCGCCCTGGTGTAAGACCACCATTCAGAATTGAAACGTTGCTTGAAATGGCTTCTGCCGTATTTGGTGACAAGATCTGAATAGCCAGGTACTTCCCCACCTTCCTCTTCCCTATATCCTTCCCCTCCCCACTACCTTCAGCCTCACAACATACCCCAATTGGGGATGCCATAGTCCCACTGGCTCCAGACGGGAGCAGTTGGGACTCTTGTGCGGTATACATGTAAAAAAAAAAAAAAAAAAACCCGCCAAATGATTCAATGTATATACCATTGTTTCATTCAACAATTACTGCTTATTACATCTAATTGTTGAACGAAACACTAGTATATATTGAATTATTTGGCGGGTAGGAGATAAGCCGACGTAGCTCGGTGGTAGAGCATTTGACCAGAAATCAGAAGGACGCGGGTTGCAGTCCGGCCAGCGGCATGTATCTTTTCTCGGGAATTTTTTTCAATGTAGATAGTATAGATGAGTGTTTCAGGCTAATAATTAATACTTATAATAATTGTTACCCTTTGTGCTATGCATAAAAATCTCATCTTAAACAGTTTATCAATTAAAAATAATGATTATGTTTGGCTCTGATAGAAATGCGTTTAAAGATTTAGCGAACACGCCTAACTCAAATTATATATTTTTGTGGTATAGAGAAGTCCAGACCCACGCGTTCAATTTAGACTTTTTCAAATCTACGTTAAAAAATTCCTTCATACAGCTCCATTCTTACCAAGCATCGCAACGTCGCCAAACCATGTTATTACATTCATTGTACATATAGTAGAACTCTCGTGAGACGCCACTTAAAAAGGTAAGCATCACGTGTTTTATACCACTAAGTAATTATTAGCTTTTTGCTAATAGACTTTGATCAAAAGCAAGCCTTTATTATGCGCTGAGGAAGCTTGTTTACAAATAATTACTACTGCTGAAAAGTTGGACTAGAACTTTGTATAAAGAAAACGTTGTATATTGCTGGTATATAAGAACATTAACAATATTATGTTTTGCATGTTAAACTATTATCTGCACTAAATGCCAAATAGTTTCATATAAAGACTTTTTTGTTTAAATAAATGAAACAACTTAACTTTGTTTGAATCACTTTTATATTTGAGATAAATCCGACCGGTTTCCGAACGACCGAAATGTAAACGTATACGAATGTATACATTTTCCCTGAAGAAGGAACAGTTGTTCTGAAACCTGTCGGATTTATCTCAAATATAAAAAAGTGGTTCAAACGAAGTTAAATTGTTTCATTTATCTATAATGGATAACCACAAAGTTATAGCTACATTCAAAAGTATACTTTTTTGTTTGTTTGCTCGAAAATAGTTGAACCTGAATTAAAATAAAGGGTCAAAACCGGATCACAATTTATTTGGATCATTTAATTTAGTAAATACTGTTTCCATACCATATTTGACGAAGCAAAACAACTGTGCCAATCAACTGTTTGATACCGGTTCAAATCAAACAGTTAGAACAGCTGTCTTAGAACTTGTTCTTAATTAAACATCGGTCGGCGATAAGGTTGGAAATGACTTAACCATCTCACGCAATTTACTCGCCGAATGGACAGAGACGATTGATGGCAACCATTTTACTATTATGAGTAAATTTGTACCATGAAGATTAATTATACTACTAGCACAGACCCGTGAAAAAAACTCAGTATTTCACAATTTATCATTAATAATGTGTCTATTTTTATTTTTAATGCAAAATGCATTTTTTTAATAAAATAAAAGTAACACTAACATTTACAAAAAATTGTCAAAGTCGAGAATCGAACCCCGATCAACTGCTTTCAAGGACCTACCTTACTTGCTGCTACTACCTGCCTTGACCACTGGGCCACCATAAACCGTAAGAACGGCGGCATAAATTCATTACATACAGATATTGAATTATTATAATACTCTAAAATAAATAATGCGTACGTATCACATTGTTTAATAATTGCGTGATAGACATGTCGCCCTTCTAAGACGTTATTTAAACATTTGGGAAATCCTAGGAACTGAGATTTGGTGAAAACACTCTTCTAATGCGTCGTGGGATTTTGCATGCGGCGCTTATTTTTAATCTCAGAAACTAAGAAAATATCGAATGGTGCTCACATAAAGTTTAAAAAAATAGCGGCAAACTGATTTTTTAAAATATAAAATTGACACCATTGAAGAATCGGTGAATCGTATCATCCATTGTTTTTCTCAATTTCGTATTATATTATTTTAAACTAAGACGTTATTTAATGAACAATGAATAAGAAAGTAAAGTCACTTGTTACGAACATGATCATAGGTCCTGTGAAGTTCTCCCTGGTATTGCGATTATAATCCCTTTCTTAAGATCTGGAATTAACTTCTTATTTTGGTATTATTTTAACGACATCAAACTGCAAGTGACTGCCTGGATCTCATGGTAAAAGTATGACAAAATAATATAGCAATCGGTGTATTTCGTGAGGTTCCAGGACCATTGCAGTCAAATATGCAGGAAAATTGTTGCCCTACTGTGTTGAGAAAGTTTTTCTACTTTTCAAGACTTTCAAGTCCCACCTCTAAAAAATACATACGCTGCTTCAAAGACACAAA
Source organism: Limnephilus rhombicus (assembly GCA_929108145.2). NCBI lineage: Eukaryota > Metazoa > Arthropoda > Insecta > Trichoptera > Limnephilidae > Limnephilus > Limnephilus rhombicus. The sequence goes on along the minus strand of OV815279.1, from coordinate 11,148,601 downwards.
ATTTATTCTAAGAAGTCGCACCACGCCATGGTACGCGTTGAGAGCAATAGGCAAAACACAGTGGGTCGTTTATGTACGCCATTAATGCATACTAGTTTTGAACAACACTACTACACGTACAATGGAGTGGTACGGTTTAATCAACTAGTATTAGAGTTGAGATCTGAACCTGACTACAATAAATTGAAAAATTAATTAAGTAATAGTATCTCAAATAATTTAGCTACCTATAATCACATTTACTATAAATTAATTAAAGAAACAACACTTAATTAACAATTTTTTAAATTTATTTTTATTTTATTTATTTTTTTATCTATTTTATTTATGTACCTATGTGTTATAATTTTAGTTTTTTTAATTTTCTTTACTTTACACACGAGTAATTACACTATAGTAAATGTTATATATTATATACATACATATGTATGTATGTTTACACAGTTTCTGATCAATATTGCATTTTAGTATTTAATGATTTGGGTTTAATCCGATTGTAACCTGAAAATGTGGATTCTAATTTTGAACATCTGGCTGTCACAGTTATTTTATTTTCCCCTAGAAAAAAATAATCTTTTTTTATTATTTTAACTAATATTTTTATGTTTTCTGGTCAATAAAAGTGTAGTGTGTTGTTCCTTGAGGATTCTTCTCCCCTCTGATCTTCCAGGAGTCACTTTTCGTCGCTGATTTCCAGATATTTATAACCTTTTTTATTTCTGTCACTTTCCATACATTTTTTTCTTTTGTTATTTTGTGAACAATGGAGGAGGACCCCCCTGGACACCCTAAAAAGCCCCCAGATCCTCCTCCTGACCCCCCAGATGGTGAAAATGTAGTAATTTCGGACAGTGAATCTGTCATTCTGACTACCACAAAAAAAGGAAATTTAGTCCCTCTTCCTCAATAAAACATGACTCTCCTTCTTCTTCTCAGTCTTCACCTGCTCTTCTTCAACCTCCTCCCACAAACTTTTATTCTCCTCATTCCTGTGGCCCGTTCATTGTGTACGCTCAAAAAACTGAGCAAGGTAAAACTACCCTCTTGAATTTGGTAAATTCCTATCAAATAGCAAGAACCTTTCGATTAAGCCTGGGGGTGTAAAAGCCGAGGGTCGCTTCCTAATCTCTGTTGAATTCCTCTCAGGTTCAGCTGCCAACAACTTTATCAAAAACATATTTATTTCATCAAATTCTAAATTCAAGGCGTACATCCCAACTTTCAATGTCACTCGCATGGGCCTCGTCAGAGGTATCTCGACCGATCTGTCCATTCCAGAAATCCTGTCTTCATTTTCAACCCCCCAACATATCGGCAATCCCATAAAAGCCAGGAGGTTAAATTATAAGGACTCTTCTGAGGGCATCGTTTCCTGGAAGCCCTCCCAATCTGTCGTCATCACATTTAAAGGACAATCTCTTTCCTCCCATATTTATTTATTTTTCAACTCCTTACCAGTTGAAATGTATACTTATCCCACCACTCAATGTTACAATTGCTGTCGTTTTAGTCATACCAAAGCTGCATGCATATCCCCTCCCAGATGTTTCAAATGTGGTGAAAACCACACGGCTGACCAATGTTCTTCTCTCTCTTCACCTAAATGTTTAATCTGCTCAGGTGCTCATTCCACCATTAACTCTTCTTGTCCGGAACAATCTCGCCAAAAAAATATAAAAATTTCTATGGCCTCTGAGAACTTGTCTTTTCTGCAGGCTTCTAAACTATTCCCGCCTGTCAAAAAATCATTTGCTGAGGTTTTATTCACTAACTCTTCATCCAACCCACCCGCCTCCTCTTCAACATTTTCTCGTTCAACTAAATTCACATACAAAAACCCTATCTCTAAACCGGCTCCTGGATACGATGAGCAACAACACAACTCACTTCTCTTAAATCCCAATAGTTCACCTCTTTAAAATGCCACAAATGGGTGCGCAAACAATAGAGAACTCCAGTCCATTTTTTTTATTTTTTTTTAATGAATAAAGACCTTCAAACTTAAATAACTGCATTTTTATTTTTATTTTTATAGTTAGTTTTAATAGTTAAAATAATTGTCAAAGTTTTAATTTTTAAAGACTCCCAGAAACGCACCGTATCTATGGTGGTCTAATTTTTTTTACTTTTTAAGTTGTCATTTTGAATCAGTGATGTTATGTCGAGGGAAATTTCCCTAGATCTAGGGGAGAAAAATATTTTTTAGGGATAAGGGAAATCAGGACAAAATCTAGGGAAATTTCGAACTCTGGCCAAAATTTTATTACATATGACAGTATTACTGGTATTATTTATATATATACGTATATATATTTTTTGGAATTCCTATGAATCTTAATTATTTTTCATGTACTTACATGCCATGTTATTTTTAACACTGACAACTCAAAATGATATTAGGGAACGTACCCATACTACGTGACACGTTCGGGGGGGGGGGGGGGTCTTCAAAATACCACGCTTGGTACAAATGAGCGGCGGGTTGCTTATGATTTTTATTTTGCAAAGTGTTTTTTTTTAATTTGGAATTCAGTTTCTAATTCAGTGGTGAGTGTATTCGTACTTTTAAATTATTACTTCACGTAGAAAAAAGTGTTTTATTTGGAAAATCACGGTATTATTAGTATATTTACCAAATTCCGATATCTTTCCAATTAATTATCATATTAATTAACATATACTATAAGTGTTACACAATCAGGTGGCTACGTAGGTAATTGCGTAAATGTGAAATTCTAGGGAAATTTCACTTCTAACTGTTGGCAACACTGTGAAGAACCCAGAATAATCATGGCGGATAATGACTTTTAGGTGTGAGGTGTGTTTTTTATTCAAGATTAACTGCTTTTAATATAGATAAACATTGGTAAAATGTCCACATTTCACCGCTACTGTTATTGTATTTAATCAAAGTGCAATATAAAAACAATAAATCATCTCTTTCATTGCAAATACATGTGACATCGTGTTTTGTGTCAGGTGTTACTTTGTCGGTACATTGTTTTATGTATAATACATACAGAAACACTGGTTTTTATAATACACTGATCATGACGAGTGTGTAACAACTTGTATAAAAAGCCCTATACTAAAAACAATTTGAAAATACATAAAAACAAACGTCAAAATATGACACGACTTTAACCTCAAATAGACAACATTTATTGCAGATTGTCCGCAAATATAGCCCTTTTCGTAAATTGTTGAGGGCCTAAATTATGTTTCAATAAACACAATAACTATTATTTATCTAAATCTCTATAAACAGTATGAAAATAAACCAAAAACACGAAATGTTGAATTGCATAGGTACGTGTGCACTTCAAGTCATTTCAAATGTCAATACAATACAATACACAGGTGACAGGTTAACTGTGACGTCACGGTTAACCATTTCAGTAATGCCAACTTAACGCTGTGTTTTCCGAAGAGGTTTAAAAATGCACTTTTTAATAATTTATTAAAAACTCTGCATTTAATATTATGAAATAAAACTTATATATTCAGAATCAGCGTTTCTTGGTCTATATGAACATATTTTTTTAAAGCCATAATATTTTTCACTGGAGTTCCTTATTATAATTCATCCTCAACCAACCATAAAGCTTTCTGAACAATTCTCCCAAGATAATTCTTCATTTATTCAAACTCTTATTATGCTTCTAATTGACCTAATTTCTTCTCAAACTAATCTACCGTCCAACGCTGCTTCTATTATTTCCACATTAAAATCATTTATTCAAAATGGCTCTTCAAGATGTCAGAATTCTTCAGTGGAATAGTCACAGTGCTATTTCTAACAAATCAAACCTTCTTAACCTATTAAATTCAAACCTGGTTTCTGTGGCTGCTTTCTCAGAGACATGGTTTACTCCATCCACCCACTTTAATGTGGAAGGGTACTCCTGTCTCCGCGATGATCGCCCGGAAGGTACGGGCGGTGGTGCTGCCCTTTTTATTAAAAAATCCCTTCCGTTTTTCCCAATAAATAATATCAAACCCCCCAATGCTGACTTTCAAATGATTGCAGCTAAAATAAAAGACACTTCTTTTGTTTCTATCTATCTTCCCCCAACATCGCACTTCAATAAACAAGCGTGGTTGCAAATTGGACGAAAACACACCAAATGGAACGAATTTAACTCACATGTGGATAAATTTATACAAAATTTATCCTATACCGATACATTATCTGTCAAAGATGACTACGATAACTTCAAATAAATGCTCATAACTGCAATCAATAAATCAAATCAAATCCTCCCCTTAAAACCAAATCTCTCAAAAAACTCCCTCCGACTCCCTGGTGGGATGAAGAATGTTCCAAAGTAGTGAGAATTCGGAAAGCTAAATCTCTTGCCTATCGTCGCAATATGACTATGGAGAACTATCTCATATACAAAAATGCCGAAGCCAATGCCAAAAGGGTATTGAGGTCAAAAAAAAGATCCGGGTGGTACAACTTCTGCAGTTCAGTATCTCCCACTCCAATTTCAGAAGTTTGGTCTATGATTCGAAGATTTCGATCCTCCTTCAGTCCAACATCTCCTCGAGCTTCTCATTCTAAATGGATAGACGAGTTCTTGGACAAAATTGCCCCCCCTTCTGTACCTAACTTAGATGAAATAACTCCAATCCACAACATTCCTATGTCTGATCATTGGCTAGACTCTCCATTAACTTTAATTGAATTAAAAAATTGTTTATCAACAGTCAAGGACTCATCTCCAGGCAGAGATGGTATACCTTATAGCATTTTCAAAAATAGTAATGATAATGTTCTAAATAACTTTTTAAGCATCTTAAATAAAATCTTCCAGACTGGCATAATACCTGATGACTGGAGTTCTCAAATAATCATCCCAATTCTAAAATTAAACAAATCACCCAATTCTGGATCCAACTATAGGCCAATTGCTCTTTCATCCACCCTTAGTAAAATTTATGAAAAATTAATTAAAAACCGGTTAGAATTTTTTGTCGAGAGTAATCATCTTGTCTCTCCATCCCAATTTGGATTTAGGAAAAAGAAATCTACACAAGATAACCTTGCCATCATCAGCACTGATATTATTTATCCATTTCTAACAAAGAAGTATGTCTTGCAGTCTTTATAGACATAGAAGGCGCCTTTGACAATGTTTCCATCCCAATTCTTAAAAAAAAACTTTTAGGCCTTGGCTTACCCCTCATGTTTGTCCAATCTATTATTAATCTTTTTCTCGATAGGAAAATTTTCATTGAGCTACCAGATTTTACTCCTCAGACTAGGTCAATTTGGAAGGATTTACACCAAGGCGATGTATTATCCCCCTTACTGTATAATATATACACACACGATATGCATGTCACCATTCCCCCTCAAGTAAAAGTTGTTGAGTTCGCAGATGACATAGCTTTCTTCTTATCATCCAAAATCATTCCATCCGCCGTCAAGTATCTTAATGAAGCCATGGATGCCCTTTGCACATGGCTCACTTTAAATGGTCTTGAACTTTCAGTACTAAAGAGTCAGTGTGTCACCTTCTCAAATCGTCATAATAACCCCCCTGTTCAAATTTTATTTAAAAACTCTCCAATCCCCAATGTTTCCGAAGTTAAATTTTTGGGAGTAACATTTGATAGGAAACTTAAATGGTCTTCCCACATTAATAATATAGCTCCTAAATGTGAATTTTTTTTAAATATTATCAGATCATTGACTGGCGTTTGTGGGGTGCACATCCTATCTGCATTAAGTTGCTCTACAATGCACTTATTCGAAGCCATCTCGACTATGCCTGCCCACTTTTTAGTACTACATCCAAAAATGCACTCAGTAAATTAGACAAAATTCAATCTAAGTCATTGCGAATAATAACTGGCGCGATGCAATCGTCGCCCATCAATTCCCTTCAAGTAGAATGTTCTGATCCTCCTCTTTATTTAAGGCGTCAACTATTTGCTGACAAATTTGTTCTTAAATGTTTAAATTCTAAAAGTCATCAGGTTATTCCCAGAGTCTCGTTGTTCAACCACTCAACACATTCATCTACAATCAGAGCTCGAACTAAACCTCTCCCTGCCATCTGTAAAAATTTTCGCTCTCTCTCAGAGCTTCAAATTATCAAAAATGATCTTCTTCCTTTGTACAAATTAATATATAGTCACGTCACCCTATCCCCAACGATTTTAGAAGGGATTGGCATCCTTAAAAGTCATTCCAATCTCCCAGCCTGTACTGTCAATAATATGTTCAATGACATTATTTCTTCTAAATGGCCCAACTCTTCTCTTTTATTTACTGATGGCTCCAAATCTCCGGACTCTCCTAACTGTGGTATTGGTATTAACGTTTACCACAATAATTCTAATGAAAGAATATTTTATTCAATTTCAAACCAATTTTCAATATTTTCTGCCGAGTGAATTGCGATTATTGAATCTCTCAAATATATGATAAAAAAATATTTTGAACACTCTCTTGTTCTCTCTGACTCTCTCAGTTCCCTCCAAAAACTTAAAACCAGTCCTCTTCTTCATCCTGATGATCACTTTGTATGTCTTATTCGAGTATTGATAACCTCCATTCAAAGCTCTGGAAAAACTGTCACTCTGATTTGGATTCCTGGACATGTTGGCGTAGTGGGTAACGATATTGCTGATTCCTTGGCAAAACAAGGAGCGTCTAACCCTACCGTTACCCTCGTTAACCATATTCCCCTGTTCAGACAGGGGAATATTTTTTCCATCATCAAAGATAGATCCCGCAATGTTTGGACAGAGTATTGGAACTTTGCTAGTCAATTCAAGGGTGCCCGTTACGCCTCAATGCGAAGGACTATCCCATCAAAACCGTGGTTTCAAAAATTCCCCCATTTTTCCAAAAAAGAAATTTCCTTACTTATTCGTATGAGAATCGGACATTGTTCCGTTCCTTCTCACCTTTATAAAATTCATGTGCTTGACTCCCCAGATTGTACGTTCTGTGGTCTAGATGTGGGAACTTTAGATCACATATTTTTTGATTGTCCCTCTCTAAATAAATATCCTCTCTTCTATCAAGCGTTATCAAAAATTGCCTCTCCTCCATTCAACATTTCATCTCTTCTAAGTCTGAACTCTACTCCAATCTTCCATAAAATTCTGAAATTTGCACATTTAAATAAAATTAATATATAAATTCACCTTTCCTTTCTCTGTAATTATAAATGATGGCCTAGAACACCCTTGAAGGGTGAAAGCCAGAAATAATTGAAAAAAAAAAACTGAAAATGTAAAATTACTCATGAATATAGTAACTGGTTGATTAATTGACCGGTCAGTGGTTGAGTGGGCATCGCGCTTCGGTCCCACCCGGGCGTCCCGTGTTCGATTCCTCGGCTGGCTAAGTCCTCTATCACAACTCAAGCAACATTTTCGGCTTTCTGTGGTGGTAGTAGGAGATTTTCAAACATTGTTGGGTTATTCGTAACCTGGGAATGTTTGTCTTTCTTTTTAAATATTTTTTTTTAAAATGTATAATGTATAAGTATAAATAAATAAATTAAAATATATACATAATAAAAAAGTGTAAATCAGAAAATTCATGATAACCCCGATTCTTTTTCATTGCTTTATTGTTATTAAACTTCTATTTTTCTTGTCTTTAAAGTAATATCTATTCCTATGTGTTCTCATGTAGTACGGCAGATTGAGTTTTCACTACCCAACCAGTCCTGCTGGAATAAAATCTTCAAGAATAAGAATAATCAAATGGTTAAAAGGAGTGGTAAAAATTAAGTACGCTGAATATTGCAATCTGGAATTTATGTTTTCTATCGTATCTAAGATCACGTTTTCGAGCTAAATTACGTTTTATTACTTTACAAGTCGGATACGTGGGAGTAAGTGCTCACGTTTATTATTGAATTTATAGCGGATAAGTGAGAATCGATATTATTTTTTGTGATCTGCCACGTGTAAGATTATTTTCATTACTTTTGTAGGTAAATCGATTTAATCTTGTGAGGGGGACTTGCCACGATGTACGTACTTATTTGCATCCGACTTTGAAATAATTTTATTATAAGTGTGTAATGTAGAGTGTTGGGGATTTGTGTCTAGTCTAGACTAATATTAAAAACAAGTGAATATGGCCCAAAAACTAATTCTTAAAGTTATGTTAAAGAAAAATTTAGATATCCAACTCATTTTTTTTCTTCCCTTTACACACGAGTAATTGCACTCTCGTAAAGGTTATATATTGTATACATATATGTTTTTTTACAGTTTCTGATCAATGATTCATGTTTAACTACTCATGATTATGTTACATGTGTATGTATATAAAAACTAATAAAAATAAAAAATAAATTAAAATAATTGTTATTGTTAATAATATTGTCACAATATTATTTATTATACGATAAGAAAACAAAAAATAAAATACTTGCAGAACTTAATAATATACAATACTAGCTGGTACCCGGCATGCCAATGACATTCAAAAAAATAAATTAATTCTCCCAGCATGTCCTTTCCCGTGCGTCCACGTTGACCTCCCGAGTTCCCTTTCCCTCCCGCGTTCCCCTTCCACCTTCCCCGCCTTCCCCCTCCCTCCAATTTTCTTAAGTTTTCTTTCCGTAAGAACGTTTTCGTAAGAACCTTCCACAAAGTATTAGAAAACTTTTTTTAAAACTTCCAATTCCTTCCCCTCCCTCCAATTTTCTTACTTGTTTTTCCGGAAAAATCTTCTAAAAAGTATTTTAAAGAAAACTTTTAAGAAAACTTTAAAGAAATAGTTAAAATGGTTCTGAAGTTATGCCGTGACCAAGGGAATGAGGGATTCATTAATATTAATTTAAAAGAAAAATCAAATGAATTTCTACAAAAAAAAAGAAAAAAATATATACTTAAAAGGAATGTAAAACAGCTATATACTACACACACGGTTTGTAGATTTTTTTAAAATTATGTTAGTATCGCAGAAAAAACACAGCAAATTCGTGCTACTAGAATTGGCTAAGGTCCGAACTTTGTGGTAATTCAATGCAACGATCCGTCTGCACGATACGACTGCGTGATGGACTGAGTCGGGAGAGGCCCGTTGACACTTTGACTTCTACAGCCGGATTTTCACCACCATCACCTTGCACCGCAGTGGGAGGGATGGATCATACGTCCGTCTCTCCCGGATACCCTGACCCTCAGATTCTACCCACCCCTCATACCATTCTCCTTCCCAGCACCTCATCTCTTTTCTTTCCTGAAAAAGACCCTCCACAAAATATCCCCAAAGATGACGGAGACCCCGTGGGAAATCGTTTTCCTCATGAAATCGATTTCCTGTATGGAGCTAAGGTAAAAAAATCCAATTAACAAAGTCAAATCCGATTTGTATGTTGTATAATACAAAAATTTTTTTGAAAATTTAACAAATCTGCCAACGACCGATGGTATAACCTTATTATACAAAAAATATATATTTTTTCCTCAAAAATTAAAACATACTCGCACCTATACTAGATAAATGAACAGTCTTTCGAATTCAATTCAGAATTTTTTGTGGAAAAAAGTCGTCAATAGATATAAAGTTTGATTTTCAAAAAGACATTTCCGGTTTTCTCTGGTCATTCCCTCTTAAGAACTGACATGAGAAAAATAAATAACACCGAAAGAACACCGAAGAACACCCTTTTAAAGAACACCGAAAAATGTCTGGATCAAGTTTAAATTTTTTCAAAACAGCACATAAATAAAAAAACCAAACAAAGCAAAAAATAATACTAAATTATTATAAGCAATAATTATCAGCCTGAAACACTCATCCACATTGAAAATCTTCCGAGAAAAGATACATGACGCCAACGGATGATAGATAGATGATTTATCACTAACAGTGTCTCTCTCGCAAAAATAAAGTTGGTTGTTTTCAGGTGGAAAAAATATAATAAGCAGTAATTGTTGAATGAAACACTAGTATATATTGAATCATTTGGCGGGTATAAGATAAGCCGCCATAGCTCAATTGGGAGAGCAGCTGACCGGCAATCAGAAGGGCACGGGTTCAAGTCCCGTTGGCGTCATGTATCTTTTTTCGGAAGATTTTTCAATGTGGACGAGTGTTTCAGGCTGATAATTATTGCTTATAATAATTGTTACCTATTGTGCTATGCATAAAAATCTTGTCTTAAACGTTAATTTAACAATTAAAAATAATAATACTAAATTAGTTTGTTGTTTTAATTGTATGATTCGGTACAACTTAAAACGAATTAATAGTACCATTAATTCCATTTATCTGAATTTAGCGGCGCATAATGGAATTAAACCACCTTTTGAATACGCCCATGCATAATGCATTATGCATAGTAAACATGCGCCCCTAGCGGCCGCTTCACGCATTACCAAACAAAACAACCTTGCAAATTAACTCAGTTTGTCTGAGTTGTGAAGGGCGGAGGAAACCACCGTTGATTGCGTTTGAAAGCGGAAATTTCCTGAACATTTAATGATTGCTCTTGAATGACCAGCCTTATCGATTGTTTACCCAATCATTATCTTTTTCATAACTATAATGACAATATTCATAATATCCACACAGCATTCTCAAAGATGACAAAGGCCCTGAGGGGAATTATTTTTTTCAGGGCCTCCGGTGTGGAGCTAATATAAAAAAGATAATAAAAAATAAATAAAAAAACAAATAATAATCCCTAAGATTTTTTAGATATTTATTTTGAAGGATCAGTAGGATTTATAGGTCCAATTAGGAGTTCCACAGAGCCGAACCCTCTGATATGAATTATTTTCCCATTTGGTCTCTGGTAGGTTGACATGTTGTTCTTGTGTTTATAATACTTATATAGTGCAATTGCATAGCGTGGATTGACTAGATGATCATTTGAGGAAGTGTGTGAAAGGATTTAGTTTTTCCTGTGGGGAAAATTTAACCCGGACATTTAAATCTGGTGCGTATAAAAAAAAGCATTTATTTATAAATATACTCATTTATAAACATTGCAATGGTTCCATCTCAGATGGTCAGCTGACAGTTGGCCACCAGCAAACTTATATACTAGCAGACCCGACGAAACACAACGCCATCTACCGATAACGCCATTACCCAACCTTTATAACCAACGCCATCTGTTAATTTGCATACATATCAAATCTACACCGCCCGCTCGCCAGCCCGCTACCTGCTGCCCGTTTGCCAGCACATATATTATTTATTTCAACCAATTTATAAAAAACCTTGTCAAATTAATACTTAAACCTTCCTCATGAATCACTATATCTTTTGGTGAAAACTGCATGAAAATCTATATTACAAGATCTAAGCGGACAGACAGCTTTATACTATGCAAAGATGCAATCGGTTTGGGAAAAATAGGGTTTACCTTATTACACAAAATAAAGCTAAATGAGCCGAAGGGATGTGCAGAGAGGATGTACCGCCAAATAACAAAGTATAATTCATATTTTCAATCAAATGCATCAAGGAAAAATCTACTTGTCCATATACTGTATGTACCAGCGCATAAGAACAAAAAATTGACACTGTACGCATTTGTATATTCCATTTTGTTGTTCCAAAGAGTGAGATTTTTACTTTTTTTTTTGTAAAACCTAATAGGAATAAGTTTTGTTATTTGTCTGTTTTAATTGTTTTAAATTTTAAAAACAGAGATTTTACATGGGTTGAAAACTCACAACATTATATTACAGGCTAACTAACAGCACAAACTCACTCGCACACCTTAATATTATGATATAAGAGAAGCCATGTGAAAAAATACTGTCATTAAATTTGAAATAGTCGGGCGGAAAAAAATGCTAAATCTTAACCGGAGTTACCCAGCTCTAATAAAATAGGAATAATCTAATAAAATAAACCTGGAGGTTTATAATATTATCAAATTAATCCTCTTTGCATAAATTTCAAACGTGATTCCTTCTCCTCTCACCTCTCTTTCCCCCCCCCCCCCCTCCTCGGTCTCTTTCTCCTTCCAATTCCCCCTTTCCCTCCCTTTTTGTATTTACATAAATTCTTCATTCTCCTGCTGCATAGCGATGTCGGCTGTGTGACGTCAAATGGAGAATTAATCGCGTCGGCGCTTTATTTGAATTTGGAAGCAATATTTCAGCATTCCGCCGCGTGTGACGCTAGTTGACCACAGCTTCCGGTGGAAGTGACATGGCTTCTGACATCCGGTGGTTAGTTGATTAGTTTGGGCAAGTGGACGTTTTCAATAACAATCAGAATTTCCTATCTAATCGAAAATGGCAGTATTCTTAATTTTCCTAACATCATGGAGTTACCCATTGTTCACCGAAGTAAAATAACGCACATAACAAATGTGTACTACGCACGTTTATAATTTTTAGCTTTCTACAAACATATACGGGATCATTACGAAAACATCTCTATCTCTCTCTCTCCGATGGCGCTACAGCCCATATTGAGCCTTGGCCTTCCGCAACGTTCGGCTCCAACTCCTCCTGTCCTCAGCGGCTGACTTTCAATTTGTTAACTGGAGAAGCTTAGCTACATCCCCTCTTACCTCGTCTTCCCACCTCAGTCTGGGTCTTCTCACTTTTCTCTTTCCACCTGGGTGTCCAGTCAAAATTCTTTTTGGGACGCGTGTATCCGGCATTCTCCGTACATGCTCAGCCCATATCAACCTGAGGAGTCTCATATGGGCTTAGAAGCCTGGGGCCCGATATATATCATACAGTTCTTTCAATTATTATGAAAACATAACTTCTTTATATTTTGTATCAGGTAATTATTTTTTTATATCAGGGATATCAGTATTCTCATAAAAAACATGCAAAACATCATATCCAACATCCATTCGAGGGTAGCGTATTTCAATGAATCTTTAACAGAAAGTTAAATTTACAACGGTTTTTGATCCTGTTAAAGTACATTACATGATGGAAAACACGTGTTCGAACACCACCTCCTCTCGTTCTCTGCGCCACCTACGTGCAAATGAACATACTCTTTCCACAGTCGGGTATATTCGAGAATTCATTTCACCGCTGAAATTCAGGTGGTATTCCAGCCATGCGATGTGCCACTCAACCCCAAGCCGCAGGACTTGCCTCCCTCCCCCTCCCCCCTCACAAACCACCCATCCCCACTCATAACGGAACCTACTCTTCCTAACAGAATACCGACGCCAGCGTCGCTATGAACACAGAACGCGAAGCGTTTTCACCCAAAAACGTTTTTTAAAATTATCAACGTTATTAAAAAAGGTTTCTGGGATTATTGTACGGCTTACAGAGGCTTAGAGCTGTTTTATATTTCACACGCAGGACGATTTAATAAACTTTAGGACAATCATTCAACGATTTAAATTTTTAATCTACGTAAACTATGATCATTATTTGAAGATGTGCTTTTGGTAGTCCCATTAAAACCTTCTGGAAACTAGCTAAATAATATAATTGTACTCCAGAAACTCGTTACAATGTTTTGGCTTCATTTACCATGGATTTTTAAGTCGCAGTTTCTTATTCAGCCCGGACACAACTAGAAACTTGAATTATGATGAACAGAAAAAACATGGCTATTGAACCAGAAGTCACAAGAATAGTTGTTAAATTTCAATATTATTATGAATGTAAATTTTACATTATTGATAAAATTTATAATGACCGTAATACTCGTATCTAAAGAACATATTGGGTGAATATTTTTTGGATCCCAACCAGGCGTTCCGTGTTCGATTCCTCGGCTGGATAAGTCCTCCATCACGACGCAAGCAACATTTTCGTCTTACTGTGGTGGTAGTAGAAGATTTTCAAATATTGTCGGGTTATTCATTACCCAGGAATGTAAGTCTCTCTTTAAAAAAAAAAAAAAGTATTCGCTTTCATGTTCCACGGAGCTAGAACCACCAGACTTTTGTTCGATGCGTTTTAAGATTTTCACGGCAAAAAGCATTTTTGTTATTTGTTTTTGGGTGAGAAGGCTAAAGAAGGAGGTAGTGCAACACGGCATAACACCCCAAAAATAAATAACGAAAACAACAGACTTTTGTTTTAATTCCAAAATGATTATCTTTTGTATTTCTTGTAATTCGTTCAATATTTCAGGATTTTATGTTAATTTTAATTATTTGCTTATGGTACCTAAATGAACATTACATTTTCCAAGTGATGTAGCATACGAAATAACGCAATTGAAAAAGTTTATAAAATTCAACCTATCAATAAAATCAGAAAAGTCGCATTGTTAGTTTGCCTACCACTAGCAGGTTATATATATTTAAGATTCATTACACGTAATTTACTTTTCAAGCAACTCTTCAAAAATTCAATCTTCAATCCATTGGTTATGGTTGGTTTCATCTTTCTACAACATTATTCTAAAATCAATCGGCCCTTTTTCGAATTCTCCTAAGATTGAAATCACTCTTTCAGATTCAGATTCGCCACTGTCAGATAACCTCTTTGAGAGTTCGGAACTGTAATAACTGGAAATATGAAAGCCGGGGGGCTTTAGATAAAGACCTCCGCGAGCTTTGGGACATCGCTGAATAAAGGGGATTTGGCCCGAAAGCTTTTCTGACCTCTGCTCTCCACTCTCAATGCAGACAGAATGTATAAACTAGTACCCGTATAATATACTGGAGTTTTGTGTTGAGGAGTTATGCTAATGATATCTTAAATAGGTAGTATTTTAAGATTAGTCCTTGTCTTTTAACTATTTGTTTGTATTTTGTGTGAAGCAACAAAAACCTTGAACGGTTTTTGCCTGACGTTTCCGGGTAGTCGCAACTATTGTTTATCTCATGACATATTTTCCATCCCCATGAGCTAAGGAGAAACCAAAAATTCACTTATAGGTTGTGGAGGATCTTACGAATACAATCTAAATTCAGTAAAAATTTCGCAAAGAATCATCATTAAAACCCCTCCGCAACGTAAGCAGATATAAGCGTTAAAAATAGGACAGCAGTCAAGTATAATAAGCGTGTTTATACGTCAGCGCGTGTGTTTCCATAGAAATCGTTCTAACTCCGTTATTGTTTTAGTTACATCCCTAAAACAAAAAATCAAAGGTCAATAGTAGATCAAGCTGCACATTTCTATCAAGTTGTCTATGGAAATACATAACAGGAATCAGCTGTCAATCGTGTAGTTGACAAAAATATTTACCCGCGCAAATTTGCTACCGGCAGCTCCACCGCGCTCCACATTTTAAATTTTTATCAAATATTTTTAATGATAAAAAAGTGAGGTGACGAAAGTGTTTATTACACATATATACAATAGAATAAGTATTGTTGTTTGCATAATCTGTGATTTTAGTACCGTTTTCACATAAAAACATCACGTGAGTCATTTTTACCTATTTTTTACCTTTTTACCTTTTTACCTTTTTAATGTTTGCATTCTAAATTTTAATATTTACAAATGCTAATATTTATTTGTAATATAATAATTTGAAAGCCTATTTTGTAACCTTTTTAAAACAGTTTTTACTATTCGGCTACGTTCAAAAATGTTTCATTTATAGAGCTTTAGTTGTGAAGCGGTTATAACTAAAAGTTTTCGTAAAATGTCATTTCGTTTAAGACACCAAAAGCTAATATTCTTGAAAATTCGGAGGGGTTAAAGTATTTTTTTTTTAAATCTACCTTCTCAACAGAATCACTTTTTAAATTGTTTCCAGTACCAAATGTCGATGACATATTCAAGCAAGTTACCATTACAAAAATGGGTAAAGAAAAAAATAACAAAGAATTTAACAAACTAATAAGAAATGGAAACCAATTTAAAACACCTTATTTTAAAACAACTCAAATATATTATATTTTCCAATCCATAAAAACCTCCCTTCTGAATTACGCTGCATCAACAACCAATCAGAACAAATAAATAAAATTAAACAATTTAAAAAAAAAAAATTACGGTAAAAAGTAAATATTTTATACAAAACATATTATTTACTTAAAACCTAAGTAAGAATCGTGGCTCCCTTGTCAGTCAAAAGAACTCCTCTTTTCTGACTAAAAACGACCTTTAAATAATATTTTGTAAAATATGTATGTGTTTATGTAACTTATATTTTTTATATAACAATAAAAAAATTTAAATAAAATCCTAATTATGAAAAACTAATAAAAGCGCCAAAAACTTCAGATTGTTCCTGTTTCTATAATTAGAAGTTTTGATAGTTCTAAGGAATAGAGCTAATTAACAGAAATGATAAATGAAACACATCGATTGCAGAATTTGAAATTTATGTGTTGCAACTTTAATCGATTTCATCATTATAATGAACTGTTCGCAAACATAATATCGGATATCTTATATATAATCATAGTATAATTTGTAAATTTCATACTTATGTAAAAGCCCAGTAAAAGGGCGTAAATAAATAAATAAATATATTCACTGGAGCGCTAGGTGCCCATAAAGTGGGTAGATAACTTTTACACTTGAACGCCAGGCGACCGTAATATGGGCGCCTACTTTGCAAAATTAATAAGAATAAATTTAAATTTTCCCACGGCCCGCTCTGTTGATCATTATTAGATGTCTTCGTTATTAGATGTCACCCATCTGTTTACAAGGAATTTGTTTTCAGTCAATTTTAAAATTGTTCTAGAAATCTTACGTCATTTTTTGCTCCCGTATTCAAAAATCTTAAAAATGCCATAATTGTTTATTTGAAGTAACATTATATGTGTCAATACGTTCGTTATTAAATTCTCTATTTAATGAAGTTTATTTTTAAAATGTGATCTTAAAAAATAAAGTGTTTTGGCGCAAAAGTGCCTTGCTTTTTTTTAATGCTACGTTTGTTGTTTTGATAAAATATATCCTAGTAATGATTATCTTATCAATACGAAGCGCGATGTTTCTGTAATTAATCAGTAAAGTAAAGTAAAATATAAATGACTCTTTTAAAACCTTGTTTTTAGTTTTACGGCGTAATACACAATTACACAAGGAGCAAAAAAGTCATGTTGTAATAAGTCACAATTATTTTAAAAAAATACCGTCTTGCTGGTTTTTAAGTTGTGATCACGGTGTTTTTTAAAAAACGAATAATTTAACTAAAAAGAGCAAAATTAAAAATTATTCGTTATGATAATTGTATGAAAACTTTTTAGTAACTTTTGAATATTTTTCTACTATTTTGTGGTAATTGCATAAAATATCAAAAATTATGGCTGTCCGCGTGCTGAAATTCATGAAGAAAATTTCATACCAAATTAATGACAAACCTGTTGACACGATTAAAACGCGTATTTAAAAAAATATATATATCTGCAATATAAATTAGAATTTCAAATTAACTAACATGCAGACTTTTCGTATTTATAAATTTTAACATTTTTATGGGTTTTAAAAATATGAAATAAATTGTGAAATCGAACAGCATTAATACCGTAGCATATGAGTGCGTGTCGGACATAAATAACATGTGTGTACGTAAAATTTCACATAAAGCTACTGTTATCATTCGGTTTCGAATTCAAGAATTCGACACAAGACATGAAAAAGATATGAAAAGATTGACGGTAATACATGTTGTGGCAAGTGGCTATATATTACATATGACCTCATTGCTCTGTCTCGGTTACTTTCTCCTGGTGACTAGCTACAGTGGATCCGAGGAACGGGCTGTTTTTGGAATCAGTATTGGATCTATAAAATGGTCACCAACACTAACTGGGCGAAGCCGCACCAAAAACCACCCGCAGGGCCTAGCATTAAAACCTATGGAGCGAGTTTTGGAGAAAACAACTAATATAGATGAATTCATTGACTCTGCAGCATTACAAGCAGTTTATAAGTCTCCGTACTAAAATTCGGAGGTATGATATTTTGAATGAGCGCTGGTGAATCTCAAACCAAATGTACGCAAAATCTTAAGCAGTAAATGTCTTGGCACTTAATAAGAATTTTATCATTATCATTGTATGAAAAATAAAGCTAAGGCTGAGATTGATATAAAAGCTAGTATCTTTAAAAATATCTTAAATATTCAAGATGACAAAAAACCCACCTTTCTGGCGTCTTTATTCGCTTACCATCAAAACTGATATAACTATTTTTACCTTTGAAAGATATTTGATATTTTTTTCGCTTACGCCGAATATATTCTCTATCCTGAAATTGCTCCGCTAAGGAAAACAGCCACCAAATAACACCACGAAAAATGTTTCCTGCTTCAAAATAAGACATAAGTCAGGTTCTTTTTTCTTCTGTGCCTTCCTGACTGGAAGGAAGCCATCAAACCTTCCAGGGAGAATGATGTGAGGACGCATCGATCATCCCTTTTGAAGAGTGGAGTGTTTCACGTTTGAGAGAGAAGGCTTCTTTTCCATTCACTGCGGTGGAGGTACGTCATTATCTCGTATCGAAGGGGTATAAACTCCACAGGTTTATCGATTTTCACCCCATCCCCTCCAAGTGTTAACAGGGTGCGCCAAACATTCTCTGTGCTAATAATATACTAACTTCGCCGCTGTATTGGATTGTTTGCTTTCGTATGAAGCTACTCCATATAGGCGTACGTGTATACAACTTAATACATAATGACGTATAGTGAAAACGTTTTAGAATCATCAATTACAGACAGTTATGATCGTTCATACAATATGTAAGGTTGTAATTTGTTAAAGAATCGTTAAGGAGGATATTTTTTACCAACGTATTTTTTTAATATGCTGTACTCAGAAATTTGTGTGGTGTGGTAAAGCGAAATGAGATTATAAATCCGCAATCGCAAATTGAGTTTTGGATAAGTATGTATAATATGCAATGCTTTTATTTTTAATTGCAAACAATTGTGATTGCACAAATTAAAAAATAAATAAAACGGTAATTTGTTTTCCTCTTTCGTGTACAACCAGTTGAAGACCCGGCTTTGCCCGGAATTTCAACCAGGGTTTTTCTAGTCAGAAGTAGGCATTTATCTTCCTCTTTTTTTAAAAAGAAAGACAAACATTCCCGGGTTACGAATAACCCAACAATGTTTGAAAATCTCCTACTGCCACCACAGAAAGCCAAAAATGTTGCTTGTGTTATGATGGAGGACTTAGCCATCTGAGGAATCGAACACGCGACGCTCGGGTGGTACCCAAGCGCTATGCCCACTCAACCACTGACCGGTCATATTGTTTTATTTATTTATTTACAGACAAATAGTCCATTCATAATATAACAATAACACGAATAAAAAAAGAGAGATGACAATGAAAGGAGAGCACATATAGATGAAGAGCATTGACACAATACATACAATATAAAAAATACATATGGAAGATAACTACAAGTAGCTTGAAGATGGATTTAAAAATTCACTTTGCATATTGACTGCCGAAAGTCATTTAGGCTTACACCAAAAAATTCAATGCTTTGATTTGCGTTGTCTGGATAAAGGAGAATAATATCCATAATTAGTAGAATGTTGAATGTTGTGATTGAGGAACAGCAATTCATTATTTCGGAGTCTACGGGAAGGGTGGTTGAACTGGATGAGTTGTAACAAAGCAGGTGTGTCAGTAATACTGTTGATAATTTTAAAAATGCATAATATATCAGAGTCCTTTTTACGTTTTGAAGGTCAGGTGTGCTAAATTTCGTCGACCTCGAAATAAAACTATAGGTTAGTACAAAAACTGAACCCACGCCGCCCGCCTGATGTCCACCATGCTTCCGCCCACTGAAGACACTTTTCTTTTGATATTTCATTAAGTACATTTTTAAAATCCGACCAGACAAACATTAAAAAATATATTTTTGAATGTAGCTATCACTTTGTGGTTATCCATTATAGAAAAATGCAACAATACAACTTTGTATAAACCACTTATATAATGCGTAAATCCTACCGGTTTCGGAACAAACGTTCCTTCTTCAGGGAAAGCTTATACTAATTTGACAGTTTTGCACAATGTTTTATTATGGTAGAAGTGGAGCCGTTGCAAGTTATTAATGTAGATTGGGTGGGTAGGTATTAATGTAGAGTGGGTGGGTAGGGGAACAAATCCATGATTGGGCTATAAGATAATATTTTTTGTTTATTGATAATAGATTCATTATTTTTAAGGGATTTTTTAATTTCCAAGGCTTCTAAGTTATCCAAACGTTTTCCTTTATGATTAATATGTTAACTATTTATTATTATTTGTTAACCACATAACAGAAATCTCTAATAAGGCCTTAAAAATGTTGGGATTTATTACTAGGCTAACTAGAAATTTTAACAATATTAAGTGTATAAAACTGTTTTATAAAAGTGTATAAAAGTGTATATTTTGCATATGTTAGAAGTCAACTTGAATACAATTCTCCCGTCTGGAACCCATATTACAATATACATGTACAAGCTGTTGAAAGAATACAAAACAAATTCTTACGTTGTCTTAATTTTAAAATGGGTATTCCAGCAATTATGTTGAACTACAATACTATTTTGAATGATATGAATATGCTCAAATTGTCAGACAGAAGAACTTTCACTGACTTGGTATTTCTGTATAAAATTCTAAATGATTTAGTTGACAGTCCGGTATTGCTCGAATTGATAAGCTTCCGGATTCCACTACGTAATACTGGAAGTCAGGATTTATTTCAGTGCAGTAATTCTGGAACTAACTACCATATGTATTCCTCTTTACCCAGAATACTAATGGAGGGAAACAATTATACCAAGTCAGTGGACATCTTCAATTTATCTTTAAACAAATATTAAATATTGTTACGAAGGCAGTTCAGTTATGTACAATAAATACTGTATATTTCTTATTATTCATATGTAAAAGCCCCGAAAAAGGGCGTTAATAAATAAATAAATAAATATTTATCCCTGTATTTTTTTCAAAACTATGTAAAAAATATTTATGAATATTATGCTTCCAATATTTTTACAAAAAAACGTTTCAATTTGTCCTTGGTTTTATCAGAATATTGTTGTTTCCCAGTTTCATTTTACTTATTAAGCCTTTAAAATTGCCGTGAAGCCAAAATTCTAAGTGAACTGTTGAACGCTGAATTATTTCAGGCATATATTTTATTTGAGCTTCAATTTGTTAGCTTTTGAATAGAGTCCTTTGAATACAATGGTTTTACATAAAGCTTTTTGATTTTCCCGGGCCTTTGTTGGGTGAATGGATTACTTCTTTTAGCTACTTCCGAAAAGTCAACAAAGTATGTATAAAACGTCAGAAGTGATATCAAAATGCGAATTTTCTACCGAGGTACCCAAATAAAAGCTTTACTATATTCTATTGGGGTATAAGCGATATTTTTTTCTCGTAACTATTAACCAAAATAATATCACTAAGTCCATCGTCGACAGTTATGATTTGCTCATAAATAAACATACACCTACATAAAAGGACCACTATGTGGTAATCATTTTAAACGTAGATTTGTCGAAATGTCTACGGAATATTTTATACCTTTAATAAACTCTTTTTAACTACGGACTACAGTAACGATTTCTTTATAGAAGTAGATTTTGCTTTGGTTTATTTTTTTTGCATTATTTTTAGATTACAATCTATATTGTACTTGTAGTCGCAAATATATTTCTAATCAAAATAGGACTGTAATTAATAATTTAGAATTTAATCAAAATAAAATAAGGCATTTCTGAAAGGGAATCTGACTCACCTGGATTTTCTACA
Source organism: Limnephilus rhombicus (assembly GCA_929108145.2). NCBI lineage: Eukaryota > Metazoa > Arthropoda > Insecta > Trichoptera > Limnephilidae > Limnephilus > Limnephilus rhombicus. The sequence continues at coordinate 11,126,969 of OV815279.1, read as the reverse complement.
GCATGTTCTTGTTGTGTTATTTTGTTACCGATAATTACTTGGCTGAGCACATGCACAAGTCTCCGTTTGAATCGATATTAAGAACTTAGAGATCAATCCACAAACGTGTAGTTCGTTGCACTGACGATACGTGGAAGAAAAAATAAGACATCAAAAAAGTCTCCTGAAACCAAAATATCATTTACTTGCATTTTTTACTTCAAATAATGACAGAAATCACTGGTTAAAGTAAGTCAAGTAAGTACGTCCCTTAACACCCTGCTTACATTCCAGATGATTTTTTTCTGAGTTTGTTCCAGCATATTTATACATTTTGCTTTGTGCGTACAGCATTAGCATACTCTAGCTTACTTCTTATAATACCATCGAAGATGTAATCTTAGTAAGTACAAATAACTTAGGTCACACAATCTTAAACTGCAAAACTAAAGAAGCCTTTGTTCGAAATCAGATGCCGGAAAACTGTTCAAGATGAATCAATTCAGAACTAATACCAAAATTTTTTCTAAGTTCAGTGGATTTGAATAAAAGAGAATCTCATTTTTTCGATTTCGAATAAATTCAGGCATCAAAGCCTTTTTGGTCTGCCTTGTTCATACGAATATATAATATGCAAATGTTTAGACGATGGGACAGTTTCCGCATCCGCTTAGAGTAAATTATGCCCGCCATTCTTCTTCTACCTCTATCTTTGCCTTTGTATCCGAAAACCCCTAAATAACGTTCATTGCTTCATTCAAAGGAATTTAAATATAGAGGACCTTTACAAAAGCTACCTGAGATGGTTTTAATCAAAATGTATTTTTTACTGTATTTTAAATTGAATTTATATAAAATTGATTGTCGTTCAGCAAAACTGACATTATAAACTATTTCCTCGCCCGTTTTCAACAATCACACTGAGCTACCGCTGAGTTCAAGTATGATTCATATGAACAACCATACTCTCTGCGGCTGAGCGTAATTTTCTGTACATCCGTCGCTGAGCGCAGAACTGTCTCAAAAACCAGAGAAAATATCGTATCTTGCAGATCATTTATAAAACTATGGCTAAAAAATTAACAGCAATTTAAAGAAATATTTGTAACACTTAAAACTTATACTTCTAAAACTTATTACGTTCAAACTGTTCTTTGAATTTTTGAGGAACTAAACTATGCATTTGGATTCATTTATACGGTATACAATTCTGTGTTTTTATAATGTTTTTTTTTTTGCTCTTATGTTTTCTTTCTGTCTTAAATAGTATGTGTGAAAATCTTTATTGTATTGTAGTTTATCTCTAAAGTATGTTGGTAGTACATTTGTTATGTAATGTAAATTAAGTAAAAAAAAATCTTTCTTTATTCATCATATAACTTTTTATACAGTTTTTACAGGTGATTCGATTGCCACGGCACATGCCCGTATTATAGTAGTCGAATTATGAATATATAATTATATAAATGTAAGAATTCTTATTGGTTAATATATAGTTTAGTTTGGTACAATGTTTTTGTATAACAACGAGTTCTTTAAGTGGTTTTTCAATTAAGTAGATAATATTAGGTCCTTAGATGTGAAATTGGCGTTTTGCCGTACTGGCAACTTTAATCTCAAATATCTTCTCTTTGGTTAGGAATTCCAAATTTAAAATTTATACAGCTATTTACACATGTATTTGTGTTTCAAAAATTATAATTGATTTGTTTTTTCCTTAATTGTTTTTTTTCTTTGCGTCACTTAGCTTACAAAATGGAAAACTTGAAATATCACGTTATTTACGAGTACGAGTTCTACCGTGGCACCAGTGCCGCAGAAACGGCTCGAAGGATTAATGATGTGTATGGCGACGGTGCCGCAAAAGAAAACACAGTGCGTTTGTAGTTTCAACGTTTTCGTTCTGGAAATTTCGATCTGCAGAACAAGCCCCGTAGACGGCCGGAGACCAAAGTTGATAATGAAGAATTGAAGGCTATTCTGGAAGCGGATCCATCGCAAACCACGTCCGAGTTAGCTGCAGGCTGCGGTGTTAGTGATAAAACTGTTTTAATCCATTTGAAGCAAATTGGGAAGGTGAAAAAGCTTGAAAGGTGTGTACCTCACGAATTAAGTGAAGCAAATCAACAAACGCGCGTTGACTGCTAGACCACACACTGCACAACAGACGGCTACCAAATTAGAGGAGCTTCAATTGGAATGTCTAAGATATCCACCGTACTTTCCGGACCTTGCCCCAACAGATTACCATTTTTTCGAAATTTGGATACCTTCTTGCAAGGGAAAAATTTCAACTCCGATGGGGGAGTCCAAACCGCCTTCAAAGATTTTATTGATTCCCGTCCGAATGGTTTTTTTAGTAAAGGGATCGATGAACTGATGAGATGGCAAAAGTGCATAGATAGCAATGGTACATACTTTGATTAAATAAATATATTTTATTAAAAAAAAAAAATATCGACTTTATGTTCCTCCCATACAAAACGCCAATTTCATATGTAAGGACCTAATATTTATAAAATAATAAACATATAAATACACCATTCTTATTGTAGGCTGCTGTTTCGCTTAAATAAAATATATACGTAAATACATGATAGGTAGATAAATAAATTAATGACTCTTCTTGTGGAGATGTTGAAAATACGTCATCCAAATATAAATATTATTATGATAATTATCAAAAGATTTTTTTTAAATTTTAATGTAAAAAAATAATAATTATAATAAAGCAAATTAACTTAATTTGTTGACTTCAAGCATTCTTTAAAAAAAAAATATTTTTTATTTAATACTAGCTGACCCGGCCACGCGTTGCTGTGGCTAATAAAACACTTTGTAAAATCCAACCTTTGTAACCACCGCCGTCTTTGAGTTCATCGCGAAGAGATCATCAGTGTGGTTTGCACGTGAGGTACTCGTAGCTCGTCGCCCATTTGATTGACTTCGACGATCTATGTCAGCTCGTCTTTTCCTTGGCATATTAAAACAGTAAATAAAGTTCTCACGCACTGACAAACTGATGATAGAAGATTTTAAATGGTTACAGAATGACAGGTAACGTTTGACAGAGACTGAAATATGACAATCGGAATTCTTTTTTTTTGCATTCCAATTCTAGATTACGTTGTGCTTCTGAAAGTAGGTAGAACAATAGAACTGTTTATATGAGAAAATGAAATTTTTGTTTTTTCTATCTTCCTCACAATTTTTTCATATTATCTCAAGGTTTAAACCTTCCCTGGACTACGACAAACATTTCAAAACCAAAATCACCTAAATCGGCCCAGAAGCTCTCGAGTTTTAGCGAGACAAACGAACAGCAATTGATAAGAATAATAAGATATAATGTGTATAGTAAGCTATCCGTAAAAGATAGATATATGCCTTCGCGGACTTTTTTGTAGACCTATAAACGAGGAATATCCCACCATTAATTGTTTTGTTATATCCCAAAAGGATTAGGCAGCGTTTTCGATGAAAGCTACCAGGCGGCTGGACTTTTTCTGACTAGACAGACAGACGGCGCGGGGGACTTTACTTTATAATATGTAGAGATGTAGAGATAATAGAATCAATTATATGTTTATATACATTAAATAAAGTTTTCTACTAAAATACATTGAAAAATATGCTTTACACCATTTTTAAGAGCAAAGCTCGTGTTAAAAAGGCGGATAAACGCATGTTAACCACAATTTAGCAAAGGCAAAATAATATTTTTTTAAATATATAAAACAAAAAATAGATAATTAACAGAAAATAAGAAAAAATCATATTTATACATATATATAATTTTTTTTTATATATATGTATAAAACAAATATTAGATAAGAAAAACAACAGATTGAGGAGGAGGAGATAAAAATAACGAAAGAAAAGGATAACTTATATTATAATTGAGTTGTTATGTTGACAAGTTTTATAAAAAGAGTTTTTATTGAATTTTTGAATTTTTTTGTAATTTGTTTCCAATCTTAATTTCAAGGGTAATTCGTTAAACCATTTAACTCCAATATATTTGTAGAATTGTTGGGCTGTGGTGGTGTAACAGCGCGGTATAGTCAGAGAACCAAGGATATTTGTTCTATTGCTGTTCGAAAAAAGAGTTAAGTTTGCATTATTGAAACAATCTTTGTGTATTTGTAAAAGCGTAATTTTTTTTAAAAATAATATGAAGTGAGAGGACTTTAAATTCCTGAAATAATTGGATGGTAGGGTAATCGTATGGCTTTTTAAGAATTATTTTTATTAATATTCTTTGGATAATTTCTAAAGGCAAAAGAGAAGTTTTGAAAGCACCACCCCAGCCAACAATTCCATATTGTAATACTGATTGAATTAGGGAAAAATATATGGTTCTTAATAATGCAATATTTAATATGTTACGTATTTTAATAAAAATGTTAATTAATTTTCTTAACCGTTCTACTGTTGTATTGATTTGTAATTTCCATTTTATGTTACTATCTATAATCACACCGAGGTATTTTACATTTATTTTAACAGTGAGTATAGAGCAGTTAGGTTTACATAGATATGATTTTGGATTACAATTATATGTAACAATTATTACAAGCAATAATTGTCAGCCTGAGACACTCATTTACATTGAAAAATCTTCCGAGAAAAGATACTTGCCGCCAACGGGACTTGAACCCGTGTCCTTCCGATTGCCGGTCGAATGCTCTGACCACTGAGCTATGGCGGCTTATCAAATACCCGCCAAATAATTCAATATATACTAGTGTTTCATTCAACAATTACTGCTTGTTATATTTTTTCCACCTGAAAACAACCAACTTTATTTTTGCGAGGAAGACATTGTTAGTGTTAAATCCCTCGCTAGGTGGCGTCGAGACAAATTATGTCTGCATTTATTGGGGAAATACTTAAACTTGTTAAATATTAATTATTATTTTTTAATTCATAAAATAACGTTAAGACAAGATTTTTATGCATAGCACAAAGGGTAACAATTATTACAAGCAATAATTGTCAGCCTGAGACACTCATTTACATTGAAAAATCTTCCGAGAAAAGATACTTTGTGCTATGCATAAAAATCTTGTCTAAACGTTAGTTTATAAATTAAAAAATAATAATTAATATTTAACAAGTTTAAGTATTTCCCCAATAAATGCAGACATAATTTGTCTCGACGCCACCTAGCGAGGGATTTAACACTAACAATGTCTTCCTCGCAAAAATAAAGTTGGTTGTTTTCAGGTGGAAAAAATATAACAAGCAGTAATTGTTGAATGAAACACTAGTATATATTGAATTATTTGGCGGGTATTTGATAAGCCGCCATAGCTCAGTGGTCAGAGCATTCGACCGGCAATCGGAAGGACACGGGTTCAAGTCCCGTTGGCGGCAAGTATCTCTTCTCGGAAGATTTTTCAATGTAAATGAGTGTCTCAGGCTGACAATTATTGCTTGTAATAATTGTTACCCTTTGTGCTATGCATAAAAATCTTGTCTAAACGTTAGTTTATAAATTAAAAAATAATAATTACAATTATATGAGTGTATACATATGTTTAGATTCCCAGGGGTAGCATTTTCATTCAGAGTGAATGATATTACAAAAGTTTTTTCTGAATTTAGAGATAGTAGATTTTGATCAAACCATTTTTTTATCAAATTTATATCTAGTTCGGCCGTTTTCTGAGTTTCACTCCAGTTTAGTCCCTGAGTTAAAATCGCTGTGTCATCAGCATATGATATTATTTTTGACTTTATGGTGAGTTTAAAAATATCATTCACATAAATGATAAAAAGAATTGGTCCTAATACTGTTTGCGGGATTCCAAAATTACTGGTCTGTGAATCACTCATAAAACCATTTAACTTGACAAATTGCTCTCTATGAAGTAGGTAATTTTTAATCCACGTTAAGGCATTATTGGTTATACCAATTTTCGTTAGTTTAGAGATAAGATTAGAATGTGATATACTGTCAAATGCTTTTCTTAAGTCGACAAATATTCCAATGCATTTTTTTTATTATCTAAATATTTATATATTTCAGTTGTTAAATCTACGATAGCATCTTGAGTGCACAAATTTTCTCTAAAACCATACTGATGTGCACTTAATATATTATTTTCTTTTATAAATATAAACATCTGTTTTTTAACAATTTTTCAAATATTTTTGCTATATTTGAGGTAAGAAAAATTGGTCTATAATTACTGCTTAGAGTGGGGTCACCAGATTTGAAAATGGGCGTAATACGAGTTTTTTTGTAATTTAAAGGAAAGTTGCCATTTTCGAAGCTTGTATTTATGATGTGTGCCAATGGTTTGCAAAGTAAATCAGATTTTTTTTAAAGTATTTCTGCTGAAATATTGTCATAACCAGGGGAAGAATTACCTGTTAATTCATTAATAGCCTGTTTAATTTCATCAATGTTAGTTTGTTGGAATTGTGTTAAGGTGTTACAAGGATTAGAAGGTGATGTACATAGATCATTATTTTCGGTGTTTTTTTTTAATTTTAAATGCTAATTTTTTACCAACTGACCCAAAATAATTGTTAAAGATATTTGCACATTTCTTTGGATCCGAGTTCACATTGTAAATTTTGTTATCAATATCTGTGATTTTATTTATATTAGATTTTTTCGTTTTTTTATTGATAATTTCATTGACAGTGTGCCATATTTTTTTTGTTGGTGCCAGCGATATTGATTTTTTTCTTATAGAAATTTTCTTTGGTTTTCTGGATAATGTAGCATAGTTTATTTCTGATTTTTTTTTAAATATTCGTGTAGTTTATAGTTTTCTGGGGACTTTTTAAATTCCTTATAAATTTTTTCTTTATGTCTAATTGAAATTATAATTCCTTCAGTGATCCATGGTTTTAATTTTTTTAATTTAGTTTTTGGGGAGCATGCTGCTTTCAAGAGGAAGATTTGATACGTTTATTCAAGATTATTTCAAAATTCAGTAAACATATATCGGTGTCATTTGAGTATAGAACAGTTTCCCAATTATCAATGTAAAGGTTTTGTTTTAGTTTTTCATAATTAATAATAGTTTTAGGTAAATTATTGCACGATTTATTATTTTCATTTATTTTGCCAGTTTTGAAGGCTACAATGCATGTGTGATGATCAGTAATATTATTTTTCCAAATAATTGATTTTATTTTTTCAGTTTCATTTGTATTACACCAAATGTGGTCAATGAATGATGGCCTTTGCCCAAAATATTATCTCTTATATTTTTTAATACATGGTTTGAAATTGAGTTCAGATAACGTGTTAATATATTCAGCTTTTTCCTTATTACTATTGTTTTCAAAATCATCAGATATATCAATATTAACGTCTCCTATAATAAATGCATTTTGAAAGCGACTTGCGTTTATAAAAGATTTCAGATTCTCAGTGAGATTATTAATGCTCGAGTGAGTTCTATGTAACGCTATTATATCATAAAAAATGTTTTTTATATTAATTTGTATATGTAGACAATTTACAAGATCGATGGGTATTTCATTAATAGAAATATTTTTAAAGAGAGATTTTACATAAACAACTAGTCCACTATTTTGATTTATATTGTACTTATTTATTTATTTATCTATCTATTTGTATTTATTTTCAGTTATTACATTCAACACTGGATAAACAAATATCTTCTGAAATGTTGAAGGACGAATCTATATCTTCAAATAATGAGTTAGTCATTATAGTATATTGTGAGAATAGATTAATAAAATCTTGATTAATATATTGATCATACATTGATTGATCACATCTTCATCATTACTAGCGTAGTCTTTTACAATATTTAAATGCATATCTCTTATAATAATGTTATGTGTATTTCTAAAATTTAATAGTATATTTTTTAATTCATCTATAAATTGTTGTACTATAGATTTATGTGTACGATTAATAGCAAAAATATTATAATATTTATTCACGTCTTCAAATTTTATATTTAAAATATTAACATCATAATCATTAATTACTTCATTAATATTGTGAACATTATAATGGTTGGAAATAGATATTCGAATATTGGAGTTTTTGTTTATTCTTATTATTGTTACATGGTACCCTGGAATAGAGTAATTAGTTTCGCCAGTAGAGTAAGTCTTTGTTAACCCAATCAAGCCCGGGAAAAAAATTATTTCTTTTAAAGATATTATTAATTTTTCTAATTTTTTTTTCTACTCGTTTAATATTTTTATGAAATTGAGTAAATCATATTTCAGTGCAAATAAAATAGAAATATCTTATAGAGTGATATAAATTTTCTTCTATACCTAATGCATTACATAAAAAATTATTCATTGTTAATTTATAGATAAGAGTTTGACGAAATGAAAATTTACAATATTTATTCGTAGTCAATGCGCTCTTTAGCAATTTGAAGCATTTTTTGCCGGTAAAGGCATTTTATGCTATCGACTCTATGATCGGTGGAATAGTTCATATCAAACCTTTTGTTTTGGACACAGCAGTTGTTGCAGATTGGAGTTTGTTCTTTGTTTTCACATTTGGATAGTATGTGTGCAATGAGGGCAATGAGGGCAAATGGGAGGCTGCGTCTTGGCGAGAAATCTTTGAGCTGTGTGGCCGAACTTGAGGCAATGGTAACATTGTGTGAGCGGGCTGCAATCGTTGACGTACACTCTTTGGAATTTGATGTTTTTTTTATCTATTAGTTTTTTCCTTAATTTTCCAGTTGTTTTGATAATGTAGTAAGTGGTGTCATTTTCTTTTCCTTTATTGTACTTATTTTTTAATTCCTTGATAAGCTTAATGTCTTTTTTGTCTTCTAGGGTTAATCCTTCATTTTGTTGTACTATCCCGTCTATAATTTCTTCTTCAGTCAATTGGCATTGCAGCCTTTTCAACATTAAGCACGGTTTCCTTTTTTTATTTCTTCGGCCGATACTTCTTTTCCAATTACTTTATTTATCTCTTCGGTTAATTTTTCTGCATCTTCTTTTTTTTGGCAAGAAATCACTAATTTTTGTTCTCCGATCTTTTTTACTCAATTTACTTCAACTTTTATTCTTGTTAAATGAATATTTTTTTAAATTTTTATTTTAATGTCCTCGGCCTTCAAGGTGTTTTTTGAGGTAATTAAAATGGCGTATTTTTGTTCTGCATTATATGAAGTTTCTACGAAGTTTTTATTGTTACCTAGTGCATTTGCATATGATTTTTTGTTATTTTGATGGATTTCTTCAAGTTTCTGTGTGTAATGATGATTATTTTTAATATTAATTTATAATTCTATGATCTTCTTCTGTAGACTAATTAGTTCGTGTTGATTTTTTTCTTCCAGTGGTACAATATTTTGTTCCAGTGTTAATTATATTTTTGAGTCTTTCACTGAAGTGATCTTATTAACTAAGTATTTGATATTTTTAAAAATTTCTTCGGTTTCCATGTTAAATAAATGGAATCGCCCAGGTGGGCGAGTAATTGTGAGTAACTATATTTATTGTTTTACTTCTTACAAAATAACGCGACTGTACTCGTTCGGTGCTGAGCAAGGTGTGTATAAAATATTTCATCCCCTTTGTAAATACCCAATCCTGTACACTTATGATATAATGCTTATCAGTTTTCGATTTCCTAGTATCAATACTCAGCGAGTTGAACATTTTGGGGGCAATATAGGAGAAATGTCGCTGTCTGTGCGAAAGTTGTTTTCGTTATAGGAATTATGCATTTTAGGTGTGACGAGTACCGAGTGTGAATTTTTCCATAAGAATATGAGATCATCTTTATGTTTAATTGTCGAATGTCCAACACTGTGAATTTTTTTTAAAATAGCACTGATGGGTGTGATTATCCTTAGCAGAAGTTTTTGAATTAAGACCATGGGATATGGAATTGACATTGCACACGCAATTGTAAATTAAGTTAAGTAAGGTACAAATAAATCATGGCAAGGAGTGCACTGTTAAGTGTATTTTTGCACACTGATGATATTCAAACAGAACCTACAAATGATTTGAACTATTTTGTAACACCAACCCGCGGTCCCCTTTTTACCACACAGAACTTATGATTCAGAACACCACTATCCAATCAAGAAACTCTTTAAAATAATTTGTAATGCTCAGTAAAGAAATAACAGTGAAAAGTAATTGAATAAACCCTCCTGATTCTTTGGTCCGTGGGAAATGTTTAAATGATTTAGAATTCACACACTTTTGATTAGTGATGAGTGTTATCGCCCATTATTCTTTGAAATTCATCAAGAAGGTCGAATTTCTATAATTTTGTAAGAATCAATAATTAATTATCACATCTTCTGCGTATTACTAATGAGAAAACTTCAAAAATATTTTCGTAACATTTCCCCTCCAAAAGCATAAAAAGTAATAACTCAGCACGTTCCTAATAATTAACACATAAATACAGCTTAATGCCTTTCTAATTGGCCCAAATTATCGTTGAACTGCTCTATGTTTTCTCAGTTCTTGATACACTCGGAACATTATATTTCAATAGCCTTATTGGTTTTCGTATCCCAATTTGAAGAGCAAATATTTTTCCCCTTTGTGTTTGGCAATGATAAATTAAATTTTTGTAATACGGGAAAATAAAACTGTTAGGTTAGTTTTTTGCAACCACGAAGAAAATATAACTTGGCGTCGATAACTTTATAAACGGTTGCGTGCCTACCATTTTACTCTCATTATTCATTATAGTACAGTTAAACATATTTAACTCATAAGAGTACTCCCCCCTGTCCCTAGGGTCTTCAGGTCTTTCCCCTTTTAATTCCAACACTTTCTGCGAGGGCGTACCGGGAAGCCGGCTTAGGGGCGCGGACACCGAGTTCCGCTTGCGACTGGACTGATGGCTCCGCTTATCCTCGGCGAGACTGCCGGACGACTGCAACTCATTTGCTTTGGTTAAGTCATACAATATCATTATAATATGTAATATTTTTTTATTCTATTAACTTTTCCTCTTTTATATTAACAAACTTTGTTTTCAGCTATATCCAGTGGCGGAGATGAGACGTGATAATGTGAAAAAAATAACTAACAACATGTACGCACTCGCATACTGCCTGCTAACAATGTATGCCCGGACATTGAAGGTCTAGAGTCCTGAAGTGTACGGTGAAGGAAGAAACCATCTGTTTCCTGCCGTGGGAAAGTGGTGGGCAACCTCCAGTACTCCCCCCCTCAAACAGAAGATTTTCTCAATGAGGGTGATTTTAATATTAACATTTAAAAAAAACTATAAGAAAACATAATACTAATAATAAAAAAAAACCTTTTTCGTACTTATATAGTAAACATATACAGAATATTAAGAACGTCCTTGACTAATTTTAACCAGAGATTTCTGACATTATTTGATGTAAAACACGTAAATGAAATTTTGGTCTCTGGTGACTACATGTGAACGTATTATTTTTGTTAGTCATAGCTCACTCACGTAAATCGCTCGAGGACACTTATGGGTGAAATATTAGGAGTCACCTCTGGGCTGGAGCCCCAAAATATCTGATGAACCTGCTTGAATCTATGCAAGGAAGGGCATAACTGATTGACAATTAACCGATTTCTAAATTTAATCCACAGATGCAATTTAGGCACGCGGAGTCCGTTTACAGATATTTCAATAGAACCTGCTAACAGCATTGATTCCCTGTGCACCGGTGCACGTACGCAAAATGCGACGGATAAAGTGAAAACCCGAAAACAATTGATATCTGCTTCTTGAGAATGGGTCGTATCTCCGATTCGTTTTATGTAAGTCCGTTTGCAGGTGAAACGAGCTAAAGGTATCTGTTTTTCATATAATCTGAGCCTCTTCAAGAACCCCATTAATAAATCCCATCCTGCAGTACCTACCTTAAACCGCCTTACCGCGCTGTGCAACTGGATGGCAGTATAGTTCGATCGGCTCATATATAGTATGGACAGGGTGCTCTTGTAAGTAAAAAAATAAAACAAACAAAAAAAAATTAATACTGTTCAGCTTGTGATTCTCTAGTCTTCTGATGTTGATTTTATAATTTAGCTTTTACCTATCGATAAACAATATTATTCACAAACATTAATTTTACCGAATAACGTGTTTTCACCAAAAATGTTTTATCTTTTGATTTGACGGGAATAGAACCTCGTTTCGTGAATATTTAATGTTTTCTTACAACAACCCTTAAAAACAAATAACGAAAATGCTTTTGGCCGTGAAAATCTTAAAACTTATCTGACTAACCTCTATGGGGAGGAAGTTCATACAATGGTGCGCCGATTGGAGAATCTGAGGAAACGAAGGAACCTTTTACTGGGCAGCCTGGCTTTCCTCAAAAGATGTAAGGAGGAATCGGTCGTACCAGTACACATCCGAATACAAAGACATATCACATCCCGGAAAGCCGAGAGAGTTTTCCAAAGAGCAGAAGCAGCGCTACTAAGGGAAAGAATCCATAACGTGCGCAGCGAACTGGATGGAACATCTCGGGACCTTTTCGATTTACACCTACATCTAAGTGCAATGCTTTTCGAAGAAGATTGGAAGAAAATTGACAATATGACTTACCAACAAGCACAAAGAAGTAAGCAGTCAACAGATGCAAGACATAAACACAAGTTTGAGAGGCTCAATCAATGCAAAAAAGGTGATCGAAAACAACTTGATCATAATAAAGTTGTTATTAATATTTCGTCGCTTGCGTTGAGCCCAGACGCAACTTCTGTGCTTGCCAAGGGGATGAACTACGCGGTTGCTCCCAAAAAGATACCTGTGGAATCTATCATATGTGGTGTGGAGACAGCACTACATACAATGATGAAAGTCCACAAAATGTCAGAGTCGCAAGCAGAGGACATACGACAAGAGACTTGCCATATTTTGAAAAGGGCTGAAATACCCCGCCCTAACATCACAAAAGGAGAGTTTGCGGCCCTAAAAGAATTGCGCGCCAATGAGGACATCTTAGTTCTGCCTGCCGACAAAGGTAATGCCACTGTGGTGATTAATACGGTAGACTACATTAAAAAGATGGAAGACCTCCTGTGCGATGCTGGCACTTACAAGAAAATTAAAAACAATCCCACCAATAAGATTGACCTGAAGACAAGAGAGCTAGTTAAAGCTTCCAGTATTAGGAAAGAGGATCGATCTGGGCTTTTCGTAAAAGCCTCCAGAACTCCTGCCCTATACGGTCTTCCAAAAATACACAAAAAGGATATCCCAATGAGACCGATTGTCAGTGCTATTGGTGCACCTACTTACAAACTGTCCCAATACCTCTCTAGACTACTGCAGATGCAAACTGGTAAAACTGAATCTTGGATCAAGGATTCCACAGATCTGATCAGTAAACTAAAAAAGGTCAAGACTGAGGAAGGCGATATCCTGGTCAGTTTTGATGTAGTGTCCCTTTTTACAAATGTGCCTCTAGAAGACTCCATGACAATGCTCAGGGAGATCTATGAGGACGACATTTGCAAACTTTTTGAACACTGTCTCAAAACGGGATATTTTGCATTCCAGGGTGAACTTTTTGAGCAAGTGGAAGGAATTGCGATGGGCAGTCCGTTGTCGCCAGTACTTGCCAACTTTTTTATGGAGAAGTTTGAAGAAGTGGCACTCGACACAGCTTCAGCTGTTCCCAAGGTATGGTGGCGTTATGTTGACGATGTCTTCGCCATCTGGCCTCATGGAACAGAGAAACTGAATGAATTTCTGAATCATCTTAATTCACTCCACAGTAAAATCAAGTTTACAATGGAAGTGGAAAACGATGCAAAAATCCTGCCTTTTCTAGATGTGGAGGTGATGCGAAAAGAAGATGGTAATCTAGGACACACTGTTTATAGAAAACCAACGCACACAAATCGGTATCTACATGCCGATTTGCATCACCACCCAGCACAGAAGAGAGGACTTATCCATACGTTGGTGACGCGAGCGACCAGAATATGTGAAGAAAATAAAATTGGAGTAGAACTTACAAAGCTGACCGATGCACTGGAACGCAACGGTTACCCAGCAAGTCAGACAAGGCAAATCATAAGAGCCAAATCTACACCAAACGAAGACAGAGCTAAACAAGAGTTAAAAGGCTGCGCTTTCCTGCCTTACGTTCACAATGTGACAGACAGAATCGCCAGGCTGTTGAGAAAAGATAGCATCAAGACTGTCTTCGGTGCCACAACTAAAATTCAAGACCTACTGAGGTCTGCAAAGACTAAGTTTCCTCTGGAAGCAGATGGAGTGTATAAACTCAGCTGTTCCGGATGTGACAAGGTTTATGTAGGCCAAACAGAGCGGACGATCACCAAAAGGATAGCAGAACACTTTCGTGCTTGCAAACTCGGCCACCCTGATAAATCGGCAATCGCTGAGCACTTAATCGAAACCGGCCATTACTTTGGATTTGTTCCTGAGGTCTTGGGAAGACCCAAAACTTACAGAGCACGCCTAATTACGGAGGCAATTGAAATCTACAAAAATCCTTGTAATATTAATAGAGACGACGGAGCTAAGCTCAAAAGCTCTTGGTATCCGGTGATTGACGGCTACACCAAAGCTAAACGCAAAAAACATGTCTAAGTATACAGTAATGCCAGCTCGCGGTGAACCATTTTGTGTTATAACTTTATATTAACTAAATTCGCTTTAACCAGTGTAATTTTAATTCTAGTAAAATTCATTTAATATTAATAGAGCAAAAAAAAAAACCATGTCTAAGTATACAGTAATGCCAGCTTGTGGTAAACCATTTTCATTTATATTGACTAAATTCGCGTTAACCATTGTAATTCTATTTCGTTAAATTCTTACCATTGTGATTTCTAATTTTAGAATTCATTAAGAGATGGAGCCACTTCGGTCGGCGTCTCGCAAACGGACTTGCCCCTGACTAGCATAAATACCACGTTTTAATGAGCTTTCTATTCCGTTCCGCGGCGATGACGCCACTACTTGTCACGATTATTTTGTACTGGTGAAAGTTAACCATTGTAATTTTTATTTATTTTATTTTATTTTTTCTTAAATTCTTACCATTGTGATTTCTAATTTTAGATTTCATTAAGAGATGGAGCCACTTCCGTCGGCGTCTCGCAAACGGACTTGCCCCTGGCCAGCATAAATACCACGTTTTAATGAACTTTCTATTCCGTTCCGCGGCGATGACGCCACTGCTTGTCACGATTATTTTGTACTGGTGAAAGTTAGTGGTGCTGGCGGCACGGTATCGCTTCGAAGTAAATAAGCACACACTTCACGACTAAAAATTACACATCTACCGAATCTGCCGGATCTGCCCTGATGATGGACACTGCAACGATGTCCGAAACGTTGGCTAAAGAAGGAGGTAGCGCAACACGGCATAACACCCCAAAAACAAATAACGAAAATGCTTTTGGCCGTGAAAATCTTAAAACTTACCCTTAAAATGACTCACCCAGTATCTCTTTGATCTTTTGCCGTACATAATTTCTATCAACGTGCTTCCATTTGCATAGTAAATATTTTATGTGATCGAAAATATTTATTATTTTTTATGGTGAAATAAGACTTGCAAATAATAATTACTGCGCAAGAGTGTCCCTATCTGGAGCCTGTTGGACTATGGCAAGTTTTACAATTATTATAAGTTATAATTATTAGTCTGAAATCATCTACATTGAAAAAAATTCCCGAGAAAAGATACATGCCGCCGACGGGACTCGAACCCGCGTCCTTCTGATTTCCGGTCAATTGCTCTGTCCACTGAGCTACGCCGGATTATCTCCTGCCTGCCAAATAATTCAATATATACTAGTGTTTCATTCAATAATTACTTGGTTGTTTTCAGGTGGAAAAATGTAACAAGCAGTAATTGCTGAATGAAACACTGGTATGTATTGAATTTTTTGGCGGGCAGGAGATAAGCCGACGTAGCTCAGTGGACAGAGCAGTTGACCGAATATCAGAAGGACATGTATCTTTTCTCGGGAGATTTTTTCAATGTAGTTGAGTGTTTCAGGCTAATAATTATTACTTATAATAATTGTTACCGTTTGTGCTATGCATAAAAATCTTACATTAAACATTAGTTTATCAATTAAAAATAATATGGCAAGTTTGTCTAGGAATTTGTCTATGATGCTTCGAGGAATTAGCGTTATCACGCGCCCAATTTATGTAAACATTTGACACTTGTCTCATGAGAACGGGTCACTTCTACGACTAGTTATTGAGGTCAACAACTTGGCTGTGGAACGATTTGCCGACCTCTGTATTTCTTTCCTCCTTCAACATACTCCTTCCTCTCCTCAAAAATATCCTCCATAACATTTACATAAATCTATGCTTCTAAGGGTTTACTATGCATTAGCCCAATCAGTTCTACAATATGGAATAATAGGCTGGGGAGGAGCGTTTAAAACCAACTTAACCCCACTTGAACTAGTACATAGAAGACTCATCAAAATTATTCTTAAGAAGCAATTAGACTATTCAACCCAAAAATTATTCGATGAATTCAAAGTATTACCACTAAATAAAATTTATCAAAAAAATGCATTCCTTCAAATCCACAAAGAAAAACTAACAACGTAGTCATTTATAAACAAATAATAATCCCTAAACTTAATACAACAACAGCCCAACATCATTACACATACTCAGCCATAAAATGCTTTAACGAACTCCCTAAAGAAACACAATCCGAAAGGAATTATGAAATTTTTAAACAAAAACCTAAAAAACAATTTTACTATTAACTAGATTTAGGTATGTGTTACGATGGGCCAACTTATATTTCCACTATGAACAAAAAAAATGCCAACTTATATTTTCTCTATGTATGAAAATTTACATTATGTTTTATTATGTACAAAAAAATTTGCCTACTTATATTTTCATTATATATAAAAATGTCAACTTATTATTCATTTGTTATTAAAAAAGTAGTTCTACAAACATCCAAATTGTAACAACTGTTAAGTATGTATAGTACTGTCAATCTCTAAACACGAGAATTTATCAATTAGGGAGGTACTGTTATCACTAATATTACATATTTTATGTATTGGTTAATTATATATTATATGTATTGGTTAATAAAAAATAAATAAAAGAATAAAATAAATAAATAATTAAAAAAACATCTTCAAAGATGACGTAGGCCCTGAGGCAAATTATTTTCCTCGGGCCCTCCTGTGTGGAATTAAAGTTTAAAAAAAGCAACAACGTTTGGCTCTCTCCGGGGCAATACTAAAGAATCTTCCGATTTAAAAAGAACCTAGCAAATATTTTACAATATTTTGGTATATTTTTTTTAAACTGTACTTTTTTATGTATCGTTGTCATCCCATAAAAGGGGGTGGGATAGACCCTGGCGAACACACACTGGAGCGGCTTATCCGCGATCCTCCCGCGCCTCCCCCAATGACATACGTAGGCCTGGGGAACAGCTGCGTGGTCTCGACGTCCTTCCGCCTCCCCTCCGACAACCCGACGCTCATCTTTTCCCCATTCTAAAACGTTCTCTTCTTTCCCACATATATTTCTTCGCGGCAAAATCGGGGAGTCGGCTAAAGGGCACGGACTCCGGGTTTCGTCTGCGGTTGGGCCGATTGCCATGCACATTGTCATTGGGACTGTCTGGTGGTTTGTGGAATACCTTCTCTGTATATTTTCTTTTTATGCATTTTATCTTCTCTCAGTTATTATTGTAAATACTTGCATTATGTTATCACTGTTACTTTTTCGTTATTTCTCTTACCCGGGTTTCCTCAAACTCTTATTCTTAAACTTTTATTATAACTCAAGCACTTATTTTTCGTTTTATTTACTAACACCTTATTTGTATATATTTTTCTCTATAGATTTCAGAAGAATTATTCTACGGGCTGCTAGATTTATTATTGTTTTGTATTATGTTAATGTAAGTACTTGCATACTGCTTTCTAACCCCGTAAGCATGGACATTGGAGGGTCTAGAGTCGTTCAAATAAATGTAGCTTCGTTCAATAAAATAGATTCTTGACATGTGCGGTGAAGGAGGAAACCATATGTTTCCTTATAACGCCGTTGGGAAAGTGGTGGGGTCCCCTCCAATGTATTTTTTTTTAAACGTGTTTGTGTGTGCTTTTCTTTACGGTTTTAATGTATTCTTTCATAGCTTAGCATGATTTATATTGTTTTCCGTCATTTATTCCAACTATACACATCTGAAGAAATATTTTGCGATGAATTCAAATCGGACGAAAAGATTTCATCCTCTTCGTTTTTTTGGCCTTGTGAGGATTTTGTAAGAAAAATAGGAGGATTTCTTCATATCTTTCGGATTTTGTTTTGATTATATTTCCAGTATAAAGAAAGGATCCTGAATGTAATTATGTCCCCGAAGTTCCGGCGCTACTCCCTAAATTTGTTTTATGGGCCAACACCCCCAGGAAAATAAGCAACGAGGGGTTGGAGCACTCGTTCATCGTAATCATACCCAAGCCTTTTAGGAGATATTGTAAAATAAAGCATGAAAACAACACTTTTTTGTATGGTTTTGGCAAGTTTTGGTTTTATTGTATATTTTATTATTATTTTTTAACGGGAGTACCGAGCAAGAGTACCAATTGCTTGCAAACGCCCGAGGTCAGTGAGACTACGGCATCCCTAATTGGGGAATATTGCGAGACTGAAAGTAATGGGTGGGAGAAGGAGATGAATATAAGGTGAGGAAGTACCAGGATATTCAGATCAGTCACCATATATGGCTAAAGCCATTTCAAGCGACGTTTCAATTTTGAACGGTGGCCTTACACCAGGGCTATACTGAAAGTGTTTTCCACTCTGGAGTCTGCTGCAAACACATTTATTATTATTATAATCAATAATTATCAGCCTGAAACACTCATCCACATTGAAAATTCTTCCGAGAAAAATACATGACGCCAACGGGACTTGAACCCGTGCCCTTCTGATTGCCGGTCAGCTGCTCTCCCAATTGAGCTATGGCGGCTTATTTTATACCCGCGAAATGATTCAATATATACTAGTGTTTCATTCAACAATTACTGCATATTATATTTTTTCCACCTGAAAACAACCAACTTTATTTTTGCGAGAGAGACACTGTTAGTGTTAAATCCGTCGCTAGGTGGCGTCGAGACAAATTATGTCTTCATTTATTGGGGAAATACTTAAATATATTAAATTTAATTGTATAAATATTTTTTATATTTTTATATTTTATAAAAATATAAACAATTTTTTTTTTGCTTATATTTTTTCTCGGAAGATTTTGCAATGTGGATGAGTGTTTCAGGCTGATAATTACTGCTTATAATAATTTTTACCCTTTGTGCTATGCATTAAAATCTTGTCTTAAACGTTAGTTTAACAATTAAAAATATTTTTTTTTATTATTTTTAATTATAAAATCCATCAAATAACATTCACTTGCGCACTCCGGGATTTGAACCCGCGACCTACGAATCGCTACTTGAGAGCCTTACCCCTTGACCATGGAGGCCGTCAAATTGTAGTACTAATTAGAGTTTAATAAAATCAATTTAGGAGGTGGGCATGGGTATCGCCGCCCGGGAACCATTTAATGGATAACCAACACTCCTTCCATAAGTCAATACAAGTGGTTTGCTACGTTTGGTAACCTAGCAAGGGTGCCCGGATTCATAGGGAGAGGTTTGTCTAAGTCTTGGCGGCGGATGCGTTTGCCTGTCGGGAGTATTGGGAGAGACTTGCTGAGGGAGACCTTATGAACTCTCCAGCCGGATTCTCTCGACCCACTGCCTTGCACCGCAGTGGGATTCATACGTTGATCGCTCCTAGACACATTGACCCACCCCTCTTACCTTTGCATTCTCAGAACTTCCACTCCTTCCTTTTCCAAAAAGACCCTCCATATATCTAAAGTTTATGAGGAAATTTTGTTTCTCAGGGCCTCTTAAATGGAGCTAATGTGAAAAATAAAAATTTTCATTTGTCCAATAACAAAAATTATGGTAAAAAACCATATAATAACTACCGAGCTACGAAAACTCATTTACATTTTTATGTGATCGCCAAGTCACATTTATCACGTTATCTTATTATAAAATATTAATGCGATAATGTGTCGTGTTTTACGATGACAAAAGAAACACAAAGTTGAGCACGAAAGTCTGTCGGGCGGGGAAATATCGCGAGAGTATTTCGCAAAAATGTTCATTAAATTACTTAGGGAAGCGATTGAAGACGGGCACTGACACAAAAAGGCTTTTTATATAAGCGACATTACTCCGGTGAGTGGCTTTATTTAAAGGGGAAAGTGAGATCTCAAAGGAAATCTTGTTCCAGGTATTTTTAACTTAACCTGAGAGTTGCTTACGGGGTCGGGGAAACCCGAAACCTGTTAACAACAATTAAAACCTTACATTAAGTAATCTTTCTTTTTAAAATTACGTAAAATATTGGCTAGTGATCCTTTGTAACGATTGTGGATGGTATCTACGCATAGCACACAACAGCCAAAAAACATTAGTTTTAGTATGGCAACACTGGTACTCTAGTGCCTTCTACCAGCCGATGACAGAAAGGCAAAAAATCGAACATTCTTGGTTGTTCGCTGGTTCAGGTTGCTTGTGTTGCGGGGTTCACTATCCACACGCTTTACCCTTCAGGTAGAAATTATTGTCGTATATTGCCGTCAGGCAAATGTGAGATTCAAATACATAAAGTCAGGATTAATTCTACTTACTTCTTTAATACCCGTGACATCCCCAAATAACATGGCGAATCGATTGAGTAAGAATCGATCCACCACCAGTTGTACAATATTTGTGATCTGACCGTGGTTGCATGCGTGGTTGCATTAAAAAATACTTCTATAAGGAATGTTCCTAGGATCGCATTAAATTATAGTATCATTGAAAATAATACGTTACCAATTATTCGCAATGAAAATTTGATAATAGAAAAAGATACCGAAAATAAAAAAAAAGATGACTTCTGCAACTGGAAGCCGAACCCATATCCTATGGTCTTTCCGGGGCAACACTCTACCAAATGAGCTACGGAGCCCTCACATTTCGAACTTGTCGGAAGTGCGATTTTGTAGTTTTGCATTAGAGCTGTTTAAGTTTCGTTTCTACATTTTTACTATTTTAGAGATCAAAAAAGATAGTGTTGTTTTTATATTTGGCTGTAATTTCATTTGAAATTCCGAAACCACTTGCTTTTAAATCAACAAAATAAGCCAATAAATAAGCCAGAAGTACGATTTTCAAATTTTAGCTGATCCGACATTGTTCTTCGGGACCGTCGATTTCAATTAAAGAATTACTGTCACTAGCTTAATATCATTTTTAATGATTAAAAAAATATTTCCATGAGGTTTGAAACTTCCATAAGTTAACATAAAAATTTTATATTTACCTACTTCAGTCGGTTAAGGTGTGTTTTTTTTAGTTAATTAGCGAACCTACATTGTTACAATATTGAATAATAAAAACTAATGAAAACTTAATTTTTTTAGTGGAATTAGGTCAATTTTTTTTTGTAATTTAAGTCATTTTGTATTTTTACGGGCCACAAGTGCGGACAGTCGTTGTATATTTTCCTACATGATAACGTAACTCTGCTCTGCAACTCAACTCTGCCGTCATGAAATTTGTATAGCTCGTGCTATTTGAAAGTGTTCCATTAACGCGAATTTAATCATCAACTCAGGATGATCTGCGAAAATTTGAAACATCAACTCATGTACAAGATAAGATGTCATTTTAGTTGAAATATTCAAGATTTTGAAAGTAGTGATGAAGCTCGCCAGAAGCCGAATAGTAAATACCAATGAATTGTAAGAAGTTGGCGTTCTATTATTTTTATTCCCTATTTCCCCGGTCGAGGGTTACATTTTTGCCCTTTGTGTGGGAATTCTTGACGCTTTTCCCTTTGTCAAATTTATCAAAACTTTAATGCCCGCAAAAATTCTACAATTTTGTTTGTCATAAGTCTTAGTCAAAAATTGACATACCAATATCAATCTGCTTTCCCGAGAATGCTTTTACGTTAGTTACATTTTTTTGCGAAATTAATTTCACTGTTTTATAGATAAATACCACGTGAACAATTTATAATGAAGGATGGAGCAAAGCAACTTGCTTAATTGGAAACTCGAGTAAAAAATAAAGTGTTGCAGATATGTATTTAATTATTTGAACATAATTACTCGTAAGTATAACATTTAAATTTTCTCATTACACTGCGGTAATTGAACTCGAATGTTTCGTTCAACTCTATCCAGCACATCGACAGGTATATTGGCGACAGCTCGAGGAATGTTATTCTTCAGGTGAGCCGGGGTCCTAAGACGATCGTTGTAAACAAGTGATTTTAAATAACCCCATAAAAATAGTCGCAGGGGGCTAAATCAAGCGACCGTGCTGGCCAGTGCAGATCGCCCCTCAAGGAGATGAGGTCTTCTGGAAAATGTTGCCGCAAAATAGACATTGATACTCGCGCTGTGCATAATCAATATATCTCCTACTCTATTTC
Source organism: Limnephilus rhombicus (assembly GCA_929108145.2). Lineage (NCBI taxonomy): Eukaryota > Metazoa > Arthropoda > Insecta > Trichoptera > Limnephilidae > Limnephilus > Limnephilus rhombicus. Next base: position 11,104,492 of record OV815279.1, on the reverse strand, counting down.
GTTGAGTTTTAGTAGGAAAAGATACTTAATCTTGTGGACGTTGAGACTCAGAAGTCACTGAAACTGTCACTCGTTTTCTTCAAAAAACCTTGGAGCAATTATTCCAATTAGCGATAGTGCATACCAAACAGTTACACGTTGTGAATGTAGGGGACGCGGACGTAGATGAAGTTGTTTGAGGTTATCAGGGCTCCAACAGCGGGTGTTCTTATTATAAGATACTGAAAGATAGAAGTGAGCCTCATCACTGAAGAAAACAAGTGTGTCGTGAAGCATGCCAAGAAACACTTCACACGCATTTTTTCTTTCAACAAAATCGCGTGAATTAAGTTCCTGCACCACGGCCAATTTGTTGGGATGAAATTTCAGTTCTTCATGGAGGATTAAGCTCATAGAACGAGTAGACAAACGACCACCAGCTGCGTACACCAGCTGTTTATACCAGCTGACAATATTTTATTTTTGCGGGCAAAGCGCTGAGAGGATCGCAAAGCAAAAAACCTTACCATTTACCATGTTCACATGCTTGGGGTGACTTTGCTGTTCGTAAAAGTTAAGGTTTTCCTTCTTCACATCACCAGTTACCCTGAAGTTGAAGTCGACTGCCGGTCAGGAAAATGACCACGGGGCGCTATATTGAAATAGGTACGGAATGCACATTGTGTGGCTATAATTTAGCGACCGTTAGAAAAACATGCCTCGACAAAACCAAGCGGAGCTAATACTTTACGCCCTGCCCTCTAGAAAGTGTCTATCTCCGCAATCCCACCCTCCTCGCAGCAACTAAAATTCAAATAAGCCAGTTGCTTCGCCCCACCGTGTATTATAAAATATTATGCTGGAAAAGCTTTGCAAACTTAGACGGACTTCTAATCTGTCTGCTGTTTTTTGTCAATGTTTGAAACATGTAATAATTTTCCTATTCGATACAATTTATACCTTCAATGATATCATAAACCATACTTGAAGAAGCGATATTATAAAACATTCATGATTAACCTCTCGTTCTGTTACTTCTTCTGAATTTGTCAATATTTTATTGTTACTAACTATTTTCTTGGTATATAATATTATGTGGACAACAGAAGTGATGTAAATTATTGACAATTATTATAAGCAATAATTATCAGCCTGAAACACTCATCCACATTGAAAAATCTTCCGAGAAAATATACATGACGCCAACGGGACTTGAACCCGTGCCCTTCTGATTGCCGGTCAGCTGCTCTCCCAATTGAGCTATGGCGGCTTATCTTATACCCGCCAAATGATTCAATATATACTAGTGTTTCATTCAACAATTATTGCTTATTTTATTTTTGCTTATTATATTTTTTCCACCTGAAAACAACCAACTTTAGTTTTTGCAATGTGGATGAGTGTTTCAGGCTGATAATTATTGCTTATAATAATTGTTACCCTTTGTGCTATGCATAAAAATCTTGTCTTAAACGTTAGTTTAAAAATTAAAAAAAAATAATAATAATAATAATTAAATAATTGACGGTTTTTTTAAATTTTATTTTACACTTGCGTTGCAATGCTATTCAAATAATCAAATGTTTTCTCCCTTCATTTCCTTTTCCGTGCGTCCCCGTTCCCCTCCCGCGTCCTTATTCCCTAACGCGTTCCCCTTCCACCTTACCCACCTTCCCTTCCCTCACCACCTCCCTTACGCAAAAATATATCAAATACACATTTCATAACGCCAAAGCTTACCATTATATATAGAAACCTTTGTGAGCTGGCGCACCACAAGTCATCAAAGTTTCATCACAATCGGATGAACGGTATGGCGACGCATAAAATACCAACAAACATGGATAAATGTATACCGCACAAGAGTCCCAACTGAGTTCAATCGTCTGGAACCGGTGGGAGACTCGGCATACCCAATTATTTTTATTTAATTAAATTACGAGGCTGAAAGTAGTGGAGAGGGAAAGAAATGGGTAGAGCAAGGTGGTATTACCTGTCTATTTAAATCCGAGCAAAAATTACTAATGCCATTTCAAGTAACGTTTCAACTCTGAATGGTGGTCTTCCACTTTCTCTATTTATCTTTTTATCTATCTTGATAATAAACCCTGCAACGTTGTCCAAGGTGTTGGTTAAAAAATAATGAAGCGCAGCACGACATAAAAACCCAAAATTTAGTAAGGATCATAAAACATACAATAATATGGTAAAAATAAGAGTGGGCACTACTTGTAATGCAATGATAGAAGAAACGGTTACCATCCGGCAACTTTAGTAGTTGTTCGGTTCGTTGTTTCGTAGAGCCAGGCAGCTGTTATCATGGAGCATTTCCCGCATTAAATCTGGAATATAATTTGTCTGCCACTTCCCCTTGTATTAATCACTACCCCACCCACTCCCTCAGCGAAAAACGTTTATCTGATCGACTAACAAATGCCTGGAGTATTTTCCGTTTACAGAATCACTTAATCTGACGATAAATTTTGCCAAGAATATGCCTTTATAGCTAAACGACTTGCCTAAACACCGTGAGTCCTTATGTTTTGACGAAATACCGATAATTTTTTATGTGAAAGTCAGTGGGACTAAGATATCCCTAATTTGGATAAATCATGAGATTGGATGATTGTGGGATTAATAGAAGCAAGAAGACGAGTAAAAGGAAGGTGGAAAAATAAATGTCTGTTCAGTTTTGGTCACTTGAAAATCGTAAATCTCTTTCAAGCAACTTTTGATTCTGAATTGTGGTCTTTCACCAAGTAGATACAGTGAGTATCTGCCACTTTTGAATGTTTTAATGTTTCTTATATAATAGGATTTTTAATCGGATTCCATTTGCTGCATAATTTCACGCGAGGCCGCCAACACAGTCTTCTGTTTCTTCAAAGGCCTAGAATAAACTTTCCAATTCTGATGCCCCTGGGAACAATACGTTAATTAACTGTCAAAAACCTTAAGCGCGAAGTAACCCTTAACGTCTAATTTGATAATAATAATAATTGGATAATTTGTGGAGCGCCATTTTTTGTGAAAAATCACCTAAAGGGTGCCTTATAATTCATTACGAATTCTAACGCCGTGTCTAATTTTATTATTTACAATTAGATATAGACACATACTTATCTGGCAGGTCACTTTCGATAGACACACTTTATTAGAAAGTTTATGCTTGGGGAAGATACGACTTTGCATATTACGTAGATACTTGTAACCAAAGATATTCAAATACAGAAGAGATATGCTATGGTGTCCGCGCAAGTGTCGCCGGACTATGCGCTAATTAGCGTAGTTTTCATACAAAAAGAATTTGTTCATTTCGTTGATTTTTTGAAAATGTGCATTAATATTGGTTAACAATATATTTTGAATAAGGAAAGAAATCGTTCATTTAGTTTAACGTTCGTTTGGTTTATTCGTTAATTATTTGTTCATTTAGTTTATTTGTTAATTGGTAAACAATATCGGCGACATTCGGAAGCGCAGACCCACATAGTAAAAACAGCAGATAGCACATCTACTTATATTTCAATATCTTTGCTTGTAACCCTATGAACGTTATGTTACTTTAGATATTATGTAGTTACTCATAACCTTATGTACGAGCATTATGCTAACTATATATTTTTTTAAATTTAAGCGCTTTTGCAATTTATTGGTTTTGATCCTGTTTTTATTCAAGCTGCCAACAATAACGAATTACACAAAAAATTACATATGAGTTATTAGATTTTTTTTCATCAAACATTATTATTGTGAAAAACCTTCCATTACATTTAACTCTTGCTAAAATATTTCCCTCCAGACTATGAATAATTTATAACAGTTAATTCAGCATCTTATCTTCTTTTTGAAAGTTAAATTATATAAATATTTGAAAGGTTCTTGTTTGAGATGACGTAGATTTCTCCGTCTTTTCCAAAAATTGTGGTTCATGAAAGAAAATTTCTTGATCATACGGATATTCCCCTTAAATGAAATTCTTTTATACTAATAATAATATTTGGCTGATTTATAAAGCGCCGTTTTCATGAAAAATCATCTCAAGGGCGCTGCACTAGGCAACATCTTAAGATTTTATTCCAGAAATTTACAGTTGTTGAGCCTGAAAGGGTTGTAATACTATAGTAGAATTTCCAATATTTTCATCGAATTGATGATTTGTTGAATTGCCTTCCATTCCCGATAACTAACAGGAAATTTAAAGGATATTTTATACAGAAAAAGACGTGTAACTGCTATGAAATATTACGCTTCCCGTAAAAAAGATGAATTGTTAGCGCAGGTGATCTCACTCAGTGATTGTTTAATGGGTCTACCTTCGAAGAATATTGCGAATATTATTTTTGAGTAATAATAAATTGAAAAAGAGAAATATGCTAAAGAAGATGAATTATTATAATGTATCTTGAAAGTGAAAGTAGATAAATAAACAGTTTTCTAATATTTTCATCTTACCTCCAATAAATATTGTTATATTGTTTTTTAAAGTATCTCCACACAGGAGGCCCGGAGAAAAATAATTTCCCTCAGGGCCTGGATCATCTTTGAAGATGCTGTGTGAAGAGTCTTTTAGAGGAGAGGTAGGATTGAAAGACCCATAGTTGTTGAACTCAAGATCGAGCCCTAGAAGCGACCTGTTCTCATGTGATTCAAAATCCATGATATTCAATTTTAGGCTAGGTTATTTAACTGTTTTTGTGGTGATTATTAGATAAAATAAAATTGCTGAATTTTTATAGCGCCGTTTACCGATTCAATCACTTTATACTAACTGGTTCTCGGCATGCGTTGCTACACCCCCGTCCCGAGAACCCCCCTCCCGAGTTCCCCCCCCCCCCCCCTCCCAAGTTCCCCTCCCACCTCCCGTATTCGCTCCCCTGTCCCGCGAATCCCCCTACCTCCCCTCCCGATTTTCCCTCCCCTTCCCCCTCCCGCATTCCATACATTAATTCCCGGTACTTTCATTTTTCAAACAGCTCGCGTGTCACATATTGCAGTTTTTTATACAAATTTCTTAATGCCATAGCTCGTATATTTATTCTGATGTATGAGCTATACTATTGTAAAGTTTCATAAAAATCCATTCAGTAGGTTTTGCGTGAAAGAGTAACAAACATACATCTATACAAACTTTCGCCTTTATTTTATTTATTTATTTTTTTTTACATTAACTCCTCACAGGAGGCCCTGAGGAAAATAATTTCCCTCAGGGCCTATGTCATCTGGGATGCTGTGTGGAGGGTCTTTTTGAGGAGAGGAAGGAATGAACATTGGTCTTGAAGAGACCCATGTTGTAGGAAGGAGGAAACACAGAGGCCGGCAAATCATTCCACAGCCGAGCTGTTGAACACAAGAACGAGTCGAAGAAACGACCCGTTCTCATGTGACAAATGTCAACTGTGTACAAATGTTGGGCACGCGTTTGGCGTGTTTCCCGACTATGCACCGGTGCCGAAGGGATCAATGATGCTAGTTCCTCGGAGCATCTTCCATTGTAATACCGGTAGAACAAGGATAGCATTCCCACCCGACGCCTGTGCTCTAAACATTGCAATCCGTCTGTTAAGATGGGAGAATCTATCAAACGGACCGCCCGTTTCTGCACAGAGTCGAGGGTATTTTTCAGGTATTTTGGAGCTCCAGACCAGAGGTGGCTGCCAAATTCAACCGTGGGGCGCACTTGCGATTTGTACAGGGTTAGCAGTTGTGTACTATTAAAGTATCTGTGGGCCCTGTACAGTACGCCCAGTTTTTGGGAGGCTAACTTTACTCTGGCTTCGATGGAGCCCCCATACCTGAGCTGGTCACTTAGGGTTACACCAAGCATATCAATGGAGGGCCTGTTCGAAAGATTGCTTCCGTTGAAAGAGACTAGATTTTCATTGCGATCCCTTTTAGTCGTAATAAGACAAGATTGGGTCTTTGAAACATTAAATTCAACTTTATAATATTAGTGAGATACGGAACATTTTTTATAGTACTATAGATAAAATTAAAAACTTTTTTTAATGTATTATGTACCCACTTGTAACAAAGTAAACTTCAATCTCCGATTTGCATACATCATAACAAGTAAAATTGGGTACCATCGTGAAGAGCCGTAACTTCAAGAATCTACCGTCGACAATTCAGTTTCACGATGACAGGAAAGAGCTTTGAACGCGTGACGAAACAGAGATTTCTTGATTTCTTGTCTTCTTCTTTATTCTTTGTCGAGATTATTTCTGACATATTTTTAAAAATTTTTAGGGAGGTCTTTTATTCTTTCCAGCTAATGATTTTAGAATTTTTTGTGAAGATATATTTAATTATTTTGTTAATTTTAAAGATCGTGCAGTTAGCTACTGCCACGACTTCCATCAAAACTTTAAGATGGCAAACAGAAGGCGTACTCATAAGATCTGTGTAACAATCAACATATCTTTATAATGATCAAATTATTATTTGATTTACCTGTATTCCTTGTTATATTTACTATTCTCTCGGGGCTAAGACATTGGGTTTGTGATGAATTGCATTGATCAACAGTGAAAATTAGGAAATATCGTAGCTTCCCACTTTAATTTAAAAAGAAAATATAAATTACTTATAAAACGGACACGTCTACGACATCTATCGGATTAGAGTAAAGTGAATTCATATTTACGGTAGGGATCTATAATTAGACAAAGTGAGACGAGTATTGATAAAAAAATCACAGATGGTATCAACAAATAATCTGAGACAGGGACTCCCCAATATAATTTGGGCCGTGATATATTGACAGCCAATTGAATTGCAGCAAAAGCGATTAAAAACCAATTCAGCCTATCAACGGGAAGAGGGCCGAGCCCATTTTTAGAACAAAGGAACGACCTTTGGACTTAGCAATTAGAAATGTAATTAATGAGTTTGACGTTCCCACCAAACCGAGAGGTGAATAAACTCCATGGGAAGAAATAATCTGTTCAGGGACAAGAGTACGGTGACCCCAAGAAATGTTGTGATTAACCGGTACATTCCAGGGATCAGAAACCCTAGTTCTCGAACGCATTAAAGCATATCAGGTGCGGAAAAAAGGATACACGTAAACACGATGGAAAAATTTAAGTGAAAAATTGCATAGCAAGTGACGAAAACGTGTTGTAAGGTGTTTGGGAGATTTCCATCTATAATACGATTGTTTGTGACGACCGGAGATGATCGATTCGAGGGAAAACGTGCTAAAGGAAATGGAAATGTTGAAAAAACAATGGAAAATTATTGTTATCAATTCTAGACGGAGCTAGGATATTACGATGAAAGATTTAGGGAGGAAACGTCAAAAAAATGAGAGTTTTAAAGGATAGGCGAGGGTACATTTCAGAGGTCTAGAGCAGTAACAAGTGTTAGAGAAGAAAATAGAGTGCAGTACGGAGGGGAGTGGAAAATGCTGAAAACATTGCGATAGAAAAACTCAGGAAAAGGAGTCATTTTACGTAATTAAAATGGAGTTTATAGAGTAACATAGTACGCGATTGCAGATAAAAATGAGGCATTAAAATGGTTGTCGATTTCAGATGTATTTTGTTGTGATAAACAAGGAATATTCGAACATGAAAATTGTTTAGATAAGGACGATTAGCCGTTAAAAAGGTAATAAAAATTATCATGGGTCTTATGAAATATTTACATTAAAGAATTCTCATAAAAGTTAACGACACTGAAATAAAAAAGGATTTATTGCCAGGTGGGTACAGGAACTAATGTATACAACTGTCAAGGCATATGGTTTATGGGATTTTGCGTAAGAACGGGACAAAATTTGGGGGACGATCTCTATGAAGCAATAAAAATGACAGGAATTTAAGGGCCGAAGTGGGGGTATCTCCTATAAAAATGTTAAAAATGATATATTTATTAATAACAAATAGAAAATGAAATTTTCCAAGAGGCAGCAAACATCAAAAAACGATATGGTTATATCAGGGAAGTACAGGGAAACAAGGGGAAAGGAGATACGACAGAGAAAAACAAAGGAAATCTTAGATTAACAGTGAATAAAATAAATACGGCTTGAAATATAAAAATCTATAGAGATGTGAACAATAACGTAAGAATAAATAAGGAAATTCATGGAAAGAGTGTCGTGAATAAAAGAAAATTCGAGAAAAAATGGAAAATTCAAATATACGACGTAAATAGAGAAAATTCGGTTTTAAATGGAAAGGTTCATATAGAATACAGAAAAACTCGAGGAAAAATAATAAAATAAAAATGAACAATTTGCGAGAAAGGCTTCGACATGAAGATATCTCTGATAGGCGAATTTGGGGACAGATTTGGAACATATGGTAGATGCCGTACGCACGGACATGTTACGAAATAGATGAAAATAGAACTTTAAAATTATTAAATTCAAGCTAATTTTGTATGAACAACAGGACAAAGGAGGTTGGGCCATTAAACATGGATCTTACTAAATCCGGATCTTGTAAGTAGGGAAGTACGAGACAGAATTTAATGTATCAAACGCGGAAGGTACTAAGAGACCGCATTCGACAATAATGGAGAGGTTTCAAGAAATTACGAGTTGATAGTAATTAGATTGGTTTATTATAGGAGATTCAGATACGATCTTTTGGACCTGAGAGGGGTATAAAAGTCTAGACAAATGCCAGTTGAGGACAGTCTACGGTCGTGGTCGAAAAAGTTGTAACTTCGCGGAACGTGACGAAACGGTGGGTGATTTAAAGTTGAAAAATTCTAAGTGATAATTATTTTGATACTTAGAAAAATTTCACATTCTAGTCAGTGATCTACAAAAAAAAAAAAAAATATTTTGCAGTTAGAATCAGTGAAATAAAAATAAAGCCAACGCATTAATTACTTGTGAAAAATAAAAGTGCTCGTGATAAATACAATTTGTTTTAGTGGAAAATTCGGATTTTATAATCACTTAATATCGTATTTTTAAACTTAGAAATTTCGCGTTTAATATTAGTGCAATAAATAACTGAAGTGATGTGATAATTTAGCGTGAAGAAGTTATAATTAAATACGTGTGTTCAATCTAAGTGAAAGTGTTCTAACAAATAATAAATATTTAAACTAATTATCTTAAATAATAATAATAAAACAAAATAATATTTTATTAATACATAAAAGTTCGGAGGGATAAAAATTTAATTTAACAACAATTTACCATCTCTAAATTAATCGTGAAGTAACTATCATTTAAAGTGTTATCTAACCAACGAGTTTTGAGATAAAATACAGTTTAGAGCGATAGAGTTCATACATCATTTTAATTAATTAGATTAAATGAAAAAAAAAAAAAAGTGAAGTCAAAAAGATTTAATTAAATTTAGGAAAATAAAAATTAATTTAGGAAAATTGCAGCAAGGTCACCGTGTATTTCCCGGTCGGAAAAACCTTGGTAGGGGTAAGTCTTTTCCGTTATAAAATTTTACAGATTCCAAGGAGAAGGCGGAATGCAGCAAACATTGGTATTTGGATTAATTATTTGACCAAGATATTACTCTCTTAATATGTGATATGTAACTATATTAAAATATTATAAGTATAATAAGTATATTTTATATATTTATATATGTATGTATATAAACATATATATATGTAATTTTGTTCCCAAGAAAAATTTTAATCAAAAAAGAAAAACACTTATATAAAAAGAGGAAAAGGGTATCGATTCCTACCTCTGAATTCATCAATAACTATTAAAAGTAGTTATGTGTGATAAATTTACAAATCAATATTTTATATTTAATTTATGTATGTATTAATATAATTTCAGAAAATCCAGAGCATTTGAAATAAGTTATGATATTAGAAATTATTTTCAATCATAATATAATTATACATATCAATATTATAAATTATTTATTGAGACAAAGTATATATAAATGAATAAATATGTATACGTAATCGGGTATCAGACTAGACAATTGCGCTAAGTACATCATTATCAAACAAAGAAAATTTTACAGTCATCTCACACGTCTCCGGAATGTCTAAAGTAAACATACCTCATACGCTTGAATCTAGGTCACGAGGCCGTCGAGAATGTTTACAAAGCTCAAATTGTTTACAAAATAAGTCGGTCACTGGGACACTAGCTCGAATACAGTAAAAAGAAAAAAAAAATGACCTTGATTAGTGGATATCGTACTTAGGTATTAACTTCTAGGAACGAAATAAAAATTATTATATTGCGCAATTATTAAAGAAAAAAAAAAAAAAGGAATTAAACACTATCTTTAATTTGAACGTAAAGAGGTATCTACAGACCTAAGCAATTGAAAATAAACAGATTTATTATAGCAGATCAAAAGGTGTATTGAAGACTTACATGAAACATTTGATAAATCACGGGATAGTTCAAAAAGGTGTGTTGAAGATTTACATGAAACAGTTGATAAATCACGGGATAGTTCAAAAAGGTGTATTGAAGACTTACATGAAACAGTTGAAAAATCACGGGATAGCTAAATAAGGGGTAATGAGGATTTACATGATTCAATTGAGAATCACGGGATAGCAAGAATTTATCAAAAGTTGAACATTGGAGGGGAGGGAAAGAAAAAAAAATACAGTTCAACCAACAGAAGGCAGTGGTCGCTTCTATAACAAGGACCATTAATCAAACCATAGAGATGGCGGATCTCTCAAACAAAACCGTCAACAAAACCAAACAAAAGCTTGGAGTTATGGCGAATCTCCAGAACACATCGCCAGATAAGATCTTAATGTACGAATATGTATTTATATCACCCACTATTCTTACGTATGTATTCAGTATCAATCTGAAAATTTCGCAGAATTTGATGGGCGAGATCCGAGCTCGGGATGCGTTGCAAGTAGTTTCGTATTGCGAGTTATAAACCTTCCCAAAACGTATGTTTACATATATATCTTTTTATGTACTGTTCATTGAATGAAACGAACTCACTTACAATTAGTGCTTTAGGCCTGTCGGGTCACTCTCGTCTCATTTCTTGAACGTGGAGGGAGGATTCACGACCCGTAACTCCACACAAACCCGTGAGTATATGATTGCATATAGGACGAAACCGGTTCGCCCTAAGTAAATAGTAAACTTTGGAGGAGTAGGAATTTGGAGGTATCTGGGCTCGGGGGAAGACCTGAAGGCAGCGCATGATGGCGAAGGAAGGTTCATTTGGGACGCGATAACTTAGGTATCAATCAATTGAACCGTGCCAAAAGACTGTGCGAATTTTGGGAGGACTCCTGATCACCCTGCTTACTTGATGGAGGCAGGAGCCAAATTTTGCCAGAAAAAGGGTTATTCTGAGTTCGTCAAATATGCAATTAACTAATTACATTAACCTACTAAATCCATCTTTATATGTACCTTATAGCAGCTGAATCAAAACGGAGAGGCGCCCAGCAGATACGAGATACAATCATAATCAAATTTACTAACATTTAACCATTTGAGTTATATTTAATTATCTGTTCAATTAGTCATGTGTAGTTTCGATTAGTATTGCTTATTCATGAATTCATTAGGATGTAGGGAATCATAATAAACGTCAAAGGGAAGTTAGCTCATTTAGAGAAATTACTTAAGGTTAGATTTGCAAGAGAGAGACCAATACAGTTTGAAATTCAACACTCTGTTTAGAATCAAGAGGGTTATCACAAAATTTTAAAGTAATTAAAGTCCTATATCATAAATCAAAAAAATTACACAACGTTTGATGGAGTTTAATTACAACCTAAATACGAAAATATTTACGTTCAAAGTCGTAAATAACGTATTTATTAGTTAAGTACATATATCTCTAAAGGTATGTAGTACAAGGGAGCTTTAAGTAGCTTTCTGTAGTTATCAGAGGAAATAAGGGTCCAATTTCATAAAGGCTTGTGTGACGTAGGGGAGGAATTTTCCATCCCTACCACACATATGCAAAGCCTTAAGAATTTAAATATCGATCAGAGCCAAGAGAAAAAGACAAAATATCACAACTGTCTTGCCGATGTCCAGGAGTAAATAAAATACAGACAAATACAAGAGAGTATGGAAAAAGCGAAATATGACAACTGCACAGCCGTGACAGGAGATCAGAGTTTTACAAGTTGTTTTAAAAAAAAAAAAAAAAAACTTTTATTGGTCAATCTATTGCAAAAAAAAAAAAAAAGTGAAGAAAAAAATAATAATAATAATAAGTAGGACGTTATGTTAAATGAAGTGATAATAAAAATAAAATAAAAATCAGAACAGTGCGTCGTTAAATAAACACGAAAAAAATATATAAATAAATAAATAAACAATACATTTAAATATAAAAAAAAAGTGTTAACGAATAAACCCTACATGTTTTAAAATAATTTATAAAAGTGTCGATATAAAGTTTAAATCAAGTGACCATGAATTTGTTGATTGCTTATGAGATTATAAATATCGTAACAAAGAATGTAGGTCAGATACAAGCGTAAACAGTTTAGTTAAGGCAGGCCATAAATTGACAGAATAATGGTATTGACATTCCTGAATCCAGAATGTTAATGACCGTAATGTAAACAATTTGATACGAGATAACGCGGTGTTTGTAAGCATCGAAAGATTGATAACCTAAGCATCGAAAGTGATAACAAAGCATCGAAAATTTTTAAATTGGGGACATCGAGAGTGACGCGTATCGCTGTAAGAGATTGTAGAATAAACAAACTCGAAAATAATATCAACACTCGGTTACGCAAAAAAATAAACAGACTTTACAGATAAAAACGGGGGAACTTACCTACATAAAGTGACCCTTTGTTTATAGTTAATGTTGTGGGTTTGTATGTGAGGATTATCACATAAAAAGTCATAACATAAAAGATAAGGAACATAAAATAAAAATAACATAAAATATTTGATTGGGGATAGTGTCGAGTTGAGAACTTTAATATCACAGACGAATGTTTTATAGGTATATACCTATTTAAGGGAACATTTGATCATTCGGACCAAAAAAAGGAGGGGATTTGACGAAATAACATCAAGATAGGTATTGCGAACTCTAAACAGATTTTGCGAAAATATCGTAGGTATTGCGGAACTTGAAGGAATGGTTGGCATTCTAAACAATAAGTAATTATTGGTTGAACGAAAATCACGGGATATTCATTAACATTAGAGTAACAATATTCATTCCGTTTTTTTTTTGCAATTACCTACATTTATTTGAAATGAAGAGTGATGGTAGAGTTGATCTAATTTGGGTTACAATCATCATGCAAACAAATATAAATAATTGAAAATATTGTGTTTTATAGGGGGACAGGTTCCAAAAAAAAAAAAAAATAAAAAAATAAAATAAAATAAAAAAATATAGAAAAACGAGAAAATTGAAAAAAAAAAAAAAAAAATAAATCAATAGAATAAGGAAGGCAACATAATTTACATAAGGTAATTTAGAAAATTAAAATAGAGATTATAAGGTTGTCGCTTAATAAGATAAAATATAAACATTAACCAGGCGGCACTCGGAAAATAAAGAAAATGGTTGGGAAACGTGGAACAAGTAGGCGAGCCCAGGCTTTGGTGACAGCAATCGGGGAAAATGTCACAACCGAGACTTCAACAATAAACATAGGAGATATAACTACAATAATTCAGGCAGCTTTGGCACCGCTCGTCAATAAGATGCAAGAACTCGAGAAACAATTGGAAAGCCCAGCAACAGTGGCGGTGATAGGAGAGGATAGTGCGCCGAAAAGCGTTCTCCAAGTAGTGGAAATGTTACCACAGCAGGAACGACCATCATTCTCCGGTGGAAATCAAAATCCCATTAGTTTCCTGGAAGATTTAAAAGAATACACTAGAAAGGTGAAACGAACGGATCCTTTAGTCGTCGTACGGGAAAATTTGAAAGGGGAAGCTAAATCGTGGGCAAAATTGTACAATAAACGATGGGAGACTATGTTAGATTTCGAACGAGATTTTTTAGCTACCTATTGGGGAGACATAAAGAAAAATGAAGTTCGCCGTCGTCTTGCAGAAGGGGTATATGATGCCAAGAAAAATATATCCATGCTTACTCATTTCGCAAACTATTGGGAGCTAGCGAAGGCTTTAAAGATTACTGACACATCGTTGGGCATAGTTGACGAAATTATGAGACATTATCCGAAGGAAATTCAATCGCTATGGTTTTCGGGGCAATCAGGAGATGAGATTGTCGCCGCTGAGTTTCTACGAAAACTAGATACAATGGTATGTACACCAGAAGAACGGAACATGAAGAAGAGGAGTGGGGAGGAATCCAGCAAGAAGGACAAATACCGTGACCGTTACCGCGCCATAAAAAGGAGGATACACGCAATTGAAAGTGTGGGCGAAAACGCTAGTTGCAGCAAGTGCACCGAAGTTAACAGTTCACCAAAAGAAAATTCTACAATAACTACAACCGGGAAGGAGCTAGTGGTCGCAGACAACTCGGGAGATAAAAGGAGATTATAGCGCTTTACATTTAGCGAGATATTACACAAGTAATAAGAAACAAAAATCAGGTTTACAGTTAGTGGAAATCAACGGATAGAGTGCGAAGTTTACAAATATTTGTAAATGTTAATAAATAAATAAACGATTGAGAAATACAAATAAAATTATGTTAGGGTACATTATAATTGGGAAGGGGGAAGAAAGAAAATTACTAAAATATTAGATTATCAGATTGCTTGCGAGGGGCGGATCGTCGTTAAGTATTTGAGGGTGAGTGGACAAGTTCTTAATAAGCGACAATCACATTCAATTATTGAAATAGAGTAAGGCAAATAAATTCGTTAATTTTGATTTTCTAGTTGAAAAAAAAATTGACTTTTTTTTATGTGTTAGTGAGAGAAAAAAAAAAAAAGTTAGATAAGTAAGAACACTCAAAAGGAGAGAATTAGAGATATTATATGGCACACAAAAGGGACATTTTGAAAAATAAACAATGCCTAGGAATTTTTTTTGAAATATTGAAATAAGAAAGTTTATCTATAGATATAGGGTAGACATTAAGTATAGAGATAAAAAGGTAACATTTGAATTAAGATATAAATAGTTTAGATTTCAAAAAAAAAAAAAAAAAGAAAAAAAAGAGAACGCTGAACCAATTTGAGGATAATAAAGAACATTTATAAAAATTTAAATATTAGAGTGGACAACACTTAGGCTAGAACAACTTTGGATGAATTAAGAAATTACAATTAGAAATTAAGAATTATAAAATAAAGTTTAAATAAATAAAAGAAGAAAAAAAAATGCTGGAAAATTTATATGAAACATGTATACCACTGATTGTCGGATTGGGTGAGGTCAGGCGAAAACACACATTTCACAAAAAATATTCATACTTACAAAACAAAAAACAATTAATTGCACACCAAGAGACCACCCGCTTTTCAGTTGTTCGAAAGGCCGCGAGATTGTAAACAATCTTTACTTAAATCATTGTAAGGGAGGTCTTAGTCCAATTTGGTTGGGGACCACCAAAACACGCGAGTCGAGGGGCGTGTTCCAGCAAAAAGAAATTAATTTTGAATCTATCAAAATTAAAGAAAATTTCATAAAGTAAAATCTACGCGAAAAGAAAATAAAGAATACAATGAGATTCAAATTCAAGATTGTTAACAATCCGAACAGAATGAGGAGGGGGAGATAGGAAGTAATAGGATACGGAAAAGAGATAGGGGATAACAGAATGAGGAGGGGGAGATAGGAAGTAATAGGATACGGAAAAGAGATAGGGGATAACAGAATGAGGAGGGGGAGATAGGAAGTAATAGGATACGGAAAAGAGATAGGGGATAACAGAATGAGGAGGGGGAGATAGGAAGTAATAGGATACGGAAAAGAGATAGGGGATAACAGAATGAGGAGGGGGAGATAGGAAGTAATAGGATACGGAAAAAAGATAGGGGATAACAAAATGAGGAGGGGGAGATAGGAAGTAATATGACACGGAGTAGAGATAGGGGATAACCAAATGAGGAGGGGAAGATAGCTAGTCTAAATTTGAACACAATTTCGGTGTCTAACAAAAAAAAAAAAAAAAAAAAAAAAGAAGAGGACATTAAAATAAAATACAACGTTAGCCACAGCAAATTGAGTTCAGAGGAGGGAACTGTGATGAATTGCATTGATCAACAGTGAAAATTAGGAAATATCGTAGCTTCCCACTTTAATTTAAAAAGAAAATATAAATTACTTATAAAACGGACACGTCTACGACATCTATCGGATTAGAGTAAAGTGAATTCATATTTACGGTAGGGATCTATAATTAGACAAAGTGAGACGAGTATTGATAAAAAAATCACAGATGGTATCAACAAATAATCTGAGACAGGGACTCCCCAATATAATTTGGGCCGTGATATATTGACAGCCAATTGAATTGCAGCAAAAGCGATTAAAAACCAATTCAGCCTATCAACGGGAAGAGGGCCGAGCCCATTTTTAGAACAAAGGAACGACCTTTGGACTTAGCAATTAGAAATGTAATTAATGAGTTTGACGTTCCCACCAAACCGAGAGGTGAATAAACTCCATGGGAAGAAATAATCTGTTCAGGGACAAGAGTACGGTGACCCCAAGAAATGTTGTGATTAACCGGTACATTCCAGGGATCAGAAACCCTAGTTCTCGAACGCATTAAAGCATATCAGGTGCGGAAAAAAGGATACACGTAAACACGATGGAAAAGTTTAAGTGAAAAATTGCATAGCAAGTGACGAAAACGTGTTGTAAGGTGTTAGGGAGATTTCCATCTATAATACGATTGTTTGTGACGACCGGAGATGATCGATTCGAGGGAAAACGTGCTAAAGGAAATGGAAATGTTGAAAAAACAATGGAAAATTATTGTTATCAATTCTAGACGGAGCTAGGATATTACGATGAAAGATTTAGGGAGGAAACGTCAAAAAAATGAGAGTTTTAAAGGATAGGCGAGGGTACATTTCAGAGGTCTAGAGCAGTAACAAGTGTTAGAGAAGAAAATAGAGTGCAGTACGGAGGGGAGTGGAAAATGCTGAAAACATTGCGATAGAAAAACTCAGGAAAAGGAGTCATTTTACGTAATTAAAATGGAGTTTATAGAGTAACATAGTACGCGATTGCAGATAAAAATGAGGCATTAAAATGGTTGTCGATTTCAGAGATGTATTTTGTTGTGATAAACAAGGAATATTCGAACATGAAAATTGTTTAGATAAGGACGATTAGCCGTTAAAAAGGTAATAAAAATTATCATGGGTCTTATGAAATATTTACATTAAAGAATTCTCATAAAAGTTAACGACACTGAAATAAAAAAGGATTTATTGCCAGGTGGGTACAGGAACTAATGTATACAACTGTCAAGGCATATGGTTTATGGGATTTTGCGTAAGAACGGGACAAAATTTGGGGGACGATCTCTATGAAGCAATAAAAATGACAGGAATTTAAGGGCCGAAGTGGGGGTATCTCCTATAAAAATGTTAAAAATGATATATTTATTAATAACAAATAGAAAATGAAATTTTCCAAGAGGCAGCAAACATCAAAAAACGATATGGTTATATCAGGGAAGTACAGGGAAACAAGGGGAAAGGAGATACGACAGAGAAAAACAAAGGAAATCTTAGATTAACAGTGAATAAAATAAATACGGCTTGAAATATAAAAATCTATAGAGATGTGAACAATAACGTAAGAATAAATAAGGAAATTCATGGAAAGAGTGTCGTGAATAAAAGAAAATTCGAGAAAAAATGGAAAATTCAAATATACGACGTAAATAGAGAAAATTCGGCTTTAAATGGAAAGGTTCATATAGAATACAGAAAAACTCGAGGAAAAATAATAAAATAAAAATGAACAATTTGCGAGAAAGGCTTCGACATGAAGATATCTCTGATAGGCGAATTTGGGGACAGATTTGGAACATATGGTAGATGCCGTACGCACGGACATGTTACGAAATAGATGAAAATAGAACTTTAAAATTATTAAATTCAAGCTAATTTTGTATGAACAACAGGACAAAGGAAGTTGGGCCATTAAACATGGATCTTACTAAATCCGGATCTTGTAAGTAGGGAAGTACGAGACAGAATTTAATGTATCAAACGCGGAAGGTACTAAGAGACCGCATTCGACAATAATGGAGAGGTTTCAAGAAATTACGAGTTGATAGTAATTAGATTGGTTTATTATAGGAGATTCAGATACGATCTTTTGGACCTGAGAGGGGTATAAAAGTCTAGACAAATGCCAGTTGAGGACAGTCTACGGTCGTGGTCGAAAAAGTTGTAACTTCGCGGAACGTGACGAAACGGTGGGTGATTTAAAGTTGAAAAATTCTAAGTGATAATTATTTTGATACTTAGAAAAATTTCACATTCTAGTCAGTGATCTACAAAAAAAAAAAAAAATATTTTGCAGTTAGAATCAGTGAAATAAAAATAAAGCCAACGCATTAATTACTTGTGAAAAATAAAAGTGCTCGTGATAAATACAATTTGTTTTAGTGGAAAATTCGGATTTTATAATCACTTAATATCGTATTTTTAAACTTAGAAATTTCGCGTTTAATATTAGTGCAATAAATAACTGAAGTGATGTGATAATTTAGCGTGAAGAAGTTATAATTAAATACGTGTGTTCAATCTAAGTGAAAGTGTTCTAACAAATAATAAATATTTAAACTAATTATCTTAAATAATAATAATAAAACAAAATAATATTTTATTAATACATAAAAGTTCGGAGGGATAAAAATTTAATTTAACAACAATTTACCATCTCTAAATTAATCGTGAAGTAACTATCATTTAAAGTGTTATCTAACCAACGAGTTTTGAGATAAAATACAGTTTAGAGCGATAGAGTTCATACATCATTTTAATTAATTAGATTAAATGAAAAAAAAAAAAAGTGAAGTCAAAAAGATTTAATTAAATTTAGGAAAATAAAAATTAATTTAGGAAAATTGCAGCAAGGTCACCGTGTATTTCCCGGTCGGAAAAACCTTGGTAGGGGTAAGTCTTTTCCGTTATAAAATTTTACAGATTCCAAGGAGAAGGCGGAATGCAGCAAACATTGGTATTTGGATTAATTATTTGACCAAGATATTACTCTCTTAATATGTGATATGTAACTATATTAAAATATTATAAGTATAATAAGTATATTTTATATATTTATATATGTATGTATATAAACATATATATATGTAATTTTGTTCCCAAGAAAAATTTTAATCAAAAAAGAAAAACACTTATATAAAAAGAGGAAAAGGGTATCGATTCCTACCTCTGAATTCATCAATAACTATTAAAAGTAGTTATGTGTGATAAATTTACAAATCAATATTTTATATTTAATTTATGTATGTATTAATATAATTTCAGAAAATCCAGAGCATTTGAAATAAGTTATGATATTAGAAATTATTTTCAATCATAATATAATTATGCATATCAATATTATAAATTATTTATTGAGACAAAGTATATATAAATGAATAAATATGTATACGTAATCGGGTATCAGACTAGACAATTGCGCTAAGTACATCATTATCAAACAAAGAAAATTTTAGAGTCATCTCACACGTCTCCGGAATGTCTAAAGTAAACATACCTCATACGCTTGAATCTAGGTCACGAGGCCGTCGAGAATGTTTACAAAGCTCAAATTGTTTACAAAATAAGTCGGTCACTGGGACACTAGCTCGAATACAGTAAAAAGAAAAAAAAAATGACCTTGATTAGTGGATATCGTACTTAGGTATTAACTTCTAGGAACGAAATAAAAATTATTATATTGCGCAATTATTAAAGAAAAAAAAAAAAGGAATTAAACACTATCTTTAATTTGAACGTAAAGAGGTATCTACAGACCTAAGCAATTGAAAATAAACAGATTTATTATAGCAGATCAAAAGGTGTATTGAAGACTTACATGAAACATTTGATAAATCACGGGATAGTTCAAAAAGGTGTGTTGAAGATTTACATGAAACAGTTGATAAATCACGGGATAGTTCAAAAAGGTGTATTGAAGACTTACATGAAACAGTTGAAAAATCACGGGATAGCTTAATAAGGGGTAATGAGGATTTACATGATTCAATTGAGAATCACGGGATAGCAAGAATTTATCAAAAGTTGAACATTGGAGGGGAGGGAAAGAAAAAAAAATACAGTTCAACCAACAGAAGGCAGTGGTCGCTTCTATAACAAGGACCATTAATCAAACCATAGAGATGGCGGATCTCTCAAACAAAACCGTCAACAAAACCAAACAAAAGCTTGGAGTTATGGCGAATCTCCAGAACACATCGCCAGATAAGATCTTAATGTACGAATATGTATTTATATCACCCACTATTCTTACGTATGTATTCGGTATCAATCTGAAAATTTCGCAGAATTTGATGGGCGAGATCCGAGCTCGGGATGCGTTGCAAGTAGTTTCGTATTGCGAGTTATAAACCTTCCCAAAACGTATGTTTACATATATATCTTTTTATGTACTGTTCATTGAATGAAACGAACTCACTTACAATTAGTGCTTTAGGCCTGTCGGGTCACTCTCGTCTCATTTCTTGAACGTGGAGGGAGGATTCACGACCCGTAACTCCACACAAACCCGTGAGTATATGATTGCATATAGGACGAAACCGGTTCGCCCTAAGTAAATAGTAAACTTTGGAGGAGTAGGAATTTGGAGGTATCTGGGCTCGGGGGAAGACCTGAAGGCAGCGCATGATGGCGAAGGAAGGTTCATTTGGGACGCGATAACTTAGGTATCAATCAATTGAACCGTGCCAAAAGACTGTGCGAATTTTGGGAGGACTCCTGATCACCCTGCTTACTTGATGGAGGCAGGAGCCAAATTTTGCCAGAAAAAGGGTTATTCTGAGTTCGTCAAATATGCAATTAACTAATTACATTAACCTACTAAATCCATCTTTATATGTACCTTATAGCAGCTGAATCAAAACGGAGAGGCGCCCAGCAGATACGAGATACAATCATAATCAAATTTACTAACATTTAACCATTTGAGTTATATTTAATTATCTGTTCAATTAGTCATGTGTAGTTTCGATTAGTATTGCTTATTCATGAATTCATTAGGATGTAGGGAATCATAATAAACGTCAAAGGGAAGTTAGCTCATTTAGAGAAATTACTTAAGGTTAGATTTGCAAGAGAGAGACCAATACAGTTTGAAATTCAACACTCTGTTTAGAATCAAGAGGGTTATCACAAAATTTTAAAGTAATTAAAGTCCTATATCATAAATCAAAAAAATTACACAACGTTTGATGGAGTTTAATTACAACCTAAATACGAAAATATTTACGTTCAAAGTCGTAAATAACGTATTTATTAGTTAAGTACATATATCTCTAAAGGTATGTAGTACAAGGGAGCTTTAAGTAGCTTTCTGTAGTTATCAGAGGAAATAAGGGTCCAATTTCATAAAGGCTTGTGTGACGTAGGGGAGGAATTTTCCATCCCTACCACACATATGCAAAGCCTTAAGAATTTAAATATCGATCAGAGCCAAGAGAAAAAGACAAAATATCACAACTGTCTTGCCGATGTCCAGGAGTAAATAAAATACAGACAAATACAAGAGAATATGGAAAAAGCGAAATATGACAGGTTCGTGCACTCTTGACAAGATGAATGAATGTAATTGAAAGTCGGCTTAACATAGCATATTTATTACAATAAAGGGTTTAACTTGTACAATAGAACGTTACGTTTTAAGACCTGAATGATAGCTTTAAGAATGGAAGATAGGTACTTTGAAATGATACTAAACTGGAAGTTAATGGCTCGAATATCTACAGTTATAATTAGGAGACTACCTTGGTCATCTTGAGGGATTGTGCGGTGAAAGGTGCCGGCTAAGCTCATGCCTGACTGGCAGAGTCTTTAGCCGGAGGGCAGGAATCAGTCGCTGGACATTGCGGGCCAGCATTCAACCAGGGCGAAGATGGACATGATGCTCCGCTTTCAGGATCAGGGCTCCAGGTTCACAGTCACTTGATATACCGAATCTACGGACGCCAGGGTTTGAAGTAACCAAAAGGGGCGCCCGCCCACAAGGCCAACGCCTCGGGCGAGAACTACACGATGTTTGTAGTATGAGACGGGCGGAAAGAAAGAGGACGAATCTCAGTGCGTTTGTCCTTTTATAGCTTCCTTTCTCCGGTATTGCTAGCGATCGTCGCGCCATTACGATAATTTGCGAATCCATTGACAGAAACACTTGATTGTCAACCTGTGGGAGAGACGTCGCTTCTTTAACTGTTTTGTCGTATGTGCGAACATAACATCCTTTAAATTCTTTCTTTATTATTTATTTTAAAGACTGGCTCAATTCTGACCACCCCCTTTATATGAAAGAAGATTTGTTAAAAATTAAACATACATTCAATTCAACCTATAGTTTGCCAACCAACTTACATTAAAAACGATAAAGTCACAGAAGTGACTGCTTAAATATTTGACTTGACTTTCAGGTCTTTCTTTGAGGCAAGATGTGCTCTGAGTTTTAAATTTAATCTTTTCTTGGAATCAAAATCTACAAATGTTAAGTTTTTTGTAATAAAAAACAACTTCAGACTGGATGATTAATTTTCTTTATCGTTATGAATCGTAGTTTTTTTAATAAATTGTTTTACAGCAAGGTTAGTTTAAAGTTTGAGGTTTTAAAGCATTGTCGCCCTTCGTGGTATTTTTAGTTACAAAACTTCTAATAGTGATGTCATTACGAAACTTCACCGAGAGACAGTCTTTAGGTTTACTTTTTGTTGTTTTTTTAACAAAAATGGGGCAACAAATGTTCACTTTGAACAAATTTGGAAAATTTAAAAAGTTATTACAGCTGTTCAAAAAGTTTTTTGGGTTTTTAATTGCATTGTAATAAAAACGAAAACTGTGTTCTGGTTTCCGGCATGCTTTGCTACGCCATTTAATAAAGAAATTGTTTCTCCCTACGTGTCCTTTCCCATTCATCCCGTTTCCCCTCTCGCCTCCCCTTCCTCTCCCGCGTCACCTTCCCCTCTCACGTTCCCACTCCGATTCCTCCACCTTCCCTCTCCACACTCCACTCCCCCCCTTTCCCCATCCCGCGAATCCCCCTCCCAAGTTCCCCTCCCCCCTTCCAATTTTCCCTCCCCCCTCCCGTATTCGCTTCCCCTCTTTCGCGTATTCCCCTCCCGAGTTCCCCTCCCCCCTCCCGGGTTCCACTCCCCCCTCCCGTATTTCATACATTAATTTCCGGTACATTCAGTTTTCAAACAGCTTGCGTCCCACCTATTGCAATTTATTATGCATTTTTTTTAATTCCAGAGCTCTTATATGTTATTCTGATGTATGAGCTATATAATTGTAAAGTTACATTAAAATCCATTCAGTGTGTTTTGCGTGAAAGAGTATCAAACATACATCCATACAAACTTTCGCCTTTATAATATTAGCAAAGTAAAATATAAACAACGAGTCTGTGCGAGTAGTTAATTTTGCTGCGATAATCTACATCTACACCAAATAATTCTATTTTTCATGATAATTTCATGTGGCTAAAATTATTCCGTTACAGTTCACCCAAAACTTTTCACATTTAGAACAATAAAAGGATCAGGTTCCACGAGGGATACATAAACATACAGCCTTAGGATTTATTTTTTCCTAAACCAAATACCACGGTCGCTTACAGCGAACTTTTTTCACGTTTTATATCACAGTCCTGAGGGATGATCTCAAAATGTCTCCACAATTTCTCCGTGTATTTATTGATGCCAAAATAATACATTTGTCGCAAATAACTAAATGTCAAGCTTCGGATACCGACTTTACAGCTTCCGAAAATATACCTAGTATTTAAAATTTAATAACTTGATTCTTGTATGTAGGATACAAATATTTTTAAATTATAATAAACTAGCTTTTACCCGCGGCTTCTCTTGCATGGTATTAGGGGGAAATTACTGTATAAAGAATTTCCCTATGGAAATGAAATGTTTTTCCGGGATAAAAAGTAGCCCATGTCATTTCCCAGTCCTACAATTATCTCTGTTTAAAAAATCACGTTGATTGGTCGCTCCATTTATATTATTATAGCGAGTTCGCGGTATGCGTTGCTTTGCCATTTAATAAACAAACAAAAAATCTCCCTGCGTGTCCTTTCCCATTCGTCCCGTTCCCCTTTCGCCTCTCCTTCCTCTCCCACGTCCCTTCCCTTACGCCATCCCTTCACCTTCCCTCGCCCCACTCCACTCGCCCGCTGCTCCCGTCCCGCGAATCCCCCTCCCGAGTTCCCCTACCCTCTTCCAGGTTCCCCTGCATCTTCCTGGGTTCCCCTTCCCCCCTCCCGCAAACTCCTTACCCGAGTTTCCCTCCCCCCCTTTTTCTCCGTCAAAAATATTATCGTCATAAATTTAAATGTAACATCTTGATACTGTGCCGTATTGTGCTTCGATCCTTATACAGACAACCTTTGCAGTGGCAATCGTCAGAGCATATGTATAGAAGTTTTCTGCGTTTAATTTTGGTGTAGTCGTCTAATACCGGATACCAAGAACTAACAAGCTTGGCCCCGTTTTTCATGTTAATATTTATTGATGTTTTGTGGATTTCAATTTTGAGGCAATTACACGGTATTATTTCTACATACCAAATAAAGAGAGATTGTAATACGACATACTTGAAAGCAAAAATATAACATGATAAATTTTGACCGGCTCGCGTAAAATAATTGATTCTTGGAATAACGAGACATTTTTACAAATAATTTTATGATTATCACACTGGTAAGAGAGATTACCATTCAGAATCTAAGATTGACTTAGTTACTTTAGCCTTGTCGTGCCAGATCTAAATAGCTAGGTACTTCCCCACCTTCCGCTTACCTACCTCGTTCCCCACCCACAACCTTCAACATTTCCCAAAAAAAAAAAAAATATTTATCTATTGAAAGTATATTTACATTATGTTTTTTTGATGCCTCTCGCTGGGATATACCTGTGTCGAGACAACCTGTGTGTTGGAGGAGATGAAGTAAATCAGTAAATTCTGTCTTATCTATTTAAGCAGTTTTATTTGACAGAATTCTTTATTTTCATTTATTTTATATGGGTTAAGTCGTATGTGAACAGTTATTTCTGTCTATGTTTGATATATTTTACAGGTGTTTGCAATAGTCTGGCTTCTAATACTTACGATCCATTTCTTTATATCTTGTTTAAATTTTGTCAGTTTTGTCCAAAGGTGGTTTTGGAAAAAGAAGTTTGGAGAAGTTCTTTGTTTTTGGCTCTAACTATGATGGATCTTGAGTAGAGCTGTTTTATGTCCATAACGTTGAAGGTATTGAAGATCGTATCAGTGCTGGTAGTAAGCGGCAGTTTGAGAATTATTTTTAAGATTATTTTTTGTGCTTTAATGATGGGGTCGAGGGCACTGGGATATGTATTACCCCAAGCTAAAATGCAGAATTCGATGTGAGATTAGTACAGTGAACAATACACTGTTAATTAATAACATAGTTCCACTGTCTCCGAGCAGTTAGCTTCCCCATGCTGTATTCACATGAAAAAAGGATTAACTACAAGATTAAAAATAGAAATTGATCAATAACGTTACATAATTTATGAAGCCATATCTTTTCAGCTGAAAAGGGAAAATGATTTTCATGTTATTTCATCGCAGGATAAATACTGTAATAGATGTATAATAAAAGCTCCGATTCATTCTGCTCAAGGGCCGTCCTCATCCCCATCTCTAGCTTATTCTCATTATAAAGCTAACTCGGGGTTCAATTATTCATTTGGAAGATTTCCCCAAAGAAATCTAAGCCAGTCGCTTCAATTCTTTGTTCAATTTCTTCATTTTGTAATCCGAATTTATTTGAATGGCCGCGATGGATTAGCTATTTTATGTATTTTGCTTCGACGAATATAACTTTAATTTTTTGTTTGTTTAACCACTGGAGTTCGAGGTCGAAAGGTTAAAATATTTCGGTTTGATAATAATAACTAAATAAATTAAATATTTCTGAACACATCAACTAAACTGTTTTTGAAATGTGATAAAATATGCTTTCGAATTTAATAATTCGGAGCAAAAATATAATTTTGAAATATAAATATTTTTAACGCAAACATAGAAATATTTTAAAAATTGCTCACCTTACATTTTGTCTCTAAAAATTACTGCTAACGAAAAACATTAAAAACGTAAACACATCAAATCAGGCAAGTATCGATGTATTTAATACAAAATTACCATTATTTAAGAAACACCTGAATGATATTTTTATGTAGTATATTTTCATATTTAGGGAGAATCATATTGCACATTGGATACATTTGTGCATTTTTTATCTACAAAATAAAAACCTGTTGCCGTTTTCTTTTTATGTACTGTGACATTTGATTTGAGTTGACAAGAATTGTTTTTTATGTAAATTTTGTAAATACACAATGTATACTATTTTATGCCATCTGTAATTTTAAAAACTTTCTCTTGTATTGTAATGCATTATTTTTACTAAAATTTATCTTTATACCTTCCATTCATGTGATGTTTACTTTTTCAAGTTCATCTGATTGATTCTGATTTTCAAGTTGACCGGTCAGTGGGTGAATGGGCATAGCGCTTGGGTCCCACCCGAGCGTCGCGTGTTCGATTCCTCGGCTGGCTAAATTTAAAATTAATTTGGAACCCTCGCCCGTAGTCCCCTCTTACCCTTCAAGTGCCCAAGGATTCTGGGTGCTTAGCGATGTTTATCAATTCCTTTTAAATTTAGACAAGCGCTTCAACTCTAAAATGTGATTTTTTTTTAAGAGAGATTTGAAACTCAATGAAACGAAAAAGCGACACTAAAAAGAGACAAATACATACATCTATAGGATTTAGCCTGCGAGAAGATGAGATAGAATAATCGGTCTTCTATTTGTGTGGTACTTCGAAGCCTTCCCACACTTGCCTACTTAACTTTCTGACGGTTTCACTTCTACCGCGTGTGAACTGCACATGTATTTTTTTTGTTTAATTTTTCCGCTTTCTTACCAAAATAAAATTTATGTAAATTTAAAAAAATATTTTACAGGTGTTATTTTATATTATTTATATTATTTATATTATTTATATTATATTATTTATATTATTTATATTATTTATATTATTATTTATATTATCTACGATCAGACAAACTGACAAAATTCAAACAAGATATAAAGAAATAGATCGTAAGTATTAGACGCCAGACTATTGCAAACACCTGTAAAATATTTTTTTTATTTTATATTATTTATATTATTTGTGTTTTTTAGGATTTGTATTACATGTTACAAAGGAAATAATAAAAATTGTTATGAAAAAATAATAACAGCCTTTCCTCATTGTACAGAGATAATTAATTTGATTTACTTTTTTCATCCAGTTCATCAACACATAAAGGATCTCATGAAAATATTGATACCTTAGGAAGAAGGAAGAATGGAAACAAAAGTTTCTGGTGGAAATGTGTACGATGTCATAAGCTGGGATGTAAAAAAGCAATTCGTTTTGAAGGCTAATATAATGACTGTCAGAAAAAGTTCCGCCCTTAACAATTATTAAATACTGGAAAATACCAAAAAGCCCCTCCACCATTTACCAACCCACTTTATTCGAAACATGTTGTAATGTCATTGAAAATGTGACATCACATTCCCATTATGTACGTAGGTCCAAAAGAGATGTTTTAAATGATAATCTTCTGATGATATTAAGTGATTATTAACCATTAATTTGTCGAAAAGTTATAACGATTAGTTAAAAGTTTGAATCCATCATTAAAAATAAGCTCTTTTAACCATTTCATGTACCCATTTAATGGTTCAACGAAATAAATTTTAAATCATACTCGTACATCATTTCATGTCCGAAAGCTTTCAAAAGTTAACAATTTTGTTGATCCTTCATTTCATCAGTTTACTCTCGTCAATTTAAATGTTATCTTATATGACTCATTAAACAATATTAATTAGGATGTTGTGTAAGAAACATTAAAAAAAATCATAATTCTTAATTTCAGTACGTAGAATTATGAATTCATGCCGCTTTTCTCACTTACAATAGTTAGTGGTGTAATTGGTGGTTAGCGTAATTGCCTTCAAAACAGTTGATCGGGGAACGATTCTTAGCCGTGGTATTGTGTTTTAAGCATACCTTTTTAATATAAAATGTGTTTTTTATCAACGACATTACGTGATTTTTGTAGTGTATAAACACAAACAATATAAAATAAAATATAATTCAAAATTTGATAAGAAAGGGATGGAATTTATAAACTCGGCTTCTCCGGATATGACAAGGTTTAATCAGTGTAATAAAATTATCAGGAAACCACTTTTTTTTTCTGAAATAAACACTACACCCATGATAATGATGCATTTTCCAAGTCTGATGCGTCTATCAATTGCGTTGCGTGCCGGATCCGGAGAGACAGGTTGAGGAAGACCCCAGCCGAACTCTTGTGGGAAGGATTCATACTTTCGTCACTCCTGGATACACTGACCACTAGATTTCTACCTACCCCTCATACCTGTTTCCTTCCCATAACTTCCTTTTCATAAAAAGGCGGTCCGTACAGCATCCTCAAAGATGACACAATCCCAAACATGTGCGGTTAATGTTTAAAAAAACTTATCATCACTCTTGTCTTGGCCTCCTCAAGAGTCTTCCTCCACTCATCTCGGTTTTGGGCCACCTCTCTCCAGTTTAGAAGTTCCAAGATAGATTTATCTTTGAGGACGTTATTGCTCCATCTTAATCTTGGTCTTCCCAGGCTCCTTCGCCCTATCGGTCTTGAGTTCAGCAGGGACTTTGGTGCTTGATGCTCGGTCATTCTCTCTACATGTGGTGGTATTATTGTCGTTTGTTATCAGGGAACCTAAGTATGTGAATCTGGCACCGTTTCAAAATTTTGGCTTCCACAAAACTTATACTATTTGGTTATTTTTTTTCTTGTTGGAACCGTTTGGGTTTTGCTCTAATTTATAATTGCCTAAATATTATCTTTTTTAATATTTTTTACATATTTTTCATGAATTTTATTAATCCGAAGACTTAAATAAATGGTTCAAAGAGCTAAGCTTTCCTAAAAACAGTTTCCTTTGTATTCTGATATTGTCAACAGGTCATTTTATGAAACACAAATGCTTTAATTATTTCTCTCAGAATCTTGTTATTCAATTACCAACGTTCCTCATTTCTCCTTCATATTTTCTCCAACTCAAGCGTTGAGTAACTTACAATACTTTATTTAGTTATAGCGAATTTTGACGGTAAGTTCTTAAACAAATTTTGCAACAATCAAGATTAAAAACAAGAAATCGTGTCTTCCAAAGTTGAATTACACACATTTTGTTTACTGCTCATTAAACTTTAGGAATTTTATAGGCATCGAAGTTATTATCACCAGAATATTTCTACCTTTGCAAATTTTGCAGGGTAAGATTCGAAAAACCGTCCAGACGTATTTCCTTTCAAACGAAGATGATTAAGTGGAAGTTAATTGAGAGGAACGACAACAATAAGTAATACATTATACGCCATGAATCATAAAAGTCGTGACAAAGCTAAAGCATTTGAATATCAGGCAGTAATCCTACTAACTAACTCTTGGTGTAAAATGTATGGAATTGGGAGTAAATCAATAATAAGTTTATGTTGAAACGCAATTTCTTTGAAAAAAAAACATCATAAATTGTTATTTAGACTTTGTGTAGGCGTGACATGAGAGATCTTGCAGATCTTAATAAAACGCGCGTGGACGAGTTGATTATTTATTTGCACAATATAAAGTCTGCGTTGTAAGCTACGTGCTAACTATCGGAGCTGTTTGTGATTAAGGAGAGCGAGCAGGAACATCCATCACCTTTTATACGCTGTTTCTGCCGTCTCGCTCTTGGATATTTAAAAAGCAGGAGTACCAACAAAACCATTCTCACATAAATAAATTAAATAATATATATTTGTAAAAACCTT
Source organism: Limnephilus rhombicus (assembly GCA_929108145.2). NCBI lineage: Eukaryota > Metazoa > Arthropoda > Insecta > Trichoptera > Limnephilidae > Limnephilus > Limnephilus rhombicus. Next base: position 11,074,492 of record OV815279.1, on the reverse strand, counting down.
TATTTTTGTGGCTCGACATAATTTACAATAAAAAAAACATAAATTTGTTGTGGACCACTTTTATTTTATTAACACCCTACCGGTTTCGGAAGCACCCTTCCGTCGTCCCTTTGCTTTCCTCCCGCTCAAAATATCTAAATTTTGTACATCTGTCATAATTCTATATCATGGGTTAGTTATAATATTCTCCTGGCGAAGGAAGGGTGCTTCCAAATTCGGTAGTGTTAATAAAATAAAAAGTGGTCTGCAACAAATGTATGTGTTTTTTTATTGTAAATTATACAATGTTTATTTGTTGAACCACTATATTTTATTCAACTCAGAATGAAATCAACTCAACACCTCTTTGAAAAGTCATTAAAAGCTACGAAAAAATAATTTTAAAATAGTAGTTAACCCTAACCTAACATAACCTATTCAACCATTTTTTAATATTTTTTTATCACTCTTAATGTCCTTTCTGGTTATAAGGTGGTTCTGAGTTGGTTTCAAATTGAATTGCCCGGTCATTTTATTGATACGCCGATTAGTTTCGGAACAACCGTTCCTTCCTCAGAGCAATGTTAACTTGACCTTACAAAACAATGGGCGAATATAATATATTACTTAGTGTTGAGGTGGGAGTGGGGATGGATGATGGTATCTAGGGATTAGTGAAAAGTGAGGGAAAGAGATAAAACGGACGGTGAAAGGGGACATGTCTAAGATGGGACCGGAAGATAGTATTTTTTGTTTATTGATAATGGACGCATTATTAAGGGGTTAATAATTTTTTGATTTGTAAGTTACCAAAGCATTTTCATTTATTATTATTTAAGAATATTTTTTATCCCTGCATTTTTTCAAAACTATGATTATTTGCAATGATAATATGGTTAACGAAATCAGTAAAATTGGATGTTATTAATAGGCTTACGTCTGCACGGTTGAAATTTACGAATCCGGCTAAGATTGCAACTCTGACGCCGCGCATTACTCAAAACCGTTTTCGTACTTAGACTTTGTATATAAATTTATTTTGTATTAGAACAGAATTAAAGCAATGCCAAAAAATACGCTACTTACGTTAACAGCTGGCAATAGGAGCATTCCTTGGCAAGCGTGAGTACAATTCAATTTGTAATCTCGTGAATCTCTCCGGATATGGAGAGATTGACGACAATATGATTATTATTGTATCTGGCAGTTGTGAGTAATAATACCATGCGTTTATATATTTTTTATTTGAAGTCATTGCCTGTCGCGGTTACTTTGTCCCTGCGACTATCTGTCATTGGATCTCAATGGGTCCGAGGAACCGTCTATTTTTGGAATAAGTTCCTGTTGGATTTATAAAATGGTCACCAACACTCAAACTGGGCGAAACCGAAGGAAAGCCGCCCGCACGGCTTAGCAGAAAAAGCTGGGGAGCGCGTTTCTTACTGCTAGTTATTATTTTTAAGACACCTTGAATGTACTTTGACTCTGATTTTTTTTTTTTTTTAAATAAAACATACAACGAAGTTGCATTCCCATGAGCTATCAAAACTCATTAACGGATCACCAATTGGTACATTTGAAAAGATAAACCCAACCCAACCCAATATGCAGACACAATAAATGAAGAAAAATTTTAAAAAATATTTTACAGAAGCAACATACAGACACAAACATATGAAGAATCACTTTACAAATATTTCACAGAAACATGTCTTATAAGATTTTATGAATAATATTATAACCACTCATTTGATTTGTGTACTGTTGGTGCCACAAAGTTAAAATAAAGTATCCTCCATGATGAACTGTAGAAATGCATAAAAAACAAATCAGGAAAAATACAATAAAAGGTACATGCTCAAAAATACACAGACCTAATATAAGATGCTTACATAAAATAATACATGATAAGATTTAAAAAAGATATAAACTGCGCCCATCATATCTGGATGTACAAAATTTGGTACTTGGAGATAATCAGGATAGCTATCAGAACAGAGTTTGTACCTACTTATGATGTCGAAATTAAGAATTGTTTTACAAGAATAAACTGAGGAACAGTCATTACATTTTAGTTTATATAGGTATGTCGGCGGCCGATCGTAAAATCAGGCATCGTGAAGTGCCTCAAGCGCATCATGATCGGCCTGATTTTACGAATTGCCTGCGGCATACGAGTATACACCGGAATACCAATTTATGGTTCTTTTCTTTAGCATCACTCAAAAAATTACCGATATTTATTTCTTGTACAAAAAGTATACTTTATGACCAAGTCAGAAATGGACGTTTTTTTTAAGTTTCTTTCTATAAAATTAAAAATGTTATTATATATTTAATTGGTACGAAAACCTATACGCGAGGTAGAATGTATTACGTTTTTATAAAGTAATAACAATAATTCTTATAAACGCCTAAAACTTGGAAGTTTGATTCAAAAGAAAAATAAATGGATTTCTAATTTGAAGTTTAATTTTGCCTTCCTGTTAGAACTCGTATTTTTTTATCGTCATTATTTATTTTAATGGCCACAATGTAACGGTGATCCTCGTTTCCCTTGACATATTTGTTGGTTGTCACCAGTTGATGTCCGGCTGTCAAATCCTAACCCGTAAAAACGAATTGATAATCATTAATCACTTTTGATTTTGTCAGAAAATAAAGAAATGAAGGGCCGCATTAATCACCCATGATAACCTTTGTACGCACAATGGAGGAGTTACCGAATGAAAAATTCATATGTAAAACTTGTCGGTGTATTTTCACGCGCCGTGAGAAAGCCGTTAAAATTTTAATTAATCAACGAACAGATTAAGGAAATTTACATACGAGTATTTCATTAAAAACGGCTTAATGACATTTTACGTCAGAGCATTGGGACGGCAATTAATTGGCTCGTTAATGGAACACCTACAGTATTTTTCTTAAATGTATAAAATGACGATAGTTTAATTGAACTCCTTATTTTCTTACGGATGGGTTTTTGGGGGTGCAGTATGAAGGACCTTTTTAAAGGAAGGAAAGCTAGAATCTGGATCTCAGTGTGTCCAGGTCATCAAGATCTAGGCAAACCTCACGTCCATAACCCGACACCCCTACCAAGTCACTAAACGAAGCGAACCACCCATGGTAGAGGTGTTGGTTATCCAATAAATGGTTCACGGGCCATCGGTAAACCTTGCCTCCTCCCAAATTGTAATATAATAGTGATCGAGTGGCCTTAACCGTCAGGAACCCTCTACTAGCTCTACCAAAGATATTGAAATATAAGAGATGTGCTATCCGTTGTTTTTACTGAATGGGATTGTGCTTCCTGGTGTAGCCGATATTGTTAACCAATAAACAAATAAATTGAATGAACGAACAATTAACGAATAGTTACGATTTTAGATTTTCACGGCCAAAAGTGATGTTTGTACTTATCTACTTAGGAGCGATTCCGTGTCGCCAGCTCCACTCCTCTACAAGCTGGCGCTACAATATACTTCAACATGTTTTTTTGCGTTTAGCCTTGATGTAACCGTCAATTACTAGTTAGTTTCTTGGTATCCAATAATGTATGGATATAGGGGTGATGTTGTACTTATCTACTTAGGAGCGATACCGTATCGCCAGCTCCACTCCTCTACGAGCTGGCGCTACAATATACTTCAACATGTTTTTTTGCGTTTAGCCTTGATGTAACCGTCAATTACTGGTTAGTTTCTTGGTATCCGATAATTGACGGTTACATCAAGGCTACACGCAAAAAAACATGTTGAAGTATATTGTAGCGCCAGCTCGTAGAGGAGTGGAGCTGGCGACACGGTATCGCTCCTAAGTAGATAAGTACAACATCACCCCTAACTATACACATCTGCTGATGGTGGACACTGTAACGCTGTCCGAAACGTTGGCTAAAGAAGGAGGTAGCGCAACTCGGCGTAATATCCCAAAAACTAATAACAAAAATTAACGAATAAACTAAATGAACGAATAATTAGCGAATAAACTAAACGAACGTTAAACTAAATGAACGAATTATTTATGTATTCAAACTGTATTGATAACCAATACTAAAGCATACCTTAAAAAAATCAACGAAATGAACAAATTTTTTTTGTATGCAAACTACTCTTACTAGTTAATATCTATGAGATCTATCATCATTGCACAGGCAACATTTTCCGTTTATATTGATAATAGTGAAAAGAACTCAAAGATTTTCATGTTAACTTTACCCAGAGAATTTTAGATTTTGACTTCCCTTAACCCCTCAGGCCCCGACCGCATTTTGTCAGTGAGTCAAAACATTTCCGTTTTGCAATAAAATCCAAATAAATTGTATATTTTCTAAATATATCCAAAAATTAAAAACTCATTTAGTAAGGTGATAAAATAATCTTTAAAATTTTATAAATTGACATAAACATATAATTTTTTTAATAAAAAAATTTGAATTCAATAATAAAAAGTTTTAAAAATACATAGTTAATAACCTTACGTTTTTTCTCACTAAAATTACTGATAACGAAAAAAACACCCATACATATTTTATTAGGCAAATATTTTATAAACGTCACGGTCAACTTACTTTTATGTCGTTTCATGTAAAAATAAATAAATAAAAATTCACAAAGTTCCATTTTTTTTTCAAATTGCGGCCGGAAACTTTGGATTCATAAAGGTGTACATTTTAACTGTTTTGCGATTGACTTTTTAGATTTGAATGTAAAGCTTGGTATTTTCTCTTTCTAACACCGTGTAGATAATATTTCTTAGGATAGTAAAGGAGACACAACGATTTCTATGAGATTGAATAAATAGACCTGACGGGTTAAACATTATAACATGAAAGATGTTTCGTCCATCCTGGTTCTGTTTGTATTTCCATCTTTTTGTACTCAATCGTATTTGTAGTTGCCACGCGGAGGGTGTTTTTAAAGTGATGAATCTTTTCCTAAATCTTCATCTATCTCTTCTGGTCACTGAGCTCTCACAGCTTTTACAAACACGTCGTGTTCCCCCAACTTATTACAAGATATTTTGAATATCTGCACGACTTATTATTAATGTAATGTTTCAAGTGTTATCGGCTGGGGGCTCAAGCCATTCACTTAAATCACATTTTCCGACCAGCTTCTTTTTCTTTTTTTTTAACCCCCGACGCAAGGAGCGGTGTTATAAGTTTGACTTTCTGTATTTCTGTATGTCTGTATGTGTGTCTGTCTGTGGCCTCATAGCTCCTAAACGAATTGACCGATTACGATGCGTTTTTTTTTTAAAGCTGACGTGATCGAGAGGCTTCTTAGCTACAATTCGTAAGAATCTGTTCAGGGGTTTCAAGGTCACCAGGTCTTTTAATTGTTGTTGTCAGCTCCGGTAGAGATCTTAGACGCATAATGGGTATTTACTTTATTTTCAAACATATGAGTAACCTCAAATTTGAAAAACAAATGTATGCTGAAACCACTGAACTACTCTGATGATGGAATTCGAAGGAAGGACACAAAACACTGGATTGCCTATTAGTAAACCCATTAAGTTTGGGCTCATTAGATTCGTCTTTACTAGTACTGTTCATTTCTCCTGATAACGAGGACCTGCTGCTGGAACTGGAAGGTGGCTGTATATTACGTAGCTGTATATTGAGTCGGAGGTTCTTTACATTTTATTTTTTTTTATTTATTCAGAAGCTTATTGTAATGTCCAATATTTGCAGGCAATACTGGGCCCTTTATCTCCAGTATTCCTCTAGGATGTTTTCAAGGTTTAATATTTAAAACACGTAGTACTTTGATACACGGAAACTGTTTAATAGAATATAATAGTACAATGTTGGCTGTAAGCCGTCTGATGAGAAAGAGGCCGCGCGAGATCTCCACTCGCTATTATATCGTACCGATGTAGGTCGCTTCGGCTAGGTCCGGTATTTCCGAACCTACCCGACAGAATAACATATTACCAACACTACACTTATATAAATTGGTAAATTATATTTCGCAGCCAAAACATTTGTCTCCTACCAGGCCCTCAGTGAGCCTCTATCTTGCCTTTCAATATTAAATGGAGCAAGTGATACTTCTCCCCTCGAAGTATATGACCCAGATATAAAATTTTCCTGATTTTTATTAATGTAAACAGTTCTCTATCTGCTCTAGCCCGCCTGAGAATTTCTGTGTTGGTGATCATGTTGGTGCATGGGACCTTGAGCATTCTCCGGCGATTTAGGTATCTAAATCTTTCCACCTTTTCGACATTGTAACCATTTAACTGTCACTGATTCAGAGTGATCTAGTCATCCAAATTTCATCCATTTCATTTTATTGAGGTTAATTGTTATGCCCAGTTGCTCACCAGTATTATTAACAAGATTTAATTGGTCTTGGAGGTCATCGATACAGTCAGATAGTAATACAGTACCATCTGCGTTTCGTATGTTATTAATAAGTTAATTAAGTCTCACTAGGGTATACCTGTCAACACAGATATACCCTAGTGAGACAGGCATCGAATAATGTAATGCAAACATACCAACATGGAAAAAAATATATTGGATCTCGATAATGAAATAAAATCTACAATACTAATAATGCAAGAACAAATCATACATTTACAAGACAAACTTATTAAAAAAAACGATCAATTGGTGGGAAATATTGAAAAAATTATGAAAACCGCAAAAACACCATCCTACGCCCAAGTAGTATCAACAACTAAAGTTATGCCTCAAGAAGAGAGTTTCTCAATCATTATATCGTCAACTAAAAATAATGCAAAAGCCGAAGAAATTGAAAATATAATTAAAAAGGAAATAAAATTAAACAACCTAAAAATAGGAATAAACGGTTTGAGGAAAACAAAAGAAGAAAAAATAATAATATCGTGTCCTAAAAAGAATATGCAAATATCCTAACTGATGAATTAAAAAAACTAAAAAATGAACTGGTGGTAAATGAAGTACAAAAAAGAAGACCTAAAATAATAATAAAAGGATTAAAATCCAATCTTACTGAGGAAGAAATAGTTTGCGGAATAATTACCCAGAACGAAGGAATTGAAGATGTCTACAAGGAAAATGAAGACAACAAAATCACATTAATAGCGGAGATAAAGAACACAAACATAAATGAAAAACAGCGCCTATTCACTAACTACATCATATAAACTAGTGGGAAAATGCGAAAAAATCTTCTAGCACTCGGTAAACTAAATATACAGTTTCAACGAGTAAAAATTGACGACTGCAGCCCTCTGACGCAATGTTTTCATTGCTGTATGTTTATGCATACGGCTAAAAGATGTCTACATCGAACCAACCCTCCAATTTGCCCACACTGCACAGGCGACCACATCCTTTCAAAATGCCCGGAAAGAGAAAATACAACCCCAGCGTGTGTAAACTGCATCAGACAAAACACTAAATATGGAGAAAAAAACCCTACAGACCACACGGCCAACAGTACTTTGTGCAACTATCGAAACAAGATGCTGAAAATTGCGAGAGATCGCATTGACTACGATTAATGATGTATAGTATTATTTACAATTCAAACGAAAACAAAAACAATACTTTAAAGAAATACTTTGATAAACTCGCCCGCAAAGGGTTAGTTTTATTACACCGGTATAATATACACCAAATCTATACATTTTATACTAATTTCGCAAAAGTGAGTGTAATCCGAGCGCATCGTTATTGTTGTAAGTTATTTTTAATACTATCGAATACAATTATTATGGGTCAGTTTATCAAACAATTTTCGATAGCTATAAATTTGCGAAAAATCCATGTAAATCCCCGCAATTTTTGGAACAAATTATTGAAACACAACAATATCAATGTCAATATTCTATTAAATATATACCTAATATACTTTCATGTCTAACTCACTATTTGAAGATATAGACTCATCTTTCATTGTTTCAGAAAATATCTGTCTATCCAGTTTCGAATGTAATAACTCACTATCTGAAATAGACCCTCTTAAATCATTAACAATCCTTCACTTAAATATTCGAAGCATCTATAAAAATTTTGATCATTTTACACTAGAATTGAATGAGCTGGCCCTTAAACCTGATTGTATTGTATTGTCTGAAGCCAGAACTAGTCCCAACTCAAGTACTTATAATTTACCGGGATACAAATACTTTGTTACATTTTACAACATTAATCAAAATAGTGGAATAGTTGTTTTTGTAAAATGTATTTATAACGATGTTTCTGTTAATGAAATATTTATCGAACTTGTTAATTGTCTACATATTAAAATCAATATAAAAAATATTTTTTATGATATAATTGCATTATATAGAACTCACAGCTCAAGCATTAATAATTTTACCGAAAACCTGAAAACTTTTATAAATACAAACCGGTTTCATAATGCACTTATTGTAGGAGATATTAATATCGACATATCTGATGATTTAGAAAACAACAGTAATAAGGAAAAAACTGAATATATTAACACTTTATCAGAACTCAATTTCAAACCATGTATAAAAAAATATACAAGAGAATGTTTTGGACAAAGGCCATCTTGTATTGACCATATTTGGTGCAATACTAATGAAACAGATAAAATAAAATCTGTTATTTGTAAAATAATATTACTGACCATCATACATGCATTGTAGCTATTAAAACTGATAAAATAAATAAGAATAATTATTGTCGCTATAACTTACCAAAAACTCTAATTAATTATGAAATATTACAACAACATCTTGAAAATGAAAATTGGGAAACTGTACTATCGTCTAACAATACTGATTTATGTTCACGGAATTTTGAATTGACATTGAATAAGCATATCCAATCCTCCTCTTCCATTGTAACAAACTTTCCAAAGACTAAATTTAAAAAATTAAAACCGTGGATTACACAAGGAATTATCATATCAATTAGGCATAAAGAAAAAATTTATAAAGAGCTAAAAAAGTTTCCTGAAAACAATAAACTAGGCGAATATTTTAAAAATTTTAGAAATAAATTATGTTACATAATCCGGAAAACAAAAGAAGATTTCTATAAAGATAAAATCAATATTGCTGGTAACAACAATAAAAAGGTGTGGCAAACTATTAATGAAATGATCAATAAAAAACCTAAAAATTCAAATATAAATAAAATCTCAGATATTGATAACACAATTTACAATGTCAACACAGATCCATTGAAATGTGCAAATATCTTAAACAATTATTTCGGGTCAGTTGGTGAAAAATTAGCAATTAAAATAAAAAACAGAGATAATGATAATTATAATCTACCAACACCTTTCATTCCTTGTAACACACTAACACAATTTCAACGAACTAACTCTGATGAAATCAAAGTTACTATTAATGAATTAAAAGGAAATTCTTCCCCTGGTTATGACAATATTTCTGTAGAAATACTTAAAAGTAATTCTGACTCACTTTGCAAACCTTTGGCACACATCATAAATACAAGTTTTGTTAATGGCAACTTTCCCTTAAATTACAAAAAAACTATTATTACCCTAATTTTTAAATCTGGGGACCCCTGTCTAAGCAGTAACTATAGGCCAATTTCTCTTACTTCAAACATTGCAAAAATATTTGAAAAAGTTGTAAAAAAACAAATATTTAAATTTGTGAAAGAAAATAATATATTAAATGCACATCAATATGGTTTTAGAGAAAATTTGAGCACTCAAGATGCTATCGTTGATTTAACATCTAAAATTTATTAATCTTTAGATAGTAAAAAAAAAATGTATTGGAACATTTGTTGACTTAAGAAAAGCATTTGACAGTATATCGCACTCTAACCTTATCTCTTAACTAACGAAAATTGGCATAACTGACAATGCTTTAACTTGGATCGAAAATTATCTATTTAATAGAGAGCAATTTGTTAAATTAAAGGGCCTTATGAGCGATTCTCAGACCACGAATTTCGGCATCCCGCAGGGAACTGTACTGGGGCCAATTCTTTTTATCATTTATGTCAACGATATGTTTAAACTTAACATCAAATCTAAACTCATTTCATATGCAGACGACACAGCTATTCTAATTGAGGGTTTAACTTGGAATGAAACCCAGAAAACAGCAGAATTAAACTTAAACATCCTAAAAAAATGGTTCGACTCAAACTTGCTGTCACTTAATACGCAAAAAACCTTTGTAATACCGTTCACCATTAATAAACATGCATTCCCTGAAAATTTAAAGATAAGTATACATTCATACAATTGCAATAGAAACACAAATTTATGTAAACCTGACTGCTCTGTACTCACTGTTAAAACTAATATAAAATACCTCGGTGTAATTATAGATAGCAATTTAAAGTGGAAAATACAAATCAATGCAACAGTAGAAAGATTAAGAAAATTAATGTACATTTTTCTTAGAATACGAAACATTTTAAATTTTAAACTATTAAGAACTATCTATTTCTCACTGATCCAATCTGTATTACAATATGGAATTCTTGGTTGGGGTGGTGCATTCAAAACTTCTCTCATGTCTTTAGAAATCATCCAAAAATTATTAATAAAAATAATTCTAAAAAAACCATATGACTTCCCCACCATAAGATTATTTCAAGAATTTAAAGTCCTTTCACTACACAATATTTATAAAAAAATTACACTTTTACAAATCCACAAAGATTGTTTCAACAATGATAACTCATTATCTATTTCAAACAGCAAAAGACCAAGTATTCTTGGCTCTATAACTATACCGCGTTGTAATACCACTACAGCCCAACATTTTTATAAATATATTGGAGTCAAGTGGTTTAACCAGTTACCCCTTAACTTAAGATTGGAAATTAATTATAAAAAATTCAAAAGTTCTATAAAAACACTAAATCATTAGCATATTACAATAATTCAATTTAATAATACAATAGAATGTCTCTCGACAATTGATTTTGGAAATCCATTTACTTTTATATTCTTTTCTCTTCTCTCTCTTCCTCTTTCTCTTCTTCTTTTTTATACTGTTTTTCTTTTTTTCTATTCTATTTCATATATCTTGTTTTGAATATGTATATGTATTATATAAAAATATATATTATAATTCTAAAAAAATATGTTAAATAGTTTTTCACACACGCTGCTCCACCTTTTTTACACGAGCATGCTCTAAAAAAAGGTGAATCACGTTATATAAAAAATATATCTGAAAAATGTAATGTCATGATTGTTTGTACAAAAATAAATAAATTATTTAAAAAAAAAAAATAAAAATAAAATAAAAAATAAAATAAAATAAAAAAACCTTATATAGATAAATAAATAAATAACAACTCCGTTGATCTTCAGACCTTTCTCAGTATTACTTAGAGCTCTTTTAAACACAGTTGGAATAGAGATTAAACAATAGTGGCGACAGGATACAGCCTTATCGTACTCCACGATGAATGGCAATTGCATTAGATCTCTCGTTCTTATTTCTTAATTCTGCTGTTTGGAACTAATGCAGGTTTTTAATGAAATTCTGGTATTTGGTGTCAACGTTACAATCCGCAAGCATTTTCATTACGTCAGCATGTTTACCCTGTCAAATACCTTTTCGTTGTCAATAAAACAGGTAAAGACTTCCTTTCTTTCCGATGCGTTTTCACCTGATCATTTTTACGTTTTTCTGTGATTAATATATAAAACAAAAGTTGAAGTCTATTCCTTTCTATCTCTAAAGCCTCTTCTCACTGATGGATTCAATAAAATGGTTAAAAGAACAAATCTGGTGAAATCCCGGATTAATAGCGGAAGCAGAAACTGATGAAGCACTTAGCAAGTAGATGATAAAATCCTGCAAAATCGATTCGATGCCTTGAACCACTCTGCCACTAATCTTATTTTCATAAATGTTGAAGTTATCGCATTTTTTTAATAATATCTATTTGAATTTCGATTTAGTTTTCTTAAATGAATCAATGAAATGGAATCTAGGAAGTTGAAATTAACCCACTTCCCGACATCTAATCGAGCTAAAATTCGGCAGACAGACTTTTTGTTGATGACAATGCATTCTTCAAACTTTTAGTATTAATCACCTATACACACGCAGACATATACGCATTTCTCAGGAGACGTTACAGCAGTTAAATTCTAAGTCAAGGTCGGTTCTATTCAATCAAGATTTGGCCCAGTTATTCGCGGTTTTGACTCCAGTCACTGTGAAGGAAGCTTCATTACTCCGTCAAGTCATTTGTTTTTAATAAGTTTTAAAAGACATTTTAAAAGCTTACACCAATCTACGTGCCGGTCCCTGGGGAGGAAGGTTCAATCCTCAGTCAAACCAAAAAAATCTTTGAAATTGGATACTAGACAGCCCATGGTGCAACTAGACAGAAAATTGAAGTAAACGTATTTTTTTATTTTTTTTTATTTATTTATTTAAGGAACATAAACAGTCTTAATAACATAATATACATAAGAGGATAACAAAAAAAAGACCAATTATTAGTGTTCACAGATCGTGATAGATGATTCACGTATAGTTGTTCTTGTTAACTTTTTTTTAACGAGTTGATTTTTTAACCAATGGATTTCATCATTTATTTGTATGAAATTCACTGAGTTTTTTGTGATTATATGTATTTATTAAGAACCTAATTGATTTTGTGTAGATAACTGAATTGTTAACACGTTAAAATTCATCTTTAGTATACGTTCAATCTTACACGCACAACCTCTGATTTTCAAATGCGTTAAGACGGCAAAGCTTTATAATACGCAAAGGGGTTGCATACACTACAAATGATTTCAACTTTTGCACAAACTGACCACTAGACCTCTTTCCTCCATGATATAGTATAGACGGACCAAGTGATGAAATTTGTGAAAACTCATTAAAAATAAATAAATCTATACCTTCATGTTTCCATACGCAGATTTATAATGAAAATTCTTACGCGCGCTTAACTTCCTCTTCCCACGGAATTTTACGAATACACATTACGTCGACATTTCGTATATTTTAAAATTGAAGTCACAATTTTATTTGCAGAAAACTCTGGCGTACAGGTATTACGATACAACGAACCGCGCAAATCCGTAGCATCTTGCACGGTTCGGATGAGTTTACTCAGCAGCGGATAAACTAGCTACTATCTGGATACCCTGTGTGGAGATACCAGGTATTTGTATTCCAATTGGAGGCTGGGTTGGGTTGGGATGGGTTGGATTGGGTTGGGTGAGGTTAGGTATGACAGTATCGGAGGAATCACCCGAATCCATTTCCAATTCCACGATCGGTCGTTTATGCTACACGGCTGGGCGGGATGCTGTTTGCCATTGCTCTACATTATTACTTCTGCATCCCTTGAGAGAATTTATTTTTAAAAGGCTAACAGAGTTTTCCCTGGTGTTCAACCATACTCTAACTGGTTGCCCCTGGTGTTTAACCATTGGCTATTTTGTTTTCAATGGTATTGGTGTTCAACCGTAAGGAATTTTTTTTTTGGGAAAAAATCCCTTAGATTCTATGTCATCTTCTGGGTGGATGGTCGTTTTAGGGAAAGGAAGGAGAGAAAGTTCTGGGAAGGAAAAAGGTATGAGGGATGGATAAGAATCTGTGGGTCAGTGCCAAGGAGTTACGGACGTATGAATCCATCCGTTCCACTGCGGTACAAGGCGATAAATGAGTCGAGAGAGTCCGGCTGGAGAGGTCAAAAGGTCTCCTTCAACCAGTCTCTTCCGTTCCGGCCGGTCTGCCCGTAAACGAATCTGCCTGCCAAAACCTACAAAAACCTCACCCAATGAACCCGGGCATCCTTGCTCCAAAGTCAAAGTCAAAGACAGTAACCTGTCAATATAAGAATGCCGATGAAGCAATATATTTCATCATCAGACGGTAAACGCCATATTCCCTTTTTCCACACCATAAATGACGAGTATGACGAACATTATGTATTATTACTTCGTAACGAACTTAATAGACTTTTGCGTGACAGAAGGTTTCCTTCTTCACAAAAAAAACTTTAAAAGTCAAGAACGGAACACGCTGATAATATCGAAGTCGCGCAAGATGGGAATTTTACGGTCGACCTACATACTCCATTATACTGCTGGAGGAATTCGCTGCACCAGAACGATGCATTCTTCTCAATTCACGAGAAACGACATATTACATTGCAAACTTTAGTTATATGACAGCACATAAGTTTTCTTCTGGTTATACCGTGTAAAGCCAGAGGAGTTACGACACGACGTGGTTGCTCGACTAAGAAGGCAATTTACTACACATTATGAGCCATTTTTCAAAATACGAAACGTCTTTTCTACATGTTGCCGTTAAAGATTAATGCTTTTGTACTTTCATGTTTATGCAAATACAACATCAGATTATTTACCTAATTGAAACACATTTGAGTTATTACCAATCTATTATTATAAGCAATAATTATCAGCCTGAAACACTCATCCACATTGAAAAAAATCTTCCGAGAAAAGATACATGACGCCAACGGGACTTGAACCCGTGCCCTTCTGATTGCCGGTCAGCTGCTCTCCCTATTGAGCTATGGCGGCTTATCCGTCGCTAGGTGGCGTCGCGACAAATTATGTCTTCATTTATTGGGGAAATACTTAAACTTGTCAAATATTAATTATTATTTTTAATTGTTAAACTAACGTTTAAGACAAGATTTTTATGCATAGCACAAAGGGTAACAATTATTATAAGCAATAATTATCAGCCTGAAACACTCATCCACATTGAAAAAAATCTTCCGAGAAAAGATACATGACGCCAACGGGACTTGAACCCGTGCCCTTCTGATTGCCGGTCAGCTGCTCTCCCAATTGAGCTATGGCGGCTTATCTTATACCCGCCAAATGATTCAATATATACTAGTGTTTCATTCAACAATTACTGCTTATTATATTTTTTCCACCTGAAAACAACCAACTTTATTTTTGCAAGAGAGACACTGTTAGTGTTAAATCCATCGCTAGGTGGCGTCGAGACAAATTATGTTGATCCCCCGACAGTTAATTCCTCGACATTTAATACGGCATACAGTTGATCACTTAAAAGATTATTTCTACAAGTAAGAATGCAAAGGATATAAAGTCGATATACTTACTTATATCTGGGGGTATCTTGAGTGAAAATCCGCTATAAAAATATTTTTACTGACAACAATTTCGACTCTCCAAAGGAAGAAATAATCTTTTATATATCAATATCATCTATAACTGTAGAGGGGGTCAACTGTCGGGGGATCAACAGTTGGGGGGTTAATCGTCGGGTCACCAATGACAGGTAATCTGTAAGGCTCTAAGCAGATGGCACTGCTGTGATTGGATATGATTTACGTGATATGACAGCTACGTAAAACGGTTTAAAACACATTCTATTAAGGATTTTTTTTTTAAATAGTTGAAAAATATGGAGATTAGAGTGAAGGAGTTATCAAAAATTAATTCATAAATGTAAATGCAAAAGTATTTGGGAAAAAGGAAAACTTTAACGGTTTTAGATTGTTAACCTACGAACGTATGGTAATTATTGTATATTTGCGGCACGTTCCAGAATGGAAGTTACTCTCAGAATTGCCCTGATATCAGAACACAATTAGAATTGAAAAGTTGCTTGAAATGGCTTTAGCCGTGTTTGGTAACCATAACTGAATTAAATAATCTGATTTACGAATAAAATATTTTAATTTGTCTGGTCATTAATCCCTTGTTTCAATTAGTAGGTAAGTTTTCTTCGCAGGTGTACAAATTGAAGATTCATTATTATTATTCTAACGTTGATATACCTGACAGGCATCGGTATGTGTGACGTTTACGCCCCATACCATAACCTGACAACTTGAGACTGTCTTACTTTTCGAAATTAATCCCAAACGTAAGTACCATGAACTTACACCAAAAGGACTTAACACCACGCTCATTTGGAATATGGATTAATAGGATGGGGCTCCGCAGCATCAACTCATGTAAACCAACTTAAGATAATTCAAAATTGCATCGTTAATACCATAATAAAGGTCACTATAAAGACTATTTATATTTTTGTTTAATTTTTTTTTAGGTCTAGTAGGTAACGAGTTACAGTAGCGGAAATGTGAATATTTTTCTAAAAAATGGTGAAATTCCCAATTTTTGTTATTTTTTCGGGCTATTCATTACATAACTATAATTTTATATACTCATTCCCACACCACCATGAGGTAGAGAAAATGGTGTATTTTTATTGTGGTATCCCCAGTAGGTCTTCTTCTTC
Source organism: Limnephilus rhombicus (assembly GCA_929108145.2). Taxonomy (NCBI): domain Eukaryota; kingdom Metazoa; phylum Arthropoda; class Insecta; order Trichoptera; family Limnephilidae; genus Limnephilus; species Limnephilus rhombicus. Next base: position 11,058,304 of record OV815279.1, on the reverse strand, counting down.
TTCAATGGCATTGCAACCCATTCGAGCCTTGACCTCCTTCAACATAAGCCTCCACCGCCCTCCGTCTTCGGCCGTCGTCTTCCTAACTGCGACATGCAGCAGTCCTCTTGCATCCTTCCTGACATCATACTCCCGTCTCAGCCTAGGTCTGCCCGTCTTTCGTTTACCTCCTGGATGTTCTGTTAGAACCTTCTTCGGTACTCGTGTGCTTGACATTCGATGCACATGTCCGGCCCATCTTAGTCTTTGGAGCCTTAGATGGATAGAGAGTCTGGGAGCTTGGTAAATAACGTAGAGCTTTATTGTGGCGGATTCTCCATGCCTTTCCCTCGTGTTAATGTAAGTACTTGCATACTGCTTTCTCATCCCGTATGCATGAACATTGGAGGGTCTAGAGTCGTTCAAATAAATGTAGCTTCATTCAATAAAATAGATTCTTGACATGTGCGGTGAAGGAGGAAACCATATGTTTCCTCGCCGTTGGGAAAGTAGTGGGGTCCCCTCCAATGCCTTTCCCTCTCGCACCGCTCCTAAGATTCTTTGAAGATTCATTATTATTATTCTTATGTTGATATACCTGACAGGCATCGGTATATGCGACGTTTACGCCCCATACCATAACCTGACAACTTGAGACAAATGTCTTACTTTTCGAAATTAATCCCAAACGTAATTACCATGAACTTACACCAAAAGGACTTAACACCACGCTCATTTGGAATATGGAATAATAGGATGGGGCTCCGCAGCATCAACTCATGTAAACCAACTTAAGATAATTCAAAATTGCATCATAAAGACCATAATAAAGGTCCCTATAAAGAGGTCAACAACAGAAAATTTTAAACGTTTTGATGTTTTAAATATCCAAAAACATTATGAAAAAAATATTCTGGTTCGTCATCTCAAAAAACGTTACAAAATTAGAAGCGAACACCTTACACAATCATAAAACTATAGCCAAACAAAAAGTATAATACTACCTGTTGCATCCGAAACTGCTTAAGAATTGCGGCTTTAGTAAGCACATGGAAATGGACTGTAATTACTAAAAATCAAGGAAGAAGGATAACCAACACTTACCACTGTAGCTCTGCGAAGGAGCACACAACACAATCACAATATAGCTTATAAGTGCCACCGCGATACTTCGGCGTAATTATTATCACCACAACAACACGCATAAGTGCAAAATGATATTGTTTACCTTCGAGATGATCAAATACCTTAATTTTAGTACAAAACGAGATTATGAACAAGAAAAAATACGAACAACTTGCTTCCATGGTACGAGTAGTTCCAATTTTCTTCGGTTTTTCAAAAACAAATGCACTCGAATTTGATATTTTTCTTGTCATTTTTCCAAATTCAAAATGCTTTTCTAGCAAGGTTATGTGGTTAGGGAGAGGTGAGTACTGGATAAATGACATCCCGGGATGAACTATTCATATTCTCATTTCAAAACCAAACACTACCTTCGGACAAAGAAGCTCTGAATTTTTAAAATTTCTCTTTTTGATACTGACAATTCGTGGACGAATTCCATTATAATAAAACATATTTCCACTTACTTTATTTAGAGATTTCAACCTCTTAGAGCCATTCTCAGACTGTTACAAATGTTTCGTAATGTACAGTTTATAAACATAACATATTGGGGACCAGGAGGGAGGTAGTCTACTAGTTTTAAAAAATATATTTCAATCAAGTTATATTGTTTTTTTTCCATATTAGTTGCCGTGTCGTCTTTGACGATTGGATTTCTGATTATTCCGTTTTGAGCCTCCCTCTCTCCCATATGTTATGTATATAAACTGTTAATTAAGAAACATTTGTATCAGTTTGAAGATTGTTTTAACAGGCTGAAATCAGTTAAGGTAAAAAATAAATTAAGAGGAAATAAGTTTTACGTGTGTTTTATTAAATTATTACTCTGATTTTTAAGCAGTAATTTATGTAACAAACTTCCACACAGTATCAAACAAATTAAAACAAAAAATAACTTTTTTTTTTTTTCATTTACTAGATTCTTATATTTCTTGAAGAGATGAATCATTTAAATTTACTGAATTTAAAGTTAATGTTCTTTATACAAATAGAACGGCGTCATATGCGCCTTGCATTTTTTACCTCATGTGGGTATTTAAAAATAGTACCTGGCTATTATAGACTTAGAGGTCATGTATTTTGTCGGTAGGGAAAAATTGTTATGTAAAAACCCTACTAAAATTGCATGTTTTGCATAGCTCAACAAAGCAACTGGCATCAAGCAAGGGGAAATATATACATACGTGTGTGTTTGTGTTATGTTGGGAGTGGGAAGGAGTCGGTCATGTCCTTTTATTTGGAGCTCTTCCGCATTTGCCTTTGGGAATAAGGAAACCATGAAAAACCTTATCCGGGAGGAGTCGGCCTACAGTCAACATGAAACTGTGCGGCCTTCAGTGATTTCAGTAGATGAAATCCTGCATTTTGTGGTGATGGGTGAGGGTGTCTGTTTTTATGTGATATATACTTTATGGGAATTTTTAGGATAAACTTACATACATATAGATAAAATAAATATTATTATATAAATATATACATAGATATATAGACATAAGTTGTGGGGAGGGGTCTGGTGATTGGGAATACCTACCGATCGCTCAGTCATCCGCGTCTGATTCAGGATTGTGCCAAATGTGATTAAGGTCCATCAGAATATGTTTGGGTAGTCTGTGTTTGTACCTGAAAGGGAGATCGCTAGGTGCATTGTATTGACCGATTTCTTTGATGAGTTTATTTTTACTATGTTGAAGTGACTTGTAAAATCGGTCGGTCAGTCTGTGTGTGTATTCAAATAAGGTCGGTATTTCTTCTCTTGCATGTAGTTTTTTCAAGTTTGTTCTGAGTCTTGTGTTGTACGTGATTTTAATGCAGAGATTTTGTAAAGTCTGTAGTTTTGTGTGGTCAGAGTGGGAGATGCTGTGAGTCAGTACCGGTCGAATGAGCGAATAGTAGATCAGGAGTTTAACAAAAAATAACTATATTAAGGACATCAAATCTTGACTTAAGCAACTATCGAAAAAATTACTTACTACTATATTAAAAACATCGACATATAAGTTTTTGATATCACTGAAAACTTATTCAAAACACAATCCCCTTTCGCACATTATCTCTATATATATCAAGTAATTGCATATAATTTAAATTTTCTTGACATTTATCTTCTGTAAATGTAAAAATTAATTTATAGTAGTTAAATCTTATGAAATCGCTCACGCTGAATGTGCACTTAGATCTTTTAAACGACGCAACGGATTTTCATGCGTTTTTCACCAATAGGTAGAGTGATTCATGAGGAAGGTTTTTAGGTATATAATTTGTCAAGGTTTTGTGTAAATTGGTTGAAATATATAATATATCTAGCCAAGCGGCAGCGGGAAACAGGCTGACGAACGGGCCGTGTGGATTTAACAGGCGTTGGTTATAAAGGTTTTGTCCAATTGTATTTGGGATGTTTTCACTGAATCTTTAATAGATTCTCCCAGTATAGATATGATTTTACATTTTCAAGGCCAAAGTATTTTCGTTAGTTGTTTTGGGGGTGTTATGCCGTGTTGCGCTACCTCCTTCTTTAGCAAAAGCATGGCACTCAGTATAGCTCGGACAAAAGACCACCATTCAGAATCAGAGCGTTGCTTTGCTTGAAATGATTTCAGCCATGTTTCGTAATCAGATCTGAATAGCCAGCGTCAATTTGGGAAGCGGGTATAAACTCCAGGAACCAATTATTGAATAACCAACACTTCTGCCATTTCGCTACATTTGGTGACATAGAAGGGGTGCCTGTGTTCATAATAATAATTATTATTATTGGATGATTTTTATAGCGCCATTTTCGTGAGAAAATCACATTAAGGGTGCTTGGGTGAGAGGTTTGTCCAGGTCTTGGCGGCTGATGCATCTGCCCAACTACCATGTAGTGGGCAGGATCGATAGAGACTGGTTGAGGGAGGTATGTATTTTATAATCTCTAGCCGGAATCACTCGACCCATCGCCTTGCACCGCAGTTGGAGGGATGGATTCATACGTCCGTCACTTCTGGACACACTGACCTCCATATTCCTACCCACCTCTCATACCTATTTCCTTCACATAACTTCCTCTACTTCCTTTCCTTAAATAAAACCCTCAACACAGCACCCCCTAAGATGACATTGGCCCTGAGAGAAATTGTTTTCCTCAGTGCCCCCAGTGTTGAGTTCTTGTGGAACCTTCCTCTATCCATCTCTTTCCCCTTTGCTAGGCAGTCGAGACCATTGAAAATGCCTTCTATGTAGATTCTAATGAATACTAATATCGCTACTGACTTAATCACTCGGATCGATAAGCTTGTTTACACGACAATGTAATATTACCAGACAAACGTACATATGACGTATGAGACGTACCTAAGTTATCAATACCTTTTGGTTCTAGCCCATTTAGCATGCACTCTGTCTCTCTTACACTTTCCTGACATCGTATTAGTGATTTTAAAACCCGATTGGCCCGACTATCAAAGATTGAAACACGCATTACATGTTTTCTTTTTTTCTGTGGTTCGGACCCTTTTACGATACGAACTTTTTTTGTGTTTATCGGCTTGTTTACAATAACAAGAGAGATAATTAAAAAAAGATTGCATTGCTTCCAACCTGTACTTAACTTGCTAAATAATTAAACTAAAATGTATTTTCTTTGTTTCAGGAAACGAAAACATATTACACAAAAAATATCAAACTAAACAAAAAATATCAAAATTAAATTTAATCTAAAAATATTATAAAATGAGTAATGTCTGAGTGAAAATGTGTGTTGAAAACGAACCTTTGTGACTGGTGAAGTGAAGCAGTGTTTTTGACCTCTTTAACCGTCAGTGTGTGTGAAATCATCATGTTGAAAGTGAAGGATGAAGATCTCCTCTGATCTTCTTCAGGGATCGTCTTTCTTGTGAGCCTGGATCCACAGAATCTGCACTCATGATGCTGCCAACTAATGTGATGTCCTTCGTCAAGAAGGTGAGTGAAAATTCATAAAAAATTTTCTTTCTTACAAAATGAAAACTTTATAAAACGCTTCGTTTTTCTTCATATCCGGCAAATGATGGCTTCTAAAATACACCATGTGATTGGCTTTGCATAAATAATTTCAGTTATTACATATTAGTTATAAGTTATAACTTTTTTTTTTTTTAAATTATATAAAGCTCTCTCCTAGAGTTAATTATCATAGTTTTTTTTAAGTGAAATTTCTACAGCCCCGCTGTGATTTGGATTTCGGATGAAACGGAAATGACGATTACTGCACCTGCGACTCATCAACTGCGCTCATTGGCGGCTTGTATTATGATGTCACTTTTAAAGACTCTTATTGGTTGTGATATGAAACGGAAATTACGCTAGGTCTAAGCCCATTGATCGCTTTGATTATGATGTGACTTTTCAAGTATTGGTTGAGATTGTTTTGGTAAGGTTTCGCTTCTCCCGCTTGTAAACTGCACTCGTTTTTTTTTTTATTTTAGGTACTCACTAATTCCTTATTCAATAGTGGGCTGAAAATTATAGACTTTTAAGCTTTTTACATATTCAATTATGTCAAATGATGCTCCAGATAAAAAAAATATTTAACATAATTTACGTCGTAAACGTGAATAGAACTTTGCAATCAAAATAGGTGGCATCCAAAAATATGGGAAATAATTGAGGAATAGTAAGTAATTAAAAAATTGTTGTATTAAATTTATAAAAATTTCGGAATGTAATTAGGTGGAAGTAGCCCAATTGGTAGAGACGCCCCAGGTAAGACTAGAGGTAAGACTTCAGGTTCGGGTCCCAGTTGCGAGTTGCGACCATCACCCTTTTATTTTATGTGTCGTTAGCTCTTTCATATTTTCATAGGGAGTTGTTGATATTATCTTCTTGAATGCTTTTGAACGTTAAATGACTAGCTTCTGTACCAATATCGAAAGAAAAAATGTTTTTTTAATAATGGATAAAAATTAAAGAATAAATTATACTCAAGATTATCTACCAATCCAGGGAAGACTTATGGAAGGCGTGGTGATGGAAGGCTTGGTACAAAAAGTCGTAGAAGACGCCGTATTTCATGGCATCGAAACCTTCATATCTGGTACGAGTGCAATTCCTCTTAAATTTTCTAGACAAATGTTAGTTTATAGATTTTGCAGATACTTTAATAGTACACAACTGCTAACCCTGTACAAATCACAAGTGCGCCCCACGGTTGAATTTGGCAGCCACCTCTGGTCTGGAGCTCCAAAATACCTGAAAAATACCCTCGACTCTGTGCAGAAACGGGCGGTCCGTTTGATAGATTCTCCCATCTTAACAGACGGATTGCAATCTTTAGAGCACAGGCGTCGGGTGGGAATGCTATCCTTGTTCTACCGGTATTACAATGGAAGATGCTCCGAGGAACTCGCATCATTGATCCCTTCGGCACCAGGGCATAGTCGGGAAACACCAAACGCGTGCCCAACGGTTGATATTTGTCACATGAGAACGGGTCGTTTCTTCTACTCGTTCTTGTGTTCAACAGCTCGGCTGTGGAATGATTTGCCGGCCTCTGTGTTTCCTCCTTCCTACAACATGGGTCTCTTCAAGACCAATGTTCATTCCTTCCTCTCCTCAAAAAGACCCTCCACACAACATCCCAGATGACATAGGCTCTAAGGGAAATTATTTTCCTCAAGACCTCCTGTGTGGAGTTAATGTAAAAGAAGTTAAATAATGTATTCTTAAGAATTAAAATAAATTTTAGGGAGTATTTGTATCGAGATTTTCATGGCCAAAAGAATTATTATCGTGATTTATTTTTGGGTTATTATGTCGTATTGCGCTATCTACTTCTTTAGCCAACGTTTCGGACAGCATTACAGCGCCCATCATCTGTGCACCTCTGCCAGCTCTGCCCTCATGATTGACACTGCACTGATTACCATATACCCTGAAGATGGACACTACAATGCTGTTCGAAACGAATAAGAAAAAGGTAGCGCATCACGACATTAAACCACGAAAATAAATCACGATTAAACTTTAGGGTGCTAACCGAACGAAGCTAAAAATAAAACTAGAAAATATTAATTTAGAAAATTCACTCCTACATAATGTGAATCTTGCATCATTCCATAATCACTCCTAACCACACCCACTATTGTACATCAAAGTAAATAAAAAAGTTGCACGTTCAAAACATCAGCGTTATTTTAAAATGAACTGAATTTTTCAAATAATTTGAATGCAATGTTTACCCGCAAGTCGGTTTAAGAGGTTTAATTAGAATTTGCCATACGCTGGCAAAGTTCCAGACACCCCCGTGTTATCATTCCTAGAGAAGTTGCCTCTACCACTGTCATTCCTTTATACCCTCCATCATATACACCGTGTTTCAGGAGGGTACCACCAATCTTCATGGGTAATATTATTCATGATATTTTAAGAAAATATTCAAATGCTATTTTTGAAACGGGGAGAATAGAAATGATTTTTTTTGTTGTGGATTGAGTTTCAAAAATTTGTTTTGTAGTCGTAGCCTTACTGTACCCGCCATTTGCATAGACAAGTATTTATTTATACTAGCAGTTAAACACCGGCTCCGCAAGTTTTCACTGCTAGGCCCTGCGGGCGGCTTTTGGTTCAGCTTCGCCAAGATAGTGTTGGTGATCATTTTGTAAATCCAATAGGAAGTGGTTCCAAAACTAGCCCGTTCCTCGTATTCACTGTCAACAGTGTCAACCAGTGATGGCAATGATGGCAAGTCACCGCGAAAAAGTAAACGGGACGGACGATGACGTCATATGTAATATACAGCCGCTTAATACAACTGAGAATTACCTTCAATCTTCCTAAATCCGGGAGATACTAAAGGTTCACAAATTTGTAGAACTTGTACCTAGGACGGGAACTTCTTGTGACTAATTCTTGAATTAGAAATCGAACTACAATGGTAGCTATGTCTGAAAATCCACGTACACTGATGTTTACATGGTAAGGCGTGAAGTCGGACATGCAATCAAAGTCTGGTTCTGAAATTCAAACACGCAGATTCTAGCCCATTAATACTATTTGATGATGCTGTTAACGAACTATTATTGTCCAATTATTTGACTGATATTGTTCTGAAGCCCAAGGCAATATTGGGATTGGTTTTTTATGGTACCAACTAAATCATTGTACCATCAGCACAGGTGCCAATAATAAATTATCTATTTTATTGTTATTAAGTTTATTTTGTAGAACTCCATTTTAAGTTTTTATTTATTTTATATATTTAATAATATTATTATACAATGTACAAAAACAGTTTATCATAAACAAGTTCTGCTTCTGCTTCGTAATTATAATTATGAGTTACAGCTGTTTCGCCCTCTGAAGGCTTTATCAAACTGTGGTTGTTACCACGTACAGACGATGTATTTATGTCATTTCTAGACAGGTACTTATGATGACAAAATGAATAGCGTTTTATTTTTATTACCTGTGCCCCTAAAATTCTAAGTAAAATGACTGAAATATTAATGGTTAAGTTTCCCAATTACTGGATTGTTTAAATTTGACTGAAGGTCGTTAATTATTCCATAAAATAAACCCTTCATGATTCATCAGGATTTACCTTATAATACAATTGATATTTGAAATGGTCATCATTATGCTCTTGGATAACCCACGATGACTCATGTATTTACTTAATAGCACAGTTAGGTATTTGGACTGAGTTTAAATATATCTAAAAGTGGCGAGCGAATTATATTTGTTTGTTCATTAATTAAAATAGTTTTGTAATTATTAGAGTTTTTATTAATTTCTAACTGCTCTAACAGATTGAGTTTGCGTCCTTTATTTTGTAAGTGCAACGGAAATGGTTTATTATTGTCACTAAGTAAGTGATTGTTTTCTATGGGATGTTTAGCAAATTGTGATTCTATTTTATTATTATTTTTAAACGATCGCATGTGTTCTTTGAATCTAGTGTTAAAGGACCGGCCAGTTTGTCCAACATAAACTGCGTTGCATTCATCACACTGGAGTTTATAAATGCCACTATTTTTAGTTTGGGTATTGTATATTGTGAGTTTTTTTTTTGGGTATTTTATATTTTGAGTTTAGGATCATGTCTTATAATTCGCTCGCCACTTTTAGATATATTTAAACTCAGTCCAAATACCTAACTGTGCTATTAAGTAAATACATGAGTCATCGTGGGTTATCCAAGAGCATAATGATGACCATTTCAAATATCAATTGTATTATAAGGTAAATCCTGATGAATCATGAAGGGTTTATTTTATGGAATAATTAACGACCTTCAGTCAAATTTAAACAATCCAGTAATTGGGAAACTTAACCATTAATATTTCAGTCATTTTACTTAGAATTTTAGGGGCACAGGTAATAAAAATAAAACGCTATTCATTTTGTCATCATAAGTACCTGTCTAGAAATGACATAAATACATCGTCTGTAGGTGGTAACAACCACAGTTTGATAATGTCTTCAGAGGGCGAAACAGATGTAACTCATAATAGTAATTACTAAGCAGAAGCATAACTTGTTTATAATAAACTATGTTTATACATTGGATAATAATATTATTAAATATATAAAATAAAAAAATAAAAATAAAATAAAATAAATTATCTATTTGGCCAAATGTTTTTGCTACTATTTTTGTTATAATTTCAAGTATTACATTGTAATTAAATCATCTATGTATGTAAATTTTTGGGCAACATGCCTGTTTTACATATGTTTGGAGAGGAGGTTATGTTTATGTATTTAATCCTGGTTGGACTTTGCAGTTTACAGTCCTTTCCACATCTGTAAACTGGATTGCGTGTGTAGTCTAGGAAAAACGTTATTTTACAATAAACTTGGCACAGTGTTAAAACAATGATGGCTAGAGGGAAGGTATAACTCACGTACGGAACGAATGCGGAAATCGGAATGGTTTTGCATTGTCATGCGCTGGACGGGGTAGCGGTTCTCGGTGATACCAAACGGTAAAATTAAGCAATAATAATATTTTAAGGTTGATCGGCCATATATATATACTAAAATAAAAATAAATAAATAAACATTTAATAAATAAATCACATCGGGGTCACCAGTGTGTAGGTGTTAAGGTGGTTAGGTCAAATTAGAATGCTTGTAAAGATTTTTTTTTCGTTATTTGTTTTTGGGGTATTGTGCCGTGTTGCGCTACCTCCATCTTTATCCAACGTTTCGGACAGCGTTGCAGTGTCCATCATCAGGGCAGATCCGGTAGATCTGCTTAGTAGAAAAAGCGTATCTGCTTGTAAAGATGCTTACAAGTTTATTTACAATCAACTGAACACTGTAACGCTGTCCGAAATGTTGGCTAAAGAAGTAGATAGCGCAACACGGCAAAACACCCCAAAAACAAATAACGAAATTACTTTTAGCCATTAAAGTCTAAAATCATATCCAGTAGCTATAGATTACCTCCTGCAGCCGGTGGCAAAATATATTTTTCAAATGTTTATAAAAATCTTTTTGGGCCTGAATAAAAAAGAATGATTTTCATTTATAATTAATTACCCCTGGAGTTTCGCGATAAAACCCCGAAACACGCTGTATAATAGATATAACATACTACCAAAGTTAGTTGCAAAATAAACACATTTAAAATGTCGGTGTAAGCTTAAAATGTGCTTCATTTTCTCAAATAAGCTGCATACAATTTCCTCGCGAGTCGGTTTAAAAGGTTCTATTTACCCGCGCGAGTTTCTCCAAACACTTCGAGCTTATTAATTACATATACGTCTCTGAAACGATTATACAACAAGTGTTTGCTGTTTATGCGGGCTTTGGGAGCGGAGTGAACGTGAATTTCATGCTAATTTTCCAAACAGAACACATTCATTATATTAATAACAGAGAATAATAATTATTACTGAGTCTGGTTGGGAAGTGATCACTAATTCATTGAAATCAAATGAGAATTGGTGGGCGTTGAATAATATAATGTCTCTCAGGCGGTTAATGTGTATTTTGTAACTCAAATATTGAAAGAGACTGATATTTGTCGGGATGAATTATTTAATTCCATTGAAGATGATTAATGAGTTGATGACGAATATAGAAACCATTTTAATTGATACATGTTGGCTTTTGATTAGTATTTATTTCTTAAGTAACTAGTTAATTTTATTAACATTAGCTCCACATACCATGTCCTATGTCATCTTTGATGATGCTGGATGGAGGCTATTTTTTAGGAAAGGAAAGAGATGAAGTTCTAGGAAAGAAAAATATATAATGGGTGGGTAGGAATCTAGGGATCAGTGTATCCAGGAGTGACTGATGTTTGAATGCATTCCTACCATTGCAGTGCAAGGCGAGAGCAAGGCGAGCAAGGGTCCAGAGTCCGGCCGGAGATGTTAAAAGGTCTCCTTCAGGCAGTCTCTCCCGATATGGCCTGGCTCGCAGTAGGTGGACAAACGTATCCGCCAAGACCTAGATAAACCTCACCCCGGATGAAAGATCTCTCTGCTTTGTGGTCTGGGACCACCTGTCCATTATATAGGCCTTACTTCGCTAAGATGTTCGTAGCTTTATTACCACTGTTGACTTTTTTAACATTTTTTTTTTATTTTAACCAAAAAAGCCTACTTTTATGTTATATTGTGCAAACCGCGAATAATTACGAAATATTAATTGTAGGACTATAAAAACAATATGCTTCAAGATCAATGCCTTTCAAATGAAGAAATTTACATTTCGGAACATTTTTTTTAATGTGAAAACTTCACAAGAGCCCCAGCTGCTCCCAGACTGTTTGGGTATGTTGTGAGGCTGAAACTATTGGAGAGGGGAAGGACACGGGGAATAGGAAGGTGGAGAAAGACCTGGCTATTCAGATCTGGTCACCAAACACAGCTAAAGCTATTTCAATTCTGAATTGTGGTCTTACACCAGGGCGATACTAAGAGAATCTTCCACTCTGGAACGTGCCGCAAATATACCATATATTATTTATAAATTAATTAATTGGGAAATAACACACATCACGACCTTCGAATTGCGAGTCAAGAGCTTCACCCCTCGACCACGGAGGCCGTCATCCATTGGATGACGAAACGAAGGCCGAGGCCGAAACAAATATACATTTCGAATAAAGAATTATTAATTAATCAAAGTATTGATACCAACTTCATCGCTTGTGAAATGATTTATATTCTTACTAGCAGACCCAGCCACATGTTGCTGTGGCTAACGAAACACAACGCCATTATCCAACCTTTATAAAATCCACATCACCCGCTTGCCAGCTGCCCGCCGCCCGCTGCCTGAATTGAATATTTGAATTTATCTGCTTTTCTCTACTATAATAAGCATGTATTATACATATAAACTAATTAACTCACCACTAATTATACAATGCTTGCAATGCAACACTGGATATTTGAAAAGGGAAAATCAAATACCCACTACTCTAGGACATCTATTTTCCAATTTCTTCTGTAGAACGAATTTCAAAAGTGACTATAGTACGGCCCGCCAGCCGTTTTAAATCGCACAAAAATATGTTTTCTTCGAATTTTTCGGCTTTTCTCTAATATAATTTACATGTATTTTACATATAAACATTTCTCTTCAATCACTCTATCTACTGGTGAAAACCGTATGAAAATCCATTGCGTAGTTTAAAAGATTAACGCGCACATACATTTTGAGCGACTTCATTTTATACTATGTAATGATTATCAATTCCGATTTTGAAAATCCGAAATTCATTGAACTTCAATAACGATCCGCATTACACAGGAATACTTCACATTACCCCGCTCTAACAACCGAATTTAGTTTGCTTGACGATGTCTTACACGCTAATAATATAGTTGTATTGTAGAGGACATAATGTAATATCTCACAAAGTACGTAATTTCATTATGTTTAAGTACAGTCAGATATGAATCTTTCTTATTTAATTTGGCATGACGGCCGTTTGCCCTTTAACGTACTTGTTAAACTTTGACCAGTAAATGCCCCACACATCACGAAGAAAACCAAAAAATGTCTGACCATGAAAATTATTATGAACGAGGCATTTTAAAGTTTTGCTACGTGTTACTTTAACAAAATAAATTGTCAAATATCTGACAGTTTGCTTTGAAAAGCGAAACAGTCGCGTACCTTAAAATAGGCCTCTTATTTGAGAATAATGTTAATATTATTTATTTATGGTGAGGTAGAGAAATTTTTAGTATTAAAAACTTCATTCTAAATTTAATAAAATATGGGTTTTAAAGGTTTTTCTGAATTCTGTTGAGTTTTGCTTTTCGCCTGAGTTCATGTCATCTAAGTAAGGGTTTATTCCAAGCAAAATCTCTGAACTAATAATGAGATTTTTCACATTTTATGACCATCAAATCATCGAAAAGCATCAGAATTTCCGATATCTGAATGGTCTCTGTTAAACACCGATTCTCGGCCCGTTTCAACTGAAAAGCTCACAGCGTGACTGTCACGCTTGGAAGCTAGTCGCAATCAAAAGATACAGAGAATCTTGATGGAGACCAATAATATTGATGGAGACCATCCGTGCTGACCGTCTATTTGTTGGTAAATGACTGTAACGCTGAAAGATCGTCGCAATCAAAAAATATATAGAATCGGTGTTTGATGGAAACCATCCGTGCTGACCTTCCATTTGTTGGTAAATGACTGTAATGCTTGGAAGCTCGCCGCAATCAAAAGATATAAAGAATCGGTGTTTGATGGAGACCATCCGTGATGACTATCTATTTATTGGTAAATGACTGTTATGCTTGAAAGCTCGTCGCAATCAAAAGATATATAGAATCGGTGATTGACGGAGACCATCCGTGCTGACCGTCAATTTGTTGTAGATGGCTGTTACGCTTGAAAGCTCGTCGCAATCAAAAGATATATAGAATCGGTATTTGATGGAGACCATCCGTGCCGACCGTCTGTCAACTTATTCGTAAATGACTGTAACGCTTGGGAGCTCGTCGCATTCAAAAGATATATAGAATCGGTATTTGATGGAGACCATCCGTGCCGACCGTCTATCTACTTGTTCGTAAATGACTGTAACGCTTGGGAGCTCTTCGCAATCAAAAGATATATAGAATCGGTATTTGATGGAGACCATCCGTGCCGACCGTCTATCTACTTGTTCGTAAATGACTGTAACGCTTGGGAGCTCTTCGCAATCAAAAGATATATAGAATCGGTATTTGATGGAGACCATCCGTGCCGACCGTCTGTCTACTTGTTCGTAAATGACTGTAACGCTTGGGAGCTCGTCGCAATCAAAAGATATATAGAATCGGTTTTTGACGGAAACCATCGGTGCTAACCGTCTGTTTGTTGTTAAATGTATACCTAAATATGATGTAGTTTGAAACATCTCTAGCTTAAGCCCATGTGACAAAGCCTTCAAATGGCCATTCAGCGCCATTATCTTTTTTGACAGTTGAAAGGTTCCCGTTAAAGGCCGATTCTGTCCGTTAAAGCTTTTGAACAAATTTTAAAGAAAACGAATGTCGTCTCTTTTGTCGATATTTTTAGTTTAACCCCTCAAACCTCGGGCATATTCTATATTCAGAAGGTCAGAAAATTTCCGCTTTGCAGTAAAATCCAAATAAATGTAATATTTGATATAAATGTGATCTTAATATGAAATATTCAAAATATATAATATAAATACATACAATATTTAATGTATAATATTTAAAATATATAATATTCAAAATATTATATATTCAAAATATGTAATATTTAAAATATAATATTCAAAATATAATATTAACAATAAAATCTGTTTTTGAAACGTGATGAAATACGTTTTTAAATGTTTTTATTAGAAATTATGTAACATATAATTTTCTGAATATAAAAATTTTCAATGCAAACGTAAAAAATTACTGATAACGAAAAAAATACATACACATATTTTATTTCATAAATGCTTTATAAAAGTTACTAACACCTCATTATTTTGACGTTTCATAAAAAAACTATTTATGAAAAAATTCTCAGTGGGCTGCCCAAAAACGAACAAATTAGCTTGAGGGGTTAACTGTTTTCATCTTATTTTTTTTTACATTAGCTCCATACAGGAAGCCCTGAGGAAAATAATTTCCGTCAGTGGCAATGTCATCTTAGGGGATGCTGTGTGGAGGATTTTTTTAAAGGAAAGGAAAGTGAGGAAGTTCTGGGAAGGAAATAGTTATGAGGGATGGGTAGGAAGTCAGGTATCCATGCGTAATGGACGTTTAAATCCATCCCTCCAACCGCGGTGCAAAAGGAGATGAGTCGCTCCGGCTGTAGAGAATAAAAACCTCCCTCAACCAGTCTCTCTCGACCCTGCACACCACGCGGCAGGCAGACAGACGTATCAGCCGCCAAGACCTGTACAAACCTCACCCCATGAACCCGGGCACCCCTGCTAAGTCACAAAACGTAGCGAACCACTTAGGGTGATCTATTGCAGAGGTGTTGTATATCCAATAAATGGTTTCCGGGCGGCGGTACCTATCTGCCTGATTTCTTTCCAAATACCATCTTCCCAGGTCATTTTCTTTCTGAACAGTGTGCAATTGAAATCACAGACGCGAGTAGTTAAGCCTTTCATTGTCATTCCAACAATTAATTAATTTGGTAGGCGGGAATGGGTACCGCCGCCCCGGGAACCTTTATTGGATAACCAACACCTCTGCCATAGGTCACCCCAAGTGGTTCGCTACGTTTGGTGATTTAGCAGGGGTGCGCGAGTTTATGGGGTGAGGTTTGTCTAGGTCTTGGAGTCGGATGACCAGGACACACTGAACCCCAGATTCCTACCCACTTCTTAAACCCTTTTTCTTCCCAAAACTCTTCTATCCTTCCTTAAAAAAAACCCTCCACAAAAAAAAATCTTTTAACGTCGGAAAATTTAAAAAAAAAAAGTTAATACAAAAAGATCAACATGAAAAACAATTTAATCCGTTAAATTTGACTTACTGTTTTCCCACATTCGGTGATTTATTGAGATTTAATACACAGTAACCCACTGATGTGTATTGTAAAATTTATCGCTATGTCCGAAACCACATATCTTCTGTACGATTAATAAAAGAAAGTGTCGATAAAATATTTATGGAAGCAATCAATTTCCTCGGCCTATTGAAGTTGATATTGTCCCGAATGTCCGTAATGTACCACGTGAGGTATTATCGGAGATTATTATTTTATCGTACCACTAACCTTTTACGCCATCTATCCCGGCTTTGATAGATTTTTTTCATAACTCTTTGATGAAATTTAAGTCTCCATCAAAGCTTATGTGTGTTTTTCGAATAAAATACACTTTATTTGAAACTATAAATACATCTGAAAAGATGTATTTATAACAACTGAAAAAAGTCTATCAATTGTCAAAAAAATGGCTAAACAGTAATAGGTACTCTTACCGTTAATACAATCAAAACAAAATGTATCACTCATAGTATTACACAAAGAGGTCAACTTCCATCAAATATAAACTTGCTTCTACATGACTGTACTTTATCCAACTGCCAATGCGAACATATAGAAAGGGTAAAACATACAAAATACCTGGGGGTTATTATTGATTCACACTTACGCTGGACTGACTACATTACTTTCATTACAAATAAACTCAAACGAGTCATGCACCTAATAAAGTACATTAAAAACATCTTCCCACCAACAATACTAAGATCGATATATTTTGCACTTTGTCAATCCATTGCCACATATGGAATACTAGCTTGGGGAAGTGCTACAAACATAGCAATTGACCCAATTCAAAAAATACAAAAAGCGATAATTAAACTCATCCTGCAAGTGCCATTTTACACAGATTCTATCAAAATCTACAAAACATTAGAAGTCATGTCAATAAGACAACTTTGTGCCAAAACTGCTATAATACACCTCGTCCAATACATATTCCAATTCAACCAAAAACCATAACAAAAACCAGGTCCTCAACAAATAAAACACTGAACATACCGATAACACACACCACACATGGACAAAGCCACTTTCAGTATTATGCAACCAAACTTTTTAATTGCATGCCCATTACTTTGAAACAAATACTATCTGCAAACACATCTACAAACGTTCACAAAAAACTTATCACTGACTGGATTAAAAATCAAGATATTAACTTTATACAAAACATTATTATTTCTAACCAAACATAACTAAACTATAAAAAGTGAAAATTTAAATAAATTTATTAATTAAGTAGTTTTTCAAGTATTTAACAATTATACATATACTTGCAATTTGTATATGTGTGTACATATGTGTATGTCTACGTTAAAATTAAAAATAAATGAACACGTGAACACCTCCGCACAGGTTCTCCTAGTGAGGTGATCACGAAACATCCAACAATTCCTATCCACAGTTTCACCTTCACAAACCTACCTTACACCCAACAATGTAGAAAAATTCTTGTGTGGGGCATGTCATTGAGCTTAACTTATTGTGAAAAAGAAGTTAGTCTGTACTAGCTGTTAGATTTGAATTCAAAACATAACACTGCAGATTAACGTGTTTTCATTTAATAAAGTCTGACCCATTTAATGATTTTTTTTTTACTTTTTGTGTGTCACCTCACAAGATCTTTAGTAGATCTAAATCGCTCGTTTTACAACGTGGATTTGCGTAGGGGGCTAGGTATATGTAAATGTAGGTATTAAAGAGACCCGTGGAAAAGGAAGGGGACCGCATCAGTTACTGGGAATCAGTTTTTCGCTCTTGTCAACAGAATTTCTTGCTGGTGATTGGTGCTAACTTAGAATAACGGTAAAATTATAAACAATTTAGATAATTTTAATCAATCGTAAGCAAATATGCACTTTCTTTAAAAAAAATAATACCTGTGTTCTGGAATATTATATTTAATAACAATCTAAAGGTTTTTATTACAGTGATGCTACCTTTATACCTTTTTATATCAAGCGATTGTGATTTTACCACTTATTTTATTAGTACTTTGGTTGCTTTTAGATTAATTCATTCACACAATATTACATCGGGATCATTAAATTCCAACTGTGCATTTTTTAAAAGAACCGAAGCAAATAAAACGATAGGTTTGCAGAACAATTTCAAAGAAATTATAGCGATCTCAGAATTTTAAATATCTTTTAAAAATTAATAGTTTGGCTGCTTTCCAACCTGTGATATTGTCTCGGATGGACCTGCCCTAAGTGATAAAAACGTATTATTTCCCCCTCCACATGGCGCCGGCTGAAGCTCCTCCTTGGAACCGGCTCGCTCCATGGGGAGGGGATAGAGCCTCGCTTGAATCTAAAATGTGTGACGTCATCATTCTTGCCGTGAACAGCTAGAAGGTAACATCCATACATTTAACGAAATACAACGCCAAAACGGTAGCGTATTCTATACAATATATCTACATATCAATGTGCACATAGCGAATGTGGGCGGTTCTCCAGTGTGCTCGTCGCTGGTTACAGGGGTTAGTAAATTATGAAACATTTGTAATAGTGTTTTAACTAAACACGGCAACAAAATATTGCTATGTGTATTGGGGCGAGTCTTTTTGGGGCGAGCATTTGGCCTTAGCAAATATGTTATTATCGTGGCAAGCAATTCGCGCTCCCATGTAAAAAGGTCTATTCATTCAAAGCAGATTTTGCTTTTAAGAACTAAATGGTGATATTGTAATGCGAGATGCCTATTTACTGTCAGATTGATTGTATAACGAATCACAGTCATCTTTCCCCTCTTCGCCCTCCATGGTTTGGTTTGACCCCTCACCTGTAACTGCTTGTCTAGTCATTTGGATGTCTATGCTCGGTATGGTTTTTTATAAAATTACAAAATTTTAGGCTTTTAAATTACGCCCTGACAAATTGCAACGTTGTAAAGTTGAGTTCAGTTCAAGACTTCAAGACGATATTCTGTGTGGTTTTTAACTTCTCGCTCGTGATGTAAGGTGGGTGGAGTAGTTCTTTATTGCATGTCCATATCCCTAGGGCTTCATTACAGTTCCGAGAAGCAAACTTCCAAGTAAAAGTTATAGTAATGGGTGGGGTTGAATGTACTGTACACGTATTTATTTTTTGTTACTTCTATCGTAATTTTTTTTTCAAAGGACAAACATTCCCGGGTAACGAACAACCTACATTATTGGAAAATCTATTTGAACATGTACCCCACCACGGTGATAGAAGACTTAGCCAACCAAGGAATTGAACTAAAGACGCCCAGGTGGGATCCAAAAGCGATGCCAACTCAGGTTTATTTGCGGTTTACTTTCATTTGAGTTGGGCCTAAGTTTATAATAAGTACCTAAAAATATTAATGTTATATTTCTCATGGTTATTTGTTGTGTACTATGCAAAGGTCTACTATGCGTTATGTCATTCTCGAATTGAATATGGAATCATAGGATGGGGATCTGCTGCAAATACGTACCTACACAGCCTGAATACGATTCAAAAAGGAATCATAAAGACCATATTGAAAGTACCAATTAGAACGCCTTCAACTGAAATTTTCAATAACTTTGACGTACCAAATTTACAACAAATATATTCCAAAAATATATTATTGAAGCTCTTCAAAAATAATGAATTCTCTACTAGACCGTGTATGCATAACACTCGATCGAATAAAAATGATATAAAAAATATTCCAAGTTATAAAACCACATTTGGACAAAGAAACTATACATACTTTGCAACAAAACTCCATAACATCCTCCCCCAAGACATAAAACTAATAAAAAATCCAATTGAATACAAATCAAGAATAAAAATATGGCTTAAAGAGGTCAATGAGAAAACCCTAGCGAAGACGCTAAAAACGACATAGAAGACAAATGAACTATATTTAAATAACTTTAGTCCTCCTCGGCACAGGACCCCCTAGTGACGAGGACTAAGAAATACAATATTTTGTACTTAATTTCACATTTCATTTTGTATGTAAAATTTTTGTATATAGTCGCTATAATAAAAAAAAAAAAAAAAAAAAAATACCTGTTACGAGTAAAATACAATACTTCGATTTACAGAGCATGTAACTAGACTTATCACGTTTAAATACAGTGCAAAATATATTATATTCTCAAGAGACGATAAACTTATGGTGGATCACATAACACGAAGTATAATATATACAGTACTGTTTTTTTTTAAATATGTATTTTATTATTTTTAATACTTATTAAGTATTTACATTACGCACCTTATAAATTAAGCCTTATATATAAGCATTTTTTATCAAAACAGTTACCTACGCATAAGTGTATGCAATACAATGCAGTACAAAATTAAATCAGAATAAAAATATAATAAAAATGTAATGCAAACAATATCTTAGGAATGTGTGTATTTATTTAATATAATTACGTTCAAAGGGCTTTTACACAAATGTGAGGAGTATAACTTTAACATGAGATATTATTTTGAACATGGGAAAGAAATAATCAAAATACAATAATTACAATAGAATAAAACAGGAAATAAAAATACAAGCAACAATAATTTTTAAAAATACAGTGATCAAATTACAAAGAGATAACAGAAGGTTAAGAATAGGGTTAGAATAGGTTTTTAATATGATCCCCAAAATTCACCAAGTTAAAATCACCTAAATATTGGTTTCCCGTAGCGTGACACCGCTGTATCGGATAATAAGCGATGTGATTGCGCTTATGTATACAGCAGCAGAACAGAGTATGGTCTCGTATTTTTTTGTGTGTATATGTAGGTAATGTAGTTTAGAAATATAATGTAAATAGTGCAGTTATGATTCATAATATTCTATATTTAAAATACACAAAACATACAACTCTTAAGAGGGCATTACCAGAGAAAACCAGAAATATGTCATTTTTAAATCAGATTTTAGACGTATTGACTCTTTTCCACAAAAAATTATAAATGGATTTCAAAAGAGTGTTCTTTTATCTAGCATTCATATGTTTTAAATTTTGAGAAAAAATGTTAATTTTTAGTATAATAAGGTTATACCAGAGGTCGTTGGGAGATTTGTTAAATTTTCAAAAAAGATTTTGTATTTTACCACAACCATTTCAAATCATATAATCATGCAGTAAAATAAAGCAATACATTATCTGGATACCGCATGTTTTAAAATTTTAATTTTAGTTTAAATAAAATTATTAAAAAATATATACGTACATGTGTTTCTTGACGAAAATTGGTCAGTTTGTGTATTTATTTGCGCACTTACAAACTAATGTATTTCAGATTTTTTTTAACATTCTTATTTAACATAGACATTATTAAAAAATGATAAATACTTATAATCAAAAAATAATTACACAAAGTACATTATTATTTTAAAAATTTCCAAGTTATGTTACAAAAAGTGCATCGATAACTGCGAAGAATTGGCTCTTGCCAACCCTCAAAATATCTATAAATTTTCAAACCTACTAAACAATAATGACTCCGGTGTACCCTCTAATATGTATTTAAATAACAAAATGGCCGATAATCCCCAAGAAATCGTTAATTTGTTTGCTGAATTCTTCATCAAAGTCTACGATTCTGCAAACAACTCTCCATTATTCAACGCCACAACGTCTAATGATAACCAGATCGATTTCAATCAATGTATATTTGAAGAAAGTGATATTAGAAATAAATTAAAGTCCCTAGACCCGAAAAAATCGGCTGGTCCCGATAACATTCCTACAATCTTCTTATCGAAATGCTTATCAATATTAACTTATCCTCTTACTAAACTTTTTAATTTGTCAATAAAAACTGGCATCTTTCCGAATAAATGGAAAACAAGCTTTCTGTCTCCAATTTTCAAGAAGGGTGATAAATCCGATATATCCAACTATAGACCTATCTGTATCCAGTCGTCGATCCCGAAAATATTTGAATCTGCTCTGCTCTCTAAACTATCTCCTGAGATTAATAAAGTAATTTCACATAGACAACACGGTTTCATGTCAAAAAGGTCTACTCTCACAAATTTGATGATCTATCAGGAATACTTATTTAATAATATGCACAATCGTCTTCAAACAGACGTGGTATACACTGACTTTAGCAAAGCTTTCGACAAAGTCTCACACAAAATACTTATGCATAAATTAAAATCCCTTGGAATAACGGGGCATATTTTGAGATGGTTTGAAAGTTATTTATACAATAGAAAAATTTCAGTCAAACTCAACATGCACTTTTCAAATCAATTCGAAATCTTCTCCGGAGTTCCCCAGGGGTCACATCTGGGACCAGTGCTGTTTTCCTTGTTCATCAACGACATAACTACAATCTTTGATGGAGTTATGATACTTTTATTTGCTGATGATCTTAAAATTTACAAAACAATTACTAATCTCAATGACTGTTGCGTATTACAAACAAATATTGTGAGGCTACAAGAATGGTGCATCCATAATGAACTCTTCCTCAATATTGAAAAATGTCAAACAATAACTTTTGCCCGAATTAAAAATCCTATTAAATATGAATACAGCATCAACAACATCTTTCTAAAAAGAGTTGAACAAATCAAGGACCTAGGTATTATTTTTGACAATCAATTATCTTTTGTTTCTCATATAAACGAAATAACTAACAAGGCCATGAAAAGCTTAGGGTTTATATTGAGGACGGTAAAAGATTTTAAAATAATTAATTCATTTAAGTTGCTGTTCACTGGGTTAGTGAGAAGCCATTTAGAGTACAATTCAACAATCTGGGCTCCTTTTTATAAGATTCACCAACAAAAAATTGAGAGAGTGCAACATAAGTTTTTGAGATTTATAAACTATAAATTAGGAATTCCAATCTTAGAAATTAACTACACATTTTTAATGGACTTACTAAAATTAAATGAATTAACTTCAAGACGAACAATGAGTGATTTAATTTGTCTTTTCAATATTTCAAATGGCAGACTGGACGCCCTGGATTTAACCAAACTAATCCAACTGCGAGTACCTACCCGTAATACAAGATTGAATGCGCCTTACTTCGTTAACGCGCCTACTAATAATTACTTCGAAAACTCGCCTATCGAAAGGCTTCATCGACTAGGAAATAAATATAACTCAATCTATGTTTATCGTCATCTGTCAGTGTCCAAATTTAAATTCAGTATATTGGAACAGTTACAATAGAACTATAAATCCCCATCTTGAAATTTTGTGTGCACAGTTTATTGTAAACCCTCATAGTTAAGTTCCGTCAAAACACCTACAATATAGGGCGTAATAAAGGTTAGTAATTTATAATTTATAAACAAACCTTATAAAAACTGTTCTTGTTTATCGTTGTAATAGGTAATAATAACAAATTTACTTTAACGACTTATACTTTGATTAACATTTTAATTTGATTGTAATTAGATACTCTGTTATATTATATTATCGAACTCATTTGTCCTCTCCGTGATAGTTTACTGAAGTATCTGACATTATTCCATGGTTTCAGTATAAAGGGGATTGGTATATTTATGGTATAAAGTATTTCGTCTTCGGAAATTGAATTCCTTGCAGAAATTCTGACGATAAAGTAATTGGTCAAAATGGAATTGTTTTGTATATTAATTTTAGTGCGGTGCAAGTCGGTAGTATGTATTTTTGTTTAAAATCAACTTCGCTATGTATTCAACACATAAATTGCACATATATTAAAAACTCACCATTATTATTATTTGTTATATACGTATATACATATAAAACTGATTTTTTTCTCTTTATTGTATAATGCTATACTTTTTACTTACCAGCTTTATTTATATGTACCATGTGTAAAAACTATTCATGTTTTCTTTGTATTCTAAACACACCTGTATGCACTAAAACATAAAAATGTAAATGTGTGTAAAAGCCCATAAGGGCGT
This sequence comes from Limnephilus rhombicus, assembly GCA_929108145.2. Taxonomy (NCBI): domain Eukaryota; kingdom Metazoa; phylum Arthropoda; class Insecta; order Trichoptera; family Limnephilidae; genus Limnephilus; species Limnephilus rhombicus. Next base: position 11,034,379 of record OV815279.1, on the reverse strand, counting down.
TAATGATTAATAAATAAATAAATTATTTTTATAGTTTTTTCATCACGCCTTTCAGCATTTTTAGATGTAGGTGTAAATTAATGCAAATTTGGAATGAAATAAAATCGATATTGAGTAATAATTTTAAAAATCTGGTAAGGAGAATAATTAATCTTTCTCATTGTAACCGCCCTGCACGATCGTAAGAACAACTTTCGACGAAATGTGGATTTTCGGCCGCTGGCTGGTTAAACGCTCTTAAGAGTTTAAAATTAAAAGTTAGCCAGAAACGCAATTAATTACTAGAATTTACGCTGAATTTTTCAAATAATGTTGTATATAAAAATTTCACACACAACATTATTAAACAAAACGTTTTTTTTTCGTACACATTTCATTAATGTATTTGAGCTTAAAAAGCAAAAAATTGATGTGAATAAATTAAAGCATTTTCATTCTAGATATTGTCTTCAGATCCACTATATAACATAAAAACTATAACTTTTTCAACGGCTAAAAAGCAGGATTAATAATATTATTTCTGGACAAATTCTACTTTCCTACATTTTTCAGCTTCTTGGCCTTGAAGACTTTCTTTTTGAAGGCATAAGAATTTCGTTTTCTCCATTTATTCTCATAAATTAAACCATGCGCCGTGATTTCGGTAAATGGCATCATACAACATTCTCCCACAAATCAAACTTTAAAACGCTGCCACAGGCCTAAAAAAATTTGCATTACCATAATCCTTATCTTAAAAGATACATTTTAATAAACCCAACGTTATTCCGTCAATAACTCCACATTGATAGTTTTGTTGGATACAACGTTATGCTAGGCATGGGCTCAAGTATGTAATGGTTTTCGAATGATTAATTCAGTACAGAATAGATTTAACCGTGTCTTCGTAGCCAGTGGGTAAGTACATTATTAACTGATTACATATTATTGTGATTATCATTAACAGAACGTAATTTACGAAAACAATACGTAATTTGCAATGTAATTAACATGTTTTGTGAAGACACACTTCAATAGTACAATATAATATTATTATAATACCTACCAACTGACATGACAAGAACAATAATAACTCCCATTCTCAAATCAAAATCGTTGGACTCTACCTCCCAGGGTAGCTACAGACCGATTTCAATTGCCACCACCATCGCACGATTATTCGAACGTCTACTACTAAACCAGATCGGTCCCATCTTGGAAACTAAGGACAACCAAATGGGCTTCAAAAAGCAAACGTCTACCGATACTGCTATATTTACTGTGAAAAGAACCCTGGAATACTACAGGAATAAAAAGACCACCACGTTCGCATGTTTTCTAGATCTGAGCAAGGCCTTCGACAGGGTTTCTTACCCTCTGCTATGGGGTAAACTAAGGGAAAGAGGCATATCACCGGCGGTGATACATATCCTCGACTCGTGGCATAGACAGCAGGAAAACTTAGTAAGGTGGAAAGATGGACTCTCCGAACCTTTTCTCCTGAAGAGCGGCGTTAGACAGGGAGGATGCATATCCCCGATATTGTTCAACCTGTACATGGACGAACTCACCGACAGGCTAAACAATGCAGGGGTAGGCTGCCAAATTGGAGGACAGTTTCTGAACAACATCAGTTATGCGGACGACATGGTATTGATGGCACCATCCATAAGGGGCCTACGTATTCTTTTAAAGATCTGCGAAGAGTTTCCTGAAGAAACAAACATGCAATACAACCCCACTAAAACGGCTCTACTGGTCGTAAGATATGGACAAGGACCAAAAAATATTCCTCCAGCTACCCTGAATGGTGTGAACCTGCAGGTGACTGAAGGAACTAAATACCTTGGACACATAATCACCAGTAATCTGATGGACGATGACGACATCGATAGGCAAAGAAGAGCTCTCAGTGTAAAAGCTAACATGCTCAGTAGAAGATTCCGCCTTTGCAGTACTGCTGTAAAAAGGACGCTCTTCCTTTCCTTCTGCGCAACACTGTATACGTGTGAACTCTGGGCAAACTACAAGAAGAGTAGTATAGAAAGACTTCGGGTTCAGTATAACAACGCCTTCCGCATAATGTTTGGTCTCCCCAGATATTGCAGCGCTTCCCGGATGTTCACGGAGGGGCGAGTTCCTGGCTTTGCAGCCCTTATTAGATCCAGGGTGGCAGAAATTAGGGAAAGGATAACCAGCTCTGGAAACATCCTCGTCGTGGAAGCCCGCCTCAGTCCATCATCCAGTATTGATGCACACTGGAGAAAAATACTGGCTCCTTACGTGCTCACAGAATCCTGAAAGCTTAATATTATTATTTCTTTTGTTTTTCCTTTTACTACTATTAGCTTATTATCTTTTTTTTGTTTCGTGTACATTCATATCCACCTTCTTTTTCTTTTTTTCCTTTCAAATACTTTGTACATGTATGTGTATATTACCCTTATGGAATGTGTGGGATTGCACTCTCCTCCCCACATACTGGAATAAACTCTTATTTATTTATTTTTATTTATTTTATTTATAATATACCAGTGTTGAGTTTTTGTAAAAGAAAACACTCCACGTATTTGGATAAGTTTTAAGATTTTCACGGCCAAAAGCATTTTCGTTATTTGTTATTGGGGTGTTATGCCGTGTTGCGCTACCTCCTTCTTTAGCCAACGTTTCGGACATCGTTGCAGTGTCCATCATCAGGGCAGATCCGGCAGATCCGGTAGATGTGTGATCTGCCGGATCTGCCGGATCTGCCGGATCTGCCGGATCTGCCCTGATGATGGACACTGCAACGATGTCCGAAACGTTGGCTAAAGAAGGAGGTAGCGCAACACGGCATAACACCCCAAAAACAAATAACGAAAAAAAAAACTCCACGTATTTGATCACATACATTTAATTTTATACGTAGGTATAAATACGCTCGAGTATAAGAAAAATCCTTTTCAAGTTTTATGTGATATTAAGGAATAATAATCTAATATTATTTACATTTATAGTTGCTAATAAAATGTCACCCGTTCAAACACAAAATTAATTCGCTGTATATATTCTTAAAATAGTATATTTATGTATGTGTATAATAATAATTGTGAAATGTTAACTGAAATTAGGAAGAGGAGGATAAACTTTAGACCGTAAAGCCACATACACAAGGATTCTGTTTACGAATTCCATGAAGGAATTTATTTGCCTTCTCATCCTTATTTATGAAGAGATTTTCCTTCTAAGGGATGAAAGCTCTAGAAATAAAATTAATTGCTATAAAAGTACCATATAGTGCTTTCATAATCAATTATATGTAGAGGGGTTAGCTGCTTTTTTTTACATGAGCTCCACACAGGAGGCGCAGAGGAAAATAATTTTCCTCAGGGCCTATGTCATCTTTGGGGATGCTGTGTGGAGGGTTTTTTTAGGAAAAGGAAGGAGAGGAGAGTTCTGGGAAAGAAAAGGGCTTAAGGGGTGGGTAGAACAGATTTCTACCCCAGATGGTTCAGTGTGTCTTGGTCATCCGCCTCCAAGACCTAGACAAACCTCACCCCATGAACCCGGGCACCCCTCCTAAATCACCAAACGTAGCGAACCACTTGGGGTGACCTATGGCAGAGGTGTTGGTTATCCAATAAAGGTTCCCGGGGTGGCGGTACCCATTCCCGCCTCCCAAATTTTTCTCAATGCTTTTCTCATAATAATACGTACTGAGTTCCTGGAAAACAATCTCTCAAAGTTCATCATATTGACGGTATTTAATCATATTGACAATGATAAATAAATGGTTCCATGACAATTCATCCGGCGACAGTTCATCCTGCGACAGCTCATCCGGCCGACAGTTCATCCTGCCGACAGTTCATCCCGCCGACAATTCATCCGGCGACAATTCATCCTGACAATTCAACCTAACCTATCCTAACCTAACCTAACCTAACCTAACCTAACCTATAAGTATAAGTATGTCGTGTTTTGTTTTTCACGCATGCTTCTTCGGAGAGTCGAAATTATTGTTAGTAAAAATATTTTTACAGCGGATTTCCACTCAAGATGCCTTCAGATATAAGTATATCGATTTTGGTTGTACGGCCGTATATCCTCTTTGCATACTTACTTAATAAAAACCTTCTAAATGATCAGGCAGGATGAATTGTCGGCGGGATAAACCGTCGGCAGGATGAACTGTCGGCAGGATGAACTGTCGGCCGGATGAACTGTCGCAGGATGAACTGTCGCCGGATGAATTGTCGCAGGACGAATTGTCGGGTCACCAAATAAATAACAATTTTAATATTATATCAAAACGTAGATTTCCTAGAAAAGTGGCTCTAAAATTTTGCTTCTATCGTGAAGTGAATTTGGCGATGTGAATTTTTTTTGGAATTTTATTTTTTTCAAATTTACCTCTGTTATATTAAACGGTCCGAAAAAAATGTTTTTAGTGTTCGGATATTATTTATGATCACATTGTGTTTCTGTCATATCCAATAAGTTGGTTTAGTGAGTACTTATGAAAAGAGTGTTCTTATGAAAATGTTAATAAGTGTAAGTAATGTAAATAAAGTCTTAAAATAACTTTACTATATTACGTCTCCAAAACTTCTATTTTCGAATTGGATGTTAAACCCTCGCGAACGGCGCTTAAAATCTCAGTAAACATTGTTTCGAAAATATCTGCGCTCGGGTTTATAATTAGAATAACTGGAAGCTTAAATTAACTATTGCCGAACCCATTTGAATCTGAGAGTTTCCTCAAATTGCCGAACTAATATCACAATATTTTAGTTTTAATAGCTTCAATTAGAGCGTTTGGTTATAAATTCACCTTGCCATCCCCCCCCCCCCCCCCCCCCCGTTGTAACTTAGCGTACGCTGCTCTCGTAGACTACTCCCAGTTCGTAGTTCTTAGTTCTTAGGTACGTGGTACACACAGGAACGCTACAAACTGATTTAGCAATATCAGAACAGTTCATTAAATGAATTATGCCTGAAATCGATGTGTACAAATTTAATGGCTTGTCGATATATTCTTAAAAAATATGTTTAGTCCTCTCTCAAGGTTATAACGCAAATGAAAAAGTAAGATGAATCTGCTTACCAAAAAGGGAAGTTATTTGAAATGTTCTTTTTACACATTGACAATAAGTCCTACTATACGGTTTCGCTCAAGACTTTAAAAAATCTTTAATTTTTTAAAAAACGATCAATATGTTTAGCGATTTGTCTAGTTTTAAACAATTAAATCGATTTCCCTGAGATCCATAGTTTCAAAATAATGTTGCAACATAAAAGCTTGATAAAAAATCTTTCGTTCAGTTAATCGAGGAAATTGATATTTCGCTCTATGCTAAAGTTTTTTTAACGATTCTTTGATAATTCTGTATGTTCTGCATTTTGTTTATAAATAATTTATTCTAAACCTTGAAATCGACAGCTGGTGAAATACTGCATTTGGCCTTACAGTACGGGAATAGAAATGTTATTTTAAGATATAAAAGACGATGAATAATATATTCTACTTAACTCTCTTCACCACATTATACTTTTTTTCCCTTTTGCCGAGATAAATATTTTTTAATTAAATAAATAGTGAGGAGGTTAATTTTCTTCTTTCTTTCCGAGTCGAAAGGGAACTACGGTACAAAAATATACCTACGTGTATTTTGTTTTAGCATTAAAATGACAAACTATTTGTGAGCACATTTAAAATATTTTAGTTTAAATTATATGTTACATTGATAACATTTTTTAAACAACTCGTTAAAATTTGCATATTTTTTTAACAGCACATTTCAAACTATACGTTAAATTTAAGTTCCAACATATGATTATGTTAACAGATATATTAAACAGCGCATTTCTGAACATACCGTAATACAATTTAGCTAGTATTTTTTAAACCTGTTGTTAAAATTAACCGTATTTTCATTCGGCTTTAACTTAGCGAAGCTTAAAATAACTGTTTTCGATTAATTGTTACTGCGAACGTTATGATTTGGATAAATTAAAACTTTACCTATCGTTTTGCTTAATTTAAAAAAAATAAAAATGCGTTTTATCAAAAGAAATGTATGAAAACATATAATAAATAATTTTAAAATAAATCGATGTAATGACTTAAATTATTTGTGATAGTTTCCCTTGAACATCATTTTTATTTTCTCATAAAATTATTCGCAAAATAAATAAAAACCACTTTTTAGCCAAAATCGACCGGTTCTAGACTCCGCTTGCCAAGCCATTATTTAGCTTATTACCTATATTCATGGTTAAATAAGGAACATTAAGAATAAACACATTTTTGGCGTGTGTATTCCTCTAACATCTTCCTAAAGCGTAATAATATTTGCCCAGTTAATACAACAAGTGTAACGATATTTATCCATGGAAGTTCTGCCTCTGCTGAAAGCAATGAAGGGATGTTATTAGAAAGCCTCCGACACGACACCTCCGTCATTAGGCCCGACCCTCCGAGGGTGCGGCCGGAACTCATTTTGGGGGAGGGTCGTGTACTAACACGGTGTCCCTAACGTCGACTACCACCCTTGACTTGCCATTATTAAGGGATGATTTTAATTCATAATTTTGTATTTTGAACATTCTTCACACTTTAAACTCACTCTATCTGTTTTTTCTGCGATCACCTTAATGTTGTTCAAAATAATGTAATAAGTGTTTGTTTTTATTCTTAAGTAGCTAGTTTTTTTTTTTTTACATTAACTCCACACAGGAGGCCCTGAGGAAAATAATTTCCCTCAGAGCCAATGTCATCTGGGATGCTGTGTGGAGGGTCTTTTTAAGGAGAGGAAGGAATGAACATTGGTCTTGAAGAGACCCATGTTGTAGGAAGGAGGAAACACAGAGGCCGGAAAATCATTCCACAGCCGAGCTGTTTAACACAAGAACGAGTCGAAGAAAGGACCCGTTCTCATGTGACAAATGTTGGGCACACGTTTGGCGTGTTTCCCGACTATGCACCGGTGCCGAAGGGATCAATGACGCTATTTCCTCGGCGCATCTTCCATTGTAATACCGGTAGAACAAGGATAGCATTCCCGCCCGACGCCTGTGCTCTAAAGATTGCAATCTGTCTGTTAAGATGGGAGAATCTATTAAGCGGACCGCCCGTTTTTGCACAGAGTCGAGGGTATTTTTCAGGTATTTTGGAGCTCCAGACCAGAGGTTGCTGCCAAATTCAACCGTGGGGCGCACTTGTTATTTGTACAGGGTTAGCAGTTGTGTACTATTAAAGTATCTGCGGGCCCTGTACAGTACGCCCAGTTTTTGGGAGGCTAACTTTACTCTGGCTTCGATGGAGCCCTCAAGCTAGTTTCACAGTTGTAAATTATTCGATATTAGATTTTGGGTTATTTAAAAAAAAAATACTTTGACAATCGACCATGGTCGACAGTTAAGGCTCTAAACCCTAAATCCGGAGCTTGCGGGATCAAGTATGCAGTTTAATAATAATTTGAAATATTTTTTTTTTAAATAGTACGAGTATGTGAAAAACTCTAGAAAACTTGATTTGATGAAAACAGGCACAAAGAAACAATATAGGTTATTGTAAGTTTATCTTCAAATACGGGATACTACTAAAGAAGTTAGAACACCTAGGCATAGTAGGCACTCCCCTGAAGTTACTGTGTAGTTACCTCTCTAACCGACACTGTCAGACCTTTGTTGGAAAAGGGACAAGCAGCATGGGAACGATAAAATGTGGTGTGCCTCAGGGCTCCGTACTTGGACCATTACTATTTTTAATATATATAAATGATATTACTAAATGGGGACTTAAGGGTACAATACAACTTTATGCAGATGATACAGTGATTCTTTATCACAATAATGATTTAAACGAACTAGAAAAGGAAATGGAAAGGGATATAGCTTGCCTGGCAAACTGGTTGCGATTAAACAAACTTAGCCTAAACATAAGAAAAACACATTACATATTGTTTGCAAATAAAAAAAATGTAAGTCTTAATATAAGTCTTGATAATAACCGCCTTGAAAGGGCTGATGTTACAAAATATCTTGGCCTTTTCATTGATTCACAACTCACATGGAATCACCAATTTAAACATGTTCTATCCAAAATTACTCCTATAACTGGTGTTTTATATAGATTTCGCGGGTTACTTCCTCCTTCTCTATTAAGATCGATTTACCATGCTATGATTCACTCACATCTAATATATCTTGCCGGAATCTGGGGATTTGCTACAAAAAAAATGATTTCAGAAGTCCAAGTCGTCCAAAATAGAGCCCTGCGAAATATATTCATTCTACTTTGGGATACACACGTCAAAGACATTTACAGAAACACCCAAATACTTCCTTTTAATACCATTCCCACTTTTGAAATAACAAAAACTATATTACAAGTAATTCAACACTCGGCACATTCCAACACTAAACTCAATTACAATTGCGACGTACACCAACACAACACAAGAAATCACAACAAACTTCATATACCAAAAATCAAATCAACAAAATATGGACTAAGATCCCTAGAATACATAGCCTACACAAAATATAATCAACTACCCAACGAGATCAAATGTGCAAGTCAATGTAAAAAGACCCAAACTAACATGCTCAAACTTCATTTTATGAATGACTATTTGAAATAATAATTTTGTGTATGTCCTATGATATGTCCACTTAATACATACAGCTATATGTTTCATGTAATGCGTATCATTCCCGCAATGAGTTTATTAACTCTTGGGAGTACAATGCTTTATATAATATACTATATTCTGTATTGTATTTTAATAAATAAATAAATAAATAAATAAATAAATAAAAATGTCACAGATGTATGGCACAAGCTATTTTTCCTTTCCGGCATCGATTATAGTATATTTGCGGCATGCTCCAGAGTGGAAGATACTCTCAGTATCGCCCTGGTGAAAGACGATCATTCAGATTCAAAATTTTGCTTGAATTGGCTTTATCAGTATTAGGTGACAATATCTCTAGCAATTCTCCAAATTCTCCCCCTTCCTTTTTCCCATCTCTTCCCCCCCCCCCCCTCCCTTCGGCGTCACAACATATTCCAATTGGTGATGCCACAGTCTCACTGGTACCAGACGGTTGGGAGCAATCGTGTGGGCTCTTGACTGTTGTGCAGTACTCACATAAATAAATGTTAGGAGTCAGAAAAACAGAAGAATACCTACGTATTATACGTTATATGAATTTGAATGAAGCAAGTAATATTTACCGACCATTGTAATGGTTATAGTTAGTAATGTAGCCTATTAAATAAATGGATATCTATATTACAATAACACACACCTGCAGTCTACATTCCAACACGATACATTCACGTGGTTTGCGTTCCTCACATTCATGAGATTAAATTCATTACTCTGTTAGTATTTTTGCAATTCAATTTCAACTAATGGGTGAATGCAAATTCGTCGGTCTATTATAAAACCATCCATTTAATTTTATGAATGTATTTTTTAGGGAACGTAGTTTTACGTAATAAGCAATACATATATGAATTTATATAAGCTCCTAGTGGAGGATCTTTTTTAGGGAATTAATGATTGGAAGTTCTGGAAACGAAAACGGTATAAGAAGTAGGTGAGAATCAGGGGCTCAATGTGTTCGGAAGTGACGGAAGTATGAATCCATTCCTACCACTGCGGTGCAAGGCAATGGGTTGAGACAGTCCAGTCGGAGAGGTCTACGTTATTATTATACTATACTATTATTATACTATTTCATGTGGTTTGTATAGGTCTTGGTGGCGAATGCGTGGCGGGGCGGGACCGGATCAGGAGAGACTGGTCGATGGAGATCTGACGTCATCTACCGCCTTGCACCACAGAGAGAGGGATGGATTCACACATCCGTCATTCCTGTTCATATTGACCTCCAGATTCACAACCACCCCTCATACTTTTTTCCTTCCCATAAAAAGACCCTCCACTCAGCACCCCCAAACATGACATGGGCCCTGAGGGAAATAATTTTCCTGTGTGGAGCTAATGAGAAAAATAGTGATAATCCTACGCTTGTGTGTTTATAAAAATAAAAATAACATTTATTTTTTCGAAATTTTCACCCTCTTACAAACATGCGATGACTCTACAATAAATTGTGCAGTGTGTTCTTCCCAATAGAATCGAGCGTTACCAAAAACGAAATGTTTCCTATTTCAGGATCTAAATTAATATTTATTAGTAGCTTAAAATTATACTATCCATATTATATAAACGAAAATATGAAACGGAACAAGACACAGAAAAAATGGAAAAATGTAATGATCCCAACTGGGACTCGAACCCAGACCTCTCGTCTAACCGGGACGTTCGCGTTAACCAATTCGCCGTTGCCACCTTCTGTCAAACCATCATTTTTCAAATTTTAGAATTGAGCCCTTGCCTGGAATAATGTTGTATCCAAAAAAATTCTAGTTCAGAGAAAAATTAAAAAAACAAAACCAGTTATGTTTCGTAACATTTAATATTTAAAATAAATAAAACATATGATTCTTAAGAGTTTTAGTAGCAAAGTTGTTTAGAAAATCAATTAAATTAGAGTTTATTACTAGAATTTACCCTGAATTTTTAGAATAATGTTGTATATGAACACATTCAAATACAATGTTATTCCACAAAACGGTTTTTTTTACTCTTGGCACGTTACAGAAAGCAACATGCTCTTCTAACATAAATGTACACATATCATGCATGTTTTTGAGCTTTAAAAGCAAAAAAAAACGATATGAATAAATAAAACCATTAAATTAAACCATGCGCCGTGATTTTGATGAATGGCGTTATACAACATTCTTCCACAAAACAAACTTTAAAAAGCTGCCACAGGCCTAAAAAAATTTTTATTGTCATAATTCCTACCTTAAAAGATGCGTATTAATATGCCCAACATTATTCCATTAATAACTCAACTTTGATCTTTTTATTGGATACAACATTAATTTGAGATGCTTTCCAGGTTACAAACCAATTCTCAGAATAATTGTTTCCAATAAAAAGTGTGCAATATGGAAAAAAGAATAAGTTGAAGATAATATTGTTAATACTAAAATTTCAAATATGAGATTGACAAATATGTGGTGAAATTGGTTAACACGCACGCCATGGTTAGACGAGAGGTCTCGGTTTGATTCCCAGGTGCGATCATTATCTTTTTCTATTTTTTTATATCTTGCTCTCTTTCATATTTTAGTTTAGATTATTATTGTTATCTTCTTCTTCTATGATATTTTACATTGATGGGAATAACCCTCAAAAGTTATAAAAAGAGAGTTTTTCTTTTAATAAATTAAAATCATACTATTCAGTCTTTAGATAAGTAGATTTTCAAATCGAGCCCTAAATCACCAAAGTAAAATTCTTTCTGTAATACATGAATTTACTTCCATCAAATCTTATCATAGTTTTATAACCCTTTTTTATACGGTTTTCCGTATAAAAAAGAGTTACCAAGTTACCAAGAAGTGTGGATTGGCAATTCTTGCGCTGACTTGCCCAAATTGAATATTTAGCCACTCCATTTGCCCGTGCCGCGCAAAGTCGTGGCTTGGAATTTGATTTTGGTTTCCGAATTTTAATTGAAATATTTGCCATTCCACTTAATGAGCCCACGCGTTGCTCTGCCGTTATAAAGGCGAAGAGAAAAATCCAATTTATTTCGAGAGTCAAGGGATTTTCAATGTCACCATTTACTATTTACATTTTCCGATCAAATTATTGGGTCCTAAGTGTGTACGCTTGTTTTCTACTGGTACCTTTTTTATTTTAAGTTTGTTTACATCAATTTAATAAATTTTATTATCCGACCGAAACAGGACTTTCTACCGAAATCGAGACCGAATCTTCGGTATCTGTCTCAGTTTCGGCCGATTTGGCCCTTTTTGACATGTTAAAAATGTATTTTTTACTGAAATTTGGATTATTTTGTACACTTATACAAACAGTTAACATGTGTGAAATAAAATAAAAATAAAAACAATAATTGAAGTGGAAAAAATATTATATTACTGCATATTGTAACAGACGATTCTTGAAGCACCTGCCAGATCTTGTTATTCAAAACCAAGAACTTAGCAACCAACTCGTCTTGCATTATTATTGATGACAAATTCTACATTTTAAGGCGTAAACAACAGGTGCACTCGGCCACCTGGAGTAATCAGGTTGATTCTTGCAAAAAAAGACTGCACGTGTTCGAACCAGTTTGTTATTCAAAACAAAGCACTTAGCAACTAATATCAATCCCAGACACCTGTATCAGCCACCTGGGATAATTAAGGCGATCTAAACAACAGGTGCACTTGGCTACCTGCAGTAATCAGGTCGATTCTTGCAAGACATTATTTACGTAAATGAAAAGACTGCACGTGTTCGAACCAGTTTTTTATTTAAAAAAAAACACTTAGCAACTATTATTGATACCGGACACCTGCGTCGGCCACCTGGGATAATCAAGAACATGTAAACAACAGGTGTACTCGGCCACCTGCAGAGATGAAAACAATAACATGTTTACGTTTTCTTAAAACAGGTTAGCGAAGATTTTAGTATAAAAACCGTCTGAAAATAAATATTTAGTCATTACCAAAAAAATCTCTGAGTTGTTATTTATAAACTATTTCCCGAAACCGAAGTGATGATTGGAGTCCAGCGCCCTATAGTTTATAGTATTTGTATGGAACAAATAAGTGGTCTCATACAGCTATAAAACTAACAAAAATTAACAAAACATCTTAAGTACTTCTTGGAACAAAAATTTGTCAATAATCAACTCTTACATTGTAAAGGAAGGACCTCATCAATTGAGTACTTCAATTTCAATTGTGTTTACAATCACAACATTTTCATTACACGTGTTAAATTAAATAAATAGCAATAATTGAATGTGAAAAAATACTTATTTGTATTTTTGATATTAATGCTATAAAACAAACAAAAATTATTAAAAAAAACATGATAACTACTTCTTGGAACTAAAATTTGTTAAAAATCAACATTTACATTATAAACGAAGGACTTGATTAATTGAGTATTTTAATTTTAATTACGTTTACTATCGCGAGAAATAACATATAAACTCAATCACACCGGACCGGCCGGCGAACTCAGCTGATGATGGCGGGTAACACACGAGTCACGAAATTATGCGAAGTCAGCCGAACTTCGTAATAATTCTCGAACGCAGAGTTACGATTATACCGAAACCGAAACAAATGACGAAACTAGATTTTTTTGCCGAGACTTGCCGAAACCAAAACCGAACCTTCGGTCGGTCACAAAAAAATTTAGATAACCAATTTTTATGCTGCTCTTTTGTTTATAAATTTATTTATACTGGATTTCTATTGAAACTAATCCAGTTTAAAAAAATCAGTCAATACACAAATAGGTTCATACAATTCCAAAAATCAAACTCAAACCAAGGATACATTTGCATACACCTACTTACATAAAGATTCAAAAACAAAATCAAAACAAATAAAAATCTAAAATTATATAAACGCTGCAATACTGTGTGAATATGTAATGTGCATCACGGAATAAAGATGTAAAACGTAAGAAGAGCCTTAAGGGCGTTATTCGTGATCCAAAATTCAAATGTGCGTGTGCTAAATGTTCTAGAACCAAAATGTTATCTTTTTTTTTTTTTTTATTTTAACTTTATGAGTAAAACCTCAAATTGTAATATTTAATTAAATGAAGACAATATAAGCGAAACTCAATCGAAAATCTGAAAACAGAAAAATCAGAAAAAGATATTGACACATCATACATAAAGATAGCAGCCAATAGTATATGCGTTAAGAAAAATGAAGATAGTGTGGGTGGTTCTTAGTCGAAGTATGATACAGTTAAAAGTGACCGAATTGGATATCGACACGGTGGCGCAGTGGTTAGCGCGTTCGCCCGGTAAGCGAGAGGTCCTGGGTTCGTGTCCCAGATGTGTCAATATCTTTTTCTGATTTTTCTGTTTTCAGATTTTCGATTGAGTTTCGCTTATATTGTCTTCATTTAATTAAATATTACAAAATGTTATCTTTTATGTTTGCTCTGAGTTTGAATCCAGTGAGCCTGTGGCATCACAAATCGGGGTATATTATTAAGAGGGCATTACCAGAGATAACCAGAAATATGTCATTTTCAAATCAGATTTTAGACTATTGACTCTTTTCCACAAAAAATTATAAATGGATTTCGAAAGATTGTTCTTTTATCTAGCATTCGCATGTAATAAATTTTGAGAATTTTTAGTATAATTAGGTTATTCCATAGGTCGTTAACAGATTTGTTAAATTTTCAAAAAAGATTTTGTATTATACCACACCCATTTTAAATAATATAATCATGCAGTAAAATAAATCAATACATTATCTAGCTAACGCATGTTTTAGAATTTTAATTTTAGTTACAATAAAATCCTTAAAAAATATGTACGTACATATGTTTCTTGACGAAAATTGGTCAATTTGTGTATTTATTTGCGCACTTACAAACTAATGTATTTTATTATCGAAGGAAGCAAATACTTTGTGGTGTGACATTATATAATAAATTAAAAATACACTTTGTAAAGCACCACTTTTTATCACAATTGATATTAAACAGCCAACCAGGTTTCGCTCATCTCGAGCTTCATCAGGGCTTATTATAACAACTTGTTGTTATAATAAGCCCTGATGAAGCTCGAGATGAGCGAAACCTGGTTGGCTGTTTAATATCAATTGTGATAAAAAGTGGTGCTTTACAAAGTGTATTTTTAATTTATTATATAATGTATTTTAGATTTTTTTAACATTCTTATTAAATTTATACATTATTAAAAAATGATAAATACTTATAATCAAAAAATAATTACAAAAAGTACATTATTTTAATAGTTTTATCATCACGCCTTTCAGCATTTTTGGATGAAGGTATAAATTAAAGCTAATTTGAATTGAAATAAATTCGATATTGAGTTATAATTTTAAAAAGCTGGTACGGAGAATAATTAATCTTTCTCATTGTAACCGCCCTGCATGATCGTAAGAACAACTTTCGACGAAATGTGGATTTTCGGCCGCTGGCTGGTTAAACGCTCTTAAGGAGATAGGGAAGAGAAAGGTGGAAAAGTATATGGCTATTCAGATCTAGTCACCAAACACTGGTAAAGCCACTCCAAACAACGTTTCAATTCTGAATAGCGATCTTACGCCAGGGCGATACTGATAATATTCTTTCTCTCTTTAATGTGCCGCAAATATATCTCATGTTATTTTAAAAAGATAAAATTGTGAAAATACAAATCAATCAAATAAAATTCAACTGCGCACGCCGGAATTTGAACCTGCGACCTCCGGATCGCTAATCGTGAACCTTGCCCCTCGACCACGAAGATTGTCAAAAAGTTTCAAGTCAGTGGCATATTTCTTTCTATTCAAATAAGGACGGAAGACACATTTAGTGTTACATAAACATTCTTTATTGTATGATGTATTACACAAAAAAATTTAAACTCTATTAATTTCGTGCTTTATCCAACTGCCAACCTCTTATTCTTGTCCAATATAAACCTTTTAACTCTTGGTGTAAAGGCTTACAATTTCATTTCCACAACACATTTATCCAACCTCTTCCAATTTCAAAGCGTTCTCTAAATCAACCATATCTCATCTGTTTTCCCGGCTAACTCCCCTGTTTACCTCACCATAAACCATTTCTCGTAATCAAGTCCTTTGGTTTTGTTTCTAATACCTTGTAATGTAACTCATTTTAAAGATTTAATAGAAAACTCATTGGTTTGACATTATAATTAAAATTTAAAAAAATAGTTTAAATCAACGCCACTTACTTTTGAAAATACCTTCATGAGCCAACTAATCAAACGTGCCCATTTAAGAATTGTGGGTAGGTCTCCATCATTCAATTTGGGAGACGGAAATGGGTACAGCCGCCCCGGGAACCATTTATTGGATAACGAACACCTCTGCCATCGGTAACCCCAATAGTTTTGCTACGTCAAGTGACTCGTTGTTGATGGAGTGAGGTTTGTGTAGATCTTGGCGTTGGATGCATGCCCTCACCTTCTGCGTGGCGGGACGGACCGAGAGAGAGGCAGCCGTCGACCCATTGCTTTCAGGGATGGATTCATACGCCACTTCCTGACACACAGACCCCAGATATCTACCCGCCCCTCATACTTTTTCTTTCCCAGCACATCCTCTCCTTTTTTCCCTTAAGGCGCCGTATCCCCGCTCAAAAAGAAGAAGATGGAGAGATATTTAATTACGAATGTTGGAGAAAGTGCGCTAATATTTAGAACGGTAAATTGATGCGAAAATTTTGAAAATGTTTAACGACTCGGTTAAAATAAAGCAAAAATCTCTTGGGGGCTGTCTAAAATCTCTTGTGGGCTGTCTAAAATCTCTTGGGGGCTGTCTAAAATCTCTTGGGGGCTGTCTAAAATCTCTTGGGGGCTGTCTAAAATAGCATTTAAGAAACACTGTGAATTTTTTCATACATACAAAATAACTGAAACAGACGTTACAATCATAATTTTTGGAGCATGCTTTGCAGTTTTTTCTATCGAGGAATTTCATGTAATTTGCATTTCGACGCGGGGAATGTATAGATATTATCTTCAAAAATAACATATATTTTTTAAGAGCTTAATAACATATATTTTTTAAGTGGCGCACAAGCTGCTAAATGGGCACATTTGCAATCCAGATATTCTGGAACGAATTTCTTTTTATGTCCCTGATAATTTCATCAGAGCTAGACAGCACAGATTATTTATTTTTCCAAGGGGCAGGACCAACCTACCAATGATCATGCCTTTGGGGAGAATAACTACTTTGTTAAATCACATTTCTTCTGTGATTGACATTTTCAATTTGAACCATAGAGATAGATATAGCAATAAGCATACTATTTACCAAATCTGGCTAATCAGATAGTATTGATGTACTTACCCATGCAAATAAATGTATATACTTACTTATTATAAACTATAATTTATAAACTGTTATTTGTGAAATGTAAATGGATTATACTATTTTTCACAATAAATCAATAAATAAATAAATAAATGTAACGATAATTGTAAAATCCTTAAGAAAACCACATATGTCAAATATCTAGGGATCACTATAGAAAGTAACATGAAATTTAAGAAACATGTCGAAAACTGTGTCAAAAGAATTAGAAAACTTACTTACATATTTATACATTTAAGAAATATCCTAAGTCATTCAAATATTAAAATGGTTTACTTTGCTTTTGTGCAGTCAGTACTGCAGTACGGCATTATCGCATGGGGAAGCATCTATAAGAATAATCTTTATCCGATAGTAACGACACAAAAAATGATCATCAAAGTTTTTATTAAAAAACCAAGAATTTTCCCAACCAACGAACTTTTTGAAAAATTTAAGGTCCTACCGGTTTCAAAACTATTTCAAAAAAGCGCTATTTTAACAGTTTTTAAAGAATCTGAAGTGTCCTCAACACGAAGTATTAGACCTAGAACATCTGGGAACTTATATGTACCTAGATGCAACACGACAGCTGCACAACACCATTATGAATACGTAGGCCCAAAGCTATATAACGAATTACCCAATACAATAAAAAGTGAGAAAAACTATCTTAAATTTAAAAAAAAACTCGCGTTGTATTTATACAGATAAGCAACAGATTATCTTATTTGTATCGATGATTTTCAGATACAATCTGTTTCCAATATTTTGCTGATATTATATTTCTATAATAATATGTATTTTTCTAATTTTACAATTTTTGTAATATCTTACAGTATTTTATTTTCATTTTTGTAACAAATTATCTATAAGCAGTTCTAAATATAAGTACATAGACTGGCTCCCCAATTAGACCCGAGAATATTTCTCTACTGATTGGGTAATCATAAAAACTGATAATGTACCATAAAACTGATAATGTAACATTATTATTGTAAAAAAAAAATATATATGTTTTAGTTTTTAATTAATTCCAACCAATCCAATTATATTATTCCAATAACAAAAACTTCAATGGCACAGTCCCAGTTTAACTTTCTTGCACCTAAAATTTTTAATAACTTATCCATTGAAATAAAGTCTAAAGCCAAATATCTCACTTTCAGAGAGGCGCTTGCTGACCTTCTGATGAGTGACTATGATAGTGTTTTCAACTTGTTTCACATACTTAGATAGTGATATAAATGTATTATTTATTCTTTATTCTTCTTTATTCTTTTTTATTTTATTTAAAACCGAGACGTTCAAACATAGCATGCGTATATTATGACTTTATAACACAGGCGTATGTATATATAAATATCATGCAGTATTATCCAGCCTCATTTAGATGTTCTTGTTTTTGCCACTATTTGCTGACGGTTTGTTCCTGCCATCAAACTTAAGTGTGTATGTGCATATAGGTATATGTATGTATGTTTGTATATATATGAATATACATGTATGTGTGGGTATGCATAAATACATGTTTATGTAAGTATATATATGTATGTATGTGTGTATTTATGTACATACATGTCAGCTACCTTACTTATTTGTGTTTATTTTCCAGACAACTTTGGCAATTTGTGAGTTATTGGAAACATTTCTACCAATTTTCTATTTTTTTAATATAATTTTACTTAAATATGTTTACCTACACTTACTAGACTTCATTTCAATATAACTATCTTCCATTGGTCACCATGATACAGGCAGCTGCCTAGTATGGTGACCTAATGTATCTTCTCAAGTAAATGTATTAATCATGTAACATATACTTATAAATAAATAAATATAATTTTGTCCTAAGAAGATTCTTGTATAAGCAGAAATATTTTATTTCAATGAAAATAACAAATTTGGATTCCTAAGTTACTATTTAATTATAATTAAACCTCAAAGTAAATTGGCATTTATTGACAAAGTAAATTTTTTTTCTATTTGACATTCATAAAGCACAAGTGATGAACTATCGACCCGATTTTTATAAAACTAACGTTTAAATTCGATTTAATTATTTGGTATTATGCCGTGAGGCTCTTCTTTAGGCAAAGTTTTGGATAGCGTTATAATTTCCATCATTAGGACAGATATGTAACCGCAACGCTGTTCAAAACGTTGACTAAGGCAGAAGGTAGCTCACCACGGCATAATACCTAAAAAATAAACCTCCTTAATACTTTCGGGAGTGAAAATTTCATACCATATCTGACATTTCGTTTATTTATGTTATTATCATTCCTTTATTGTGTAAATACAAGATTTAAGGTTAGGTGGACTAGTTTTTTGTGGAAGAATGGTCCAAATCGTCGGGTTTCCTCCTAGGTGTCGCTGGTTCAATCCAGTGATGTAATGTTGTTTCCTGTTTTTAGCAATACTTATTTATTACAGAAACGTATTTACAATGATTATCTTAATGGAATTAACGTCCGTTCTAAAAAGTGATAATATGAAGCAGGGGAATCTCTCACTGAAGGTGCCCGCCTGTCAATCGGATATAATCGGCTGTCTTCGTAACCATTGGGTATTGGACCCAAATATTCGATGTTGACTCTATCCTGTAATATTACTTATTATATTACTTGAGATACCTTAAAACTATATAGAAATACATATACTAACGACATCTTCCGAGATACATTGGAACTACATACATATTCACAAACACTACAAATCCTCGGGTAGCTAAGTAAGTCTTCCAATAGTAATGGTAGTAGGAGGAATCATAAAAAAAATCAGGTTGTTCATTTCTTTAGGGAAATTATGTTTCGGGAAAATACGGTAGTAATACACAAAACAAAAATTTTAACAAAACAAAAAACGACTTCAAAAAATGCACTAAAAAGTAAAAAAATAATTTCGTATTTTTCTACAACTTAATCAACTTACTTTTTCTACTCACCAATATGTAGGTACGATTGTTATTTTTGGAGTCGGTGTCAGCCAAGGTAGGTTTGTAACTACATATATAGTTATAGGTGAGATGTGCTTGTGTGGACGAGGCGAGAGGCGAGAGGCGAGAGCGGGGCCGCGGCGGTAGGGGAGCTGTCAAGTGAAAACGCCGGGCCGGGTACCTTGGCTGACACCAACTCCAAAATTAACAATCGTACCTACATATTGATGAGTAGAAAAAGTAAGTTGATTATTAAGTTGTAGAAGAATACGAAATTATTATTTTTATTGTTTAGTGCATTTTTTGAAGCCGTCTTTTATTTTGTTACATTTTTTGTTTATTTTTTGGTTTTTAGTGAATCTGAAGTACACTAACTAATTTGTCTGAATATGGGTAGACCTACTAAACGTGCTGCTAATATGAGGTACGGTAGGTGCTTCAAAGATCCGGATGGCCTATAAAAGATTCGGCCGAGTATCGTTAATTTGCTCCTAAGAATTGAAGAGTTCCGTTTCTTTGTCATGGATCCCATAATCAGAACCTAACCAAACTCTCATAAAACTACCCTTGAAGTACATTCTTACCAGTAAAAAAAGAATTATCGAAATCGGTTGGCGTGATATTGAGTTATTCGTCCATTTTTCGCGCACATACTTTAAGACTTGTATATGGTTTATGGTTTAATGCAAATTTAAGACTTATATATGGTTTTTTCATGGATGCCATTGTCAAAACTAGACCAAATAGAAATGGAGCCACACTAAATGCATCAGCTCTCAAATAAAAAAAGAATCATTAATATCAGTTCACCCAGTCGAAAGTTCTGAGGTAACAAACATAAAAAAGTAATAAAAACATTGGAGGGGACCCACCACTTTCCCAACGGCGTTATAAGGAAACATATGGTTTCCTCCTTCACCGCACACGTCAAGACTCTACTTTTTTTTTAACGAAGCTACATTTATTTGAACGACTCTAGACCCTCCAATGTCCATCCATACGGGGTTAGTAAGCAGTATGCAAGTACTTACATTAACATTATACAAAAGATAAATAGAAGTAGCAGCCCGTGGAATAATTCTTCTGAAATAGGTAACATCAAAAAGAGATAATAGTGTTAGTAAAAGAAAAAGAAAAATAAAAATAACGGCTATGACCAGTCGAAGAAACCTTCTGTGAATAAAATAAGTAATGAGGAAAAAACAATTATATGATTATGTTATAATGTAAGTAATTACTAAAGTAGCGGAAATAAAATAAAATATATTAAAAAAAAAAAAGCCAGAGAAAGTATTCCATAGACCACCGGGCAGTCCCAATGAGAATGCGTATAGCTATCGGCCCAACCGCAGACGATGCTCGAAGTCCGCGTCCTTTAGCCGGTTCCCCGATTTTGCCTCGAAGAAATGTACTTGGGAGAGAAGGGGAAGTTTTTGAAGACCTTGAGGAAAGATGAGCGTCGGGTTACCGGAGGGGGGACGGAAGGACATCGAGACCGCACGGTTACGCCTCAGGCCAACGCAGGTCGATGGGGGAGGCGCGGGCGGATCGCGGGAAGACCGCTCTGTTGTATGTTCGCCTGGCAATTTGCATGGACAGGGTCTATCCCACCCCCTTTCTATGGGGGAATGACGATACATAACATGCACAGTTCAGTTGCGCCACCAAAGAATGGAAACCAAAACTAATAAAAAAAAAATAGAAAATAATAAGAGCATTTATACATGTAAAACATAATTTCAGAATCAGTACAGAGTGATAATGTATCAAGCGATACTGTCATCACTACCATCGCTCACCAAGATGACCTATCGAGGTAAAAACATAAATCATTGTTAGCAGAGACCAGAGAAGAAAAAAAAAATAGTCAAACATAATCAGTAATTTATAGGTCACACAAGTTATATTATAGATAGTTCAAAGCATATTCACTAAATAAAGAGTAATAGAGGAGGACCGAAGAAGACGGGAGCAATACGTGTAGCACCTGAAACAAAGGTGAATTTAGTCTAGGTCGGCGACTCTAAGTACAGGCCATCTCTCTACCCAGGACTTGACAAACTTTTTCAAGCATTCGAAATTCTCTTTGTTCGAATAAAAACAGTCGAATTGTAAACCTCCTCCTTTTTGAAGTCGCTTAAAAATAAAACTAAGTGACCCAGAAGGAATGTGCAGAGAGGATGTACAGCCGAATAACAAAAGTACAAAACATTTTTTCCATTCAAATGCATCAAGGAAAAATCTGCTTGTCTAAACACTTTGTATACAAGCTACCAGCGTATAAGTACAAAAAAATCTAATTGTGTGTAAATTCGTTTGATATTCACACAAACTTATTATAAAGAGTATTTTAGAAGTCGATTTCACTTTTGAAATTAGTAAATAATGATAACAAAAAAATATAATTTTTAAGTCAATATTATTTCGGGGGCCAACTTTCGGCTGAACAGCGATCGGATCATCCATTTTAGAAAAGACAAGACAATATTTTTAAAAACAAAAATAGTAATTATTCACCAAAAGCACTGTACAAAACGTAAACGAGTTTTCGCATTCCCATAATATACCATAATAAACTGAACATCCTCTGCATGGACAAGGACAGATTTGTAATTTACATTTGGTTCCGTTTGTTTCCGCCGTAAAAGCTCGAATTTACGGTCAATCTCGTGGGACTTCCATTCCGCTGTTAGTGACAATATGCCACATAGTTACCATGGCTACCCATGGGGTCAGCTTTCCGCCATTATGTGGCTTATGGCTATTTATGTCATTCTGTTAGTGAAGTTAAAACCACTGGAGATGTGTACCGATAGAAGTGTATTGTAGACGAGTCGGTGTGACTGAAAATGGATCAATTTTATTTCTGGTGAAATTTCAATACATCGAAAATATTTATCAAAAATCCGATCACTTCCTATCTGAGGGAGCCATATCTCGTTGTACCACCTCCGTGATCGAGAGGTAAGGCTTTCGACGGTTCACAACCCATTTTTGGCAGAGCGGAAGATCGCTCTTATGTAAGACCACCATCCAGAATTGAACGTTGCTTGAAATGGCTTTCGCCATGTTTAGTGATCAAATCTAAATTGTCTGGTACTTCCCCATCCTCTTTTTCCCTCTCTCATTCCCCTCCCCACTACCTTCATCCTCACAAAATGTACAATTGGGGGTACCATAGCCTTATCGTTTGCAGACAAGGTTGAGGTCAATCGAAACCGGTCGACAAATATAAATCAAAATAAAATGGTTTTAAACAAAGAACTTGTTTCTTTCTGTAACTGAAAAAATGGCTGCTCATAAGGTCTGCTTTCCGTTGTGCTCCGGCTGTTTGTGTTTGGTGGGAAACAACCACTGAAGAGATAATATAACCATATAAATGTGGTGTGAAATATGGTCAGATCACCCTTAATTTGGGAGAAACTGATCAATGTATTATTGCCGTCAATATTTTATACAGAAGCGTATCCTCTAGTTTTGTAAAGTAGGAATTTTGAAACTTTTAATTTTATTAATCTAAAAATGTAAATAGCAATTTAACAAATGGATCAATAACTTTCTGTCGAAACAAATCTCCAATACTATTCAACCATGCAAAAGACAAAATGCTACTGAACAAACAACAATTACGAAAGCATTAGGATTTTTGTTTATAACCATATTTAAAATTTTATTTTTCTAATTAATTCGTAGCCAATTAGAGTATAATTCCATTTTACGGTCACGACGACTTAAAATTCACATTAAAAGTCGAAAGAATTCATCGAAAGTTTTAACGATTTATTAATTTCAAGTTGAATATCCCTTTAGATTAATTGACCTATACTTTTATTGTATAGCTTGAGTATACATACACTTTAGGGTCGACGAAGGATAAGCGATTTATGCTTCTTCTTAGTAAAAAATGTAAAATCGTAAATTTGTAAAATCTCGATTATGCCAAATTTCTAAGTCTCGTTAAAGGTACTTATTCGACACACTAGGCATGGTCTTATTTCATTATCACTTTTCACAAGCAAATTATTTATCAAACTAGTTAATTCCTCTCCTACGTAATTTATCAAAAGACTATGCAATTAATATCGATTTTTTTATTTTAACAAATTCAATGTTTAATACATACATTTTAATACATACATAAAAAAATCATACATGTTAAATATTATTTCTGAAAATGTTTAGATTATTTTAAATATTCAAATTGTAAACCATATGAAACCATTGTTTATTACTTACCCTTGTAAAAAAATCTAATCATAATATGTAAGCAATGTGAAAGCCCTATGAATTTGTAAAACGGTAATAAATAAATAAATAAACTTTCATTTTACATTGACAAAAATATAAACTTATTGCAGCTGCCAAATTGCCTGTTGGGGACTCACGACAAAGTAATTGAAATATTGGCTAGCAAAACTCTACAACTTGAATTTTTGTCTCACGATTTAGATAAGTTTTGGCTTGCACGTCGATGTGAATATGGACCTTTAGTTACTGTGATTTACTTTAATCCCAGAGATTGGGATTTCGTGAAATGTTTTCGGGAAAACTCCAAATAATAAGACTCGAGGTTCGTCGAGATTTCAAGTTGCTTTATTTAGGTGTAAGAATATTTAACAGGAGCAGACATTCGCATTACGGAAGACTCTAAGTTATTCTGAAGCTTGGTACGCAAACATGACATACGGAGCCTTGCGGTCTATCACAAGACATCGGCTTTTTCCGTAAACGTTCTTGCATTAGATACTATTCTTCTAAGGTACTTTTTAATAGACATCTTTTGAGAAACCTGCAAACAATATAAGCTATTTATTTATCCAGTTATAAAAACTCAGTTAATTATACAAATAAGACAATGTTAAAATTGATATACAATCAATTAACCAAATAATACAATGATTAAGTTTGGAACAGTTAAAATAAAAATTAGATAAAATAAAACAAAAAACAGTTAGAAATAGGAAATTATTAAAATTCAAAGTTTACTCAAATAACAACTAAAGAGAGGCAAGATAAGAGACATAATTAGAGACACAAATGATAGATACAAAATAAATTAGCACATATTTTTAAGCAACTGCAGAGCATTTTTTTTAATCCATATAAATTTTTATCGACAAAAATATCTACTTCAGCACACTCTATCTTTTTATACAGTCGACACATTTGGGTAAGAGGGCGATATTGTTTTTAAATGTATTCAGGTGAAACAATGGGAATTGTGAACATTTATATCAATGTTGCTAAGACCTTCGATATCATAGGTCAATGGCTAAGACACAATGAAGTACCAAGATGGCCGTGATTTATTTTATATAAACATAATAGATCAGTCAAATTTCTTCTGATTTTAAGTGTATTAATTTTGAAGTATTCAAGTCACATGTTGTATGATCTAAAATGTTCATGTAATTGACATTTAAAAGATAACCGTATTAGCATTTTTTTTACTGATTCTACAATGTTTTCATACTTGCAGTAATGTGGCTTCCAAATAGTGCTTCCATATTCAAGTTTACTTCTAATGAAGGCATTTTAAAGGGTAAGAATTGATAGAGAATCTTTGAAAGATTTACATATTCTATGAATAAATCCCATCATTTTAAATGATTTGCATTTAATGTCGTTAATGTGTACATCAAATATGAATTAAGAATCAAGATTGATTCCTAGGTCTCTTATGGAGGACACTTTTTTAAGAATAGATAGATTAATAACATGGGAAAAATTCTTTATTATTTCTATTCCGAGTGAAGTTTAAAGTGTAACATTTTTTCAACATTTAAGTGCATATCATTGACAGTACACCAGTTATTGAGTGTGTCGAGGTCGTTTTGAAGAAGTTGATGATCAGAAACAGACTTAATTTTACGAAAAAAAAATTGATAATCGGTGAAAAAAGCGTAATCACAGTTTAATTTTAAACCAAAGTCATTTATGAATATTAGAAAAAGAAGAGGGCCCAGATTAGACCCCTGTGTTACACCAGAAGTTACATCTATAGGGGATGATTTGTATCCATTAATAATAAGCTATCTATATGAATGACATTTGTTTAAGGATGTTGAAAATACATGCCTAATCCTGCATACTATATAGTAACGGATGCTTTGAAAACATTGATCCCGTTTTCCACATTACGCTCCTCAAAACAGTCTAATTTTTTAAGGCTTTGAATTGAACAAAAGCTTAGAGTGAAGAGAAGAATCGTTTTAGTGTTTTTTTCACCGCGACCTCAATCCATTGTCATGTCAAAGCGTGTTATTATTATCTTTGAGCTTCCCCCAGTAACCGCACTAACCATGAAACTCCGAACGACTATCACTCAAGTTCCTAAAAATAATATTATTTATTCCCGGTAATGAATTGTTTTGGTGCCACATTAATTTTTAAACTACTCGTCAAATTCGAAGAACCTCTTAACGATTAGTATTGACAGTAAATTATCAGCGGAAATTGTTATTGTCGTATGAATGATTACAATGTCTTCTAACCTCATAAGTTTATTATTGTAATTGACGCAACATTGCGACGACTTTTTTAACTCGACCGTTTTATATTTTAAATTGTAAATTTGTTTATGCGTCCCATTTCCATTTCAAGATGGTGGCCGTTTTAATGAATCAGAAAAGATTATTTATCAAAAGTGAATTCGGCTTATTTATTTGACTTTCTTGTTCGGTTCTTTCAATATTTTGGTACCTACCTGCCTGAAGAAAGTTTGAAAATAAAATTCTCTTTTTTTACAATCATTACACACAGGAGGCTCTGAGAAAAAAACCTCTCAGGGCCTAGGTAACTTTTGGGGAAGCTGTGTGGAGGGTCTTTTTTAGAGAAAGGAAGGAGGCGAAGTTTTGGGAAAGAAAAAAGTAAGAGGGGTGGGTAGGAATCTGGGGATCAGTGTGTCTAGGATTGACAGACGTATTAAGCCATACCTCCCACTACGGTACAAGGCTGTCGCCTTGGGTCGACAGAGTCCGGCTGGAGAGGTCTAGACTAGGTCTCCCTCAACCGGTCTCTCCAGATCCGGCCCGCCTTACAGTAGGTGAGAAAATGCATTCGCCATCAAATCTTATCCCGTGAATCCGGGCATCCCTGCTAAGTCATCAAACATAGCAACCCACTTGATGTATGGCAGGGGTGTGGGTTATCCAATAAATAGTTCCCAGGGCGGCGGTACCCAAGCCAACCTCCCAAATTATAATTAAAACTAACTACTACTAATTATCAATATTATGGTACCTACTTCCTATCGACCTGACGAAAGCTGAAAAAAATAATTGTCAATGAGATGGTGACATTTCTTTGGACAAATTATATAATTAATTCCATATTCGAGATACATTTTTAAAATTAAAAAAAAAAAGTACTCTAGTAGTTAAGTAGTAGTATGTACAAAATAGTTTTGTTTTACTTTATTAAATAAGAGAAAATTGGAATCATACTCCATGCCAACTCAGAATCAAGTCAACTCAACATCCATCTCTTTGTAAGGTTCTGAGTTGATTTCGTTCTGAGTTGTCCGGTCTCCAATTAATGATATTATGTTTAATATGGTGACCGGCCAACTCAGAATTAAACTTACTCAGAAGCACCTCAGAAAGATCATTAAGAGTAAAGAAATATAAAAAAAATTGTTTCAGGTTAAGTTAGGTTAGGGTTACCGGCTATTTTAAAATTATTTTTTCATAGCTTTTAATGACCTTTCTGAGGTGTTTCTGAGTTAGTTTCATTCTGAGTTGACATTCAACCGTTTAATATTATTGTATCCATGTTATTACGTTTCCTCATTAATGTGAGTGTATTGTATAAAAAAATGTTGGAGACAAAGCGATAACTGGTGTTTACTATTTTACGAATAGGAAAGAGTATAAATATACAAGTAAAATGTATAAATAATATTAATAAAAATCATATTAAATAATCCATATGATTATTTCAAAACAATCAGATTATTTCAAGAATTTAAAGTACCTTTGCTTAAATTAATACAAATTATTAAAAAAAACATCCCTTTTACAAATTCGTAAAGATTATTTCAACTATGAAAACTAAACATTTTTTTCGAACAGCATTAGACTCAGTGTTTTTGGATCTACATATTTATTTATTTGTAAGGAACAAACAGCTTTTACATAATATACAGTGATAAACATAAAAGTGAACCGAAGTCAAGCAACAGAAGTTTCTTACGCTAAAGTGCATCGGAAATGAAGTTTTAATATCTAAAAAAATAATTTTGAGTTTTCGGAAGGGGAGCGGAAGAGGAATATAGGAAAAGGATAGGAGATGCTCCCGGTACATTCCATGCTCTCATACTAATAATATAATCGATCGTACGCGTTACTTCATATCGATATTTCTTTAGGTTTTTTATTACTAAAAGTGTCAATTCTGTAAAATTTTATTTTATATTGTGCACATACACTAGAAATTGAGGGATTTTTTTCTACCTGAGGGTAAATAAAATAAATTGGATTGTCGGGTTGACCTTGACGGAATATGAAAATTTATTAAATTGGTAAGTTCTGGTGAGTCCAGGATATTATTTAAAATTTCAAACAATAGGAATTGATCAAAAATTAGACGTTGTGCTTGGAGGAATTTGAAATTGTGAAATTTAAGAGCGCTCCCGGTCGTTTCGAATATTTATGAATAGGTATTTTAAAGAATCTCTTTTATTTCACTCTCTGAGAGTAGTCAGCATCGCGCTATAGATATGTGAGTGAATGCAGGCCTTGGTGCGTGGGCCACTAGTGAGCCGAATTATTATTTCTGCCGACCAGTCACCGCATGTTCCAATCTGCAAATGTGTGGAGACAAGACCAAACATTCAATTTTTCTCACCGCTCACCGGAGCGTCCCATTGTAAGCGTCCTATGAATATGCTATTATTCACATCGTTGTAGCCCGCACAAAATATCCTGTGGGTATTTTAGAAAATTAGGATATATAATAAAAAAACTTTAAAAAAAATTAGGGACCCATATTTTTATTTATTTTTATTAATTGTAGAGTTATTTTTGATACCATGTTTGGGTGAAAACAAGTGGGCTTAATATAAAAAAATATGTTAAAACCGACTATTTTATCTTAAATTTTGCATACAGGATTTTTGAGCGCACTTTTTATGCACATATGATATTTTGTGTAGCAAACGTAGGAAAGGCAACTTAGCCTTTCTCATATGACCCATATCCCTCAGGAAATATTTCCGCTTTGCAATAAAATCCAAATAAATGGAGTATTTCTGATAGTATCCGAAAACTAAAAACTGTTTTTGAAAGGCGATGAAATACTCTTATAAATTTTGAAATCCGAAATAAACCTTTGCTTTTCAAATATAAAAATTTTGAACGCACACATAATTTTTTTTTAAATGACTCATCTTACGTTTTTTCTAACTAAAATTACTGATAACGAAAAAAAATAAAAACACATACATATTTATTACACAAATGTATTGTTAACATTTCCGTCACCTTACTTTTTTATCGTTTCATGTAAAAATAATTAATAGATACAAAATTCCATAAATTTCATAAACTTTGGCTTTATAAAGGTGTACAATTACATTATTTTGTGGTTAACTTTTGAATTTGAATATAAAGTTTGATATTTTCTCTTTCTTACACCGTTTAAAACTTATTACTCAACATAATAGTAGGGGAGACACAAGATCGATATGAGTTGTTCCCAAAGCTAACAAATAGCCGGGGGGGAGGGTTAAATTTGAATTTGAGACCAAAACACCCAAAAAAACTGAAAAAATATTTTTTAATCAAAAGGTAGAGAAAATTTCTTGTGCGGAAAAATATTTTTTATTTTATTTATTGTTGTTTCAAATTACGAAATATTGGTCTTAAAAAAATTAATTTCGAATGTTTTTGGATGCAACTTAATTTGTTGGTAATTTTTTGTGAGTTAAATTTAATTATTAAAAAATATTTTTTCTTTACCTACTGAGTCAATATTGAAAAATATATATTATTAAAAAAACATTTCTTTTGGTAATTTTAATTTGTGTGCGACATATTTGAGTTCAAAGAATAAAACGAATTCTTGCACACAAAAAGACTTTTTTTCTCATTTTAATTTTATAATTTAATATTTTTTTTATATTTCTGTATTATATGTAGTATATATATTTTTTTTAAATAATTACCATTAATAATTACAAGTAATTGTCAGAGTTGCCTCTAAAATGATAAAAAAGATATATAGATGTATATATATTTACGTTATTAATTTATCCCAAAAAAAACATTTTTTCATCTATTTTATTGTATACTTAATGTCGAAAATAACATAGTTACTGTATTAAGCCGAGTAATGTACATGCGGATATACAATTGGATATATGCGTAATGATAATTATACTAAAAAGGTTTTATTTCTGGGAGTGCAAAAGTCATACCGCTGCATATGTGCTAGAGCTACAAAACTACACTTGGATGTTTCTGAGCACAAATGCTTAAAAAACTGGCGTAAAAGTACTAATGATGTTTAAGCCCATAGAAGGGTTCTCGAGAAGCACTTGAAATGCATGGATTGAAATTGCACAAACGAATTGGTTATGGCGACTCCAGCTTGAAATGCTGCAAATGGGTCCAATCTTTGTGGCGTCATTTTTAATTAAATGAGAACAAATAACTTTCTAAAAACAGCACTACGTAATCAATGTTATCAACATGTTTCGAAAACAGAGTGTTCTTCGTCAGGACAAGATTAATATTAAAAGACAAACAAGTATAGGCACATAAGAATTATAGACAAAATATTAAAGGGAGAGGTGATTAATTACTTAAAAATATCACAAAATGCAATTATATAAAATGAAATATCAAAATTATTTTTAAGTTAAATACCCTTATAGTATAGCAAAGTCATTGGAGAAGCTGTGTGGAGGGTATTTTTAATGGAAGGAAGGAGAGGAAGTTCTGGGTAGGGAAAAGGTAGGTAAAAGTACGAAATGATGGTGGAGAGAGTCCGGCTGTAGAGATC
The DNA here is from genome assembly GCA_929108145.2 of Limnephilus rhombicus. NCBI lineage: Eukaryota > Metazoa > Arthropoda > Insecta > Trichoptera > Limnephilidae > Limnephilus > Limnephilus rhombicus. Next base: position 11,003,492 of record OV815279.1, on the reverse strand, counting down.
AAGAGATCTCCCTCTTCCAGTTTCTCCCAATCCGGACCGCCTCGCAGTAAGTGGACAAAATCATCCGCCACCAAAACCCACGCAGACCTCACCCGTGAACCCGGGAAGCGTATTTACAAAACCTATACCGATTCAGTCGCGGTAACGACACTTTACATTTTAAATATACCTCTAAATTGGTTATTTTTTATCACATTGCAAAAACAAAAAATGTTCTAAAATCTAGATAAAATAATCTTTCTGATGTATATTAGAAATTAATAATTTTATTTCTTAATATTTAATTTTTTATATTATTCCCATATATTGTAAATACACCTCTATATTGATAATTCTTTGTCACTTTGTAAATACACCTCTTTTATCAATACAGAGGTGTATTTACAATATATATTATTCCCATATATTGTAAATACACCTCTATATTGATAATTCTTTATCACTTTTCAAAAACAAAAATTGTTCTAAAATGTAGATAAAATAATCTTTCCAATGGGTATATTAGAAATTAATAATTTTATTTCTAAGTATTTAAATTTTGATATTGAAAATTTAAAGCGACTGAAACGCGGTAGGTATTGTAAATACGCACCCGGGAACCCATGCTCAATCTCCAAACATAGCGGACCACTTGGGGTGACCAAGTGGTGGGGGTGTTGGTTATCCAATAAATGGTTCCCGGGGAGATGGTACCTATAACGCCTCCCAAATTGAAACTGAAAATTTATTATAGTACTTGACATAAACAATTTTAATTTTGCACAATTTTAGTATGAAAGCTCGCTCAGTATTGGTATACCGCGATAAGTCACTAAACAGAAAAAACGAATAAAAAATATCGATTACTCGGGGAAGGACAACACTAGTCTACCAAAAAAAAACCGTTATATCACTACTTCGCTTTGTATGTATTTGTCAAAACCCTCGTTCCCCGGCCCCCCTCAGGGGAACTGAGCGAAAGGGACACCTGCACATCGGGCCGAAAATACCTAAATAAAATCGTCAAAATCGATGTTTTGTATTCCCCATTTTTCTTCTCCAAAACTGGACCGATTTTTTTTTTTTTTTCACTAACTGTATTAAAAGAAAGTATTCTATCTCGGAACGTTTTGCTTTTTTTTTAAATATATTGTTTAGTTTGTATACTGAACTTCTTTTGACGGCGTTTAAACCAGGCAATTTTATTCATTTTTTGAAGGTCCTAACTTCTATAAGAAGTATATTATAAAAAAAGCAAAACATACCGACACGCTAGTGGTCGATATCTATTTTACATTAAAAAAATTGCTCTAGGATCAAAATCCAGAGAGATAAACGGGGAATACGTTTGTATGGAAAAAACGCCGCCCGCATTCCCTCTTAATGGACTCGGTATAACTAGAGAAGTTTAAGTTTAGTTTATAATTTATGTGTTTAATTTTTTTTATTCTTTCTATTCTTTCAATATGGGCTTGGTATAAAGGAGTCCAGATTGGTGTACAGTGTTCCAAGTGCGGGCAAATATATGAGGTGGAATGGGAATATAGAGTTTTTATATTGTGGAAGGGTTTTGCTTTACGAATTATAAATATAACTACGCTGCGCTGTGACACCACCATAGCCTAACAATTTTACAAATATATTGGAGTGAAATGATTTAACCAATCATTTAAAGTAAGCCAAGTATATCCTTTAACACCCTGTATATTAAAAAAAACTTTACATAACGCATATGTTGTTTAAACTATCAATACTGATAAAAAAATAAAAAAGGTAGGTACTATAGTTCGCGACTTTTTAATGCAAGCGTATCCATAGTTGACGTAACGCCAAACAACACTCATAGCTTTGATCAAATCCATGCATCTTCTTCTGTAATCCTTTTCTCACTTGAAGTGGCATGTATTCGCGGAACGTTCCCGACTTCTTCCGTTCACTTAGTATTTTTTTCTTAACTCCTTTCTCTTCTGTCCATTACTTTCACCTTATCGGTTATCCTCTAATTTCAATGCATTACAATCAATATTCCTCCATTTAATTCATCAAACGGTGATCGTCAAGTATGATTTAGCTTATTTATGTACTTTTTTATTTTATCTTATTCCGAAATCTGTAAATAATTTGTAAACTTAATAACTTATTCTAACTTACCTAATGTTGAACTAGAAATCCATTGCATTTCAATATGAATACTTGTCACCAGCAAGTGGGAACTGCACGAAGAGAGCTTGATTTATTTTTAAAAAGAACATCAAATGCCCGAGAGCGCTCCATTTTACCATATTTATTCAAGTGATAAAGTACGATTTTTATCAGAATGTAAATTTATTTCAATTTTTAAAATGCATTTTTTTATGTGTGCAATTGATGTTTAAGTTGAACGAATGACGTTATTTTTAAATTAAAAATAAAGCTATCTTTTTAGATGGGGTTAGTAAGGGATTTTCTATTAAACACTTAACGAAAGCAAAATAGGATTTTACGTTGAGTATTTTTTCTTTATTTGTTTTTTCCAATAGAGAAAAATAGAGTATATCAGTTTTTTCGTTATTTGTTTTTGGGGTGTTATGCCGTGTTGCGCTACCTCCTTCTTTAGCCAACGTTTCGGACATCGTTGCAGTGTCCATCATCAGGGCAGATCCGGTAGATGTGTAATTTTTAGTCGTGAAGTGTGTGCTTATTTACTTCGAAGCGATACCGTGCCGCCAGCACCACTAACTTTCACCAGTACAAAATAATCGTGACAAGCAGTGGCGTCATCGCCGCGGAACGGAATAGAAAGTTCATTAAAACGTGGTATTTATGCTAGCCAGGGGCAAGTCCGTTTGCGAGACGCCGACGGAAGTGGCTCCATCTCTTAATGAAATCTAAAATTAGAAATCACAATGGTAAGAATTTAAGAAAAAATAAAATAAAATAAATAAAAATTACAATGGTTAACTTTCACCAGTACAAAATAATCGTGACAAGTAGTGGCGTCATCGCCGCGGAACGGAATAGAAAGCTCATTAAAACGTGGTATGCAAAGACTAAGTTTCCTCTGGAAGCAGATGGAGTGTATAAACTCAGCTGTTCCGGATGTGACAAGGTTTATGTAGGCCAAACAGAGCGGACGATCACCAAAAGGATAGCAGAACACTTTCGTGCTTGCAAACTCGGCCACCCTGATAAATCGGCAATCGCTGAGCACTTAATCGAAACCGGCCATTACTTTGGATTTGTTCCTGAGGTCTTGGGAAGACCCAAAACTTACAGAGCACGCCTAATTACGGAGGCAATTGAAATCTACAAAAATCCTTGTAATATTAATAGAGACGACGGAGCTAAGCTCAATAGCTCTTGGTATCCGGTGATTGACGGTTACACCAAAGCTAAACGCAAAAAACATGTCTAAGTATACAGTAATGCCAGCTCGCGGTGAACCATTTTGTGTTATAACTTTATATTAACTAAATTCGCTTTAACCAGTGTAATTTTAATTCTAGTAAATTTCATTTAATATTAATAGAGCAAAAAAACCATGTCTAAGTATACAGTAATGCCAGCTTGTGGTAAACCATTTTGATTTATATTGACTAAATTCGCTTTAACCATTGTAATTCTATTTCGTTAAATTCTTACCATTGTGATTTCTAATTTTAGAATTCATTAAGAGATGGAGCCACTTCGGTCGGCGTCTCGCAAACGGACTTGCCCCTGACTAGCATAAATACCACGTTTTAATGAGCTTTCTATTCCGTTCCGCGGCGATGACGCCACTACTTGTCACGATTATTTTGTACTGGTGAAAGTTAACCATTGTAATTTTTATTTATTTTATTTTATTTTTTCTTAAATTCTTACCATTGTGATTTCTAATTTTAGATTTCATTAAGAGATGGAGCCACTTCCGTCGGCGTCTCGCAAACGGACTTGCCCCTGGCTAGCATAAATACCACGTTTTAATGAACTTTCTATTCCGTTCCGCGGCGATGACGCCACTGCTTGTCACGATTATTTTGTACTGGTAAAAGTTAGTGGTGCTGGCGGCACGGTATCGCTTCGAAGTAAATAAGCACACACTTCACGACTAAAAATTACACATCTACCGGATCTGCCGGATCTGCCCTGATGATGGACACTGCAACGATGTCCGAAACGTTGGCTAAAGAAGGAGGTAGCGCAACACGGCATAACACCCCAAAAACAAATAAATAACCACTACACTCCGCACCTCAACCCGCCCGCTCCCAGTCGCAAGGAAACATGAACGCAGCGTCCGTCGGCGTAATCATGCGATTCTTTGTCGTTTCGTTTTTTAAACGGAAGAAGTCCAGTATTCATTTTTTTGGCGTTCCTTTTTTTAAACGGAAGTGTGTATGGGTCTAACATTTGTTTACATCGTAATTATATTTTAGCTCGTTGGCACCTTTACAGAATGTTAGAAATGGTGTTAGAATAAAGTTTACTCAATAATTATGTGAATACTATAATGTACCTATTCAAAGTTTGAGGAAATACCAACAATCCAACTTATTTACGGCTTATAATTTCGCTTCGATTCCCACATCCCTCTCTCCTAGACCTACCTCATATGTTATCAGATTCTACCTCGTACATTATACCCCCAGATTCCTAATTCATACGTTTTCCTTCCCAGAACTTTCTCTCCTTTTTATCCTAAAGATTTTTTTACTTAGAGCCTTCTAGGTGGAGCTAATTTAAAAAAAAATTATGCTTGGTATTATTCCTACAACTCCCTCTACCACGTGAGTATTTCAGAGAGTTTTAGCTTAACTGCCTTCTCTTTTGCGTTCTTTTTAAAATTTAAAACCTACCGTTGAGCTACGGTTTATTAAAAATAAATGCTCCCGACAAAGCGGAGGTCCAATTGAAAAGACATTTCAATTAGTGGGTCTGGATGCGTTCTTAAAAGAGCGCCGTGAGTAGGGATAAATTGGCTTTGTGGACAGAGGACTAAATTGGGACCACAGAACAGATAATTCCTAGAACATTTACAATAGTACCACACAGGAGGCGCAGACGAAAATTATTTCACTCGGGGCCTGTCATATTTGGCTGCTGTGTGGATGGTGTTGGAAATGGTGTGGAAAGAAAGGAAGGTGAGGAAATGGAAATAAAAATGTATGAGGGGTGGGCAGGTATCTGGGGGTCATTGCGTCCAAGAGTGATGGACGTGTGAATCCATCCCTCCCAGTGCGGCGAAAGGCCAGGGGTAAGAGGCCTAGTGATCTCCCTCAACCAGTCTCACCCGATCTGACCCGTCACGCAATAAGTAGACGCATCCGCCGCCAAGACCTAGGCAAACCTCGCCCCATGAAGCCGAACACCCCTGTTTTTTTTGCATTAGCTCCACGCAGTATGCCCTAAGGAAAATAATTCCACTCAGGGCCTTTGTCATCTTTGGGGATGCTGTGTAAATGGTATTTTTAGGGGAAAGAAGTAGAAGAAGTTTTGGAAAGCAAAAAGGAATGATGGGTGGGTAGGAATCTGGGGATCAGTGTGTCCAGGAGTTACGGACGAATGAATTCATACTTTCCACTGCGGTGCAAGACAATGTTCCGAGAGAGTCTTACTGGAGACAGCTGCACCAAACGTAACGAAACAATTGACCTATGGCAGAGGTGTTGGTTATTCAATAAATGTTAGGGGCGGCGGTACCCATACCAGCTATTTTATGATGTTGAAGGAAGAGTGGAAGTGCTTGGCTATTTGTATCTGGTCACCATACACACCAAATACGGCTAAAGTCATTTCGAGCTTCCATTATGTCGATTCTGAAAAAAAATCGAAAAAGCGATATTTACCATTCTGGAATGTGCCATAAATATTTGCAATTTGATTTTTTTGTATTGTAGCCGAGCAACGAAAAACCTTAAAAAGATTATTGAAATTTGATTTTACAGACTGGTATCACCGGACACCGCTGTCCGGTCTAGTGCATGACGATGCAAACTTATTCCGGTTTCAACGTTCGTCCATCCGCCTGCTTTTCCTCTAAGAGAGATAATTGTTAAATCTGTGCTAACTTATTGTAACACAAAGTTTCAATGTAAATATGTGGCGTTAATCAAGAGTTATTATTTAAAATCTTCACAACACACGCATCCAGTTTACAGACGTGGCAAGATCTGTAAACTGTCAAACCTTCTGGATAAAATATCTGAACATAGCCCACATTGCTAAAGTATTAATTAAATGTGAAATAAGACATATACGATTCGAATCCTAACCTCTGGTTTTGTAGTCGAAGATCTTAACCGTTCCAAGACCGGGGGCGTTAATTTTGTGGTAGTGAACGATGCAGCTATTTTGAATCGCCGAAGAATTCCTATTGGTTCCTCACACACCAATAATCCCTCAATAGCAATTTCCATATAGTCACCATCTGCCGAGACAAATTAAGAGGAACCATTCTATCCCAGACTGCCGAAGACTTAATAGCTTTGTAAATCGCTACTTGTTTGCTCCCACTTTTCATATTTTATAAATTTTTAAAATATGGTTCAGATGAAAATTGTAACAATAAACTTTGTAAGTACATTGTTATGTGTTTATTTGATTTATACACAATCCATACATCATATACTCCCATAATTTAAAGATGTTCTGATCAATTTTGATATTAGGTAAAATTGATCACATGATCGAATGGTGTATGCAGACACGCCCACAATCCGCTTTTTCAGTTTATATCTCCAGTGTTTGGAGCAATTTAAACAGGAACGGGCAAAACATGAATAGAATAGGCGGAATGGAGTGAGGAAGGACCAGGCATGAGTGGGCGAAATGGAACATGAGCTTGGCAAAAATCAACTCTATCCTCGGCGCCATCAGTTCTAAAGGGGAATACAGAGCAATAAAGCGCAGTGCTGAACCCCTTGAATAGCCCAGTTAATAAAGCCCATTGTTGTGAAAGCCTCATAGTCGTGACTCGTCAATACAAAGGGGCTGTTTCTATGGGGCTTTGTGAGCACGAGTCTCGGGCTCGACCGCAGAAAATTAACGTGCCCCACATATTAATGCATGTGATTTCTACAAACTATGGAAAAGTATTTAACTTAATTTTCATTGTTGATTTTTTTGGAGGTACCTCATAGACCAATATTATATATTTCATTTCCCAATTAGTGGGTTAGTCAGAAATAGCTGAGGAAGATGTTGTTCTTTAAATTCCGGTTGGATGATAATAATTATTAATATTACTACATTATTTATAGATCGGTCCAAGATGAGTCCTGTATTAGTCCTAGATTAGTTATGGATTAGTTGTAGTTTAGTTTGAGATTAGTCCTACATTATATCCCACATGCTATCTTTGATTAGAGAGTAGTTTCCCTATTTTTTTATCTAGGTGTTTTGCATCAATAAAAAATCAATTTATAATGTGTTTCAGGCCGCGTGTCGAACAATTACGCCAACACCCTGGAAAAACTAACCTATCACCAAAAAGTATGGAATGCCACGTGCATGTGTTAATACCTTATTGTACTTCCTTTATCCACAACCATAGAGTCACGTGGGGTAACCGTACGCAGAGTGTAAGTGTTCGCAATGATGTTTCCGAGGTGGTCGTGCCTGTTTCGCGCCCACATGTTTCTTAATTCAGTAGCATTTTGGGTCGCATTGAAGCAGGATATGAGTACAGTGAATCCTAATTTGAAAATAAAAATTGGTAGGTAAATTACTGTTTTTCGTGCTTTTTTTTAAATTTTGACATCTGCTATCGACATGTTTGCTTACCGATGTGTGCTATTGTGTAATCAACTGAGTCAGAGCGATGTGGTCTATGATATTTTTTGGTAAAATATTGTAAGTTACACGGGTGCAAAGTGATATTTCTATTAAAGATAACCACTTATCTGAATTGAACACTTCTCTACGGTATGCGAATACTTACCCCGCACGTGGGGTAAGTGTTCGTAATCGACATGCATGTAAACATTTTTATATAACTTTTTGATTTATGAACTACATAAGGTTTTTATGTTTGTTTGAGATGCCTTAATGATCAATCATATCAATAAACAAAAAAATGAGCAAAATACCTAAAGCGTTTTAATACAAAAATCCCAATGTAAAAACTGCGTACGGTTACCCCACGTGACTCTACAGTGTTTTTTATCGTCTCATACATGCTCTTTCTTTGTCGCTTCATACTAAACGACTACATATGAATCTAGTAATGCGATTTATGCAGACGGATCTTCTATTTCTCAATCAACAGCATTTATTGGTACAAATTCTATGGGGGTTATATTGACTAATGAATTTTATTTATTTTATCGGGTAATTTCTCATTTCTCCGTACGCTCTGCAAACAAACCATCCATGACTCTTAAATTATATTGCTTTTCCTTGTTTATAATGAAAATCGGTCGGACTTCTATATATAAAAGCGTTCAACATGTACTTTTAACTGGTCTTCGGAGGAAAATATAGCAAAGAAACATCAAATTTTGTACGTAAATGATATATTCTTTGTTCGATCCCTACAAGGTCAAATAATATCTTATGCCGACTATAGTTCTTATATTGAAAGACTTTCCGTACAATCCTTACATGAAAAGAAAAAAAAACATTTAAAATTAATTTAAAAGCCACAAAAGATATAAATATTAATCTTAATGATCAATAAAATCAATGACGTTGCCCAAATAGAGTAGACACCCGGCCATAGTAATCGGTGTATGTCGTAGGCCAATCGTAAAATAAGCAGATCATGATCTGCCGCATCGTGAAATGGCTGCAGAACGAGATGTGCCTGAGGCGCATCATGATCTGTCTGATTTTATGATTGGCCTGCGATATACACCGATTACTATGGCCGGGTGTCTACCGCACGTCTGTCATCCGAGCGCCGTTATTTTGGCCACCGATATTGTGAGATCGCTAACAATAGAATTCGACCCGATGACGGTCCGAATGCCGGCAATACAATCTGAATTTGTCCACTGCACCCAAGATTGCCTGCGTCGGTGCAAGGTTTTTTTGTCTTGTATTTGTTATGCGTCGAAATTACCCGTATACGTCGAAACGACGAGATCGGTTGAGGTGGACACACGATCACCGTCACGTCGGCGTCGTTCCAATATCGGTACGAAATAATTACATTTTTCAAAACTAACTACGCCCTAAAAATATAATAATGAGGTGTAAAAATTTTTGACGTGGTTTTTATCAAAAACCATCTGCATCAAAAAATATTACAGCAGCGTGTACATAACAATACAGAAATTAATATTTTTGGTTTCCTGTTTACCATTGTTGCATCATAAACTGCTTACGAATTACAGCTCCAGATGCACTTGAAAATGGACTGTAAATAATAAGAATGAAACTAAAAGAAATGATGTTTGCTGGATTTGGGTGACAATGTGTGTAGGAATAACCAGGAATGCAAGGAAGAAGGATAACCAATCACTTACCTTTACGAAGGGGCACACAACACAATCACAAATATAGTTTATATAGTTTCACCGCGATCCCTCGAGGTGATTGTCGTGACAAAGACACAAATAAGTAAAAAGCGACATTATTTACTTTTGATATGGTCAAAAACCATCCTGATAGTTCTAAAACGAGATTTTAAACACGATAAACACCAACAACTCTCTTCCAAGGTGGTTCTAATTCTTCTCTTTTTCAAAAAACAAAATGCACTCGAATTTGCTATTTTTCTCTTATCATTATTCCAAATTCAAAATGTTTTTCCAGTAAAGTGATGTAGTTGGGGAGAGGTAGGTACTGGGTAAAATGAAATCCTGGTGGGAACTCATATTACCATTTCAAAACCACATATTCTCATTTCAAAACCAAAGAACGTTGTTTTCAATTTATATTGATTTGGTACAAACCTTCAGTACATAATTAGTAGCTACTTGATACGTGCCCCACCGAGCTCTGTTGACTTGTTTCAGACACGTTTCAGACAAATTGTTTTCTTGCAATTATACTCCGAGGTGTTTTTGTTATCACTTTATTGCGTTTCAACTATGCCATGCCTGTAATCCCTTAATGGCCTGGAAATATAAGCCGGCACGAACTGCGCACTTAGTGCTTTCATAAACATCAATATTTTTGCACATGAATTGCGCCAAGGAATAACATTTCAAAATTATATTAAAATATTTTTATGAAATACATGCATAAACGGTGTTCCTAAACTTCATTATATTTTATACATTTGCATTTTATTTCATGAATTATTACAAAACTCTCCTTGAAATCGACAGTAAATGATCTAGGGTAAATGATGATAATGTCGCAGGTTCGAAACTAAAAGAAAATAATTCAACCTCTAAAGCACAGGTTTTCTAATTAAAAGTATTTATTTATTCGTAATCTTTGGGAAATCGACAGTTGAATTTGGTAATTTTTTTAAATTTCCAAAACATACGAGCAATAGAGAACTACAGTCCATTTTTTTATTTTTTTTTATTGAATAATGACCTTATAACTTAAATAACTGCATTTTTATTTTTATTTTTAGAGTTAGTTTTAATGGTTAAAATAATTGTCAAAGTTTTAATTTTTCAAGATCCCCCGAAAACCACCGTATGTATGGTGAATCGTGTGACGTCATCACTCCTGAAAAAATAGTATAGGATCGGACAATCAGCTGATCTACTGCCGCCATTTTGAATTCCGTTGTTCGAAGTATTCTCCCTAGAAATAGCATTACTATTTTTTTTGTTCAGTAGTTTTGGAATATTTTCAATAATGGAGATAAACTAATTAGAAATACCTTTATATTTGAAAAATTACTTAGGCCTAAATAATGTTTCAATAAACACAACAACTAAATCTCTATAAACAGCATGTAAATAAACGAATAAATTAATACGATGGCTTGTGTCGTAACATACATTCCCATACAATGACTTTACGAATGTCGAACAGTGACGTCACCACTAAAATTTGTTTTTACGACTTGATTAAAAATGGACTTTTTAATAATTTTTTTAAAACTCTGCGTTTAATATTTTTAAATAAAACTTATATATTCAGAATCAGCGTTTATTGGTCTATATGAACATATTTTTTCATCGTCAGAATATTTTTCACTGGAGTTCCTTATTACAGATTTCTTCAGTGTGATAAGAATTGAACATAATTACACAAAACAAAAACAATGTAAGCATAGCGTAGTTAGAAGACAAATTAAATGTTAAACAAATTCAATTCATTGCAGAACAATATAAACGAGGTTAGAAAAGTTACTCATGGCGTGACAGAAAAACATTATTTTATTTAATTGACTTTTTAATATTTTTTCTCGTTCGCAATTGAAGATGTTCACTTTTGACCATTAAATTAAAGAACTGATACTTCAAAGGATGTAAATATTGTAAAAACCGATTTCTCGTTTTGTTTTCCAAAACTCGTAACACTATTTTTTACCGTGCGTCGTCTGCCGGTAAAACTGCATACTTTTGCTTGGTTCCATGCCAATTCAGAATCAAGTCTGACGAACCTTTTTTTTATAAATTTTATTAAAATTTTATTTGATGATGTTATTATCGAGTTCTGCAAGTATTTTAGTTACAGCTGTTTCGACTTGTAAGATCATTTTAAAACTGTGGTAAAACCACTTATGGACGACTTATTTATAGTATTTTAAATGTCAATTTTTAAGGTGTCTAAATTGTACCGGTTAATCCAATTTGCAGAGACACTAATTGAGAGAGTGATTACGTGGAATTCGGAATCTTTCCCTTTGGTTTCCCTTGCACTAAGTGTAAGGGTTTTCTTAATTGATTTAGAATGACGTTATTGCTACAACTCATTTAAGTGCATTATATTGTTTGGGTTTGGTAAACGTACTAAGTAGTGGGGAATAAATTATTTTCTTTACTTTAATAATATAGAACTCCAGTCCAATTTTTTTTTAATAAATAAAGACCTTCAAACTTAAATAACTGCATTTTTATTTTTATAGTTAGTTTTAATAGTTAAAATAATGTCAAAGTTTTAATTTTTCAAGACCCCCGAAAACCACCGTATCTATATGGGATTGTGTGACGTCATCACCCACCGATAGTTTTATTTACTTTCAAATTGTCATTTTGAATTTGAATGGAAGAATCGAAGAATCAATGGCAGAAAGACTTTAGGCGTGAGAAGTCGAGGCATTTTTTATTCAAGATTAACTGCTTTTAATATAGAAAACATTGGTAAAATGTCCACATCTCATCGCTACTGTTATTGTATTTTACCAAAGTACAATATAAAAACAATAAATCATATTTTTCATTGCAAATACAAATGACATCGTAAGCCATTGAATTTTGTGTTCAGGCGTGACTTTGTACATTGTATTATGTATAACACATACAGAAACTGTTGTATTTATAATAAACTGATCATGACTGATGATTGTGTAATAACTTGTATAAAAAGCCCTTGATACTAACAACAATTCGAAAATACGATCGATGTATCGTAAACCAAATGTCAAATATGAACTATTTATGACTATATTTAACCTCAAATATGGCCCTTTTCCGACATCATTTTAATTGTTGAGGGCCTAAATAATGTTTCCAATAAACACAACAACTATTATTTATCTAAATCTCTTTAACAGTATAAAAATAACCAAAAACACGAAATGTGGCTTAAGATTTCAAATGTTAATACAACTTCAACACGCTATCACCAGGTGAATAGTTAACAGTGACGTCACCACTAACCATTTCAGTAATGCCAACTTGACGCTGTGTTTTGACGAGAGGTTTTAAAACAGACTTTTTAATATTTTTTTAAAAAACGCTGCGTTTAATATTATTAAATAAAACTTATATATTCAGAATCAGCGTTTTTTGGTCTATATGAATATATTTTTTGAACCCATAATATTTTTCACTGGAGTTTCTTATTGGCGTTATGTTGGGGTCATTTGTTGGTTTATTGATTTCTAATTGTTCAAGCAAATTTAATTTAAGACCCTATCGTTCTATATGTAATGGTTTTGGCTGGTTGTTTTTAAGTGGAACGTGATTATTCACTAAGAAATGTTCTGCGAATTTTGAAGAGGTGTTTTTATTTTTATAACATCGTATATGTTCTTTGAATCTAGTTGAGAATGCCCTACAAGTCGAAACATCTGTAACTAAAATACATTCTAAAATAATTGCGGAACTCGATAATAACATTATCAAATTAAATTTCTTATAATTAAAAAGTGTATTACGAATTAAACACAAAAACAATTAATATACTGACGTAACCCATTTAACGAACCGGTTACCCCTTTGCTTGACTGTAAGTACGACATATATATTTAAAAGAAGCACTAACAGTGGATGGTTGATCAAAATTTAGCAGTCTTTTTTAGTCGATTAAAAATTGTATCAACTATTTCATCGCATTAGAGTTCAAGTTCAGAGTCAATTTAAAGTAGGCAGTTTTACCGACAGACAACGATAATAATTATGGTTATGAGTTTTTGAAAACAAAAGAAAAGTGGTTTTTAACAATACAACATCCTTCGATGTACCGGTTATTTAATTTAATGGTATTTTAATCAAGACAAGAATCACCATTTCACCCAGTGTGCGGCGGCAGGAATTAATACGGGCAAGCTCACTCGAATGGGGCGAGGAATGTTCTGGAATTTGGAATGGCCGATAATAATGGAATGCTTGGGATTCCAATCAGCATAACCACCCTCTTCCCAAATAATTGGGAACCCGTCCCAGGATCTCAAAATATAATATATATCAGGTATTTGGAAGTTAATAAATTTTAATACAAATATGTTTTATTAATTTATGTTTGCATTTTGATTTATAATGTGACCACTATGGATAATTAATTCTTTGAAAATATTCAGCATCGGCTAAAAAGGCTGCCGACTTTTTTCAACCACCGCTGGAATTGCAATAAAAGTTTACAAATAAAAATGTATGGTGGTAGAATTTGTTCAGAGTTTGTTAAAAGTGCATGCATCTTTAAATCACAACTATAAACAGAAAACCAAAGATATTCAAATACAGAATCAATATCTTTGCAGAAAACCCTTTTTATGGACGAGCAAAACCTTTCATAGCATGAGCATTGGGTCATGAAATCGGCACGGCTTTTTTCTTTGAAATTTAACTATTTTCAACTAGGAACGTTTCTGTGATGTGCTATCAATTTAGCTTTAATCATTTATTAAACGTCCATAGGGCTATTACATGTGGAACAATCATAGGGTAAAAATAGGAGTAGGTACGTTAGACAAGTATAAATATTAAAAAAAAATGATAATAGAAACTTATTTTTAAAATATATGGACATGAGATACTTTAAGAACTAATTGTTTAAATAGATAGCATTTAGTTCGGGTTTGATCTTGCAAACATACTCGTACATAAGCCAATAAAAAATCCGTTAGAAAATTAAGATAATATTGGTAGGTCTTAGGTGAAGTGTGGTACGGTTAAATATAATTGAATCGGGTAGGGATACATTAGTTAGTTAGGTAGATCTGCACCCGGCAAGGCGAAGGCCCTGGATTAGAGTCCTAGATGTGACCGTACCTTTTTTTAAATTTCCTGTTTTCAGATTTTCGATTGAATTTCACTAATACTTCACAGTCTTCATTTAATTAAATATTAAGATTTGAGGTTTTACTCATTAAGTTAAAAATAAAAATAAACATTATTCTTTTTGCTTGGTTTCAGGACGGGGAGGTTTTTAAATCCAAACTACTCGTAAAACTCTTATTTATAAAAGCAAAGGTGTGTTAATTTGTCCTTCTTTCACTTCGCAACGGAGCGAGTTATCGACTTGATTTTTTGCATAGAGACGGTTGGAGGACTGGGAAGTGACAAAGGGCTACTTTTATCCTAGAAACATTTCATTCCCGCAGGAAAAATCTTTATACAATAATTTCTCCCTAATAGCACGTGACCGAAGCCGTGGGTAAAAAGCTAGTAACTTATAAAATCGCATGAATATAATACAAAAACTTCCACTTCTACAGAGGTACATTACATAATCCAATTATTGTTAAGTACATGAAATAATAATGTGAAAATTGCGGGTTAAAATAAGTTGTTACGTCGTTTAATTGTATTAAACTGTTCTCTCATCCGCTTAACAATGAATTGATGGCAAAAATTGGTGCAACAAAAACTAAGTCGGAGACAGAACCGATCCCTGTGACACGCCAACATTTATCGAATGCGGCAAAGAGTCTGAATCGACCTCTCCCTTAAAAAGTCGGCGAGCCACTATACCGGGATACGGGAAGTCCGTAAGAAGGCAGTTTACTAATATAGGTGCCAGACCCGGTCAAAGACCTTGGAAATGTTCAGTGCGATCATTTGGGTCTCACGGTGATGTTCCAGGCACCGCCTCCGAACATGCGTCACATTCGCGAGAAGATCACCGCACGAGCGGTTCCGCCGGAATCCGTATTGATGGTCGTTGATAATTTTGTTCTTCTCGAAGTACATGAGTAGTATGTCATTGGTCACACGTTCCATCACTTTGAACAGAACTGATGTGATCGCTGTGGGGCGGTAATTTGCCAAGTTAGAGCGGTCATCTTACTCGGGGATAGGGTGAATTCCCGCTTTTTTCCTACCAGAGGGTATGGAGCCAGTAAAATTACATAAAATGATCATGCGAAAATTCACGGACTCACTTACCGGTCAGTGGTTGAGTGGTCATAGCGCTTGGGTCTCACCCGAGCGTCGCGTGTTCGATTCTTCGGCTGGCTAAGTCCTCCATCACAACACAAGCAACATTTTCGGCTTTCTGTGGTGGTAGTAGGAGATTTTCAAACATTGTTGGGTTATTCGTAACCCGGGAATGTTTGTCTTTCTTTTAAAAAAAATAAAAAATAAATTAAAAATTAAAGACTTGGTGGTTAAATTAGTAAATATTGTTAAGGTAAATTACATTAAATATCACTTAAAAATTAACCACTCATATAAAAATAACGCATAAACTCCCACTTCTATATAGGTAAAAAGGTACCTCCAATTATTGTCGATTGCATAATAGCAGAATTCACGGCTTTGTAACAAGTTGTTACATTCGTTAATATTATTAAGATAAACTACATGAAATATCAGTTAACAAATTAGCCATTAATCCGCTTCAATTATCAATAAAGATAAATTGGTCATCAATTATCAATCAGGATAAATTCGGCGTCATTAATTTTAATTAACGTTCGCGAACATCGCAGAAAAATCCTTTATTATTGTTACTTTGTGTTCAATGGATTCCATTATTACTTTTAATGAACCATTTATGGCATAATATTCAAGGATTTTATAGCACGTGTATAAATGGTTTAAAATTAGCAATGGTCAATGCGTTTTTAGATAATTATTCAATAGTGTATTCACGTGCAAATTATGTTAATATTATGCAGTCATAGCATCACGCTCGGTATTATTATGCGAAGGTAGATATTGTTGATGGAATTATGCTGATTCAGTCCGGAATAATTAGATAAGTGTAAAACAGTGATGAAAGCAGTTGGTTTAAACAGTCGGATGAACTTTATTACGTTTGAATTTAATTGAGCGTAAATAATGTATGAATCAAGCGATAGATGTTTTTACAATGATTTGGGTGTATACTTTGATCAAAAACGATTTTTTTGTTAATCATATTAAAATTACATCCAATAAAACTTTGAAAGTGTTTGGTTTTGCATTAAGAATACGCAGTCAATAAAAAAAATTCAAACCACAAAAAATATAACATGTCATTAGTTAGGAGACAAATCGAATATAACTTAACAGTGTGGGCACCAAGTTACCTTATTCATTTATTCGCGGTTGAAAGAATTCAAAATAAATTCTTAAGATTTATTAAGAATGGGTAATACCAAGAATGTTCAAAAATACTTATCTACTGTGTCAACTAAATGTATTAAAATTATCCAGAAGCAAAATAGTTAGTGATTAACTTGTTTATATAAAATCATAAATTTAAAAATTAATAGTCCTGAACTCTTATCCTTAATTTTTTTCTATTTGCTTTGGGAAACTAAGCAGAAGTAGAATTGTGGACATGTTTTTTCCCGTGCTCTAAATTGTGAACTTGTGTCTAAAAGTATGAAAAAGGCATTCCTGTCAACGTATACAATGGGGTGTCCACTTCGTATCTCGTCTTCTTAATCAATGCCTTCCTAGGCCAGTGCAATTGGCCCAAAAAAGGGGGTCGCGATCGGAATTTTTCCGGTAGTCCCAATTTTTTTATATGTTTTATACACTCATCTTGTGATGTAAAATCTCAGTTTTCAACCTTGGGTCACTTGAGCTTTTGCCTCCATTTTTAAAAAACCAGCCGAAATCGAGCCAAAATCTAGTTTTTCTCAAATATCTCGTTTCCAATAAAAATTTCAGGTAGTGTCTTTACAAGTTTATTAGAACATAAAATTACATACAATTTTTAATTAATGAATTTTCTTCTATCTCTAATAAATATTGAGATTTGCAGTCGTAAAAATGTGTATAAGTTTATAAACACAGGTAAATTGCTCGACTTGGTTCGGTTTTTTGTGCGTATCTCTTTTCCAGCACAATTTTGTGAAAAAATTACTGATACCAATTTTGTAGAAAACAAAATTTCTAAAAAGATGTGTGATTTTTATGTTTTTTGTAGTTTTTTTTTTTACTGATATAAAGTATTCGTAAATAAACATCAGTAGGTGAAAACAGAAAATTCATCAACATATTACCACGTTATTCGACTTTTGTTCACATTACATTCTTACATATTATAACTACAAATTAACGAGAGTGGGGGTCGACCCCCCCCCCCCTCCCCCAGGCCACTCCAGGACTCCAGGGCCACAACTTCGGAAATGGTCGTCAACTCCAAAAATGTGGTTTAGCTTCTTAGATGTTTTTTTCAGATAACTTAGCTCTTTATACAAATGTCTTAAACAAAAATTATATTTTAAGAGTTATTTCTTTGGGAATCGGTTATTTTTGTAATGAAATCTTGTTGTTTTTTCTCATAAATTCTCTATAGTCGCCAGCCCCCATGAAACAATAGTCGGTCATAACTTAGGCTTCACAGAATTATAGCTCTTATAGGATTATGGATTTGTTTATCTGCGTAACATTTGTGAGGGTATCGAGTCATTCTGTGGAGTTGAATCAGGAACATTAGAGCAACATGTAGAGATGAGACTTACACGAATTAAGAGGGATGACAAAGACGTCAAAACTCTCATTGATTGATTTGCTTGTCATGAACCATTTCCTAAAACAAATGTAATTATGTCTACAAGCAGTGGCACGATTGAAAGAACGGGAAAAGATGGGGAAATTTGCTATGTCTAAAGTTATCAACCAGAACTTTGGAAACCTACACTTAAAACATAAGGATGCGATAGTTTTTCTTGCAGCGGTGACCAGCAGCAAAAAAAATCAGGGTATGACTGTGACAATAGATCTATTAATGCTATTTCATCATATATGTATTGCCAAAAAGTGTGAAATTGAACTTAAAGAATATTTCCAAGAATATGTACAAAATCATTATGGAGCCAATGCTTTGCAATTCGAGGATACCCAGATTCGGTTGAAAAGAAAAGCACTAAGGAAAAGTTTCTGGAAAATGAGAAAAAAGAGTCACATTTTATTTCCCTACTCAGAGCCTCATTTGAAGAGGATGCTGATGTTCACATAATAACCACAGCAAACTGGTTATCATCTCAACATCATGCAGTCGTAATTATTGGTCAGGACATCGACTCTCTCACCTCCAAACGTGTATTACCGAAAAGTTGCAAAGGCAAATCACCTAACGCGTTGTACTCTGACAAATGTTTTAAACACGTTGAAATAGTTGGAAACATATTATTCATTCGTGCCATAAGTGGCTGCGGCACAACTGGTGCTCCGTTGGTACAAGGTATATACAAATTTTGTAATATTCTTCTCAAGAAACACTCAGTGAATAAAACTTGTTGGTTTATTTCAAGATCCAAAAGCAAAGGAGAAACAATCACTTTGGCTGCCGAACAATTCTTTGCACTTTGTATGGCGGCAATGAGAAATCTTATTTTGAAAATTCAAGGTACATAATTTTTGTCATAGTGAAAAAGAACAAAATCAATTTATCTAGGCTACCACCCACCAAAGATGCAATCCAGCAACATGTTTCAAGAACAAACTTCAAAGTGCAGACTTGGCTTGGTCGACATAAAATCCAACTGAATGGGGGTGGAAGAAGGACGCTGTTGGGTTATTAACTCCAGTACTAATGTTAAAGGAGGCGGTACCTCAGGTGTTACTGAACTTTATATCATGCCAATGCAAAAAAGGTTGCGCTGGAAGTGCGCATGTAGAAAGTCGGGTTTGAAATGCTACCCTACTCACTGTAATGGAAGCATGTGCGAGAATGCTGTGGCCTTCGTTCATGATGATGACGAGGAATTTAATGCCCCAGTCGCCACAAATTCGGCTAATGAGACATAGGAAGACTATATTGAAGCTGCTCGGGGCCAGTAAGTGGCAGCAAGAAACTAAAGTCAATAATTATAAATTTTAAGAAAATACCTTTTTTTATCACAACTATTTACTTAATTAATAATTTTATTATACTTTTGAATGTAGCTATAACTTTATGAAACAATTTAACTTTGTTTGAACCACTTTTATACTTGAGTAAATAATTTTATTTATATGTTGTGATTACATTGATGGTTAATTTTGCTGTTATGTATATTACATGTTATTTCAAAATAATTGTTAAAAAAAAGAATAATCAAATTATGCCTAGATTAAAACACTATTCTTCCGATTCAATTTTTTATGTAATTTTTCTGAATTTTTTGTATTGGAACCGGGATACCTAATTGCGGTAAAAACATTAAACATATACCTACGTCTTTTATGATATTTTATACTCTACAAAATTATTTTTTTCACAAAATTGTACTGGAAAAGAGATACTCACAAAAAACCGAACCATGTCAAGCAATTTACCGGTTTTTATAAACTTGTATACATTTTTATGCCTGCATATCTCGATATTTATTAGAGATAGAAGAAAGTTATTGAATTAAAAATTGTAGGTATTTTTTTTTCTACTAAACTTGTAAAGACAGTTTAGCCGAAATTTTTATTGGAAACGAGATATTTGAGAAAAACTAGATGTTGGTTTGATTTCGGCTGGTTTTTTCAAAATGGCGGCGAAAGCTCAAGTGACCCAAGGTCGAAAACTCAGATTTTACATCACAGGATGAGTGTATAAAACATATAAAAAAATTGGGACTACCGGAATACTTCCGATCGCGGATCGCTAATTGCACTGGCCTATCCTGAAAGTAACTTGAATCGTAGTGTGAATAATAACAGCATCTACTCTACCTACAAGAAATTTACTTGGTAATCCAGTTCATCTTTAAACAAACAAGCACTAGGTACTAAATATGTTAACCGAAACTAAACGAAGAAAGAAAATGTTTTAAGTAGGTAACTTTTTTAAACAATCGTACAACCAGTAGTTCTGAACGGAGTAGACCTCGTGTCCAAAAAACAATTTTTCTAGTTTTCTCTTACGACTTACGAGTACTTAATAAATCAAAAAAAATCATCTAAAATCGTAAGATTTGTAAGTGTATTAAAGTTGTGGAATATTTCAAGATTTCAAGACAATTCTTTTTTCAGGCGGGTAGGTACCGTATATTTAAGAAAACGCGAGTAAGAAAGTCCGAATGAAAAACAAAGATTTCACTTTTGAAAAAAGAATCTGTGCTGAACCATATTTAAAGTTGCTTGAATAATAAATCGGAAGCCGACTAAATGCAAAACGGTCCAGTTAAAACAGGACTTCGCTACTCCCAGTCATTAATAATTCAGAAACTATTAAATTACTCGTTGTACATAAATGTAACAGCGTTGAAAACTATTACGTATCGTGTCAATTCAAAGGGGTTGAACATTCACATTCGTTTCAAAGAGAATTTGAACGACACAAAACCGCACTGTTAATATAGCCTAGTAGAGAAACATACAAACATTGGCAATGGATCTGCAGCTAGAATATATGCTGACGGCAGAATCTGTGCAATGATGTCGGCTGTTGTTTTGGTGAATTTTAACTATTTGAATTTTAACGAGCCGTTTTGTTCAGAAAGTGGAAAAAGCTACACATGCCACTCTCTCTATGCCCTGTGGGTTTTCGACTCAATGTTTCATAATTGGACTGCTCCGAATTTAATTTATAATTACTGATGATTTTATGATTATGATATGATTCTTCTTCTTCGTGTGCCCTACCAGGTGCCCCGACGTTGGCGATCATTCTGGAAAATGTCTCTCTACCTTGCGCTGCCCGTTATTATATGGCTACATTTTTTATGAAACACTAACAAGGTGAATAAAAAAAATACAAACAAAGAAGTTTACATAAAATAATTCATGGTCATCTTGATGCTACATTATGTCTTAGCAATAATGAAATAAATGTTACCAATTGATATTGTTTAAAAGTGCCATATCGTATCTTACCTGATATTCAATTAAAAATAATATCCATTTTTTTATAAGAAAAACTATCTTTTTATAACTTTTGAAGGTTATTATTATTATTATAAGGTTACGAGAGATCTGGGTCCGAGTCTCAGTTGCGTTGTCATTGTATTTTTCTGTTTTTCTGTGCCTTGTTCTCTTTCATATTTTCGTTTAGATTATTATAGTTATCTTCTTCGAAAAAAATAATATCGCCTATGTTAGCCCTCTGCCCCAAACGTTTCGATTATGTAATAAGATAGTGTGCTGATGTAGAAATTTTTGTTGATAATTTATACGAATTCAGAAACAATGTTGTGTTGTGCCTCTGTGTGCTTTATTTTTCATTCGAGTAATGTTACGTAAATCATCTGCTCAAAAGAACGATAAAAAATTCTTATCGCATGAATCTCTGAGGAGCGATTCTATAACTTTTGTGGATACGGAAATGATTTCATACGTAATTGGCTGTCAATTTTGTGTGATTTTCAATGGCTTTCAAATGTTTTTGCTATGGGTGACGTTGGCCGATGTTAGAAGTTAGCTATGGCATATTTTAATTAAGAGTAAACTTATAACACGAATTACTGGAAGTATACATGATTGTCTATTCATTTAATTTACGTGTTAAGTTGCATACCATGGATAAACTTTAATATTTTTTACGTGGTTATTATGTATGAGACTGCGTAGGATTTTGTAATTGTATGTACTTATTTGTATTCTAACTGAGATTTAATAACAGAATTATTATCACGTGAGAGGGAACATCTTTAAAATCGTGTATAAATAAATAAACCTTCTTCACCTTCTGAAAAATGGAGTGATTGCATATTTAGCAAGCGCCGTTGAAAGGCTTTAAAAAGTTGACAAATTCAATACTGGCATTACCTTCAAAACGTTAAACTCTCATAATCTATTGTGACGTTTTTATGTAGGTAATTGTCAAAAGCTCAATTATAATAATTATTTTTGTTTCAATGTTTAATGATTTCCGCTTTGTCAACTCTGGCCGAATCGGTTTATACGGTTTGAAGTTATGTAGCTTTGTTTCAATTAGGAAAACGTAAATGACACAGGCCTAGTAAGTACCCACAATAGAGCCTGCTGTAGAGGCCACCACCCGCAGTTACCGCAGTAGGGTGAAGGGCGGTGGCGGTGTATCCGGTGCGTGTAGGCTTATAGATACGCGATATTACTTCCAATTAAGGCTTTCCCGGGAGCGTGGAACGTGGTTTTATTGGAAATAAACGCTTTGAATTTGTGTAATTGGAGGGTTCAACTTTGCAACACAGAAACGCTGGTGGGGCGTTATATTTTCCAGTTACTGTCACTGTTGCTTTTGCGTCTGGACGCTCTCTCGGTATATTTATAACTTTGTGTTGCTATTTTCAGGGTGTTTGTGAGGATATTCTGTAAAAAATTGATGAATGTAAAATAATTTATTTAGCCGGTGAATGGTAACTTTAAAAGTGTCTTTAAGTTTGGGTGCTAACGATAAAAATTGAAAAGAAGATCTTTATTTTTACCTTCTGGAACGAGTAAATGTCATTCACCTTTAGGAGATCTAAAATTAAGAGTCGACCAGTTTATTTTTCTAATTTAGTAGTATTTTTATAATGGCTGGTTTTTTTTTATGTTAGGCTATTAAGATCTGGTCACCAAACAGATAAAGCAATTTCCCTAGGACTGCAGTACAAGGCGATGCGCGATGGGTCGGCAGAATTTGGTTGGAGAGGTCAAATATTCTCCATTATATCTAACCGAAGCATTTTTTTGAGCCATGTCTTTCTGATACATCCACGGTTTCTCCTCTCATCCATTTTCACTTTACAATAAGCGTATTCTCCTGACAATTATTTATCTTTTCTATTCTCTATGTGTATCCAAACGTAGTAAGTTTCTCATTCTTCGTTTGCTTTATTACTGCCTTCCATTATGTTGGGATCTGGTATTCCGATCATCCGTGGTTTTAACAAACAACGCCCTAACAAACAATGCATTTCTACTGCATTCACTACGCTTTTCTCCTTTACTGGTAAGAATTCCGATTTGTATTGTTAGCCTTAGTTCCTTTCTGCTTTGCAAACAAAATAAACAACTACCTAAATAATATCCTTCACCAGGACTTAGTTTACAGGGACTCTAGTTTTAGTTTTAGATTAGAGGCCGAAATATCAAACCAAACTGAATAATCAAAAAAACCCTAGATGCTTAGAAAATATGTAAGGCGTCACATGTTCGATTCCTCGGCTGGCTAAGTCCTTCATCACGACACAAGCAACATCTTACGCTTACTGTGGCGGTAGTAGGAGATATTCAAATATTTTCAGATTATTTGTAACTTGGGAATGTTTGACTTTCTTTTTAAAATTAATGAAATAAGCCGTTAAAAAAGTTATTTTTCATTATTTTGTAGACAACCTTGACAATTTTATTATTTATTTTTAATTTTGAAATTAAGAAGTAAAATATATAATATATAAAGATAGCAGCCCATAATATGTGCGTTAAGAAAATTAAGATAATGTTGCTAGGTATTAGTCGAAGTATGGTACAGCTAAAAGTGACCGAATTTGATATCGACACCTTAGCTCAGTTGGTAGAGCACTTGCCATGTAAGCAAGGGTCATAGGTTCGAGTCCCAGAGGTGCCAATATCTTTTTCTGATTTTTCTGTCTCTACATTTTCGATTGAGTTTCGCTAATATTGTCTTCATTTAATTATATTTTGTTATTTGTGAGTTTACGAAAATAGTTTTTTAAATAATAATTTAACCTACCTACCTTAAAATAAAAGTGTTTAAAAAGTTCATGTGCTACAATTTAAATTACAAACTACTGATTTTAATTGGAATACTAATATATCGATATAAATTAAAATTTGAACCCAAAAGACGCTTTTTTAACATTGTTTTATTATATATTTCTTTTTTAACATTGTTTTATATTTATTTTTTAACATTGTTTTATTATATATTTCTTTTTTAACATTGTTTTATTATTTATTTCTTTTTTAACATTGTTTTATTATATGTTTCTTTTTTAACATTGTTTTATTATATATTTCTTTTTTAACATTGTTTTATTATATATTTCTTTATTAACATTGTTTTATTATATATTTCTTTTTTAACATTGTTTTATTATATATTTCTTTTTTAACGTAATAGATTGGTAAAGATTATGGTTTAATAATTAATATGAACTAAAATGAAAATGCCTAAGTTTCCTCTGAAATCACGAAAAATCTAATTCTTTATCGTCCTTTATTTTGTTATTTAAAACACAAAAAAATAAAATGGCTTACATTGAACAAGATATTTGAAGCATTTCGATTTTTTTTTAAATTTAGTTCGCTTAAATATTTTGACCCCTTTTTAAAATTTAATTTTTGTGAGAAAGATTCCGTGCGGCTGTTCCTCTTTATGCAATTATTCAGAAATTGTCGGGTATTATGAATAAAGCAATCTGTTCTAATTGGAATTTCCTATTCTAGTAATATCTATCTGATGATACAACAACCTAAGAAGGACTATTATTATATTTCCCTCGATAGTTAAGCCAATAGTTTGATCTCACTTCGTAAACTTCACTGTTCTGAACGTTTCGATGTTCTGTATCCAGTTGTTTCCATAACTTTGAATCCATAGAATACCTGTACCCTGATAATAACATAAATTCTATATTTATAATCTCTATGTTCATCTTTCTACGTTTACTGTAAGGTTTAAATAATCGATAAAAATACAAATTACTGTTTTGTGTCTATAACTACGGTAAAATAAACTCTGGAACTTGGATTTGCTTTGAATTTAATAGTCATAGGTATTCATAATTGTAATAAAACCAAAAATCGATAAAGTAACAATTGCTATTTTCAAATTTGGACTGATGGTTTGTCGAGAATGATGAACACATTTAAGAAGGCAAAATATTTGGCGAAATTTTAAATAGATGTTTCAAACAATCTTTTTTTAATCTTATGACTTGAGTATTGCTCTGATGTGTCTTTGATTTCTAACAAGTGCAGTTGCGGACTCAGCCGAAGTGATAGTGGTTTTGCTTGGCCGCTTCCTTCGTTGGGTGCAGCAGCCATTTAGACGGGATTTTCAAGAGCTGTTCGTTGGTATAGATGCGGAAATGGCGTTAAATTCCGCCTCTTTCGAATTGATATTAAGAAATCATCCTTTCTTGTGGGCTGCATGCTGCCATCAGAATGTATGTGAAATATCAGAAGTTGGAGGAATTATTAATTTCATAGGGTATTTGACTAAAGTCAATGAAAAGTTTCACCTTGCTAACCTCATTCCGCAATTCCTTGACTCCAGCCGACAAATAAGAAAGGGCCGAATATCTATAGAAAACCAAGGATTTCTTTATAAAATTGTGTAAATAATAAATTATCAGAAAACATGTGAAACCGCCTGACTTTGAGCCTTCATAAAAAAATCATCGCTGAATTAGTTATATGGTAGCACCGTTCATTCTCTATCGATTTCATTAAAGTTTAGACATGGAGCTAGAAATCCTACAATTCACAGTTTCACGAAATCAGCTCATTACTTATGTAAAATATCGCCTAGTACCTACAATGGAAATCTAGTACCGTGTGTACGTATCGATATAATATGTGTGCTTCGCTTTGCGTTATATAATTAATATTTTTTATTTTCTATTCAACATATTGATGGTGGTGTTTGAATTTTTTAATGTGTGCCACTTCATAAAAACTCCCTTGGTCGAATACAATTTAGATCTGCAAGAAACCGGGTTTGTGACTTTATGAAGCCGGTTGAAAAGGAGGTATAAGAAAAGAATTGTTTAGCTGATTCGGATGACGCCTGCATTAAATGAGGAAGGAAATGTTGCTCGTTTCGCTTGCATGTTCTTATGTGTAACACACCTGAATAAGTGGGAGAAATGAACCATTTGTAAACAGCTGATCACAATAAAAATTGTAAAATGTTATGCTTGCCGCATTTGGTTTCTTGCTGGTGTGCCCTTGCATATACATACTGATATCATCATCATCACTCCTGGCTCTACAACCCCTGGTGGGTCTTGGCCTCCTCAAGAGTCTTCCTCCACTCATCATGGTTTTGTGCCAGCTCTCTCCAGTTTACAATCTCGAAGGTGGATATATTTTTGAGGACGTTGTCGCTCCATCTTAAACTTGGTCTTCCCAGGTTCCTTCACCCTGTCGGTCTTGAGTTCAGCAGAGACTTTGGTGCTTGATGCTAGGTCATTCTCTCTACATGACCCAGCCACCTGTCTTCCCAGTTTTATAAATTTTGTGACGTTTAGATCCTTAAACAGAGTATATAGCTCATTGTTATAACGTCTGCGCCAAAATTTATTTTCTGAAACCGGTCCGAAGATTCCTCTTGGTACCCATGTGTCAGCTGCGTATGAGAGTACTTGTCCGATAAGTGTTTTGTACACTAATGTCTCGGTGTTTCTGGATAGCAGTCTGGTTTTTATTTGGTTTTGTATGCGGTAAGAACAGCGATTTGCGTTCACTATTCTCGTTTGTTATCAGGGAGCCTAGGTATGTGAATCTTGGAACCGTTTCAAAATTTTGGCTTCCACATGAGAGAGTTGGGGTTTGTTGGGCGCATCCTACGGCCATGTATTTGGTCTTCGGCTGGTTTACTTGAGGCCCATATTTTTAGCAGACTTTCAAGATTTATGAAGGCGTCACGTAAAGCATTGGGAGTTTTCGCGATTATGTCGATATAATCAGCGTAACCCAATAGTTGCACAGAGCTGTCAAATATCATTATACTTATCTCAATGCCTGAATCACGAATAACTTTTTCTATGGCTATGTTGAATAAGAGGCAGGCCAATCCATCTCCTTGTCTCACCCCGTGGAACGCTTCAAAGGACTCGGATAGATCACTGCCAACCCTACACTTTTCTGGGGACATTTTTAATTTGACCAAATTGATCAGCTTACGCGGTATTCCAAACTCACTCATTGCATTGTAAAATTTGTTTATTTTTTTATAAATTACATGGTAACACATTAAAATATTTTCATATATATGATACATTACATCACCATACTAGGCGGCTGCCTGTTTCATGGTGACCAATGGAATATAGTTACTTTGTGGTGTCTAGTGTGAACAAATGGATTAAATATATAAACATGTTGAAAATTGGAAAAATTAGAGTAGAAAGTTTATAATGAGAATTAATTTTTTTTAAGGAAACTAGGAAATAGAAAAGAAAAGAGAAAAGTTATGCACAAGATTATAAGATCATATTCAATAACATAATTCTTATTTATAGTTTTATAAGTGGGCATGCGTGCATACATGTGCAAATACATGTAAACATCTATACACCCATATATATACAACTGTCTATATATATATATATAGACAGTTGTTCTATCTGAGAACGAGAAACAGGCCACTGGCACTGTCACATTCACTCATCAAAAAGTCCGTAATCGCCTTCCTGAAAGTGTGATATTGGTCTACTGTCTTTATTTCAATTGATAAATTATTAAAGATTTTCGGAGCAAGGAAGTTAAACTGTGACTGGGCCATTGAGGTTTTTGATAAAGTTGGATTGTTTGGAATATCTTGTACTATAGTTTGATACAAAAATATATTTTTTTAATAAATTTAAATTTAAAATAGGAAGATATCTATTTGACATATGAGAATTTCATATTAAGCACTTGGAAGTCACTAAATAATTCCTTTGTGGGGAGAATGTAGAAATTTTGTATATAGTCCGTATTATCATGTTTTGAGCTTTTATTAACGTATCTAAAATTGTTTTAGATCATCCTCCCCAGACAATTATATAAAATGCATTCCTCTTTCTAGCAATCAATTATACAATTATTATAAGCAATAATTATCAGCCTGAGACACTCATCCACATTGAAAAATCTTCCGAGAAAAGATACATGACGCCAACGGGACTTGAACTCGTGCCCTTCTGATTGCCGGTCAGCTGCTCTCCCAATTGAGCTATGGCGGCTTATCTTATACCCGCCAAATGATTCAATATATACTAGTGTTTCATTCAACAATTACTGCTTATTATATTAAAAATCTTGTCTTAAACGTTAGTTTAACAATTAAAAATAATAAGCAATTATACAATACGGCATTGTAGGATGGGGCGGTACATATACAAATCAAACACAAATAATTTACATATCACAAAAACTAATAATAAAAACAATTTAAAAAAAACCCTACTCATATTCATCAGAACTGTTATTCAAACAAATTAAAGTTAGAAAATTAAGTGCATTATACTTTTATCATGCAACATTACAAATTTAAAAAATAATATTCAAAATAAAGTTGCACCCTTTAAAAATAACAGAAGTCTTAGTCAAGCGTCAATAATCCTACTCCAAAATGTAAAAAAAACAATAGGACAGTTAAATCATAAATATCTCGGAGTTAAATTTTTAAATTCACTACCTGAAAAAATCAAAAACATGAACAGTAACATAAAAAAATTTCAAACTCAACTTAAAAATTATACCGAAAATTTAAAATGAATTAAGACAAAAATTAAACCAATATAATAACACCCCCCATACGCACAAGCCCTTCTTATTTATGGGGGTAAATCAAATACATATATTATCTAATAAATTATTATAATAAACACAATTAAATAACTTTGTTTCAATTCCACTTTATTATTTTTTAATCCAACCGGTTTCGGTTCGTACTGAACCTTCCTCAGGGGTGAATAAAAATATATTGAACATAATACAGAAAAACATGGTATTTATAAGTAAAATTAGAAGAGGGAGACAGAATATCAACTTAGGTGGGGGCGATGAGGGAGGTGTCTAAGAGGGAGGGGTGAACGTGGGTGGGGGTAATGGAAATATTTTAAAAATCGGGGTGTTAGACAAATCTAATTGTTTATTAAGTAAATTGGTTTTATTTATTTTTAATTACTTTTTTATTTCAAGGGCTTCAAGATTATTAAGGCGTAGACCTATCCCATTTCTATGCAATACATCTATCCCGGAAGCTTTATTAAATGAGTGATTTTTATCTATTAGGTGGGAGGCGAATTCTGAAAAACCTACACTGTTTAGACATCTCAAGTGTTCGACCACTCTTGTTTGAATGTTTCTAGCCGTTTTACCGATGTAAAAGGCCGAACAGTCATTACATTTAAGTTTATATATGCCAGAATGGCTTAAGTTATTTTCTTTATCTTTAGAGTTTATTAAAAGTTTACCTAGGTTGTTATTAGTATAAAACGCAGCTTTAATTTCTGTAGGGAATTTAGAAACACATGAAGATGAAAAGTTATTTATGAATAAAATTCTACGCCAACCGTGGTTTTTATTATCTCTGATGTTGTGTGTATTATTATAAAGGAATTTATTAGTAGATATGAGATTAAGTTTTTTTGTAAGGATTTTATCGATTAAGCTATGGGGATAACCATTATTTATTGCAATAGATTTGATTTTAGCGAGTTCTTCAGTAAAATTGACGTTAGATAAAGGAATATTGACAAGTCTGTGAATCATAGAATGGAATGCGGAGTGTTTATGGGAGATGGGGTGATTAGAAGTACTGTGAATTACGGTATCAGTGAAGGTAGGTTTTCTATAAATATTGAATTCAAATTTGTTATTAACAATGGATAAGGATAGGTCTAAGAAATTTAAACAACAATTTTTTCCTATTTCTAAAGTGAACTGAATTTTTTTAAGGAATGAATTTAGGAGGGACAGGAAGGAGTTAAGTTGACGGTCAGTACCTTTCCAAATACATATTATATCGTCAACATAGCGTTTCCAGAAAAACACATTTTTAAGCAGGGGCGAGTTACAATTAAAAATATTTTTTTCCAGGTGATCCATAAACACATCAGCGATAAGCGGACTCGTAGGGAGACCCATGGGGAGACCTTCATTTTGTTGATATATAATATCATTAAATTTAAAATAATTTTGATTCAGACAGATGTTAAACAT
Organism: Limnephilus rhombicus; assembly: GCA_929108145.2. Lineage (NCBI taxonomy): Eukaryota > Metazoa > Arthropoda > Insecta > Trichoptera > Limnephilidae > Limnephilus > Limnephilus rhombicus. The sequence continues at coordinate 10,973,043 of OV815279.1, read as the reverse complement.
ACGGGCCAGATCATCCGAGAGATCTTTTGGTAAGTTTGAATTGGTTAATAGATTAGACATAATATTTTTACATTCATTTACAGGGACATTTGGGAATAAATTGACAACGTCGAAGGACACTAATTTGCAGTTATTTGGTAAAGTTAAATCTTTTAAGTGGGTGACTAATTCATATGAATTTTTAATGGTGTATACAGGGGAAAATACATTAGAACTATTAAATAGGCTAGTCACAAAGGAGGCTAATTTGTAATTCGGGGAATTACAACATGAAACGACGGGCCTAATTGGGGCATCGGGTTTATGGATTTTCAAGAATCCATATAATCTTGGAATTTTTGGGTTTTTCGTAAGGAATTTCACATTATCATATGACATGTCTTCAAAAATAGGGGATTTACAATCTTTTAATGCATTTTTGATGTGTTGTTGAAACTTATTAGTTGGGTCAGTTAGAAGAGGTACGAAAGTGTCATTATTAATAAAGTTATGCACTTTTGAAATATATTCTGAACGGTCCATTATTATTATTGTATTGCCTTTGTCGGCTTTCGTTAACACTAATTTTTCATTGGTTAACTTTTTGCGGATATTGTTCGCTTGCATTGTTTCTGGATTAAACTTTGGTTGATATTTAGGGATTAAATCTTGTAAAGTTTCAGCACTTTTATATTGGAATGTAGTTGGAAAGTAGTGGAGGGTGGTCTGGATGTCCACTGCAACGTTTTCGATCGCACTATTGACATTATTTTTAGTGTAATAAAGATTGTGATTTAAACCTTTAGATAGTAATGTCATTTATTTTGGGGTGAACTGTACATAGGATAGATTTTGTACTCGATCGTAAAATTTATGTTGTGAAGATAGTGATTGGTTATTATGAGGTTTAGCAGCACACAGGTTTTTTAGTTTTTTATCTAAGATTAAACGTTTTTTGAATGATTCAATGGAAACATAATTTCTAATTTTATCATCGAAGAGGTCCCATTCAATTGGGTGGAGGTTATGTACTAGTTCAATGTGTAACACTTTGATTTTAAGTTTAGTGTTATTACGTTGTTTATATGCATTAATTAAATCTTCCTTTAACCACGCCATTTTAGCTTTGTGGATCGAAGATGTCACTGGTAATTTATTATTAAAACTTGAATTCAAATAGTTGGGGAACACTTTCATTTTAATGCACTGTTTATAAAAGTTGATGTTGATAGACATAATTCTGTATTTAATTGAATACTTTTTATACATTATTGCTACATATCAAGATTTAATATCGGCGAGTACGGCCAAACAAGCACTCGCTAAAATCAAATCTATTGCAATAAATAATGGTTATCCCCATAGCTTAATCGATAAAATCCTTACAAAAAAACTTAATCTCATATCTACTAATAAATTCCTTTATAATAATACACACAACATCAGAGATAATAAAAACCACGGTTGGCGTAGAGTTTTATTCATAAATAACTTTTCATCTTCATGTGTTTCTAAATTCCCTACAGAAATTAAAGCTGCGTTTTATACTAATAACAACCTAGGTAAACTTTTAATAAACTCTAAAGATAAAGAAAATAACTTAAGCCATTCTGGCATATATAAACTTAAATGTAATGACTGTTCGGCCTTTTACATCGGTAAAACGGCTAGAAACATTCAAACAAGAGTGGTCGAACACTTGAGATGTCTAAACAGTGTAGGTTTTTCAGAATTCGCCTCCCACCTAATAGATAAAAATCACTCATTTAATAAAGCTTCCGGGATAGATGTATTGCATAGAAATGGGATAGGTCTACGCCTTAATAATCTTGAAGCCCTTGAAATAAAAAAGTAATTAAAAATAAATAAAACCAATTTACTTAATAAACAATTAGATTTGTCTAACACCCCGATTTTTAAAATATTTCCATTACCCCCACCCACGTTCACCCCTCCCTCTTAGACACCTCCCTCATCGCCCCCACCTAAGTTGATATTCTGTCTCCCTCTTCTAATTTTACTTATAAATACCATGTTTTTCTGTATTACGTTCAATATATTTTTATTCACCCCTGAGGAAGGTTCAGTACGAACCGAAACCGGTTGGATTAAAAAATAATAAAGTGGAATTGAAACAAAGTTATTTAATTGTGTTTATTATAATTATGTATTCCCACAAAGTGTTTGCTACATATCAAGATTTAATAAATTATTGTATAAAATTTATTGTAATTTATGTATTTTTTGTGAATAAAAAAAAACAAAATTAAAAAAATAAAAAATTATGCTGTCATACGCGGCCTTGAAGTCTACAAAGAGGTGATGTGTTTCGACATTGTGTGCTAGCGAATAAAATAAATATCTACATTGTACACATACTCGTATATTTTACATTAATAGAATACTCTCTTTTACATATTAAAACTCAATGCGATTTCATTTATATCTGTGGAGTCGATCATTATGGAATATCTACCTTAATCTAATTACGATATTTCAGGACAGAATCTGCGTTAGAATCTAAAATTTACCTGTTAAATTGCAAACGCTCCTCTAAGCTGTAGATTTTCTTTTCTCTTTCGAAGACTTTCCCAGGCCATTAGTTTGCCTTCGGCGTGTAAGAAAAATAAGACTGAATGATATATTTCGACTTTTCTCGGCTTTCCTTTAGAAAAATGAGATTTCCTTCGTTCGGCTTAAGCTGTAAGCTAAAGGTACTATTCGGTATCAGGAAATCAAGCTGAGGCCGAGATTTTCAAATGAGGTTAATGAAGGTATTCTACAATTCTCGAAGAATAATACAAGTTTTTTTTTCTGATGATGATCTGGGGAGATATTTTTTAGCGCACGCTACTCGTATTTTAAGATGTAGTTGACCTTTTCTGGTGTATTTTTTTCCTCTTTGGTGGTCCTCAAGTTTTCAAAAGGAATTTACGATCCATCCATTTTTGTGCTTACATTTTTTCTTCTTTCTGATTCTATATTCGTTTTGTATTGTTGTTTTTTTTATATATCGTAAGATATAAAACGTAAGTCCATGATTAAATTAATCTTGGTATATAGGATGTTATTTGACGGCCTCCGGGGTCCTGAGGTAAGACTTTCGACGCACAATCCGAAGGTCGCGGGTTTTAAATCGGCGTGCGCAAATAAATTTTCTGATTAATTTGTGTTATTTTACAATTAATACATTTAAAATACTTAGTTTGGTGACCAGATCTAAATAGCCAGGTACTTCCCGGCCTTCCTCTTCCCTATCTCTTTCCCTCCCCACTACCTTCGGCCTCACAACATACCCTAATTGAGGATGCCATAGTCTCACTGGCTCCAGACGGGAGCAAAAAACGTAATGTAAGTAGGTCTTTTTCTCCAAAACCAAAAATTGATCATCTTCTTGCATATCTATCACATACCACATCGTGACGTCTTCGTAGACCACTACAATTCTACTAGCCGTGGTGTCGATATTTTGAAAGTGTGGAATATAGTTACAATGATAATATTGAAGTGTGAGTGAATTCCAAAAATTCAAAAACGTCAAATGTCAATGCGCTGATGGTTTTGCTTTTGTTCTTAGTTTCATCTACTCTGGAACGTGCCGCAAATACACTATTTATTATTTTAAATGATTAAATTGTGAAATACACAAATTAGTCAAATAAATTTTATTTGCCACGCCGAGATTCGATCCCGCGACCTTCGGAATGCGAGTCAAGCGCCTTACCGCTGCACTACGCCGGCCGTCAGATCTCATCGTTTAATAGAGCTGCAGCATTATAGCGATAAGTGCATATTGCCTTTTTTGTCGTCACGATAATAATACAATCATTTATTGTATTCTCGCCAGTTTTCTCCAATGACTATGGCCCGGATAACTGACCTGTTTCCGTAGTGCTGATGAGGTTTCATTGATCCACACAAAGGGAACCTTCCTTCCCTCTTGACGTCTGGGTTGTTTGACCTGGCTATTTTTTCTACTAAGTGCGAACGCATCGTGCACGCCACACACGTCCAACTCAGCACAGTTTTCTTGATGATCTCACGTCCACTTTATTCAATTTTCTACTGCCGTCCTACGCTTGTCATTTACGACAGGCGCCGCATTAGCATTAATAAATGAAAGTATAGAGCTTTTGAATTTTTCACGAGTCCAGGGAATATGGTAATTTTGATAAAGATATGTGACTCTATGTACTTTTGAACAAATATTTTAAACCGTTGTACTGATTCTTTCTTGAGTAAGACCTAATAATAGAAAACGATTATTTACAAATCAGGGGGATGAGCCTTTCCTAATACACTGCCATTTTCTAAATGCTTTGATACAAATTAATATGATAAAATATCTAAATGTTCAATTTGAGAGGCGGGTATGGAAACCGCCGCCTAGGGAATTATTTATTTGATAACCAAATAATAGGTCACCCCAAGTGTTTTGCTACGTTTGGTGAGGTTTGCCTAGGTCTTGTCGGTGGATGCGTCTGCGCACCAACTGCGTGGCAGTCCGGATCGGGAGAGACTGGTTATCAAATACCGAACAATAAGTCACCCCAAGTGTTTTGCTACGTTGGGTGACTTAGCAGGGATGTCCGGATTCATGAGGTGGTGTTTGCCTAGGTCTTGGCGGTAGATGCGTCTGTTCACCAACTGCGTGGCAGTCCGGATCGGGAGAGACTGGTTGATGGAGACCTTTCCTCTCCAGTAGGACACTCTCCTGAACTGCAGTGGGAGGAATGGATTCATACGTTGCTTGAAAATTGCTTTAGCCGTGTTTGGTGACCAGATCTGAATAGCCAGGTACTTCCCAACCTTCCTCTTCCCCACCTCCTTCCCCTCCCCACCACATTTAGCCTCACAACATACGCCAATTGGGGATGCCATAGTCTCACTGGATCCAGACGGGAGCAGTTGAGATTCTTGTGCGGTATTCACTGTAAAAAAAAAAAAAAAAATACGTCCGTTTCTCCGAGACCCACTACACCTTCTCACAACCTACTCACACCCACATGATTCCTACTCACACCCTCATACATTGTTCCTTAACAGAACTTCATCTCCTTTCTTTCCCGAAAAATACCATCTACACCCAAAGATGACATAACCATGAGGGGAATTATTTCCCTCACGGCCTCCTGTAAGGAGCCAATGTTAAAAATATATATACATATAAATTTATTTTATTCTCTATCAATTTTCTGCATACGTAGATAACAGTAGTGTATTTTCAAATTTGCCTTAAATATAAGCGACTCATATACGTAGAAATCTATTTATTATACTAAAACATTAAAAAAATTCATGTTTTCTAAGTTCGTGGCTATCACAGACTTTTTTGTGTACTTAAGTAATAGTAAAATTTTGTAACTCCGCAATGAGATTGAATTAACTGCTTTTCTTGATATTTAAATTTTTGAAAAAACTTCCATCTGAAAAATAGTTTAATATAATAAGAAAATACATTACATACATTTTTTAAATTAATAATAAAACTTCAACCATAATTTGTGTACAAAAATTTTTTTCGGTTTTTTTTCATTCGTAATTTTCATTTTGGAAAATGTAATAACTTCCTTACTCTCTTAACAGAGTCTTTCACAAATAAATGAGTTCGTAGAATGTACGTTCATAAAACCACGGAACATTAATATTATGTTAAGAAGGAAGTTAGACAAACATTTAATAGTGAATTTACATTACCTAAGTCAATATTAGTTAGCAATTTGTTACCCAAGCTATTTAAATAATTAACCGAATTTTAATCATGGGTTTATCGAAGTCATCTTAATTTTAATTTAAGATTTCTTTCTTTTTAATAACTTTTCTGTTCCTTGATTACCATATTGAAATCACATTCTTAATGATGAACTTTTTTAGTTGCTTACTTCAATTAAACTTCGCTTGAAAGTTTGGCTCTTGTCAAATAACGAACGATATTTGTTTTTTCGCAGGCCGTGATAAATGCTTAAGTTGAACTCGAACGGTTGGTATATTTTGGATTACGGGAAAGTTACGTTTCGGGATTTTATCGACGGAATTTCGCAATTGCCAGGTTCGGGTTACCGTTGGAAAATTGACGTTTTCAAAGAGAAATGTTGTTCGGCAATCGGTGTTAAATATATTATCTACGAAATAACGGATGTTCAAAGAGAGGAAAAAACACTTTCCTACCTTTACGTTTAGGTACCTACTTTTAATTTTATTTTATTTATTAGCGTTATAAACAGTCTTTATAAATTCATATATTATAGTAATATAAGTATATTTATGTCAATGACCATTAAACTATCGATATTGAAATGTAGGATTCTGATAAAGTGCGTCTTCTTACTTAAATCTACAAAAAGTGTTTTATGAAATATTTCCTAGGTTTACATTAAATTTTAATGGATATTAATAATAGCTTTGACGAAGTGATTTTATTCAAATTTAAAATGCTAAAAGTGAAAGAGGAAATGAGATGAACTAAAAAAAAAAAATATTGAAATATTAAGTTTTTGGTGAATTATGTGGTATTCGATCAAGTGTTATTTTTTTATGAATACTATGAATTTGGCAACGTTCGTGTTAAACACATCGATGTTTGGGCACAATCTATTAAATGTGCTACAGCTTCTTCTTATAAATAGATTTTCAAGGTAATTTAATATTGCTCTTAGAAATATAAAATGTGTCCGGAGATCGAGTAACTTTTCATGGACATCTGAAATGAATATATTGTAGTAAGTATGGGCTATCAATAAAGTTATGAAACATCTTATAGAGCATTCATAGGTCTCTAAAATCTCGGCGTTGATCAAGAGATTTAAGGTTTATGGAAACATAGTTTTCATCATTTCGCATGCGATAAGAGACATATTTCACAAACTTTTTCTAAATTCTCTCTAGATTTGCTTTAAATGTAGAACAATTAGGGTTCTACACTACACTGTTGAAGCGCTGTGGCTTCTGACTTAGGATATGTAGAGAAACTTAAATGTCTGTGGATTTTTGAAAATCCAATAACTCGTAGCACTTTAATATTTTTATTTGGAATAAATTAATGAGTAAAAGATGTAATATTTGATCATTGAAATTCTAACGACCTTCAAACGAATATTTAAAACAGAAAAATCATAATAAAATAGTTGGAATAATAGAAGAGCATGTATGAGATGATGTATGAAAGCGAACGAGGCAAGGAGTGTGTGCCAAGATCGAGTTGTTTGGCGGTCCGTCCTCTCTGCCTACCCCTGCGGGGAAACGGCGTGATGGTTAGTTAGTTAGTTAAAATCATAAAAAAATACGGTCGCATCTAGTTCGGTGAAAATCTTGCAATCGTGATAAATATATCAGCCAATAAAAAATTGCGTTAAGAAAATGAAGTTAATAGTTAATAGTTGCTTAGCATCGCTAGCCTCGACGTTTGCTTATATTTTGGCTCTCTGATTTTTTTTTATTGTATCAGATAGAAAAGAATTAGCTCTGATCCCAAAACATATAAATATTTGAAAATAAGTATATTAGATAACCTAATAAATAAACTGTCAGTGAACCGTAGGATATTTAGATAAGTAAATACGAAATAAAAATTTTCCTTTTGTGAGGGCTTCAGTAACCAAGGTAAACAACAGTATTTTGAGATTACGTCAAATATATTTTGCAGGTAAATTTAATTATATATTTTATTTTGATAACATTATTCTAAAATATAATATTTATTATAGATTTGTAGTATTGAAGGGTAGTTTACATTAAAATATTTAATTTGGCCATATTTAAATTTGTTTGTTGACAAATGACAGTACTAGGTAACGACGACAGTTGCTTGGTTACTGGAATGTAGGAATAATAATAATAATCATTTCCAAGTTGTTTTGAACGGTGACAAAATGTCATTTTCAACCAACGGAAATGAAAATGGGTTGATTATGTCATCTTTACAGATGAACATTGATAATCTGAGACCCCAAAAAACAAAAGCAGGTATTCCTAGGCAGCGAATGAAATGGACGAACGATGTCAATATGTTCATCGTTCGTTCATATTTTTATGTGACTAAACTAGAAACAGATATGTTATTGTATAGGAAAAAATTACATTTACTTTTCTCACAAAATTATCCGGTTGCCCAAGTAAACGAACAAAGATTAGCTGACCAAAATAGGGCAATTTTCAAAAATAATTTAATCCCTGTAGTAACATTAAATCAGATAAAAAGGGAAATAGGAGATAGATTGCAATTGGAGAATAATTAAGAACAAATTAAAACGAGTAGTAATGTCATATTAGATGCATTGAATGAAGACAGTTTAGATAATATTCTAGTAGAAGAATCCAATGATATTACAGTAGATTCAAATAACTTAGACGCTATTCATAATCTTAGGGAAATCAACATTGCAAATTTAAACTTACTAGATGATAATGTAATAGAATTAGCTAACTTGCTTCATAATAATATAAATACATATACAGATATAGAGCCCACAGTTAGATCAAAATTACCAAAATTGCATGCGTCAAAAAAATTATCTAAATCAATTTCTGAATTAAATAATTTAATTTTACCAAAAATAATATTTGACAATATTAGTTTTTTAGATCTTCATACGATAGTGTACGCTAGTGCTATCACTATATGTACTAGGTTAGGAGTTAAATTAACATCCTCTGATGATAGATCATATAGGTTGGCAGATTAGATTAGAAAATGATGTAGTATTTTTAAGAAGTAGTATAGCTAGAGTAATTGAATATAAAAATGGGAATAGAAGTAGAAATATTTTGCGACATGTAGATGAAATTGGGAGAAAATTTGGTTATAACATTGGTAGTAATAATAATGAAAATATAATCAATTATTAATTAGATTGATTAAAACAAAAATTAGGTGTAAAAGCTAGTAGATTAAAAAGATATAATTATACGTTTAATAAAAGAAATAATAATAGATTATTTCAGAAAAATGAGAAAATATTTTATTCCAAACTTGATGATAAACAAAATATTATTTCGAATAATAATATTCCGTTGCCATCTGAATCAGATGCGCGATTTTTGGACAAACATTTGGAGTAAAGATATAAAACATAATGAGGCAGGTCCATGGATAGAAAATGAAGAACTCTATTGTTCAGACATTGAACAAATGAGTTTTTCTGATATATCGGTTGAATTGTTAGCCAAAATTATAAAAAATACTCATAATTGGAAAGCCACGGGTTGCGGTTGGATACATAATTTTTGGTACAAACGTCTAACTACTTTACATCCTCTGTTTGCAAAAAATCTTTCAAAACTTGTCAAACAACCTCAAAGTTTTTCTAATTTTCTAACTGGATTTTTTTGTTTTCATTTATTTAATTACAGAATACATTTTGTACAAAAAAATTTGAGTAGACCCACAAAGCTGTCATATGGCAGCTTGTCTGCAGGTTCTAACAATTTAAACATTCTTAATATAATATCTAAGAAAATATTTGTAAATACATTTATAGTTTTAAGGAAACATTAGAATGGATCACATAATATTAGATAATTTAACTTACAACCATAAATATATAAGATATTTCAATATACCTGTCTAATAACAAGATATGTAGGCAGCTATATTAAGATATTCAAAGATACATGGAGTTTTCGCTCATTAACCATAGTTTTATCATTTTAGGACATAGTCTCTCATTTTTTTCAAATTTTATGTTTTTATTGATTTTATTGAAAATCACTGGTATTAGATATTCAAGAGTACGGTTTCCATATTTATTTAATATTCGAGGAGTTTTTAGGCCCTTTCCTTCTCTAAATCTTGTGGGATGTTTGTGTACAAGTAGGTGTTTGTAAGGGCTTTCCCCCATATTATCCATAATAGTAGTGAACCAGGGCATTACTTATATATTATGTTACCTAAAAGCGAAAATATTAATAATCCCTCTCAATATAGACCCATTACATGTCTACCGACAATATACAAAATTTTAACCTCTTGCTTGACAGATTTAATATATACTCATTTGGATGAAAAAAATATTTTATCTGAACAACAAAAAGGTTGTCGCAGAAAACATATGGGATGTAAAGAACAATTAGTTACTGATTCTGTAATTTTAAAACAAATTCAAAATCAAAATCGTAATTTACATACTTGTTATATAGATTATCAAAAAGCTTTTGATAGTGTCCCGCACTCGTGGCTAATCAAAATATTAAAAATATATAAAGTTAACCCAATTATAATTAGCTTTTTGGAAAATATTATGTCCTTTTGGAATACAGATTTACTAGTAAATTTAAAAGGTAAGAAAATAGTAGTACCGAGCATTTCAATAAAAAGAGGGATTTTTCAAGGAGACTCATTGAGTCCTCTTTGGTTTTGCTTAGCATTGAAACCTATGTCTAAAATGTTAATTAAAAGCAAGTTTGGAATAAAAATTAAGGGTAATACAAGAGAGAGTAGTATAGTTTCACATCTATTATATATGGATGATATAAAATTATTTTCAAATTCTAAATCAAATTTAGAGAAAATGATTAAGGTAGTTAATTTTTTTTCAGATGATATAAAAATGACTTTTGGTTTAGATAAATGTAAAACGATCCATATAGAGAAAGACAAAATTGTAGATGGAGACGAGGGTATATTTAGAAATTTCAAAATTAAAAGTATGAAAGAGGATGAGGTTTATAAATATTTAGGATACCCGCAATCGAATAGATTAGATCACACTAGTATTAAAAATGATATTAGGGTTAAATTTCAAACTAGGATCAGAAAAATTTTAAAATGCAATCTATCTGCTAAAAATTTAGTAAAAGCAATAAATACTTGGGCAATACCTTTATTAACATACTCATTTGGCATAATTAAATGGTCCAATACAGATTTAGATAGTTTAGAACGATTAATTAGAACTATGTTAACAAAGTTTAATTGCCATCATCCAAATTCAGCTATAGAACGAATTAATTTACCTAGAAATTTAGGAGGTAGAGGTGTAGTCAAAATAACATCTTTGAAACACAATCAGAAATGCTTAGAATTTTTTTCCATAGGAAAGCTAATAGCCCAGAAATGCACAAAATAATTTTAGCCAGGAATTATTAGATTCCTGGTCAAATAAAATTATTCATGCAAAACACTTCAATTATCTCAACCAAACGTATGTTGACAAACTTTCGTCAAACAAATGGTTGAGTATTGGAGAGTTGAGCGCAGAAATAGAAGGATTTATGCTTGCCATTCAAGAGAGAGTCATTAATACTAAAAATTATAGGAAGCATATAATCAAAGATATAAATCAAATTGATGATTTATGTAGAAAATGTTTGGCTTTTCCGGAAACTATAGAACATATTATATCGGGATGTTCTATATTAGCGCCGTCCGAGTATACATTTAGGCACAATCAGGTTTAAAAATAATCCACCAAAGTTTGGTAATTAACATAACTTGATTGACTGCCGTAATATAGTACCATATTATGAATATGAACCAAATTCATTTTTAGAAAATGAATTTTATAAAATATATTATGATAAAACTATACTAACAGACAGAACAATTAGTCATAATAGACCTGATATAGTTTTACATGACAAAACTAAAAAAATAACTTATATCATTCATGTAGCTATTCCAAAGTCCTGTAATATTCAAAAAACTGTTTCTGAAAAAAAAATAGAAAATACACAGATTTAGGAAATGAGATTAAAAGAATTTGGCATTATCGAACTATAAAAATATTACCATTTGTTATTTCGGCTACTGGCATTATATTTTTTTTTTTTATTTATTTAAGTTTTTATTCCAGCAAGACTGGGAGGGTAGTGCAATCCCAGTCTGCCATATTACATAAACAACTATAAAAGAAAAGAAAAAAAAATAGTTTAAATATTAGGTAGGTACCTAATTAAAGCATAAAATGATAACAAAATTCATCACACAAATAATAAAAAATAAGCATAAAATTAAAATAAATAATAAGTAGACAGAATTAAAAATAAAAAGATATTTTGGGATAGTCCATCATGGAGGTCGCCTCATCATCTGCATCCACCGCTCATTTAATGGGGAGCTGAGCCACTCGGATGCAGCCACGACAATGATATTGGTTGAAGTCCGTATCCTGCTCCAGAAGCTGGCTAGTCGGTGGCGAAGTAGGGCTGGGAATGAGTGCACCCTCCCCTCGGTGAACATCGTGGAGGCACTGCAGAACCTCGGTAGTTGCATAAGTTGCCTGTATGCATTATTGTAGCACACCCTCAGTTTGTCCCATTGCGCTGCTGGGTATTGTGTCCACAGTTCTGACGTGTACAGGGCAGTACAGTATGTCTTGAATAGTAATTTTCTGACATCTTCGCTACAGTGGTAGAACCGCCTTGAGAGCATTCCGGCCCGTATATTAATTGCTCTTCTTTGTCGTTCCATATCTTCTATATCCTTCATGTCTTCGGTTAGGATATGTCCCAGATACTTAACCTGTGAGGCCACAAGCAGTTCAATTCCTTCTAAATATATTGGAGGAATATGTGATGGCTCCTTATTGTGTTTGAAAGCGACGATGACTGACTTTTTAGAATTGTACAACAGGTTATGAGAGTTTGCGTACTCTTCGCATATTTGCACAAGTCGTCTCATCGCTTTAATCGAAGGTGCAAGCAGCACCATGTCATCGGCGTAATTAATGTTGTTACTTCCTTGTCCGCAGATATGACAACCGATTCGTGTATCGTTCAACTCTTGTAAGAGGTCGTTAATGTACACATTAAATAGAGTTGGAGACATATTCCCCCCTTGCCTGACACCGCTCTTAAGGAATAAAGGTCTTGAAGAAGCTCCTGCCCATTGAATGTGATTTTCCTGTTGTCCGTACCAAATAGCCAGCATATTGACCACTGCTGCTGGAACATCTCGCTTTATGAGTTTTTCCCATAATAATTGATGGGAGACACGATCAAACGCCTTGCTTAGGTCAAGAAAACACCCATAGACTGTGGTTTTTCTTTTTTTGTAATAGGCTATTGTTTGTTTTACTCCATAAATGGCCATATCGGTTGATGAGGCGCTCTTGAAGCCGAATTGGTTATCAAGGGTAAATAGTTTCTCTTTAACTAGCGCGAATAAGATTTTTTCAAATAGTCTCGAAAGCATTGTCGCCAAGGAAATCGGTCGGTAATTTCCTAATACCGATGCATCCAGCTGATTGGATTTCAGGATTGGTACGATAACAGTTTTGCTCATATCCATCGGCATGTGTGTGTGTCTTAGGAGGCTTGAGTACAGGGCGGCTAGAATAGTATGAAGTTGATCTCCTGCGTATTTTATATGCTCAATACCAATGGCGTCGTATCCTGGACTTTTACCATGGGCGGTTTGCTTAATTGCGCTTTCAATCATTTCATGAGTAACATTCATGACCAGGTCATCATTGGCCGCAGGCGGGCATGTCATTATCGAAGGTTTCATGGTATCTCCTTGATCCTCGCTTAAAGAGAAAAAGTCTCTAAATTCATTGGCTATGTTTTCATCACCCGTAATGTTGTTGACGCATAGTGGAACTTTGCTCTTGGCTTTCAGCACAGTTGAAGTTTTTTGCCAAAACTTTCTGAAATCTTTGTTATGCATAGACGTAGCTATGCTATCCATTCGTGCTTTGTTTTCCGAGTGTTGACATTTTCGGAGAGCAATTTTAAAAGATTTCTTACTAGTTTTCCTTTCGTCTGCGAAACGGCCTTCCGTAGGCCTTCCGGCTTGAACCCAGCAGAGGAATGCATGTCTTGAATGGCGGTACAAAGTGGAGACTTCATTATTCCACCCAGGAACAATTTCAAACATTTTTTTGGGTTCTTTCCTTCTGAATGCTTTTATGGCGGAGTTTCTTAGTATATGGACAATATTACCGTAGAGAGAATCTAGTTCAAGTTTATGAGTTTCGTTATCACAGTTAAGTCTTTGACATCTTACGGCTTCTGGGGGTTTCATTTTTAACAATAGTTTATTGGCAAGGGCGTTGTAAGTTTTAATATCATTTTCGGATTTCGCCGTCCATTTTCCAAAAACCTTTGATCGATTCTGTCTGTTGGAAATAATGGGGGTTAGATTTAGATCTATTTCCACAGTTAGTGGGAGATGATCTGACCACGTCGCATCGGCTGTGATTTTTACGCTCCTCACTGCACGATTCAACCCCTGTGTCATAATACAGTGATCAAGCCATCTGGTGGTTCCGTGGGCGTCACTTACATAAGTAAATATATAATATAAATATATATACCTAGGTCTCTGATTCAAAATTTAGGCGTATTAGATTTATCAAAGAATTTATATATAAAAATGCAAAAATCAGTAATTTTAAATACATGTAGGATTACAAAAGATTTTTTAAATATTTATATTGAGGGATCAGTAGGATTTATAGGTTCAATTAGGAATTCCACAGAGCCGAACCCTCTGATATGAAAATATCTGGAGTCGGTGAATTATTTTCCCATCTGGTCTCTGGTAGGTTGACATGTTGTTCTTGTATTGCTTTGTAATTATAATACTTATATAGTGCAATTGAATAACGTGGATTGACCAGATGATCATTTGGGAAGTGTGTGAAAGGGTTTATTTTTTCCTGTGGGGAAAATTAAACCCGGACATTTAAATCTGGTGCGTAAAAGTAGTACTTATTCGATTTATGATGCAGTTAAATGTGACCAAAGGTGACAGGGTGGTTTAACTCATTGGTTGGAGCAGAGCCCCGGCAAGGCTAAGGTTCTGGGTTGATTTTCTATTTTTCCCTTTTCAAATTTTCGTCTGATATATTATAATTAAAAATTAATAAATAAAAATACAATAAACTAAAGTTTTAAGTAATCCTGATGAAGTAAGCATTGCTTACGAAACATATTGGTTTTTGAACTGTAGAAGTGGTCAAAACCACTGTTTATTATTTTTTTCTTAATTAAAATTGTGCAAGAAAACAAGTTTGCTGTGTTTGAAAAAAAAACAATAATTTCTCACTCGAGATTTAACATACTGTAAAAAAAATGTTTTGTCTCATTTTATTTATTTTTCTGTAAGATGCATTTTTTTAAAATGCTCTCACCAAATATTTTAAATAAATTCGTAAAATTGACGGAGATATAGCATTTTATGTAAAACCGTTTTGAAACAGTTTCTATGTTGAATTATCCTAGAAAATAAGTTTTTCAGCTTGGTTGACAAGATATTTTAAAAAAACTATACATCGGATTTGCATGCACCAAGTCTTAAACTGTTAAAAATCCAGCCTCTATGGCACGACGCCAGGGATTTTTTTTATAAAGGGCCCCCTTCTATTTTTTTTTTTTTCAACGATGTATATGTCGAGTTTCTAAATACGAGTATATTATTATTTTATTATTCTGATAAACCGTACGGCTTAATCGCTGTCAACCGCCAAGCAGCAATTTCGTCGGAGTGTCCTGTCGAAAGCGACATATACCGTAAACTATGCTTTAGATTAGTGTACAGAATTTTTTATACACTCTTCCTTATGTTTATATTGACTACGAGTATTAATAAAAAAAATTCCTTTTATCGTTTGCTTGAAAATAATTACGAAAAATACACCCGTGTACCGCCCACGCACCGTTGTCTGGTGCTTTAAACTCCTGACCTCTGAATTCGGAGTCAATAATCTTTAAAATAATCATGCGTTTATTGCAAATCAATATTTATCTAAAAAAATCAATATTATTTCACAAAAAAGCTTTAACAATCTTCCATCAGATATCAAACCAGCATTTTACACTAATAATAGTATAGGTAAGCTTTTGATGAACCGTGAGGACAAGGAAGAACTCGGGAATTTATACACTCAAATGCAGTGACTGTCCCACGTATTATATAGGCAAAAAAGTACGAAACAAAACACCCGTATCAAAGAACATCTTAGATGTGTACATATCACTGGCTTTTCGGGATTTTCAAACCACTTGATTGAAACAGACCATAAATTTGATAAAAACTCAGGCGTCATAAAAACACGATAGGTATCAGGTTGGATAATTTAGAGGCACTTAGAACTAGGGAAAGCCAAAAACCTAAATATGTAGTAAGGTAATTAAAAACCAAATAAATTTAAATAAGAGTTCAATACTAAGATTGTTCCCTATTGACAAAGAACACTCCCATTCCCTTCCCGATTCTCCATTTACACTTACGCCTTCTTCCCCCTTCACTTGAGGAGTCCAGCCCATTTTGTTAAATCATGTATGTATTATCTATAACACACATGTAACTTAATGTTAGTCGAGTATTATACTGCCCTAAAGAAGCTACGGTTGTAGCGAAACCCGGTCGGCATAAAGTATATAAAATAAAAGTGGTGTTCACAAAGCTATTGTTTTTTTTTTTAAACAATTTTTTTAATGAAAAACAATAAAATCTGGATTAGTCAAATGATGACTTACAATTTTCTGGCTCTATTTCCTGTTCAGTAAAACCACCGGCGTCTTTGGCTGGTTCCGCTTTTCTCATCAATGTTGCCACGTTTCAGTTTTGGGAAAATCCCCTAATCCCTCGCGTCTCGCAGCTCCTACGTTCTCGTTATATATCGGCCATATCTCCCCCTCTGCTTGCCGCCGCGCCGCTACATTCAGGCGAACATTCCTTTCAAATTACAAAATAATGCAATTCGAATAATCTCCGAAGATAAACTCATTTTGCAATCTCTAGATATAGCATACTTCCCTTGTTTTCTTATCTAACTTTACTCAAGTTTCAACACTCTTCGTCGATGAGCATTTTTTCTTAATGCCCGGCTTCCCGCATTTCTGTTGATTTATTACATATTTTACTTTAATACTGAGAGTTTTAAAGCTCTTAAAAAATATGTGTTATTCTTAAAGATAATATCCATACATTCCACACGCCGAAATAGTAATTACATTTATGAAATTCCCTCGATAGAAAAAAATCCCAAAGTATGCTCCGAAAATTATTAGGAACATGTTTTTCACTTATTTTAAAGTTATATGTACGAAAAAATTCACACTGTTTCTATAAATGCTATTTTAGACAATTTCCACGAGATTTTCGCCCTATTTTAAACCAGTCGTGTTTTATTAAACATTTTCACGATTTTCGCTTAAATATTATCGTTTTTAATATAAGCGCGCTCTCTCTAACATTCATGTTTACATATCTCGCCATCTTCTTCTTTTTGAGCGGGTCCACTGCACCTTAATGAACAACTAAATAAGATCACAATAAAAAACATGTTCGTATCCCTACGATTAGGAAGATGTAATTTTTTCAGTGATTTTGAGATACGAAAACATTTAAAAACTTTTTAAAATATTTATCACTACTTTATCACTAATTACATGCAATAACATAACTACATTTTTATTCAATTTGAGAAGCGGGTCTGGGTACCATCGTTCTGGTAACCATATATTGGAAAACCAACACTCCTGCTGTAGATCACCCCAAGTGGTTCGCTACGTTTGCTGACTTAGTAGGGTGCCCGGGTTTGTGGATTGAGGTTTGTCAAGGTCTTGGAGGTGGATTGCCCACCTACTGGAGGCGGGCTGGATCGGGAAATATTAACTAAGGGGGAGACTATTGACCTCTCCAGCCGGACTCTCTTGACCCATCGGCTTGCAGTGCGTGGAGGGATGGATTCATACCTGCGTTAGTCCTAAACACATTGACCCCCAGATTACTACCCACCCTTCATACCGTTTTCAAACTCAGCGCGGTTGTCGTGGGGGTATCAAGATGGCCCCTGCAAACCTGCCTCGTCTAGATAAAAAACGAATAGTTTATTTCGTAAATTGTGATTTTCGTATTTAAAACATTTCTTTAAATGCATGTTATTATATTTATCAGCCGAATCACCAATCCGTATCTTGTTACTAGGTAACTAATCTATGGTGAGGTGATATGGTGAAATTCCTTTAGGTCTATTAAAAATACAACATATCATTTTTTTCCCTTTTTAACCTTCGGTTGAACTCCCAGTTATTTTAGAATGTTTTTCAATGTGAACTTTTTTGCGGCAATAAATAAAATAAATAAATCAATAATTTTTTGTAACAAAAATGCAACAATATAACTTTGTAAAAACCACTTATATAGTGTGCAAATCCGACCGGTTTCGGAACAAACGTTCTATATAAAGCTTATACTAATTTGACAGTTTCGAACAATGTTTTATTATGGTAGGGGTGGAGCCGTTGTTAGTTAAAGAAACCCTCCACTTATCCAACAGAAACGCTTTTCGCCGATTTCACGGTGCCTCGAGTAGAGAATATCTTCAAGAAAAATGCAATTATCCAAATCTACAAAGATAATATCATCAAAAAATTTGAAACCCATCAATCAAAAAGATATGAAGACAACTTCAAAATACCAAAATTTAATACCAAACTAATGCAAAACAATTATATCTATTTAGGAATACAGTTTTTCAACAACCTTCCGATTGAAATAAAAAAAACCAAAGACATCAATAAACTGAAACTCAAACTGAAGCTACACTTCATCGGGAATAATTAACTTAATAATTATATTTTTGAATGTAGCTATTACTTTGTGGTTATCCATTATAATAAAATGAAACAATGCAACTTTGTATAAACCACTTATAAAATGTGCAAATCCGACCGGTTTCGGAACAAACGTTCCTTCGTCAGGGAAAGCTTATACTAATTTGACAGTTTAGAACAATGTTTTATTAGGGTAGGGGTGGAGCCGTTGTTAGTTAATAATGTAGATTGGGTGGGTAGGTATTAGTGTAGAGTGGGTGGGTAGGGGAACAAATCCATGATTGGGCTATATGACAATATTTTTTGTTTGTTGATAATAGATTCATTATTTTTAAGGGATTTTTTAATTTCCAAAGCTTCTAAGTTATCTAAACGTTTTCCTTTATGATTAATATGAAGAATATTTATCCCTGTGTTTTTTTCAAAACTATGGTTATTTTCAATGATATGGTTAGCGAACTCAGAAAAATTATTATTATTAAGACACCTTAAATGTTCTTAAATGGATTTGTTCCCCTACCCACCCACTCTACACTAATACCTACCCACCCAATCTACATTATTAACTAACAACGGCTCCACCCCTACCCTAATAAAACATTGTTCTAAACTGTCAAATTAGTATAAGCTTTCCCTGACGAAGGAACGTTTGTTCCGAAACCGGTCGGATTTGCACATTTTATAAGTGGTTTATACAAAGTTGCATTGTTTCATTTTTTTAACTTAATAATTACCTGTTTTTATCTTTCTTTCTATGTATTATCAATCTATATTCATCTCTATTTTATTTAGATTTTTCAAATTTCACTTAAGTGCATAATATTTTAGTATGTAACCGTATCCCATGTATGTACATCTACACTTATAGAAAATCCAGAAGTTTCAATTGTTCCCATTATATACTTACCTATTGCATAATGTTATTCTATTTCTGTTATAATTAGTGTAACTCGCTCATCAAGCACAAGAACTAGTTTCTTCTTTGGTGAGATTGCAATTTCAAATAATTTGTGTACCGATATGTAATTTATATAAAACCACTGTACTATATATCTATATTAAATAAAAAAATAAATAAATAAAAAAATGTAGATTGGGTGGGTAGGTATTAGTGTAGAGTGGGTGGGTAGGGGAACAAATCCATGATTGGGCTATATGACAATATTTTTTGTTTGTTGATAATAGATTCATTATTTTTAAGGGGTTTTTTAATTTCCAAAGCTTCTAAGTTATCTAAACGTTTTCCTTTATGATTAATATGCAGAATATTTATCCCTGTATTTTTTTCAAAACTATGGTTATTTTCAATGATATGGTTAGTGAACTCAGAAAAATTATTATTATTAAGACACCTTAAATGTTCTTTGATTCAAACCGGTCGGATTTGCACACTATATAAGTGGTTTTTACAAAGTTATATTGTTGCATTTTTCTATAATGGATAACCACAAAGTAATAGCTACATTCAAAAATATAATTTTTTGTAAATTTAATTTGATACTTTTCGTGAAATTTCATGTTATCGCCAATCACTCTCAACTTGACTAATTTCGGGCGAACGTTTTTCTCTAACTTTTGATGAATTAGCGATATAACAATGTTTTTTCTGATAAATTTCTAAATAAACCCTGTACGCCACTATTCTGACTTCTAAATAAATTCTCTTTTGTTAAGTTGAGCGAGCTGATTAAAATCTCACCTAATTTGACACCGCTCACTTAAAAATCCGATTACCCTTGGTCTAGACATTACTTCTCTCTTTATTTATTTTCAAAATATTTAAAGGTTTAGTGAACTAACTGAAAGGGGTATTTTGTACTTACTTTTTGAAGAAATTTGTTTTGAGTTCTCAACATGTATAGATTGGTATATAATTCTGTTTTGTGACTTTTATGTCTAACTGCTTGCATGAAAATTGATTGGATTTTCATACGGACAGAATTTATTGTCTGTTTGTGGATTTTAATTACCAAAGTATGATAATTTAACATTTACATCATGGTAGAATGCATTAGATAATATAAAATGATTGTTTGTAAATACTACACAATGGTATTAGCTCGTATCCGTGTGTTTTTAATAAATGTTTTAAATTTAGCATTCTCAGTCAAAGATAATGTGGAAATATTTTTATACATTGTAATGAACAGTTTTTTGTAAACGATTGACAAGTGGCATACGATTTTAATGTATGTTCAAAAACATAAAATTAACTATTACTACAAAAAAATTCATAACTTTAATTTATTAAGATTATCTTAGAACTCATTTTTACGGCTTATCTTCTGGCAGAAGACTCTCCACATTGCGTTTCTGTCTACGTAAAATACGTTATTTTTCAAGCAAATTCTTTGTGATCCATCATAGCACGATGTAATATTACGTTGTAATCAAGGCCGACTAGAATACAGAACTTTGCGCGAGGTTAATTTTGAAGCATCATGTAATCAAGTCATTGCCATCAAACAACGACAGTTTACCAAATAGCGGCGATTGTCGTTGTTACTCGTTGTTACTGCTGATTTACCGCAGACGTATTAAACTAACAGAGTGGTAGGTACTATTTTAAACAGTAAGCGATAGTACTGATTTGGTGGTCGCCATACCGCACCCGGGGCTCTGATTGTAATATCGCGACTTCTGTAGGTCTGGGCTTTAAGATGAATGTCTCCCGGGGCTTTATGTTAATAGGGAACTCAACTATTCCGCTAAAGGAATATCGCGGCTAGTTAATTTAAGCGGTTCAGATTCTACAACGACGAGTTCCTTGTTTTGTGGTTACGAATATACTGAAAGGCCTCATTCTCACGGGAGCATTTTTTAACGATCGTTAAAAAATGGTTCAAATAGAACAAATGCATTTCCAAGTATATGTTCATACGTCAGCGCTTTTAAAACGCGATGCTTTTTTATCGAGCAGTGTCGCATTTTGAGCGCTGGGCGTTGGGCGTTAAAGGGAATAGATCATATGAAACTTCGTATTATTATTCACATGAGCGGTAAAACAGCGCCGGTGCATCAATATTTATCCGTTAATCCTGTACATCCATCTAAAGTAATTAGGATTCTAGATAATCGTCAATATCGCCCCGCTAAATCAACTGCACCAAGTTCTAGGCCACACTCCGCACAAAGCTTTTTTACCCCTTTCAACCCAAAATATTTGCCCTTATCCATCCAACACTGACGAATCAAGTTCAATAATTGTTCAGAACCCGTTGACTTATACAGTAGTATAAGTTCACCAGAAGAAATTTATTTATCTCCTAAATTAAATACCTAAGTTTTTAATAAATATAAATTGTTTTGTAATTTTGTAATTATTGTTTTATTTACCTCCGTGTGTTACACTGAGGTAAATAAAACAGGTAAATAAAACTAGACGTTGTACAGGTGGTATCGCCAAACGCATGTTGGTATCTTGAAGTGTTATTCGAGGCCCCACTATCGTCAACAATTCGTCAAATGTTGTAATAGACAATCAAAAATAACTAAAAAGATTATCGGGGTATTGCCTTAATTCTTCGTACAATGTCACAAACTGCCCTTTTAAGTATTCCAGTTCATTCAGAGGATGAACCCAAAACGCCTTTTGTTTTTTTTTTTCGTCTTCGTAAATG
The DNA here is from genome assembly GCA_929108145.2 of Limnephilus rhombicus. Taxonomy (NCBI): domain Eukaryota; kingdom Metazoa; phylum Arthropoda; class Insecta; order Trichoptera; family Limnephilidae; genus Limnephilus; species Limnephilus rhombicus. The sequence goes on along the minus strand of OV815279.1, from coordinate 10,950,943 downwards.
CATAGAAATTTTTAAATTTCGATCGTTTACTTTTACAATTAGCATTGCATTTAGCATTCTCGGTAAATGAAGAAACCCACCCTTACTGAAGCGAGAAACGAAACAAGGGTGATTTTTAAGCCTTCGTATGAACAATCAATCGAGAACGTCATAAAAGCGCCAACGCCGAGTTTTAACGCAACGTTTTTTAAAGTCTCGTGCGAATTACGCGGGTTTTTACACATGGACGAAATTACGAAAGGAGAGAATTAATACCTACTGGTATTGCGCACGTCAAATAATCTCTTTCTTTATACAATAAGATTTTAGATTGCTTGAAAGTGTGTGCTAAATATGAGTCATATTTGAAGAAAAAAGTTACGTATGCTAGGTTTTTGAACGTGTTTAGTTCTAGTGGGTGTAGTTTTCTCCACTTGTAATTCCGTCCAATCCTGGAAATATTGTAATATTATCATCGACATAACATGCATGCCTTTGTAATTCGTCATGTAACCCTCGGGCTAGTAGGCATAGTGTCAGTCTTTTGAAAAGATATACAGAACATTTCCAGTTCATGAATGTTTTAACAATATTTGAAATCACTCTACTACCGTCATTAAACGTGGATACTTGTATAATAGTATGTGAGCCTGGGGTGTGTAAATGACCCCAGAACTCTCTGAGCCTAACACTTAAAAATATATTATTGATTATGAATTTAACTTGCGTGAACAAAATATCATAAAGAATGGTGATGACGAATCTTAAGGGAAAAACAGATTCACTAAACTTTTAAGTAGTTCTCTGCAGCTTGGGAGGCCTCCCGATAATTTCATCCACTTAAGGGCCCGCAACCCAAATTTCTACCGATTTCTTACATAGTTCCCTTAAACACGATAAGTTTTAAAGTTCTTAAAAAAATATGTGTTATTCTTGAAGATAATATCTAGATATTGCGCGCGCCGAAACGCAAATTATATAAAATTCCCTCGATAGAAAAAAATCGCAAAGTATGCCGCAAAAATTATTATAAGCACATTTGTTTCAGTCATTTTACAAGTTATATGTATGAAAAATTCACAGTGTTTCTTTAAATGCTGTTTAAGACAATGTCCGCGAGATTTTTGCTCTATTTTAAACGAGTCGTGTTTTATTAAACATTTTCGTAATTTTCGCATCGATTTTGTCGCTGTAAATGTTAGCGCTCTCCTCTAACATTCGTAATTTTGTATCTCTCCATCTTCTTCTTTTCGAGCCCGGTTGCAGAACCTTAAAATTCGGATCAGTATAATTCTTTGTAACTTTGAGATATGTACGTAAGTGAGTTGTCAACCGTACATAACTAAATTACAATTCACAACGAATTGCAAGATTTTCAAAATCACCAGAATGAAATAATTATTATTATTGTAGAAAGCAATCACTTTGTGGTTTGACATATTTAATAAAATAAAATACTTTTTTGTTTAAAACCACGATATTTATTAATTTTTTAACCGACCGGTTTCGCTTAACTTAAGCATCTTCAGGGTACAAATAGGTACAGTATTAATTTGTACCCTGAAGATGCTTAAGTTAAGCGAAACCGGTCGGTTAAAAAATTAACAAAAATCGTGGTTTTAAACAAAAAAGTATTATATTTTATTTTATGAAATAATTATTCACTGATTCACAATAATACTTTAAATAGATATATTTTAACTGTACTATTCTTCCAAACCGACAAGTGGGTGACATCTCTATTTCATTAGGTCAAGCATGATGATATAACAGTTATCTTGAACAATACCTTTTAGTGTCTCTGAAAATCCATAGATATCGCCATAATCACCAAACTAGCAATATAAATATTAATTATTTTTTTCGAACAAACAAAACTAAAAAACATATTATAATTCCTAACCAATATTGTTGCTTGAACAATAGTGGAGGACTTGGATAGCAGAGCTGTGATCCGCGAAGCCTAGAACCCGATTATTTGGACCACTTAGACACTAGCCGGTTATTAATAAGTAGATGGAGGTTAGGCTGGATTCTTTCACATGTAGATGTCATGATTTATATCGTTTAAACAATAGACGAAGCACATACGTAATCTAAAATCGTAAAAAATAAAGTCTGTGTTATAGTCACGGTTTTTGCTATGCAACGACCCGCTCATATGGGATACGTCTATTATTTGTCATAAACAAATAAGGACTATCCACCCTTGCCAGATACGTTTAGCAAGCATCACAAATATTGACTTGTCACTTTGAGATAAAAATAACTCCAACTAAGTCAAATATTATTACGATTAAGATCCGATAAACGTCCTCGCAATTGTATGACCATTATTTGCAAGTGAACTGGACACATGTTTATCTTCTATCATTTGTTGGTTTTATGAGGATGATTGAAATGATAATATTATTATGACAATCGTATATTTCGTACAAAATATCCATTCCACTATGGAGACTATCGTTAGGCTAAATAAAGTAAGTTTGATATGAAAGCCTCACTTGCGAAATTTTTTTGTTGGTACCTACCTATTTGAATTTACAATATTTTGCACTCAACGCAGAACGTATAATATTGGCTGATATGACCGAATTATTGAAAATTCGATTTAATGACAACATCTTGTCAATAGTATATTCCAAAAACAATCACTTGCCTAAATGTTCTCACAGTTAACCAATAAATATAAACATTTAAAAATTCAAATAACACCTATTAAATAGTGGTTTAAACGAACTTTGTTGGTTTTATTTAATTAACTAATAATTATTTACTCAAAAACAGTCATTAAATCCATAAAATACTACATCATCAACAGCTCGGCTGTGGAACGTTTTGCTGACACCCATGCTTTCCTCCCACCTACAACATGGGACTCTTCAAGACCTTCGTCTCCTCAAACAGACCCTCCACATAGCACCCTTAAAGGCGAACCTAAGGGAAACTATTTAGCTCCTTGCCTTCTGTGTGGAGTAAATGTAAAAAAGACGAAGAGATCTTAATGAGCTGACGTAGTTATTTTTTTTAAATATTACATGAATTCTCTTTTTTATCAATGATTGCGGTCTCCGTGGTCGAGGGGTAATGCTGTCGACCAGCAATACGAAGGTAGAGGGGTCAAATCAGCACAAAAAAAATTTATTTGATCAATTTGCATTAATTCACAATTGATAAATAAAAAATAATGGTTAGTATATTTGGGGCATGTTCGGGAGTGGAAGATACTTTCAGTATAGTCCTGTTGTAAGACCACCACTCAGAATTCAGAAATGGCTTTAGCCGTGTTTGGTGACCAGATCTAAATAGCCAGATACCTCCCCACATTTCTCCTCTTCATCCCCTTCCCCTTCCCATTACCTTTAGCCTCACAATTTACCCCAATTGGGGATGCCACAGTCTCACTGGCTCAAGACGGGAGCGGAGACTCTTGTGCGGTATTCACTTAAAATATAACACCTTGGCTTAATCATTCATTCTTCCTCTCATACGCAGTGAAACTGCCATTCTTGCTAATATAAAATTTTATGATCAGAACTTATTCACATTAATTGGGTTATCATTGATTTGTTGGAATGACAAAAACAAAAGAATACATGTATGCCAAAGTTACTTGCGTTATTATCGATTAAAATTATTTTCCAACAGCATTTTGCTACCTAGTGACTACTTATGGTTGGTGACTATTTATGGTGGTTTTATTGTTCATCGCGTGTTATTTCATAAAAGCTCTTGTTTAAAACAAATCCAAGGAAAACACATTTCCAAAATTATTTCGCAACTAAAACAAACCAAGTAAAATTAAAAGCAAACACCTCCAAGTGAAAGATCCAACATAAAATTCATCATAAAAATTCTACACCCTTCGCCGTTTGCAAAAATTTAGCACTTAGCCAAACAAACCACGCCATTTACAAAGGAGCTTAAACTCAGATATTAGAAAGAAAGGGTTTACCTTGTCTTGTTGCGTTGACTTTCAAAAATTATTAAACATTTCCGTTACCTTATTTCTCTGAAAATTAGGTAACCACGATTACCCGCGGGTATTTTGAAATGTTTCGACGTAAATGTTTGAGTTACTTTATTAGATTTTAAAACTTTACAAGTGTAATGTCCGTCTGAGCCAGTTGTGGCAGAGCTAATCCAGATGCGGACTTACAGATGTGGAAGACTGAGTATTGTAGTGGGTAGCACACTAAATGAAGAGCGTAATAGTGTTCTGTACTATGTATTTATTAGCCCTTAGGCACCGAGAAGGATTTTACTGAATTGGCTGCCTGGAACGGCATGAATTTCTGTTGTGTTTTTTATTTTGGGTTTTTGTTTAAAAAATCATACAGCTGCACAAACCAAGTTTTCAGTTATAAATTTTGTTTTAATGCATTCTTAAATGTTGAATTGTTATATTCATAAATCTAATATTAGGTTTTTGGTTTCTGATTAGGTGTTATGTGAAATATAAACGAAAATTTACCTTAAAAATGCAGCCACCCGAATTATAATCACTCACAGTTTATTTATTCATTGTAATATCGAAGAATTTTTTGTTTTTACATAAATAATATACTTTTGGCAATCACATTATCAAGATTTATCTGGAGGTTTATTTACACATTGATTACAATTATTGATTTCTTACTACGCAGTCATTTTTTTCCGGTGATCACACATACACTTACGCGACACCATGTCTATATTAGATAGGGTCACCATAAGATTGTTAGGCGCGGCGGACACTTTTAATAATTAAAACTTCTGTACAGTATGATATATTTTAAAACAGGTAGTGGGGCATAACGCAATTTCGCAGTGTGAACACCAATAACGTGTCTGAACTCGACGCTTAGGATTTCGCATTGAGTGTTTGCAAACATAACACTCTCGGTAAACTGTTTTTCTCTTCGAATTCGCAGACTGTGGAACATCCGACAGAAAATGTCTGGCAGTTAGCCTTAGCGGATATTCACCAACTCGATTAACTCTTTTTGTTGAGCCGGGAATGTGATGTTTTTGAATTAGTTGCCTTATGAATTCTAAATGAAAATCTGTTAGGCTTACTTCTTTTTTAGTTGTGTATTTATACATCGCGTGGGCATTTATTAAAACTACATCGATTGTCCGAAACGCAATTTTTTTATACCATTTAACGGTTTTACGAACACATTGCACAAATGTTATCAACATATCCGACCTATCAACACCCCCCATATTCTTATTATAATTTACAACACAATTGGGTTTTATTATTGGATCCTTTGTTTTCCAATTCACTTTTCCTGTTTCTACCATTGAATCATTGTGTGATGTAGTGAGCATATGAACATCCCTCTTATCGTGCCATTTTATTGCAAGTAGGCATCCAGATTTCTTCCTTTCCACATCTCCTTTTTTTACATCTCCAAATGATGGTAAACATTTTCGCGTTTTTTTAACAGTGCCACACGCATTAGTGTATTTATTGTGTAAATAACTAAATAAAAAAGGGCTCGTGTACCAGTTGTCCGTGTATACTGTGTGTCCCTTTCCTAAATAATCGGCTAGTAACGAAACCACAACTTTTCCAGAAACCAACAATTGCTTTGATATGCCTTCATCCATATTTGGTATGTCTATGTTTGTTTTGGCGCCACAATAAATAACAAACTGTAAAACAAAACCGGTTTTGCAATCACATAAAACAAATAGTTTTACGCCAAATCTATGTCTTTTTGCTGGAAGATATTGTTTGATCGATAATCTTCCTTTGAATAGCACCAGCGATTCGTCAATACACAAATTCTCGAACGGATAAAAGTACTTTTTAAATTGGCCGCATACCATATCTACAAAATTTCGTATTTTGAAGGTCGTATCGCCCTTTTTTTGTTTTTCGTTATCTGAAAAATGGAGCATGCTCAGAATTGACATATAGCGATCTCTTGACATGGTTTCTCCAAATATTGGGGATGAAATCAACTTGTCCAGTGTCCAATATTGACGAATTTTCCCTTTTTTGCTTCTCGCCATAAGCATAGTAAGGGCAATAAATACGTACATCTCCTCTGTATCAACATCTTTCCATTTGTGTAAACTTGAATTTGGAGCAAATACTTTTTGTGACTTTACAGTGGTAAAATATCTATTGGTTTCGGTTGTAATGCAACCCACGACATTTGTATTTAGGAAAAGCTCAAAAAAGTCAATTTCACTACTCTCCGGATTGAGTTCACAATCTCGTAAACCAGATTGTTGGTTGAAATTGTGTACATCGGGTTGGAAGTTTATTGCACTTTCCCATACTGGCGAGAAATTCATAAAATTTATACCAGAGGATAAATGGTCGTCCAATCCAGAATTGTTAATTTCATTATCTTCGTTTTCTGATTCATCGGAACTCTCCAAATTTTCTGGAATGTAGTCTTCTTCATCACTCATGGAGAACTCCGAATCGCAATCTAACACATAGTTTTCGATATCTTCGTTATCCATTTTTAAGAATTATAAACCCACTGTACACTGATATACTTGTCTGAAATTATTTAATATAATAAAACATGGGCCACGAAAGAATATGCACCGCAATGAGATATTTTTAAAGTTACCGAAATAATAAATGTTCATAAATAAAATTGTAGGTTTCAAATTTCACGTAAATATCTACACGGATCTCATGAAGCCGACAAAGGACATAACTCATCTCAATAAGTTTATTATCAGCCATAAAAAGATAAGACCTCGCGAAATAATGTGCACCGCAATAAACGATATCAATGTAAGCACGCTTGCTCGGTACCGGCACGCACTAACACATCGACGCGCAAGACGAGACTGTATGCGGTCCAAAAAAACTTCGACGTAATTTGAAAGGTTCGCTATGATGAAAAAATTAATTTAAAAAATAACTGTAAGTAAAAAGGTCTTTCTCTTTAAAGGACATGGTACAAAACACTTGGTTTTATAATATGAATCTTTTACTACGAACATTTACTAGTAAATTATCTCAATATTTAGAGATGAACATGACGAATTCTCCAAACTACTAATACAGTGGGTCGGCCCACATGAGAATTTCCTTTCAACTACGTATACAGTTGGTCGGATCCTTCGGGTTAGGGAGCTGCCTTAAGCCAAAAGAGGACGAATCTAGCATGCATCGCCTTTTATAGATTCACGCAAGCATGCTGTCTCGCTTGCACTCATACAATTCACACAGACATTACAACAAGTGATGTATAACTATGCTTTTCTTCGGACAGGATAAATAATTTAGTGTTGTCCTGAAAAGGCTTGGTTTTGGCGACACTATTTGGCATTTAAATTCTTGTGAATATTTTTAATAATTATTTACTAATAACTATAGCTGATACTTTTTACAGGTGATTTCAAAGAACTTTCACAAAACCAATTCCGTGGGAGGATTAATGTCTATTCTCTATTCTCATAAAAGATAGAAAATAAAAATAAAATCATTTTGTAAAGAAAATAATTCCTTTACGTAATTCCTATAATTATACACGATTTTAAAAAGAGAAAGTAAAACTATTTCTTTAAAGATAACAAAAATTATTTTCAAAAGTAAAATTTAGTAAAAAAAATTCAGTAAATTACGGATTATTTTTTCGACATAAAATATGTTAATAATGATTTTATCTTTTAAATTGTAAAATAATAATTTATTTTACATATCATAGGCAACTACCCTTTTGATTGGAAACACTCATTCTAAGAATTGGTTTGTAACCTGGATAGCGTCACGGATAAGGGTAGTTGCCTATGATATGGAAATAAATTAGTTGAAGATAATATTGTTAATTCTAAAATTTAAAATATGAGATTTGCTATTATGACGGTTTGACAGTAGGGCGCAATGGCGGAATTGGTAAACGCTCTCCCGGACAGACGAGAGGTTTTGGGTTCGAGTCCCAGTTGTGATAATAATCTTTTTCTGTGTCTTGTTCTCTTTCATATTTTCGTTTAGATTATTATTATTTTCTTCTTCTTCAATTATATATTAAATTTATGGGAATAACCTCCAAAAGTTAAAAAAAGAGAGTTTTTCGTATAAAAATTAAAATGATTTTAATTAGAAAGATAACAAATAAATGAGAATCGTGAGTTTTTACCCATTTTGTAAAAATTAAAAAAAAAATGTTTGTCAGTTTATTTATTTATTATATATATTTTTTAAGGAAGACCAGGTTGCGGATTACCTGAAAATAATTTACATACACCTACCACAGTAATCGGAAAATGATGCTTGTGCCATGATGGAGGACTTAGTCAGCCGAGAAATTGAGCTCACGATGCCTGGGTGGGACCCAGATGCGATGCCAACTCAACCACAGACCGGTTTCCAACAAACTTCCTTTTTTTGTGCTCCAACGGCTATTTTCTAAAAAACATATGTAACATTTTACGTTTAGAACAATGAAATAAAAATGAAATACCGTATTCCTTTGCGTGAACTTTCGTTGATAAGTTGTAGTGTCTTGCGTGGTCTTGTAACTCCCTCGACTTAAACTTGTGTTTAAGGGCGGCTTACAGTTTATCGGGCATAAAGTTTAGCGCTGTTTTCCTGCCGGAGATCAAAAATAAAGGCATTTCTGGCTCAGCCCGAGGAGCCCCGGAGCCCTCGAGCCCCGGATAAGGCAGTTCCAGGGCTGATCGCTAAACGGGGGCGCTTAAAGTAAATTTTCCGACGGAATTCAACCGATCCAACCCGGGGGTAAGACAGAAGAAGAGGTGAAGATATTTCAATAAGAAACTAATCATTCTGCTAAATCAACTAAAACTTTGAGAGTTTTTCGAATTTATTTTAATTAGTTCACAGTGAAATAAAGTTTAGAATAGTTTGATGAGAGACAAAGAAAACGAAATATAATACGGTTGGTTACGCCCATACACATACCTACACATACACATACCTACATAGCACGCATACATACTGTCACTGCTTGGGATTGGTATTAATATTGTTGCAAATTCCTTTCCTACCTATCCCTATTGCCTATCCCTCAATTCTTACTCAGTTTGTAATAAACGCCCGCCGCAACATATAGCCATTGTGCTTCCGCTATCGGTTAATCGCCATTAAAATAACTTCACCGTGTATTATTAAATAAACGAAACTCACGCCTATTGCTGTTTGTGCCTGTTGGATGGGAGAGAAAGCAGACGAGGGCATTGCCAGCCTACAAGTTCTTTTATCCTTTTCGGTGAGTCCTTTCCTTTCTATGCCACATGTATTTTTATCATTTCAAGCAGTGATAGTAACACAAAATCAAGGTCTTTCGCCAGTCATTCTTTACACAAATATATCAATCCACTCTACACAATCATAAATCTCATTCAACGGTTGTAAGAGATAAAAAGTTATTTGTTAAGAAAATGCGTTTATCTTTTTAATGAAATAGAAGTGACGTAGAGTCATCAAAAAGTTTTTCTCACCGAATTTTTAAGGTCAGCGCAACATTTTTAGTTTTGCAATATCAATTATAGACTAAGCAACACAATGCACCGAAGCGCTCCCAACTTGCGAACAAATAATTAAATTAAGCAGTCAAAAGTGAGAAATATAGGGTCTGAAATCAATTGTGACTACAATGAACATACTCCAATACGGTATAACCACGCACACAAAGCGCTGTTCGGCCTCCTTTGGCGGTACAGCGCCGTGTAGATGTTTGCAGGGGAAAGGATGCATGATTAAAGGATTAATCCTTTTGATGATATCACTCGATTTCCTGTACTGATTTTTTTAACATTATTTCTTTTTGAAATACGATAGCTGCATTACTTGCGCATTTATAAAAATGCAAAACGAATATATTATCGGTCACAAATCATCGCATACATTCTTTTGACCTTTCGCTGCAAAATATGTAGCTATTTTAAATAAAGTAAGTAATCGCGAGCCGCTCTACATGGATCGCGGCGAGTATCCCGGAATGGGCAAAACAATCCTTTATTTTTCTATCTTTTATAATAATAATAACGTAGTATTTATATAGCGCAGTTTTGTGATATTTCACTTCAAGTGCGCTTAATTATAATAAACTTAAAATTAACCTTTAGTGTTCCTTACGAGTCCTTAAAAAATTAATTAAATAATGTGAAATAACGAATATACAAAAATATACAAAGCAATTCCTAAAGAACAATATTAACAACAATAGTGAGTGCTGTTTTGGCACAGGACAATATATAATGATAAACCATCACGGTGCCATTCAACAAGAATCATTTAAACTAAATTATATAGAACAGGAGGCAGTTAACATTTAGAAATAATACAAATTCAGAGTGCACATAAAACTATAGTAAGGAGGTAATAGAAACCAAACAATTACCAGAAACTTGAGGAACATGGCTTATTAAAGTATATTGAAAAGGAGTTAAAATTCATGAAAGGTATGATTTTTTAAATAAGTTTGTTTTTAAAGCTCTTTTGAATTCAGCCAAGTTCTGGATATTAGTAAGAGCTGAGGGAAGTTTGTTCCAAATGAGCGGGCCAGTTACACGAAAAGATCGATCATAGTAAACGGCTCGATTTGACCTAGAAAGTTCGATTAAACGATTAGTAACATCTCGATCTGCTGACCTTAGAGTAAGCTGCCTATCGCTTAAGTTTTGTCGGTCTTTTGCCATCGCTTTTGATATTTTTTGCCAATTTTACAATACAATGCACCAATCGTGATGTAATTTATCTGAGCATCAAGGACTGTCTTTAGATGTGCAAAGGGTAATCTTTAAGAAGACACGTAGTTCCGTATTGCGTATGGATAATTTTTAAGGTCTCAATTTAATGAAAGGCACTCCGTTTCAAAATAAGTATTCGACAATGTATTTTCAGTTTTAGTTTAGAAATGATTTGCACTATATTTTGGATATATATGGCATACGATCCACAACGGCTCGATCCCTGCGATCTAAGACACTACTAGTATTTTTTTTTTTTAGTTTGTTGGTTACTTCGGGTAAAAAGAGGGAAGATTAATCCGTATTTATAAAAATTCTAACAAAAGGAACAACACAATCAAAACAAAAACATACAACCGTCAAAGAGACCTGACCGGCTGGGTTAGATATTTATTTTACCATCTGACGATTAATTACTAGAACAAACAACAGGGGTTCAGTCAAGCACCGAACCATTTTATATAACATTATGTTTATTATACATTTTATTCCCTAGAGGGCTATATTAGCAAGCTATTGATTTTATTATATTTATTTGATTCTCGATACAACGAGTACGAGTTTTATTTTTTTATTTTTTTATTTATAAATTGTTCGATCGAACCACAGGGGTTCGGTAAGTCAGTCTCGCGGGTTCAGCAGAGGTCACACCCCCGACTCATATGATTCGTAATGACATATTCATTATTATGTTTTTGTTTTGGTGTGTAAATCATGTTATCATGGTTTTGTTCTTTGTTCGATTTTATTCTTTAATATTTTTGTTCATTTTGTCCACCTATGTATAAATAGATACCTATGTTTTAAATTTGAAAAAATCATATTTTATTTTCCAATTAAGAAGGGTTCGGTGAATGCACATGTGAAACTGGTGTGGGTCAGTACCTCCAAGAAGGTTAAAAACCACTTGTTAAATAATTAAGACATTTACATGGAGCAGATATGTATATTAAATCACCATACTACGCGGCTGCCTGTTTCACGGTGACCAATGAAGGATAGTTATTTTGTATGAAGTCTAGTGTAAACATATGGTACTAGTATGTAATGATTCTGAAAATCGGTAAAATTACAATACAAAGTATAAAAAGGATAAAGAGAGGTGCACGAGGATTAGAATTTCGAAAATGTACATAACCTTATTTTAGATATTATATTTATTTTTATAATAATAATAAAACTATATAACAGACAGAAAAATTAGTCATAATAGACCTGATATAGTTTTACATGACAAAATTAAAAAAATAACTTATATCATTGATGTAGCTATTTCAAATTCCTGTAATATTCAAAAAACTGTTTCTGAAAAAATTTGAAAATACACAGATTTAGGAAATGAGATTAAAAGAATTTGGCATTCTTGGACTATAAAAATATTACCATTTGTTATTTCGGCTACTGGCATTATACCTAGGTGTCTTATTCAAAATTTAGGCGTATTAGATTTGTCAAAGAATTTATATATAAAAATGCAAAAATCGGTAATTTTAAATACATGTAGGATTACAAAAGATTTTTTAAATATTTATATTGAGGGATCAGTAGGATTTATAGGTTCAATTAGGAATTCCACAGAGCCGAACCCTCTGATATGAAAATATCTGGAGTCGGTGAATTATTTTCCCATCTGGGCTCTGGTAGGTTGACATGTTGTTCTTGTATTGTTTTGTAATTATAATACTTATATAGTGCAATTGCATAACGTGGATTGACCAGATGATCATTTGGGAAGTGTGTGAAAGGGTTTAGTTTTTCCTGTGGGGAAAATTAAACCCGGACATTTAAATCTGGTGCGTAAAAAAAATTGGATAATTTATAAAGCGCCGTTTTTGTGAAAAATCACCTCAAGGGCGCTGATGGGGCGATGTGTTTGCTTGCATGCGCACATGTACGAATAGGTGCAGACATCCATACTCACATTTATGCACCTACTTACATGAGCACATAAACCTTTATGTAAATATATGAGTGAATATATTTATATAGAAGTATTCGTTTAGGTATTACATTATGTACACACCTGTTTTTTTGCCCAGATCCCACAGGTTCAGAAATATCTTTGCTTTCTAAGAAAACAAAAAACAACCGCAAGCATACATTAAAACTGCCTGATGCCTTGTATATTTATGCAAAGATGAGTTTAATGCCCATATTCCATATGCCCTTTGGCTTTCCTCCTAGAATTCCCAATTCGTTTGAAAATATTGGAAACAGTTTCTCAGGATCACTAAAAAACCAAATGAAGATAGTTCCAATAACGCCCCGGGGCTTCCGGCGATGCGGAAAATAAATTCTCATTTGAGGGGCACCCTCAAAGGCGTGGAAAGGATGCGAGAGTCTTTTTACTAAATTACTAGGGCGACGTATCTCTAGAAACTAAACGACAAAACCATCCATCCTGTGATCAGTAACATGCATGGAAATTTATTTGATTTAATCAAAATGTCAACTTTCTACCTCCGGCCAAACCCTTGTCAGTTTGATACGTTTTTAGATTTTCACATGTCCAAAAGTATTTTCGTTATATGTTTTTGGGGTGTTATGCCGCGTTGCGCTTACTCCTTCTATAACAGCGTCACAGTATCCATCATCAGGGCAGATGTCAGTTTCTCTTTTTTCTATAAAATCAAATTACTTTGTGTACATCATTTTTCATGTGTTTTATTTGACAAACACAGATAATTGTATAAATATGTAAAGGATTACCTAGAAATGCCTAGGATCCCTTTGTGTTTGAATTATGGCGCGCTTTTCAAATATCGTTGATGTGTTGTCTTGGTTGACTCAACAGATGGCGTCGGTTACCGTGAATACTGAAAACAGCATTATTGTTTACTCGCTATTTGGCTGACGATTGAGTGATTGAAATATTAGAAAAATAATTTAATTTTTTTAATATGAAAAGTTCGACAAATAAACTTTAAATGTCATTTCTTTGTTTTACAGCTAATGTTTGTAAGGTTACGATTATGTAATTAGTGTTTTTATAAATGTGAAAGTAAAAATAAACAACACATGGTTTATTCTGTCATTATAAATTGAAAAGACAACAAATTGACAAATTGTCTTATAAACATATTTTTTAATTTTTAACTCCATACAGAAGGCCCTTTAGCAAATAATTTCCCTTATGACCTATTTCATCTTTAAGAATGCAGGGTGGAGAGTTTTTTTATTAAAGGAAGAAGAGGAAATAAAGTGATATGAGGGTTATGGGTAGATAACAGGAGGTCATTCAGGAGTGATTGAATTATGTATTCATCCCTCCTACTGCGGCGCAAGACGATAGATCGGGAGAGTCCTGCTGGATTGTTTAAAAGGTCTCCCGCAATCAGTTGGGCATCTCTCTACCAGGTGGGCAAATGCATTCTTCGTCAAGACCTAGACTGACCCAAAGAACCCGGGAACCCCTGCTAAGTCATCAAATGTAGCCACTTGGGTTAGCCTATGGCAAAATTATCCAATAAACAGCTAGTATCCGTACCCGCCTCCGAAATAGAGAATTGGTTTGAAGTTTTTTTTTACATTAGCTCCACACAGGAGGCCCTGAGGGACATAATTTCCTTCAGGGTCTATGTCATCTTAGGGGATGCTGTGTGAAGGGTCTTTTTAGGGAAGGTAATGATAGGAAGTTCTGAGAAGGAAAAAGGTTTGAAGGGTGGGTAGGAATCTGGGGTCAGTGTGTCCAGGAGTGACTGACGTATGAATCGTGAAGATCGTGAGAGTCCGGCTGGAAAGGTCAAAAGGCCTCCCTCAACCAGTCTTTCACAATCCGGCTCGCCACGCAGCAGGTGGGCAGACGCATCTGCCGACAAATCTGGACAAATCTTACCCCATAAACCCGGGCACCTCTGCCAAGTCACCAAACTTAGCGAATCACTTGGGGTGACCTATGGCAGGTATTGGTTATCCAATAAATGATTCCCGGGTCGGCGGTACCCATACCCGCCTCCCAAATTATGTCGATGATTATTTTGAAAAGGAGATAGATTCCTTCGATAATTTTGAATTTTTGACATGATATTTGAAACCTAGATAAAAGTTATGATATTTGGAATTTTAAGATGTGCAATTTGAAACTCGGCAGACTAGAGCGGATATAAGTAACTTCAAGCATCTGATGCCTAACTCTTCAGTCAAACTCAAACAGGATAATGTGTCGGAAGTGTTAGTTTCAGGACTTGCAACTCCATTTTCTTTTGCCAGTTCAACAGATGAACTTTTCAAAGCAATGCATTAAAATGACTGACAAACTTAGCGATCCCTGCTGCCTTCGAAATAAAATAAGTTAAAAACTTGTGCATCAATCCATTGGATTCGAAATGTTTGCCTACCTTCAATTATAATTGACTTGAAGGCTTCGAAGTCGTTTTTTTAATTTCGATGCTAACTCGCAAACTGCAAACTCTACCATTTGACATTTCGTCTGTCTTTAATTAATTGGTTCGTTCCGTTGCTCATGAACATGGAGTCTTTTAATATTCAGTTAACTGTCTAACTGCTCTAAAAATTTACGGTTTTTTGGAAAAATTATATAATTCCTTTTTTGAATACAAAAATGTTACACAAAATTCATGGTTTATAATTACGTTGGTCGATATTAAAGTTACTTACATATCTTATGACTTCAGAGGAAAATTTGATTTTGGTTGTTTATAAGAGACAATTAGAATCATATATTTATGATGCGACGTCTAGTGGTCACAAAAAATTAGACCTCGCGTCAACACGTGTATTTTATTCTAAAGTATACATACGTTCTGATTAATCTATTTGGAACTTCCTGCAAATAGATGGTTATGTCAGGGAAGTTTTCTTTCCAATATATGAACTTTACGAAAATATAAGGCCTCTCGATGTTATTTTGAAATTTGGAAACCGAAAAACGGTTACTTGTGAAAAGTTATAAGTTATGTACTTTAGGTTTTTGTGCGGGTCAATTTGTTTGAAAAAAATATACAAGAAAGCGAATTTTTCTCAAGCGAATATTTTTATCAAGTATTTTATTTAGAAAAGAGGCATAAGGGCGATGATTGTTGATTGTTGATATTTCATAAATGGAAAGTTTAGTAAATATTGTAGGTAAAAATATTTCGTGTTGATAAAGTTATTTTTAAGGGCTAAAGTTATTCCAGAACTTGACAGCCATTTAAAATAGATCAATCTAGTTGGAACAAAAGCAATTTTTGTTGACAGATCTGATCGGTGAAAAATGTATCGACAGATAATGAATGGTTCGCCAGAAATATTTTAAGGAAAAGGAGTGAATTACCGGTGGTTGTTTTTTTTTAATGTGAATATCGCATAAGAGTCGCATTGGGAGTTAGTGAGACTATAGCATCCCCAATTGCGGTATGCTGCGAGGCTGAAGGTCGAGGGGAGGGGAAGAATAAGGTGGGAAATGCCTTGCTTTTTAGATCTGGTCATCAAATATGAAAAAATTTCAAGCAACTTATTAATTCTGAATGGTGGTCTTATACCAGGGTGATATTGCGATAATGAGAGTATCTTTCACTCTAAAAACATATCATTTTAAAAGAATAAATTGTAAAATAAAACAAATTAATTAAATAAAATTTACTTGTGAACGCCAATATTGAATTGGGCTTGAACAACCTCCTAGTCAAAGCAAATAGAATTATTATGACCTAGATGATAACGGTGCAAACACGGGCATTGTAAAAATAAATTACTGAGAAATCAAGAAATTTTTGATAGTTTTAAGATTTATTTATTGCATTGTGATTTTGAAATTTGTGTAGATATTATATGCCAATTTATTCCATAATGTTAGATACTAGTTCCTAGTACCTACTCCCAGTAGATACTAGGTACTCCTGGTGACTGATTTGGTTTTATGTTCACAATTCCTTGACCACAACATGTCTATTGTGTTTTGCAGATGGTGGCGACGGAGGATGTGAGCCCGGGCAGCAACTCGACGGATTCATCTGCCGGCACCTTCGGGAAGCTGCGGCAGACCTTGTCATCTTCCTTGCTGACTGCGCAGGACAGAGGTGAGTCAAAACATGACGACTGATTCCCCAAAAATATACGTAACTCCTCCAAACATTTTATATGTGTGAATTCGTTCCTAAAAAATGGTGCTATTTTAATATTATCTCACTATATGACCAAAAGACTCACCAAAAGCCGTCCAAGAATTAAAATTATCTATTAAGTAGTATCTTTTACCGGACGTGAAACATTAAGCGTTTTTATTATTACCGATTACGGTACCTTGACGGCAAAAAAGGCATAAACGTACGTTCTTTATCCTAATAATACTGCAGCTTTTTCTTACACATTAAATAATGGTGAGAAAAAGATTAAACATTGTATGTGTCTGAATCCTTAGCTACGGCGATGGGAATCATTTTTTTTATACGTGGAGGGAGATGTATGGTGTATGCTATTGATTGTTTGTCCTTTGGGGGGTGCAGACATACGTTAACTATCTGTCTCATTTTCAACTGTTGTTATGAAGTGAGTAAGAAAGACCTTCAGTATTATATGTTTAAGAACAAATCAAAACCACCACCGCATTGATATTTGACGTTTTTGAATTTTCGGATATACTTTCCATTCCATACTTTCAAAATTACATCACGGCTAGTAGTATTGTACATCTCTCTCCGCACCGTGACGATTACGGAGACGTCAGTGCGGAGAGAGATGCAATAAAATGATTACTTTTTTTCCTTTTTAGGAAACAGACATAAATGCATTATGTATCTCAACTTTTGTGTATTAATTATTTATTTATTTATTTGCAAATACTCATAAAACCAATACATTGCAAAAGTGGTAAGAAAGGATACATAATACATATATTTACAGTTAAAGTAATACATTTAGTTAAAACATAAGTACTATTTCATGCTAAAAATCGTTGTAGGAAATGTGAAAAAGATCTACATTTCCTGTGAGGCAGTTAATTAACCTAGTGAGTCGTCCCAGAGGCATCACCATTGGTAAGTTAGTTCTGCATCTAGGAAGAATCAAAAGCCTGTGTTGGCGGCCTCGCGTGAAATTATCCGGGACCTAGAATCCTATTTCGGCCAGAATATCTGGAACCGATATAAAACCATTTAGAAGTTTATAAGCCATCAGCAGTAATGCGATATCTCTTCTAGAACTAAAGCTGCAGATACCCAGCATTCCCGAGATAAATGCTATTGGAAGCTGCCATGTTGTAAAAGCAGTAAAAACCTAACTCTCTTACATAGGGGTATCGTAAAAATTTATTTTGTATTTTCTCGACCATTAGTACATAAATGATGTCCTCCGGTCCCCATTTCTGAGATCCACTCTCGAGAATGCTACGCACCAAGCTAAAGTAAAGCAGCCTTATAACTGTAAGATTAGTCAATTCCTTTGAATTATGTATGACAAAACTCAACTTTTTTGTGGCTGATTTACAGAACTTTTCAATGTGAGCTTGAAATGTTAAGCGAGCGTCATACACAATTCCTAAGTCCTTGCAAGTCACTAAGTGTTTCAATGACGTGTCTTTCATTTTATAATTAAAATATATGGTCTTTTGTGACCTCGTAAAGCACATAACTGAACATTTTTAGAAGTTGAAATCAAGTTTATTATCGATACTCAGTCATTTAAATCTTCCTGCAGTTTTCTACATATCTTTTTCTCAAGAAGAGTTTAATGTCATCTGCAATAAGTAAAAAACGGACGAATTTGTTTTTTTTCGAATATTGTTAATAAAAATTAAAAACAATAAGGGTCCTAAATTGGATCCCTGTGGCACACCAGAGTTTGTGGGATGTGTGTTAGAGTTAAACTCACCATAGGACACGAATTTTATTCAAATAATTACCTTTCATTCAGATAATTCCCAAAGAGTTTCAGTAAGTTTTCGGAAAAAAACAATTTCTTCGAGCCTACTTAAGAGCACTTCAGTACTTAAAGCCTTCGCAAAAAGTCATGGTATGATGTATCAACTGTATGATATATCTTGTGATAAGGAACGTATGTTTATTGCCTTTTTCGTGCCTTCACGGTACCGTTATCGTAGATCGTCACGGTAATAATAGAGCGCTCATTCTTTTTTGATATTTTGAACAATCAGACTTTATTCAACTCACGTGGTTTAGTTAAACTATTTACAATTACTCCGAACAGTTTGCCGTTTTTAGGCCAGTTGTTTTGCAAAACTTGAATTGAAAAATTGCAAAGTTAATTTAGAGGTTCTATGAAAGTTCTATTCAAGTTACGCTATTATTTCAGTTAAAAAAAAAACAACTGGCTAAAACGATATACTCGTATGTACTTCATTTAAATTTGATGATTTATTCCAATACTGCGAAACAACTGGCCCTTATATTAATTCTACCACGGTAAATACATAATTTTTGCCAGTTCATGAGCATCATACTCACAATAATACAAACTTATTTGAGTTTTTGGGTTATTTATACCCTAAATATTGTTGTAGCAATATAGATACGTAAGGAAATTAGTTTGTTCGTTCGTTCCTCTTTAAGCCATCTGCTTCTTTCGATAGCTTTTCTTTTCTCTGCTGGCAAAGGTAATTCACTGATTTGTACTCAAGTTGTGTAAATTTATTACCAATTTAACGTTCTTTTTTTAATCCATAGATTTTATGTGTGATCAAAATTAGCGACATTTCGCATTAGAATCCACGTGTTTAGTTAAGAACCTACGCAGTAGATAGCGGTTATTATGATAATTACACATTTTCGTGGAATATTATTCGACTCTTCAGCTGTAATACCTTGTAATACCTGTAGTACCTTGTGGTACCTGTAATACCTTGTAAATTAATAGCTTTTGTATATAGCCCAGTCAGTGGGGGATAAAAAAGACCTTTAGCTTGCAAAAGGTCGTGTAGTAGCGATTTTGATATATGTGCTTTAGATTGAGACTCTAAAGAAGAAAAAAAAGTTTTCGACCTTAGAGGGGTCGAGCTCGAGGCGTTATCTTGGATTGAAGGTGCCAAAATTTATCTTTTTCAAAATAATTCCTCAACGGTTGTTTTTACAACAAAAATGTTTATGGCAAATTTGAAGAAGACTAAATTATGTACATTTTTTCTTTGAGTTTTTTTTTATTAAACTAATATATAATGACTTACAGCGGTAGAAAGAAGAAAATTTTGGCAATTCGTAAAACTCAAGTTTTCATAATAAATTTTGTAAGAACATATTACACAATATCATTTTAATGTATTTCCACACCACATACAGCAGAATTTATTTAAAATTACAGTAATTTTTCGTGTTATATAGAGGAGAGAAAGAGACGGCAACATACTGCGTGCCTGCAGTCCTGACTGCAGCGTTGCCACCTCAGCGCTTATATTACTACAGGCTAGGATCCCACCATGACAAACCCGACGTCATCGAGTGCATGGATGAAACTACTATGTAGTGATAATGAACATTTAGTAAGCCTTAAAAAAGCTGGTCTGCCAGTGCGTCTTCATTGAGTATACGAATGAAAACAACATGATGCAAAACTGGAAGACATAACAGATGAAGGAAAATGCTTTCTTGTTGCTTTTAACGGGAGTTCAAAGATGGTATGGAATCCAAAAAAATCCAGAAAACTGGGGCTAGAAACGTGGCATCAATGGGCTTGTTCCAGTAAGAATGAATAAGATTTTGTCAATGGAAACCCAGCATCTCAGTACCACAGGCAATGAGTTAGATCATGACATTGATGACAAAGACTATTATTAAGGTGTCAATGTCAACCAACCGGGATCAACAAAAATATTATTACGGATAATAAAAATAGTCGAACTCTGTGCGGCTCGCCATACCATCGCTGGAATATCTGTGGAATAGACATACTGACCTTAACATTGTCGAAAGATCCCTACAGGCTGTAAGAGAGGTTTTTGGAGACTCGGCAAGAGGGGTGGATTTGCAAATCAATGAGAATAAAACTAAAATAATGATGCAAACAAGAACCCCACACTATAGAATAAAAAATCAATTGAAATTTAAAGACACTTATAATTTCGAAGTGGTCGAAGAAGTTACATACCTGGGCTCCATCATAACGCATGACAAAGAAAACCCAGTAAAAGTAAGAAAGCGCATCACAGGCACTAACAACACTTACTTCGCGTTGTTGCCAGTTTCAAATCCCGAAACGTCCATAGGAAAACCCTATATAAAACAATTATTAGAACGTTCTTGGCCTATGGATGTGTGGCGGAAACAGCTGGACACTGGACACCTTCGAAAGAAAGGTACTTCGAAGAATCTTAGAAGCGGTGCGAGAGGGAGAGGCATTGGAGGGGACCCCACCACTTTCCCAATGGCGTTATAAGGAAACATATGGTTTCCTCCTTCACCGCACACATTAAGAATTTATTTTATTGAACGAAGCTACATTTCTTTGAACGACTCTAGACCCTCCAATGTCCATGCATACGGATTGAGAAAGCAGTATGCAAGTACTTACATTAACATGAGGGAGAGGCATGGAGAATCCGCCACAATACAGCTCTATGTTATTTACCAAACTCCCAGACTCTCTATCCATCTAAGGTTCTAAAGACTAAGATGGGCCGGACATGTGCATCGAATGTCAAGCACACGAGTACCGAAAAAGTTCTAACAAAACACCCAGGAGTTAAACGAAAGGCGGGCAGACCTTGGCTGAGACGGGAGAATGATGTCAGGAAGGATGCAAGAGGACTACTCCACGTCGCAGTTACGAAGACGATGGCCGAGGACGGAGGGCGGTGGAGGCTTTTGTTGAAGGAGGCCAAGGCTCGAAAGGGGTTGTAATGCCATTGAAGAGGAAGAAGGCCTATTGGGGATACCACAATAAAAAATGCGCCATTTGTTCTCCCTCATGGTGGTGTGGAAATGAGTTTACAAAATTATAATTATGTAATGAATAGCCCAAAAAAATAACAAGAATTGGGAATTTCACCATTTAAAAATAAAATATTCACATTTCTGCCACTGTAACTCGTTACCTATTAGACTTTTATCATCTTTAAGTTTGTCTTTCGCAATTTGGTCGTAAGATCAACCATTGCACAATTATTTTGAGAAAACCAAATTTTGGCACCTTCAATCCAAGATGGCGGCTCGAGCTCCCCCCCAAGGTCGAAAAATTTTTTTTTTCTTTAGAGTCCCAATTTTAACAACATATATCAAAATCGCTACTACACGACCTTTTGCAAGTTAAAACTCCCCACTGACTGGGCTAATATTCAATTAAGTAAATAAACACTATGTACTTATCGTTTTATTTAATCCATATATTTCGATTAGAAAAAGTGTTGAAAATCGAGCATAATATATGCTTTATAAGATCACCAAAATACCAAGCACCTTGCTGTGGCAACTAAAATATCAGAAATATTGAATATTCAATCAAGTTAAAAAGTATTTAGTCGTGAACCCAAAACAAAGTATAATAAAATCTCAAAATCCAAGAGTTGACAGGCGGATTTCGGATAAAATTAATCTGTCTTAAGAGTCTTCTGAACACTCTTAAGTAAAAATATAAACACAGAACGAAAGCTTCGTAAATTTTCATTACGATAAAGCGTTTTCTAGGGAAATTCATAAAATTCAGCGAACGATTTCCCGTTTTCTTCTCTGCGCGGAGGGCCCCTTGACCTGAAATATTCTTCCACCCCTTGAGGGAATGGAGAACAGAATATTACAGACTGAATTCATAGTAAAGGGTTTTTCATCAACGTTTATGAACCGTGGTTTTCAGAGAAATGATTAAAACCACGGAGTTAAAAATATTTAATTATTAAAAAAATATCAAAAATACTCTCTATAAAATATATAAGCTTAGAATAAGTCACCAAAAAAAGACAACGGTCGCAAGAGGACCTGAACTCAGAACCTTTAATCTTACCGGAACCAAAAACTCTACCAATAAATTGACTTCACGAGACTTTATTAAATTCTGTCAATTTGACCATCTCGTATTTATTTATTTTAGAGAAATCAACAGTTTACAATTTGATTAATTTATATAATATGTTTAATTTACCTAGCTGAGAAACCAATTATAGATTTCCTCATTATACTATTATATAATGTATCTAGAAATTAAACAGTAATCTGTATATCATTGAAGAAGAAGATAATAATAACAATCTAAACGAAAATATGAAAGAGAACAAGACGCAGAAAACAGAAAAAAGACAATAGTCGCAACTGGGACTAGAACCCAGACCTCTCGTCTAACCGGGAATTTCGCTATTGCTTCCTCATGCCAAGTCGTCATAATAGTCAATCTTATATTTCAAATTTTAGAAGAGTCCTGCTGGAGAGGCCAAATGATCTCCCTCAACCAGTCTTTCCCAATTCAGTCTGCCACGCAGTGCAGGTGCATCCACCGCCAAGACCTAGACAAGCCTCACCCCATGAACCCGGGCATCCCTGTTAAGTCACCAAATACAAAAAACCACTTGGGGTGACCTATGGCACAGGTATTGGTCATCCAATATATGGCTCCCGGGGCGGCAGTACCCACACCCGCCTCCCAAATCGTTTGTAATGTTTGTATAATTCTTACCAGAATACATATATATTTTTGCAACCTACACGGTGTTCCGTGAATGTTAGGTCATATTCATTGTCATTAGATCAGTCATGTACAATCTTTACATAGTGTAAAATGAAGTCGCTCCCGCTGTCTGTGCGATTAGATCTTTTAAACTACGCAACGGATTTCCATGCGGTTTTCACCAAAGGTGTGATTCATAAGGAAGGTTCTTAGGTGTATAATTTGTAAAAGTTTTGTGTAAATTGGTTGAAATATATAAATAAAGGGAGCGAGCTGGCATACAGGCGGTGTGGATTTGATTTAACAGATGGCGTTGGTTATAAAGATTGGGTAACGGCGTGGCGTTGTGTTTCGTTAGTCACAGGAACGTATGGCGAGTCTGCTAGTACCAGATAAATTTCGAAATTATGTGTATTTGTAAAAAGTTTTTAGATATTCTTAGATTTTACAAGAAATTATACGAAATCATGAGAAATATTAAAGATTAAAGTCAAATTAAGATAATATTATGTAATGTACTAACATTGAAGAGACGGTTTCCTTCTCAATCCCAACAGTTACAGTATGTAATGACAGGGTTGATTCTGCGACTCATTGCAGAATGCATAATATCCGACCGCGGGTTGGAGGGGTTTGGGAAGGAGATGGGGAAGGGGATGGGGAGTAGTTGTGCCCATTCATCTGTGCACGTTCGGATGGCATATTCATGCAGCTAGCCGCTGAATGCATTTTATACAGCCAGGCACTTTGAAATTCAGTCCTCTCGTTGGAAAGCACGCTAGCTCGAACACATTGTCTAAGTAGCGTTCACGTTCCTTTGTGAATTGATGGAAAAATAAGAATATAATAGTTAAATTTTGTAAAAATATTATTTTTATTAGCAACGACCGCGACTTTTCGTAGATAGCGCAATTAGAATTGAGACGAACAACAAAGCACTTTGTTGTTCGTCTCTGCCCAATCTGCCCGATCGACGAATCGATCGATCTGCCGAATCTGCCCGATCTGCCCTGATGATGGACTCTGCAACGATGTCCGAAACGTTGGCTAAAGAAGGAGGTAGCGCAACACGGCATAACACCCCAAAAACAAATAACGAAAACAAAGCTCTTTTTTTCTTTTTTTTAATTCAGTATTTTACATTTTATAATAATAGCCTTAAAAATACAGTAAATTACATTATATTATTTATAATAAACTTTCATATTTATAATACTCATCATGCATCGAATCCCTGTCTGCATGTCACTAGTTGAGAAAGGCCTCCTCTAACTGTCGCCATTTCTCTATATCATTAGCTACTCTTGTCCATGTACCACCTGCAATAATGGCTTTACATTTTATAGTATAATTTAATAATGTTGGCCTCATTGGCTGACCTACCCATGCTGAGACCCCCATTTTGCTGAACATTATCTCCACACAGGTACTGAGGGAAAAAATTCTTCTGTTATCCTTGGGGATGCTGCGTGGAGGGTCATTTTAGGGAAAGAATGGAGAGTAAGTTCTGGGAAGGATACATTTGAAAAAGGTATGTGGGTTGGGTAGGAATTCAAAGGGGTCAATGTATTCAGGAGTGACGAACGCATGAACATCCCTCCCACTGCAGTGCAAGGCGATGGGTCAAGAGCGTCCGGCTGGAGAGTTCAAAAGATCTCCCTCAGCCAGTCTCTCCCAAGCCAGCATCTGCCGACAAGACCTGGACAAACCTCAATCCATGAACCCGGGCAACCCTGCTAAGTCGCCGAACAAAGCGAACCACGGGGTGACCTATGGCAGGGGTGTTGGTTATTAAAGGAATGGTTCCCGGGGCGGACCTATATACTTATTGTTATTAGCGATAATGGGACAAATAAGTGTAAACGATCATCAAATTTGATTATTCGGCTATTCGTTATTTTTTTACTATATGAGACGATGTATGAATGTAAATGATGCAAGGAGTGACAAAAGCCTCTCTCTGTCTACGGGAAAACGGCGTGATGGTTAGTTAGTTAGTTATTTTTTTATATTTTAGTACTTTCAAAGCGAGTTTTTTCTGCCCTGAAGTCGATTAATTATACCTATTACTATTTTCAAAGTGCTGTTTGCGAGCGATATCTTTGTCCGCAGCTTAGCGGAGAAAATAAAAAAAATTAAATTCGACCAAAGATAGCACAAACTTATAATACGCGCCAAACTTAAATGCCTACCTGAACTTGTTACGATCCAATCTCGCGTAGGTGCAACCACTTTACTGTCTTTACAATGACCGTAAGCGAAAGACAAAGATTAGCAAAACATACTTGCGACAGAGAGGCGTGAGCGGCGCGGCATGCCGCTTTTCGGACCTCAAACTAGGCTACTTTGACAATCTCTGTATCAACGTCAGGTCGGCATTAAAATTTGACGCTTTATAAGTGAGCATAGCATTAATTGGAATTTTACTGTCCATATGAAATTTAATGATTTCTTTTTAACTGAATATTATCTAATGGTTTTTTTTTGGAAGAAACACAAATATACAAGGTAAAAAGCAATATGTCCCACAAATTAACTATCACTAGTTTTTTGGGGCTATTAACATTCTCCTAATGGTGTGGAAGATACTCTCAGTATCGCCCTGGTGTAAGACCACCATTCAGAATTGAAACGTTGCTTGAAATGGCTTTAGCCGTTTTTGGTGACCAAATATGAATAGCCAGGTACTTTCCCACCTTCCTCTTCCCTGTCTCCTTCCCCTCCCTACTACCTTCAGCCTCACAACATACCCCAATTGGGGATGCCAAAGTCCCACTGGCTCCAGACAGGATCAGTTGGGACTCTTGTGCGGTATTCATGTAAAAAAAAATGGAGCTGACTTAATTCCATCGGCTCCAGGCAATGGGGTAGTCATACGAGTATTAAAAAAATACAGAACTTTCGCCAATTTTGCAGTTTTTCAACATGAGTTCGTGCTTTCGCATTATGATTTGTAACAGTAATGTTAACAGTTGGTTTAGCGAAAATATACATACGAGCTTCAACGCAAAAATAATGAAAAAGGCCATAAACCAGCTTTCATATCCTGAATCACAAACATACCTTAACTTTATGGGTGCCAACAGTGACAATTAGTTGAAGTCATCGTCAAACACGTTTATCGCCTGAAAATGCTTCAATATTTTTTCCCTCTCACGTGCGATGCATGATAAAACAGGTAGTAGCAGAATTCGAGTACGTATTTATTTTTGTTCTTGAGGCTTTAACATGAAACAAACCTTAATAAATTATATTAGTGCGTTAAAATAACATAACTAAATAATTATTAACATAATAATCTGTGTAACAGATTTCTTGATGCACCAGGTCTTGTTTACGTGAAAATTTGTAGCTGGTCGCCGCACGTGTTCCTTTAAAATATTATTGCCTACCACCTGTTCAGAGAAGAGTAAACAACATATTGACAAGTCGATTCTTGCGAAATGTTACATGAAAAAACTGCACGTGTTATTCAAAAACCAAAACACCTTGCATTATCACAAACAACAGGTGCGCTCACGCACCTGGAAAAATGAGGTCAACTCATGCAAGAAAACACTTCGTGTCCAAACCAGTTTGATATTCAAAATAGCAAACTAATATACCGGACACCTGCTTCGGAACACCTGGGATAATCCAGATAAACAGCAGGTGCAGAAATGAAAACATGTTTACGTTTTCCTTCAAAGCAGGTGTACGCAAAAATTAGTATAAAAACCGTCTGAAAATAAATATTTGATCATTACCCAAGGAGTCTCTGGGTTGTTATTATTTCCCGAAACCGAAGTGACGATCGGAGTCCAGCGCCCTATTGTTTATAGTATTTGTATGGAACAAATAAGTGGTCTCATACAATCTGTTTAATCCCAGTTAACAATTGGGTTGTGCAAATCGATTTATCCAAACACGCCAAACGCGCCAAACACGATTAACATTCTTGTCACATGAGAACGGGTCGCTTCTACAACTCATTAAAAACAGACAGTAGCAGACCACGAATCCATATTTATTTTTGCCATTGGGGCTTTAACGTGAAACAATTCTTAATAAATTACATTAGTGCATTGAAATTACATAAAATTAAAATAATTTACATCATGGTATATTTAATCCCAGCTACACGAATGGGATGTGCTTATCAATTTATCCACATTGGCACCATAATAAACAATAAATTTTTAAAAATAACATATTCTAGCCCCAGCGCGAGCTCCTTCTTCCTTCTCCCGCGTCTTGTATCAAACGAAAGAGACATAAGATACTACAACTACCGCCCAATTGGACTAGCACACAAACAAAAGTAATGCAAACAAATACAAAGAAGAGAGAAGCGAAAACAAACATTGATACCTGCTCAGATTAAACAGTAAAAAATCGCATTAAAAGAAAAATTAAGATGTATTGTAAGTATAAAAAGTAAGACTAACGATTCCTGAGGACATTTGGATTAAAAAAAGTAGGTGTCATTTTGATGTTCGATGATACATTTTTTTTAATAGATATAAAAAAAATGCAACCACACGTTGCCGCTGATCGCACTCTTACACGTCGCGGCGGGATCACGATGCGATGTTTCGCGTGTTACCGTGGTTCTGGAACGAGACAGGGTGTTAATCGGGTGATTTACTAGGCTATATCCAACTACTCAGTTGCGACGTGTGATGGAAAAATATTTTTAATTGTTTTTAGATCATTGGACGGCAAAATGACATCTACGCTGCTTATTTATATACTCAGAAATCTCTGGTTAAAATCCTTTAGGTACGTTATATTAAACGTTGTATATAATAATAATAGCGAAAAAAAATGTTACACATTTCTGATTTAAATTGTAGTATGAATTGATGAATATACCAACGGGATTGAATTTTCTTTAGAATTGAATTTATTTCCATGCCTTTGAACTGGGGAATGAAGTAGTTTTAATGGACGAATAAACAAAGAACAACTCTGAAAGTCTCTTGTTACGTACGATTTGGTACTCGGAACTATATCAATTTTATTTTCTCTTTAGTATCTGTCTAATAATATGCATTGCATTATAACGTAATTTCAATTTGAAACGTAGATACCCTTGTGCAATTATTTATTACAATAACATAACGTTTACAATAACGTTTATTTTTTTATCAAACCTCATTATTAAAAATTCTGAATAATGGCCTGGACTCGCCAGATCAACAAGACAATGTATTTCATTTGCCCACATGTAGAAATAACATAAGAAATAATTCGCCAATTTCCCGTATAATTGCACAATATAACGCACAACATTTTACAATATAGACATATTTGACAATACTCTTCAGGAATACCGAATAGAAGTAACGGGTACAATCTAAAATTGATACAAAAGTGTGCAATGTTCGGGAGCATCTCCTATCCTAATCCTATATTCCTCTTCCTCTCCTCACCTAAAATTAATACGATTTAATAAAACTCCATCTCCAAGTAACTTTAACACAGGAGACTATGGGGAATGTAATTAACGCTTACTGGTTGGGCATTTACACAATACATACTACACTTACCTACATACAAAGATACTTAGCTACCTACCTACTTTACCTACATACTACTTACCTACATACATCATAGACCCTGTATTTGTAGCTTGTATTGTCACATGTTCCTTTCCTACCCATCCCTGTATACCTGTAATTTTATCATACCCACATTCTGTCTTTAATCGACCATCGCCGCATGAACATCTCTAATATACCGCTTACCGCATCCGCAATTAATCCCGCAAACCGAATACCGCAACTAATATAGTCATAAGTGAAGAATAAACCCAGCCAAGATAGCAGAGTGCCACAAGGTTCCGCAGTGAGTCCTTTTTCTTTCCTTTCCTTATGTGTATTCTTCCAACAAGTGTAGTGGTCAAAATACATACAAGGTCCTTCGATAACCACACCCGGAAATAAAACACACATCACTTACCGATCGCAATCATCATCTCCATAAGTCGCGAATTTATTAAGTTAGAATACTGGTTTATAATTGATCATTTTATTTGATTACGTTAACTCACAAATTATCTACGACATTAATATAACACAGAAGGAATCTACGAAAGTTTGCTAGTGGCGAGGCAGGCGGCTGGGAACAGAATAATCTGGAAACTTACTTCTGACAGCATTACGCTTTTTTGATCATTTGCGCATTAATCTGCGCAGGGTTGCCAGTGTAGGAATATTAACCATTTAAAAATACAGATTCGTGGTTCCTACAAGACCTATTGGCTTCACTTAATTTAATTTTGTATACATGTATCTTAATATTTTGTGTGTATAAATAAATAGCTAAATAAATAACATCATATTTTTAGGTCTCTGGAAAAACATTTCGAAAGTTTCGCTTGGTGACAATTAATGGTAATAAGAAACGGACCATAAAGTACACATTTGATTTGGAAAACGTAGATTTCCTTTTGTTTTTATTTATCAACGTTTCTTACAATAACATTACAGTCGACCGGCGCGACTTATTTACGATCCTAGGCTACGAATCCATGGATCGCGAATTCAAAACCCAACGTGGGTAATTGTATTTTGCATTTATTATATAACCAACACCCCTGCCTTAGGTCACCCTAACGTTGGTGACTTAGCAGGGGTGCCCGTGGTGAGGTTTGTCTAGGTCTTGGCGATGAATGAGTTTGCCCACCTACTGCATGGCGGGCCGGATCTGGAGGTCTAACCTAGACCTCTTCAGCCAAACACTCTCGACCCATCATTTTGCACCTCAATGGGAGAGATGGATTCATACGATCGTCACTCCTTCACTCCGTCCGAACTTCCTCTCCTTCCTTTACTCAAAGATGAAATAGGATCCGAGGAATTTTTTTTACTCCTGCGAGGAACTAACGTAAAAAATATACAATGAAATATATTTTTGTAATAAATAAATTTATGTAATCCCATTACAATTCATATTAGTTTTATTATATTGCACGTGATATTATGAACAGTATATTAATATCTGCGATTCGTTCCAGAAAGGTTTAATAAATTATTTTGATGCCTTGGTGATAGGACACCATTCAGCCATATTTAGTGACCTGATCTGAATAACCAGGTAGGTACTTCAATACCTTTCTCTACTCCATCTTCTTCTACTCACGTTACTAACTAACTAACCATCAAGCCATTTCCCCGCAGGGGTAGGCAGAGAGGACGGACCGCCAAACAACTTGGTCTTGGCACGCACTCCTTGCCTCGTTCACGTTCACACGTCGTCTCATACATGCTCTTCTATTATTCTGACTCTTGACATGATCCGACTCAAGTATCTGATTCACTTGGTCATGCCATGTCTTTCCTATTGTTGACCTCTTCTACAATTCACATTTGATTCACTTGGTTGTGCCATGTCTTTCCTGTTGTTGACCTCTTCTACCATTCACATTTGCGTCATATATTAATTATCCTTACACTCCTTTCCTCGTTCATTCGCTCTACGTGCCCAAACCGTCTGAGCGTTCCTTTCTTAATCTTACTCATTACGCTTACATCAGCCTTTCATTCTTTGCCGATCTCCACGTTTCTCACACGATCGTACATGGTTTTGCCACACATACGCCTCAGAGATCTCATTTCTACAGCATTCAGTCTACTTTCATCCTTCCTCTGCCAGTTCCATGCCTCACTGCCATACATCAGAGTAGGAACCAGTACTCCATTATGGACGGCTAGCTTCGCTTCTTTCGACAGTTTTTTTTTATTGGCGCCTATGACGTTCAGTCCTCCAATAATAGAGTTACCTGCATTCACCCTTTTTTTTTAATTTTTTTTTTTATTAAGGAAAAATACAGATACAGATGTCAATTGACAAGAATATACAAAACAATTAATAGAGAATTCACCTGCATCCAAACTATTTCTCACGAATTAACATTAACAGCAGATAAAAACATATACAAATATTTTTACCTTTAAATATGGAAAAGACGTATATATAGATAATCCAGAAGTTTCAATTGTTCCCATTATATACTTACCTTTTGCATAATGTTATTCTATTTCTGTTATAATTAGTGTAACTCGCTCATCAAGCACAAGAACTAGTTTCTTCTTTGGTGAGATTGCAATTTTAAATAATTTGTGTACCGATATGTAATTTATATAAAACCACTGTACTATATATCTATATTAAATAAAAAAATAAAAAATAAATAAAAAAATATACATAAGTAAATATTATTTTACAAATAGAGAGATGAAAAAAATGGCAATATCCTTATAAAAGTTTACAAATTGTTTTTGGAAAAATTTTGATGGTAAGACCAAATATATATATATATAGATAAAAAATAATGTCATACAAAAATTTAAAAAAAGAAAGGTAGTTAAAATTGTAAACCAAGCAATGTCTAAGTTATTGTACTTTGTAGGAAAACAGCCTTCAATTTTCTACTAAAAATACTGCGTGTATCAAAAAATAAGTCAGAATCCTTGAGGTTTTGATTTTGATTAAACGATTCGCACATTCTTCTGATTGGATACCTGACACCAGCATTTGTACGCGTCCGGCTAATGTGGAATAAGTCGTTAAGCCTTGTTACTCTGGGTGGTATTTTGAAGTTTATTAGTTTCAGTAGGTCAGGACAGTCGATAACGTTATTGCAGATTTTATAAAGCGTCATGAGATCAAGGTATGTTCGCCGGTTAGTTAGAGTGGAGACGTTATAATTCGAGAGCATATTTATGTACCCCCGTTTAGGTGCGCTCTTTCTGTAATTGAGGTATTGCAGAAATTTCTTTTGAATACTTTCAATGTTGTCTTTATAGACACCGTAAAGTGGTGTCCATATGGAGATGTAGTATTCAATTTGAAAACTTTTATACAGTATACAGTTGTAGATCTTTTATACAGTAAACGCTCTCGAGTAAATAGTTACCAATACAATAATTGTGTATAATAGCGTTGTGATTTTTAGTGAAGCTTATTTGTTTACATTTGTTGTAACTTAGGTAAATTTTGTTTTCATTGCAAAATGCTTCGAATCTTACTAAGTCGCTTTGGATGAGCAGACAATCGTTTAAATTCCTAACAATGGCAAATATTTTTATATCATCGGCGTACAAAAGAAATAAATAATGCATGAAACATTAAGTAACAGTGTTAATAAAAAGTATAAATAACAGCGGACCCAGGATTGACCCCTGTGGTACGCCAGAAGTAATTGGTTCCCACGTAGAAGTATGTCCTCGTAATGATACAGCTTGCTGTCTTTTTGTCAAATATGTGACAAATCAACGTAATAAGTTTCCCCTAATTCCGTTGAACATATTTTTTTTTAATAAGAATAATTTCAAAATTTCCTTTTTCCGAAAAATCCTTCAATCCTTCATTCAATATTTCTATCAGCTTTCCCATCTCTCGTAAACATACTTCCCAAATACACGAATTCATCCACCTGCTCTAAGTATTCATCATTCACAAGGTATTCACATTAATTAAAAAAAAAATGAATGATTACGTGCGACGCCGGGCACACACCAGCAGTTCATATAATATCTTTATCGAAGGAAGCAGTGGAGGTAATCCACCTCTTACCCGCCCTGGATAAGTAACTGATGGTTACTCCTTCAAGGCTCTCGCATGATCGAAGGAAGCAAACACTTTGTGGTGTGACATTATATATTAAATGAAAAAACACACTTTGTAAAACACCACTTTTTATTTGGAATTAATATTTAAGATGAAGCCATAGTAAATAATGCAAAATCATACAAAATCATATGTTTTTGTTTTGAAAATTTGATCGCTTAGAAGTATTGTAGATGCTTCAATTAAATATTGCGTGTAGAACATACCTTGGTCCTTAAAAGTGTCGGTCATTTTTAATAAGCCTATAAAAAAATAAAGTATAAGGTCTAAAAAACACACTTTCTAGTCCAAACTCTCCTGTTTATAAACCCCTTTACGGTTATGGTTTTATTGTATAATGTGGCAAATTCAGTTTATTTTATAATGATCGCAAAAAAAGTTGATATTTACACCCAATCTTCCAAAAATAAAATAAAATATGCATTTTTGCGTTGTTATTTTACAATACGGCCGCTAGTCGACGAATTCGGTTTTTCAAAGTGAACCCTATGGCGTCTACCGAAGAACTACTGTTCACGCCACAGTCGCCAAACCTCAGTCACGCCCCGAACTGAGCGGGAGTTGGACGCGTCACTCCGCGTCGCTTGATTTCGTGAAATCAATTTTAAATTTCCGTTTTTTTACAATAAACAAATATTAATTTTTTTAAATTAATATTTTTTACAGGCCTTTACGAAATCAACCTGTAAAACAAAACTTTTTAATACCTTTTCCAACCTTTCCAAAAGCAAGGTTGGTTTCAAGTATTTTTAAACTCCTCCCATAAAGGGCGTGAATTCCGCTTTCGATTTTTTCCTGAACTAGTGGATCGCCTTAACAGCCAACCGGGTTTCGCTTAGCTCAAGCTCATCAGGGCTATTATATCAACTGTTGATATAATAGCCCTGATGATCTTGAGCTAAGCGATCAGGGGATGATCAGGGCTATTATATCAACAGTTGATATAATAGCCCTGATGAAGCTTGAGCTAAGCGAAACCCGGTTGGCTGTTAAATATTAATTCCAAATAAAAAGTTGTGTTTTACAAAGTGTGTTTTTTCATTTAATATAACATATGTAATTGATATCACTGATGTTTTAAGTTCTGTAATCTCATCCAAGCTAAACCATGAGTGTATAATGACATAAACTTGTACTTGCACACGCTCCCGGTTATCCTAATTAAACGTTTTAAGGCGAGCACTCGCTTGGAGGGCGCGGACTCGAGACGTGCGACCGCTGCGCTGTGCAAAACGAGTGCGCGTGTGTTTGGGAGAGCCTTAAAAGCCCACATTACCTGCAAGTTGGTTGTGTGCGTAGGCAAACGTGAAATTGTAACGTTAACAGGGTGTTCCGAAAGATACGCGGATAATAAATTTTATATATTGTATAATGTCACCGTCGAAGAAAACACCCTCCAATAATGAATAAAAGAACACTTAAATAGATATTTTCTTGTTAAGTGGAACTTCTTTAGCGCCGTTAGTGATTTTAAATTCAGATGAAACGGAAATGCTCAGAAAAACTCAGTTCTACACAAATACTCGTTTCTAATAGAATGCGGTAAATTCGCACCTTGACGCGTGCCTCCCGTAGCGCAGTGGGCAAGGCAGTGGGCCTGACAAGTCTCAGCGGCCAGAGAGACAGACATCAAGCGAACGGAGGTTCGAATCCTACGAAATCCAAAAAAAAACATTTTTATTTTTGTGAAATCATTATCCAATCTTCAAACTACTTTAAAATAAACAGGCAAAAGAAAAGAAAACAACATCTAGCACTTTCTAGTTTCACTTCTACCGCGAGTGTTTTACACACTCTGATTTCTTTTTCTTGAAGTTTAATTTAAATTAAATTTAATAATGTTATTATTTATTTCTATTTCATTAAGTATTTTAGATTTTATTATTGTGACAGGTGGTTTCGGCTTACGAGGCCATTTTCAAACTGTGGTTAAACCACTTTGACACGACTTATTTATAGGATTCTAAATTAAATTTTTTGAAGGTGTCCAAATTGATTTATTGTCATTATAAATAAATATTAAACTGCCATCAGACTTTCCCGTGATTTTTCACGGGTCTGCACTGTTATCAATCATGATAAATTCGGGAGATTTTTTAAATAAATATACACGGATCCACATCACACTTAGAGAACCCAAGAAATTTTATTTTTTCGTCCTGAGCCTTTCGTTTATTTTTATTTTTTCTGCAACTGGGGGGATTTGGCGCCTCTTAAAATATAATAAACAACTGGTAGTAGTAACCCTGTTGCAACCGATTTATCTCACTATTAACCTTAACTATTAACTCAAACTTTTAACTCAATTTCATAAAAAGTTGCCTCCGCAAAATTAACTCAAAATGTGATGTATTTTGACAAGTTTCCTGCTTGTACTACTAATTTCCGGACACCGTGTATAAATCTTTCGAGATCCCCACCAACGACAAAGGTAGAACGCAAAGATGGTTGAGAAACCTGCAAATTAAAATCTCAAGCGGAACCAGAATTATGATTTAGAAATTTTAAATACTTATAAACGCATCTCTCTAACGGTCTAACCTTATGTCCAGTGTCGACTTTGGAGCTTTGAAAAAAATACTTTTTTGTTTTTTTTTTGTAAAACATGCGTCCTGAGGGACGAATAACCTTTAAGAAAGTAATACGCCCGTGTTCAACCCATTTCTTTGTTCAGTCATTTTCGATATCGATTAATAATATTAATTTATTATTTTAATAACTGTTTAGTTTTGGTTTTTTATGGCAGAAGATCTTCAATAAAGACGCAATATTTCTTCACTGGCTAATTCCAACTTATTTATTAAATTATAATCACATGTTACAATAAAAACTTTTTCCCGGCCCTGGCAAATCACTAAACTGGTCTTTAGACCATAACTAGTTGATTCTAGCTGTTTTTAAGAGATAAGAAGCGTTTTATTCTACAGAACACATTATTTATAACCAAAAAAGACTCATACTTAAACAAAAGAAACAATAATTGACATACATATGTCAGACTGTGATATACAGAAATCTGTTTTATCAACTATCGCTACAAGAGTGCAACTATGCCGTTGAAAATAGGGTTCTGCAGTAATAACTAGCTTCGAAATGCTACGCTAGAGGTCAGTAACTTTCGCTTTTTAAAAAATCAAAGGTTGCATTCCTGAAGAAATTCTGACTGACAATGCCAAAGATACTGAAATGCCCCGTTAAATTCATTGAGGTGCTAGAGGGATGGTGTAAATTTACTTACTTTTTCGTTACGCCTGGCGTTATCGAATCAATAATGTATAGTTAATAATTAGACGATTTCAGGTTATTGACGAGGTTACCTCATTTTAATTTTTCAAAGTAATATTATTTACTAATAGGCTAAAAATGTAATTCCTGTAGTTTTTTATAGTGAAAGCTTATTTAGCACCGTTGTGGATTGAAACTCGATGAAACGAAAAAGAGACAAACACATATAATATATATAGGATTTAGGTACCTTATGACAAACAATAGGATGTAGCCTGCGAGAGAATGATGTAGAATAATTGGTCTCCTCCTTGTGCGGTGCTTCGTAGCCTTCCCACTCTTGTCTACTTTAGTTGTCTGAAGGTTTTACTTCTACCGCGTGTGAACTGCACACATGTTTTTCTTTTAATAATATGATTATTTGTTTAATAATAATAAAGATGTGTGAACTTTAGACCTCGCATCCAAAAAAAGTGTTTCTAATTTTCTCTCATTTAATAAAAACCAAAATTTTCTTTGAAATCTTAAGATTTCTAATTACTATAATTATGTATTTTAGGTAACATTCAGTATCAAATTCAATTTCAAAGACCAATTACACAACGATTTTATTTGCGAAAAAAAATCTTTACTATTAAAATGGCCACCATACTGAAACGGAAACTGAACATGTCATGGTTTTTAAATAATTAAAAGAATACCTAATAAAAATAGGCGAATAATTATTTATTTTCTTGTATGTTTTTGTCTGTCAATGGTCTTCACATCAATTATTAGGCCCAATGGCTGCATTTGCGAAATAAAGAGTAAAATGAATTATATTAACTCAATTTTCCTGACCCAAGAACTCATGTGAAACCCTGTATTTCACAATGTAAAGGCTGTATGACACCGGCACATATACGACGACATACGTATATACTCAAGCACCTACACTCAGTACCATCCAGATACAAGCCTAGCTTTCTATAGTCTGCTGCCATCCCCACTGCCGCAAGAGCCTTGCACCATTATACTAAGCTCTCTATCCGGCCTCCACGTAAAGGTTTATTAAATCAATGTTACCTTATTTAGAGGAACAACCTCTTTTTCCTTGGAACTACTAGACCTGGATTTTCTTGGTTTTCATCGATTTTTCGTGATCTTTGAGTTGCGAAAAGGGATTTTTTTCAAAAGCAAATCAAATAAATGGTGAATTTTATGTTGACGTCTACACTGATTAGAGTAGTTTCTTTGAGATGCAAACCAAAATACTGTTTAAAGCCTTATTTGAGAGGCTAGTTCGTAGTGTATAGAATTAAAAATAGCTATTTTATTAGGTTTGATTTCTACAATCTACCTCGCTTGTCTGAATCTTTTCACGACCTGTGACTAAAATTTTGTCGTGAAACTAAATTAATTTAATTAAGGTTAGCCATATTTGTTACGTGAAGTAAATTCAAGTTGCTAGTTTAGTAACTAGTGTTCTAGTTCTGGAAAACTTAAGGTGACATTTCATGAAAGTGACACAAATACATTAAACTAATTAACACAGCTAGGGCATCCGCTGATTATGCAAACGTGCACATTTGTCGGAAGCTTTGTTGCAGTTTATAATGAATTTTGCTAAAAGACTGTACTTTTGTAAATATACGAGTGTATATAGATTCAAACTATCTCAAAATATGTTGATTAAGCTTTATAATATGTTTTTGCTTGTTTGAAGAAAAATGATTAATATATTTGTATTGCAAGAATGGTGATTCGGCGGTCTCTTTGGATTTTCAGAGTCACTAAAATGTATTATTCGAAAAACTGCTAAATTATCATGATCGACATTAACGGATCATAGATGGCGCTCACTTTTCGGTTTAGAGGAATAGAACAGTTAAAATATATTTATTTAAAAATATGACTGTAACATATGAATAACTGCCACATCAGTTTGCGATTTGAATATTTTTCAATTCATTGTGAATTCTACTCTAGTTGTGTAAACTGCTGAGAACAACATAAAAGGTTAGTGGTTGGGCGTTTACACAATCATAGCTACACTTACCTAAATACATCTACATATATCATAGACTCTGTGCTTGTAGCTTGATTGTCACATATATCCCATCCCTATTATGTCCCTTTTACCCATCTATCCCATCCCTATGAACCGTTACCATAACAATCAGTTAAAAAGTCAGTGTCGTCAATCGAACCTCGTCGTGAAAGCATACAATTTTACACTCCCGCATTTTATACCCGCATATGAAAGTAAAATACCGCGAATACAAGTGGATGAACAAAGGCCACTCATGAGAGAAGAGAAGTAGATACCACAAGATTCCTCAGTAAGTCCCTTCCTTCCTTTATGTGCATTCATTTTTACTTGTGCAGTGGTCTATCATACACTCAAAACACATACGCAAGGTCCTTCAACATTCGCATTAACGCAAACACACATCATTCATAAACACTTTTCGCAAAATCATTCAGTTAGTGAATCTGTTTTTCCCTTGAGATTTTGTCAGATTGCTATTTTTGGGATAGGTGTATTATTCGCGCAAGGTGAATTCATAATCAGTAATATATTTTTGAGTATTAAGCTCAGAGAGTTCTGGGGTCATTTTCACGCCTAGGCCTATTATAATACAGAGTATTTACTTTCAATGTCTCTCAATAGATGTCGTTAGAATATGTAGTTTGAAGATGTCTTAAGAGCGTTTAACCAGCCAGCGGACGAAAATCCACATTTCGTCGAAAGTTGTTCTTCCGATCGTGCAGGACGGTTACAATGAGAAAGATTAATTATTCTATGTACCAGTTTTTTTAAATTATAACTCAATATCGAATTTATTTCAATCCAAATTAGCTTTAATTTATACCTTCATCCAAAAATGCTGAAAGGCGTGATGATAAAACTATTAAAATAGTGTACTTTTTGTAGTTATTTTTTGATTATAAGTATTTATCATTTTTCAATAATGTCTAAATTTAATAAGAATGTTAAAAAAATCTGAAATATATTAGTTTGTAAGTGCGCAAATAAATACACAAATGGACCAATTTTCGTCAAGAAACACATGTACGTACATATTTTTTAATGATTTTATTGAAACTAAAATTAAAATTCTAATACATAACTTTGCTAGATAATGTATTGATTTATTTTACTGCATGATTACATTATTTGAAATGGGTGTGGTATAATACAAAAACTTTTTTGAAAATTTAACAAATCTGCCAACGACCTATGGAATAACCTTATTATACTAAAAATTTAAAAAAATTCTAAAAATTTATTACATACGAATGCTAGATAAAAGAACAATCTTTCGAAATCCATTTATAATTTTTTGTGGAAAAGAGTCAATACGTCTAAAAACTTTTTTGAAAATGACGTATTTCAGGCTTTCTCTGGTAATGCCCTCTTAATAGGTGTATTTGGTAGTAATACAAGTTAGAGATGACTGACAGACGTTTGGGACTAATAGGCGAACGGTTACAAAGATACCTGATTATATCCGATCTGCAGACGGTTAATAAGCGGTTCCCCTACCGCAGAGATCAATTTTTTGAATGGACCTTAAATCGAGTTAGATATTCATTGTAAATACGATGTTATAATAAAAAATGAGCTGAAGTATTCCCG
This sequence comes from Limnephilus rhombicus, assembly GCA_929108145.2. Classification (NCBI taxonomy): domain Eukaryota; kingdom Metazoa; phylum Arthropoda; class Insecta; order Trichoptera; family Limnephilidae; genus Limnephilus; species Limnephilus rhombicus. The sequence continues at coordinate 10,911,285 of OV815279.1, read as the reverse complement.
ATCATCAAAATTGTATTGTTAATCAAAGGAATTAATGGAACATCACAAAATTTAAGGGTAATTTTAAAATAGAATGAAGTTATAAAACTCAAGTTCTGTTTTGAAGTGGTTAAGAATTCTTGTAATAGGTGTTTTTTAAACACTTGGTGACGTGTCACTCATGGGAAATACCATAGCGCGGGTGGCTTTAATAAGAGCCACGCCATTATATTTGCATAATGTACGTCTCCATAGCATAATAATACTAAATATAAATAACGAAATGATCATCAATGATATTATATTCTCTCTTGACTTCATTCACACGCATGCATATTGTTGTGTTATTCCAATTCTCGGAATAAATACACAAAATCTTTATTCGTTTCCTGTAATTCATATTAGTATCTGATTATCCAGGTTTGGTCACTGAAAATGTTTTACTCATGTCCGCCTCAAAGATATAATTTTCATATTTTGATAGAAAGCAGTCACTTTGTGGTTTGACATATTGAATGAAATAAAATAATTACTTTGTTTTTAACCACGATTTATTTAAAGTTTTTTTTAATTAAAATTTAGTTTATTTAAAATTTACTTCAGTTTAATTTTATACCCTGAAGATGCTTAAGTAAAGCAAAACCGGTCGGTATTATAAAAATTAAATAAATCGTGGTTAAAAAACAAGTTATTGTTGTATTTCAATCATATAATTTTAACTTCAGTTAACCTTCATCCTTCATCGTTGTTGCCTCTCATAAATCTCTGTTGTTATAAAATTCTACTGTGGACTGACATTTTGTCATTAAGTTCTTCTGCGTTTGTTCCGTTTATATTCTAAATAATATTAATTGACTAAGAGTGCATTTCGTCTATTTATAAATTGGTTTTTGCATAGTTCCCTTTCCGAAAATCTGCTGCATCCACTTTATTATTAATGCTTGCCTTACTTTGAATAGATGGCTAACTTTGGCTGGGTGACTATCTTTGACAATAGTTCAGTTAATACTCTTTTTTAATGTGAAACCGTGGTACCTACCTGCCTGAAGAAAAATATTATCACCGAGGTAATGACGTTTCTGCAGACAAATTGTATAATTCCTTTTTTTAAGAGTTACGTGAAACATATGGTTATTATTAATAAGGCCATTTAATGGGCGGTCTCCATGGTCGATGGATTAGGCTCTCGACTATACGAAGGTCTTCAAATCCCGGCATACGCATGTAAATTTTATTTCATTAAATTATGTTATTTAACAATCAAATCATGTAAAAAAATAAATGTTGTATTTGCGGCTCGTTCCAGAGTGCGAAATACTCTTCAGAATTGAAACGTTGCCTGAAATGACTTAAGCCATATCTGGTGACCAGATTTGAATAACCTGGAACTTTCTTACGTTCCTCTTCTCATTTTCCTTCCCCTCCCCACTAACTTCAGTCACACAACGTTCCCCAATTGGGGATGCCATAATCTCTCTGGCTCCAGACGGTTTGAAGCAGCAGGACTTTCACAATTCAAAAACGTTAGATTTTTAAGTACCTACTTATAAATCTTACGATTTCATGGGATATTATGATTTCGATATATAAAATAAGAGAAAATTAGAAACATACTAGTAGTTTCTTGAAGGAGAAGTCTATTGTTTACAGAACAACTAGTTAAATGTTGTGCAATCATCCAACCAAAATGCTTATTATACAGGGTGTTAAGGGACGTACTTGATTTACTTTAACCAGTGATTCCTGACATTATTTGGAATAAAAAGTATGAATAAAATTTTGGTGTCCGGAGACTTTTTGGTATTTATTTCTTAAAACGAAAAAAAAATCTTCCTCAGCCGAGTAACTGCCCAATCCTCCTGATCCTACCCATCCAATACCTGATGATTTTTATGTTTTAAGTTGAAAAATAGGTCTAAAACATCAACGGAGACTAAATTTCATTTACATTTTTTACTCCAAATAATGTCAGGAATCACTGGTTAAAGTAAGTCAAGTACGTCCCTTAACACCCTGTATAAGCTAATTACCTTGGTATAATGGACCTCATGTTTAATCTTTCATACCAACATATAGGTTAGTCGTGTCCTACCTTTGCTAGATCCATGTTCCATGCCTCACTGCCACAAAAAATAAGTTTTTCCCTATTTGAACTGCGCCACGTAAAGCAATGCCTGGGAGACTTGTCATTCCGTTGCAATAATTCAGAGCCTTTGCTACGTTTAGTTTCCATTTCAGTTAGTTTTCAGGCAATGGCTATCTTTTTCCTCGTTACGGCAGTTAATTAAATAAAAACCAAACGATTTCCACCCTTTTCAGCTTATTTTAGCTCTTTATTCAGTTAGCCAGCAGTGTGGTTTTCGGGTCCCGCTCCAGGTTGGAACGATTGATTCCCTCTTTTCGGGATCACGTATACGGTCTTTTAATTAAAAGAAAGTTTATAGAGTTCTCGCTGTTTTTATTGATGCTGCGTATACTTTATAGTTTAACTGCTTACGTGTACATTTCTTCTTCTGAGAAAAGGAGAAAGCTAAAAGACGTTCAATTAAAACTGGGTTGTTTGAATGTTGTTCAGTAAATAAATTATGCGATAAAATTTAACAAGCAAATTATTCTGTTCGTTCTATAATCTTCTTCATCTTTAAAATTACGAAGTAAAACAATCCAAGAACGTTATTTTTTCATGTGTTAGCTCCACGTTTTGAGGCGTATCTTATTAATTTCTGCAAACATATAAATAGTGTTTAGAAAAACAGTTCTCCAACTCGTCTTGGGAGGAGATTACTTCAATAAAATTCTTTTATTATAGTCTGGGATTTATTTAATACTTCGCGTGCACAAATGGTGACCACGATAGTCAACCTATCTGGAAACAGGCTAAATAGAATCAAAAATGAATGAGCTCCTGTAGACTGCGCCCGGGCCTTTAGCCCCCCTGGTGCCCAAACTCTGAACTAAACTGACTGCCATCTAGCGGACTTTTGGGACAGCTCTTAGCACTGTCCTCTATGTGACAAGCTCGGAAACTTTTAGAACACAATAATAAATTTGAATAAAACTAACCGCATACTTTTCCAAAATGCTAGTAAATTAGAAGCCTAATTTGCATTAAAGAAAATCCTTTTTAATGAGCATAAAAATTGTTAAAATAAATAAAAACAACTTAATAAAAAAATCCATGTAGAAAAAAACTTTCAAAAATGAAATTCATTATGAAAAATAACCATCAACCGGAATTCAGAAATACAAAGACTCTAACTGTAAAATAATACTTTAACGTACAATAACATATTTTTCACAGAGAGTTTTTGTGGGTTTTCTATTTTATGTAGCGTATATTAATTATTACAGCGGAAACCTTTGCATTAGGCCCTCAAAAACTCTCCATTATAAAACCCGATGATGTAGGTATGAGAAAATAATAAAATAAAAAAAATGATTAATTTTTTAAAGGATTCAGAAATATTAAAACGTCACTTGAAATGGGGGCTTTTATTATTACCATGACGATCCACGATTAGGGTATCGTGCCGGCAAAAAAACGCAATAATCGTAAGTTCCCTCTCGTTAGATCTTTCTTACACTTTAAATAATGGTGAGACAAAATATCAGACATACAAAATACACGAGTGACTGATTTCTTCAAAATACTGCTTTTTTTTCCTTTGGAAGAAACAGATATATCTTATCGTAGCTCAGCTATGGCATTGTGTTGTGCGGATTGTGTTTCATTTCCTTTATACGTGTGAGGGAGATGTATGATAATGATATTTCAGAGACATAACTTAAAACTACTGTATGGCTTAGAGAGTCTACTTACAATAAAAGGTCTCCACTGGTTCACTACTATTATGGATAATATGGGGGAAAGCCCTTACAAACACCTACTTGTACACAAACATACCACAAGATTTAGAGAAGGAAAGGGCCTAAAAACTCCTCGAATATTAAATAAATATGGAAGCCGTACTCTTGAATATCTAATACCAGTGATTTTCAATAAAATCAATAAAAACATAAAATTTGTAAAAAATGAGAGACTATGTCCTGAAATGATAAAACTATGGTTAATGAACGACAACTCCATGTATCTTTGAATATCTTAATATAGCTGCTTACATATCTTGTTATTAGGCAGGTTTATTGAAATATCTTATATATTTATAGTTGTAAGTTAAATTATCTAATATTACTATGTGATCTATTCTAATGTTTCCTTAAAAATATAAATGTATTTACAAATATTTTCTTAGATATTATATTAAGAATGTTTAAATTTTTAGAACCTGCAGACAAGCTGCCATATGACAGCTTTGTGGGTCAACTCAAATTTTTGTACAAAATATCTTCTGTAATTTAATAAATAAAAAAATAAAAAATAGTATATTTTATTTGTGGGGTGCAGACATACGTTCACCATCTGTCTCATTTTCGACTGTTGTTATTAGTGTATTAGAAAAAGCTGCAGAATTATTGTGGTAAGGAACTTATGATAATTGTTCTCTTTATGCCGTCAGTGTTTATTTAACTTGTTTGCTTCTACCTAACCTTTTATTTTTCGTTGCCCTCCGCCTCTAAACATTTACCGTTTCTTGTAACATTGTCTCACTAGCTCTGTAGATAGGAACTTTAGTATTAGATAAGCAACTCGTAGCAAGGTTAACACTAAAACAAAACTTTTATCTAAAACACGTGAACACCTCAGCACGTGTTCTCATAGTTATGAGTTAAGCACTATAATACTATAGCATAACCATTTACAGTAGCATTAGGTACCTACCCATCATTCTTACCTTACGCTTCACAATAACAATACCGCGTTATATTATTTGCGATAAATAAAAGCATTCACACAAAAAACAGAAAATACTTTTCAATACAGCAATAAAAAAAGCCTATAAATTGAATTCCATTGCCAATATTGATTTTTTGACCTGCCTGTTATCCATCACACCATATCGACAAAAGGTAGACGTAGGAGATACTATCCGATGTTTGCTGTTTGTTTCTACAGCGGTCTTGTACAAAAATGTCTTCATATCTTTTTGTAATATAATTTGAAATCAATACCTGATGTGAGGCAAGGAATGACGAAAGTTGAGAGTACGAATTTTGAAGTATTATGTGAACAAGTTTGTGCCATCCAGCAGACAGTTTGCAAATGGCGGCGATTGTTATTGATACTAATTGTTACTGCTGATTTGTGTGTTGTTTTACCGCAGACATGTTAAATGAACACATGAACAGAGTGATTAGATTATTTTGAACAGTGAAGTTTACTTAGTGACTTCGTAATTTGTGGCCAGGAATGTAACGATCTAGTCGGTTTTGGTTTTATATGAGAGCTGTAGAAAGGAGATTCCGAAGGCGTAGTACGTTGAATCATAATTAACGTTTTCAAAATGTGGAGAACCGGAAAGAAAGCTGGTGTAAGCGTAATGCTAGAGCGGATGAAGGGAGAAAGTAGTGTAAGAAGAATATATGACGGTGAAGTGAATGGTAAAAGAAGTTAGGAACGCCCGAGGAAAGCAAGTCACGATCAATTTGAGAGGCGGGTATGGTTACCGCCGCCCTGGGAACCATTTATTGGATAACCAACAACTCTGCCATAGGTCACCTCAAGTGGTTCACTACGTTTGGTGACTTAGCAGGGTTCATGGAGTGAGGCTTGTCTTGGCTGTGAATGCGTCTGCTCACAGACTGCTGCGAGGCGGGCCGGATCGAGAGAAACTAGATGAGGGAGGTCTTTTGACCTTTCCAGCCGGACTCTCCCGACCCATCACCTTGCACCACAGTTGGAGGGATAGATTCATACGTCCGTCACTCCTGGACGTACTGAACCCCCAGATTCCTACCCACCCCTCATACCTTTTTCTTTCCCAGAACTTTCTCTCCTTTCCTTTCTTAAAATGACCCTCCAGAATCCCCTACGATGGCACAAGCCCTGAGAGAAATAATTTTCCTCAGAGAATCCAGTGTGGAGCTAATGTAAAAAAAAGTGAATCAACGGTACATGTCAAGATTAAGAATAAATGAAGAGTAGACACTGTATGAATTTGAATAAAGCAAGAAGAATGTATAAAGACAGAATTAAGTGGCATTCCATTTTCTCTCCCTACCTCTGCGGAGAAACGCCGTTATGGATAATTAGTTTAAAAAATACGTTGATGCCTTCATTTCAACTCTTCATACTTTTTATAAGCAAAATAACGGAACGCGTAGTTTATTCGACAAAGTTTTTCAATGGATTTATAAACCAGCTAAGCAATCTTTTTCAAAATCAGAGGTTTTTTGCAAGTCAAAAATACATTAAATCTTTAGATGTCATAAAACGTATTGGCATCATTTTCTCCGGAAAACGATTTATAAGGCGGAGTACTTAAATGTTTATAGCGACTTAAGTATTTCACCCTCAGCATATTTACAGGCCGGAATAGATTAAAATTCACCGTAAAATTTAGGTCCAACTCAGAGGCGAATTACAAACATTTTATTGCTGATAGAAAATTACACAAGCGAAACGTGTTTGTGCGGAATCAGATTCGATAATACTTTTCAGTGGACTCTTTGATCTCCCGCCATTGTAAAATTAATGCACGTTTTTATGGCGCTGTTCCTTAGTTTAGTGGTTCCTTATTAGTGTGGTTTTTGAGTATTTGTGTTACCTGATCACAATCTTCCAATATTCCATAAGAACCAAACCGGCGTCGTCGGGAAATAGTTGATAACATTTTTAGATAGTACTGGTGCTAGAAACCACGCCGGTTCGACGAAATTTCAGCACTTTTTCACAATATTTAATATGTTTCTTAATAATATTATGGTGTCGAGTTTACTTTTCAACAAATAAATACCGTCCACGTAAACGGAGCGTGTTCTGTTTAACGAAATTTCGGTAAACAGAAAAATTTGTGATTTTGACGTTTTCCGGGACGTTTTAACTTTGTTATTTTTATTTATTACTTATTTATTTATTATAGATAAATACAAAAGAAAGTAAAAATTACATATTAACAAGCTTTGCCTGTCCAATTAGGAAAGTTTCCCGTTCCAGGACAGACAAATTGACAGGTTTAGTTCATAGTATTCCAAGAAATGTACATAATTACATAACAAAAAAAAAAGAAAAAGTAACCTGGTGGTGTATATTATATTCGGAAATACTGAATTAACCTGGTAACATATAATATATTCGGATTTATAGTGTATGAGATAAGCAGGTAAGTTAGTAATATTAAAAAGTGTAAACCAGGTACCTGATAACAAGTTGGAGGAATTACAATAATATTTACAATATAAAGAGATGAAGTTATGTTAGGTTATGTGTCTAGAAGTGTGAACTTATAATAAATAGTACACTTATAAGATAATTTTATGTAATTACACAGTAAAAAAGGTAATTATTTTTACTTGTCAAATCGGATACAGTTATTCCAATAATATATTCCCTCGCTAATTTCGTAGAATTTTCTTCTGATCTTTTTAACTACACATTTTCCTTTAACGTTTTGTGTTTTTCAACAACCCACTGCGCCCCCATCATCCGATGGTTTGGATTACTGGAGTTTCGGTTTAAAGTGAGTTCGGTAGATAGTGGGTTCGGATTACAGATAGTTTACTGTAGATACTTATAACTATAACTATAACTATAACTATAACTTACAAGTATAGATATTGATGAAAAAATGTCCAAGAGTGAAGAGTGAAGAGTCCAAGCTGCCGATATGAGGTACTTGAGAGGAGTGGCGGGGGTTACGAAATGGGATCATATAATAAAACTCGACGATCCGAAATGATCTAAACATTGAACCACTGCTACTCTTCATAGAAAAATCGCAAGCTAGGTGGCTTAGGCACGTAATAAGAATGTCTGATGACTGAATTCCGATTATTGATCGAAGACGAAGGCCGAACAATCAGCACAATATAGGGACGTATGGAGGAGCCTTGTCGATGCAGTGGGTCCCCGATCCGAATAGGACAAGGGGAAGAATATGGTGATGATGAAAAAATGTAAAGACCCAAAGGATTCACGCAGAAGATTATGACTTTTTGAGAATCTCACCGTTAAAGAGTTTTTGGTGCTTCACCACGCAATGATACTCGTATTATGGTCAATAATTTACATTTAAAGTTTGTTCCATGACAGAAACTTAATAAAAGCAAAAAAATTATAAATGAATAATATTTATTTATTGTTGTTATACGCCTGTAGGGGCTTTTACATAGATTATAAAATAATATTTAAGATATCGAGGATTACATAGAATTTATACCAAAAGTTATAAAAGTGAAAAAACTTTTAAGAATATACAAGTAGTTTTTAAAGAAAAAAACCACTTGTATATTCTTACGTAAAACCGTGAAATATTTTAAACAATGTAATATTTAACAATAACATAGAACAAAATAAAATATAAAACATTACAATAACACATCAAATCGAATATATTATACCCACGTTACAATGATTTGTAGGATTCCACAAAGTGTTGGTTTAAATTCCATTTTAGAATGTAAAGGGAATCAGCGAATACATCTACAATACCACCAAACTTGTTGCCTAAATCATGCATCCTATTGGTAAGTGAGTGTGATTGATAGTTGGTTGTGTATGTGTTGCAAAAGAATGTTATATTTTGTCTAGTATTCCTTGTCGGTACATGGAGTTTAATACTAGAAACGATGGCAGGGCTGTCAATTAGGTTGTTCATAACTCTGAACAATAAAATTAGGTCTTAAATGATTATTCTGTCAGACAGCGTAATTAAATTTAGTCGATTCATTAAACTTAAATAATTAAAGTTTTCTATTGGAATTTTGAGTTTCAAATTTAAGTACCTAAGAAATTTGTGTTGAACACGTTCTATTTTGTTAGAGTGTACTTTATAGAAAGGGGACCAAATAGGTGAATTATATTCTACTTGACGTCTAACTAATGAAATGTAGAGTGTTTTCATGCAATCCATGGACTTAAAATCAGTTAGGGTTCTACAAAGGAAGCCAAGAATCTTTAAAGCCTTATTAGTTATATCATCTATATAATTAATATATATCATATATCTAATATGATTCCGTTCAGGTGAAAGAGACGCCTTTTGCGAACCAATGTAAACACTGGCATAAAGTATCAGATTATTTACGTAAAATGCTTTTTAAGATTGAGGAGCCTGGATGATAAATGGTACAAAAATAAAAAAATTTATTGCAGAATATCCCAACTCCACCCCTGGTCTCAAATCTCCCTCGGGACGGAACGGAAATGATTTCTTGGAATTTTTATGTAATTACTTTTGTTTGCCAGACGAACTTTCCTTAAAAGTGACATCTGCAAATAAATAACAAAAAAGTTTTTTGCTTTACGGTGAATTTTCAGAGTTTTCATCTATTCTTCAGAAAAAAATCGTCCCAATGCGATAAGCCGTACGACTTTAAATCTTAATTTGACGCTAAAGTTTTATTAATATTACCATCTGTTGAATTCCTTACCTTAATTGAAATGATTACTTAAAATTTCTTGTTCTGAATAAAATACAAATCCAGCATAAATTAAGGATATTTCATAGCGCTTACGTAGCATTGAAGCCTCAAACATATTTGGAAAAAGCTTTGTTTGTTCTTCTTTCAATAAAATTATTAAAAGTCAAACGTTTTAAAAGCCAAATTTCAACAAAATAATGAGATTTATTTCTGTAATTTTCAAGGAATCGAGTAATTTAAATTTTGGTCGAAAAATTAACTTATTTTGGGTGTTTGCCGTAATTGTACTTCGAAGAAACTGTTTTCGGTAATCTGAAGCTTAACTGAATATTTTGTTTGAGTTATAAATAGAACTGAAAGTGGAAATAACAACAGTTTTAAGCTTAGTTAGTAAAAGATTAGGACATAATATTATTTTAAAACGCAGTAAACAAATCTAAAGTATTATTTTTTATTTATTTATTTATTTATTGTTCTTATACGCCCGTAGGGGCTTTTACATAGATTATAAAATAATATTTAAGATATCGAGGATTACACATACATAGAATTTATATCAAACGTTATAAAAGTGAAAAAACTTTTAAGAATATACAAGTAGTTTTTAAAGAAAAAACCACTTGTATATTCTTGCTTAAAACTGTGAAATATTTTAAACAATGTAATATTTAACAATACCATAGAACAAAATATAACATAAAACATTACAATAACACATCAAATCGTTAAATATATTATACCCACGTTACAATAATTTGTAGGATTCCACAAAGTGTTGGTTTAAATTGCATTTTAGAATGTAAAGGGAATCAGCGAATATATCTACAATACCACCAAACTTGTTGCCTAAATCATGCATCCTATTGGTAAGTGAGTGTGATTGATAGTTGGTTGTGTATGTATTGCAAAAGAATGTTATATTTTGTCTAGTATTCCTTGTCGGTACATGGAGTTTAATACTAGAAACGATGGCAGGGCTGTCAATTAGGTTGTTCATAACTCTGTACAATAAAATTAGGTCTGAAATAATTCTTCTGTCAGACAGCGTAATTAAATTTAGTCGATTCATTAAACTTAAATAATTAATGTTTTCTATTGGAATTTTGAGTTTGAAATTTAAGTACCTAAGAAATTTGTGTTGAACACGTTCTATTTTGTTAGAGTGTACTTTATAGAAAGGGGACCAAATAGGTGAATTATATTCTACTTGACATCTAACTAATGAAATGCAGAGTGTTTTCATGCAATCCATGGACTTAAAATCAGTAATAATATTAAATAATATTTTTTAATATTTTAACCTCACAGAATGCTTTGAATTAAAAGCGTTCTTGGTGTATATGTTCTTATAAATGTATTTATAGTGGGACATCATTGATTTCTCTATAATTAACTCAGTGGTAGAGCAGAGCCCCCCGAGGGTGAGGTCCTGGGTTCAATTCTTAGATTCGACTGAATTTTTTCTTATTGTTATGTTTCAATTTTTTATTACAATTAAATATTACAATTTGAGATTTTACTTATTAAGTTATTCTAAAAATGAAAATAAAATATTCTTCCTAAACTTGTAAAAAAGTCAATAGATGTCGAACATTAAAATAAAAATATACGTTTTTATCCAGGACACTATCTAGATTTCGTTTAGTTCGTGTAGAATTGCATTCATGTATAATAATAGCAGCTAATAAAAATTAAAATGTTAATAAAAGTATGATAATGTTAACTATGACCGTGGGGGATAGGGACAAAAATTAGCTCAGTGGTAGAAGAAAGCCCCGGCAAGGCTAAGATGCTGGGTTACTTCGTAAATGCGACCGAACCTTTTTCTGATTTTTCTGCTTCAAATTTTCGTTTGAGAGTCGCTAATATAATCTTCAATGATTAAAGGTGATTTGATTAATTTTAACTCATTTTAGAAAAACGTTATTGCTCAACCGAAATTGAACACTGAAAAGAGTGACCGATAGGGTTACTCAATATAGTCCTACACAACATTTTAGTAAAATTCATAAAAAAAACTTTAAAAAGGAACGAAAACATGATATATTTCTTGCAGTTTTAGAATCCGTCAAGCAAACAAAATAACTTACGTTAACCATATCCCTAAGGCGTACCCCACGTACTTGATGTGACGATCGCAAAGCTAGCAAAGCTCATGAACGACCGTCGCGACGCGCGACATGGGGACACGCCCCGCGCCCCCTAATGACACACACGAAACGATCGGGCGCAAAGTTAAAAATTTATGCCAATTTTTTTATTTTCGATTTACGCCCCAGGGAACGGTTCTAGAGTTAATATTATTTCAATGATGAAGCTTCTTAAAGGCACCCAACATTATAACACCAACGTCAGTATTTTCTTGTTTCTGGTCCACGAAACGTTTATTTGAAGTTACTTACGTATTCAAACTACAATTCGGGCAGTGGATTTATTTGTAAAAGAGTTGGAACACTTAGTTATTTGGTTCGTGACCTCAAAGCACCGGGCTCTAAGTCGTGGGACGAGACTTCCGCAGGGTTACGAAATGGGTCCCCTCTGCCTCCACACTCCGCATGCCGGATATTAAACCTTTGAAACTTGTCGACGAAACTTACAACTGAAGAGATGCTAAGCTTTATGGAATAAAAGAGCTGAAAAGTAGGCTAATAATTAAATTTTGTACAAATATTAGGAATAAGAGTAACATTTGCATTTGATGCATGCTGAAGTTATTATGGAAATTGTAAAATACAAATCGTGAATAATGCTCATGAATTTAGATAAAATATAGTTTTTTGACGTTTTAATGGATGTTTCCGCATTTTAATAACAGATTTGAGCATACTCATAAAATTATAAATCAATTTTTAAAAGATAATTAAAACAATTTTCTGTTAAAAAAATGTTATTTAAGTTTTCAATCTGTCTGTTAATTTTAAAGATAGTGCTAGTTTTTTTTACCAGACGTGTACAGGGCAGTGCAGGTTGTTTTAATAGCAATTTTCTGACATCATTGTTACAGTGGTGGATCAACCCTGAGAGTATTCCGGTCCGTGTATTAATTGCTCTTCTTTGTTGTTCCATGTCTTTTATATCTTTCATGTCTTCCGTAAGGATATGTCCTAGGTTAACATTAACATTAACCTGTGAGGCTACAAGCAATTCAGTGTATTTTATCCAGATTTATGGAATATTTAGTGGCTCCTTTACTTTTGAGAATTATTGTATAACTAGTTTTGGAAGTTAACGTATTCTTCACATATTCTTACAACTCGTTTCATAGCTTTAATCCCGAGTGCCAACAGTTCCATCTCATCCACGTAATTAATGTTCGCATTGAATGTAATTTTTCTGCATAATAATTAGCCAGCATGTTAACTACTGCTGTTTTTTTTTGTAGGCTATTGTTTGTTTAACTCAATATATAGCCATGTGTGTAAGTTGAAGAGGCGCTCTTGAAGCTGAATTGGTTATCCATGCTTAGTATTGTGTCTTTAGCGAGCGCGAATAGGATTTGTTTTCAATTAGTCTTGAAATCATTCAAAATTCAAAAAAACATATATTGCACAAAACATTTATTGTCGCCAAGGAAACTGGTCTATAATTTCCTAGTATCGATGTATCCAGTTTGTTGGATTTCAAGATTGGTATGATAACAGTTTTATACATGTCCATCGGCATATGTATGTGTCTCAGGAGGCTTGAGTTCATGGTGGCTATCAACTTCGTACTACATAAGTTGATCTCCTGCGTATCTAATGTGCTCAATACCAATAGCGTCGTACCCTGAACTTTTACCGTGGTCGGTTTGCTTAATTGCGCATTTTCGTTTTCATTTCAGGAGTAACATTCATGACCAGGTCCCACTGGCTGCAGGAGGGCATGTCATTATATAAGGTTTCATGATATCTCCTTGATCCTCGCTTAAAGAAAAAAAAAGTCTCTTAATTCCCTAGCTATATTTTCATCTCCCATAGTTTTATTGACGCATAGTGGAACTTCGCTCTTGGCTTTCAGCACAGTTGACGTTTTTCAGCAAAACTTTCTGAAATATTTGTAATGCAGTTATACACATTCGTGCTTTGTTTTCAGAGTGTTGGAATTTTCGGAGATCAATTTCAAAAGATTTCTTACAAGTTTTCCTTTCGTCTGCAATACGGCCTTCTGCAGGCTTTCCGGCTTGAACCCAGCTGATGAATGCAAAGTTGAGACATCCAGGAGTAGAGTCGTAATTTTTTTTGGGTCCTTTGTTTTTAATTCTTTTATGGCGGAGTTTCTTAGTGATTTCACAATATTGCCGTAGAGATAATCGAGCCTCGTAATCATAGTTAATATCTTAAAAAAATATTAGTTTATTCATAATAAATAGTTTCAGAAATTTCTTTTTATTTTCATTGTATCACTTGAATCCATTTCTTGAAAAATGTGCTCTACAACACAGGTGATTTTGGATTCAGATTATACTATTGTTGAATTTTATTTTTGAAAATATATATGTTCAAACCTAAAAATGTATTAGCATCTCCGACAAAGATCAGACCTATTTACATTCAGCAATTTGATCAGCCAATTACGAATTAAAACATTACTAATCTACATTTAAAAAAAAAAAAACAAATATCATTCACCAGTTAGACAAACGTACAAAAGAAACATATAAACTCCGACGGTTAACACACTTTTTGGATAAAGAATACCAGGCAATAAAAACATTCAACAATCTTTCACTTGATAAAAAAAATAAGGAAAACAAAAAAAAATCAGTTATAAAATCAAAAAAATTTCTATCATTGTTTTATTAAAATACATGATTTTGGCTATATCGTAAGTTTTTCTAATAACAGTGTAGTCCAGCCCTGATGAAGGATTCAATACACAAAGCATTTATTTTTAAATTAAATGAAGACATTGTTAGCGAAACTCAATCGAAAATGTGAAAAAAGAAAAATCAAAAAGTCACGTCTAGGACACAAACCCAGGACCTTCGCCTTGCCGGGGTGCAGTTCTAACAACTGAGCTAATGTGTCCATATCCATTTCGGTTATACTTAACTGTATCATGCTTCGACTAAGAACTACCAACCTTATCTTTATTTATTGGCTGCTATCTTTATGTGTGATAGCAAGATTCAAACCCGAACTAAATGCTATCTAGATAGTGTCTTGGATAAATTTCGTCAATTTTTATTTTTAATATGCGACTCTTTTGACTTATCTTCAAGTCTAGGAAGAATATTTATTTTTACTCACTGTTAAACATGGAAACTAACATTTTATTTTAAAATAATGGGTATGTGTTGTTATTATGTATTGTCGGGTCAATATTAGTTCCCTGCTAGGCTTATCTTAAGGAATCAAATGCTTATGAAAATGAACTAGGTATGAATAAACTATGCTGTGATAAAATTATTTTGTTTTATTAAAACTATCTAAGTGTGTCATTAATCATTGTATCATCGTAATTACTGCTTTCTACCATGACGTAAAATCGAACACAATACCTTTAGTGATAATGTACAGGAGAGTACATAATAAATATATATATGTCTAACCCGCCATTTTGCTGTGTTACAGTGAACAAGATGTCACCTCGGCCATCGCTGGTACCGGATGTAGAGGCCGAGCCTTCCCCAGCTGCCACCCCGCCCAGTGCCACCCCCCCGCCCAGCAAGGAACCCCGGTAAGGCAAAACACCTACCTACCTACCCCTAGCAAACAACAAACTACAAACTACACTCACTAACATACTAAGACACCCACAGTCCACACCCCACTGCCGTTTATCATTGTGATGTATTTCTTTTCTCTACTCTCTTATATTTGCCTGTATTTTATTTACTCCTGGGCACTTGGCACCAGTCGTAATGTTTCGTCTTTTCATACTTATTTAACTCTCCTTTCATCGGCAAGACAGTTGTAATATTCTCGCCTTTTCTCTTGGCTCTGATCGATATTTAAATTCTTAAGGCTTTGCATATGTGTGGTAGGGATGGAAAATTCCTCCCCTACGTCACACAAGCCTTTATAAAATTGGACCCTTATTTCCTCTGATAACTACAGAAAGCTACTTAAAGCTCCCTTCTACTACATACCTTTAGCGATATATGTACTTAACTAATAAATACGTTATTTACGACTTTGAACGTAAATATTTTCGTATTTAGGTTGTAATTAAACTCCATCAAACGTTGTGTAATTTTTTGATTTATGATATAGAACTTTAATTACTTTAAATTTTGTGGTAACCCTCTTGATTCTAAACAGAGTGTTGAATTTCAAACTGTATTGGTCTCTCTCTTGCAAATTTAACCTTAAGTAATTTCTCTAAATGAACTAACTTCCCTTTGACGTTTATTATGATTCCCTACATCCTAATGAATTCATGAATAAGCAATACTAATCGAAACTACACATGACTAATTGAACAGATAATTAAATATAACTCAAATGGTTAAATGTTAGTAAATTTGATTATGATTGTATCTCGTATCTGCTGGGCGCCCCTCCGTTTAGATTCAGCTGCTATAAGGTACATATAAAGATGGATTTAGTAGGTTAATGTAATTAGTTAATTGCATATTTGACGAACTCAGAATAACCCTTTTTCTGGCAAAATTTGGCTCCAGCCTCCATCAAGTAAGCAGGGTGATCAGAAGTCAACCCAAAATTCGCACAGTCTTTTGGCACGGTTCAATTGATTGATACCTAAGTTATCGCGTCCCAATTGACCTTCCTTCGCCATCATGCACTGCCTTCAGGTCTTCCCCCAAGCCCAGATACCTCCAAATTCCTACTCCTCCAAAGTTTACTATTTACTTAGGGCGAACCGGTTTCGTCCTATATGCAATCATATACTCACGGGTTTGTGTGGAGTTACGGGTCGTGAATCCTCCCTCCACGTTCAAGAAATGAGACGAGAGTGACCCGACAGGCCTAAAGCACTAATTGTAAGTGAGTTCGTTTCATTCAATGAACAGTACATAAAAAGATATATATGTAAACATACGTTTTGGGAAGGTTTATAACTCGCAATGCGAAACTACTTGCAACGCATCCCGAGCTCGGATCTCGCCCATCAAATTCTGCGAAATTTTCAGATTGATACCGAATATATACGTAAGAATAGTGTGAAATATAAATATATATTAGTACATTAAGATCTTATCTGGCGATGTGTTCTGGAGATTCGCCATAACTCCAAGCTTTTGTTTGGTTTTGTTGACGGTTTTGTTTGAGAGATCCGCCATCTCTATGGTTTGATTAATGGTCCTTGTTACAGAAGCGAACACTGCCTTCTGTTGGTTGAACTGTATTTTTTTTTTTTTTCTTTCCCTCCCCTCCAATGTTCAACTTTTGATAAATTCTTGCTATCCCGTGATACTCAATTGAAGCATGTAAATCCTCATTACCCCTTATTAAGCTATCCCGTGATTTTTCAACTGTTTCATGTAAGTCTTCAATACCCCTTTTTAACTATCCCGTGATTTATCAACTGTTTCATGTAAATCTTCAATACCCCTTTTTAACTATCCCGTGATTTATCAACTGTTTCATGTAAATCTTCAACACACCTTTTTGAACTGCTATAATAAATCTGTTAATTTTCAATTGCTTAGATCTGTAGATACCTCTTTACGTTCAAATTAAAAATAGTGTTTAAATTTTTTTTTTTTTTCTTTTTGCTCCTAATAATTGCGCAATATAATAATTTTATCCCGTTCCTAGAAGTTAATACCTAAGTACGATATCCACTAATCAAGGTCATTTTTTTTTCTTTTTACTGTATTCGAACTAGTGCCCCAGTGACCGAATTATTTTGTAAACAATTTGGGCTTTGTAAACATTCTCTACGTCCTCGTGACCTAGATTCAAGCGTATGAGGTATGTTTACTTTAGACATTCCGGAGACGTGTGAGATGACTCTAAAATTTTCTTTGTTTGATAATGATGTACTTAGTGCAATTGTCTAGTCTGATACCCGATTACGTATACATATTTATTCATTTATATATACTTTGTCTCAATAAATAATTTATAATATTAATATGTATAATTATATTATGATTGGAATATTTTCTAATATCATAACTTATTTCAAATGCTCTGGATTTTCTGAAATTATATTAATACATACATAAGATTAAATATAAAATATTGATTTGTAAATTTATCACACATAACTACTTTCAATAGTTATTGATGAATTCAGAGGTAGGAATCGATACCCTTTTCCTCTTTTTATATAAGTGTTTATTTTTTTTTTTTTTTGATTAAGATTTTTCTTGGGAACAATCAATTACATATATATGTTGATATACATACATATATAAATATATAAAATATACTTATTATACTTATAATATTTTAATATAGTTACATATCACATATTAAGAGAGTAATATCTTGGTCAAATAATTAATCCAAATACCAATGTTTGCTGCGTTCCGCCTTCTCCGTGGAATCTGTAAAATTTTATAACGGAAAAGACTTACCCCTACCAAGGTTTTTTTCCGACCGGGAAATACACGGTAACCTTGCTGCAATTTTCCTAAATTAATTTTTATTTTCCTAAATTTAATTAAATCTTTTTGACTTCAATTTTTTTTTTTTCAATTAATCTAATTAATTAAAATGATGTATGAACTCTATCGTTCTAAACTGTATTTTATTTCAAAACTCGGTGGTTAGATAACACTTTAAATGATAGTTACTTCACGATTAATTTAGAGATGGTAAATTGTTGTTAAATTAAATTTTTATCCCTCCGAAATTTTATGTATTAATAAAATATTATTTTGTTTTATTATTATTATTTAAGATAATTAATTTAAATATTTACTATTTGTTAGAACACTTTCACTTAGATTGAACACACGTATTTAATTATAACTTCATCACGCTAAATTATCACATCACTTCAGTTATTTATTGCACTAATATTAAACGCGAAATTTCTAAGTTTAAAAATACGATATTAAGTGATTATAAAATCCGAATTTCCCACTAAAACAAATTGTATTTATCACGAGCACTTTTATTTTTCACAAGTAATTAATGCGTTGTCTTTAATTTTTATTTTCCACTGATTCTAACTGCAAAGTATTTTTTCCGGTAGATCACTGAATAGAATGTGAAATTTTTCTAAGTATCAAAATAATTATCACTTAGAATTTTTCCACTTTAAATCACCCACCGTTTCGTCACGTTCCGCGAAGTTACAAACTTTTCGACCACGACCGTAGACTGTCCTCAACTGGCATTTGTCTAGACTTTTATACCCCTCTCAGGTCCAAAAGATCGTATCTGAATCTCCTATAATAAACCAATCTAATTACTATCAACTCGTAATTTCTTGAAACCTCTCCATTATTGTCGAATGCGGTCTCTTTGTACGTTTTGCGTTTGATACATTAAATTCTGTCTCGTACCTCCATACTTACAAGATCCGGATTTAGTAAGATCCATGTTTAATGGCCCAACTTCCTTTGTCCTGTTGTTCATACAAAACTAGCTTGAATTTAATAATTTTAAAGTTCTATTTTCATATATTTCGTAACATGTCCGTGCGTACGGCATCTACCATATGTTCCAAATCTGTCCCCAAATTCGCCTATCAGAGATATCTTCATGTCGAAGCCTTTCTCGCAAATTGTTCATTTTTATTTTATTATTTTTCCTCGAGTTTTTCTGTATTCTATATGAACCTTTCCATTTAAAACCGAATTTTCTCTATTTACGTCGTATATTTGAATTTTCCATTTTTTCTCGAATTTTCTTTTATTCACGACACTCTTTCCATGAATTTCCTTATTTATCCTTACGTTATTGTTCATATCTCTATAGATTTTTATATTTCAAGCCGTATTTATTTTATTCACTGTTAATCTAAGATTTCCTTTGTTTTTCTCTGTCGTATCTCCTTTCCCCTCACTTCCCCGTACTTCCCTGATATAACCATATCGTTTTTTGATGTTTGCTGCCTCTTGGAAAATTTCATTTTCTATTTGTTATTAATAAATATATCATTTTTTAACATCTTTATAGGGGATACCCCCACTTCGGCCCTTAAATTTCTGTCATTTTTATTGCTTCATAGAGAACGCCTTCCAAATTTTGTCCCGTTCTTACGCAAAATCCCATAAACCATATGTCTTGACAGTTGTATACATTAGTTCCTGTACCCACCTGGCAATAATTCCTTTTTTATTTCAGTGTCGTTAACTTTTATGAGAATTCTTTAATATAAATATTTCATAAGACCCATGATAATTTTTATTACCTTTTTAACGGCTAATCGTCCTTATCTAAACAATTTTCATGTTCGAATATTCCTTGTTTATCACAACAAAATACATCTGAAATCGACAACCATTGTAATGCCTCATTTTTTTTCTGCAATCGCGTACTATGTTACTCTATAACCTCCATTTTAATTACGTAAAATGACTCCTTTTCCTGAGTTTTTCTATCGCAATGTTTTCAGCATTTTCCACTCCCCTCCGTACTGCACTCTATTTTCTTCTCTAACACTTGTTACTGCTCTAGACATCTGAAATGTACCCTCGCCTATTCTTTAAAACTCTCATTTTTTTTTGACGTTTCCTCCCTAAATCTTTCATCGTAATATCCTAGCTCCGTCTAGAATTGATAACAATAATTTTCCATTGTTTTTTTCAACATTTCCATTTCCTTTAGCACGTTTTCCCTCGAATCGATCATCTCCGGTCGTCACAAACAATCGTATTATAGATGAAAATCTCCCTAACATCTTACAATACGTTTTCGTCACTTGCTTTGCAATCTTTCACTTAAACTTTTGCATCGTGTTTACGTGTATCCTTTTTTTCCGCACCTGATATGTTTTAATGCGTTCGAGAACTAGGGTTTCTGATCCCTGGAACGTACCGGTTAATGATAACATTTCTTGGGGTCATCGTTCTTTTGTCCCTGAACAGATTATTTCTTCCCATGGAGTTTATTCACCTCTCGGTTTGGTGGGAACGTCAAACTCATTAATCACATTACTAATTGCTAAGTCCAAAGGTCGTTCCTTTGTTCTAAAAATGGGTTCGGCCCTCTTCCCGTTGATAGGCTGAATTGGTTTTTAATCGCTTTTGCTGCAATTCAATTGGCTGTCAATATATCTCGGTCTAAAGTATATTGGGGAGTCCCTGTTTCTGATTATTTGTTGATACCATCTGTGATCCTTTCATCAATACTCGTCTCACTTTGTCTAATTATAGATCCCTACCGTAAATATGAATTCACTTTACTCTAATCCGATAGATGTCGTAGACGTGTCCGTTTTATAAGTAATTGATATTTTCTTTTTAAATTAAAGTGGGAAGCTACGATATTTTCTTATTTTTCACTGTTGATCAATGCAATTCATCACAGTTCCCTCCTCTGAACTCAATTTGCTGTGGCTAACGTTGTATTTTATTTTAATGTCCTATTCTTTTTTTTTTTTTTTTTTTTTTTTTTTTTTTTTTTTTTTTTTTTTTTTTTTTTTTTAATTTTTTTTTTTTTCGTTAGACACCGAAATTGTGTTCAAATTTAGACTAGCTATCTTCCCCTCCTCATTTGGTTATCCCCTATCTCTACTCCGTGTCATATTACTTCCTATCTCCCCCTCCTCATTCTGTTATCCCCTATCTCTTTTTCGTATCCTATTACTTCCTATCTCCCCCTCCTCATTTTGTTATCCCTTATCTCTTCTCCGCATCCCATTACTTCCTATCTCCCCCTCCTCATTTTGTTATCCCCTATCTCTTCTCCGCATCCTATTACTTCCTATCTCCCCCTCCTCATTCTGTTCGGATTGTTAACAATCTTGAATTTGAATCTCATTGTATTCTTTATTTTCTTTTCGCGTAGATTTTACTTTATGAAATTTTCTTTAATTTTGATAGATTCAAAATTAATTTCTTTTTGCTGGAACACGCCCCTCGACTCGCGTGTTTTGGTGGTCCCCAACCAAATTGGACTAAGACCTCCCTTACAATGATTTAAGTAAAGATTGTTTACAATCTCGCGACCTTTCGA
The DNA here is from genome assembly GCA_929108145.2 of Limnephilus rhombicus. Lineage (NCBI taxonomy): Eukaryota > Metazoa > Arthropoda > Insecta > Trichoptera > Limnephilidae > Limnephilus > Limnephilus rhombicus. Next base: position 10,889,800 of record OV815279.1, on the reverse strand, counting down.
ACAACTGAAAAGCGGGTGGTCTCTTGGTGTGCAATTAATTGTTTTTTGTTTTGTAAGTATGAATATTTTTTGTGAAATGTGGGTTTTCGCACGACCTCACCCAATCCGACAATCAGTGGTATACATGTTTCATATAAATTTTCCAGCATTTTTTTTTTTTCTTTATTTATTTAAACTTTATTTTATAATTCTAAATTTCTAATTGTAATTTCTTAATTCATCCAAAGTTGTTCTAGCCTAAGTGTTGTCCACTCTAATATTTAAATTTTTATAAATGTTCTTTATTATTCTCAAATTGGTTCAGCGTTCCTTTTTTCCCTTTTTTTTTTTTTCGAAATCTAAAATATTTATATCTTAATTCAAATGTTACCTTTTTATCTCTATACTTAATGTCTACCCTATATCTATAGATAAACTTTCTTATTTCAATATTTCAAAAAAAAAAAATTCCTAGGCATTGTTTATTTTTCAAAATGTCCCTTTTGTGTGCCATATAATATCTCTAATTCTCTCCTTTTGAGTGTTCTTACTTATCTAACATTTTTTTTTTTTTTTTTTTCTTTTTTTTCTCACTAACACATAAAAAAAAGTAAAATTTTTTTTTCAACTAGAAAATCAAAATTAACGAATTTATTTGCCTTACTCTATTTCAATAATTGAATATGATTGTCGCTTATTAAGAACTTGTCCACTCACCCTCAAAGACTTAACGACGATCCGCCCCTCGCAAGCAATCTGATAATCTAATATTTTAGTAATTTTCTTTCTTCCCCCTCCCCAATTATAATGTACCCTAACATAATTTTATTTGTATTTCTCAATCGTTTATTTATTTATTAACATTTACAAATATTTGTAAACTTCGCACTCTATCCGTTGATTTCCACTAACTGTAAACCTGATTTTTGTTTCTTATTACTTGTGTAATATCTAGCTAAATGTAAAGCGCTATAATCTCCTTTTATCTCCCGAGTTGGCTGCGACCATTAGCTCCTTCCCGGCTGTAGTTATTGTAGAATTTTCTTTTGGTGAGCTGTTAACTTCGGTGCACTTGCTGCAACTAGCGTTTTCGCCCACACTTTCAATTGCGTGTATCCTCCTTTTTATGGCGCGGTAACGGTCACGGTATTTGTCCTTCTTGCTGGATTCCTCCCCACTCCTCTTCTTCATGTTCCGTTCTTCTGGTGTACATACCATTGTATCTAGTTTTCGTAGAAACTCAGCGGCGACAATCTCATCTCCTGATTGCCCCGAAAACCATAGCGATTGAATTTCCTTCGGATAATGTCTCATAATTTCGTCAACTATGCCCAACGGTGTGTTAGTAACTTTTAAAGCCTTCGCTAGCTCCCAATAGTTTGCGAAATGAGTAAGCATGGATATATTTTTCTTGGCATCATATACCCCTTCTGCAAGACGACGGCGAACTTCATTTTTCTTTATGTCTCCCCAATAGGTAGCTAAAAAATCTCGTTCGAAATCTAACATAGTCTCCCATCGTTTATTGTACAATTTTGCCCACGATTTAGCTTCCCCTTTCAAATTTTCCCGTACGACGACTAATGGATCCGTTCGTTTCACTTTTCTAGTGTATTCTTTTAAATCTTCTAGGAAACTAATGGGATTTTGATTTCCACCGGAGAATGATGGTCGTTCCTGCTGTGGTAACATTTCCACTACTTGGAGAACGCTTTTCGGCGCACTATCCTCTCCTATCACCGCCACTGTTGCTGGACTTTCCAATTGTTTCTCGAGTTCTTGCATCTTATTGACGAGCGGTGCCAAGGCTGCCTGAATTATTGTAGTTATATCTCCTATGTTTATTGTTGAAGTCTCGGTTGTGACATTTTCCCCGATTGCTGTCACTAAAGCCTGGGCTCGCCTACTTGTTCCACGTTTCCCAACCATTTTCTTTATTTTCCGAGTGTCGCCCGGTTAATGTTTATATTTTATCTTATTAAGCGACAACCTTATAATCTCTATTTTAGTTTCCTAAATTACCTTATGTAAATTATGTTGCCTTCCTTATTCTATTTATTTACTTATTTTTTTTTTTTTTTTTTTTTTTCAATTTTCTCGTTTTTCTATATTTTTTTATTTTATTTTTTTATTTTTCCTTTTACTTCGTTAACTTTTCTTGTTCCTTTTCCTCGGGTTTTTCCTGTAACATACCATGTGTGAGTCTCTCTTCACACTCTCGCTTATTTTCGCCCTGTTCCTCCGATTTTGTGTCGGTCTCCCCCTCTGGCTGAACGACTGCTATCATATCCTCGACTCGTAACTTAGACCTCTTTGAACGTCTAAATATCTCCCGTAATTCATCTCCCAACGGTATTTCTTTAGCTTCTAATTCCGTCGCATCCACTTTCCTTTTTTCCGCCATTTTTTGTTTAAAATTTTTAATGAATTTAACTCAATACCAACTATTTATTATAAATATACCTATATATATTTATAATTTATTTTATTTTTATTTTTATTTTTATTTTTATTTTTATTTTTATTTTTATTTTTTTTTTTTTGGAACCTGTCCCCCTATAAAACACAATATTTTTAATTATTTATATTTGTTTGCATGATGATTGTAACCCAAATTAGATCAACTCTACCATCACTCTTCATTTCAATTAAATGTAGGTAATTGCAAAAAAAACGGAATGAATATTGTTACTCCAATGTTAATGAATATCCCGTGATTTTCGTTCAACCAATAATTACTCATTGTTTAGAATGCCAACCATTCCTTCAAGTTCCGCAATACCTACGATATTTTCGCAAAATCTGTTTAGAGTTCGCAATACCTATCTTGATGTTATTTCGTCAAATCCCCTCCTTTTTTTGGTCCGAATGATCAAATGTTCCCTTAAATAGGTATATACCTATAAAACATTCGTCTGTGATATTAAAGCTCTCAACTCGACACTATCCCCAATCAAATATTTTATGTTATTTTTATTTTATGTTCCTTATCTTTTATGTTATGACTTTTTATGTGATAATCCTCACATACAAACCCACAACATTAACTATAAACAAAGGGTCACTTTATGTAGGTAAGTTCCCCCGTTTTTATCTGTAAAGTCTGTTTATTTTTTCCGTAACCGAGTGTTGATATCATTTTCGAGTTTGTTTATTCTACAATCTCTTAAAGCGATGCGCGTTACCCCCGATGTCGCCTACTTCAAAATTTTTCGATGTTTTGTTATCACTTTCGATGCTTAGGTTATCAATCTTTCGATGCTTACAAACACCGCGGTATCTCGTATCCGATTGTTTACATTACGGTCATTAACATTCTGGATTCAGGAATGTCAATACCATTATTCTGTTAATTTATGGTCTGCCTTGAATAAACTGTTTACGCTTGTATCTGACCTACATTCTTTGTTACGATATTTATAATCTCATAAGCAATCAACAAATTCATGGTCACTTGATTTAAACTTTATCGACACTTTTATAAATTATTTTAAAACATGTAGAGTTTATTCGTTAACACTTTTTTTTATATTTAAATGTATTGTTTATATATTTATTTTCGTATATTTATTTATTAATTTATATATTTTTTTCGTGTTTATTTAACGGCGCACTGTTCTGATTTTTATTTTATTTTTATTATCACTTCATTTAACATAACGTCCTACTTATTATTATTATTATTTTTTTTTTTTTCACTTTTTTTTTTTTTGCAATAGATTGACCAATAAAAGTTTTTTTTTTTTTTTTTTTTTCTAAAACAACTTGTAAAACTCTGATCTCCTGGTCACGGCACCAGTTGTGATGTATTTCTTTTCTCTACTCTCTTATATTTGCCTGTATTTTATTTACTCCTGGGCACTTGGCACCAGTCGTAATGTTTCGTCTTTTCATACTTATTTAACTCTCCTTTCATCGGCAAGACAGTTGTAATATTCTCGCCTTTTCTCTTGGCTCTGATCGATATTTAAATTCTTAAGGCTTTGCATATGTGTGGTAGGGATGGAAAATTCCTCCCCTACGTCACACAAGCCTTTATAAAATTGGACCCTTATTTCCTCTGATAACTACAGAAAGCTACTTAAAGCTCCCTTCTACTACATACCTTTAGCGATATATGTACTTAACTAATAAATACGTTATTTACGACTTTGAACGTAAATATTTTCGTATTTAGGTTGTAATTAAACTCCATCAAACGTTGTGTAATTTTTTGATTTATGATATAGAACTTTAATTACTTTAAATTTTGTGGTAACCCTCTTGATTCTAAACAGAGTGTTGAATTTCAAACTGTATTGGTCTCTCTCTTGCAAATTTAACCTTAAGTAATTTCTCTAAATGAACTAACTTCCCTTTGACGTTTATTATGATTCCCTACATCCTAATGAATTCATGAATAAGCAATACTAATCGAAACTACACATGACTAATTGAACAGATAATTAAATATAACTCAAATGGTTAAATGTTAGTAAATTTGATTATGATTGTATCTCGTATCTGCTGGGCGCCCCTCCGTTTAGATTCAGCTGCTATAAGGTACATATAAAGATGGATTTAGTAGGTTAATGTAATTAGTTAATTGCATATTTGACGAACTCAGAATAACCCTTTTTCTGGCAAAATTTGGCTCCAGCCTCCATCAAGTAAGCAGGGTGATCAGAAGTCAACCCAAAATTCGCACAGTCTTTTGGCACGGTTCAATTGATTGATACCTAAGTTATCGCGTCCCAATTGACCTTCCTTCGCCATCATGCACTGCCTTCAGGTCTTCCCCCAAGCCCAGATACCTCCAAATTCCTACTCCTCCAAAGTTTACTATTTACTTAGGGCGAACCGGTTTCGTCCTATATGCAATCATATACTCACGGGTTTGTGTGGAGTTACGGGTCGTGAATCCTCCCTCCACGTTCAAGAAATGAGACGAGAGTGACCCGACAGGCCTAAAGCACTAATTGTAAGTGAGTTCGTTTCATTCAATGAACAGTACATAAAAAGATATATATGTAAACATACGTTTTGGGAAGGTTTATAACTCGCAATGCGAAACTACTTGCAACGCATCCCGAGCTCGGATCTCGCCCATCAAATTCTGCGAAATTTTCAGATTGATACCGAATATATACGTAAGAATAGTGTGAAATATAAATATATATTAGTACATTAAGATCTTATCTGGCGATGTGTTCTGGAGATTCGCCATAACTCCAAGCTTTTGTTTGGTTTTGTTGACGGTTTTGTTTGAGAGATCCGCCATCTCTATGGTTTGATTAATGGTCCTTGTTACAGAAGCGAACACTGCCTTCTGTTGGTTGAACTGTATTTTTTTTTTTTTTCTTTCCCTCCCCTCCAATGTTCAACTTTTGATAAATTCTTGCTATCCCGTGATACTCAATTGAAGCATGTAAATCCTCATTACCCCTTATTAAGCTATCCCGTGATTTTTCAACTGTTTCATGTAAGTCTTCAATACCCCTTTTTAACTATCCCGTGATTTATCAACTGTTTCATGTAAATCTTCAATACCCCTTTTTAACTATCCCGTGATTTATCAACTGTTTCATGTAAATCTTCAACACACCTTTTTGAACTGCTATAATAAATCTGTTAATTTTCAATTGCTTAGATCTGTAGATACCTCTTTACGTTCAAATTAAAAATAGTGTTTAAATTTTTTTTTTTTTTCTTTTTGCTCCTAATAATTGCGCAATATAATAATTTTATCCCGTTCCTAGAAGTTAATACCTAAGTACGATATCCACTAATCAAGGTCATTTTTTTTTCTTTTTACTGTATTCGAACTAGTGCCCCAGTGACCGAATTATTTTGTAAACAATTTGGGCTTTGTAAACATTCTCTACGTCCTCGTGACCTAGATTCAAGCGTATGAGGTATGTTTACTTTAGACATTCCGGAGACGTGTGAGATGACTCTAAAATTTTCTTTGTTTGATAATGATGTACTTAGTGCAATTGTCTAGTCTGATACCCGATTACGTATACATATTTATTCATTTATATATACTTTGTCTCAATAAATAATTTATAATATTAATATGTATAATTATATTATGATTGGAATATTTTCTAATATCATAACTTATTTCAAATGCTCTGGATTTTCTGAAATTATATTAATACATACATAAGATTAAATATAAAATATTGATTTGTAAATTTATCACACATAACTACTTTCAATAGTTATTGATGAATTCAGAGGTAGGAATCGATACCCTTTTCCTCTTTTTATATAAGTGTTTATTTTTTTTTTTTTTTGATTAAGATTTTTCTTGGGAACAATCAATTACATATATATGTTGATATACATACATATATAAATATATAAAATATACTTATTATACTTATAATATTTTAATATAGTTACATATCACATATTAAGAGAGTAATATCTTGGTCAAATAATTAATCCAAATACCAATGTTTGCTGCGTTCCGCCTTCTCCGTGGAATCTGTAAAATTTTATAACGGAAAAGACTTACCCCTACCAAGGTTTTTTTCCGACCGGGAAATACACGGTAACCTTGCTGCAATTTTCCTAAATTAATTTTTATTTTCCTAAATTTAATTAAATCTTTTTGACTTCAATTTTTTTTTTTTCAATTAATCTAATTAATTAAAATGATGTATGAACTCTATCGTTCTAAACTGTATTTTATTTCAAAACTCGGTGGTTAGATAACACTTTAAATGATAGTTACTTCACGATTAATTTAGAGATGGTAAATTGTTGTTAAATTAAATTTTTATCCCTCCGAAATTTTATGTATTAATAAAATATTATTTTGTTTTATTATTATTATTTAAGATAATTAATTTAAATATTTACTATTTGTTAGAACACTTTCACTTAGATTGAACACACGTATTTAATTATAACTTCATCACGCTAAATTATCACATCACTTCAGTTATTTATTGCACTAATATTAAACGCGAAATTTCTAAGTTTAAAAATACGATATTAAGTGATTATAAAATCCGAATTTCCCACTAAAACAAATTGTATTTATCACGAGCACTTTTATTTTTCACAAGTAATTAATGCGTTGTCTTTAATTTTTATTTTCCACTGATTCTAACTGCAAAGTATTTTTTCCGGTAGATCACTGAATAGAATGTGAAATTTTTCTAAGTATCAAAATAATTATCACTTAGAATTTTTCCACTTTAAATCACCCACCGTTTCGTCACGTTCCGCGAAGTTACAAACTTTTCGACCACGACCGTAGACTGTCCTCAACTGGCATTTGTCTAGACTTTTATACCCCTCTCAGGTCCAAAAGATCGTATCTGAATCTCCTATAATAAACCAATCTAATTACTATCAACTCGTAATTTCTTGAAACCTCTCCATTATTGTCGAATGCGGTCTCTTTGTACGTTTTGCGTTTGATACATTAAATTCTGTCTCGTACCTCCATACTTACAAGATCCGGATTTAGTAAGATCCATGTTTAATGGCCCAACTTCCTTTGTCCTGTTGTTCATACAAAACTAGCTTGAATTTAATAATTTTAAAGTTCTATTTTCATATATTTCGTAACATGTCCGTGCGTACGGCATCTACCATATGTTCCAAATCTGTCCCCAAATTCGCCTATCAGAGATATCTTCATGTCGAAGCCTTTCTCGCAAATTGTTCATTTTTATTTTATTATTTTTCCTCGAGTTTTTCTGTATTCTATATGAACCTTTCCATTTAAAACCGAATTTTCTCTATTTACGTCGTATATTTGAATTTTCCATTTTTTCTCGAATTTTCTTTTATTCACGACACTCTTTCCATGAATTTCCTTATTTATCCTTACGTTATTGTTCATATCTCTATAGATTTTTATATTTCAAGCCGTATTTATTTTATTCACTGTTAATCTAAGATTTCCTTTGTTTTTCTCTGTCGTATCTCCTTTCCCCTCACTTCCCCGTACTTCCCTGATATAACCATATCGTTTTTTGATGTTTGCTGCCTCTTGGAGAATTTCATTTTCTATTTGTTATTAATAAATATATCATTTTTTAACATCTTTATAGGGGATACCCCCACTTCGGCCCTTAAATTTCTGTCATTTTTATTGCTTCATAGAGAACGCCTTCCAAATTTTGTCCCGTTCTTACGCAAAATCCCATAAACCATATGTCTTGACAGTTGTATACATTAGTTCCTGTACCCACCTGGCAATAAATCCTTTTTTATTTCAGTGTCGTTAACTTTTATGAGAATTCTTTAATATAAATATTTCATAAGACCCATGATAATTTTTATTACCTTTTTAACGGCTAATCGTCCTTATCTAAACAATTTTCATGTTCGAATATTCCTTGTTTATCACAACAAAATACATCTGAAATCGACAACCATTGTAATGCCTCATTTTTTTTCTGCAATCGCGTACTATGTTACTCTATAACCTCCATTTTAATTACGTAAAATGACTCCTTTTCCTGAGTTTTTCTATCGCAATGTTTTCAGCATTTTCCACTCCCCTCCGTACTGCACTCTATTTTCTTCTCTAACACTTGTTACTGCTCTAGACATCTGAAATGTACCCTCGCCTATTCTTTAAAACTCTCATTTTTTTTTGACGTTTCCTCCCTAAATCTTTCATCGTAATATCCTAGCTCCGTCTAGAATTGATAACAATAATTTTCCATTGTTTTTTTCAACATTTCCATTTCCTTTAGCACGTTTTCCCTCGAATCGATCATCTCCGGTCGTCACAAACAATCGTATTATAGATGAAAATCTCCCTAACATCTTACAATACGTTTTCGTCACTTGCTTTGCAATCTTTCACTTAAACTTTTGCATCGTGTTTACGTGTATCCTTTTTTTCCGCACCTGATATGTTTTAATGCGTTCGAGAACTAGGGTTTCTGATCCCTGGAACGTACCGGTTAATGATAACATTTCTTGGGGTCATCGTTCTTTTGTCCCTGAACAGATTATTTCTTCCCATGGAGTTTATTCACCTCTCGGTTTGGTGGGAACGTCAAACTCATTAATCACATTACTAATTGCTAAGTCCAAAGGTCGTTCCTTTGTTCTAAAAATGGGTTCGGCCCTCTTCCCGTTGATAGGCTGAATTGGTTTTTAATCGCTTTTGCTGCAATTCAATTGGCTGTCAATATATCTCGGTCTAAAGTATATTGGGGAGTCCCTGTTTCTGATTATTTGTTGATACCATCTGTGATCCTTTCATCAATACTCGTCTCACTTTGTCTAATTATAGATCCCTACCGTAAATATGAATTCACTTTACTCTAATCCGATAGATGTCGTAGACGTGTCCGTTTTATAAGTAATTGATATTTTCTTTTTAAATTAAAGTGGGAAGCTACGATATTTTCTTATTTTTCACTGTTGATCAATGCAATTCATCACATCATCTTACATACTATCAAACATAATTTTCATTGTATGTGCGTGAAAAGTGAAATATTTCTGTGAGAAATTTTTAACGTTCTATGATCTCAAATTCGATCTAAATATGAGTTTCGTTTTCAAAATTGGAACTGTTTTTGTGAAGAATTATTCAGACAAGCAATACAGTGGGTACATAATTTTTTTTAATTTTTTTTTTTAATATTAATTCACAAGAGTCTCAGCTGCTCCCTGTGAGACTATGGCATCCCCAATTGGGGTATGTTGTGAGACTGAAGGTAGTGGGGAGGGGAAGGAGATGGGGAAGAGAAAGGTGGGGAAGTACCTGGCTCTTCAGATCTAGTTACCTAAGGCCATTTCAAACAACGTTTCAATTTCGAATCGTGGTGTTACACCAGGGCGATACTGAGAGAAAATTCCGCTCTCGAACACATTGTGAAATAACACTGTGAGTGTCTTCCACTCTGGAACGTGCCGCAAATATACTATACATTAATTTTAATTAATTAATTGTGAAATAACACAAATTATTCAAATAAAATTTATTTGCCAACGCCGGGATTTTTTAAAATTATTTTAAACATTATTTTTTTTCATTTTAGTTATTTTAAAAATGTACGGTCCCTTATGGTTCTCCGGAGGAGTCGGGCGTAAATCGAGTTTCAATGAACGATTTTTTTCGTCTTCCAAACAAGGAAGGCGGGTATGGGTACCGCCGCCCAGGGAACCATTTATTGGATAACGCTATGCGCTACGTGCGCTACGTTTGGTGGCTTAGGGGTGCCCGAATTCCTGGGGTGGGGTTTTGTCAAGGTCTTGGCGACCGATGTGTCTGCCCACCTGCTGCGTGTCGGGCCGGATCTAGAGAGACTGGTTGAGGAGGTCTTTGACCTCTCCAGCCAGAATCCCTCGACCTATCGCCTTGCACCGCAGTTGAAGGGATGAATTCGAACGTCCGTAACTCCAGGACACTCTGACCCTTAGATTCCTACCCACCCCTCATACCTATTACCTTTTCTTTCTTTCCTTGAAAAAACGTCGTATATATAATATACGATAACCCCATTATATATATATATATATATTGTAAGTTAAACTCGGAATAATAAAATACTTCTGTCATATTATTTATATATTGATAAATTACGTATAAAATAGCTCAGATGAACTTGCAATAAAGTAAGGCTTTTACAGATAGAATCGATTGAATTTAAGCAAGTAATTGGTAATAATAGTTTTCAATGATGAAAAACTTGATAACAACAGTTTTCAATTTGAAACTTTGTTTTTCGGGAAATATAAGACAATTTTGATGTATAAAAATGAAGATAGAATGTGACAGACGTGAAAATGAAAGTAAAAGAGTCTATAGATGGAAATGAAGCAAATTGAATTTAAATATAAAATGACAGGTAGAAAATGAAGTTACATATTACAAATAGGACGATAAAACACTAAACAAAAATAGCTAGCGAAGACTCGTGACAAATCAATAAACATTAAAATAAAATTGCTGGTTTCATAATAATTGTATGTTACCTAAAAAGCGCAAACCACGAAATCTGACTTTAATTGACAACGTTAACCTTAAGAAGTTTAAACAAAAGAAATACACATTTCGAACAAAGAATTTAAATATCTTTCTGCTTAAAATATGTATTGTAGGTAGGTACTTCATCGCTAATCTAAATTCTTGACACATAAGTTCCATTTTTGAAAATCATAATTTAAATAATTTTCTATTTAAGGCTCTGTAACCGGGATCGAAAAGAAGAAGGTGGAGAGATGCGAAATTACAAATGTTAGAGGAGAGCGCTAACATTTACAGCGACAAAATCGATGCGAAAATTGCGAAAATGTTTAATAAAACACGACTCGTTTAAAATAGATAAAAAAAACAGCATTTAAAGAAACTCTGTGAATTTTTTCATTCATATAACTTGTAAAATAACTGAAACTAACGTGTTAATAATAATTTTTGGAGCATACTTTGCGATTTTTTCTATCGAGAGAATTTTATATAATTTGCTTTTCGGCGCGGCCAAAGTCTAGATATTATCTTCAAGAATAACATATATTTTTTTAGAGCTTTAAAACTTACCGTTTTTAAGGGAAATATGTAATAAATCGGTAGAAATCCGGGTTGCGGGCCCTTAAATACTTGATAGTTACATTATGGATACCAATACGTGACTATAGATGTGTACACTGAAAAAAAATATTTTGTATTATTATCATGGGTGAGTTTTTGTTGTTATTGTGTTATGTATCCCGTCGTATTTTTATTTTATATGATATCTTGTCTTAATAATACATTTTCTACAGCGGACTAAGCTTCATAAAATAAATGTTTTTCTTACTTTTTTTTTGTTTTATATCATTTTCTTAAGGATTTAATTATTTATTTTAATGTTTTCATAATAGAGGTAGAGTCACAAAGAGAAAATCCATAATTGGTTTTATTTTGGCTGTACTCTATACATGTACAAATTAATAAAATATAAACTGTCCTTAAAATTAATAAATTATGGAAAAATGAAACAATTCAACTTTGTATAAACCTCTTATGTAATGAGTAAATCCAACTGGTTTCAGAACAAACGTTCCCTCTTCAGGGCAAACGTATACGTTTATACAAAGTTGAATTGTTTCATTTTTCTATAACCACAAAGTTATAGCTACATTCAAAAATATAAATAAATTATGGCTTGTTTGAATTCTTTATCACTTCAAATTTTGCTAATTCAAATTTAAAACAAATCCGAGTTCATTGAACCAGACTTATATCACTCACATCCGATCTGGGATGCGGATACCGCCGCCCCTGGAACCATTTATAGGATAATCAACACTTCTGCCATAGGTTACCCTAGCTTAGCAGGGGTGCCTGGGTTTAGGTTTGTTTGAATTTTGGCACCAACTGCGTAGCAGGCCGGATCGAGAGACTTATTAAGGGAGATCTTTTGATCTCTCCAGCAATACTCTCTCGGATCATTGCCTTGCACCGCAGTGGGAGGGATAGATACATACGCCCGTCGATCGCGGACACACTGGTCCCCAGATTCCTTCCCACTCCTCATACCTTTTTCCTTCCCAGAACTTTCTCTCCTTCCTTTACCTAAAAAGACTCTCCACACAACATCCCCCAAAGATGACATAGGCCCTGAGGGGAATTATTTTCCTGAGGGCCTCCCGTGTGGGGGCTAATGTACAAAAAAAATTGATGATGATGATTGCCAGTTTTTGATTAAAAATATTAATTCACAGCATAGATAATAGAAATAAAGCGAGATTTGAAATGTCGCCAAGCCACGACCAAACTTTACGGACTATCGACGCGGTGGAGACAATGAAATCTATCCGATTGGTGTATAACAGAGAACAAAGGCGGGGGTGCTGTTTGTACAAAGATTCGAATCGCAGTAATTTGGATGAACAATGCCGGCAAGACTTTTGTGCTCGCGGTTTTTGTACTAATATTGGTTCATGGCCCATCTCCTTTGTTTCTATTATCTGTGAGTTCCGGTCTTACGTTTTGGAAGCATGTCAAATAATAATTGATTTTCTAACTTAATGAACATATCTCACCCAAACGCTGGAATATCGTTAAAAAATATCGCGCTAAATAAATAATAAACATTAACAAAATACCTGGCGTAGTCACACGTATCTCTCTCTAAATCTACCACCCTCCCCCCCCCCCCCCCCCCGCCGCCATCTATACCCCTCACTACTTGCTACTTCTACCAGTATTGCGGACCCTCGACAAAGCCTTTTTCTTTGGAAGTTTTACTGTATTTCTGTATTTATTTAAGGCTGCGGATCTATCATTCTTTACGGTGACTTTTGTATCGATAAATTGTTTACTTTTAAGGTGGATCAACAGACAAGTCCTAACATCGACGAACAAAATTCCACGTCACTCTCCACAATTATAATATTTTATTTGTATTTGGTACTGTCGTAGAGCTTTGGCTACGTATTAGAGATTGAAAAAACCATTACTAATGCAGACATGATGAACAAGATTAAGAAAGGGGTTAGATGATTTACACATGTACTTAACTGTTTTTTTTAAATAGGCAAACATTCCTGGAATTGGAGGAATCGTATACGTGACACCTGGGTGAGACCCAAACGCGATGCCAACACAGCCACTGACCGGTCGTGAATAGGAAAAGAGTGTCGGAAGGCGGTAGTGTTTGCATATTAATATATGTTATGGTTAAGTGATTTTGATTTCTGTACCGAAAGCGATCAGTTTGAGACAAAACTCAAGACATAAGTCCTCTGAAGATGGACAGTGAGATCTGTCCTGTGTGGGTCCTTTTAAGGACTACGTTACGCGGGTAAACCTAGAAAATTATTCTTCATATTAAGGTATATAATATATACAGGTTGTCCTGAAAGGACTTATAGGCAAACTCATGAAAACCAAGAATATAATAGTATGATCTCAATGAAATGTCCTTAGTTTTCGAGATATTAGCACTTCGTAAAAATCGATACCTTGGATCAGTTTTTCGAATGCCTTAGTTACCAAATTCCATATGCTAAGATCCTTTTTTCATTGTGCAATCAGGAATATCTCTGCAATTCGACAATTTTTAAAAATGTCAACGTCAGGACAGTTTTGTTTTCATCGGTTTAGTAGTTTGTCGTAATTTCGTGCATGAATTGTGATAATGAATAGTCCACCGACTTCAGCAAAACAAATAATATTTAAAATTTGTACCCATGCCCATTTAAATTTAAAGCTTTATCAAAAATCAACTCGTAAATTAAACCCGCCTAAAAGTAAACCACCGTCATTGATATTTTGAAAGATCTAGATCTCCCGATGACAGTAGAGAGCGAGAGATAGTTATACTACTCGTGTAGACCGTAGTTTGGTTTTACAAAGAAAAAAGAAACACGTTCCTGTATTAAGGTCCGGTACTAAGCCCTCAAAAAGAAGAAGAATGGGAGATATGTAAATTCGAATGTTAGAAAGAGCACGCTAATATTAAAAACTATAATATTTAAGCGATAATTGTGAAAATGTTTAAAAAAGACGACTAGTTTAAAATATTTATAGCAAAAATCTGTGATTTTTTTCACACAAATTACTTGTAAAACAACGAAAAAAAGTGTTTTTAATATTTTCGAAGTATACTTTGCATTTTTTTTCTATCGAGGGAATTTCGTATAATTACCATTACGGCGTGGCAAATGTATAGATATTATCTTCAAAAATTATTTATTTTTTTGAAACTTAAAAACTTAAAAGTGTTCAAGAGAAATTTGTTATAAAACGGTAGAAATTCGGAATGCCGCGGCTTAACCCTAGATTACTAAACTATTCTATGAGTGACGTTGTTACTAAACATTCGTAAAAAATACAACATAGAAATAAAACGGAAATAAATAAGATAATAAAAAACTTTTATTATTTTAGAAGTAATACCATCATTCTTTGGGATCGTAATAACGAAAAAAATATATATTATTCTGCACAGTTGGAACACATGTTCATGTTATGCGCTCTACATATGGCTCTTTTGCATTTGATGCAAAAGTTTGTTGTCATTTTTATTTAGTTGGATGGACAAAAGGCACACATTTTTGCCGCTTCAGGAACAAATTCAACATGCAAGATACTTTTATAATACTAAACTACCGTAAACGTAAACTTTCGTAAATTTTACGACACTCTTGCTATAAGTCAATTACAGCGCGTGGCACACTGACGGATCAAATTAGGAAGGTACTGTGAAGCGGGGGGCGCGGGAACGGCGCGAACATTGTTTTTTCCAGGAATCGTCATTTTGCCATCGTTATTTTTACGATAGCTTAGTATTCTAGAATTAAAATCGTAGATAATGAGTGTAATATTGATGATTTCTAGGCCGCTTATGACCAACTACGGATTATGTTCCATGGCGCGCTAAGCTCGACGTTCAAACCAAGCCGAACTTAAAATCAATTGTTAACCGGGCCTCAGTATTTCGATCACTGAACAACGAATTACTCTCAAAAGTAAATCAGGCAAAGAATGAACGTTTCCGCTTCATCAAATTTAATAAAGCTATCAGCTTTATCCGTTCTCCGTGAATTCTCTTACGAAACTGCGTAAAAAATCTTACCCACATTATCCAAAAAAAAAAATAATAAGAAACTTTTACGACTTTGGTATCTACTATAAAAAATAGTAATATGTCCACTGCCATCTAAAACAAAAAATCTTGAATAAATTGGAAATATAAAACCAATGACAATTAAATCGGCGATGGCGCCCTTTCTATTTTTTAGCATTTGAATGGTTTCCGTTAAATGCCTATTGTTGGCTTGTTTTGTGTTTTTTTCGAAACTATAATGTATGGCAGTGCCGTGTTCATTTCTGACAAGGCTTTCTTTTGACAAAAATATGATGTACTTGTAATTTACTTTATATCCAAGTAACTAGCACTCATATTAACATTTTCCGGGGGCAGAAATTATTATTAGATTAGATTAGAAATTAAAATATTCTATCTTCACCAAAGTGAATTTATATGAATTATACCAATATTGATGTCGTTTTATTATTTACCTACTTACCAATACTAAATGATTCGCTTAATTAATGAATTATTCATTTATCTAGTAACCAGAACGTGGGAGAATTCCGATAACCCCGACCACTTTGCTTCCGTATAACGCCGACCGTTTTACTAAGTAAATTTTCCATCAAACTATTAGAAGAAAAAAGAAGCTGAACAAGCATGTTTGAAAGTACATGGTGAATTCACTTGAAGAACACTCGAATCAATGTGATTGGTGAAGTACCTATAGACTTTCAGACATGCTGCTAGTTGATAAATTTCTAATAATTGTTATTTAATATGTGCATATTTAGCCATGAAACCCTTGATACAGTTCATAAAAATTATATATTACACTGATTTTATGGAGTATTAGAAAATACTCATGTGGTGGTCGGCGCTATAAGCAGTTTCTTTGGTTTCTGCAATTTTTGGGGGTGTTTGATTTTCATTATGTCAGGTATACAACTTTTATAGTTTTATTTTTGCGCGTCATTATTTTTTTAAGTTATTTTTAATGAAGATTTTATTATTTCCTCGTAAACATGTTTTTTTTACTTAAACACCTTAGGCGGTCAGGGCTACTCGGACTACCCCTAACTAAGTGAGTTTGGAAGACCTAAAACTGCTTTACCATTTTTAGGAAATTATTTTAACTCTCGCCTATAAATTTGAAATTATTATAAATCGGCGACCAACGCCGTTTTGAATTCTTCCTTTGTCTCAAATAACAAAACAAAAGAGCTATGTAAATTTCATGACACCGGAGCACACTATTCAAGGTAGACTGCTTCTTCCCAGGAACTGCATTTCTGCTTTTGTTAACAATATTTTCTAAGAAAATGCTTGTTTTTCTTTTTCTCTGAATTTTTCCGATACTTTTAATTTGAAAATACTTTGTGAACGTAAACACGCTTCACATGAAAACCGGGCTAGCTATATTTTCATCATTTTAATTAAACATTAATTTCATCCCTTTCTTTTATTTTCCCGGCAGATTTGTGTTCTTTGGAACATAAACTACTCGGAATTTTCGCTCGCCCACTTCCGCTTAAACGTAAATGAATGTTCACCCGGTGGGATGACCACACTTCAAAGGATTTTTTTCTTCATATTATGTAGGTATTTTTTTGTAATTTGTTTCTTCTATTTTAAACCTTTGTTATATGAGTACATTATAACATAATATTATATAGTGTAATTTAAGAATTATATGTGCTGTAAATGATTTATGTATTTTGCGTTTCTTAAATTTTTGATTTTCTGTTTTGTGTTTTACATTTTGGGAGGTGGGAATGGGTACCACCACCCCGGAAACCATTTATTTATTGGTTAACCAACACTTCTGCCATAGATCACCCCAAGTGATTCGCTAAGTTTGGTGAATTAGCAGGGGAGCCCTGGTTCATGGGTTGAGGTTTGTCAAGGTTTTGCTGCGTGGCAGGCCAGTTCGAGGGAAACTGGTTGAGGGAGGCCTTTTGACCTCTTCAGCCAGAATCTTTCTACCCATCGCACCGCGGTTGGATGTATGGATTCATACGTCCGCCACTCCTGGACACACTGACCACCAGATTTCTACCCACCCCTCATACCTACTTCCTTCCTAAATCTTTCCCTTTCCTCAAAAAACCCTCCACACAGTTACCCCTAAGATGACCTAGGCCTGAGGGAAATGAGGGAAATTATTTTCCTCAAGGTCTCCTGTGTGAAACTGACGTAAAACAAACTTTTAAAAAAACACCCCATTAGGAGAACCCGTACTTAGGTGTATTCGGGTGATAAAAGGTTAAAAGTTGGTTTGGATCTTTTAAATGTCAATGATTTTATTCATTTATCATTTTTAAGTCCACTATTCCTCTCCAATGAATAAAGGTTGAAAAAAATCATTTCCCTACTTATTGGGCCTGTCAATATCAAAATATCAATTCGCTGGCTTATGATATTCCCATTTTCAAGCAGAATCACATTCTCCTTTGAATTCTGCCAATTTTGCAAGCAACTAGTATTTTCCGCTGTATATTCGAACGAATGCAAGTAATGTTTGGCCAGTGCAAGAGATTGAAGATGTTTTATAATTAATTGCGCATTTATTAAGGACATCGTACGTTTTTCAGTTTTTTTTAATCGTAGATTCGTAGAGTTCAATATCTTGGCTGTATAAATATTTACCTATGTTCATCAATTATGTGTTTCCTCCCTCCCACCACACGGTACTCTATCCTCTCCTCAAAAAGGACCCCACACTCAACATCTACAATCCAAAGGAAACTCCTCGGGAATTAATGTTTAATAAATGGGCTCCAGTTTGATTTTTTGTTATTTTATTGAACCTCGTTATTTACCAATTCCTGTCACATTAATTTAAATGTTGATAACCTTAACTGTTCGGATTATGCAACGAGTACTTTGACCTGTCAAAATCTAAGCATCCCTTCCTATACTACCCATTGCCATTATCTGTTCTGCAAAATTTTAAACGTAGGTCAACCTACCGTACAAAGTTAAAATGGCTTGCTTCTGCAAAAGTAAGAACAATCACATACTACTTCTCGGTACTGTCGCGAGATTAAAGCCGAGAAAGGAAAAGAGTGTCGGAAGGCGGTTGAGACGTGCATCCGGTACAGTTTGTATTGTTATGAAGTCGTAGACCACCTTATATCTGATGTTTTCTCACAGGTTCTTGGTGAGAGATTAAAAAAAACGATACCTTGTTGCCTAAACCATAAGGGTACACCAGCGAATGCTACGTTGAAACTTTTAAGTCATTCTCACAAATGACACTCGAAACGGAAAGAGACGTTTTTAAAGGTTTTGTGCTAGCTAACAGCGTTACTTGACTTTTTTTTAAGAATGACTCGATACACGCGAAAATACTTTTTATAAGAAATAACTGACACCCGCCATGCGTAGTAATGCCATTGCCATTCAAAGTAAGAAAGTATTTCCTCCCTCCCCCCCCCCCTATCCCGCGTTCCCCTTCCCATTCCCTCTTTCCCTCCCATTTGATTAACTATATAAAATACATACATTTTTCGAGAAGCTTGCGCGCTACCTGTTTATAGAAATTTCATATCGTCAGATCTCACCATTATGTATAGAAACCTTCGCGCGTATCCGCACAACAACTCACTAAAGTTTCTTCGCAATAGGATGAATGGTATAGAAAATAATTTCATAACGCCAGAGCTCACTATTATACATAGAAACCATCGCGGGCATACGTACTCGTATATCAATGATTTAGAAACGTGTACGGAACAAACAAAAAACGTTAAGTTTTATACACTGAGAAGAAAAATCTATTCAAAATTTGAATACTTATATGACGAAATCACCCCATAACATTAAAAGTTCTCCTGATTTTTAGCAAAAACAAAACAAGTAAATGCCTCACACTCAGCTGATAGATTTATTTACCTTAAGAACTGTATCCCATAAATCCTGAATGTTTGTGGATATGATAACTATACTATTAATAACTTGTTTTTCCTCAATTTAGTTAAAAATTTCATTATTCCTTTTTCCCTTAAGTCTCACATTCTATCAATAGGGATTATTCCATAAAAATTACTTTATTAAATAAAAGATATCTATAAAATAGACTTCACAAATTCTTGATCTTTTCCATGAAATTAAGGATGTTTTTTACGTTATCGCTTTTCTTATCTTATCCGAAAGCTCATCACTCTCATGATTTACTCTCAGGTTCTACATCACGTACCATTTGCTATCTGGGGGATGAAATTACACCGCCCTTAACCAACTCCGGGATAAATACCAGACCTCCCCAAATAATATGAGGCAATCATTGAATCTCCATTATTGCCATTGGACGAAGTGCGGATACGTGATAGGTCTCGTATTAGAAAACGCATTGAAACCCGGCCTTCTGATTTAAAAAAATATATACAACTACCCGAGAGTCCCAGTTACTAGAACCAGTAAGGCTCCCTTATTTTAAAAATTGATGATGCCATAGTCATACTTGCTTTGAGCAAAGTAATTACCTTTTTAATGCAGCTTTTATACCTGACTGGGATTTTGCACACTGTCGTTTAACGGGGCTTCATATTTTGTAAGGAAAATAAAAAAATACTCAATTTAGTTGGAAAGTTATATCCATCAATTTATGTAATATATCATTGAAACAGAAGATAATACTAATATGTATATCTAAAGGAAACAAGAAAACAAAACAAGACATTGGAGGGGACCCCACCACTTTCCCAACGGCGTTATAAGGAAACATATGGTTTCCTCCTTCACCGCACACGTCAAGAATCTATTTTATTGAACGAAACTACATTTATTTGAACGACTCTGGACCCTCCAATGTCCATGCATACGGGGTTAGAAAGCAGTATGCAAGTACTTACATTAACATACTACAAAATAGTAATAAATCTGGCAGCCCGTAGAATAATTCTTCTGAAATCTATAGAGAAAAATGTATACAGATAAAGGTGTTAGTAAATAAAAAGAAAAATAAGAGCTGCGCCCGGTTGAAACCTGTATAATAGAAATAGCGAAAAAGTAACAGTGATAATATAATGCAAGTATTTACAATAATAAACAAAACAAGACACAGAAAAATAAAAATATCATGGTCGCAACTGGGAATTGAACCCAGGATCTCATGTCTTACCGGGACAGTGCCTTAACCTACTAGGCCATCGGTACATATTTGCCTTATATCATTTTTGTCGATTTCATATTTCAAATTTAGAATTATCAATATTATTTTCAACTATTTTTTCGCACATTTTTTGCTGCTATATTTTTAAATGATAACTTAGTTCAAGGTATAAAACATATTTTATTTTTTATGGTATATCTATTAACTTTTTTTTAAAGTCTGTATAAATATGAAATTTTATTAGAATATCTTTTGAAGCATCAACTTAATATATCGATAGGGTTAAGGCACCGTCCCGTTAAGTCAAGAAAACCTTGGTTCGATTCCGAGTTCCAACGGTTACCTTTATATTTTTATGTTTCTTGTTTCATTTAGATTTATTAGTGTATTATAATATGCGAACCTGAGGTGTGTAAATAACCCCAGACCCTCTGGGCTTAGTACCCAAAAGATGTGATTATGAAATCTACTTGCGCGGACAATGTATCATAATGTTTCATGACAAAAAATAATAGCAATCAGACAAAATCTCAAGGGAAAAAACAGATTCACCAACCTTGACTGTGGTACTTTGCAGCTTGGAGGCCTCCGTAATTTCATCCAATAATCCGTAACTTGCAAGTTTTGTTGTCAATCTTACACAACATTTGATTTCACAACACCTCTGCCATAGGTCACCCCAAGTGGTTCGCTACGTTTGGTGATTTAGCAGGGGTGCCCGGGTTCATGGGATGAGGTTTGTCTAGGTCTTGGAGGCGGATGACCAAGACACACTGAACCCCAGATTCCTACCCACCCCTTAAACCCTTTTCCTTCCCAGAACTCTCCTCTCCTTCCTTTTCCTAAAAAAACCCTCCACACAGCATCCCCAAAGATGACATAGGCCCTGAGGAAAATTATTTTCCTCAGCGCCTCCTGTGTAGAGCTCATGTAAAAAAAAAAAAAAATAAACAATATTCAAACAAACAGATTATGACAATTATTCACTTGTTCTTATACTATTTTTAAAACAATCCATTTTAGGTGTCTCTGTTAAATCCAAATAGTGTGTAACTACCAATCTTGTGAAATAAATATATTTAATTATATTTTTGAACAATCGAAAAAAAAATATTATAACGCCTAACCAATTGTGTTATGTCCTTCTTCAATGCTGTGAAACTAATAACCAAATTAATTAAATTTATGTTTGTGGGACGAAATTTTCATAAAAGTGGGTTATGCAATACCAACAAATTTCAAACGATTTTCATTTAGGTTTTCCGGTGTATGCTAAAAGTTTGCCACGCTGCAAAGAGCTTAAGCAAAACTCGCAGAGATTAAATAATGTTAATAAAAACATATTGTTATTCTGTTAATTCTATAAAAGAATTTCGAAAATCTTCCGTCATTACATTAAAACAATATGTTCGCATGTTATATAAAGCTTGATTTATTCAATAACTGAAATGGCGCAAGAATTGTTATTATCAGAATGTTGAGTTACAGGTGATGAAGAAAAGGCACAGGACAAATATTCACGCTCTTTCGTGTCGTCTCTTTCACACTAGACGTCAGTCAAGCGGTCGTATTAAAATGGGAATTTACACTGAATAAGGGAACCTGCATATATGTACTTAATTCAGCATTCGAAATAAATTCTTAGAGTTGTCCCTCAAAAGAAGATTTAAAAGGTTGGTTTAATTTCTTCCTCATAAGCATCCTGGCTTCCATCTTTGGATATAGGCCTCCTCGTAGAGTCTTCATGTTTGGCAATTTTTAGTGACTTTCATCCATTTGAAGCCGGGAGTTCTTTTAAGTCATCAGGCAATACCATCTATGCAAGTGCGACCTCTGTTTTATGACGAACCAATGACGCCATCGGGTGAACTTTTATATAAAACAGTCATCTGTTGGTCATGATACAGTTCCTGCCGAGTTCGACTTAAATGTTGAACCCATTAAAGAGATATTCCAAGATAGATGTGTTATGTGCGCGAAGTATGACCAATTTATTCAAACACTTTCAAGTGGTGAAATTATTTTTTGAACAGAAAATCAATTTCATTGACCTACCTGCCTGTGGTGTAACGGTCGAAAGGTTTTACGTGAATTGACGACATCGATACACATCTCACTGCAATGTCTTTTATTTTATTTGTGAATATAATATGTTCAGCTGCCGACAACGTTTGTACCGAAATACAGAAACGTAAGGAAACTGATATCGCAACGATCTGTCTACCTAGATGAAAAGTGTTGGGTTTCGCGAAAGGTTTAAGACCGTAGACGTACGTGACTCCATCCTAGTAAAATGTTTACCTTTGTGTAGTTTCATGATTGCAATAGCCTCACAAATATAGCCTGGATCGGGGGGATTTGGGGATAGCGTCGGGGGTATTTCTGTCGGTATCTTCGCTGCCCGATTACGAATAGCCAAGTTATTCAGAGAGGGTTGAAACTGATAACACGCTTTATATTGTGTTTGCATAACTTGGCACAATATTTATTTATATTATGCGAAAGAAATAAAATCGGGAAATAGTATAAAATTTGCACCCTGCTCAACAATAGAAGGTACTTTTAATATCACTCTGATTCAGAGACGGAACAATCCAAATGACACCGTTTTATTTATATTTACGCCCGTGTTTTTGAAAATGTTTTGAAATAATGGTACAAAGTTACATAATATAAAGAAAACCAATATATATATGATATATGCAATTTTTTTTTAGCTAGACAGGAAGCAGTGAAGAATATAATTTCTGTAAGGGCATACGTCATCTAAGGGGATGCTTTGTCGAGGGTCTTTTTAAGGAAAATGAGGAGAGGAACTTCCTTTTAAGGAAGGAGAGGAATGAAAAGTGTATGAGGGGTGGGTCAGAGTGCCCAGTGACGGAAGTATGAAAACATTCCTCCCAACTACGGTGGAATGGAACGGGTCGAGAGAGTCCAGCTGGAGAGAAAAGCTAAAAAGACTCCCTCAATCAGTCTCTTTCGATTCAAACAGATAATGGGTAGACGCATCCGCCACAAAGACCTAGGCAAACCACACACCATGAACTCGGACACCCCTGCTAAGTCACCAAACGTAGCAAACTACTTGGGGTGACCTATGACAGAGGTGTGGGTTATCCAATAAATGGTTTCCGGAGCGGCGGCACACATACCCGCCTCCCATTCGGGATTTTGAATTATTTAATAAAAGTATATAAAGATTTTCTAAGCATTAAAGGCAAATAGTTTTGAATTTTAGAGTAATTCCGTATGTTCAATATGTTGTTTTCAAATGAAACACAACAATGAAATACTTATGATAATATTTTGATAATAATGATGAAATAACAATGAAATACTTATGATAATATTTTGATAATAATTATGAAATAACAATGAAATACTTATGATAATATTTTGATAATAATGATGAAATAACAATGAAATACTTATGATAATATTTTGATAATAATGATGTAATAACAATGAAATACTTATGATAATGTTTTGATAATAATGATGAAATAACAATGAAATACTTATGATAATATTTTGATAATAATGATGAAATAACAATAAAATACTTATGATTATAATATACAGGGACGTACTTTATTTACTTTAACCAGTGATTCCTGACATTATTTGGAGTAAAATATGTGAATAAAATTTTGGACTCCAGTGACATTTTCGATGTTTTTTTTTCCTACAAAAACATTTAAAAATGTTTGGTGTTGGATAGTTGGAGGCAACCAGGGGTTGGTCGATTACTCGGCTGAGTGACCAGTGACGAGATGCAGAAGATTTTTTTTTGTTTTGATTTTGAAAAATAAAATTTGAAAAAAAAAGTCACCGGAGACCAAAATTTCATTTACATTTTTTACTCCAAATAATGTCAGGAATCATTGGTTAAATAAAGTAAGTCAAATACGTCTCTTAACACCCTGTATAGCGCCGATTTAGTGAAAAATCACCTTAAGGGCTCTGTAAGGGTGCTGCACTAAACACGTGTTTTTCCGCAGATGAACAATTCATCACATATTAATGTTAATTTTCAAGTTCTTTGAAAGCTCTATTCAGGGTTATTATTATTTCGCCGTAGATCGGTTGTGTAACAACAATGTGATGAAATTTTCACAGAACTTGATTATTAACTTTAGAATTTGATCAATTGTTCAATTTCTGTCGAACACGAATTGTTTGTGAAACAACCCATCCCAAGATAAAAAATTGTGGCTTGTTATTTAAACCTTATGCTTGAAAAGATGGTATACATACATGTATACATTATGAGAACGCTAAATAATATAATGCAAATGGTAAAGCTTTTACGTATTTCTGACGTGCTGACGTGAAATGAATTGATCGCAGAATTATGCAGCTTTTAAGAGCTTTTACGAAACTGAATATTATTATTGCTTTTACCTGTAAAACGGAAAAAAAATGAGTTGACGTTAAGTGCATGGAAATAGGTACCTACCTGAAGAAAAGGAGAATTTAAACTCTTTCGTGAAGCTTTGCAATGCCTGTTATAAACTATGGTATTGCATGTTCCAACCACCAGATGGCCGAAATGCTCAGAATATTTTACTCATGCAATCAACATGAAAAATTTGGGATATTTGTTTGTTAACCATTTTTCTAAGAAAAATGGTTAATCATTTTTATTAAACTTTTGGCACACAAGCTTCCTACCTAGAGTCTAGAGTAATATTGTTTATGTTTTGTTTGTTTATAAAATACATGCTTCTTAATTAAGACATTTATGGAAGATACAAAAACACATTTGTTAATTTTTTTAAATGTTACATTTCTAGAGACAGACCCTCTGTACAGTGTAAAGAAAGGGAAACTATATCGCCATCCGGTTGGGCAGAGTTGCGAGACGACACGAAAATTAGTAAAAAAAACTACCCTTTTTCATGAAGCCAACATCTACTATAACATTTTTGCTCTTTCGAGGAGTCTCCATTAAAATACCTACAAAATGGACTCAGCATACGAACGCATCAGTACATTAGGGACGACAATCGATCTCTTAATCAGACGAACCGCCCTCCTTTGCATGTAATCAAGTTGGTGAATCAGGTATTTTGGAGCTCTAGCCCAGAGGTGGCTCCAAAATTTATTTGTTGAATATACTTGAGATTTGTATAGGGTTAGCAGCTGATCACTGTTGAAGAATCCGCTAGCCATGGACAAGTCGCACAGTTTCTTGAAAATCAGATTTATTTGGGTTTCTATGGAGTTCTGAAACTTGGACCGGTCTGAAATTTATTTATTTATTTATTGTTTCTTTACACTGCAGATAAAAATGTTTACAATACAATTTGTTACCTCACTAGGACAAGCCTGTGTTGAGGTTACAAAAATTATACAAGTTAACAAAATAACACAAAATTATACAGATTTTGAAAGAACAATATTGTTGTATTTCTTACAGATTGAGATTATGGGTACCTACCAAAATGATGGCGCTAGGTAGTACATTAATGTAGACTTTTAGGGTGACCATAGTTTTGAGATCTGATTTAAAATAAAATAAAATAAAGTTTTTTTGCTTTCTTTTTACTGATTAAGTTGTAAATAATAAATGTATGTATATAATTTAACATGTTACAGATTTGGCAAGAGGAAGATGAAAAAAAAACGGTTTAAACAAAAATAATATTATTTTAGCTTATTATTATAAACATACTTAATACTTCAAGCATTTCAATAGATGTCGGCAACAACGTAATGAGTGAATTTTCCATCTCGCTATTTTGCAACGGGTTGAAACAGTTTCCCACTTTCCTCCTTCTTTTAATCCATTCTTTAGGAATAAATACATCCCAAAACACGTAATCGCGTTATACTTTCATAAGACAAAAAACTTCCCAAGGGACCTTACATTTTAAAAGCTATATATCTCTCTTCCTCTCATGCAAACGTGTGTATTTTTCTTTTAACCAGAAAGAGAACGCAATAATGCTTCTCATTATCTTTGAAATATGAAAGTTAACTTGCATAGATATTTTATTACAATCTCGATCCAAAGTAACGGTTTCAGAATATAAGCGCGAAACAGAGGCTTCCGGATTGTGAGGTGCGAATATATTGAACCAAGCATTTCATGCAAGGTTCATGGGGTTTGTCTAGGTCTTGGAGGCGGATGACCAGGACATACTGAACCCCAGATTCCTACCCACCCTTTAAACCCTCTTCCTTCACAGAACTCTCCTCTCCTTCCTTTCCTTAAAAAACTGTCCACACAGCATCCCCAAAGATGACATAGGCCCTGAGGGAAATTATTTTCCTCAGGGCCTCCTGTGTGGAGCTCATGTAAAAAAAAAAAAAAAAGCAGACGGGTTAATCAAGTTAGGTTAAACAGTCCACAACAGTAATAGTCCTCATCTTTATCATAGAATTGAACATGAAGTTTTGTCTTTGCATGCAATTGTGAGTTACTAACATACAACAAAATGTAAACTCGTAGCCTATCTCGCGACTTTTGACTCATCTATTAATCGCACATATGTAGTTTAATTATAATTGCTTTGGTTGCTCTCAACTCACCCCGCTTAATTATACTGGAGAACGCAATACCTTACCCAAATAGCAATTCTACCTACATGGTAATTTAATTCGATTACATCTATTTCCATCCCTCGCATCCCTCGCCCATCACATCAATCTATTTCAAGAGCTATAATAATTGATTTAGTTTTCTGAGATTTCTATAAATCGTAATGTTGTGTTGGTCAACAAATGTTACGGAGGTAGATAACTGATATCAGCACCTGAATGGGAAGACAGCATTAAAATTTTAAACAAAAAATCAACCAATTGAGAAGCCAGTGAGTTTAAATTACTCAACAATTGTGTCAAGGCAAGTAACCTCTTCTAAATAAAAGTTTCTTTCATTTTGCATGGCTTTTGTAACGTACTGCGCATGTACTGTTTATTAGAGCATTAATAATTTGATGAGATTTGAACAAATGCTTCAAAACCCCCTTCAAATTCCCAAGTCACCTAATTGGGAAAAAACCCTCCCTACTCAAGATTAATCTGAAGGGCTGTTTGTATCTTATATCTAGTAGCAACCCTCGTCTGGTGATGGCTACCTTATTGAAATGTTAATATTTGAAGAACGCCACTTAATATCAATCACATCTTATTATCTTCGTTAGGAATCGATACAGCCACAGCTCTCTGGGGGGATTATTTCGTCTCGAAACGGGACTCACATTTCCCGAGGGTGTGTCTTGTGTCCAAAGCAGCGATGAAAGAAATGTTGATGTGTTTATTGGTCACTTTTAAGTGGAAACCGTGATAAATTTCTAGACCGCGAGTAAAATAGTTATTCTTCTAATAATTTTTTAAAAGTTTTAATTTTTTTCCACTTAAACGTCCTTCTTCCACTTATAGAGTCCTCTGCGTTAGGAGATTTTTAGTTTTCTTCGAGACAATCTTCGCAACCATTTTTTAATGTGAACTCCTACAAGAGTCTCAAATGTTTCTTACTGTAACCATGGCGTTCGCAATCAGAGTATATTGTGAATCTGAAAAGAGCTTTTAAGGAAGTACCTGTATATTTAAATGTTGTCGCCAAACACGACTAAAGCAATGTTTTGTTTCTCAGTGATGATCTTTTTCACGAGGGCGATACTAAGAGTACCACTTTGCCAGAAATATCGAAGGATAGCGTAAAGTTTATTATAGATTTTGGGAGCTACCTCCGCTCCGGAGTAATGCGTTTGGTAGATATATCCCTATATTGACGAACAGATTGCCACAAACAACAAAGACATCAGGCAGACAATCTGTATTGTCCTTTGAATTTTGAATGTAATAATAAAAATATCTTCGACACCAGTGCACATCAGAGAGACGTGCTGAACTTGTGCACAGTATAGTGACGCATGAGAATAAGTAATTTTAAGACTCGTTCTTAGGTTCAACAGTGCAATGACTTCTAATACGGAGATTTAGACCTAGATATTTTCTGAACCCTCCCTAAAAAGATCCCCCTAAAAAGTAAAATAAATATTTAAATAAAATTGATAAAAAAATTTTGAAGACAAGATGCGTCCTTTTCACTTCCGTATGCAAGTCCTCCGGTCTGTTCTTTAATGGGAAAGTGGGTGTATCTTATTTCTAGGTCAGTAAATTGATACTATGACGTCTTCACCACAGGCCCGGGTGGCGTCATCCCCGCCAGGCTTTTGGCCACCGCTGATTAGAGAGGGTTGCCCAAGGTCTTATTATTAGGCCTGTCTTAATTTCAGATAAGAGAATCATTAAGGGTAGTTTTAATAATTAAATTAATTTTACCACGGAAATAATAGTTACATTGTCATTTTATCAGATTTGAGAATACAGTAGATGTCATTGAATCACTATTAGATTAGATTGAACAAAAAAAATTTTAAATTTTTTTAAACTATCGACCGGTTTCAAATGAATATTTTTTTCGCAGGACGGAAAACTTTTTGAGGTTTTCATACGGCATCCTCAATAATAATGATTTTTACGATTATTTTTCTTTTTATATAATTTCAAGCTATTTGGGATACTTGGGCTGCAATGTAAATGATAGATGGGATCTTTCAGTTGAAATCAAATGCCGCATTGAGCAAGCACGTGCAACCTTTATCCGCATGAAAAAAATGTTCTGCAGTCATGATCTCAACCTTGGATTACGAATGCGAATGGTCAGATGCCACGTGTTTTCGGTATTATTTTATGGAATGGAAGCATGGACGCTTATTGAAGAACTAATTAAGCGACTTGAGGCATTCGAGATGTGAATCTACAGAAGAATACTTAAAATAAGCTGAATGGACAGGGTTACAAATGAAGATGTTATGGTTCGGATGAATAAAGAAAAGGAAGTAATTAAAACTATAAAAATCTGAAACTTCAATATTTTGGACATGTGATGTGACATCCTGAGAAGTATGAGATCCTGCATCTCATAATGCAAGGAAAGATAGCCGGAAGACGGGGCCCTGGAAGGAGAAGAATATCATGGCTGAAAAGCCTGAGACATGGGTTTGGCCAGTCTACCGTGGAGCTGTTCCGGGCCGCAGTAAACAAAATCCGCAATGATATCCAACGTCCGTTGAACGGACAGGGCACAAGAAGAAGAAGAAGAAGAAGAAGACAATTTCAAGCAATTTTTTTATTCTGAAAGGTTCTGATGGACTTTCAATAGAATGATTTTGAGAGTATCTACCGCATTGTGGAATTAGATATTGTGTAATCTACCAAGTATATAATTCTGAAGTTTTAGAATGGGGAACAACAAAAGGAGAGGAAATGGGTTAAGAATATGCATGTAAAAGCACTACAATGGAAATATATTGAGAATGGAACCATTCGTATTTTTTTTTTTAATTGAAGTAAATTTGACATTAATGTTAGATATAAATTTAGAGGCACTCATGAACCAGCTATGTTCCAGGAAAAATCCTCAATTAGCTTTTCTTCAATAGATCATAAATAAACAAAATGTGTAAAATTGGGAAAAAAAGTTTTTAAAAAATTTTTTTTATTGAAAAATAGATAATATTATTTAGATTTATTCTAAGTTTCCTCACCAGGAAATCCTGTGCTGAGGGGTAGAGTGTTTTCAGTAATCACTATTTCAATGTTTTTGGATGATGCTGTAATTATTATTTAGGAAATTCCTCAGGTTTATTTCTTTTCTAAGCATATTTTTGTGAATTTGCCTACTCTGCATCATTATTAATACATGTGGCATTAAATATATGTAAAGGAAATATATTCCCTTTAAATTTGAATCATATAATGTCAATTAGAATGCAATCATCGATTGTCATTTGTTTTGTTATTCTATTATTTGATTGTTAGAAAAAAAACCATTCAAAGTGATATTAATAAACATAAATGTCGTTTCTTAGTTAAAAAAAACTTTGCAACACAAGTGTTTTATTTAGAAATTATTAAAAAGGAATTAAACCTATCAACTTATTATAAAACGACATTAATGTTTATTAATATCACTTTGAATGGTTTTTTTCTAACAATCAAATAATAGAATAACAAAACAAATGACAATCGATGATTGCATTCTAATTGACATTATAGGATTCAAATTTAAAGGGAATATATTTCCTTTACATATATAAGATTGTTTACGTTACCTCCGTGTGGAGGTCCTTCGGAAAAATAATGTCCCACAGGGCCGTCATCTTTGGGTATGCTGTGTGAGAGTATTTTTAAGTAAATGAAATAAGAGAAAGTTCTGGGAAGGAAAAAGATATGAGGGTTGAAATCCGGGCGTCAGTGCATAGTGCATCCTGGAGCAACAGACGTGTGAATCCATCCATTCCTGATGGAGAGATAAAAAGGTCTTCTTCAATCAATGGGCAGACGCACTCGCCGTCAAGACAAAGACAAATCCCATGAACCCGGGCATCCCTACTAAGTCACCAAATGTAGCAAACCACTAGGGGTGACCTGGGTCAAATAAGTTGATTATCCAATAAATGATTCCCGGGACAGCGGTAGCCTTACCCGCCTCTCAAATAGCTGCTTGGCAAAATCAATAGATCCTAACATAAACATAAAAAAGATTCCACGGAAAATTGTCGAAAAAAAAATTTCAACAAAGTTTAATCGCTTATTTTTCACTACACCTAAACATTTTGTCGTGAAGCAGTGACAAATATCAATTTATAATATTGTTGACTTTTATATTTTAAAAAAATCATCCCTTACAGAACCAAACGTAAGCAATCAACTGAACTTATGCTATCCGTTAAAGTGAAGATGAAGATAAGATAAAAGTTTTAATAGAGGTCTATACGAAGGGCCCTATTACGTGAAAACTGTTGATAAACATCGTAACGATGCTGGGTTAAGACTAGAATAGCTTAGGAGGCATTCATGCTTAGTGCGTTAATCTGCCTTTCCTCGTTATCTTAATAATTAACACCCTCCTCTTAACTAAGCGATGGTTATAATGTTAATAGTTTTAAAACAAGAGGCAAAGCATAACTGTAAAATTAACAAACAAAAAAAATTGTAGGCGCTAGTAAATTAGCGGTGATTATGCTTTGCTACGGTGAAAAAACAAAAATATTT
This sequence comes from Limnephilus rhombicus, assembly GCA_929108145.2. Classification (NCBI taxonomy): domain Eukaryota; kingdom Metazoa; phylum Arthropoda; class Insecta; order Trichoptera; family Limnephilidae; genus Limnephilus; species Limnephilus rhombicus. The sequence goes on along the minus strand of OV815279.1, from coordinate 10,858,141 downwards.
ATTGCGTTCATTGGCCATATCATTGTAGATTTAGTTTCGTATCAGTGATCGATGAACCGGTATTTCCACAAACGAGGGATTCTGTTGTACGGAATATTTAAAGATCATTTTTCTGATTTTAATCATCCTACTAAAAATGTGTGTTTTATATGTTTTCATTCAACATTATTAATTTTAAAAACGTCAAAAACTGACAAAATCAAAACGGGCCATGGTTTGAAAATCGGAATGTGACGTCACAAGCGTCGCTCAGCTGGGCCAGCATAAATTAACAGTGATCGTCCACAATCATGACATCACATGATAGCCCGCCCCAAATTATCGTTTTGGCGGTAATTCAAAAATGGGAAACTTTGACTCACTGTCGAAAATTTATTCGTCAACATAAAAATAAAATAAAAATGCTGTAATCATCGTAATTATTTGCTTAATTTTTTAAGCAATAAAAAACGTGGAAATACCCTAATTAGTTTTTTATTAGAAATAAGGTTGTAGAAACATATTATAAGTTTGAACAGCGCCCTTGAGGTGATTTTTCACAAAAATGGCGCTATACAAATCATCCAAATATTATTATTATTACATTTTACTTATTTTGTGGATAATTTTTAGATTTAACACCGTTCAGATCATATTCTTACTACGATAGTAAGAGAAACGAGAGACATATGAGTTTTTTCCGAAAGGCGAACAAATTAGCCTGAGGGCTTAAATAAAATTTATTATAGCGGTAATTGTTTTGTAAACATTTTATTTTACTTTGGTATTTTACAAACATCCTTTAACCCTTAACCCGCCACAAGCGTACAGTGGATAGGAAAGCACTCTGCGGAGATGTGTACATTTGGAGGCTCTGTTTGTTTGGACAGGTAGCTGCCTAATCTCGCGAGGAGAACCTCCGAGTGACGGCGTGTCAGGGACTCGATCCTGGAGATTAGATGTTGTGATTCTAGCTGATGGGGCGAGCGACAAACAACCAGCTTTACTAGATATATTATTTTGCAGCGTCTCTTCCAGGAATATTCTTACAAGGATACGGGACCTACTGAAATACAGAAACAAATTTATTTTAATAATGTTGTTTATCAATACATCGATGCGCGATGGTATTTTATATCACTTTTACGTAATTTTTATTTTATTTATTTGGTTTTCTTTTTTATTTAAACAATAACAAATATTTACTACAAATTCCCATAACTCATACTACTTTTGGTCAACGAAGCTTCAGATACCTTGCAACAAGACTTTACAACATTCTTCCAATTAGTATAAAAAAATGTGATTCACAAAAAAATTTCAAAAAAAACATAAAAATTTGGATAAAAAATAATGATAGAGCATTTACCGGTGCACTCACCCAAATTCGAAATTAATATTGAACCAATGCTGTTATTATTGTACCAATGTTATTGTTATTATTAATGCAACCATTCTATTGTGTGATTTTATTCTAATATAAGTGTAGGTATGTTCACAGTATAATAAATTGACATAAAATTACTGCCTCAACACAGGCTAGCCTAGTAAGGCAGGTTATGAGAAATCTAAATTTATAATTATAAATCTCTATTCTTTAATTACCTACTGTATATATGTATTTTGTTTTCTGATATTAACTTTCGTACGTATGCAACTTTTAAACTGTACTTTTACTGTACTTATGATGTACTTTTTGTTTTTGTAGTTATAAATCTTCATTTTTTTTTGTTCAATAAAGATATATTATTATTATTATTATTTAATGTAAATGAAATTTAATAATGTTATCATAAGTATTTTAATTAATGTAAATAAAATTTTACAATATTATCATAAAGTTCTGCAAGTATTTTAGATTTTTATTATTGCGACAGCAGTTTCGGCAGTCAAGGCCATTTTCAAACTCCACGTGGAGAGGATTTATTGGCCTTGAACGTCAAAAGATCTGTTACAATAATAATAAAAATAAATACTTGAAGAAGTTAAATGATAACTTCATGCAATCTGATTTATTTATTTTTAATTAAATGGAGTGGTTACGCCCATACACAAACCTACTCATACACATACCTACATAGCACGCATACATACTGTCACTGCTTGGGATTGATATCAATTATTGTTGCAAGTTCCTTTGTCCTACCTATTCCCAATTGCCTACCCGTCAATCCTACCCACAACCTTATTCAGTCTGTAAATAACTCCCGCCGCAACATATAGCATTGTACTTCCGCTATCGGTTAATCCGCTATCAAAATAACTGCGCCGTGTACTGTAAAATAAACCAACTCACGACTATTGCTTTAGACTATTGTGCCTATTGGATGGGAGATGAAGCAGATGATTGCATTGCCAGCATACAAGTTCTTATCCTTTTCCGGTGTGTCATTTCCTTTCTATGCAACATGTATTTTTATTATTGCAAGCAGTGGTAGTAACACAAAATCAAGGTCCTTCGCCAGTCATTTTTACACAAACACATAACAATCCACTCTCACATCATAAAATACCATTCATGGAGTTTTAAAAATTATACTTATTCATTCTTTAAAATTTAAAAAAACTGTTTATTTTACATTATACAAAACAAAAAAAAATATTTTAATACTTGGTGTGAAATGACGTAATACATACCACATACGAGTGAACACACAGACAAAAATCGGTAAAAGGTTTTTAAATTGTAGATAATAATTACCATACTGATTTTTGTTGTCAGTGTATGGGTGATTTGAAATATTCCTCTGCGTAATGCTTAAAATTATTCAAAGTTCATTGAATTTCAGATTTAAAATTTGGAATTGATGTGTATGGAATTTGGGAGGCGGGTTTGGGTACCGCCGCCCCGGGAACCATTTATTGGATAACCTGCCGTAGGTCACTCCAAGTGGTTCGCTACGTTTGGTGAGTAGGGGCTCCCGGGTTCATGGGTAGAGATGTGTCTAGGTCTTTGTGGCCAGTGCGCCCACCTACTGCGTGGCGGGACGGATCCGGAGAGACTGGTTGAGAGAGACGTCTTAAACTCTCCAGCAGGACTCTCGGAACATTGCCTTGCACCGCAAGGAGGTATGGATAGATTGATACGTCCGTCACTCCTGGACACATTGACCCCTAGATTCCTACCCACCCCTCATACCGTTTTCGTCCCCTGAACGTCCTCTCCTTTCTTTCCATTAAAAGACCACACCGCATTCCCAAAGATGACATAGACCGTGTGAGGTTTTTTTCCTAAAGGACTCCTGTGTGAAGCCTATGTAAAAAAAATATTATCTTTTTTTTTTTTTTTTTTAAATATGTTTATTTAGTTATTAATTGTACAATAATTTCTCTTACTTAAATCTTACAAAACTGATCAATCAGTTTGATTGTACTGACATGCGTTGAAGTAGGTACTTTTACATTTGTACATTGTGAAAACACGCCTCAAGGGAGCTGATAGAAAGCATAAAAATTTTAAAGAATTTATAAACATAAGGTGCATAATATTTTACAAGCGCGTAAAGTTTAACAATTTAGGATTTTGATTTAATTTTCGTTTATGAGGCAAATTAGCTTTTTGAATATATAATACAAAACACAGCCTTCGGCCAGGATGGCCATAAATAATTATTGTTACACTTCCGTAATTTACTACTGGTAGAGCAAAGTTTATAATTGGCATCATTAATAATTTTTATAGTTGTTATATTAATGTTTATTTTAACATTTGCAATTAACTTTTAAAAAATAAATCAAACAATCACTGACACGGGTGTATTTCGATAGAATTCTCAGCGACAAAAAGTCTTAGGATTGAAAACCCACTCATAAAACACAATCTGAGAGAAAAATTTGTCTATTTTCAGCCTTTTTCTGTCATTTTTATAAAGAAAAAATAAAGGATATTTCTGGAGGCTGTGTCGATTCGATAAAATATAGCTATTCATCGTTGGGGTTAATTAGTTGTTTAGATTCCATTTCAAAACTTGAAAACAGAAATATGCAATCTTGCTTTGATTCAGATATTATTATATATTTCAATTTCCATACAATTCCTTTGGTTTTTTTTTAAGTTTTACAATACTATGATCATAATGAATTGTTATAGCTTTACGAGATGTTCCCTTTGAAGAAAACTTTTTCTCTACCTTTAAAATAAATACATGTTCCAAATTTACTCTTCTATGACAATTTAATATTTCTGAAATAATTATTGAAATTAATCTTCGAAGCTATTAATGGGTCTGTTTGATTATAAAGTGTAATGATCGTGGCCGGTTATATACATTACTTCTGGACTCCTTGTGGTGGATCTAGATTTCTCTTGATGGTGATCTCAGCGGGATTGCAATAATAATACGTCGTGGGTAGACTATTGTGGTTTATTCCGAGATTTTGTACAGAGGTGCTTCGTTGGAAGTCTAAATGCAAAGAGGACGAATGGACAACATTCACAACCTTTTATACGTTACTCATGCTGTCTCACTCATAAGACAGTTACACAACATGATGATTATAATACATACATTATATTCTTTACAATACATTATCATATTGAGTCGAGAGCTGAGTCCTGTCTTCATTGACTCATCTGTGTGTCCGAGGTCATAATTGGTCTTTCCAGTTTCAGTTCACTGGAGCTGGAAGTACCCATTAGATTGTCATCCGGCACAAGGCTGGAGACATCGTAATCACTCACCGTACGACTGTCTCCTTGTCTCAGTCGTGATAGAATTATTATGGTCATTATACCTAGCTACACATAGTTTTGACAACTGATCAAAATGTCTTTTCCAGTACATAATTTTACCATACAAATTTACCTCAATTAAATAACTTTTTTTACCTAATTGTTTGTATACCTTCCTTGGTACCCATTTATTCTTATTTTGATCCCTAAAATCCCTTACTATTACATTTTGATCAACTGAAAAACCCTTGGATTGTTTATTGTTTCTCTTGTAATAATATTTCTGATTTTCCTGACACTTATCTCTCCCCCCTCTCGGTATAAAATTGTTTAAATTTGACCCTAATTTCCTTCCAAATTCAAAAGTTATATTTCTCGGATTGCAGAATTTTGGTTCCGTATTCCCATTTAATTTTAATTGCACTTTACTTTTATTAAAATTACCCACTTTCTCCGAAAAAACCTCCTGGAATTTTCGAATTTTTGTATTCACTTTACTTCTACCATTCTCAAATACACTGTGAGAAAAAATTTCACTACCCTCCTGGGATGAAATTGATTGTAACCCCGTGAATCCAATATTATTTTTTTTTATAAAGTCACGACCTAGAACCGTAGTTGTTCCATTTTTAACTACACAAATTTCTAACATTTCTCTATAACCGTTATACTCAACTAATAATGAAATACAACCAAATAAATTCAACTTACAATTAGCGTAATCCGTTAAGATTAAATCCTTTGGTTTTAAATCCAAATGTTTGAAGTGTTTAACATAATCTATGTCTGTTAATATCGAAATTGCCGATCCTGTGTCTAACAATCCGTAAAAAATCACATTATTCACTAGGATTTTGCACATAATTGGGTCCCAGTTCACAGCATGTACCACTAACTTCTTCTTACTTCCCTGCGTATTCACAAACACAGAAGAAATAACCTTTTTACTAAACCCGCGACATATTTTACTAATGTGACCTTTGCCTTTACACTTAAAACAAATAACTTCTTTAAATTTACAGTTTATCGACTCATGATAACCTCCGCAATGTTTACATCTAGTTTGATTCATAAATGTAACATTCTTATTTCTACGTCTCCCCGCTGATAAATTTTGTTCCGGTAACAAAACGTTCCGTTTATTTTTAGCAATCAAATTTACATTTTCCGTTTTAATTGTTTTATCACTTACATCGAACGAATCCATTGCGACAGCACATTCTTAAACTTTTTTCAATGAAAAACTTTCAGCCTCGATGAATAATTTCTCCTTAATACGACCAACTCGAAGACCGGTGATAAAAACATCTTTTAAATTATTTTCAAGTCTGTCTTCGAATTTGCAAAATCTAACCAGATTTCGTAAACGTGCTATGAAGTCGTTCACAGATTCTGTCTCTTTCTGTCTCGCAGCAAAAAAAAATTCCCGTTCCTTGAACACATTTCTTTTAATTCCTACATGTTTCTCTAACAATAACAATAAATTTTCGACCGTAAAATCTGTAATTTTTTTTTTGGAAAACATAAATCAATTAATAAATTTATTGTCTCTGTGTGTAAATGGGATATTAAGACCGCTCTTTTTTCTCAACCGAATTAATTTTGTCATCATTAACAAGGATGAACTGTTCGTATTGCAACACGAATGTCTCCAGTTTGTCCCTCAAATGACAAAACCTGGGCAGTTCCCCCCCTTCCATCTTCACTCAGATACAATCAATAGACAAAACAGAAAATTAACAAACAGCACTCAACTCACGACTCTGTTGACTTGATGCTGCTCCGATCTCGCCCTTCCGCGGACCGTCTCCTGGCTCCTGAACCCTGATCGTCCTTCTAATGCGCCTTCCGTGAGGTTTGCACCTGTCCAGCTCTTCTCTTGAAGATCCGGACTTCCGTATCCCCGCCTTACGAGAATACTCCTCCAGATTCTCGGCACTGAATGACCCTATCCAGCGCCTTGATGTTCCTCGGATGCCGATTCTGCTGCTCTTGCTCTTCCTGCTCCGCAATGATGTGAAGTCGTGATCTGGCCCGTTTTCTGCCCGATCACCTGTTGACCACTGTAGCCTCACTCTCGGGATGTTGCCAAATGATTTTGGCTGCTGCGTAAATCCGTTATAGGCTGCGCCAAATGTGATTGCTGCTGCCTAAATTAGTCCTTTATCGGCTGCGCCAAATGTAATAACCCTGGCCGGTTATATACATTACTTCTGGACTCCTTGTGGTGGATCTAGATTTCTCTTGATGGTGATCTCAGTGGGATTGCAATGTGGATAGTACCTAAACACAGCAGCCAACAGCCACAAAAACATTATTTTAAAACGGCAACACTGACATTCTAGTTCGTTCCACCGGTCGCTGTCAGAATAAAAAAATTATCAAAATCATTCTTGGTTATTTGTTGGTACCGGCTGCTGTGTGCGGAGATTACTATCCTCATAGTTCAACATCCGGTTTAAATTTTATTGTCGCATTATAATTTACAAATCTTAAATATATCGGGGTCAGATAAAAATTCGGCTTATCATTGCAAACAAACCCGTGACATTCCCAAATAACGTAGGGGGTTGGTGTGTAAGTATACGATCCCCATCAATGGGGTATTTCCACTTTTTTTTTATTGCTTCAAAAAATTACGATGATTAAATCATTTTTATGTTATTTTTATGTGGACGAATAAATTTTCTACAGCGAGTTAAAGTTTCCCATTTCGGAATTACCGCAAAAACGATATTTTGGGGCGTGGCAATCGTGTGACGTCATGAGTGAGGACGCTCACTGACAGTGTTTATTTATGCTAGTTCAGCTGAGCGACACTTGTGACGTCACAAACCCATTTCCCAACCATGGGCCGTTTTGATTTGATCAGTTTTAGATCGTTTTTAAAATCAATAATATTGAATGAAAACATAAAAATCAAACATTTTTAGTAGGATTATTAAAATCAGAAAAATAATCTTTAAATATTCCGTTCATTTTCAACAGAATTCCTCGTTTGTGGAAATACCCCATTGTTATAGCAATAATAATACGTCGTGGGTAGACTATTGTGGTTTATTCCGAGATTCTGTACAGAGGTGGTTCGTAGGAAGTCTGAATGCAAAAAAGACGAATAGACAACATTCACAACCTTTTATAGGTTACTCATGCTGTCTCTTTTATACCGCAAGACATACGTTCACCACATAAAGGATAATTATATTATGGTGACAAATTAAAAACGTGTCGACACTGCGTACAAATTGAAAATGAATCGATAAAAATATTAATGACAGCACAATAAAGATGATTGGTAAAATTGAAATTAATAACTAGGTATATCATTACTTGGGATCCCACTTAAAAATGAAGTGTCAATGCATTCTTAAGTAAAATGTTATTTTTTTCCGTTTCCAACTTTATTAGACTATAAGGTTTTTCAATTAAAGCAAAATGAATTCCACATTTCTGTAGTTTTCATGTTTCGCAGGGTCAAATCGATTATTGGTCGAAATTAAATATTAAAAACGGAAGATCAAAATTTAAGAGCTTCAGATAAATCCAGCATGGATAAGAATGACTTTTCGTCTTCTGGATTATTTTTCTCTAAGCCAAACACACTAGGATGCATTTTCGCGCATTGAGCACGTGGTTAAATATAGAGATGGCTTACAAATATTCAACACGTTGTTAGCACAGTGTTAATTATTCATCCAGTTTTTATTAATTATTGCATTTTTTCGCTTCCAAGTGATTTAATATTTAATGGAGAAGTGGAAGATACTTTCAGTATATATGTATAACCTTGGTGTACAATTACAGTTCAAATTTGAAACATTGCTTAAAATGGCTTTAACCGTGTGCAGTTGCCAGATCTGAATAGTCAGATACTTCCCCACCCTCCTTCCCTCTACCCTATCTCATTACCTCTTTCACCACTTTCAGCCTCACAACATACCTCAATTGGGGATGCCATAATTTCACCAGCTCCAGACGGTTTGAATCAGATGGGATTCCTGGCTATATTCACATCAAATATTAAAATAAATCGAGCTGTTCGTCGTTTTTTATTTCAATTTAATAAGATATGATAATAACTTCTCCACATTATGTATTGTGTGAAATGGGGGCGCTTTAATAAATACATCACTGTCAATTAACAAACTCTTTACCAGGTGATGGATTATGATTGGTGTACCTAACTTATAAACGGTCAGATCCATCACCATGACTGCATAGTAACTGATATTACCAGGCACCATGTTTTTTGACAGACTACATTAAAATCCACAAATCAGGCACATTACTCAACAATTTTTATTGTCTTTGAAACAATTTATATTTTTACACTCATGGTAGACTGTAATCAATATTATGGTTTAAGAGGTGATACAACTACAGAATAGCGTGTTAAAAATGGTATTTGGTAGGAATCTGACCCACCTCAATTCCTTGGCTGCACGTCTTGGTGATAATCGATCTTAGGGGCAGTTAGGGATTACTTAGTAATTCCTGCACTAGGTTCCTAAGAGACTGAGCCGAACACTTGTTGCAAGGTCAGTTGGTATTGCACTCCCGCACATTGTGACGGATAATAGGTTAGATGGGAGCATGATAGAACTAATACGTTAAAAGGGTGACCGGCCAAATCGTAATGAAACCAACTCAGAACCACCTCAGAAAGGTCATTTAGAATGATGATAAAAAAATATATTATAGAGAAAAAAAAAATAAACATCAAATTCCAAAGAGTATACGTAGAAGACTGCAGCCCGCTCAGACAATGTTACCATTGCCTCAAGTTCGGCCACACAGCCCAAAGATGTCTCGCCAGGACGCAGCCTCCCATTTGCCCTCATTGCACTAAGGAACACGTATTATCCAAATGTGAAAACAAAGAACAAACTCCAATCTGCAACAACTGCTGTGTCCAAAACAAAAGGTTTGATATGAACTATTCCACCGATCATAGAGTCGATAGCATAAAATGCCTTTACCGGCAAAAAATGCTTCAAATTGCTAAAGAGCGCATTGACTACGAATAAATATTGTAAATTTTCATTTCCTCAAACTCTTATCTATAAATTAACAATGAATGATTCTTTATGTAACATAGCATTAGGTAAAAAAGTATGTATTGAAGAAAACTTACATCACTCTATAAGAGATTTCTATTTTATTTGCACTGAAAAAGGATTTACTCAATTTCATAAAAAGATTAAAAGCGTAAAAATTTTTTTTGAAAAATTAATAATATCTTTAAAAGAAATAATTTTTTTCCCGGGCTTGATTGGGTTAACAAAGACCTACTCTACTGGCGAAACTAATTACTCCATTCCAGGGTACCATGTAACAATAATAAGAATAAACAAAAATTCTGATATTGGAATACCTATTTCCAGCCAGTATAATGTTCCCAATATTAATGATTATGATGTTTATATTTTAATGTTTATAGTTTATATTTTAAATATAAAATTTAAAAACGTAAATAAATTATATATTTATATGTTGTTATTTCAGCCATCATATCTATGTAGACATTGTGTATATTTAAAATTCTTTGCCTCTACCATTTGTCATTACAAATTACATAAATGTATCCATAAAATAACTAACCTAAAACTGCAAAATGAATGATTTTTTATGTAACGCTTTGGATAAAAAAATTTGTATAGAAGAAAATTTGTGTCACTCCATAAAAGATTTCAATTTAATTTGTCCTGATAAAGGATTTAGCCTATTTCATGTAAATATTAGAAGCATAGAAAGGAACATGGATGAATTAACAATATCATTAAAAGAATTAAATTATTTCCCGGGCTGCATAGTTTTAACAGAAACTCACTCAGCCGGTGAATTGAATTTCTCTATCCCGGGGTACTCTTACTACACAATAACAACAAAGTTAAACAAAAACTCTGGTATTGGAATATTTGTATCTAACCAATACAATGTACTTAATATTAAAGAGATTCACAGTATTAGTAATGTTAACATATTAAATATTGAATTTAAAGACATAAATAAACATTATAACATTATTGCTATTTATCGAACACATAGGTCGATAGTGTCACACTTTATTGATGAATTAAAAAATATTTTATTAAATTTTAGAAATAAAAACAATGTTTTGGTTGGAGATATGAATTTAAATATCGCAAGGTATTCTAGTAAGGATAAAGATAGCTATCTCAACATGTTAGCAGAACTCAATTATATATCGTGCATAAATTCGTACACTAGAGACGTTCGAGGTCAACGACCTTCATGCTTAGATCATATTTTTACAAATATACCGGATATCCAAAATATAACAGCAGCTGTCATTCACACAACTATCACTGATCATTATTCTTGTATCTTTAGCCACAAAACCAGCAATCCAATATTGCCATCATTTAAACAAACAAAATCTTCCAAAAAAGTACTTAATATGGATACATTAAAAAACAAATTTCAATCAGAAAATTGGATCGAATTATTACAATGTAATGATGTCAATATCTGCTGTAAAATATTTGAAGAAAAAATATCTAAATACATAAATGACTCGTCAAAAAATGTAATTCCCAAACACAAACTGTCTAACTTCAAACCTATAAAACCATGGATTACTCATGGATTAATAGTATCTGTACGACGTAAGCAAGCTCTTTATAAATTAACAACTCAACAACCTAATAATAAAAACTTACTTAATCACTTTAGAGCATATAAAAATAAACTTACATATATCATAAAACATACTAAAGAAAGTTACTATAAACGGAAGTTGGATCTAGCTGAAAATGATAGTAAAAGAGTATGGACGGTTGTAAATGAAATAATTGACAAGAAAAAGAACAATAATAACGAAATCAATGCTATTAATCATGATAACTCAAAAACATGCTGTAAAGAAAACCCCTTAAAAGCTGCAAATATATTTAACACTTTCTTTGCAAATGTTGGGAAAAATCTCGCCAATCTCATTCACATTGATCCAAATATTATAACATCTCCAGACTGTAATATAAATGCTAAAAATAAAATGACAACATTTGAAGTCACCACAGAGGACGAAATAGTTTCTATCATAACCGATATGAAAGGAGGATCTGCTCCGAGCTTTGATGCAGTCACGGTTGATATTTTAAAAAACATAAAAAATCAAATTTCTAAGCCATTAATGCATATAATAAATACAAGTTTCCAAAGCGGAGTATTTCCATCAATTTACAAACAAATTACTATTACCCCAATATTTAAGTCAGGTAATCCAGAAGAAGTAAATAATTACCGTCCCATATCAGTAATCTCAAATATAGCAAAAATTTTTGAAAAACTAGTTAAAAAAAGAATGAGCCAATTTATAAAATGCAACGATATAATTAATGAAAACCAGTTTGGTTTTATGGAAGGTAGAAGCACACAAGATGCAATTGCAAAATTAAGTAGCCTTGTACATAGTTCATTAGATAAATCATTTAAATGCCTGGGAATTTTTATAGATCTCAAAAAAGCATTTGACAGTATATCACATGACACACTTATAAGTAAATTAAGAAACATTGGATTAAATGGTTCAGCTCTAGAATGGATAAAAAGCTACCTTTTCAAACGTCCCCAAGTTGTAAAAATTAATGGTGTGCTTAGTTCACCAAAAATGAGTCATTTCGGCATACCTCAAGGTACAGTCCTGGGACCGTTACTGTTTATTATCTATGTTAATGACATATTCATACTGTTAAAAAATTGAGATACTACCAGCACCTATGGGTTGCTTGAGCAAGCTCCCAGACGTTGATATTTCGAATGGTGCGAGGCTTGGCTGGACGCTGAGTGTTCGCAGCCTGTTTTAACTACCAAGTACATACTATGGAGGAAGCCATTTTTTTTGTAGATGCTTTCGAATGTCAAAATGTATAATCGTAGATTCTTTAAATGTGTGCAGGTTTTTATGTTATAAAAGTGCTAGCATCCCATTATTATTGCTTCTTCCCAACGCAAGTTTTAACAGTAAACAACTGCCAGTGTTTGGCCCGGTGTATTGACACCGTATTATAATACATTTATAACATGTCCAAGTGAAATAAATAGTGAAGTTTTTTGCAAGGATAATTATTTTATTTAAAAGGACCCCTATCATTTTTGAACATGGTCCTTCGAGCCGGATTGCAATCAGAGGACTGCAATAATATAAAAAAACAAGAACCAGCTGCCAATTTACAGATGACCAATATTACAATTACCGGAATCACAAAGATGAACAAAGGAAGACTGGATTCACATCGGAAATGAGATAAGTTTTTAGTGCCTTCCCACCCATACCCATTCTTTAACATCCATACAGAACTCATTCGTAGTTTTTTAACAAGATTAATCCCATAAATATTGTATTGTAAAAAATAAAATCACTACCCACGTAAAGATTTTATGCAATTCATGATTCTCAATTAATGATTGAACATTAGGTTCTCAATTAATAATTGCCAGGAATATTGTCGTTGTTGTCTTTCAGGCGGGTAGCTTCTCAAATAAATAAATACGCATTGTCGGAACACATTTTATCAGGGATTAAGCTACGAAAAGGTATTTGTACACAAAATTGATAAGATCAAATCTTTAATAGCCAAGAGAGGCGTGATTAAAGGGAAATTGACGCGTTTCGCGGATTCTATAAACTCCTTGTCCGCGATTGAAATTAAACTGAGGTACGACCGAATAAAGCCATTGTTAGATCAATTCGAATCTATACAGGACGAAATTGAAATTTTATCGGATGAGGAACTGGAAAATTCTATTCAGCGCGAGACGTTTGAAAATCAATATTTTTCAGTCCTTGCTACTGCTAAAGGGGCGATGGACTCAATTAACGAGGGTAGAGTCGACATCAAACTCCCAACTCTCCAATTGAGAGAATTCGATGGGAATCAAAAAGATTGGGTAAATTTCGTTGAAACCTTTAAAACTTTGGTTCATAATAACAGTTCCTTGAGCAACGTCCAAAAATTCTTTTACTTACAATCTGCGCTGAAAGGGAACGCATTGAAAATAATTAGTAATCTAGAAGTTTCGGAATTAAACTACCTATCGGCTTGGGAATTGTTGCACGACAGATTTGCGAATCTCAGGGCTACCGTACATAAACATATCCAAACTCTATTTCAATTAAAGGATATGAAACATGAAGAGCCTGTAGCATTAAGGTATTTAATTGATGAAACTAATGTCAATTTGAAAGCGTTACAAAACATCGGAGTTAAAGTAGATCATTGGGATCCTTTGATTATTTACATAATTTCAAATAAATTGGATATAGCTACCCGGAGAAATTGGGAACAATATACATTGCAAGGTGAATTACCTACATTAAAGGAATTCATAAAATGTTTATCTGCTAGGGCACAAGTATTGGAGCTTATGAATGCTTCAGAGAAAAAATCTTCTAACCTACATAAAATGCAAATAGGCAACAATAATAACAAAAAAGATTCATCGGTATTCTTGGCAATAAAGGCAAACAACTGCATTTATTGTAATGATAAAGGTCATCAAATTTATTTTTGCAAAAAATTTCTAAAATTAAAATTACAGGATAGGATTGATGCTACGAAATCAATCCGGGCGTGTTTTAAATGTTTGAGGTTGGGTCATCAGGCACAGAGTTGCAAGACAAACCTAACCTGCAAAATTTGTGGCAAGTATAGCCACAATACTCTATTACACAAGGAGGTACCTCCGCCGGAGACCTCAAATATGGATGCTAATAACGAGGTTATAGTGTCGAATTTTTCTGCATCGGAAAGGGCAGAAAAAATAATATTATTGTCAACCGCCTACATAGGAATTGTGGGGGCCAACAATAAAATGTTTAAAGCTCGCGCCCTGATTGACTCTGGTGCGCAGAGTAATTTTATGAGAGCTGATTTTGCTAATAAATTAAATTTACCATGTGAACGGATAAACAAACCCGTGTCTGGGATCCATAATAATATCACACACATAAAAAAGAGAATTTCAGTGGAGATGACTTCGCTTAATACGGATTATAAACGCGAAATATCATGTCTGATTTTACAGGAAATTACAACCAATTTACCACAAGTGACAATGGCGAAAAAAGAGTTCAAAATACCACCAGGACTGGAGCTGGCAGACCCGAACTTCAATATAGCTGCACCCATCGACATCCTGTTGGGCGCGGAGAGCTTCTGGGAGATGCTAAACAACGTTAGATTGAAACTCGAGTCAGGACCAACGCTTCAACGTACGCAACTGGGATGGATTGTGTCCGGTCCTATCAACGTGTACCCCAAACAAAGGCCTGTATCAGATTTTTGCAGTTTATCTATAAATAAGTTGAGTCATCAAATAGAAAAATTTTGGAAATTGGAAGAGATTAATTCCACTAAAATTCAAACTCAAGAAGAAAAGGCTTGCGAAGCCAGTTTTGTAAGTACTCATACTAGAGAAGATGACGGTAGATATGTAGTAAGTTTACCGCGTCGGGCATGCATTGATCAGTTGGGAAACTCATTGCTCACTGCCGAAAAAAGATTTAAAAACATAGAAAGAAAATTTGTGTCACATCCCGAGTTAAAGACACAATATGTAAAATTCATGCGTGAATATGAAGAATTGGGACACATGGAGATGTGTGACCAGTCAAAAGGGGATCGTGACTCCTATTTTTTACCGCATCACGCTGTAGTGAAAGAATCCAGCACTACTACTAAAGTGAGAGTCGTTTTTGACGGCTCCGCCAAAACCTCAAATGGAATTTCCCTCAATGAAGCCTTGATGACAGGACCTGTTATACAAAAGGATCTATATAACCAACTATTGCATTTCAGGAAACATCAAATAGTCATGACTGCCGACATCGAGAAGATGTACCGCCAGATTAACATGTGTGAAGATGACCTGGACCTACAGAAGATAGTATGGCGCGAGTCGCCACAGGATGTGCTCAAGCATTATCGTCTGAAGACTGTGACTTATGGACTGGCACCTTCCTCCTTCTTAGCCACAAGATGCTTAAAGCAAATTGGTATGGATAATAATTTAATTTTTCCTAGAGCTAGTCAGGTCATAGAAAATGACTTCTATATGGATGACTTGTTAACGGGAGCAGATGAGCTGGAATCCTGTAAAAAATTAAAAGAAGAATTAATCAGCATCTTGTCATCTGCGGGGATGACGTTGAGGAAGTGGAGGTCCAATGCGTTGGAATTGTCAGCCGAGTCGGGCCAAGCTAAGTGTGCCGATTCAGGCGATTCCGACAAAATTATTACTGACAATCCAAAGACTGAGAAAATATTAGGATTAACATGGAACAATGAATCTGATTACTTTTCTTATGTAATAATGAAGCCATCAGGTCCAACCGAGAGCAAACGAGAGATATTGTCTTGCATCGCATCAACCTTCGATCCATTGGGACTCCTAGGGCCGATAATAGTCATAGCCAAATTGATAATGCAAAGGCTGTGGCAGTCCAAAGCAGCATGGGATGATCAGTTACCTAATGAAATATTAGCACCCTGGAGGACCTACCTGCAAGATTTAATTCAGCTAAATGTGTTGAAAATACCAAGAAAAATTATTTGCAAGCAAGCAAAAGAGCTACAGCTACACGGTTTTTGCGATTCGTCTGAGAAGGCTTTCGGAGCCTGTATCTATATGGTGTCAATGGACCACAGCGGTAAGTGGCATTCACACTTAATAACATCCAAATCAAGGGTAGCACCATTGAAGTCTATTTCACTGCCTAAGTTGGAGCTGTGTAGTGCAGTACTACTGGCAAAATTAATGAAAACTATAAAACAAGCATTAAATATAATGAAGATCAACACATATTATTGGTGTGACTCTACGATAGCGCTGTGTTGGCTGAAAGGTCAACCTACTCGTTGGAGCACTTTAGTGGCCAATCGAGTAGCCGAAATACAAGAACTGAGTGATCCAGATCAATGGAGACACGTATCATCATCCGACAATGCAGCGGATATACTTTCAAGAGGAGCTACTGCGGATAAACTGATAAATTCTACAATATGGTGGAATGGACCAAATTGGTTGACCGACGGAGTCAACGATTGGCCTATATCGAACATTTCCTGTTCAAACCCTCCGGAGCTCAAGAGTAAAAATATTCTTTTATCTACTGATATTCAAGAATGGGAAATATTTGGAAAATTTTCCTCATTTATCAAATTGAAAAGGGTTACAGCATATGTACTGCGGTTTGTGAATAACTGCAGAAATATTAAAAGTAAAATTTCAGGTAATTTAAGTGTAGCTGAACTAGAAGCAAGTTTGAATTGTCTACTGAAATCAGCTCAGGCACATGCCTTTCAAAAGGAGTTGAAGACATTAAAAAACCAGGGAAATGTCAACAAAAATAGTAACTTAAAATCTCTTCATCCCTTTTTATGTGATGGTCTTATATATGTGGGCGGTAGATTAAGTTTAGCTACACACCTATCGTACCAACAAAGACATCCAATTATATTGCCAGCTAAACATAAGCTAACCGAATTGATTATACGTCACTATCATTATGTAAACTTACACGCAGGACCTCAAGCGCTATTAGCTGAAATAAGATTAAGGTTTTGGCCTATTTTTGGGAAAAATACTGTTAAAAAGATATTACATAAGTGTATTGTGTGTTTTAGGTGTAATCCTCGTATTGGTAACCAGATCATGGGAAGCTTACCGAGCGAAAGAATCACACCGAGCCGACCTTTTGCTACCACGGGAGTCGATTTTGCTGGACCGATTCCAACCAAAAGTGGGCCACTGAGGAGAGCTCCACTCGTGAAATCGTATTTATGTATTTTTGTTTGTTTTTCCACAAAGGCGGTTCATTTGGAATTAGTTTCGGATTTATCTAGCAATGCTTTTTTGAACAGTTTAAAGAGATTTATATCCCGTAGGGGAGAACCTGATAAGATCTTTTCCGATAACGCTAGCAACTTTCGGGGGGCCAGTAATAGGCTCAAGGAGCTGTATACCAGTTTGAGAGAGAACAACGACAAGATTCATAATTATTTAGCTAACAGAGGTATTGAGTGGAGGTTCATAACCCCTCGAGCCCCTAGTCAGGGAGGGCTGTGGGAAGCTGCGGTCAAGTCAGCAAAGTTTCATTTGTATAGAGTCACTAGTAATTCTGCTTTAACCTTTGAACTTTTGTATACCTTAATTTGTCAGATTGAGGCCTGTCTAAATTCCCGTCCATTGACTTCCTTGTCTGATGACATCCACGATTACCAACCCCTCACCCCAAACCATTTCCTCATAGGCACTAAATCCTCTATCATTCTGGAGAGAGATGTCCGAGCCATACCAGACAACAGGCTGACCCAATATCAGAGAATCCATGCGCTAATGTTATCCTTTTGGTATAGATGGAAGCGAGAGTACTTGATGGAGCTACAAAAAAGGACGAAATGGCAAACCAGTAATCAACGGGCGCTGCAAAAGGATGATCTGGTTATTCTGAAGGAAGATAATTTACCTCCACCATTATGGAAAATGGCGCGAGTTATATCTACACATCCCGGCGCGGATGGTGTAGTGCGAGTGGTTACCCTGAAAACCCCTCAAGGAATCTTTGTCAGGCCTATCACAAAGATATGTCTAATGCCTCTGGATCCGGAAGCTGAACCTGTGACGGACGCCCCGGACCCTTCCGTCAGTCCGGACTCCCCGGACGACCATGATGAAACTTTTTAGGGTGAAAATATTAAAAAAAGACCCTTTAAAGATACCAATCCCAGGAACAACATGACAACCAATAAATTGATGATTGATTGCACCCCGCGCTGTGGTGCTTATATCGTGGACTGCACCTGGAGAAGATCCTAACCAATGGACTTAAAAAAAAGGACAATTGTGTTGTGTTGGGTTGGGTTTTATTATAATATTATTTTGTGTTGGGTTGTGTTCTATTATAATAGTATTTTGTGTTAAGTTATTATTTAAATATGTAAAAAAAAAAAAATTTTTTTTTGGTTAATTTAAGTTTATATAATTAGTTTAGGTTAATCACCTTAAAATTCAACTTGTGAATGTACATTTTTAAATAATAGTATAATAAGCAGTGCAGGATCATTTAGTTTTGGCTGCTAATTTATAATAGGTAAAATTATTTGTTAGTATTTGTACGGTATTTAGAGTTAGGATTTGTGTTTTTTTTGCTTTTGCTTTGATTGTCTTCCCCTGTTTTTGTTATGTTTTCTTGAAGGGTTCCTAAATCGGTATGGGCGATTTAGTAACCCCGAGGCGGAAGCTATGTTAAAAAATTGAGATACTACCAGCACCTATGGGTTGCTTGAGCAAGCTCCCAGACGTTGATATTTCGAATGGTGCGAGGCTTGGCTGGACGCTGAGTGTTCGCAGCCTGTTTTAACTACCAAGTACATACTATGGAGGAAGCCATTTTTTTTGTAGATGCTTTCGAATGTCAAAATGTATAATCGTAGATTCTTTAAATGTGTGCAGGTTTTTATGTTATAAAAGTGCTAGCATCCCATTATTATTGCTTCTTCCCAACGCAAGTTTTAACAGTAAACAACTGCCAGTGTTTGGCCCGGTGTATTGACACCGTATTATAATACATTTATAACATGTCCAAGTGAAATAAATAGTGAAGTTTTTTGCAAGGATAATTATTTTATTTAAAAGGACCCCTATCATTTTTGAACACATACAAAAACTAAACGGAATTATAATATCTTATGCTGACGATACTGTCATAATAATTGAAGGTACGGATTGGAATACTGTTAATAATCTAGCTAATATTGATATTAACATATTGAAAAATTGGTTCGATAAAAATCTCCTCTCTCTAAACACTGAAAAAACAAAATTTATCCCATTCTCTATCAATAAATTCAAATTAGAACCAAATTTAAACATCATAATACACCAAAGTAAATGTAATAAAACTATCTGCAATCAAGATTGTGCTATACTTAGTCCAACTCCCAAAATCAAATATCTTGGTGTATATATAGATCAACATTTTAAATGGAAAACACATATTTGTGAACTCGTCAAAAGGATTAGGAAATGTATTTATATATTTATTAGACTTAGAAATATTCTTAGCTTAGAAAACCTAAAAAGAGTGTACTATGCAACTGTTCAATCTATATTGCAATATGGTATTATTGGCTGGGGAGGAACATATGACAATATTTTAAATCCCCTCAAAATTGTCCAAAGGTTGATAATTAAGGTAATCTTAAAAAAACCGTCTAAATTTCCTACTGAAATTCTTTTTTCAATATTCAATGTGCCTATAATAGACAAAATCTATAAAAAATATTCAATTCTTCAAATTTACAAAGAAATACAGTTAAATACTCGTAACTTCCAATTCAATACATCAGCAAGATACCAGAAAACTATTAAAATTCCTAAATTTAATGCTAAGCACATCCAAAATTCCTATCTTTATCTGGGCATAATCTATTATAACAACCTCCCATTAAAATTAAAAACCATCGAAAATATGCAGGAATTTAAGCCCAAATTAAAAAATTACCTGAAACTACTATAAAAAGTCCCAAATATGTTTACTTTGTATCTTAAAGTCTGCTATTTTATAAATCATTTATTCCTTCTTTTTTCTTTCATTTCTTAGTTTCTAAATCTCTGAGTCTACTATTGTATAAATCTTGCGTTCTTTCTTACGTATCCTTTACTTACTTATTACAATAATTTTTGTTACTAACTTACATGATTCTTCCATTTATAATGATTTTTTAATTTATATTATGATTTTTTTAAACTCTTCAGGATTTTTATTTTTAAATTATACAAGATTTTTTAACCTTCTTATTATTTACAATAGCCGTTATTACTAACTTACACGATCATTAATTTACTAATTGAGCTAGAACTCCCTCACCAAACACAAGAGCATTGTCTCTTTATGGTGAGGAAAGGCAATTTATTTTTATTTTTTGTTAACCTTATGTAACTATGTAACTGTTGTAACTTCATATGTATTTTTAATAAACATTGCCAATAAAAAAAATAAAAAAAATATATTACGATCCTTTGGAAGAGGTTGAAGCAGCAACTTTTAGCTTTACAAGTCCTACAGATCGAAGAAGCTCGGCTGGTGTACTCTTTCTACATGAAATATCCAGGTCCGTCGTATTTGGCCGGGCTCTTACAACAAATCCAACTACGAGTTCCCAACAAACGAACAAAATAGAGAACATGCTTAACCTCCCTCGACGCAACATGAATTCTAAGCGAAAATCCTTCATTTATCGTGCATCACACATTTTAAATACATACTTAATACAATTTGACATTTTTAACTCTGCACCACTCTGCTCCTTAATGTCACACAGGCGATCTCTAGATATTATACGACAACTATAGATATTCATCTATTGCTACCACTATTTTATGAACTTCCCTTTTTTGTTGTGCATATTTTTATTAGACTTATTATTTTAATCATACATACCATACCCCAACTAGACTGACCCCTACCCCCACCCTACCACCTCCTTATTCCCACACAAACAACTTGTTACGTAATCTTTCATTATCACCTTTCAAATCATATCAGTTTTACAAGGGGGCGCAAAATTAATCACCCTATCGGAAGATGTTATAATTTTTGCAAAGGACGTCGTACGTCAATCATATTTGACATTTGTGAACTAGACAGCTGCAGAATGCAAACAGACGAGCAATGGAGCGCTATACTCCACAAGAGCGTGGAATAATTGTGTCGATTTAAGCTTTAACGCTTTTAGCGATTTTGTGTCGAAAGTCATCATGAGCGACGAGGCGCATTTCCACTTAAACGGTTACGCCAATAAGCATAATATTCATTTCTGGGGCACTGAAAATCCACGTGTGATGCACGAAAAGCCATTACATCTACTCAAAGCCACTGTGTGGTGCGGCATTCACGCGGGAGGAGTGATTGGGCCGTATTTTTTAGGACGCCATTGGCATTACGGTCACTGTTACTGGCGAACGCTACAGGGCCATGATAAACGACTTCTTACCTCCGGAATTGGATGAACGGGGCTTGGTGAACATGTGATTTCAACAAGACAGTGCAACCACGTACACAGCACGAGCTACAATGGATATTGTGAAGGAAGCATTTCCAGGTCGCGTAATCTGTCGTTTTGGCGATTTAGTATGGCCAGCAAAATCGCCCGATTTAACCATGCCAGACTTCTTTCTTTGGGGCTATTTGAAGTCGTGGATTTATGCCAACAAGCCTCAGACAATCGCAGCCCTTAAGGAAAATATTCGACAGGAATGCGAACGGTTATCACCGGAAATCTTGCGGAAAAGTCATGGAAAATGCGTTAAAACAGGCACAAATGTGTATCAGCACTGGCGTCAGCCACTTAACGGATATCATCTTTTCCACTTAACAGAAAAATTGTATAAGTCCAAATAAAGATTTCTATTACTCAAAATCATTTTTTTTTATTTAGGAAAAAATATATTCAAAAACAAAATTGGATGATTAATTTTGCGCCATCCTGTATTATAATACAATACTTGTGTGGAAGCCTGTGTACGGTAAAATTAATGTGATTTATATACTATTATGCTTTGTTATTATTGTCAACTGTTGGTCTTCCGAATAAAATAAAATAAAGTAAAAAGCACGTAATTTTTCGTCGGTCTGTGCCATTTCACCATATCGATATTTAGACAGGCCAAGCCCACATGTGTTATATGAGTGTGAGACTAGCATTAATGTTTTGAAGCAGTTTTTTTATTCTGAACGGCGCGCGGCGTTCTTTCATCAGCGAATATTTTACTAACAATGCATAACTTGTTCCAGAGACCCGAGCAAGCCCCCTAGTCGTGCCGGGGCATGCAGAGTCTGCCTGAAATCTTTCAAGCCAGACGACTTCAGCAAGACCTGCCGAGAGTGCCAGCAGAGGGTGTGCGAAGACTGCGCAAGCTACTCTAAACTAGATGAGAATCAAGATGCAGTAAGTCAATAATAAACCTCTCCATAATTTAAAAGTTTTATTAAAAAACTGTTTAATACGCGCCAGGATAATTTTGCGCATTACCATGAGCACAGTGTGGTGACTGGGTGAATATATACGATAGCAGGTGGATGTCTTAATCGCTGAAAATGCTTTTCATATTTTTAAGCAAGAATTACATGTTACACCAAAAAGGTTTCCTAAATGTTCTGAATATTGAATTGTATAATTTTGGTTGATTTGTTATTACTCTATCTGCAAACAAACTCAAATAAGCATAGCCATAATTGTGATATATTTTTATCTCTTCATCTCTACCGGCGAGGATACTAAATTTGTCAGAAAAAAAATACATTAAATAAGTGAAATGACAGATGACTTTGAAGATTTGTTTTTGATATTATGTGTAAATATATTAAATATTTATATATTAGAAACCCTGCTGAAAACCAGCTACAGTTCGAGTCTAGAATACACAGCTAAACGGTTGACCATTTTGTCAATATAGTCAAGCCAAATATTAAGATAATATTGTAATAAGCTAGTGATCTATTGACAAATATAAGTTTATTATTATTATCTGAGAACGCAGTTTATGAATTAAGCTACTTCTGCGGTCAACTGACTACACTAGCTCATTACAATGCACACCTGAAGCGAAGTGGTACATTTGGTTGTAATTTTTTTTTTACATTAGCTCCACACAGGAGGCACCGAGGAAAACAATTTCCCTAGGGGCCTATGTGATCTTTGAGGATGCTGTGTGGAGGGTTTTATGTAATAATTTTGTTTGAAAAATCTTTTTCGAAACCTCTTTCTGCTGACTCCTGTACTTCTCTTTTATGAAGATCTGCAGACTTCATAATAAGTCTTTATATCAAATTTCAGTCCAACTATCAAAAAATGTACCAAGTAAATCCATGGCGAATTCTTCTTTGGTACATGGTATTTTTCTCGAAAATACCGCTTACAAAATCAAAGATCTGTATTTTTCCAAGGCTTTTTTGCCTATCTATATTAAACAAACAATTAATTTAAAATAATGACTTTCTCCCGTCTGAAAACTGAAGGTCAGGGGTTAAAGGTTAAAGGTTCAATGATTGATCACAATGAACCCCCTAAATCATATCAGCATTGTTATTTCCTGATTTCGATATCCGGACTGTTATCGTATTCTCCTCGGAAGAGATTCAGACAGATCGAAATCCCGATAAGAATAGAATACGGTATGTATTAATATTTTCTCGAAGACTTCAATCTTGAACATTTCTCCAAAAGATATCGAAAATGAAAGAGTATCTTTCATTGGGATAATCGCAACCCACAATAGTAAAATCAGGCTGCGCCTGCGGTGAGCTCAGTGAGTTAGTTTGTTTACGTAGAAGATATAAAATAATGGTAGTAATTTGTTAAAAGAGGTAAAAAAAGAATTCAACAACTTAGGAAAGGAAGATTTATTTTTCATCTGCATAAAATCAATAGAATTTTGGCATATAATTCTAAACTTATCCATGCAGTTAATGGCGTCTTTGCAATAGATATTTTGGATACAAAAAGTCGTGGAGTTTAAAAAGGAGTTTTTTGTTAATTAGTTCCTCTTTTGGCCGCTTGCGTAATTATTTTGGATTTTGATTTTTTAAGAGGAATATAAATGCTAGAAATATTTCGAATCTCATGCCTGTAAAATTTTAAAATCGAGCATCTTTTTGCACGAGGCTAGTAAGCGAAAAAGTGGTTTTATTTATTTTGTGCATAATTTTATAAGAACGAAAAAAAGTTAGAACATGGAAAACCTCAAAAATTGTCTTAATAGCCATAAAGGGGTATTTTTTTTAAATTGTTTCTTGGATTACTTCATAGTTAAGTCATGAAAAAACATTTTTTTTGTGGTTTACGCTTATATTTTTTGTAGCATTAAAAATTATTTTATTGTAATTCCAATACATAGAAAAGCTAGTAAAAGCTTCGATTTATCCGTAGAATATTTTTTGATGTTCATACTGTAAGCCGATTTGTCGTAAAGATTAATCAAAATAGTATCTAAATAGGATTTCACGTATATATTCATCTTAAGTTGTTAGAGTTTGGATAATATGCCTCTTTGATCAATTTACACGTTTTTTTTATTATCCATTCACAATTCGTGATTCTCTTAGCCTGGTAGGGTGGCAGTTGTGGTTGATATAATATATGTTTTACTTTTGTATTCGAATTAATAGCTTGAAGTCACATTTACATTTGATTCGTACGAAAGTACACGGTCAAAAACACTTTGACTAATGTACCATCAAACTGATGTTAGGATGAATTACACGAATGTGAATTTTAACACGTACAATTACACTACTAGAATTATACACGGATGGAATTACACTTGGTTAAATTATGCCTACTAGACCAATCAAAAAAATTGATTTTTAAGTTTAATTTTTGGGAGTAGTGTTTTGAGTGTTTAATTATGTACTAATTAAATATGATATTGGAAAGTAAAGTTAGGTTGTATTAGGATTTTGTGACGTTTGTGATTTCAGTAGGTGTAATTCTGTCTTTCTATAATTTCGTTCATTGTGAAATATAGTGCAATTCACGCCTGTTAACCGTCAAACTGTAAAATTGTGTACTCGTATAGCGACATGTATATCTCATTAAAAAAATATATATTTACTGTTGATAGTTTTATATGTAAATGTATCACCTGCTTCCCAGGATGAATGGCGCTGTTCCGTGTGCCGACGCAAGCTGGCGTCCCGCCTCGCCGCCGCGGTGCCCCAGCCCGGCTCCACCGACTCGCTGCTGCTCGAGGTGCCCGCCGCAGAGGCACTCGCGCGCCGCCACTCCGAGGCGAGGCTGGGCGCACCCGGGCCGCCCGGCTCCGGGGGTGGACTGGCTCCGCCACGTAGCCCGGAACTGCGGCGGCATTCTGACGTTTCGCCGGCTAGCTTGAAGGAGCTGGAAAAAGTAAGGATGAAAATTTATTCATCTATTGACATTTTTAAAGGCATTTTTTTGGGGTAGCAGTTTTTTCATACATAATTTAATTTGGTTTATGGAACAACATGATTTTGAATTCTGTACTTAAATTTGAACAGTTACATTTAAATCCAGATTCTCGGCCCGTTTATCAAAAAACAACGACATGATCTTTTGTTTGACAGCTGATCACAATTTGATCAAATACTGAAGGGGAGAATCAGCTTTTAACGGTTGATTTAATTGTCATCTATTTTGATGGAGATTAAAAGCTAACCTGTAATCTAACCTAACTCCTTAGACTATCTTTTGTGAATTGTGTTGTCTGCCGTTAGGTGTTTTAATTCATGCAGCAATTTCTCCAGTGTTTTGGGGCGGCGATTTAAGAATGATGAAATTTGGCTTCTATTGGGTCCATAAACTATCTACCAAATGGTTCTCTACGTTTGTTGACTTAACAGGGATGCCCGGGTTCATGGGATGAGGTTTTTCCTGCATGGTATTCCAGATCGAGAGAGACTGGTTGAGGGAGTCCCTTTGACTTCTCCAACTGTACTTTCTCGGAATATCGCCTTGCACTACAATGGGAGGGATGGATTCATACGTCCGTCACTCCTGGATACACTGACCCCTAGATTCCTAACCACCTCTGAAACCCTTTTCCTTCCCAGAACTTCCTCACCTTCCTTCCCTAAAAAGACCCTCCACACAGCATCCGCAAAGATGACATAGACCCTGAGGGGATTTTTTTTCTCAGGGCCTCCTGTGTGGAGCTTATGAAAAAAAATAAAGGAAATTCATCACCTTACCCAAACAAGAATTCCTCCCAATTCTAAAAACATATTCTTATGGGCATGAAAGTATGAATCTTTTTTGCAGCTACTAATTACTAATATTTTGATGTCTCTTTGCACGCATATTTCATAACATTTTGCGCAAATTCCACCAGTTGAAGGGCGGCACTGCGACCATGCGCGGCAGCACAGCTGACCTGGAGTGGCGTACGCATAGTGGCGCGCCCTCTCGCTCTGCCAGTCCACCAGGGCAACGCGGCCCACCCGCGCCTACTGCGGCCCTGTCACGCCGAGGCTCGCGCGTACCGACCAGACAGCGCTCGTGCGACGATGAGACACCAGCCACCGGGCCGCCGCAGGGTGATTCACTGGGTCTTGGGCTGCCAGCTCCGATGCCGAGAAGGTAAAAAAAAATAATAATTAAATGCTGCAAACGCTTTTAACCCCAGAAATTTTAACTTACTTGACATTTAAAGTCAAAAGCACTAAAATTTTACTTTAAAAATTGTATTAGAAACATACAAGCAAGCCACTGTTGAGTATGTATGGAGTTCCACAAGGAAGCATAATAGGGCCCCTTCTATTTACTCTTTATAAATGAACTATGCAATATGGAAATTGACAGAAATAATCAGTTTTATTTTCCAAAGCTAAGGTCCAGAATAATTTGTATAATATAGCGGAGCAAGGAATCTTGTAGGACTTACACTTGAAGAAGCCAAGAACTGTGTTCCTAAACTATCCTGCAAAACACGTAGATATGCATAAAACACAAAATATGCAATCGTATTAAGATGTTGCCTAATTTAATTTACCGCTTTTATTGTTTTTTATAAAACTTCAAACTTTGGGCCTCAAAAGGAGTGACATGAAATAAGGCCCACATTAACAAATGATGAGATAAAAAATATACTTTATCAAACACATTAAATAATTTATGAACACTTTCTGCTTGCCGAACAAACAATTTTTGAATTGACGAAGAGTGAAATGTGAATGAGTTGGAATGTGAACCTTTTATGTAAATACCATTCTAAAATATTATATCTCAGTTAGTGAGACTGTTGCATCCTCAATCTGTTTATTGCTTCAGGTTTTATCTCAGATCCATTTTTCTTCATAAGTAATTAAACGAATTACCCGAACGAGGAAATCTCCTTTGTTTTATCTATTTCTATGAAAAACGATAATCGATACAACTTGCTTTTGTAACACCAAGGTTCCATCTGTCTTGGCAATGTTATGCGATATTGAACTCTAAAGCAGTACTCTTTAGAACCCATTATCGCATGTCAGAAGGAACTTTGTTGTTTCAGGGACTCGACAAGTCTTAGGTAGCCTTATATCCTTTTACAACGTGGTGTAATTGCAGAGCCTCCGCCTATGATGTGTTTGCCCCCGGGCTGGTTGGCGCTGCGCTGGGCGCGGGTGCGGCCCCCGCTCTGGGGCCCGGAGCACCCCCCGCGCGCCGTGCCTCCTTCCGCATAGCGCCCGATGATGAGCCCGGCAGCCCGGACCGGCCGCCCACGCTGCTCGTCGACGAGGACAGACGACTGCGAAGGAGGGGGAGTCAGCTGTAAGTTTTTAAAAGATTTTATTGTATTTTAAAAAAATTTCCTTCTATTTTTAAGCATTTACCGATCTGGAGGCGTGTAATGCACGACATGTGATGATGTACAGGTTACCGGCTTGTTCCATGCGTCAAATGCCTTTGAATGAATGCTCTCAATTTAGGATGCTACGGGTACCGCCGCCCTGGGAACCATTTAATGGATAACCAAAATCTCTGCCATACGTCATCCCAAGTGGTTCGCTACGTTTGGTGACTTAGCAGAGATGCCCGGGTTCATGAGCTTGGTAACTAATGCGTCTGATTGCCAAATGAGACATTTGAATCTCTCCAGCAGGACTCTCTCGGGACATCGCCTTACCGCAGTGGGAAGGATGGATTTATATGTCCGTCATTGCTAGACATACTGACCCCCAGATTTCTACCCACCACACATACATTTTTCCTTCACAGAGCTTCCTTTCCCAAAAAGACAATGGCCCTGAAGGGATTTT
The DNA here is from genome assembly GCA_929108145.2 of Limnephilus rhombicus. NCBI lineage: Eukaryota > Metazoa > Arthropoda > Insecta > Trichoptera > Limnephilidae > Limnephilus > Limnephilus rhombicus. The sequence goes on along the minus strand of OV815279.1, from coordinate 10,829,687 downwards.
TTCCTCAGGGCCTCCTGTGTGGAGCTAATGTAAAAAAACACTTTGAATGCATTTCAATGAAAGTGTGAATTCGTTATTGTTATTGATTGTTAGAAGTTAAGAACATCTACATATAAAATCAGTCATTATAACTACATAGTTACGACATTGATTAGTTAGTGGCTGAGTTGAGAAAACGAGTCCAGCTTCCCATCCAAGCTTTATTCGTTCAATTCCTCTCTTGGTAAGTTCTCCGTCATTACACTAGCAACATTTGGCGCTAGTAATCTTTTCATTATTAATAAATTTTTGAAATGTTTTCAAGATATTCGTAATCAGGGATTTTTTGTCTTTCTTTAAAGAAAATAGTTCACCAAAAATGTCGAGATTAAATTTTGTGCCGATTCTCTCATAATTATTTCAAATATCCCCATGACGGTTATGAAGTATTTTTAATTACACTGAGTTAATTTAACGATTATGATATACCTATTATTTTCTTACTTTTTTTTCATAAATTTTATTCGGATTAATTGTAAAAAGTAACATTACTACCATAAATATAAAAATAAAAAAGTTTTTTTTTTAAATAGGCAATTCACCCTAAGGAGAGTGCTTTGTGCCGATAAAATTAAGAAATATAGTTTTAATTTTAAGGATAGGATAAATCAAAAGTCATTCAAGTCTATGAACTTATATAGAACTGAAAAAACGCGAAAATTGTTGATAGACAGCAAATACGGAATACTGAGGGGAGATTTGTGATTCGCAAGTTAACTAATGGAGTCAGGGACATCCTAGAAACACGTGAATTAATGATAACAATTAATAAAATTGATTATTTGTTTGGCAGATATAATGGTCACCATTTTTAAATGAATTAATTCTCTTTTTTAAAAAAAACCCTTCTTAGAACTTGCAACTATTTATTAGGCACTAACTGCTTTCATCTCTTTTTGCACACTCCCTTTGAAAATGCCTAGAGACTGGTAAATGTAATTAAGGGTTGAACATTCCCTCCTCCCTCTTCTTGAACTCCTCCCCTACACCACTTAACTCCCACGTGGTCAACTGAGATGATCCAATAAGTACGGAGCCCTGATTCGTCAAACACTCTCTAAGATGTTCCCATACAGGACATTTAGCTAACTGAACTGGGCAGAGAGGATGGGGGAAGTAATCTCATTCAATATTTAAGATCTAAATACTAAACTTAGTTGAGAAAGGTCTCAGGCGGTGGGTGGGTTAACGAAATATTAAATTCAGGCTTTTCAATCAATAATTTGTGTAGTATGCCTATAAAATGTTTTTAACCATAAAGTGGAGATACTTTTTTATAAATCAACAACCAGTTAGTGGCCGAGTAGTCCAAGACATCGGGTTCCCAACCAGGCGTTGCTGGTTCAATCCTCTGCTAGCTAAGTCCTCCATTATTACACAAGTAGCGTAGCTAGGTCCTGTTTCAACTCGGCCGTTTTGCATATCATCTGACTGTAAATTTTGTTGTTTGTTACGTTTCCGGGTCAAGATGGTGGTCGTGTTTAGTATTGCCTTTTTATCCCGCAATAGTTCGCACAAGCGTGGATTGATCTATGAGCTGTAAAATCGGACTAATCAATGTTAGGAAACCCAGCTGCCTGAAGAAAGTTTAAAAAAAAATTGTCATGGTGAGAGTCAAGGTTCATAGAAAAAACGTTTAACAAAGTTAGCTCATACGGGCCTTTTTCGGGGAAAAAACTCATCGGGTAGCTTGAAGTAAAACACTGTCACTTATATTGCAGTTAATTCAAATCTCCCAGCGGAACATGGACTTTAGGCTATCTCACGAATTTTCAGCCAATCACCGCTCTATCCCCTAGATGAGCTAACCTTGTTAAACGCATTTTCTACGAACCTTGGGTGAGAGTGAAATTTTTTTGAACAAATTGAATAATTCCTTATTTGAAATTTTTAAAAGTGTTATTTAAATGTATGATTTATAATTAAGTAGAACATATTTTTTTTGGCGCGAAGTCTACTTTTCACAGAACTATAGTCTGTCAAATAAGAGTAGAAAACATATGAGGGCGCCACTGTAGTTCAAATGGCAAAACTAAACATATAACTCATGGTATTGATGTAAAGCTGTGTAACCTACATTTTTATAAAAAACTAAAAAGGCGTAAAAGTGAAAAAAATATTTTTTCATCGCAATATAGCTACCCACTGATCTCAAAATTAGAATTGCGTATAGGTATATTATTATTATACCTTCGCCATTTTGTGTTAACATAAGGAAGTAAAACGATAATGTTACAAAATATAAAGCAAAGTTTAGAAATTGCTCACTGTCATTTAATACTAGCTTAAGTACCTAGCGTTGCCCAGGCTTTAGATCGTGTCTCTAATTTTAGATCTGAATATATTTAACCAACTCATTCAGATCTAAATGTAGTGTAGGTAACTAAACTCACCGTTAGTCATTCCTCCTTTCTATCTACTGTTAAATTCAAATTTATGTTAAATTAAATGAAAGCAAATCGCTTTATGAAACACCTTTTAATCAAATTTATGTCATGAACCAAAAATGTTTTTTAAAATGTGGCTTACTGTGTTCTATACATTCAGTGACATTGCACTATAAAAGAATATTTGACAGTTAAATTGGTGTTGCCAGTCTAAAAATTTTGTAGTTCAATTTTTTATATTTTCTACTCTTATTTGACAGACTATACTAGTGCTAGTACTGCACATAACATGTATCTACTGAAAATATGAGATAGACCAAATTAGGAGTGATCATTTGATTCCATCGACCTAAATTAAATAAATCTAAATTTTATTTATTTCATTGGCCACATCTTCCCCAGGCCCGATATCTCAGCGCTCGTGAACCGCGTACCAGTACTGGGCGGCGCCTCGTCACCCCCGCAGCCCGCCCTGGCCACCCCGGCCGTGCGACAGCAGTCCGTGGACATCGGGGAGGCCATCAGGATAGTCATCCACGACGTGGACAACGCCGTGGCCGCGCGCAGACGGGTCCTGCTCAGGAGGGACCCGGCCGACAAGGCACACCGCAGTGAGTATCGCAGTAAGCCCTCACACTGTCTATCCTTCTTCTCTTCTTCACAATGTTTAGTGTTAACACTATTGAAATGGTGTAATTAGTGGTTGAGACTGACAACAGCCTGAGAATATCAACGACACCATCGGAATAGTTATACATGGCGCGGACAATCCTGCTCAGCAGGGACCTGGCGACAAGTAGTGAGTATTGCCGTAAACCCTCACACTGTCTAATGTTATTGTCTAATATTGTTTTTAACTTTGACTTATGCAATATTAACATGGAGGTTTATTTGGAGGACACATATTTATTTCTAGCTATTGGGGCTAGATACCCGCAACGCGGAAGGACTGAGAGTAGTCAAGTATTTTAACCCTGTTTTCTTCCTTCGCTGGTTTATCACATTCACCATTAAACTCGCGAACTCTCTATGGATACTTGTTTCGATACGGTCGAAAAAAGGCTGTATTTATATAAATATTCCGAGGCGTTGACGGGATGAGTATTAATTTGCAACTGAACTTTCACTCTGACACGTGATTTAGCCAGCATAAGGTGGTTAGGGGAAAAATGGAGGCGTCTACTAATATCTACGGGAATTCCAAAAAACAAATCGGGCTAATATCTATGAGAACCAAAGTGAGGACGAATATCTACAGCTTAAACTGCTGACTAATAATATCTTTGGAAACCAAAGTGTGGACGAATATCTACAGCACTGGCAGAGGTTGGGTTAGGTTAGGTTAGTTATTACGTAATTGAAGTAATTTATGCTTTTCCATACAACCTCTTGCTAGCTGCCCTCTATAGATATTAGTCCAACCTACGCTCCATAGATATTAGTCACCACTGGGACCGTCATAGATATTCGTCCGACCTTAGCTCTGTAGATATTAGTCCTCACTCTGAAGTTCATAGATATTAGTCCAACATATGAGCTGTAGATATTCGTCCGACATACGGGCTGTAGATTTAGTAGAAAAAAGTAATTTGTAGGTAAGAATTACAATTTTGGTAAAAAGGTACAAGGATGAGTGCTAGGTACAAACACTAATTATGGTTAATTTAAAAGTAAATTAAAATAAACATTTACCCTCTACAAGAAAATTTCTTAATGTTGCTTTTCATACGTAATTGTGGAGTTTATGATTTTTTAATGCTATTATTTTTAATTGTCTGTCTATCTATCATCTATTTATATAAAGGAGTGTATGTGGCCGGCGGATGGAATTGATTTTTATACAAATCTACAATTTTATTCAGAGATTGTTAAATTGTGCACATCAGACTTTCAAAACAAGATGAGATTACAAGAGTCTACAAGAGATTTTGTAAAACCACCCCTGCCTCCTTTTCCCACCCCTTAAAGCGGAATTTTGACACTTCTTGATGAAATTTTGCAAACTTGACGTTCAAAATAAAAGTAAAATTACCGTAAACACATGATTTTAGACCACTCTTTGCAAATCCTGGCAAAACCTAGGTAAATAAAATCAAATTTATTTGTTTATTGTTATTATACGCCCGTAGGGGCTTTTACAGAGATTATAAAATAATATTTAAGTTATTGAGGATTACACATACATAGAATTTATAACAAAAGTTATAAAAGTGAAAAAATTTTAAGAATATACAAGTAGTTTTGGAAGAAAAAACCACTTGTATATTCTTGCGTAAAACCGTGAAATATTTTAAACAATGTAATATTTGACAATAATATAGAACAAAATTAAAATAAACATTACAATAACACATCATATAAACATTACAATAACACATCAAATCGTAAAATATATTATACCCACATTACAATAATTTGTAGGATTCCACAAAGTGTTGGCTTAAATTGCATTTTAGAATATAAAGGGAATCAGCGAATATATCTACAATACCACCAAATTTGTTGCCCAAATCATGCATCCTATTGGTAAGTGAGTGTGATTGATAGTTGGTTGTGTATGTGTTGCAAAATAATGTTGTATTTTGTCTAGTATTCCTTGTCGGTACATGGAGTTTAATAGTAGCAACGATGTCAATTAGGTTGTTCATTACTCTGTATAATAAAATTATGTCTGAAATGATTATTCTGTCAGACAGCGTAATTAAATTAAGTCGATTCATAAAACTTAAATAATAATTAATGTTTTCTATTGGAATTTTGAGTTTGAAATTTAAGTACCTAAGAAATTTGTGTTGAACACGTTCTATAAGCTTCTAAATGGTTTTATATCGGTACCAGATATTCTGGCTGAAATAGGATTCTATGTCCCGGATAATTTCACGCGAGGTCGCCAACACAGGCTTTTGATTCTTCCCAGATGCAGAACTAACTTACCAATGGTGATGTCCCTGGGAAGACTCACTAGGTTAATTAACTGCCTCGCAGGAAATGTGGATATTTTCCACATTTCATACAACGATTTTAAGCGTGAAATAGCACTTATGTTTTAACTAAATGTTTTACTTTAAATGTATTTATTATGTATCTCTTCTAACCGCTTTTGCAATGTATTGGTTTTATGCTGTTTTTGCAAATAATAAATTTTGTTAAAGTGTACTTTATAGAAAGGGGACCAAAACGGTGAATTATATTCAACTTGACTTCTAACTAATGAAATGTAGAGTATTTTCATGCAATCCAAGGACTTAAAAATAAAGCTTAAAAATAAGAGGTTTGTGGAAATTATTGACGCAATATCATAACAAAAACTCGTTTTTATGTCGTTCTCGAAGCTACGTAGCAGACAATATTCGTTTCATCATAAATAATGTTGACCCAAAAATAATAAAATATCCTTAAAAGATATTTCGGTCCTCGCAAGAAGTTTGTCAACATCGCTTCTTATCACTTATTCCCTCCATGTAACTTTGTTTTGACTTGGGATCCTTTGTTTTCGCATGTTTCTCATAACACCCACCATGTTTAGTTTAGTTCGTTTTCACGCAGTTTATACTTAACAATAATAACCTTCAAATATTTCGCAAGTCACGTAATTGACAAAAGCTATATTTACTTTGTGTAGATATTTTACTTTTTTCATAAGGAATTTTTTTTATCAATAATGAGAAGTTATTTCTCCTTCATTATTTTGATAACTGCTATATTTTTTTAAAAGCCTGAATTTGAATTTATCTGTGGATTATTACATCAATTATGCGTATGGGTACCACCGCTCCGGGAATAATAATAATAATATTTGGCAAATTTATATAGCGCCGTTCAAACTTTTTTTTCCATCGGGACATTTTTTAAATGTTGACGATGAAAATCTTAGTTCTCGAAAATCTTAATATTAAAACATCACAGTATTAAAAAATCTTATTATAAAAAAATCATTGTTTTAAAAAATCATAGTATTGAAAAATTTTAGAAATAAAAATCTTAGTATTCAAAAATCTCTTATTTTTATGTAAGTACCGCACAATTTTCTCAACTGCTCCCAACACTCGGGATATACTGTGAGGAGGGGAAGAAGATACGAAGTAGAGGGAGATGGTTGTCATCAAACATGACAAAACTTACCACTAAACATAGCTTATACAATTTTAAGCAATGCTTCGATTGTGAATTGTAGTCTTTCGTAGGCGATATTCAAATTATCCATATATCGCTCTCTGGAACGTGGTGCAAGTATACTGTAAGTATTATATTATTTTTAATAATTAAATTGTGAAATAATTAATTTAAATCCGCGTCCTCCGGATTCATAGCCAAGGATCGTAACCAATCAACCACGGAGGCTTTGGGCACCCATGCACCGACAGATCTCTTCAGCTCTGTACTCATTCAGCCTAACACTTTTCCTGTGGCATGTGTCCGAGGACTGCCTTTTTCCTTCTCTATATAATTTCAGAAGCTTTCTCTCCTTGTTGAGTTCCCTCAGGATAAACTTCAAAAGTTTCTATTAAATTTACAACAGGTATTCAGAGCTTTGTTGGTCATTTATAGCTGTGTCAGCTAAGCTGGTCGGGAACTGCCAAAGTATAACTTAACCATGACGTTCCATTATCCGATCTTTGTAGTAATTAAATACCACTCTTGGAGTTTGTTGGTGATGTCAGGTGGTTGGAAATACGTCAAATGTTCAAAGTATCCACAAATAATGCAAAGTATTAAAAACGTTAACGTTATAAAACATCAACTACATTTTTGATTTGGGTTGGTTTTGGAAGATACCCATGGTAAGGTAAGTCTTGATTTTAATGGCGTTGAACGTAAAATTTTCCAAATGCCACGAGGTTTTTTATTGTTCTCTCGAAAAGGGAAGTTTTCCCGAACATTTTTGTTTTACACTAGCTTCACACAGAAGGCTTAATGAAAAAAAATTCCCTCATGGCCGACGTCATCTTTGGGGCAGCTGTGTGGGGGATCTCTTTAGGTAAGCAAGGAGAGGAAGTTCTGGAAAGGAAAAAGGTGTGGGGGATGGGTAGGAATCTTAGGGTCAGTATGGCCAGAAGTGACGAACATAGAATCCATCCTTCCCTCTGCAATAAGACGATGTTCCGAGAGAGTCCTGTTGGACAGATTTAAAGTCTCCCTCAACCAGTCTTTCCCGATCCGGCCGCAGTTGGTAAGTAGACATATCTGCCACAATGATCAGCACAAATCATGAACCCGGGCTATAAATGGGAATAAATGGTTCCCAGGGCGTCGGTACCCATTCCCGCCTCCCAAATTGATTATTTTACATGAGCGGTGACATCTGCCGGCCGCCGAAATCCCTAGATTTGTCAGCTCGAGACCGTTTTTTTTCTGTTGATTTATTTTAAAGTGCGTGACTTTGTCAACAAGTCAAAGTCGATTCTACTCGTAATTTGAGTTGAAGGACTACTGAGAAATTTCAATGTCGAGCAGCGATATGTGTGAATTGTATTAATGTTGCCCTCTATGGCTTGTTAAAATGATGTGTTTAAAAACCGCAGTTATTTTTCTAGTTTTAAGTTTATTTTGCATATGAACTGGCATATAAAACATTTCACAGAAGAGGCACAAATTAGGGAATAAAGTATATTTGTAGGTAAAAAAACAATACCTTCAGTACGGCAATATCGCAGTTTTGCAGGAAAAGTGGGTGATCTATTTTAAAACATTATTCAAAAACCAAATGAGCCACGAATTCCAACGTAATTGAAAATTGTAAATTTTTTGTATTCTTTGGGCATTAATAATAAGAAACAAGCATTTTTTTACAAAAAAGTACATTTATAGTGATAATAATAACAGCAAAGAGACAACCTAATATGTAAAAAAAACTTCTTTATTATATGTTCATATTTCTCCAGCTTTCTATACAAATTCCAAAACAAAAAATTTAATTAATAACAAGGTTGTTTCTAATAAATTCGAAAAAATATGGGATATACACTTTGGAATGTAATGATTGTGAAGCACAGTATGTATGACTAGTGCAAATTTTAATACTAGAATCAGCCAACATGAAATTTGTTTACGAAATAATAACTTTTTCGAGTTTGCTTACCATTTAATAGAAACAGGCGACAGCTTCAACAAAGAAAATACCAAATTTAAACATTCCAGTATAAATACATGATTTTATTTGTGCACTTTGAAACCTTACAAATACACAAAAAAAAATTATTTTTTTTGTGTATTTGTAAGGTTTCAAAGCGCACAAATAAAAACATGTATTTATATTGGAATGTTTAAATTTGGTATTTTCTTTGTTGAAGCTGTCGCCTGTTTCTAATTAATATATAAATCACCCTTATTAACAATGTTCCCATGTAATGTTGACTCCTCCCATCGTTCTTCCCCTCCCTAAAATCATTTCTGTACTTTTGTTTAGATTTTTTAAGTTTGCTAGTGAATGACGCGCAGTGGCGGCCGCGGTCCTAAAAATATGATGGTTTACTAATAATCCGTACAGATAACGAGAGATAATAATTACTAAGCGACATTAGGTAAAAATAATTCCACCAATCTTATTTGGAGAGAAGGTCTATTCTAAACTGTTTTCGAGGGGCAAAAACTTTTACATTTCGCTTTTTAATTAAAATTTTAAACAATGTATAAACAGTACGTGGCAAATTGTCAAGGTTACCCATAAAAAAATTGAATTCCTTAATGATCTGAGTTTTATAATTTAAAACATAAATCAACAAAAAGGCAAACGTATATAAAATTTAAAAGGAAATATTCAGTTTTGTTACGTATTTTTTCTTCCAATCCAAATTTAAGTTTTGTGTGAAAAAGGCCACGCTGACGTTCGTGTGATACACACGGACAGCTTAATTGTTTATACGGCGTGACGCGCCAGCGATATTTGAGATATTAGATACAAAAACATAATTCGTTCCGCTTGCCATCGGTCTGCACACGGGCACAGCGCAACTTTAAAAATTCGCTCTCCCCGATAAACAGTCATATTAGGCATTGTATTGGTAGGTGACATTTTTAATGAGATTCATAGATTTTTTATTTTTCGGTACGATATTATAAATTAATTTCAGGTGATATAATTTACCAGTGCTTCACACGAACACGCTGTGCAACCAGCGACACCGGATGTGAAGTAAAACTCTTTTAAAAAAATTCTAGAAAATTGTTAAGTTAATTTTCAGTCAGCCCAAATTAAACGAAAAGTTCAGGACAAAAAATATGTTTTTCTGTGAGTGCAAATAATATTTTTATGGTAAAGTTTCGAAGTTACCTCGTAAAGACGGTTCCACGAAAGTCGTACGAAATAATTGTGAGAAAAAATAAATTACATTTTTTGCTCTAATTTCGTTAAAATTCAACAGAAATTTACGTTTGTTTCCTGCTGTCACAGTTGATTACGCCAAAACGCTTAAGCATTTTTCATCCGGATCTATTTTTGCTTAAAATTTTCATTACTTCTTCATAAAAGCCGGAAATACGAAAGAACGGGCAGAGCCTCCTGCGTAATTATTTTAATGAAAACAATAAAGTCTAAAATCACAAGTTCCGTCTCCACATTTCACTGTCGCTTCTGATAGGGTGCAGAGTAATTTACAATTTAATTAGCGGGAGACTTCGCCTTGCGAACTAATTTTAAGGAATAAGCCGCCATTTCAACCGGATAAGGATTCCTTTTTATTTAATTAGCGCAACCTACATTATTCTGTAACCAACGAAGTAACCAAGAAAGTCCCGCAAACAAAACGTGATGGCTTTTACTGACTTATTTTACCATCAAATACTCGTACATAGAGAAAAAACACGATTGTTGCATTAGTTTTAATTTTGGCCTTTTTGTGTATGGACTATGTACGGCTCAAGTACTTACTTTACAATATAAATCTTTGAATGTACATCTTTTCAATGTTCCTAAATATTTATTTTACAATAGACAAATCGAAGGAGGTAAAATAATATATTCATTTCCATATAGTCACAAACGCTCCAAAATATTCCACTCTCTCTGGTACCCATCAGTGAATATCGGGTAATTGTACACTTTCACGATAACCTGGTTTTTTGGCGATAAAAATCCAATATTGATCATGAATTTTTTTTAATGTTCGTTGTTACGGCGGATTTGTAATAAAAAATATTGACATTTTAATTATCGATTTTCGATAATTTTTTATCTAATGCAAAAAAAAATCACGTTCTAAAAATTCTACGAATAGTAATTTATAGTTTTTTTCACGCTACTTACTCGACTTTTCATATTTTTATCATAATCTACACAAAAAACACACAAAAAATTGAAATAAAATTAATTCTAATGAAGGACAATAAGTATTCATCAATAACTCTTTATGCGATTTGTTTTAATTAACACTAATTAATCAAAATTACGACACTAATTAATCAAAAAAAATTCCAAAACTTAACATTTTTTTTAATTATAATTATCTTTAAGAAAAAAATTGTAAAAACCGATTTTTTTTCAACAATCAAAGTTAAAAAAGAATAAAAATATTGATTTTTGAAAATTTTCATAATTTTTTACATAAATCCGCCGTCAAAACGAACAATTTGAAAAAAAAATTGATGGATAATTTTTTTACAGCCAAAAAACTAGGTGACCATGAAAGTATAAAATTAATGATTATCGCACAACAGTCCCAACTGCTCCGAGCTAGTGGAACCCCTAAGGATACCTTCTGAATCTGAAGAGAACGGTAGGAAAAGGAGACGAGGAGAAGGAATGTTGACCTGAATATTCAGGCTTATTCACCAAATACGGGTTAGGTCATTTAAAACAACTTTCATATTCTGATTGATGGTATTTCACCAGTGCAATACTGAGGAAAAAAAACAATATTCTCAACAAATAATGGTAATAACGTACAAAATTTGCAACGTTTCAATTAATTTCTAAGGCTTTGAAGTTTTTCTCACACAATATTGTGGAATTAATTACGCCGTGATTTCTTCGCAGTTGGTAGAATTGAAAACTGTATAAAGGTTAAACACAAAATAAATACACTTAATAGAGTTAACAGGTAGTGTTGTGTTGTTTGTTCGGATCTTAATGGAAGGCATAACATAATATAATCCACACAATGTTTATAGCGTGTGTTTATATGGGTTAACCGGGTGGCTCAAAATAAGTGGTTTTTCTACAAATTGCTTTTTTTGCGCTCCTACCGATGTTACAGTTTGATGACCCCCACGGAGTAGATATTAAGATTCTCGGCTCCATGTCCAGAGGCCGCTGGTTCCACCAGCCTGACAATTTTATTTATTTATTTATATGTTCCTCGGTTCCATGACAGTTGATCCGGCCGACATTTGGTCCGGCCGACACTTGATCCGGCGGACAGTTGATCCGGCGGACAGTTGGTCCGGCGACAATTGGTCCGGCCTGATCCTTTAGAAGATTTTTTTTTTCAAGTAATGAGGATATACGGCCGTACAACCAAAGTCGATATATTTATATCTGAAGGCATCTTGAGTGAAAATCCGCTGTAAAAATATTTTTACTAATAATAATTTCGACTCTCCGAAGAAGCATGCGGCAATACAAAATACGACATACTTATACGTGCAGTCGGTTTAACAAAAAAACGTAAAAAATTCCTACTTGCACTAGTCCCTTTAGACTAGTTACCTACTTAAACTAGTTACCTGAGTCAGTCCCCAGTGAGTGCCAATGGCATCCCCAATTTTGGTATGGTGTGATACTGGGGGTAGTGGGGGGGGGGGGGGAATGAGATGTGGAAAACCTACCTGGCTATTCAGATCTAGTCACTTCATTTCAAGTAATCCGACTAAACCTACATACACTGTACACCAGCGAACAAATTACAAAAATCACAAGAGTCCCAACCGTCTGGAGCCAGTGAGACTATGGCATTCCTAATTTTGATATGTTGTTAGGCTGAAGATAGTGAGAAGGAGAAGGATATGTGAAAAAAATTCCTGGCTATTCAGATCTAGTCACCAAACACGCCTAAAGCCATTTTAAGTAACGTTTCAATTCTGAATAAATACTGACGAATAGCAAAATACGAAATTCCTATATGTGCAACATCTACTTAAGATTTAGGAGGCGGATATGTTTACCGTCGCCCCGTGAACCATTTAGGGAACGTACCCATACTACCTGACACGTTTAGGGGGGGGGGGTCTTCAAAATGTCACGGTACAAATGAGCGGCGGCGGGCTTAGGTTTTTGGTCACCGGGGGGGGGGGTTAAAAATTGCAAAATGTTGGTCACGTAGTATGGACAACGAACATTCCTGCCATAGGTCATCCCAAGTGGTTCGCTACGTTTGGTGAATTATAAGGGTTGCCAGGGTTCTTGGAGTGATGTTTGTCCAGGTCTTGGTGGCGAATGCTTTTCCTCACCTACTGCGTTGCGGTCCGGAACGGGAGAGGTTGCTTGAGGCAGACATAATCGACATCGCCTTGCACCGCAATTTTTCTGGCTATTCAGATCTAGTCACCATACACGGCTAAAGCCATTTCAAGTAATCAGACTAAACCTACATACACTGAACAACAGCGAAAATTGTTAGTAAAAATATTTTTTCAGCGGATTTTCACTCAAGATGCCTTCAGTATATCGACTTTGGTTGGAAGACCGTATATCCTCTTTACTTGAAAAAAAAATCTTATAAAGGATCAGGCCGGACCAATTGTCGCCGGACTAACTGTCCGCTGGATTTACTGTCCGCCGGATCAAGTGTCGGCCGGACCAAATGTCGGCCGGATCAAATGTCGCCGGACCAACTATCGCCGGACCAAATGTCGGGTCACCATGTTCCTCACATTAAATTCAATTAAAAAATATACAGCACATTACCTGCACCTATTAGTGGCGCATACTATCAGTATCGCCCAGGTGATAAGTAACTTTCACAATCTAAATTGTGCTAGATATCGCATAAGCTGATTTTTTTGTTTTTTCGCAATTTTTTCTTAAAAAATAATATATGATGTACTTGCGGCACATTCCAGAGTAGAAAATACTATCGGAACCTCTCTTATGTGATGCCGCCATTCAGAAATATTGTTTGAAAGGATTTAGCATTGTTTGTGACCAGAACTAAATATCCAGGTATTTCCCCAGCTTCCTCCTCTTCCCATCTCCTTCCCCTCCCCTTCAGCCTCACAGCATACTCCAATTGGGGATGCCATAGTTCCACTGGCTCCAGAGGGTTGGGAGCATTTGGGATTCTTGTGCAATTTCTCATTTATAAAAATGTATGTGACATTTTTAAGCTAAAAAAATCCCTCAGGGCCTATGTCATCTTTGGAGATGCTGTGTGGAGGGATTTTTAGGGAAAGGAAGGAGAGGAAGTTCTGGGAAGGAAAAAGGCATGAAGGGTTGGTAGGAAATGTATAATTTAAAAATTGATAAATAATTTCATATTTTTATTTTCTTGCTCCGCCCGGTATATGCAATCTCGCTCACTCTGGGTGGGCAACTGACGTTAATTGTGAATGATACGAACAACCTCCGCCCTTTGGCAAACTGCCTCTCCTCTGCACACTTCCACTGTGGAATAATACGAGAATGTTCTCCACACGCCTACACTGTTTTCCAAATGCGGCCTCAGTCTAAAATAGTTTTTCCAGGAATACAGGGACGATGCGTGTAGATTCCATTACATATAAAAGAAATAGCTGGATATTTTATGGTTTCAATGTGGAAATATATTTATTATCTACCTTGTTTATTATGAGTAAAGCACCAGCCTTCGTGGGAGGTTAAAGGTAATGTTTCTTGTTTAAAGAAAATAAAAATTAACGAAAAATTATTACATCTCGTCTTTTTTTTTGTGTATGGTTATTTCGAACTGTAAAAAATATAATTGAGGGCATACAACTGTGTTAATTAATCAGATACATTCAGAATCCAAACGTTACTTGAAATGGCTTTAGTGATGTTTAGTGACTAGATCTTATTATTTTTTTTTACTGTACGACAGATTATCCATCTAATTACAATACAATACTTAACAAGGGGGAGAACGGTGGGACGCCGGTGGGAGGAGTCAAATAACAAGGAAATATGGTCAAAAAGGATTATTGTTATAAGAGAAAAGCCATAGTTTTAATAAAGAAAAAAAACTAAGTAGCACGAATTCATATTTTTAGTTGTGCGCCTCGAAAACCTTAAAGGTCTCTGCCCACTACACCGTTCCATACCATGACCGTACTATGAACGTATCAGCCACGAAATAAACACGTTACGCCCTACTATGCCCACTAGAACGTGCTAACACCGTATTATACCCGTACGTAACGGGTATAGTGACCGTATACACCGCGGTTAGTGTCCGTACCATCCCCGTTCAATAGGTGTACGGTGCTCGTTCTATCGGTGCCCGTTATATCATTTCGCCTCTGTTTTCGTGTCGGACTGACGCGTCAGGAGAAGCATAGTATCATATCATTAAAATACCTGGATATAAATACGAAAAATGAACACAAATCATGAACTGACGGAGTGGCAACGCGGTTAGAACGGGGTTAGAACACCGTCGCGTGCCATGCATAGAGCGGACCGGCACCTGCAAAATATTGTCATCGAGGATTTGCCGTCAGTCCGGTCATGGTATGCGATGGTGTTGGTCGGTGACGGAACGGGCTAGTGAGCAGCGTTTCATACTGATCGATACAAAGAATTTTTTTTTGCATGCGCCGCTACGGTTACGGTCATGGTATGGAACGGTGTAGTGGGCAGAGACCTTAATAGTATTAAATAATGAAAAAATTAAATATTAATTTGAACTTGAACAAAATAATAGCACTCTGTAATTCACCTTTGTTGGCCATGTTTCCTTGTTGTTTTGACTTGTAATCACTGATCTCTTTCTATCAAATCATTTCTGTACTTTAATACTATTACTATTTTTTAAGTTAATTTCAAAAACGTTAGTGAATCACACGAGTATGTTGAGACCGGTAGCAAATAAAATAAAAATAACAAATTTACATTTTAAACAGAACTTTTCAAAACAAAATATCTGAAAATTGTTGGAGAGTTAATGCCCAAGAAATACGAAAATTGGAATGAAATCCTCAATATTAAAACCAAATAACACTCTCTCACTCTTACTTTATATTATGTTTTGTCTCTGTCTGTATGTATATATAAGCTCACACAATGTATTTTTTCATCAGTTTTAATTTTTACCCTGAAGATGCTTGTATTAAGCGAAACCGGTCGGTAAATAAAAATTAAATCAATAAATCGTGGTTACAAACAAAGTGATTGTTTTCCTTTAATTTAAAACCAAATAAGTTTACCAATGTTCCAAGTACTTTTGCATACAACTCTTTTGGTTTAATTTTCTTTTCTTATTCTGAATTTGTTTGTCAATCACATTGAGTACAATATATCAATCATTGAATTTAAGCATTTTTATAAGTTAACTAATGCAGACCCGTGAAAAATCACAGGATAGTCACAGAGTCGCTATTGTGTACTAATATCTCGTCGAAACATGTATTACCACTATTATCACGTGAGTAGCATTGCGCGGGGACCAGATTCGGTGTTTTGCGTTCCTTCGCCGTTAGAGCGTTGGGAGCGTCGGAAGTCAACTTGGACTAATTGGAGTTAAAAAAAGGGGAAACAATTTTTTCGATGCGTGTTTCATCTAAGTATAATACATCAATCAGGATAGTCTGAATTCTCGCCAGATTTTTCAACAGGTAAAGAAATAATAAAAATAAAATTAGATAAAAAATGCACACAAGTCACAAAAATACAAAAAAATACAGCGATTTGATAAGTTTACAAAAAACAGATATGTTTAGGAATAGTTTTGGAATAAGTTTTTACAAGTTCCACAAAATTCGCCAAGTTGATCTTAAATATGTCAACATCACCTAAGTACTGACTCCCCATAGTGTGAAATCGTTGTGTAGGAGAGTGGGCAATGTAGTTCCGCTTGTGAAGAATAGTATTTTATATTAATAGTATTTTGTCGCGTGGTTATTCGTAAGTTTATGAGTTGTAGAAATTCGCAACAGTCGAATTTAAGTATTTTGAATAAAAATGTTAAGTCGTTTATTTTACGTCTGTCTTCTAGTTTATGTATTTTTAGAACATTTAGTAATAGATTATATTTTAAGTCTTCTAGTGGGATACTTAATTTAAAATTTATAAAACGCAGAAATTTTTTTTGTATTCGATCAATATTATTAACGTGAATTTTGTAAGATGGAGACCAAACTACCGAGTTTTATTCAATTTTGCTTCTAACTAGAGATACATATAATAGTTTAATGGCTTCTATGGAACTAAAGTTTTTAGTTGTTCTTAATACGAAGCTTAGTGTTTTCATACCTTTGTTCATAATTTGGTGGATATGATTGGCGAAACTTAGTTTTTCATCCAAAATAATTCCAAGATCTTTCATTTCCGTGATTCTTTCTAAAGCTGTGTTATTGATGGAATATTCGAATAAAACTGGATTTTTATTTCTGAAGAAAGTCAAGGTTTTACACTTTTCTACATTTAAAAATAAATTATTTTGAACGCATTAATCTTTAAACTTACTATTATTTGACTGTAGTATGAAGAACAAAACCGGCTTGCGGTAGGCTACTAGTAGCCCAGAAAGCTTTCGAGATCCAAGATTTTATTTTGATGAACAGTTTACGATTTAATAAATAGCTAGTTAACCATTTTAGCATGTTATCCCTTATTCCTAGAGCGAATAGTTTTTGGATTAGTATTTTATGGGATACTTTGTCAAATGCCTTCGAAAAGTCTGTATATATGCAGTCGACTTGTTTATTTTCTGCAAAAGATTGTATTATGAAGTTTGAAATATTGTTAAGTTAGTTGCGGTAGATCTACTTTCGATAAAACCGTGCTATTTTTGGTCAATTAATTTTATTAATTTGGGATAGATTTCATCAAGGACCAGTGATTCAAAAAGCTTAGGTAGTACTGACTGTATACAAATGGGGCGATAATTGACTATATTAGTTTCGTCTCCTTTTTTGCAGATAGGTTTAATGAAGCTAGATTTCCAGCGGTCTGGAAATTGTCCTAGGGACAAGAGATGGTTGAATAATAATGTGAGTGGTTTAGATAATATATTAGAGCATTTTTTGAGGAATATTGGTGGAATGTTGGCTGCGGATTTGTCAGTGTCTAAGGAAAGTAATTTCTGTTCGCAACATTTTTGCATGATATGGCATTTTGTTAAGTGTGTAGTCTTGCTAAATTTGTATTCAGGTATTTTATCATCTGGGTTTTTTTCATCATAGACATTATTAAAGAAGTCCGAAAAAAGGTTAACAATATCCTGTGTATTGTTTGCACTGGTTCCATTCATTTGCATTATTGGCGGGTAGTCTGTATTTTCATCGTTTAGTTTTTTAAGAAATTTCCAAAGATTTTTGGATTTAAAGACAGTGCCCTCGATAGAGGTTATATACATTTTGTAACATTGTATGGAAAGATCTTTACATTTTTTCCTGGTTTCGCTAAAGATTTTATAATCACTTATGGATTTGCTTTGTTTGAATTTTTTGTGTTAACTCTTCTTTTGTTGAAGAAAGACAGTAAGCTCTGATGAGAACCAAACCGGGTAGATATAGCTTCTCGGTGAATAAAAAGGTACATAGGATTCAATAATATTAGAAAAATATAAATAAAGTTGGTCTAAAGATTCATCAATGTTTTTATCAGATAAAAAACGACCAGTCTGTATTTGAGAGATGGCTGTTAATTGAGTCGAAGTCGGCTCGTTTAAAGTTTAGGACTCTTTGTACAGGTATTCTTTCATTATCGAATGTAATATTTAATTTAATGTTTAGGGGAGGATGGTGATTATCTATTGGTAGGAGTGGATCACTTAACAGTTCTACAAATATTTTAGGATAGTTTGGTAAAGCTAAGTCTAATAAGCGATTGTTACTGTTATAAATAAAATTATGTTTGTGAAAGTTTAGAAAGTTTACCATGTCCAATACTTCACATGCACGATCGTTTTCACTTTCGTTTGTGATGAGACCACAGTTTTTTGCTTCCGTGTAATGTTTGGTAAGTTATAATCTCCAAGGATAACAATTTTCGAGTGAGAATATTTTGATGAAATTGTTTCGATGTCTTCACAGTGGTTTCTGTATGTTTGAGGGTCAGAAAGTGGTGGTAGATAGGCCGTTCCAAATATAATTTTCTCGAGAGAAGTCGTTATTGCACAAAAAGATGTTCGATGTTATTGTGTTTCGTGGTTAATTTTCTAGATGATAACTTCTGTTTTATAGCAATCAAAACTCCTCTATCTCTTGACTTGGAACTTGTTCTGACGTTTCTGTCGCAGAGAAATATTTTGTAGTTTGTAAGACAGAGTTCAGTCGATTTCATATCAGAGTTTAGCCAGATTTCCGTAAGTATAATGATGTCATGGATCGTAGCCCGCGGATGTTTTGGTAGTAGATTTTTAAAGTTCTGGTTCGATTGTTAGTTGGAATTGCTTGAATATTTGTGTAACTTTCTAGTTTTTTGGCAGATTTGGGACAATTCTGGGCGTGAAGTTTATGTATTTTATGGTGACATCTTCACCATTTTCTTTCCGCTTCTCCAGATGAACCCTCAAATCTTTTAGAAATTTTTGCTGCGCCGGAGTTGAGTCGGTATAAATTCTAATATTGTTCTTAAAAAGACCTCGTTTACTTAGAACATTACTCGATTGTATGGAATTTTCTAGTTCAATTTTTATTGGTCTAGGTTTGCTATTTGATAATTTACCGATTCTATCAAATTTTGAAATGTTTTCATTTGCTGATGTCGATTTAACTGATTATACTGGTGACACTTGCCTGGTCGTCCAAGATCCTGCCGGCTTCTGTCATCTTAATACTGTCAGGCACATTGCAAACAATAATATTTTTTAATCGCACTTGTTGCTCATACATTTCCGAAATCGCCTCACAAATATTAAAGTTATTTTGGGAAGAATTTGCTCTAATATCTTTGTATGCACGCAGTTCACCTTCTAAGCTGGCAGTTTTGGATGCCACAGCTGAAGACGCTATTTGTAATAATAATAAAATAATCAACAAATGTCAAACATCTTCAATTTGATGCTGAAGTTAAAAAAGAAAAAATCGCCATCTGTTTGGTAAAAACATTACAATCTTTTCCACCTGCTCGTAAAATTGACCAAAAATTTTTTTGGAAAACCGTTAAAAAATGAACACACTAAAACATTTGTTTTTTACACGATAGGTTGACGCTAACAAAGGTTTTATTGGGACCGACCGTGTAAAATACCTCCCTCGAGGGGTGATTCAACGAACAATAATTCTCGGCACACGTGTGTCATTTGATCAAATTTTCGCTAACTAATTTTGATGGCTGGTCGAAAATCGATTTTCGCTTGAACACCGCGGAAGTTTTTAAAGCCGTAGTTCTAGAATGGAATCCTTTTAAATGTCGGCAAAATCTCTTATCTTTCATAGATCAATTAGTTTTTAAAAATTCACAAATATTCATATTTCAACCTCCGGCTTTTTATATGAACACCTCACTAGATCTGTAAGTGCCCAAATCTGGTGAGACTTTAACATCGCCGATTGGGGTATATTATGTGACTGAAATCAATTAGCGGTAGGCGTGGTCGAGGAGTAAGGCTCTTGATTCGCAATCCGAAGGTTGCGGGATCGAACCCCGGCGTGGGCAAATACATTTTATTTGACTGATGTGTGTTATTTCACAATTACTAAATTTAAAATAATGTATATAGTATGTTTGCGGCACGTTCCAGAATGGAAGCTACTCTCAGTACCTCCTTGGTGTAAGATCACCATTCAGAATTGAATCGTTGCTTGAAATGGCTTTAGCCATGTTTGGTGACCAGATCTGAATAGTCAGGTATTTTCCCACCCATCCTCTTCCCCGTCGTTTTCTTCTCCCCACTACTTTCAGCCTCACAACATACTCCAATTGGGGATGCCATAATCTCACTGGTTTCGGACGGGAGAAGTTGGGACTCTTGTCCCCCAAATTTTCTTGAAAAAAGAAAAACTTGGGGGAAATGAAGGTTTAGAAGTACCTAGCAATTCAGATCTGGTCCCCAAGCACGGCTAATCCCCCTGCAAGCCACTTTTCTATTTCGAATGGTGGACTTTCACCAGAGCGATACTGAGAGAATCTACCATTCTGTAAGCTGGGGTACCTGGAAAAAAAATTAATCTTAGCTTAGAGCAGAAAACTATGTCTGAAGCAGGTAAACATCGGGCTCTAGCTTTTGCACAGCTTTCAATGTCTGTAATTTCTAGTCCAATGAAAATATTTTCAGCTCGTCACGTGTCACTTTAATCGTTAGCTGTAAAGCCTAAATGTATCTATTTTAGTTAGTCACTGAAGACATAAAACGATAGAAGCATAATGTGGGCGCGTCAGGTACGCCCGAAGGAAGTTCATTTTTCCCTTGCTTGGGTGAAATGAAGAAAATATTTTCAATTATCGGAATTCATTCCTGAATTTAAAATCATTTTAATAGGCCAGTCTCCGGGAGTAAATAAAAAAAACAACTTTTTTTTTTCAAAATAAATAAGGATCATTCTTCCATGGATTTTCTATTTAGGGATTTAACTGAAAAAATAAAAGAAAAAAAATGTCTCCATGTTTTGTGAGAAATGTTAAAAACAACACATATTTTAAAGACAGCATTGTAAATCGCGTGAATTCGGGTAGTAATTTCTAGTATATGAATAAAATTTTGTCAATAAACACCGAGAAAATTCAGCAAGTGACTTTTCCTCCAGCTCTCATTTTATTTGAAATAATTTCTTTACACCAGCTAGTTCTTAATAATTTAATATTTTAAGTCATATTCTCACAGTTTTTTTGGTCTGTTTCTCTAAATGTGTACATGTTCCAAATATACGCGCCCCTACGCCAGTAATAAAATACAAACAGAAAGCGTTATTTGTGTTGCCAACTTTTCAAGTCAAATACAGGCTGACTGGCAACTTAATTAGATCGCTAGAGGTCGGCGTAGTGACTTTAAGCAACTTCATAAATTAATGAAATGTATTAATTGAATGAATACATATTTCTTAATGAATGTTGCTAGGGTGGAGGAAACGGGGAAGGGTTGGAGAAGTGATAGAATAAGGGTGGAAAGGAGGGTACTGATTATTCAGATCATACTTATTTACTTAGCTAAAGACATTTGAAGTAACTGATCGATTATTATGAATCGTGCTGATATTTTTTTAATCACGGTCGATGCATATTGCATATTTGTTTCGTATTTGGTTAAATAGTCAGTAAGGTATTTTTGTTAAAATTGAGGTCTAGATTATGCATAAAACAAAAATATAAAATTTAAAGATAGATATAAATATTTTATATTTTTTTATTTGGGGAATTTTTTTTTGTGAATCTAAGTATTGCCGTATAACCCCGCTTCTAAGGGATCGCTTTCATTGGCTTCGATGCCCTGAAAGAATAGAGTTCAAGATCTGCTTAATGACCTTCAAAGCATTGCAAGGAATGGCGCCAGCCTATGTATCGGAACTATGTGTCCGACAAAACTTAAGCGATAGGCAGCTTATTCTAAGGTCAGGAGATCTAGATGTTACTAATCCTTTAATCGAATTTTCTAGGTCAAATCGAGCCGTTTACTATGATCGATCTTTTCGTGTAACTGGCCCGCTCATTTGGAACAAACTTCCCTCAGCTCTTACTAATATCCAGAACTTGGCTGATTTCCAAAGGGCTTTAACAAATCAAATATTTAAAAAATCATACCTTTCATGAATTTTAACTCGTTTTCAATCTACTATAATAAGCCATGTTCCTCAAGTTTCTGGTAATTGTTTGGTTTCGATTACCTCCTTACCATAGTTTTATGTGCACTCTGTTATTATTATTTCTAAACGTAAACTGCCTCCTATTCTTTATTATAATTTAGTTTTAAGAATTCTTGTTGTTAATATTGTTCTTTAGGAATTGCTTTGTATATACTGTATATTCTTTGTTTCACATTATTTAATCAATTTTGTATTTTGTAAGGACTCGTAAAGAACACTATAGGATTAATTTTAAGTTTATTATAATTAAGCGCACTTGAAGTGAAATACCACAAAACTGCGCTATATAAATACTACGTTATTATTATTTTTATTATAAATGTGTTTTACATTAAAAAAAAATATTGATCAAAATTTTGTGTCAGATCCTCATTCTTATAGATTATTAGGAGTAAAGGGGAAATAATAAACGACACAAGCCATTAAAGTAATATTTAAAATTGAAATAATTAAAATGGGACTTTTTTCTTTGGAAATGTGTTATGTTAATGAAATAATTCTTTTCATACAAAAAAAGCAAAAAAATGTTTAAAGCTTTGAGCTTTAATTTTAAGCTTTATGTTTGGAGCTAAGCTTTACTAAAAATTTTTGAACTAAAATTATGTTGGTTAATGGACTCTTCGTGGGTTTCGTTTTATTACGACCCACAGTTTAATGGTGTTGAATATGTTTATGGATCCTTTTTCACAACTAAAACAACATTACATTTCCTTTAAAAGCTAGCTCAGACCGTTTAAAAATCATGAGATATTTTAATTGTGAGATTTGTAAAGTATTTGTAAAATATTTGCCTCAAGATCATCGCCTTTCCAAAACAAATTATATTATTCATTTTCTTTACAATGCCTTTAACTAGATTTTTGTAGATAAATTAGTGTTGATCACCAATCATCTTTCGCACCAGTCAATGACAGTAAACTTGAAATTTTTCGAAATTTGTCATAAATTTAAACAAACGAAATACATGTATAAAATGTCGAATTATTGATTAATTATAATTTTTTTTTTAAATCCGAGTAAAGGTTAGTAAGGTCCTTACTAAACATTAAATTATTCTAAATTAATCTTCAAACATTCAGTCCCTATTTTATAATTGAAATTTAAATGCAAAACAAATTTGAGTTCATTGAACTTAACGCAGTAATAATTACGCATGAATAACGAATGCGCAAACAACCGATATTAGTATTTTTAATTTAAATATTTTCCTTTAAAATATGTTAAACTAAAATACCTTACCCGAAATTTAACCTCAAAATCAGAAACCGGTAAATAGATAATGAGAAATGGTCTTTGTAAACTTTGACACTCCTTATCTCAGAATAAGGTAAAGTGAAGTTAGAACGCTGTCCAACTAAAGTGAAGATTAGTCGGGAAACATGCCAAACGCGTGCCCAACACATGTACACGGTTGACATTTATCACACGAGAACGGGTCTTCTTTGACTCGTTCTTGTGTTCAAAAGCTCGGCTGTGGAACGATTTGCAGGCATTTTTCTTTCCTCCTTCCTACAACATGGGTATCTTCAAGACCAATGTTCATTCCTTCTTCTCCTCAAAAAGACCCTTCACAAAGCATCTCAGATGACTTGAGAAATTATTTTCCTCGGGGCCTCCTGTGTGGAGTTAATGTAAAAAAGTCATAAATATTTTATTTATTTATTTATTGCTTCTTCACAATTTATATACATATATTTTTAGCATGTAATTATTAACCCCACTAGGGTTCGCCTGTATCGGGGTTAATAATTTCACAATTTAATAAAAATAACACACGCAAATATCGGTCATGCAAAACAGTTAAGTAAAAGCAAAATAATAAAAATTAAAAATTAAAAATAAAATGATAAACAGAGAAAATAATAAGTGATAAAAATATATGAATTAATAACAAAGTGTTGAGAGATCAGACAAAATGTTCTCATTCATTATATTACTAGTTCATACCATTTTCAACAATAGATAAAATTTTAAAAATATATGTCCTTAGGTTTTTTTTTAAATATGTGTAAAAAATAAAAAATTATAATATTATTTTAAAATAATTATCTTTCAAATAAATATCCTGTTCTAGGATGCCATAGTCGCCCGGGTCCAGTAAAATTGATTTCGTGGATATAAACAAAGTATTTGCTTTATTTCACTAATATGTCAAACCACAGTACAGTTAATTGGTATCTATCAAAATATTAGCAACTTAACTTTCCTTAATTACTACAAATTACGTGACGGATAATGCTAAAAGTTCCAAAATGTTTTCTCGAAAACCAAGTTCAAGTTCACGACCTTACCGAGCCTTATACGACCAAACCATAATTTTCTTCATGGCTGCTCATTCCGCCACGCAATGCTCCAACAGATACCATCTAAGAAACATTAAGGGCTATTTCTTCGCGGTTAAGGGCAAGCAACCCTCACCACTGAGGGCGGCCTCCCGCCGAGTAATATCCTGCCGACACCCCCGCCCTCCCTTGCCGCCCTGGGAACAAGGAGACCTGTTGATCTGCCTCGCTGCCGCCCTCGCCACCCTTCCCGCCCTGACGGCCCGCCCGCTCGACTGAACACCGAGTTTACTATTACAACCAGGGACATCAAAGCCTGACGTCGAGTGATATTGTGACGTCAGGGCCCGTTTTGAAATCAAATAGATGTCTAAAACTGACTGAAATGGATTCTAATTAATTTTAGACCAGAAGGTTTCTATCGTTCGTCACTTACAATAATAATAAAAAAATAGGTATGGTTAATTATTATTAGTGTTTAGCATGACATCTGAATCTCTCTGCTTCGCTCCTTCGTGCATGATGGAAAACTAACTCTGCCTTGACATATCCTAATTACGCACAAAACTCCTTTCTCGGGTGTATCCTAAAATCTCACAATATCCTAAGAGATATTGTCATTTTCCACTTTACCCTTTTTTATAAAATTAAATCAAATTAACCTTGCACTGTACATAAATCAAGACTTTTATTTCTAAGTTGTTTTTTTTCTTTTTAAACATATTTTTACTTGTATCCACCATGAAATATTATAATTTTTTTTTTAAGTATTTGTTTCCTAATCTGTAACCATAACCAAATTTGTAAATGGAGCTTAACTGGTGTATATTATACTAGCCGGTTCCCGGTATGCGTTGAAATGCCATATTCAAAGAAATACATTGTTTCTCTCTGAATCACCTTTCCCATGCATCCCCGTTCTCTTCCCGTGCCCCCTTCCTATCTAGCTTTATAAATTACTAGCTGGTTCCCGGCATGCATTGCTATGCCATTTAATAAAGAAATTATTTCTCCCTGCGTGTCCTTTCCCGTTCGTCCCGTTTCCCCTTTCACCTCCCCTGCCTCTCCCGCGTCCCATTCTCTCGCTTTCCCACTCCGATTCCTCCACCTTCCCTCTCCCCGCTCCATTCCATACATTCAGTCCCGGTACCTACATTCATTTTTCAAACAACTCACGTGCCACCCACTGCAGTTTTTTTTATACAAATTTCGTAATGCCAGAGCTCAATAGTAGTTTTATACAAACCTTTTCTAGACAATAACGAACATAAAAGAAAAAGAATTATCCAATTTTGTGTTGTCGTTCGGAAGTTATGCGCGTACATACATTTCGGCGATTCATTTTTATTTATATAAGATAGCCTTTATGTTATTCTGATGTATGAGCTATATTATTGTAAAGTTTCATTAAAATCCATTCAGTAGTTTTTGCGTGAAAGCGTAACAAACACAAATACATCCATACAAACTTTCGCGTTGTTAATATTAGTAAGATTCACTATTAAGTGGGTATTACCAGAGAAAACCAGAAAAACGTCATTTTTAAATCAGATTTTGGACGTATTGAGTCTTTTCCACAAAAAATTATAAATGAATTTCGAAAAATTGTTCTTTTATCTAGCATTCGCATGTTTTAAATTTTCAGAAACAATGTTTATTTTTAGTATAATAAGGTTATACCGTAGGTCGTTGGCAGATTTGTTAAATTTTCAAAAAAGATTTTGTATTATACCACACCCATTTCAAATGATATAATCATGCAGTAAAATAAATCAATACATTATCTGGGCCGTGTATGTATTTATTTGCGCACTTACACACTAATATATTTCAGATTTTTTAACATTATTATTTACCTTAGACATTATTGAAAAATGATAAATACTTATAAAAAAAAATAATTACAAAAGCATTTTCGTTATTTGTTTTTGGGGTGTTATGCCGTGTTGCGCTACCTCCTTCTTTAGCCAACGTTTCGGACATCGTTGCAGTGTCCATCACCAGGGCAGATCCGGCAGATCTGCCCTGATGATGGACACTGCAACGATGTCCAAAACGTTGGCTAAAGAAGGAGGTAGCGCAACACGGCATAACACCCCAAAAACAAATAACGAAAATGCTTTTGGCCGTGAAAATCTTAAAACCTATCCAATTACAAAAGTACATTATTTTAATAGTTTTATCATCCCTCCTTTCAGCATTTTTGGATGTGGGTATAAATTAAAGCAAATGTGGAATGAAATAAAATCAATATTCAGTCATAATTTAAAAAAGCTGATACAGAGAATGATTAATCTTTCTCATTGTAACCACCCTGCATGATCGTAAGAACAACTTTCGACGAAATGTGGATTAACTCTCTTAAGTAATAATAAACTTTTTTTAATTCATGCTTTTCTGTTATTCAGGCTCTTCATTTTTTTATGTGAATACCGTACAAGAGGCCCAAGTGCTCCCGTAGCCAGTGAGACTATGGCATCCCCAAATTGGGGTATGTTATGAGGTTGAAGGTAATGGTGAGGGGAAGGAGAAGGGGGAGAGGTAGGTGAGGAAGTACCTGGCTTTTCAGATCTGGTCACCAAAAGCTACAGCCATTTCAATTCTGAACGCTGGTCTTACACCAGAGCGATACTGAGAGTATCTTCCACTCTGGAACGAGCCGCAAACAATTAATTTTACATATTATTTTTAATTATTTAATTGATATAACAAAAATAAATCATTTTATTGTGCACGCCATGATTCGATCCTGCGACCTTCGGATTGCGAATCAAGTAACTTCTTTTTAAGGAAAGACTAACATTCCTGGGTTACGAATAACCCGAAATATTTGAAAATCTCCTACTACCTACTAATTCCTACCCACCCCTTAAACCTTCTTCCTTCCCAGAACTCTCCCCTCCTTCATTTCCTTTTTTAAAAAACCCTCTACACAGCATCCCCAAAGAAATATTGCTTGAATCTGCATGGTAAGCCGGAAATATTGCTTGATTCTCAATGGAGGACTTAGCCAGCAGAGAAATCGAACACGGAACGCCTGGGTGGGACCCAAACGCGATGACCACTCAACCACTGACCGGTCTTATCCCTCAATCACGGAGGCTGTCAATGACATGATCCAAAATGAACAAAAAATAGAACTTCCTCAATTAGATGTCTGTATTTTTTCATTCGAGAAATATTTCAAACATTTTCGGCTTTCTGTGGTGGTAGTAGGAGATTTCTAATATTGTTGGGTTATTCGTAACCCGGAAATATTTGCCTTTCTTTTTAAAAATTAATACAAAAAAAAATAATTTTAAAAAAATTGAACGCGCTCTTTATTGTTTAACTTCATAAAAGGTACCTAGTAGGTAGGTTGATTTCAAGACTCAATGGTCGGATAAATGTAAAAATATATAAATATCCGTAAATTGATGGGGCAAAGTTCATACGAGTATAATATAGCAGATATTCTTAACTCTTATAAATAATCACCCTCAGATATTTGTTTGCAAAAACTTCCGGTGTTTACTTTTTCGCAGTTTATTTATTACATGTAAAATTTTACTTTCTTCCTTTTCAAAAGCTTAAAAAACTTTCTATGTGGGATTTATCATCGAAAATTTGCGTTAATTTAGCACAAGTTTCCCGCCTAAGCAGACTGTAATGTTCGCGCCATTTTCCGGCCCATTTCCGCCTCTGGACACCGCCCTTCTTTTGTTTCGGGTATTTCCTCTCTCCAGGCACGTGATGCTAAGTGGGAATAAATTATGTGGTTGACTGGATGGAAATAATTTTCTGTAGGCGTATATAGGTTGGTAGAAGTCGGGCGGAAAAAGATCTTGCTTTTCGTACTAACTGTAAACTTTACATGAAATACCTGTTGGGTTTTTCATATTTTTCCATCGTTGTGTAAAAATAATTTTAATGCTGGCATTTTTCTCTACGTATTCTCGAGTATGCATCAAATCTCTATTCTGAACAATGGTGAGAAATTATTTTCCTCATAGCCTTCTGTGTGGAGCCAATATAGTATTTTTTTTTAAATAGAATCCCAATTTGGGAGGCGGGAATGGGTACCGCCGCCCCTGGAACCTTTATTGGATAACCAACACCTCTGCCATAGGTCACCCCAAGTGATTCGCTACGTTTGGTGATTTAGCAGGGGTACCTGGGTTCACGGGGTGAAGTTTGTCTAGGTTTTCGAGACAGATGACCAGGACATACTGAACCCCAGATTCCTACACACCCCTAAAAACCTTTTCCTTCCCAAAACTCTCCTCTCCTTCCTTTCCTTAATAAACCCTCCACACAGCATCCCTAAAGATGACATTGGCCCTGAGGGAAATTATTTTCCTCAAGAGCCTCCTGTGTGGAGGTCATGTAAAAAAAATGTCATTAAAAAAAACATTTTTTTATTATTTACTATCAATGGTGTAAACATACCATAAACAATAATTGAATTTCACGTTAAAAACAAACGTAAGAAAAATATAAAAATAAAATAATTAAACAAGCTTAAAAATATAAGATTTTGCACTATTGGGAAGAATATTGCCTTTGATAAACCTTTCTGATTCTCCAATGTGCTCGATATGTAAACGAATATAAGATGTCGAACACACAGCATGAACAACAGATATTAATAATTTTGATGATCTCAAACCCTTCGGAAGTTCGGAATTTATTAGCCACCACTCAGTTCCTTGTAATATCAAATACCATGAAATTAGTTAGTTCCTGTAAATTGGAAAATATTTGAAAGTGAATTCTTATACAAAGTACTTAGTATTTTTTAAATAATATTAGACGTTATAATTACAATATATTGATTTTATTATAATAATATTGCATTTAAAAACCGATGAAATATAAATGAAATTATTATGCGAGTCAGAATCCATAATTGCAAAAAACCAAAAGAAGATACTAGAAATAGTTAACTAATCTTTAAACCTGACTGCAGAAAGTATAAAATGAAATCTCTTGAAAAACAACACATATAAGGAGAAATATGTTAAATTAATATTTAATTATTTAAAATATTGTTACTTTGTTTGAACCACAATATTTTTTTTTTTTTTTTTAGTTTCGAAACAACCGTTCCTTCCTCAATGCGAAATATACTTGGCATTACAAAACAACGTGTGAACATAATGTTTTAATAATTGTTGGAGTAGGAATGCGGGTATGACTGTGAATTAGTGAAGAGTAGGGAGAGGAGATAGAATGGACAGTGAAAGTCTAAGATGGGACTGTAAGATAAAATTATTTTTTATTTTTAATGGCCTCATTATTATTGAATTAATATTAATTGAAAAGATGCGATAGTTTAGTATTCTTGTACCTACTAACTAAGAGTTCCTCGCTTTAAATTGTCAATCAAATTCAAAATCACCTTAAGTAAAGGTTTAGAAATTGTTATACACATTTTAATCTGGCTTACAAATTCGCCGGAACGATTTGCAAAATTCACTCATAATTCATGAAATTGGAGAGTCTCTAAAACAAAGAAAATCATCTCGTAATTTAAGATTATTTTCTATAAACATATAATTTCAAGCTTCAAAGTATTTGCTTTCTTTAAAAAATTCGTTTTAATTATTTCGAAAATATACAGAAATATGGTGTGTTACTTCATTGCAATATTTTTATTGTTGAAAATCGTTCAAACTTCATACTTGATTCGATAAACTCATCCCTCTAATTTTTATAGAATTAATTAAATTGGGGACACAAGAATATCCAAATTTTGTATGAAGATGCGAATTATTTAAAAGCACATCAAATATCGAAGCATATTGAAATATATTTTGTTCACCCTCGAAATAAGTAAAGTTTGTCCTTTAACGTGTTAAGTACGAAGAATTATAATCAAAAATATCTGATCAACAAAGGAGTATTTTTTCTATCATTAACATCGTGTCTACTAAGCAAATAAATCAAAAAACGATTAATCACGGTAGTAAAGAGCTGAACAGTAAGTAGAGAGCAAGACGGGAAGGGAAGGGGACGTATTAAGCCAACTCTTGATTGACAGTAAGGGCGCGTGCACTAAGTAGCGGCCCAGCAACATTAATACGATTAAATAAGGGTGAAGTAATCCATCTCCTCGCGTATTATATTACCCTGGTAGGCTCTGTTTCTTGCATGAGAGCGTTTAAATGATTTGATTGGATGTAGAGGTTAATTAATTATATTATATGGTTTATCACACGGTTAAACGGAAAATAGCGATTCAGTTGACGGCAAATTCAAATGTTTTAAAATTGAGTCGAACATTCTTACATCTGTAGGCTTCTTTTAGCTTCCTTTCCTTTTTATCGACGATTTCATGTGTTTAAATTAAATTAAAACTAAGCATTTTGCAAAACACCACCTATTTAATTAAAATTATCAATGTGTTTCAAAACCAATGGTTTCATAATCAGGATAAAATTAAAATTATTAAAATTAAATTAATATAAAGTGATTTGTTTTAATTTAATTAAAATGGTGCCACAAAGTTAAAATTGGAAAAGTATTTATGCTTTTTTTTCGTAAGAATACCTCTCAAGAGTCCATGCTGCTCAATGAGACTAAGGTATCCCCAATAGGATACGTTGTGAGTTGTGAGGCTGAAGGTAGTGGGTTTGGTAATGAGATGGGGAAGAGAAAGGTGGGAAAGTACCTGGCTTTTCAGATCTAATCACCAAACACCCCTAAAGCCATTTCAAGCAACGTTTCAATTCTGAACAACGGTCATACGCCAGAGCGATATTGAGAGCATCTTCCCCTCTGGAACGTGTATAAATATAATTTATATTATTTTTAATGAAATAATACAAATTAATCAAATTTATATGCGCACCCTGGGATTCGATCCCGCGACCTTTGAATTGCGAGTCAAGAGCCTTAAACTTTTTTATGTCTTTACTTGAAACTTTCTCCGTGTAAACTTATGTTTTCTTGATTGTACATATCATCCAGTCCTACCATAATTTTGTTTTAAATTTATCATGATGCTTTTTTCTTATTTATAAATATTTTTGTTACCAGCTCGAGGATTCGGCATGAGAGTCGTGGGCGGCAAGGTGGGGCCCGATGGGCGGCTGTTCGCATACATCGTGTGGACTGTCCCGGGCGGGCCGGCAGAGAAGGGCGGCTTGCAGCAAGGTGACAAGGTGAGCATTTTTTTCATTCTCAATATCTCTAGATTTTCATGCGGTTTTCACCAATAAATAAGAGTGATTCATGAGGAAGGTTTAGGTACATAATTTGTAAATGTTTTGTGTAAATTGGTTGAAATATATCTATATATATAAAAATCTAAATATTAGGTCCTTACAAATGAAATTGGCGTTTTGTATAGGAGGAACATAAAGTCGATTTTTTTTAAATATAATATATTTATTTAATCAAAGTATGTACCATTGCTATCTATGCACTTTTGCCATCTCATAGGTAGTTCCCTTTACTAAAAAAACCATTCGGACGGGAATCAATAAAATCTTTGAAGGCGGTTTGGACTAACCCATCGGAGTTGAATTTTTTCCCATGCAAGAAATTATCCAAATTTCGAAAAAAATGGTAATCTGTGGGGCAAGGTCCGGAGAGTACGGTGGATGTCTTAAACATTCCAATTGAAGCTCCTCTAATTTGGTAGCCGTCTGTTGTGCAGTGTGTGGTCTAGCGGTCAATGCGTGTTTGTTGATTTGCTTCACTCAATTCGTGAGGTACCCACCTTTCAAGCTTTTTCACCTTCTCAATTTGCTTCAAGTGGATTAAAACAGTTTTATCACTAACACCGCAGCCTGCAGCTAACTCGGACGTGGTTTGCGATGGATCCGCTTCCACAATAGCCTTTAATTCTTCATTATCAACTTTGGTCTCCGGCCGTCCACGGGGCTTGTTCTGCAGGTCGAAATTTCCAGAACGAAAACGTTGGAACCAAAAACGCACTGTGTTTTCTTTTGCGGCACCGTCGCCATACACATCATTAATCCTTCGAGCCGTTTCTGCCACGGTGGAACTCGTACTCGTAAATAACGCGATATTTCAAGTTTTCCATTTTATAAAAGTGACGCCAAGAAAAAAACAATTAAGGAAAAAACAAATGAATTATAATTTTCGAAACAAAAATACATGACTAAATAGCTGTATAAATTTGAATTTGGCATTCTTAACAAAAGAGGAGATATTTGAGATCAAAGTTGCCAGTACGGCAAAACACCAATTTCATATGTAAGGACCTAATATGTTTGTTTCTGGGTTTCGGCAAAACACCAATTTCATATGTAAGGACCTAATATGTTTGTTTCTGGGTTTGTATATATTGTATACGTGTATGTCCGCTATGCGTTGCTAAACCATTCATCCGATTGCCCGCGATGGTTTCCATATACAATAGTGAGTTATGGCAAAATGAAATTATGCATTGCTAACCGTTCATCCGATTGCGAAGAAACTTTGGGGATTTGATGTGTTCGCGGGAGTGGTGAGGGGGAGGGGGACCCGGAAGGGGAAAAGAGAAACAAGAAGAACTCGGGACTCCCGGTTCGCGGGACGGGGGAAGCGGGAGAGGAGAGGGGAGTGGGGAGAGGGAAGGCAACGCATACCGGGAAATGAATGAATGAACGGAATGCATGAATGAATAAATTAATGAATGAATTAATTAATAAATGAATGACGAATGAATAAATAAATGATAAATGATTGAATGAAGGAATGAATTATGAATGAATGAATGATGAAGGAATGAATGAATGAATGAATGAATGAATGAATGAATGAATGAATGAATGAATGAATGAATGAATGAATGAATAAATGATGAATGATTGAATGAAGGAATGAATGATGAATTAATGAACTATGAAGGATTGAAGGAATGAATGAATGATTGAATGAATGAATGAATGAATGATTAATGAATGAATGAATGAATGATTAATGAATGAAAGAAGCATTGGTATTTCCACCTAATACCATTCGAGCGAAGCCGCGGGTAAAAGCTAGTAATATGTAAAGGAGAATATCTGTATGTGGTGGACGAGCAGGCTGGCAAGCGGACTGTGTGGAATTAATTTGTAAGAAAATCTACGTTTTACGCCGAGGCTGATAAAATTTTGCACATTTGACCTTCAAAACAAGAGGAAGGTCACTGTCTATATTTGATTTTGAAAACTCTGTGTAAAGGCCGCAAATCGCCGGGGATAACTAGTTAGTGGATAAATATCTTATTCTGATTAATACAACCTTTGACTTTGGAAACAAATTATGTCATTTCATTTAAAAATAATTATATTTGAATTGCCTAACGTAGAAATGTACTTGCGAAAGTTTTATGTTTTATTTATAACTACAAATTTAAAGAACTTTATGAGGCTTAACAATTCGAGTAAAATGAAAATAGGGATATTGAGAAAATCTTTATAACACCATCCAAAGATGTTATATAGCTATTCAGTTGCTATCAGTAAAGTTGTTGAAAGTAAGGTTTTGATTCTTAATGGTGATTTCTCACAGAGGGATGCTGAGAGTATGTCTGGAACGAAATAAACTGTGAAATGCGGGTAAATCTCATATATAAAAATCTCGTGTCTCAGTGTTTGTGGTTGCACTCCCCCGAAACGGCTTGACCGATTTTTATGATTTTTTTTATGTATATTTGGTATATTTCATACCGCTAGGTGATTAGGGTTTCCCTATCCAGAAAAAACTGTTTTTTTGACATTTTTTGACATTTTTTATTTGGCATCAAAAAATACCTATAACTCCAAATTTTAAACCTCCTACCCCCACCCTCCCATTTTTTATTTGCGATTTTAGTATTTTTGTAGGAACAAATTTAACCGTCTTTCGTATTTCAAACAGAACGAAATTATTTACGTTGTTGAATGACAGATGGCGCTACGTCCACCTCATCGAACTTTCATCCACACATTCGCAAGACATTCACGTGAAGCATCGCGTCATTTTGATATTTCTTTCGGCATCGTGTTGTTGCGTGGGCAAACGGACTAACAAAAAATATCGTACACTCAATTGCTCTACGAAGTTCATATTGGTTGTCTTTATTCAATTTTCCTACTTTGGTTGGTGTTTTTTTTTGTTTTTATCGGCGGTCATCGTCTACAGCGCTCCATTCCTCTTTCTGTCATAGATTCGATTTCCACACACTTGAGTACAATGCATTTCTTATTTTTTTTATTTAACAACCAAAATATTCACTAGAAATAATTTAAATGGCAGAACAAAGTTTGTCGGGTCAGCTAGTGATAAATATAAATTTGCACCTAATTTTAATATTTTTAGTTTACGCACATTGGTTTTCAAACCCATAACATCTTGATTTACGTTCAAGGTCACTCCTCTGCTAACGCTCTATCGTGGATTAATTATAGATGTTACATTAAAAAAGAATTTAGGAAATATCAATCGAGATGAAATTTAATATGACTGTCAATATATTTCACAGAATATATTGTGTTATTCGAGCTATTTTTTTACATAGATTCTTTACAAAACACTGGAATAATGAATTATTTGAATAACACTTGAGTGTTACATTATTGGATCAAATTCAACAACAACAAAAATCCCTACTTCCTCAATAAAGTCTGCCCCATTGTTCGCTTTGTTGATATTTACTATTATTGTACAAATGTACTGTGTCCACTTTATCAAAGAAAATATTACAGCTACATTTTCATTCAAGTCAATGTTTCCTTTGTGAGCTTTCCTCCTTCAAAGCTTTCATACATTTACACAAATATAATAAGTAGGTAGTGAATATAATTTGACTTTTATGCGCAAACATTTCTGACATGATCAATACAATTGAATCCTCTTTTCAGACTATTTTTATATTTTAACTAGCTTTTCCCGGGGAAAAATCAAGAACCCGCTTTCGTTTTAACAATCTCATTGGCAAATGGCTGACATTCATTATTGTGCTTTCGTATTAACCGACTGCAATAATTTGGAAGGTGGGTTTGTGTACCGCCGCTCCGGAAACCATTTAGTAGATAACCAACACCCCTGTCGTAGGTCACCGCAAGTGGCTCGCTACGTTTGATGACTTAACAGTGGTACACGGGTTTATAAGGTGAGGTTTGACCAGGTGTTGGAAGCGAATTACGCGGCGCTGGCAAAACTGTTGAGGTAGACCTGACCTAGATCTCTCTAGTCGCACCCTCTTGACCCATCGCATTACACCGCAGTGGGAGGGATGGATTCAAATGTGACATATACTCCTGGACATATTGACCCCCAGATTCCTACCCACCCCTCATTCCTTTTTCCTTCCCAGAACTTCCTTTCTAACAAGAACCTCCACACAGCATCCCCAAGGATGACATAGGCCCTGGCGGATTTTTTTCTCTGGGCCTATTGTGTGGAGCTAATGTGAAAAAAATCTTAATTAAATTAAAAAATCAAATGTTTTTACGATTCGATCTGCCGTGTCCAATAAAAAAACAGTCATTCAATTTCCAAAAATTTTCAATTACGCACTGAAGTTACAAAACGATCATTCTCGCATACGAAACTGCGAAATAAATTTACAATTCAAACGATTTTATAATACATCGAATTGCTATCTTACATGCAAAACAATTTTGTAATATTTAAGTATTTCAAGTAAATATCTTATGTAAGTACTCATGATTCAGATCGGCCTTGCGACTTCAGAATAGCTACAAACATTTAATTTAATGCATTCCATTACTAATAGTACTGGGCGTTGACGATAATTCTATCCAACGCCAACGTCGTTATCGTTGGCAATTTTCAACTGTTGAAAATAGCTGTTGAAAATAACGTCGACGTTGACGCAACTATAATAGGAGATCGACACGATACTAAAAAAAATATATCAAAATCGTATTAAGGAATCCCTTTTAACGGGTGGTTCCCCGAATCATTGATGTATTATTAATTATTATTATCTCTATGCCCCACGCGACACACACGTAATAATAATCCTATAATAACGTTGAAAGTTGAAACTGTTGGAAGACGTTGGTTTCGGTGTTGAAAATATTATCCTGTTGAAGATATATTTTGCTTGTCACTGATAAATTCGCTTGTTGCTTGGCGGTACGTATCGGCCGTATTGGATGGGAAAATAAAATAAAACGTGCAGTAGGTATGTACATTACCAAAAGACCTTGTGTAATTGGGTATAATATCGTTCACGAAGTGTGATCTCTCGACCCTTTTGACTTAATCATTCCAACACCGTTGAAAACAATAGGTACAAAACATTGACAATTATCAATAGGTTATTTTTTTGCTTGTCGTTGATAAATTTGATTGTTCCATGGCGCTGATTATCGGCCGTATTGGATGGGAAAATAAAAAAAACGTGCAGTAGGTACGTACATAGCCAAAAGACCATTTAAAATATCGAGTAATGTTGTTCACGAAGTACAAACTCTTAACCCTTTTTATTTATTAGGCAGTTGAATCGTTGACTGCGTTGAATAATATTCGCATGTAGGTATTATATTTCAACTGTTGGCGCTTATTATATTCAACAGACATTGTAGATATCAGGACGTTGAAATAATATAACTATTGTTTCCAACGGCTAGTTATATTTTAATACAGTACTAATTACTAATAATTCTTAAACACATTGCTAACAAGAAAAGTTTACAAGTATTTATGAAGCCTGTTTTGAACAAGTTTCCGGAATTTTCACAATTTAATAAAGAGCTTCAACCCTTCGAAGTCCACCACGACAACAGGTTTTATATAAAAATTATAAAAACTTAGGTATAAAAACTATTCAACTTAACTACACGTTAAACATATTTTAAAATTTCAAACGATTCATACTTTAAAGTCGAAAGGGTTTTGTTATTTTAGGATTTATTGAAACACTTCTCTTTTTGTGTGAGTATCGCACACGAGTTCTAATCTCCAAATAGCAAAGCATGACATGTGCAAAGTTCCAATATTTAGGCCAATAAAATACCAGGATATTCGCAGCCCTCCTATGTATAGGCAAATAAAATACCAATACATCTCCAATGCTCCTATGTATAATATGCAAAAAATGTAGCGTATGCAATGCTCCTATATGTGGACACATAACATACCATGAGATCTGCAATGCTCTTGTGGATAGGCATATAACATACCATGATATCTACAATGCTCCTGTGTATAAGCAAATAACATACCATGACATCTGCAATGCTCCTTGATGATTTTTCACATAAAAGGCGTTATACAAATCATCCAGATATTTTTCTTATTATCATAGGAAAATAACATACAATGTGACATCTACAATGCTCCTATGTGAATGCAAATAACACACCATGACATTTTCGATGCTCCTGTGGATGGGCAAATAGCATATTATCATTACATCTACAATGCTCCTGTGTACAGGCAAATAACATAGCACAATATTATAATGATATATGTTGTTAAAATTGGGACCCTAAAGAAAAAAAAAGTTTTCCACCTTGGGGGGGGGTCGAGCTTGAGCCGACTTCTTGGATTGAAGGTGCCAAAATTTGGTTTTTTCAAAATAATTGTGCAATGGTTGATTTTACGACCAAATTGCGAAAGATAAAATTTCAAATATTTTTTGTCTAAATTTTTTTTTTGTAAGTCTATTAGGTAACGAGTTACAGTGGCGGAAATGGGAATATTTTTCTAAAAAATAGTGAAATTTCCAATTTTTGTTATTTTTTCGGGCTATTCATTACCTAATTATAATTTTGTAAACTCATTTCCACACCACCATGAGGTAGAGAAAATGGCGAATTTTTTATTGTGGTATCCCCAGTAGATCTTATTCCTCTTCAATGGCATTACAACCCATTTTGAGCCTTGGCCTCCTTCAACATAAGCCTCAACCGCCCTCCGTCCTCGGCCGTCGTCTTCCTAACTGCGACATGGAGTAGTCCTCTTGCATCCTTCCTGACATCATCCTCCCGTCTCAGCCTAGGCCTGCCCGCCTTTCGTTTACCTCCTGGGTGTTCTGTTAGAACCTTCTTCGGTACTCGTGTGCTTGACATTCGATGCACGTGTCCGGCCCATCTTAGTCTTTGAAGCCTTAGATGGATAGAGAGTCTGAGAGCTTGGTAAATAACATAGAGCTTTATTGTGGCGGATTCTTCATGCCTCTCCCACATGTTAATGGAAGTACTTGCATACTGCTTTCTCACCCCGTGTACATTGACATTGTAGGGTCTAGATTCGTTCAAATAAATGTAGCTTCGTTCAATAAAATAGATTCTTGACGTGTGCGGTGAAGGAGGAAACCATATGTTTCCTTATAATGCCGTTGGGAAAGTGGTGGGGTCCCCTCCAATGCCTCTCCCTCTCGCACCGCTTCCAAGATTCTTCGAAGTACCTTTTTTTCGAAGGTGTCCAGCTGTTCCCGCCACACATCCATAGGCCAAGACCGTTCTAATAATTGTTTTATATAGGGTTTTCCTATGGCCGTTTCGGGATTTGAAACTGGCAACAACTCGAAGTAAGTGTTGTTAGTGCCTGTGATGCGCTTTCTTACTTCTACTGGGTTTTCTTTGTCTTGCGTTATGATGGAGCCCAGGTATGTAAACTCTTTGACCACTTCGAAATTATAAGTGTCTTTAAATTTCAATTTATCTTTTATTCTATGGTGTGGGGTTCTGGTTTGCATCATGATTTTAGTTTTATTCTCATTGATTTGCAAACCCACCTCTCTTGCCGAGTCTCCAAAAACCTCTCTTACAGCCTGTAGGGATCTTTTGACAATGTTAAGGTCAGTATGTCTATTCCACAGATATTCCAGCGATGGTATGGCGAGCCGCACAGAGTTCGACTAATATCCGTAATTATGTTACATATTCGCTATTGCGTAATAATATTTTTGGTTGATCCCCGGTTGGTTGATATTGACATCTTAATAATAGTCTTTGTCATCAATATCATGATCTAACTCATTGCCTGTGGTACTGAGATACTGGGCTTCCATTGACAAAATCTCTTCATATTCAATTGCAAGAAATAAATTTTAAAAGTCTCGGGTGCTGGTTTCTTTGTCATTCTTACTGGAACAAGCCCATTGGTGCCACGTTTCCAGCCCCAGTTTTCTGGATATTTTTGGATTCCATACCATTTTTGAACTCCCGTACAAAGCAACAAGAAAGCTTTTTCCTTCATCTGCTATGTCTTCTGGTTTTGAATCATTTTGGTTTCATTCGTATACTCAATGAAGACGCACTGGCAGACCAGCTTTTTAAGGCTTACTAAATGTTCATTATCACTACAAAGTAGTTTCATCCATGCACTCGATGACTTCGGGTTTGTCATAGTGGGATCCTAGCCTGTAGCAATATATGCGCTGAGGTGGCAACGCTGCAGTCAGGACTGTAGGCACGCAGTATGTTGCCGTCTCTTTCTCTCCTCTATGTAACACGAAAATTACTGTAATTTGAAATAGATTTTGCTATATGTGTTGTGAAAATACGTTAAAATGATATTGTGTAATATGTTCTTACAAAATTTATCATGAAAACTTGAATTTTACGACTTTTTGTCAAAATTTTCTTCTTTCTACCGCTGTAAGTCATTATATATTAGATTTATAAAAAAAAAATTAAAAAATGTACGTAATTTAGTTTTCTTCAAATTTGCTGTTTACATTTTTGTTGTAAAATCAACTGTTGAAGAATTATTTAAAAAAAAACTTGGGACCTTCAATCCAAGTTGGCGGCTCGAGCTCGACCCCCCTCAGACTCACAGAATCAGTTTCCTCAAGTAAGTCAATATGGTGCATGAACCTTAGATAGGTTCCATGCTTCCGCATATAAACATACCTGATGAATTTCTTCTGGATTTGCTCTAACATATAATGTACTTCTGGTGGTACGGTGCCTAAACATCGCTCGCGTACTCCATCTTGCTTCTCAGTATGCCATGGAATAATGCTAGCATAGCTTCTTGGTTATCAAACTGCTTACAAGTCCTGATGATGAACCCAAGAAGTTTATAGCAAGACTGAGTGAGCTGCGATATATGGCAAGAGAATGTCAGTACGGGATCAAAGACGACTCCGAGATCCTTCACAAATTTTACACGTGATAACGTTTCGCCCTTTATTTTATAATCGTAAACTATAATATTTTTACGAGTGAAGGACATTGTGACACATTTCTTTGTGTTAAAATCTCATTTGTTTGCCAACGACCATTCAGATAGTGCATCCAGATCAGTTTGCATTTTAAAGCAATCTTGTTGGCAGCTTATTTCCATCATAATTTTAAGGTCATCAGCAAATAGTAGACATTTGCCGTTCCTAACACAGTTTTGGATGTCATCTATAAATATTAGAAACAACATAGGTCCGAGGTTAGACCCTTGAGGAATTCCAGATTGCGCTTGGAATTTTTTTGAATTGGCTTCTGGATTTTAAATACGATGAGAAAAAGTTCAGTGTTGGTAGATCGAAGCCTATCTTAAACATTTTCCTCAAAAGTATACATAGTTAACACAGTCAAATGCTTTGGCAAAGTCGGTGTAAACTACAGCTGTTTGGTGCCTCGAGTCTAAACTGGTGGCTACCAACCGCGAAAAATTAAGCAGATTTGTGATTGTTGATTTCTTTGGAAGGAAACCGTGTTGATTTTCACCAATGAATGGCGAAATCTGATGACTAAATTTATCACAAATCAATTTTTCAAAAAGTTTGGGCAGCATAATACGGCTACCGGTCTGTAGTTGTTGACGTCTGTCTTATCTCCAGCCTTGAAAATAGGACTGACTCGGGTGAGTTTCCATATTTGGGGGAACGTAGAAGTCAAAATACTAGAGTTAAATATATAACAAAGGGCTTCACTTATCATTGGCGCTATGCTAATGATAATACTGAAAGGAATTCCATCTGGTGCTGTAGACTTGTCTGTTTTCAGCTTACGAATGTAAGCTGAAAACAGACAAGTCTTCTACCTCTTTCGGATTAGTTAATCCAAGAGATATGTCACCTAAGTTCCACGGAATTTCTGTTTTCGTAAATTCCGTACTGAGATCCGGGGTTTTACTACCATATGCATATCTGACAAATAGATTCTGAATCTGTTATAAATCCGTCTCCACTCTTCAGGCCATTATGCGACCTGGAGTTTGCTTTCTGTGATTTTATGAAATCCCAGAAACTTTTGACATCGTCTTTAATCCCGTCCTGAATTCTTTTTAAATATTGCTGTTTAGTTACGGCAATATCTTTTTTGAGCTCAGATCGCACCGCAGAAAACAACAAGTAATCAGACTGCTTCTTGTGCAATCAATTCACAACAATTCCCAGCGTCGTGTGCGCGTGGCTCGCGCGAGACTCGCCATGACGGCCAGTGTTGGATGATCTTCTTTGACGAACGGCTCCTCGCTTCTCGTCATTTCACATACGGAAAGGTTACTTAGGACGAGTTCCAGCATATTGTCATAACTTATAAATACTTCACTATAATGTGTTAATCCATTTGAGCAACAAAAATATTTTAAATCATTTAAAATATCTTCAGGTTTATTATTCAGGTTAAAATCACCCAGTGAAATAATATTTTAGATGCGTCTATTTTCACCATCGTCTGTGCAATAAAAATAAGTTACACATATAAGTATGGTAAAGTTATTTTTAAAAACCTTTGCCCATAGATCTTCTCCGTTTGTTTTTAATTATTTTGGGCGCATTGAAGCAAGCGGTTTACGAATAGCGGGAAGAACCCCTCCTCTTCGCTGCCCATCTCGATCACGTCGATGCGAGATGTATTGTATACTGATCAGTGAACAGTTCCTTATCAAAAATAGACGTTTGTAACCATGTTTCCGTCAACGCGATCACTTCTGAATTTTGAGAAATAATATTTCTTCGTTTTTCTTCGAAAATTCGTCGATTTTTGTGTTACGGCCACGGACATTTTGATATTTAATTTCTGATTTCGCCATCAAGTAGGCACGCTTTTTGCTAGAAATTTGATAAAGCTGTATCGCTGTACAAAATATTCCTTAAATTAATCACAATAATCTTGTCAGAGAGTGGATCTTTTTAACATTATGTGTTACATTTAACATACTTAATCGATATTTGAACACGGCGTGGCGTATCTGACTCTTCGCTCTTTTTAACGTTGTAACTTAAATTTTTACGACGTCATTAAATCTCTGGCGCCACCCGTTGGCTGCACTACGCCAAATGAACACCATAAATAGTTAGGTAATGAATTTTACTGCGCTTTATGTTTTTACGCCGTAGTATACCTACGTACACATAGAACATTATATTTTACTGATTCTTAAATCTTACTTTTTGAAGTGAAACTTCCTTACCTCCTTAGAGTGATTTGAAATTCGGATGGAACGGAAATGACGCGCTACGGCACCTGCGAAGCATCAATTTGCGCTCAAGGCTCCTGTTGGCTGAGATATAAAACGGAAACGACGATAAGTCTGCGCTCATTGGCCGCTTTGTTTTTCTACGGGTCGTTGGAATATAATGCGTAAATTCGCGTCTCGCTGAGCGCGTCCCATAGCGCAGCAATAGTGCGTCGCAAATCTCAGCGGACAAAGAAATCCAGTGGACGGAGGTTTGAATCCAACGAAATCCAAAAAAAATAAATATTTGGTTTTTGTAAATCAATATCCAATCTTCAAACCACTTTAAAATAATTAGGCAAAAGAAAGCAACATTTAAATTACACACTAATATTTTTTTATAATTTATTAGCTGGGGTACCCGGTTTTGCTCAGATAGTTGATATTAAATTGAACTGACGTTCGAACCCACGATGGTTCTTGTTTTATGTACCCCTAACCAATGGGTAGCCCCACCCATACCAAAAAGGCTTCGAATGATCCGTAATATTTCAGAATATTCGAGAGTGCCTTGGAATGTTCCGCAATGTTCCAAAATGTTCCCGAACCTTCCAGACTATTTCCAAACATTTCAGAATGTTTCGGGATGTTCTGAAATGTTGTGGAACGCTTTCGAATGCTCTCGATTGTTCTGGACTGTTCTAGAAATTTCTAGGAGGGAAACTTCCAGCCCTTATAAACGGGAACCTTCTTAGTGGATGGGGGATAGACGTCTACTACACCATATAATTCCCTTGATTGTACCTGGACTCGTTTCTGAGTTTTAGAGACACGCACATTGCACATTTTTTTTAAATATATACTGATTAATATTTTAACC
The DNA here is from genome assembly GCA_929108145.2 of Limnephilus rhombicus. Taxonomy (NCBI): domain Eukaryota; kingdom Metazoa; phylum Arthropoda; class Insecta; order Trichoptera; family Limnephilidae; genus Limnephilus; species Limnephilus rhombicus. The sequence goes on along the minus strand of OV815279.1, from coordinate 10,785,990 downwards.
TGGTAAGCTACGTATGTAGTTTGTCAGCAGGCACACAGTAACAACAATTCATGTAATGACATGGTACATTTTCAAACGGTATATATGTATTGTGGTGATGATAACTAGATCAATTGGTTAAATTAGCAGAATAGTGTAACTATAAATATATAAATAGCAGTAAAAGCCTTATATAGTAAATAAGTATACATATGAATAGTCACCACAATAAGTTCCTATATGTGGGCATTTAGTTACATGAGGTTTTCGAAAATTATAATTATTTTCCAATTCCTTAGAATGTAATTTCCAATTAGATATACATGGGCCGCAGTAGGGCATCAATATATATTATCTGTATCTATTAGCAATATCCTGAGATTATATTTTACTTTAGCAGTATAAACGGTATTATTTTTGATTCTGATAGTTTACTAAATATTTTGAGTTCAATGTAGTTTAGGTTTCTTTCACCGTATTTATATTAGTACATTTCGGAACCATCAATCCTTTATTTTGAGTGAATCTTATATTATGTTTTTGGTAAACTCTTTCCCTATTCAAGGAATCAGACAGTACAACATGTTGACTTACAATATTATAAAATAATAACCCTCTAACATGTAAAACATTCAGAGACTTGCATATTAATTTAATGTTACTTCTGTGTGCATTGGTAATTTATATATAAACAATTTTGTAATGGAGTTTTGTAATGTTTGGATATATGTAACTTCTATTAGTTTTACAAGAATGTCCCCAAGAATTCCATAATGGGTAATGGATACTAATTGCACTAATGCAATAAATATTTTTTTAATTACTATTATAAATACAATTAGTAAGAATATTTTTAAGTAAGTGAAGGTTAGTCTAGTTTTAAATCCCTAACACAAGCTCGTCGATGAAGGTTTTATCGACATGATCGGTTATTTGTCAACGTTCCCGCGCACGTCAGCAAATTGCCAAAGTAAAAAAAACAGTGACCGAAAAACTAAGAATGAATTCAACTCAACCTGTTTTTAAAAGTCATCAAAAGTTATGAAAAATATGTGTATATATTTAAAAAATTTATTAAATAGGTTGCGTTAGGTTAGGTTATGGACTCTTTTTAAATTTTCTTTTCATAGCATTTAATGACTTTTCAAAAGGTTGAATTGATTCCGAGTTGTCATGAAACAAAAAAAAACCGACCCAGATAAAATTAAGCATATTTAGTCTTTGTGACCAATTTTTTATTCGTTGAAGATATGCGAGTCATGTTTAGGGGTGTTGACAAATAACCGATATTGTCTACAAAACTTTTACCGGTAGATTTTTGTACGAAATAAATTGGCAATAACAATAATTTCAATGCTAATTTTAGCATTCCCATAAAAACGCTCGATACTCTGCACCTGCCCTTCAATTTTCTTTATTTCTGATTCATCCCTGGAGTTTAAAAGGGAGGAAACGTACGATTTCCTACGTAACTACCCAGATAAATGACGTCACGGAAGACGCCGAGATTATACCAGAGAAAAGCGCCGGCCGCAAAATGCTGTATTGGGTTTGAAGAATTCGATTCCGCGAAACGATATTAACCCGGGACGTGCCTGGTTCGCCAACTCACACAACATACGTAAATAGCGACGGCGAATGGCGTACACTACACCTTTACCTGTAGATCCGTAGCAATACAGCCTTGCAGCTCCGTCATAAACAGGTTAACCCTTACAACATCACTTTTCACGTAACTCCAAGCGATACGCAATAAATTCGGATATTCAATCAACCTAAGCGTAGTACACAAAAAAAGTCGTATTAACGATTTATTTTGTACGATTATTTAAAGTATTTCTGTACCCTTGTAATGAACATCTTAATATTTCCGCAATATGGTATTTACACTATCTGTCAATACCGTTAAAAGTATTTAGAAGATTTAAAGTTTCTTTTTCTGATTCTGATCATCGTACCTACTAAAAATGTGTTGTTTTAATATTTTCATTCATAATTATGAACTTGAAAAACACTTTCCGAAACGTTTTCAATTATTTACAACGTCATTATGATGTAGAAAACGCTACTGGCTAGTAAGACGGTTGTCACCAACGTTGCTCGACGTGACGTTAAAGTCGCCAAATTCACGAATAAAAATAAACATGTCGCTGTGGCAGCAAATCAAAAATGGCACATTTCAAACTGATGTAGAAAAATTATTTGTCAACACAAAAATAAAATAAAAGTGCCGTCGCTTTTGTAATTTTTACATATTTTTTATTAAAAAAACGGTAAAAATACCCTATTGAGTCCGCTAAGAAGTTCTTCATAAATTATAACTTATTTAAATATGTCAAAATAATGTAATTCATTTACACTTCTACGCAACTTTTCAAAATGTTTCAAAACTAATGATTTAATTTAGTTAATTTCAACTTCTTCAATTACAAATTGTGGTGTTTGACCAACAGCTCTCCAACTCACCTTGGAAGGAGATTTATTAAATGGGTAGAATAAGTTCTTCACTTATAAATCTGGTTTTATTGATACTTCGCGCATAGAAGTGTTGAACACGATAGTCGACCTATCTAGGAACTGGCTAATTGGAATCTGAAGTAAGTGATGCTGAGCCCTTGGACCCTCTGTTGCCCAAAGCCTGAACTAAGCGAGCTGCCATCTAGTGGATTTTTGTGACTAAGCAGAAAGCTTTTAGATACACCACAACTTTAAAGTTTTTAGTGAAAATAAATAAGAAAACGCGGAAATAGCATTTACGGAAAATAGCATTTTTTCGATGCATTGTAATTTATTGTTTAAATCTTCAATTGAGTAATATTCTTGATATTTGAGGGTCACAACGCTAGTTTATTACAACTGATGCATACACATTCGCGCTCTTAGTCTAGCATCTCTGTCTCACTTTACTAAACTAACATATGGATTTACTAAACTAACATATGTATTTATAAATAATAGTCATCAAACCGGTCAGTGGTTGAGTGGCATCGCACTTGGTTCCCACCCGGGCGTCGCGTGTTCGATTCCTCGGCTGGCTAAGGCCTCCATCACAAGACAAGCAACATTTTTGGCTTTCTGTGATGGTAGTAGGAGATTTTCATACATTGTTCGGTTATTCGTAACCCGGGAATGTTTGTCTTTCATTTAAAAAAATAAATAAATAATGGATGCTGAAAACTTGGAAAAAATTAATAAGATAAAATACTTGGGAGTAATTCTAGACTAAAAATTATCTCTTGAAAAAATGCCGATTTTATTGCCAAAAAATGGCTAAAAAGGTGTATTGGTGTATATCTTAAAAAGAATTAGGTTAAATTTCAATAAGAAAATATGAATACTAACTTGTAAAAGAATTGTTGCAAAACACAAACATTATTTTAATTTGCGCGGCGGGTATGGGTACAGCCTTCCTGGGAACTATTTAATGGATAACCAAAACCCCAAGTGGTTACGCTACGTTTGGCGACTTAGCAGGGGTACCCAGGTTCATGGGGTGAGTTTTGTCTAAGTCTTGGTGGCGGATGCGTATGCACATCTACTGCGTAGCGATCCGGATCGAATGAGACTGGTTGAGGGAGACCTTTTGATTTCTCCAGCCGAACTCTCTTGACCCATCGTCTTGCATCGCAGTGGGGGGAATGGATTCATATGTCGGTTACTATTGAAAACACTCCCAATTCCTACCCTTTCCTTCCTATCATTTTTCCTTCCCAGAACATCCTCTTCTTCCTTTCCCTAAAAGGCCCACCATACGGCATCCCCAAAGACGACACGAGGAAAATGGTTTTCCTCGGGCCCCCTATGTGGATCTATAGTTTAAAAAAAAGCTGGTACACAAAAACGTAGGTAGCTTAAATGATCTCCAAATAATCCAAAATAGCACAATGAGACAAAATAATTTTGTTGTGAATGTGATGGCGTAAATGGCCGTTAAAATGACGCATTTTTGTATTTTATTCGATTAAAAATAGTTTTTCCCTAATTTTCAGGTGCTCGAGTGGGGTGGTGTCCCACTGACCGATCGCAGTTTCGAAGAGGTATGCTCCGTGATGGACCGCACCGGGGACATGGTAGAGCTGATGGTGGAACACGCCACTGACCTGCGCATGTGCGACTTGCTCGAGGAGCCGCGCCGCGGGGATCAGCCTTCCGGTTTGGGAATCGGTAAGTAGAGCTTAGTAAAAATAAAAATTTCGGTGTCTTGTGGTTGTGTGTAACTCCCGTTCAATGACCCATAAAACTGGGATTTGCTTTGATTTTGAAAATTGTAACTGATTGTGGAAGCAAAATAAGAAAATCTGTATAGTGTGTCCGGGGGTAAAGTGCATTAACTTCGGGAGGTGATTCTACATGATGGTAGGAGGAAAAAAGTTGCATAGCTTTTTCTGAAATTCCAACTTTTTTTCCCATACAAAAAGACATACCTCCTAAAAATCCTCAGTGTGAGGTAAAACTTACTGGGTAAAGTTGCTGTTAGCTTGCCGGGCGCGATCGTTACAACGTTGCTTGATAATTAAAATGCTGCCCGCACACGCCGGTCTAATTTTATCTTTTTACCACAAAACTACCCCTAAAAGTTGGAATTTCGAAAAAAGTTATGTATCTATCTTTTTTACTTATATTATCATGTAGAATCACCTCCCGAAGTTAATGCACTTTACCCCCGGACACCCTGTGTAGTAGGTGCCACAGTTATTTTGTTTATAAATATTTCTTTTGAAGGGCAACCAACATCTCTGCCATACTTGTAATAACATACTCTGTGTAACTATGCATTTTACACTCCAAAATTCAAGCACGAGAAATATTTTCTCTTTTGAATTGTGAAGTTTCATTAAAAAGAAATTAACATATTGTTATTAGCCTTAAGAACCAAATGCTTTACTATGAATCTGTATACGTATGTATTTTTCTAATAAAAAAAAAAAAAAAAAAAAAAAGGTCACTCTAAGTGGTTCGCTATGTTTGGTGACTTAGCAGGGGTGCCGGGTTCATGGGGTGAGGTTTGTCCAGGTCTGACGGTCTTGTCCGGTGCATCTGCCCACATGCCATGTGGTGGGCAGCATCGAGAAAGACTGGTTGATGGAGGTCTTTTATTCTCTCCTGCCGGAATCTCTCAACCCATCGCCTTGCACCGCGGTTAGAGGGATGGTTTCATATGTCCGTCACTCCTGGACACACTGGCCCTCAGATTCCAACCACCCTTCATACGTACATATTTCCTTCCCAGAACTTCCTCTCCTTCCTTTCCTTAAAAAAACCTTCCACACAGCATCCCTTAAGATCACACAGGCCCTGAAGGAAATTATTTTCGTCAGGGCCTCCTGTGTGGAACTAATGTTTAAAAAGAAATTTCACAAGTTTCAGGAAATTAAACTGATGGTTGGCCAGCACTGAGAATTGTTAAATCGCTCGCTTAAATTCAACGGTAGATAACTTTCCTATAATTTATTCATATTTTACTTAATTTGATTTCAGACGCGGATACAGACAAGACGCCATCTTCCCCGACTCGTCGGAAACTGCCAAAAACTCCGGTATAAGATCTTTAATAATAATTTCCAATTATTTACTTATTCTTTAGAATCTGTCAAAAGTTTAATTATTCACATAATATTAATAATAATCAGTTTCACTTTGACTTTATTTTCTTCAAACCATAAATTTTCACGTAAGTAAATACTTTTTTGGTTTAATTAATTTGCACCATTTTAGCATTTTTATTGAAGAAGTAAATTTTCATACGTTATTTTTTCTCTGTTTATTTTTTGTTATATTAATAATTCATAATTACTAGGTAGACATTTTTCAAATTTTCTAGATTATTTTCAATGCAACAATTTTTCTTAATAATTCCATTGGGAATTCGATGACAATTAAAATTCATTCAAAAATATTATTAACAAATTCAATTAATTATATTCAACAAATTAACATGTTCAATTCACTTCATTTTTTTCGTCATTTTGTTGTTTTGGTATGGAAGGCAAGCCTATTACTATTACTAGTACGTTTTAAAATATGTTTTTGTTTAAAAATATATTTGGAAGTCAGATAAAAATCAGCAAAAGCTTAAATAAAATGCAAGAATTTGTTTTTAAACATACTATGTTTCTTCTCTTTTTTAAATCCCACTACTTTGCAAGATTTATCACGTTTTTAAAACTGACAGTAAAAGACATAGCAAGCGAGAAATTATATAAAATTCATAGTTGCAAACTTGACGTGGTTTTACCCCGGTCTATAATTTGTGAAAGCTTAAACTAATCCTTCTTGTAAATAAAAAATGTATCGTCATTTGCAGTAAAAACAATCATAATTAAATTATACTTGGAAGACTAGGTTTTATATAAACCTAGGTATGTCATATATGTAAGTATATATATATTGCATATACTCCTCAGTTAACGAAAGAATTATATATGACAAGCATGTATGATCGCATACTTGAATACAATGTTAACAAAATGTTCTTACCTGCTGTTTAAGAAAAAAATACTCTCTTGATCTAAAACTTACGAAAAGTAATTTTATGCTTTAATAAAATCGATGCGAGAATGACACCTTCGTTCAAATATATCAAATAGTGTTTTTGTAACACATTTTTTGCGTAGTTGCAACTTCCAGGAAAAAAATATGTCAAGTCAACTCGCTTCCCGAAAAGATGGAAACAGTATTTTTAAATTTGTTAATGAAGGTGTTGCTGTATACCTAATAGTCGGTACTTATTTGAAAATTATATTTTAAGATTACCCATTGTATTTTTATATTTCTTTAGCAACGTATATCCTGCTGATAAATTTTAGTTTTCCAAGATTGTAGGCTTAATTTTTTATCTGTTCTACTAAAAAAGCTGTTGTTTATCGAAAACGTTCAAGATTCAAGTTTAGTATGTTTTGATTTTTTTAATACCAACTGCTCCCATTTGGAGCCTGGATACCGAGGCATCCCCGGTTGGGGTATGTTGTGAGGCTTAAAGTGGGCTGGAGGGGGAGGAGATGGAAATGGGGAAGTACCTGGTCTAGATTATCTTCCACTCTGAAACGTGCCGCAAATATTTATCTTATTTTATTTAAATTAATAAAATAGTGAAATAACACAAATCAATCAAATTAAATTTACCTGCGCACGCAGGGTTACGAAACCCGCGACCTTCTATCAAGAGCCTTACCTCTTGACCACGGAGGTCATCATAATATTACATATTACTATGTTTTCTAAATAACATTAAGGTGACGGTATTTTCTTTTAACCTGAATCTGGTGAAAAAATATTTTTTCGAAAAAGAAATAAATCTAATAAACGTATAGAACATTTTGACACGTGTAAATATATTTCAAAGAATAAAATGGTTCATTCAAATTATATTGTAGATATTTCATATATCTTATAAAATATAATATATACCATCAAGTATGTAATAATGTTATATATATATTTAAAGGATACGGCTCATTCTTGAGTTCAACAGCTCGGCTGTGGAACGTATCTACAACATATTATTTCTCTTCTACAACATATTATCTCCTTCCTTTCCTCAAAAATAACCTCCACATAGCATCTACAAAATTACGTAGGCCCTGATGGAAATTCTTTTTCTCAGGGCCTCATGTGTTAGTTAATATTAAAAAAATATAAATAATATTTACCCAACCGAACTTAAGCTAAATGTTAAAAAAATATATTTATTTATTTGTAAGAGACAAACAGCTTATACATAAAATGTAGAGATGCATAAATGCAAAGTTAAATTAAGTCAAGTCAAAACGGTCTCCTGTGTAAAAATTACTTGGAGATGGAGTTTTATCTATAATGTTGAATGTAGATATAACGTACTCTTAAGTTTTTAAAGCCTAAATTTACAAATTAGGTAAAAGTAAATGCATAATTTAATTGATGATTTAATATTCTGCAAAGTTGGAACATTTTTCCAATGAGGATATGAAACTTGTATATAGAGAAGAATCTTATCGATTATCCAAAAATATTAAACATACTAGATTAATTGAAATTGTACATAAAGAAAACTAATATTTCCCTGTTTTGATGCGAGAAAATATACATCAAATACTTACTTTCAAATCTCCTTTAAGTTTTACTGGTTAAATATTTATAACAAACTATTCTTAAGATTTTTTTAACAAATGTAAATTTTTTTAGACTGTCGATTTTTCACGAAAACTATTTGTACTGTTAAATAATTATTAAAACCTACCTATTTTTATGTAAAAAATAATAAATGTGATTAATGTAGGCTCGTTACTTATATAGACAATATCTACCTTTTTAATTATTGTTGTAATTAGAGTTTAAATATTGGAATAATTATTTCAAAACTTTAATATAATACATAATATTCCCTTACTACACTGTAATGTAGATATTCCCAAATAGTGTATTCAATTTATTGATGTTTTAACTTTAAATTAATTTATTGAGAAACGTATAAGATAAGAATATTTCTGGTTAGACTGTGAATCTACCGGCTTAAAAAGAGTTTAATGACTGCTATATTGTTGAAAGGAAAATAAATAAAACAAAGCCTAATGCGATGATGGCAATTTTTTTGTAAAAACCTTTGCTGTATTTCTGTTTGTAAAGCACTAAAGCCTATTATGTATTTACATTGTACATTTTAAGAGAGCGATTATTTTCGAGAGAATGTGACTTTGAGTGGGCAATCTGGACTGAGTTCGAACAATGGAGACATACTCATAATGTGTTGATTAGAGGTTTGAGCATTCGAGCTACGGTCCTATTCGATGATACCTTCCTTTTTCTATCAAAGACTTCTTTTTAAACCGTAGATTAAAGAAGAAAACTGGGAGTAACTTCCATGAAAATTTTAATTTCATTTAGCCCAAAACCCCGCGTTCCATCTCACTTACTCTTGTCTGACATCATAGATTTCCACCCCCATTTAAATTTCGTAAACTCCGTTTTGATTTTGAAATTAAAGCCAAGTTGACTAAATATTTGGATAACAACAGACGTCCACAAGGCATCTCTTGTATTCTTCTTTATTCTATGTTTTAAGCATTATACATTTTCATACTTCTTATATTTGTAATATATTTGTCAAATGTTTAAATTCGTAATATAAAATTATGTTATTAGTCTAATACTAAATAAATTATGAGATATTTAAAATATATATATATTTATGTTAATTAGTGATATAAAATAAGGGCGTTGTTCGGACGTGGTTACCGTGGTTTTGTTGGAATACCTTATTAAAAATATATTAATATGTAAAATACACAGTTTATAAATATTACGTTTTACAACAAGTAAGTACATATTATCTTCACTAATCATAATCTTACTGACAGGGGTTCCCCGATAGAAAAATTTTATGTACATAATTTGTTATTCGTATCATTATTTTGTGAAAAAATTACATTATTCCCACCATTTTTTAATATTTCTATTTTTGAAACTAACAATTCATGGTGGAAATGCATTATAATAATATAATGAAACAAATATGAAACTTATTTCCACTTTAACAAGCTCAAACCGCTAACGGTTCAATAAATTAAAGTGAAAATAAGATTCATATTTGTTTATTATATTATTATTCCCAGCAATTTTTTCACTAGGTGTGCATAATTAGTCAATTAGTCATTGTGTTAATTTAATGATAACGAGGATTTTCATTTAATACCTTATTCTTAAAATAAATTCGTAGTATCAGTTGAAACAATTCATTGATATTGTAAAAATATTATATATAGAAAATGATGAATGGATAATAATGATAAAACTATAATTAAAATTAAATTATATATATATCGATGAAATAAAAATGTATGTTGTATATTAATTTATGAAGAATAAAATATTGTAATCAATGCATAGCAATCGTTCTCAATTAAAACAACTCCTTCATATTACTAAGCGGATTTTTTATTACAGGAGAATGTATATTATTCTCAACGCTAGAAGTTCTTCTGTGTTGTGGAGGATATTTTTTAAAGGTAAATTGATTCAGTGAAAGGGAGATTTTAAAATATTAATATAAAAACAACTTAAATTTCATTTAAATTAATTAAATCACCTTTTTAATTAACGCAGTTAAAAACTTTTTTATACATCACCTTTATGTTTATTAAATTTCTCAAAATTGTTTTAAAAATGATTTTATTTGAAATTGTTTTATTTCGATAATTGACACGGCGTTTTAGCATGTTTACTTGTGAATTGAGTGAATAAGAAGACATTGCGGCAGATGACAATGGATAAAATGGGTGAGAGAAATTAAAGATTTTAAAGTAAAGCACGATGCATATTTTGAAGTTTAATTTAGTGTAAAATACCTACTTGAGATAAATCACTACTTGCCCTGCATTTTCGCAACTGGCACGACGAAAGGATATTTTTTCTTATTTTTTTGTCAAATATGCAATGAACATTTTAAAAATCATCCCTTTAGAGTTCTTATCTGGTGTAGGTACTACCAAACAATTTATATTTTTTCAACTCAATTCCCCTTCGGGTAATTTTTACCATATTTCAAAACTATTCTAGACTACAAGCCCCCAAACTAAGAAAATTATTTTTTTAATGATTCTGATTAAATACTCTACTTTTTGAAGAAAATGTTATGTTTGTAGAATGCATGTGAATGAGCTTAATGATAATTTTAAAATTAAACATTTTCTTCCGACAAATCGATCAATAAATTAGTTTTCTAAATAAACTCATATTTTCAAGTGCATGCATTTAAACCTTCCCTTATTTTGGTTTAAACTTGTCTCATTTTAGGAACTCCATTATTTAGTATCGTTTTATTCCGATACGCAAAGCAGGTACTGCCAATTTAAGTCCTCAGATTTTACTTTGGATGTGTGTTCATTGCATAGATGAAAAACAAATTTATTATTTTATATTCCGTCTTGTGCTTGCAAGAGACAGATTTCCTGCCGGTCTGGTATGCCTTAGAGAGAAGTGTCATGGCACGTTGCACGTTTTAGAAGATAACATATGATTTGAACAACAGTAACATGATGCCAATGAAGTCACTATCAAATCAGGGACTTGACTTTACATCAACAGAGGCCCGCGAAACTTTACAAAGATACAAACGGTTTGTAAAAAAACCTTAGATAAAGGTGAAATTTAGTCTAGCCTGCTTAATAAACTTAGTTGCTGAAATAATACTGAAAACTTTGAATAGGAGATTTTAAAATATCATTTTACTAAATGAGCATCACTAAATTTTGTTTGGCATGAATGTGAAGTTCTCTTTATTATTTTGACTTGCAAATAGCCATCTTGAATGAATTACATTTTAATTAGTGTTCCCTCTGAATTGTTTTTTTTTCAAAAACTATTCTGATAACCCGTCAGAACTTTTCTTGTGTACCTACTTTAAAAAAATGTTTGGAATATTGTTAAACAACCTATTTTTATGTGTGATGTGTGGTATTGAAAAAATGAGGATCCCGAATATCACACGTCTTCTACTCTGTTGAATGTATATTTGTGATAAACAGCGTTTTGAATTGTGAAGTTCTCTTTAATGTCAGTAGAAACTGCAAAAATAAACTTGCCGCGTCTTACTTAGTGAAACTTAAAAAAAAACGTATCTGTTTAAGAAACAATAAACTATTCGTATGTTTTTTTCACTTTGCAACTTTACAAATCTGTACTGATTAGATTTTAAGTTTAGTGAATTAATTATTTATGAATTATAAGTAAATATTCCTTCCTTTATTGTTTTGGTGTCAGGGCGTTATTTTGAATACCGATATCTTTAGATCAAAATCTACAGAGAAATGGTTAATTAAGTATTGCCCTAGTACCAAAAAAAACCCTGCAAAATTATTGTAATAAATATCGCTTAATTACTCCACTTGTCTAATAGAGAGTGTGAAATCGAATACTTAGATATCCAAAGCTTTTATCTTTTATTTAAGCAAAAATAATTATACGCTTTTTAGCAAAAACGATGTGATGAGTTAAATATCAATTATATAATAGCCTTAGCATGCTTTTGTAATGAAAATGTAACCTATGCAGAAGAACCGAATATATATTACTAAACACATAATAAATAAAATGAATGCCTTTGTTGTTGTGACATGCACTATATAAATACTCAATATTTTATGTACTTAAATCTAAATAGTTCTATTTTCCTGTATATGTCATTTTTTAAAACTATGTGGTGTAAAACCTATCTCACCTCTCACCATAGCAATAATAAAGGGACGATGTCTCACTTATATTATGTATGTGTTTCGGCAACTTATATTATATTTTTAGGCAAGTTTTATGTCCAGAGATTCTAATCTACTCTCGCTTATCAATAAACTAGGTATTTCAGATTATTTAGGTACGTTATAAATAGAAGCCTTGTAAAATTTTTATATCTACCTTTTTCATAGTTTTAATCAATTTCCACTTTAATATTTTATAGGCGTTTAGATATCTGTTTTAAATCCTTCTTTTACGCATGATACCGGAATGTAACAGTGAAAAGTCCCCAATCTCCGACCAAAAAACCAATATTTGGTGATTGATATTCAATGTAGGTCCTACTTCTTGCACGAAATTAAATTAGGATTTTTCAAAACAAATAATCGATATTTCTTTTCAACCGGATTAATGGTTCAGATAGAAACCAATTGTTTACTTGTTATTTTGTAAAATGACGTGCATATGAAATGAGCTTAACATTTCATCTTTCATTTAATCTAAGCCTTTTCAAGTATTCCATGCCTACATATTTTATTAATTAGATTCTCTCTTCTTAACCTTCCTCTTAACCTCAAAGAGACTCCGTAGGACTATAGTTAGATCTCACATGATACATACTCATCAGTTCCTTTTAGTCATCTCTCTTTATAGCTTTTACATATATTAATAATAATACTCAGTAAAAACAGGATTAAAAAAAACTAGTTTTTCAACATATTATAACGATGAAAGCGACCTCATTCCCTTCCAAAACTAATTAACTCGTAATTATTCACGAAAATTTTACATTTTTTGTGATAATTCTCGTGTTTAAATTCCTATTACGAAGTGTTACTCCTTCAAAAGCTTCCAAAATATTCATGCGTTGCCAGAACATAGTTAAACCTGAGGGGACGATTTATTTACCGCCATGCACTATATAAATCAAGAACGAGTTGGAACATAAATTTACAGTTTTTGTCATAATTTCATTAGTTATTTAGGTTCCTACAAATCATCATCAAAATATCTTCACAAAAATAGACAACCGGTCCCAAGATAAGTAGCTCCCCAGATTTTTGCAACAAAGTGGTACTTTTCAAAAGCATCTCCAAATCGTCATCCATTTACTCGTACTTATATCTATTGAATCTAACTGCCTCCTCCGCTGCAAGAGCGGAATACCAGGGCCAGCTGATATTTCAATATTTAGGTTCCTTTAACAGAGTTACCTTAAGCTCTTCCAAATCAGCATACCTATTTATTGGTGTTCTTTGCTAGATGAGCGAAGAACCGGGTTCAAGCAATTTAGTTTAATTTTTTCTACAACAAATTAACCCTTTTCATTACCATTCCCAAACCATCGTATATGCATTGTACCTCCCAGTATCTGACAGCCTTCTCTGCTACAGGAGCAGATAGCACGCGCCAAGCTGGTGACTGGGAGAGCTCAGCTGCAGGTGTGGTACCACGGAGAACGCAGAGAGCTGGTTGTGGCACTCATGGCCGCTGACGAACTGGCTGCCAGGGACGATTCCTTGGGCTATGGTGCCCTGCCGGAGGCTTATGCGCAGCTGAGACTCCTTCCTGTGCAGTGAGTATTCATGATAATTGTCAGTTTTATCACACTAACAAACTTCCACTGAGCCTTCTGGCATCCAGCTCTGAACGAAGTCATCTAATTTTATTTTTAAATTTGTCATATTTTGGTGACATTTTAATTTAATTCTCTCTTCAACTCCTCAACCCATCTCGTCATTGGACAACCAAGGCTTCTAATTTTAGTTTTTATTTTTTTTGTACGGTGTCCTTAATTTAATTATAATAAAATCATTTCATTATATGCAGAGGCTGATATCATATTATGATGATCATATTATATGTTGTAAAGTAAAAATGTTGTGAACCATAAATGATTTATATACATTATAGTGCTTCGTGAGGGTGTTATAGAAATAGAATAGAATAGTGTTAGAAATATTATAAGAATGACTAAAATTGCACAGATTAAAAATAATGATTGTAATTAATTGTATTTAATGTAAATGCAATTATTTTATGTTTGATTTGGACGGAGTTATGATTGTTTTATAAAAGGTCCCCTTCTATCTTTTTTATGAACTATGAAAACCGGAAATAAAATTGGCTGATCCGCCATTTTTTATTTTTTTAGATATCAAAATTCCCAAACGTGGTGTCATAGAAACTATATTTTCGAACAGTTTAAGACTTAGTGCATGCAAATCGAATGAATAGTTTTTTTTTTAATATGTTGTCAACCAGGTTGAAAAACGTATTAAAAAAAGTTTCGAGAAAAACGCATTCAAAGTTTGGCTAAAATTCTAATTGCTAACATTCGCCGTCGACCCGATTAGTGTCGGTTTTTCGTGCACAAATCAAAGAAATTTTTCTCTCTTTCAAATACCATGACTTTAGACTTACTTACATTCGTCAAAGGGGGGCGTTCAAGTATTACGTAACGCAATTTTTGAATATTTTTGACCCCCCCCCCTCCCCCCCGTGTAACGCGCCGTAATGTTTTTCTGTACCCCCCCCCCCCCCCCCCTAAACGTTACGTAACGCCCAAGTGACAATTTTACCTGAAAGTCAGAATTAAGTTAATCCGTCAATTTTACGAATTTATTTAAAACATTTGATGAGACCATTCTTAACAAATGCATCTTTCAGAAAATGAAATATAAAATGATTTAAAAAATTTTAACAGTCCTGGTGCCAACACATTTATCGAATATAAAACAAATTATAGTTTCTGTGATGACAGAAAAGTACCATTACCGTTTTTTTACAATTTATAGCCGAAATCTTTGATTAAATCTTAAATTTCGAAACTGTTGTAACCTTTTTTAATATAATTTCTTTCCCTCCTTTACAGAGATAGCAGTGGCGTAATGCAGACAGTGGTGGCCCCCGCCTCGCAAGCCCCCATCTGGAACGCCACCCTGACCTTCACTGGGGTCTCTGGGGCCGAGCTGGCGGGGCGCAGCCTCCAAGTCAACCTGTGGGACCTCCTGCCCCAGGCTGAACCGGTTTTCCTTGGAGAGTGCACGGTGAGCTCATAAATTTTTTTTTAATTTTGGGACAAGATACAGTTTTTTTCTTTAATTTTTTACTTGAATTTTCACCAGTCTGCGCTAGTATTGTCCTAAAAGAGAACCGAGTTGCTTATATAATAGTATAAATAAAAATTCAAATCAAATTTCTGTAACAACAAAATGATTTTTTTTATAATAGGTTGACCTTGAGAAGGCATTCCTCGATGACCGCGCAGTGTGGTACCGCCTGGAAGACCCCCGCGGACTGCGGGGCGCTTCTGGACTTCCAGGGCGCTCTCCGGGACATTCCCCGAGGGGCTCGCTGTCTGGCGCCCCCGGCACCCCGAGAAGGGACTTCGCAGGACAAAGATCCGTCTCAGGTAAAAATTAAAAATCAATTGAAAAATACTATCTTTTAAAAATCGTACGGAAATATCAATCGACAAACGCAGATTCTTTATATGTAAACTTTATTATATGTTGTTATTTATATTAAAAAAATCAGTATTGAAAAAATATTTTTAAAACCAGCAAATTTAAACACTCCGACTTTGATGTCATTCCGTCTGGGATGCAGTCGTTTCTCTACGACCCTCTTGTTGTGATGCCACCCGAGCACCTGGAAGCCTGAGGAAAATAATTCCCCTCAAGGTCTATCTCATCTTTAGGGATGCTATGTGGGGAGTCTTTCAATAAAAGGTGAGAGAGGAAGTTCTGGAATGAAAAAAAGTGTGAAGGGTTGGTAGGAAGGTCAGCGTATCCAGGAGTAACGGACGTATGAATCCAAACCTCCAACTGGGTGCAATGTGATGTTCCGAGAGAGTCCTTCTGAAGAGATAAAAGGGTCTCCCGTAACCGGTCTCTCCCGATCCGGCCTGGTAGGCGCATCCGCCGTCACCGCAAGACCCAAACAAACTTCACCCCATGAATCCGGGCACCCCTGTCACACATAGCGAACCATTTTAGATGACCTGTGGTAGAGGTGACGGTTATACAATTAATGGTTAATAAAAATTAAGAAATCGTCATTGAATTAGAAAATAAGGTATTTATATGGATTAAGAGTGACAGTTGTTGCTTCTTTAGAAGAAATTTTTTAATTGTTTTAAATTACCCTTTTTACTTACCCGTTACTACACTTTTTTCGTGAAATATTCTGATACACTTCACTTTTTTCGATAGGTTTCTCTCCAACCAAAGAATATGGAGCCGTTTCAGTCTATATTGTGCTATTGAGAGGTATACTTACAAATATTTCATTTCAACATTGCTAAATTATGCAATTTTCCAAGCACAAGTTTCTACATTCTTCAAAATTTCACAATTTTACGATCTGTAAAAGTTTTTATTTTTTATCTAATCTCCTGTTCCACAAATAAATGTTCAAAATTCTTGACAAAACTTGAAAACTCACTCTACTTTTTATTCCACAAATAAGCACTAAAAAATCTTACATTCTTATAAATTTACGTATCATAAATATTTTTTTTTATATTCTTCCAACACGCAACACATTACTTTCCACAAACAGGCTTAAAATATATATATTTGTTTATATTTTCACCTTATGTGAATTAGGTTGTCTATGTAATTACAACCCGCAATGCTATTAGAATGGCAAACAGCTCTTTATGCTCATCCAATTCACAACATATTTTCTCGAACACAATCTTTCTACATACTTCCATTTCATAATGCCTTTAAATTCCGCAAATAAACTCATTTATTTATTTAATTACTAGCTGACCCGGCGAACTTCTTACCGCCTAAGAATCAATAACTGTTGTGTTAACTTATTAGCTGAATTAATTTAATTTTTTTTAAGTTAAAATTAATACTCAAAATGAATTAAGAAATGTAATTCACGTGGCAGCAAGGCATTTGCTTTATTAAAGCGAATCGAAATGATTCACTTGGCATTATTGTACTACTTTCTGTTAAAACTATTTACTGGGTGGGTTGCACTTGGGTCGATTCCCTTCATTGAAGCACCTTGTGATATCCAACATTTTTCGTTTTGTTGTCGTTAGATATCTTCTCAGTTCCACCGGGCCCATCGAGGAAAAATAAGCCACCATTTCCATCATCAACTGCCTTCATTAACGTATTGTGCACTTCCTTCTGTTGGGTGTACAACACTGGTACATTCGTTCAAACTGATTGGTTCAATGCATCTTGATCATATTCACTTTTACGTACCAATTCTTGATTGAAAGCATCATTCATTGCAAGTTTCATTGCATTTATTGCATTCGTGAAGCGTCGACCTGGCGTTGTTATTCCTAACTCTACTAACAAACTGCCGCACATGAGGTAACACATGTCTTCGATCAAAAACAAAGCCTGTTTATGTATATCCTCATTCACCTCGAGATCAGGATTCCCTGAACTGACACGAATTAGATGTAAAATGTCTTCTAACATGTCATCTTTGTACTTGTTCCATAGTTCACGTGGATTCGATGGGAAACATGTAGAAATAATGATAGAAAATAATCAGACTGGAGATGCAGAAATAATTGCTTCAGTGATTGTCATGTCCCAATGAGTATCGTTTTCAAGCAAATTGATCTGCTGACATACAACACGAATTGTTGGGCACACTACACCATTGACTTGTAATTCAAACGATGTCGGCCCACGAACATTCACCAGCAACAACCGAAAGTAGAAGCATTCGTTACTTTTTACATGAATTGTGTAAATGCGACCAAGAGCATCAGTAGAACGCACAACCGGATGATCAGTAACCACATCGCCGTGCTTCTGACGTGGAAATCTCTTCGGCAAAGCGTTCGACAAAGTGTAATAACGTGGCATCTCAGAGTAGAGCAACGTCCGGGCAAACAGATCGCATTGGCAAATCGAAAAAAAACTGGGGGTGAAATGCAGATCCCGCCAATGTGGGGGATTTTAATAAAAATGCACCTTCTAGATGAGAAAAGTGTTGGAAAAACTCACGAAGTCGGCTACAGTCTAGCTGTTGTTTGCATCAGGTCAGGGATACCAACATTATAGTGACAATTGAAAAAATGGCGGGTGGGCTGTCAATAGTGTTGATTGGCAAAGTGAAATTTTACTTAACGCAATTGCAAATTAATTACTTATTCAATATTTTTTTATTGCTTTTCGCGCTTTCTTTCACCTTCCAGATTAAAGTTCTCCACTTAAAACGCGGTAAAAACATCGTTTTCGGCATAAACCAAGCATTTGCACTGGCGTAGTATTGGTTGAGGAAGTGACATTTAATTCATACTTTAAACGGCTGTATCTCCCTCAATTTTGCCGAGCGCACCTTAATTTCTTTTTTATTCAACTTTTCCACACTTTCCTCATCTACAAAGTGCATTTTTATTAAAATCCCCCCACATTGGCGGGATCTGCATTCCTCCCAAAACTGGTCAATGTTGTTGTTGGAGATGTTTCAGTACGTTTGGCAACAATAGATGTAATGAAATAAACTCGTTGATCATTCTCCAGATGCATCGCCAAATATACAACAATGGAATGTCGTTCATGAATGGGGAATGAGAATATACGCCAAATCGCCTCATTGTAGCTCACAAACTTGATAGCGTGTGATTTCATCGTTTTTTATTTGTAGTTGTACTTTTCTGACAAATTGGCAGATGTATTTGATTGACTTCACCGAATTGCAATAGGTGCCCCACGTCACAATGCGCCTTGAATGTTTTGAAAAGAATTTTCTGTTTTCCTGGAGTTGTGCAGACATACGTTCACCATTTGTCCCATTTACGACTGTTGACATTTAGTGTGTAAGAAAGAGAAGCAGCATTATATGTTTAAGAACAAAAGAAAAACGATCAGCACATTGACATTTGACGTTTTGAATTTTTGGAATTATACCTACCTACCACAATATTCCTGCAGCTCTTTCAAAAGATGAAAATTCGTTCCATATTAAATGTATGAGGAAATGAATTTTCGTCATAACTTTCTTTTTCGTGAAAATGTTTTAATAGTTATTATATTATCCGAGGCGGAGATAAATTCAACAAATTAAAGATCATCAAAATCGGTTCAGCCGTTCTCGAGTTATAAATAGTGTAACTAACCCGACTTTGTTTTATATATTAAATATTAACGCCCGTTTTAGGGGCTTTTACGTAGGAACACGTAATAAAAATTATACAGTAAGACTTTTATTTTTAAAATTGTTAAGGGTATTATTATGGACAGCCCTGATTTATTAAGCCTAATAATTATCTTCCATTTACCTAAAAGAATCACTCTTTCCAAAATTCTTTTTAATTGCAACAAAAATATCAGGACTGAGTCATTTAGATACTCGCTTATACCTAGATTGCATGCTGTTGGCATTGGCAATGCTTTCTCAGAAGTAGTAGATGGGTTCAACTGCACGGAATATGGTTATAAGAAGGCTATAATATCATACCTCAAACACAATATTCAAGGTTAGGTATAATAGTGTTCGTCTGAACGATATCTATATCAAACTTTACTACACTTCATTTATATTAACTATTATTCAGACTAGTGATAGCCAATAAACGTTTTTTTTCAAAATTATTATTTTTAAAGTTATTATAGAATCTCTAACTGACAGCACTGAAATATGCAAAACTAAAAAAATATGCAAAACTCTGTACCTGCAGTCATTTCAAACTGCAGTCTTTTCAAACTGAAGGTAACAATAATATCATTATTAAACTACTCCACTTTAGCCAATTCCTACAATCTAACGATATGCACAAATAGAATTTCAGTTCAGTTTCAATGCCGGCAACCCGGGCGTTTATTTATTTTTCATTTATTTACAAAGTTTTATTTTACCCACCTCACTAGACATAGTCTGTTCCGAGGTGTTGTCTGTTGTGAATTAAAGTATATTTTACTTGATGTTGACAATTTTTCTAAAAAGTCACCTTTATTCACTTAATTTTAATAAAATTATTTAATAAAATTATGATGTCTGCTTGCTTGGCATAATTATTTCCCTCCATTAGTATGTTGGGCAATGCAGATTACGTGTGGTTGTTAGTTCCAGAATTTATGCACTGAAATAAATCCGATTTCTAGTAGTGAACAGTATTTGTACACATTTCAAATTCGCAATATTTTTGATCCACAAATGGGTTATTAATTACATTTCAGATGACGTAGACTCCATCGGCGAGTGCCAGTCCCTCCTGCATCCAGACCACGCCTGGACCGCGGGGTCTCGCCGCGGCTCCTCCCAGTCCGAGACTCTCGAGGTTGAGGTGTACCAGCTCGGCAAGGACTTCTCACGCTCCTTGCCAGGATCTAGGCGGTCCTCGTTCCAACAGCAGCAGGAGAAAGGTAGGGTCTTATGACAAGGCGTAGCTAATATTTGAGAGCGAAGTGTGTACCCACTAACCCTTTGTAGATTAGTCATGTGAAAAATATCCGCCTCTTGAAATAACAACGTTTCATCGGACACAGAAATATTACGCTGTATTGGGTTCTAAAGAGAGCTAATTTAGAGTTCATTATCTCATAACATTGCCATGTCAGATGTAATCTTGTTGATCCAAGAGATCGATACTTTAAAAGTGTAAAAAATATCAATTTGACCATGAAATTGAAGAAAAAAGGGTAACAAATAAAAATGCTTTGCTCACAATGCAAATTTTCTGAGAGCATTTCAGTTTTACTGGACCCACTTGTGCGTTCTTGGTAAATGTCACTTGTGTGGTCAGAGTACTAAAAAAACTTTACATTAAACCACGGGGTAGGTATTGGTAAGCCTATATATAAGCCTAAAAATTGATTTTTTTACAATTTTATTGATTATTTTACCTTAATCTCCACAGAGTTGTGTTTTTGATCCCTTTACCTAACCCTTGTACACCGATGCACTCACACCCCAATGTCCCCAGAAGCCTCCGGAAGCATAGACCTGGACATCCCACCCCCCGTGTACCGGCCTGAGCGTCGCCGTTCCTCAGTGGCGCGCCCGCGCGACCCCGACGAGATCTTGCGCAACCTGAAGCAGGTGCGCGGCGAGCTCGGCAGGACCATGAGCCTAACGGGCAAGCAGTCCAGACGTAAGTCTAAAACAAATAAACTCTTCTTCTGACTCTGTCGCAGTAGAGACATTGGTTGAGTTACGTCATGCGTACATTCTAATCGTAAGTTGACTTACGTCTTTAATTGGAGGTCGACAAGTAATTTCATTGACGATCGATGCGTAAATTGACGGTGGAAGCGTAAGTTGTCTTACTATTAACGGTCGAGAAGTAAGTTAAATTACGTCGTTTGATATAAATCCGAGACATAAGTGAAGTTACGCAGTTTGATTGACGATCGAGATGTAAGTTATCTTACGTTCTGTTTATGAGCAGTGGAGACATCCGATGACTTAGGTCTTATTACTTACAGTAAGTTTAAATGTTCTTTACCAATTTTAGGTCACGTCAATATCAATTAAGGGGTAATTAGTTCTGCAGTATTTTTATTAATAATTAGGTTTTTATTAACACCTTGTATACCAGGAACGTTCTGTCTATAGATACTGTAAAGCTGCCTATTCCATATGCTTGAAGAACAGATAAAAAAAATACACCTTTTAATATTATACTCGTAAATGTATCTTAAAAAATTTATTTTCCTTTTTGATATTTGTGCAACTTTACATCTTCAATCGACTCTACGCCCTGCTTTAAGCCTTTAATTGCACTCGTATGGGAAAGATGCACAAATACTAGCAGAGCTCTCATTGTCAGAATACATAAAATTAATGCGTTTATTAAACGATTCCCGTTTTTTTTAATATCTCTAATATTTGCACTTTTAATGGTCGAGACACACTTATAAATTCTGCTAATATTTATGTAAACTTTTCTGTATTTACAATTGAAGACACTTAGAAGCAGAATCTGCCGTATCTGATAGTATGCACTGTTATTAAAACATTAATTATTTGATTTAACAAAATTAAGGTACCCACACTGCCACAGCTGGTCCGTCCCTCTCCGCACAGTATTTATAATCAGCACACAATAAGTTTATTGTGGTTTAAGGATTATTATACCATTTCGTATCCAACTACTGATGAATAATAAGATAACATTTTCAAGCTTTTTCCAGGTTTTTTAATCCAATCCTTTTTTGTGAATTTTTCTTCTTTCATTTCCTTCTTACTTCCATTCTAAAAACAGTCAAGATATATATGTCTAAAGAAGTTATTTAACATTTAACAAGTCCCCTGCATGCATAGATAAACATGTAAAAACACAGGTGATTATTAAAAATCTACTCTTTCACAGGTGGTAATAGTTCAATTATTTTAGGAAAAAACACTGTAAGTTATGCTTTAAAATATTAAGATGTATTAATTGTTTTCGACCGTAGATATGCAATATGAACAGAAATGAGAAGTTTTGTCTATAAACAAACTCAAATCTTTTAAGAAAGGCTTACAAATACAATATTGTATCAGTGATTCAATCCAATATTGATTTTCAAGCCTTTTTTGAAAGATTTAGGATAGTTTGTAGACAAAACTATTTATTCATATTCTTATTGCGTATGTACGAGCGGAAGCAATTAATTCATCTTAAATTTTAAAGCATAACTTGAAAAAGGTTTTTTTTTTCCTAAACTAATTATACTCGCGCCATCTGTGAAAGAGTTTTAAATGTCACCTTAATATAGACGCATGATTAGATATAAGATTCCTATTTACTTATATGAGAAGATAAATCGCATACTACTCCATAGATTTCCCGTAAAACTTGAATGTGAATTCAAGTATTAGATTCGAGAATTTTACAGACTATATTTGAAGGAACAGAGAAGCTTGAAACTGGCATTATATTGCAACATTTTTTCTTTCTCTTTTTTTCTGATGATTGTTTACATGTGTGTAGCACTCTATTTCCGAATAACAACGAAAGTCACTATAGCGATATGGTCTACTATTTGCCTTTGACTTGATCATCAGTCTTTGTGATGATTGTTGGGTTTTTGACCTTAAAATTGGTCCATCCGATGTCATAAAGATTATTTACAAGCAATTACAATCGTAAGTGTTGAATAAAATATTTTTATTCGCCACTTACAAGAGCTCGTAATCAACCAACTTCAGATACAAACATGTCTCTTTGAAGGCAGTTTAATAGCTAAAGTATAAAAAGATAACCAATCCATAGCTACTTAAAGATCAGCTATGGAGGTCATCAAATTTGACAACTGTTGTATCAAATAAAGTCTTATGAAGCTCTCGAATTAGATAAAGAAATATCTTTATTATCATGTACATGTACTCTAAGCACAGCGTGAACAAAGGGGGTTAATCTGCACTTACATTTCTAATTACCGATTTATCTTATTTTTTCTTTTAATTGTCTCTTCTCAGCTGCGGATCTCTAACCCAGTGGTAAGATAATCCCACCAAGTTAACATCACACTACAGTAGTCTTTGTTGTCTTTTGTCACTCGACTTGCATCCTCCCCTCTGTATCCTCTGTTGTGTACCTGTCTATCCTCACCTGCAACCAACCAAACAACTTGCTGCCCGCATTCACACCAAGACTGGCCATCTCATGACGAGACATCGAATATCTATACTATGTGGTCATCGATCATCTGTGCTGGTCCCCATGATCACGTCATGTGAATTCAACATTGGTTCATTTCATATGATTATTATGTTCAACGGTAGAACTTAATTGAATCGAGGTCGACTGAATCACTTGTTGAAAAACATCACTTATCCACACATTTAGTGAAGATTCGGTATTATTGAATAGTATATGAAGCAAAGAAAAATGGCTTAAGAGTTTTCGCTTGGATGCGATGTTTTTGCCTATACACAGGAGCACTGCACTGTCAATTTTATTTTTTGGGACATAAAATGAATGTACATTCACTAATGCACATTTAAAAAAATCTTTTAAAATGTTAGTATATTTTTATGAGTTCACTAACATCCTTCTAATGTAAAGTAAGTAAAATCTATAGAATAGAAATGCAAAGTTATAAGTCGAGGTTTCTCATAACCCACCTCACTAGGAAACTACAAAGTGAAATGTAATTCACGGTAAAATGACTATACGAGTTTTTTTGGAATTTTATAAAAAGATAATGACTTGCTTTTATTTTTTTTTCTGGATGATTTCCGACATCATTGATTGAATAAGATATTCTTTGTAAGATATTTATCGAATGTAAATTAGAAATTAGGACAAGGAAACCTACAAGAAAACGTACTTGTACGACAGCTGCATATTCTGTTTTTAATATTTTATGGCTTAGATCTATGTTTGAAGAATTCGAGTTACCAGTAAGATAATTTCGTCATTAGTATCATGATGGGTCGTTAAATGAATGAATGGTGGCCGCCATATTACGACTGTCAAAAGGGGATATTGGGTTTGCAATCTATTTAATTAATTTTAGGTTTTTCGAACACCGATTTGAAGAATGAAAGTTGTAAACATTGAGAAACAAAGAAAAAATTGTTTAAAAATATTCTGAGAACTTCATAAAGTGTGGAATAGGTGTTCTTTTTTAAGCAAACGATTAATTTTTTTTCAATTTGGTAATAAAATATTATAGTGAAGTTCTACTGTTTTTTTAAGACTCGCAGCCTTGAGTGTCATTTTTATACAACTTGTTTACTAAGAAGCAAAAAGATGTGTAGGTTATCGAAAATGGTTTACGGAATGCGCACGATATTTAAAATTAATAAAATTGTTAAATTTGATAGATAATTGGATCGCAATTTTAACAACTTATATGTTTTAATTTTAAATGGACAAATATAAAAAAGCAAAGTTTTGAGCAGTGCACGTAACTGGTGGGATGATGCTGTTACTTCAAAGGAAAAATTATATGGATTTGTTTAAAAACTCACCCAAAAATCAAATTATCAACGTAGGGTTGAATTAAACCAATCTTTCTACAAATATATAATTTCCAAGATATATCTACCCCCCATCTGAATGTTTACCTCTTTTGAATCAGCCTTATATTCTTAAGGATTAAATTACAACCATACTATGCAATTCCTAAGACATGGTGTGTTTTCCCTTTGCAGGCAACAGCACCTACCGGGGCTCCATCAGCCCAATGGGCGCCGTGGGGGATGACACGCCCCCGGAGCCGGGGCCCGGACAGCTGGTGCCGAGGGGCCGACCGCCACTGGCCAGATCCCAGTTGAGACTGGCGCTGCAGATGTCAAAGGGACAGCTTGAAGTTGAGGTAGGATGAGATGTCAATATTGACATATGGAATTGAAAACTGTGATGAATTTAATTAATAATTTTTCCAAGAGTTTGATTTTAAAATTTATTTAGTCTTAAATGTTTTCGTTGTTTACTTTAAGATTCTAAGTGCCAAAAACATAGTGGCCGACGATGGAGACACCCAACCCGATACATACGTTAAATGTTACCTCAGAGACGGAGAGCGGTGGCTGCAGAAAAGGAAAACAAGGGTGGCCCGTCATAGTGCCGACCCGCAGTACAACCAAACACTCAAATATCAGGTATGTCCTTCTCCTACTCCTTCTCCTTCTCCTTCTCCTTCTCCTTCTCCTTCTCCTTCTCCTTCTCCTTCTCCTTCTCCTTCTCCTTCTCCTTCTCCTTCTCCTTCTCCTTCTCCTTCTCCTTCTCCTTCTCCTTCTCCTTCTCCTTCTCCTTCTCCTTCTCCTTCTCCTTCTCCTTCTCCTTCTCCTTCTCCTTCTCCTTCTCCTTCTCCTTCTCCTTCTCCTTCTCCTTCTCCTTCTCCTTCTCCTTCTCCTTCTCCTTCTCCTTCTCCTTCTCCTTCTCCTTCTCCTTCTCCTTCTCCTTCTCCTTCTCCTTCTCCTTCTCCTTCTCCTTCTCCTTCTCCTTCTCCTTCTCCTTCTCCTTCTCCTTCTCCTTCTCCTTCTCCTTCTCCTTCTCCTTCTCCTTCTCCTTCTCCTTCTCCTTCTCCTTCTCCTTCTCCTTCTCCTTCTCCTTCTCCTTCTCCTTCTCCTTCTCCTTCTCCTTCTCCTTCTCCTTCTCCTTCTCCTTCTCCTTCTCCTTCTCCTTCTCCTTCTCCTTCTCCTTCTCCTTCTCCTTCTCCTTCTCCTTCTCCTTCTCCTTCTCCTTCTCCTTCTCCTTCTCCTTCTCCTTCTCCTTCTCCTTCTCCTTCTCCTTCTCCTTCTCCTTCTCCTTCTCCTTCTCCTTCTCCTTCTCCTTCTCCTTCTCCTTCTCCTTCTCCTTCTCCTTCTCCTTCTCCTTCTCCTTCTCCTTCTCCTTCTCCTTCTCCTTCTCCTTCTCCTTCTCCTTCTCCTTCTCCTTCTCCTTCTCCTTCTCCTTCTCCTTCTCCTTCTCCTTCTCCTTCTCCTTCTCCTTCTCCTTCTCCTTCTCCTTCTCCTTCTCCTTCTCCTTCTCCTTCTCCTTCTCCTTCTCCTTCTCCTTCTCCTTCTCCTTCTCCTTCTCCTTCTCCTTCTCCTTCTCCTTCTCCTTCTCCTTCTCCTTCTCCTTCTCCTTCTCCTTCTCCTTCTCCTTCTCCTTCTCTTTATCCTTCTCCCTTCCTAGAGTTTCCTGCTTCAAGTGTATTTTCTAATACACATAAGGACTATCAAACACATTATTAAATAAAGGATTTTGTCATTTACAGGCATCGGAAGTCCTCGGGCGTACACTGGTGGTGATGATTTGGCAAAGGGCCGGGGCGCTAGAGCACAACGTATCTCTCGGGGGCTGCGAACTCTCCCTCGAGAAGCTCCCTGCCAAGCCTCCATCCCCCTCGTGGTACCCCCTATATCCGATGCAGCAACGGGCTACAGACTCGAGCGACTCACCTTGACAGGTGCAAAGCGCGAAGGAACCACATATTGTATCCGTCAACTACACTCCAAGTGAGCAGAGAGGGAACAAAACAGAAATGTTTAACCAAGAAAACATTCTCGATTGGATGAAATACAATGCAACATTCTACACGGTCGTCTTAAACGCATTCAAGGCCAATGCAAGCATTCTTGCAAATAAATTGCTATGAAGATGCTGTGTCGAGTATTGATATTGTATCCAGAGATTAGTTTCGTTTGATAGCATTTTGAAAATTCAATGTTTACAGGTATAATTGTTTAAGATGATTTGATCAGAAGTATGACAAACGGCGCTTAACTGATTTGGTATAACATATTTAGGTTTCAACATAATATAAGTATTGTCTACTATTGAATATATCATTATTGTGTGTCTTCTTCTCGTCATATCCTTTTTCATTATCAAATGGTTCTTCTTGCCTTTAACTTGCATCCATTCAACTATGTCTTCTTAAACGTATCTACGTAGAAAAATAAAAATGTAATTTTGTGAATACTAACTTTAGGGGGTGAATTTTAAATATTGTTTCAGCAAGCGTACAACACATAAGTTATTTTTGCTAAGATGATGCAGATTCTATAATAATTGACTGAAACAATTACTGAACTATATCAAATTTGCTTTGCTTAATACAATATTACTTTACTGCGTAAAAAAATCAAACGTGTAGAACTAAATATATAAAAGCACCTGACTGTGCATGGCAGAAAAACGATGATGTTCATCATCCTATGTTTCAAGTTTACATAATTCATCATTCACAATGGGTCATCTATAATCAATTTTAGTTTTTACTTGGTTGTTATCTACACCGATTCAAGAATCGCGGATACTCAAATAAATAAATAAAAATATACAGAGTATTTACTGTATAACATATTTGACAAATAAAATATGTTAACAGTTCAACTAGCAAGAATTTCCCGTTTTAGCAAAATAAATTACTTTATTCCACATCTATTTTTTTATCACACGAAATAGTAAATTAAGCGTTTTACTCACTTTTGGGAGCTCTCATATTCTCCCTTTCGTAACTTTGGTACCCAGATTTCAAAACACTGGCCTGCCAAAGTAACACACATGTGGGGGTAAACTCTCTTTGATTTTGCACAATATTTTAGTATATTTGCGATTCAGGAGCTGCTACTACATACATATATCTCATCATTTAGGAAGGACCAACACTTTTAAAGATATCAATTAGTGAACCATATTCAACTTTATCATGATTCTAATTATTTCTTATTGCCTAGTTTTTCAATAGTTGTGTTAAAGAAATCGTAAATGGTACACATTATAATAATGCATCAGGACTGGGATTATTTGAAACCCTTAAAAATAAATAAATTATACTATAAAAATGGGTGTCTATATTAGTTAATAATTTACATTTAAAAATTATAATCACTAGGTTAAAATTATTGTATAATACATATTTACATTATTATAACATTGTATACATAAATGTACGTACTTGATCCTTCATTACTCATGATTATTTAACATCTACTTTGCAGTTAAAAGCATATTATATTGTTATTGTTTGCTTTTGCCAAATATGATAACCTCTTAAACTTGATTGCTTTACATGAAATCACAATAATTTTGTAGAATTGCAACATGCATAAAATGAAAATGTTATTTACGTATTAAATACGTAACGTAGAACCTAAAGGTTTTGGGAAATTAAATTCTTGGAGCGTTGCGTCTCTTATTTTCCACTCATACGAAAAAACGCACTAAAGTTATCAATATAATATGGATCTGTGCAAGTGATCAAAAGAAGAATAATCCAACGAACAGTCTGATATGTTTTTAGATTTTCATGGCCAAAAGTATTTTCGTTATTTGTTTTTGGGGTGTCATACCGTGTTGCGCTACCTCTTTCTTTAGCCAACGTTTCGGACAGCGTTGCAGTGTCCATCATCAGGGCAGATCCGGCAGATCTGCCGGATGTATAGCGCAACACGGCATAACACCCCAAAAACAAATGACGAAAACAAACTCTTCGTTTGAACTATATGTATCTACTCTCACTATCGCCTGACTCTGTGTAGATTTAATATATTATTATGAAATATATGTTACCCTGTGGAATGTTTATATCGATATTGTAAGAAATTATCCTACATTTTTAATTTGAAGATAAATCAGCAAATTTAGTGGCAAATGGAAATTTTATTAAAAAAAATAAACAATCATGATAAATGTACCACATGAATGCGTATGATGAACCACTGTAGTGCAAAACGTTTTTCGTATCTTTTAAATATAATGTTTCGTGCATTTTTTTCATATTTATGTAAGTGAAATAGAAGAGAAAGGTTCACTACTGTTCTCAAAATCGAATTTTAAGAATATATATATATTTTTTTTTTTTTTTTTCAATATTTATATATATTTTTTTTTATGCACAAGAGTCCCTACTGTGAGACTGATATTCTCAATTGGGGTATGCTTGTGACTTGTGAGGCTGAAGGTAGTGGGATGGGAAAGGGAAGGAGATGGGGAGATGGGTAGAGGAAGATGGGGAAGTACCTGGCTGTTAAGACCTGATCACCAAACACGG
The DNA here is from genome assembly GCA_929108145.2 of Limnephilus rhombicus. NCBI lineage: Eukaryota > Metazoa > Arthropoda > Insecta > Trichoptera > Limnephilidae > Limnephilus > Limnephilus rhombicus. The sequence continues at coordinate 10,756,399 of OV815279.1, read as the reverse complement.
CTAAAGCCATTTCTTAGTGGTCTTATACCAAGGCGAAACTGAGAGTATCTTTCACTACCGTACGTGCCGCAAACATACTTTTAATTAATTAATTGAGAAATAGAGTCGAGAACCTTACCCCTCGACCATGGAGGTCTCAACTGTAGATGCCAAAATATAATATAATAACCGACTCTTTAAAATCTAACACCATATTTGGTATATTTTGCCATAGAGAACAATTTCCTTTTTTCTATGATTTTAAGGGGTATTTTTTAAAAAGCGTACCTATTTCTTAATGTGAAATCTACGAGTACCAATTTAATTGTACTATAAACAATTTACGTGCCAAATGTTTGGAAAACAAAGAGTTGCAACACAATTACAAAATTATTAATTAATTATTATTATTAAAAAAAAAACCAAAAGCTTTTATCAAAATCTTAAGAACACACTTTGTTCAGATAGTTGATTTAAAATTATACTTGCTTAATTTAAAAAATATACTTTTAATCACAAAGATTGTAACAAATTCGTGAAAAATAAATTCATTCTATCTTCGATATCGTATACTTAATGCTTATCTACGTATTTTTTTGGAAATTGAAACACATCTTGAAGAAAAACTTAAGATTTAGTAAATATATAAAGAAAAAAACTGTATTTGGCTAAGATTGTAAACTAGATTTAATATAATATCATTATCAAGGAAAAGAGCTTTGTTGTATATGCCATAAATATTATAAGTTAAAATTATTGCTAAATCATTAATTTATGGTCTTATAAAATTAGTACCTTCTACATCTCTGTATTTAGTCGACTTTTCATATCTTCTGAATGTGATCAAATGCATTTTTAATAGAACTTCAATCCTTCTAGATATATCTTTATGCCGGGGAAGTTTCTCTGAAGTGTATGAAGCTCAGTTATATATCTCGTTCTTTTCCACTTGTATGGTAGCTCTTAAATAAGTAATGTAGAGTCTAATTACATTTAACAGGGGTGACCAAGGAGTGGTATATTTGTAAACTATATATTGTAATGTTTTGATGTCTAATGTTAATGTAAATACTTTTAAAGGAATCTTAACGCTTTGTTACGAACAATTGGAAAAATTGTCATTAGGCAATAAAAATAAGTTTCTACTGGCTTCATTAATTAATGTATTTATATTGTAATGCTCTAAAGAAAAACAAATATTGATATTATACTATATTGCAGAACCAGCCTGTTACACCCTGTATATTTAATTATTATTTAATATACAGGGTGCAACAACACATACCCGAAGGATTTTAAGCAGTGATTCCTGAACATATATGGAGTTACAAAAGTAGATGTTATTTTGCTCTCTGATGTTATTAAAAACAAAAATATATTTTTCAATCACACTTCGCCACTGATTACAATCCTGCATGTCGCAACGGAATCGCGTAATAAGCGCATTGTTTCGTGTATTACCACCGTGTTTAGACGGAGTGCTTCGACGAGCTGCGACGTGTGGTGGAAAAATATTTTTTATTTATTTTTAACTTTATGAGTAAAATCTCAAATTATAACATTTAATTAAATGAAGACAATATTTGCGAAACTCAAACGAAAATCTGGAGACAGAAAAATCAGAAAAGATATTGGCTCCACTGTGACACGAATATATAAAGATAGCAGCCAATAAAATGAGCGTTAAGAAAATGAAGATAATGTTGGTAGTTCTTAGTCAAAGTATGATATAGTTAAAAGTGACCGAATTGGATATAGATTCCGTAGCTCAGTCGGTAGAGCACTTGCCGTGTAAGCAAAGGGTCCTGGATTCGTGTCCCAGTGGAGCCAATATCTTTTTCTGATTTTTCTGTCTCCAGATTTTCGATTGAGTTTCGCTAATATTGTCTTCATTTAATTAAATATTTTTATTCCTAATTATTGAAAATATATCATCGGACAGCAAAATTACATATATGTTCATTTTATTTACTCCAAATATGTTCAGGAAACGCTGGTTAAAATCATTTGGACTTTGTGGACTCTGTGGACTTTTTTCTTCATGGTGCAAAAGATTCAACACGGTGTATTTTTTACTTGTTAAATGAATCACTTGCATGATTTTTTTTCGTTCAAGAACTTTTTTATAAAACTTTCAATCGTATAATATTTTTTAATTAATACAGCATGTTTAATACATACTCGTATCTATGAAAACGAAACTTTTTAACATGTTTTTTTTTTATTTGACAGCCAATGACTTATTTATCTGCCAAAAGACATAAATTGTATCATTTAATTTTATCACTGATTTAATCATACACATGCTAAAGTTATCATGATCAGTTTCTTAAATAATACCCGTCGAATTTCCAGGGTTTAAAAAACATTGAGAGTGGATTTTATTAGCAATTACAAGACAAATGTTTTGTAACTAACAGCTCATGGGCTGCATGCAGCACAATTGAAAGATTTTTGCTGCCTAAAATAAAGTTGTCAGATTTCTAAGTTTTGGATTTTTCTTTTTTGATTTTTCATACAAAAAAGAAAAATCGATCTCGTATATTTATAACATTTATATTATATTTTGTGAAATTATAACTTTCTTGTTATTAGACCTAGGACTCTCGAGGGGCCACACTAGGAATTTATTTTCACAATCAAACACAACCAGTATATCTTTTCCGTACATTTCTCAGAAGATCGAATGCAACTGACCTGACTTTAATAAGTGGAGGGTGAGTGCAAAGGACACACATAGGCGCATGTGATCAGTTTATGTCTTCTTGCATTGGATATCGCAATTTCACAATAATAGCATTTTTGGACACAAATTACCCGTAAAAATTAACGGTGTTATCCGCCATTACCTGTATTAATTTGGTTTTATCATATTTCAAAAATCTATCAGCATAAACAGTTCCATACTCGTTGTATAAAAGTCGATAAAAAGCTGATGTAAGTGGCTCAACATTAGTTAATTAGAATAATATCTCTCACATTCTAAACCTTTCTTCCTCTTAACTTGATAAAACTCTCCACTGGAGCGATTATGGTCGAAAAATGGACAGCTATTATTTTTCTGCGATTGATAGCGGTCCAAAATTTGTAAAACATTTATTTTAATTATTTAAAACATTTCCCCGTCCAGCCATTTATTTTAAAACGAAGATATTGAAATGCTTTATTATTATCTATTAATCCGAACTTCGTGGACTATTTTAGAATGAAGTTTTTAAAAAAATCCGCCGAATGTTTTGATCAGCTGTTTGCGGTTAAAATTAAATGCTTTTTCCATAGATATGCACCTTTCATTATCATGTATACCACAGACAGCATACAAAAATCGAAAATATTTTATGTTGACTCAAATAAGTACCCCTCACGGCAGTTCCAAAAAACAACATGCAGGATTCGCGCGGTTACTAACTTTGCGATTTTTTTTATTCTTTTTTATAAATTCCACATATATGAGATAAACGCTAAAATATAGTTAAATTCATTGGCTATATAGCACTGTAATAATTTTTTATGTTTCCATTTTTAAATTCGAAGGTATGATTTTTTTAATGTTGGCGAAAAATCTAAATAATGATCTTCTGGAAAATTGGGAGCAATCGAGGCAAATTTATTTATTTTGCGTGGTCGCTCCAGTGGTTAAAATAATATCTAATTAGTAAATTCTTTAAAAATCAAACCTTTCTATGGGATTCTTTAAGATCAAAATAATATGTACCTACTTTTGAACATGTAACAATACTTTTTATGTGTTGTTATTATTATTGACGCTTTAGGCTATAAATAAAGTAGAGTAATGAATGTATTTCTTGGATAGTAAGTTCTTGTGTATAAAAATATTGCTAGTCGGGAAAACAAAACGTTTATACCATATTTTACATCTACTTTAATTAAAACCTTTTTTATTGTTTACAAAGAAAATCGTTTTTAAATTTATTTATTAATGCAGATTTATTTTTGAATTTTTGAAATAATAGGACTGCCTATTATCTCACATATGTGAATTTATCAAAATTAAATCTATATAACAACATGAGATAGTGAGCCGCTGATTAACAATTATATAAAATTATTTTGTTGTATTCATAAAAATATATGTTTTTTGGCCTTTTTAAAACATGGGCATTGTGTGGTATTATTTAACTTATAAAATTCTATATCTTTGGTGTGCTGTACGCTTGACCTATTTTATAAAAGTTTATTCGGGCGCTTATATATATAGTTGTACAGGATGTTAAGGAGCATACCTGACAAACTTTAACCAGCGACTCCTTGAAACAAAAATTGATTGAAGTGAAATTTTTTGTTGTTTTTATTATGTGCATTGGAGGTTATCCACCACTTACCCGCCCCGGTATAAATAACAGATGGTTATTCCTTCAAGGCTCTCGCAAGGACTCTATTTTTTTTAATGAACGAATATTCATTTAATTTTGAACGAATCTAGAACTCCAGTGTCCCTAGATACGTTGTTAGTAAGCAGTATGCAAGTGCTTAACGAAAAATACAATAAGTGTTAGTATGACCATAGACAAGACTATCGGACAGGCTGGTGATAGTCCACAAAGAGGCAAGCACTGGGTGATTGTATCCAGCATATCCTGCAAGCACCTGTAGGGAGGAACACACAGTGCATAAATAATAAAGGTATAGCGCTGGAAAACGGGTGGGATTCCTCTCCAATCGATTGGCAGTCTTTATTATGTGTTATGTTAGTCTTTATTATTTATTATGTGCATTAAAAAATATTAAGTATTAAACAAAATGCTAACAACAAAAAATCTTTCGTATTACGTAACAGTCCTCAGCCGAGTAACCGCCAGAGTTCCGCCCTTACTGTCCAATAGCTATTTTTTCTTATCCGGTGAAAAAGAGTCTCCGGAGACGAATATGCCTTCTACATTTTGTACTTCAATAAAGCTTAAGAATCACTGGTTAATAAAGTATGTCAGGTACGCCTCTTAACACCCTGAATAAAAAAAAAAGTTTAATTTATCTATATACTCGTATATATAATAATATTATTGTTTTAACAATTGATTGCCAAAGAAAAGTAAAAATATTTTCACTGTGCTGAGTGATCACTACTTATACTTAATAATATGTTTTAATGTAAATATAAATATTGTAAATTATATATTTAATGGCCTAAATCTTGTAACTACGACAATCCTATTTATGAAAAACAAATCTCATTCTTTACTCATATCCACTGACTGTCATACTAATTAAGTCTTTATATTATTACGTACTTGTATTATCTCTTCTTGTGATGTTAATGTTAATAATTAAGAAATCGAATATAATGTTCATATATTATAAAATATAATCGTTATAATGGAATGTTTATATAGAAATTTTATGAGGAAAACTGTAGAATCTTTTCAATATTATGGATACACTCTTACTGCAAAGGTACAATGAATTTTTTCGACGATTCAAAATATATTATGTATAGGTAATGTGCATTTTCAAATTTCAAACTTCTACGACTACGACTATAATTTTTTTATTAAAACAGTGCACCTACGTTATTTATAATTTTAAAAACTTTAATTCTTGATGGAATTCCGTTGTAATATTACTTTTTATGGATTTTAAAACCCTTTTGTAACATCACACCTTACAATGGGCATCTTCAGACTGGTTTGAAGATACCCGTTATAAAGTGATTAAAAATGGGAGAAAAAAACATGGTAGCTGTTATTTTTCATTTATAATTATTTATTTTGATAATTCCTTTTTATTATTATGAATTTTGGTCCTTTGAGTGTAAAATGCTACAACTGCAAATATTCATAAATGTTTAAAAACTTCAAAACTCTTCCCTTGACGAAAAAAATAAATGAAAAAATCATTCCATGCATTTTTTTATCACTGTCGGTGCTTACATTATACCATTATACAAAATGCGAATTCATTTGTACGATTTAAGACGAATATTGTCTATTTATTTTTTAATGATTTAAAGTTTGTTTCCTTTCCCCACCACCGTTTTTCTGACTGACTGACTTGACTGAAAACTAACTAGCTATAATTCATTTACTTCTTTCTATCGTCAATTTATTTTATGTTATATTTAAGCTAAAAATCTTACTACAGCTTTAAAAAATATATCGTTTAGTAACACAATTATTCTTCCACTGCTTCGATATCTTCAGCATACAGATTAACTTCTTTTTTTTGCACAATAATAGTTCAAATCATTATAGACGATATTTACAAATAAATTATTCACTCTGTACAGGGAAATCATTTTAAAAAGGACACGTATGAATGTATTTGTGCACTGAAGTATTAAAAAATTTGGAACATCTGCCCACAGTCCCCTCTTTCCCAAAAATGCTTGAATGCGTAGCGACGTTTGTTAATTCCGTTTAATTTTATAATCGTGATTCAATTCGACACACTTTAATAGTATTTTCGAAATATATACGCTATCACACATGGTGAGTATATATTTCGTACACCGATTCACCGCCGTCAACGGGAGCTTTTCTCCCGGAATAAGTAAAAAAAAAACTTGGTTGAAATGTGTTAAAATTTGGTGCAAAATGAAGTATTTATTTAATTGTTAATATTCACAGATATCCCGAGAAGAAGCCGTACAGATGTGTGTATTATGTATATATTTTAAATTAAAAATACTGTGTAAAATCATTATTAATGCGATAATCATAGAGCGGAAGTTTTAAAAGTGGGTTGTATGGATCAATGTTTTTATTTTTTATGGTCGAATTCCGACATCAATTACAAAAAACAATAAGCAGATTGAAAAATAATAGTCCATTATTTGGTTAAAAAAAATATCATGACTAAGAATGACATACGAAAGGTAGTTTGAAGGCGTTTTAGAGGGCCGTTTTTCAGCAAATAACCATTCTGCCCCTATAACCCACTCTTTTTTTTGTGTCATTCTTTAACTATGTCCTAACTATGACAAAAATTATTATTAAACTTTATTATTTTTTGTTCATCCAGTGCACCAGACAACATATACTGCATAATAAAGGGTTTCTTTAAAATGATTTACCTGAATATTTATGTTCAAAATATTGATATACAAACATAGATTCTAAAGTATAGATCAACGACTTTTATTGATTTTTGGTGTTTTCCTGTTGTCTATAATAGTTGGAATTTTAGCTGCCGAAAAGATTTTATCTATTTCAATTTTTTTCATGCTATAATATATGTATATCGATTTCGGAAAGTTCAAAAAAATTCTTGTTACATCTAAAATATAATATGTTTATACAAAAAATATATGTTCACCTTCACATAATTATAACTATCAAAAAATATATTATATTTATAGGTTAAAAATAAAATATTTTACACATCTGCAAAGTGATATTTCAGATACAAGGGAAAGATTGTGATCACCACCGTGCAAAATGAAATGAGAATATTTAATTTTATACAAAAAAAGAGAGGTGGCGTGAATCAATATTATGGGATTATGAAGGATAATAAATGGACGAAAATAAGTTTGTGGTATCAAATGTCAATACAAATCGTCACATATTCACTGATATTGTAATCGTTTCATAGTGAAAACTTACTTGTTTTGTCATAAACTCATAATATTTGCCTGGAAAATATGTTGAAGATAAAAAATATATATTTCCCATACGTCGTCATTATATACACGGTGTCTAAAAACTCGTAGTACAAGATGGAATCGTGTGAAGCAACATCACACGGTGAACCTAAAACATGTATTTTTTCGATATGGCCATTTCGCTTTTGTTTCTTGCCTTTTTCGGCAACTAAAGTTTAAAAAAAAACTTTTTTAGCTGGGTATATGGCTTTGAAGCTTTTTAAAAGACATAAAAAGTTGACATTAACCCTCTAGCAATCAATATTTTTTAAATCTCAGGCTCGATTTCCTCGAAAACGAAAGCTCAAAATAGTTTTGTCACAAAATCTATTCCACATGTGATGTACCTACGAGTAGATTCACTAGTTTTCCACTTGTACTACCCAGTTTCCGGATGCCACGTACATTTACTATCGAATCATCAATATCATCACTGACATAATCTAATGAAACAAATTTTAGAAAATTTTAATATTTTATCGCATAAAATGCATTATGTGTGTAGGTAACCATTCAATGGGAAATTATGTATGTTTGTTTGTTAGCGCGCTCAAATATATATGAAAATATGTACAAAATGGTGTGTTGTTATTTTGAAGAATAGATACCTATCTTTGATCCATACTTTACCCCTCCTACCCTCCATTCACACATTTTTCCTTCCCAGAATTTCTTCTCCTTCCTTTCCCAAGACCCAAAGATGACATTGGGGCCTCCTGTGTAAAGCTAATGTAAAAAAATGCTGCGCAAATTGCTGGCACCTAAAAACATAACCCAAATCGGGAAAACAATAGTTCTGACTTGTTTCCAAAATTTTATATTTTGTTATAAGTACTATCTATATTTATATTTAGTTAGACACTTCTACAAATGTGTTATAATCTACCCACTCCACTCAATTTTATCGTCGCTACGCCAGGGGGCTCGCTCAAAAAACCAATATATTGACTGGTGGACTGCACTGCAACCTTTGTCTTACTTTAACGAACTTTACTTTTCTGCGCAGGGTCTGGTTATTTCAATGTGCGCTCTTCGGTGGCCAATATATAGGACTATACGACTGATGTACCTAGTTTATTCAAAGCATTCTTCTGGTGCCGAAAATATGGTCGCTTGGTTTGCCCCCAGCTCATCGAAATGATGTCCAGATTTTAGATTAGGGCAAGTTGATTTGGATGTCTGTGATTCGATGTATCTATGAAAACTTTACCGGTTCTTTTTGAAAATAACAGAGGGCGCCATGTCCGTTTATTCATTTATGTTTAATTTTAAAAAAATACTCTTTCCGGCATGAGTGATGCTATCAGAAAAAAAATTATTCACTTATGAAGCGTGATATGGATGCGTGAACAAGGCCCGCAACACAGGCAATCAAAACGGTTAAATAAAGATGATAAAATTAAACCAATTTTTTCAGTATTGCTAAAATATGATAAACAATAGAAGTAGAACAAATTGCCTTTCATTTTTGAACCCTGCTTGAAAAATAACAGGCCTTTCCAAAATTTGGAGATTTAATCTCCACGCTCTGTTCAGTACTTACTTGCTACAATTCCCCATCTTTTTGGTATTATTCCAAGATACCGGGTAAACAGTTAAGTCGGTATGGTAACATTAAAAAATGGTATCCACTGACAGATGTCAGATATGTCTTCAAATAAAGCGAACATAGTTTTCCATTACAACAATGGTCGAAAAACGAGAAAACAATGTGGCTCTTTGTAAAGTGAATAATGGAACGTTCGTTTATATAGCCGGCTTCCTTCTGCTGATAGTTTCAGTGTTATTTGTTTCCAGGTTAATTACTGCGACTACTTATTAATGTTTGACCTCTTTATTTACTCGTAACAATTAGTGTTTACTCCGTTGAACAATGCAAACAGCATTCATTTATACATTATTTTATTATTTCAGCGTTGTGAATGCAATAATAATAATCACAAGTTATATCGGTGGATTTGTATTTTGTTACTTGGTGCTAAGATTTAAATGCCAGTGTCTTAAAAGTGTGTCTTTATTGCTGTCTTATTTTGGCTCGAGGCAATGCTCTGAAGAAAGCAAATTGCCAGAATCTCCCAAGGTAAATTATATATCTTTGTATCTCTGAATTACGTTATTGAGAGTAACAGGTTGTTTTTGTTTGGCTGATATTTTGGTGTTAATTTGCAGTTTGGTTGCGGTGTGTGTGGAGGGACGGGATGTTCCAGACATTTAGATAGTACCGAGCCATGGGAGGGTCTTCTTATACACAAGCAGCTTGATCAAGCTGTAGAAGATGTAAGACATTTTCAATTATACACAGTATTTCTGCATCACTAGTACCCACCTAATTTATTATAACTCCTTGTATTTGAATTGATCTCCGAACTTTTAAATAGTAAATCTCAAACAATCATATCCATAATGATCATTTTTGCATGTGTCACAATTCAACAGGCTAAAAAATGTATCTTGGTGATTTGGTAACCAATCCGCATATTTTATCATTGTTTTTTGCCCCTTTAAGCCGGAGACATTGAAGTTTTTAACTGTTGGTTCTGTTGGTTGGTTGTTGTTTATATAAAATAGCAGCTAATCTTCAGTTTTTTTTTAATAAATAGTGTATTTGTTTCAGTTCTATAACATTATTTTAAATAAGTTTGTTAGAGAGTGGTATTCAAAACTAACAAAAGAACACTGTCTTCTGATTGAGCTTCGGTTCCTACTCAGGTTTTCTTCCAGCTCTTTGTTAAAACGTGGACTAAAGGTCAGTATTATCATTTTTTCAAACACTCAATATCCAAATTATTGAAATTATTTTCCCTGTAAAAGTTGGTTTCTCAAAGTGTAATCCAATTTGTAACCTGAGTATTATTATTGTTTGTATGTTACTGCATGTACATTTTATAGCATTAATTTTCATAGAAAATGTAAGAATGTTCCAAAAATTGCCAATTTTCTTATGAACATCAGGAATAAGGTGAAAAGGTTAAGTAAGAATTTCGAAGTTAGATATGAGCGGAAGTTAATGTTGAAACCAAGTTAGGTTACATGTTACATAAATGTTGCATTAGATTCCATAGTTCCAACTGACAGGAACCAGTGATGCTATGGCATCACAAGCTGAAGGGAGTGAGGATGAGAAGGATATGGGATAATAATAATATAATGTAACAAATATAGGTACTTACCAATTGCGTACCGTGAGTTTTCAGTGAGCTAGAGTGCTAAGATTGAAAAATACGACATTACTGAAGTAGCTGAAAATGTTTTTTTTTTTTTCAAAATTTCAACTTTTTGTATGAAGATCTTTTAGTACGTGGATGCGGCGCATCCCTTGACTGAATGAATCCTGAATATCTTCATACAAAAAGTTGAAATTTTGAAAAAAAAAAAAAAAAAAATTTTGCTACGACAACATCAATAACCTCATATTTTTCAATCTTAGCGCTTTAGGTCACTGAAAACTCACGGACCGCCACTGGTACTTACCTATTTAACACTAGAAAGACCGGGTTCTGCTGATCCCTTTTTTCAAATTGGGAGGCGGATATGAGTACCGCTGCCCCGGGAACCATTTATTGGATAACCAACACCTGTGCCATAGGACACTCTTAAGTGATTCGCTACGTTTAGTGACTTAGCAGGGCATCCGGGTTCATTGGGTGAGGTTTGTGTGGGTCTAGGTGGCTGACGAAAGATGGAGCCACTTCCGTCGGCAACTCGCAAATGGACTTGCCCCAGGCTAGCATAAATACCACGATTTAGTGTTCTTTCTATTCCGTTCCGTTATTTTGTACCGGTGAAAGTTAGTGGAGCTGGCGACACGGTATCGCTTCCAAGTAAATAACCACACATTTCACCATAAAAATTACACATCTTCCGGATCTGCCCTGATGATGGACACTGCAACGCTGTCCGAAAAGTTGGCTAAAGAAGGAGGTAGCGGAACACGGCATAACACCCCAAAAACAAATAACGAAAATACTTTTGGCCGTGAAAATCTTAAAACGTATCAGTGTAAAGATGAGTTTAAATATTATCAATAGCAAAAAAAATCTTTTTAAATGGCCGGTTTTTTTAAATGTTCCCTTTGTATATTATGCCCCCCTCCCTCCCTCCCCTTCCCACTCCCACCCAACCATTGACATCTTTAAGTCTATAAATAATACAAGTGGTTAAAACTAAGTATTTTATTAATTTTGAAATGTGTTTTTGTTTGTTAACAACTGATTGCAGGTAAACATAGGTGAGTTGATAACCAATAAGCTGGTGCCATGTGCGTTGAGCCACTATGCGGTGTGTATGGACGCCAGGCAACTCATGGAGTCCAAGGGATACAGCAGTCTGCAGGAGGCGGCACTGGAGGGACCTCTCAGATACTCCTTGCACCCCGCCGTCACCAACCGAGAGACTGAACTTGAATATTTAAAGAGCATCACTAAAGCAATTATGCCGAATTTATTACCCAAAGATGATTTAGAGTCCAAGTAATTATTATTATTTTTTAATATGTGTAAAGAAAAGTCTAGTTTAGTTCAAAATAGTTAGAAATGCTTAAGGATTATTTTTACTGAATGATTTTTAGAATCAACTAATTTATTTTATAGATGGATTCGGACAATATCTCAGTCCATCTAGTACACAATTTTTGACTAAAAGTTTTTATTTTATAGATGGATTCGGACAATATCTCAATCCATCTAGTACACAATTTTTGACTAAAAGTTTTTATTTTATAGATGGATTCGGACAATATCTCAATCCATCTAGTACACAATTTTTGACTAAAAGTTTTTATTTTATAGATGGATTCGGACAATATCTCAATCCATCTAGTACACAATTTTTGACTAAAAGTTTTTATTTTATAGATGGATTCGGACAATATCTCAATCCATCTAGTACACAATTTTTGACTAAAAGTTTTTATTTTATAGATGGATTCGGACAATATCTCAATCCATCTAGTACACAATTTTTGACTAAAAGTTTTTATTTTATAGATGGATTTGGACAATATCTCAATCCATCTAGTACACAATTTTTGACTAAAAGTTTTTACACAGTACAGTCGATTCCTCTTAATTAGGATCAAACATGCCCAAACATTTTGTCCTAAATAAGCAGTTATCCCGAGTAAGCAAAGTTTAAGGTTTTTTATACGGAGGATGGGATATGTGTTACATATTACGTTGATTCCAATTCTCTCAAATGTATTGTTAATTTTTTTTAAATTTTTGAATATGTACTACCTATGTATTTGTAGAATTAAATAATCAAAGATACAAATTAATTAACCTCTTGTTTGCCGGGGTAGGCCAGCAAAAAGCACCACCAATTACGACGCGGCACCCGGCGGCAGAAATGACACTTCGTGTCCAGCGATTCTGACACTGTCCTTTACAAATTTTGTACATAGAAGGGTCAAAATCGTAGATAAACATATTTTTCCCGCACACGTGCAAGAACTGCGCACATTCCCGCGCTCCGGTAAATTATTAATATAAATTATTTGGAGTGACTAGGCGCATTGCAGGTTTCGCTATGGTACAGGGCGATAATAGAGCAAGCGATTCTGACCGTGTTCTTCATACACTTTCTTTATACATAAGGGTCAAAATCGCGTGTAAAATCTCATGACACACCGGTGCCCGAGCGGCAAACAAGGGATTAAAGAATCATGAACATTTTAATTTTATAAAAACAGTAACCCAAAAAATTACTTCTTGCACGCGGGGCAGTGTTGTACTGTAAACTGAACGCCTTTAGGTTGTCGAATGTCGTGTACTGTGACAGCGAATAGCTAGCGTACTCGACATTCACGCGAGTGACATCGACTGTAAATTGCCGGCTGCCTCTTGAGGGTACCTTGGGTAAGGATTTGCAAATAAAACACAGTTTTTGCGAATCTCGTCGGACAACTGACTGATTGGGACAGTTTTTTTTTATTTTTATTTATTCATTTCTATGCTCTTACATACAGTTAATAAATACAATGATATACAGTTAATAAATGTAATGACAATGACATAAGATGGAAGTAAAACAAAAAATATTCTTAATATGAAACATAGTAGGTAGTAGAGTGAAATATGATCGGCAACTGTATGTAATAGGTTAAAACTAATGTAGTTATGGATTGTGAACACCTCACTGGGAGAACCCGTGCTGAGGTGTACGCATGTATTATTATGCCATCATAGGTGATAGCACAGTATCCCCCTTGAGACTCTCAAGGAGGACTCCGTAGTACCACCCATTGTGGCAGTATTGCACAAATACTAGATGTAGGTAGCTGTGTTGAGATAGTCATCATAATATTATACACACATAAAGTAGTAAGTTGAGGTAGGTTGAGCATCATAATATACTAAAGTCGCAAAGGATAATACATTACAGTAAAAAGAAGAAAAAATATACATGAAGTGAACTTAGAGAGCAGTTGAGACGAAAAGAGAATAAAATCCTTTAGTTTTTATCCAGTCTGTGATTTGTTTTTTTAGTTTATTTGTTGGTGAATAATCAGCATTTTGTTTCAAAGAAGGTGGTATGCAGTTATATAGTTTGATGGAATAGTAGTTAAAGAATCTTTGTCCGTGGGTCGTGTGCTTTAGCGGGATGTTGAGTGTTAGGTTTATTGAAGACCGGCTTGTTATTGAGGACTGAGAAAGTAAAGGGATATGTAGTTTGAATTCGAAGAGGTGAAGAATAGACGATTTAGCGTAGAGTTGTCTGATTGACAAAACGTCGAGCATCTTGTAAATTTTTTCAGAGTCTGTATCATATGCTACTTGAAGAATTAGTTTGATTGTTGCCTTTTGTGCTTTTTCTAGTGGATCTAGAGAAATATTACTTGCACTTCCCCAAGACAGAAGACCATACATGATTAAAGATTGGGAAAGAGCAAAGTAAATAAATCTTAGTATTGTGCGAGGGAAGATGTTTTTTATATTATTTTTGGATGTAATTAAGTTAATGTGGTCCTTCCAGCGTAAGTTTTCGTCAATTATGACGCCTAGATATTTTATTTGTTTGACATTTTCTATGATTTAGCAATTGCTTGTTGAGAAGGGTTGGGAGCAGTCGTGTATTTTCAGAGCGAAGGTTGGTTTTAAAGTTGCTTCTCTATTTATTGGGCTAAAAGTGTACAGTGTCTTCGCTTGTTAAAAGGGTTAGTTATTCTTATCTCTGAAAGAAATGCATGGCAGCCTGGATGAAACAAATTCATGCGTCATGGTGCCGAAAATTAATTACTAAGGTCCCACAGTTTGTCGTGCGAGTAACTTATTGCAAAAGCAACACAGCACGTGTGAGGTGATAAGAATCTTATGAAGATGAGTCATCATAGAAATCACAATACATTCATCTGCTGTCTGATACAGCCGGTGTGGGCGAAGTCTGCCGAATTACTGCCAAATGAATTCGGAACTCCCATAGCATGGCACATCACCCCTCTTTTGATCACAGACTTTTTCCATCGATTTCAGATTCGAATTTGTCCTATTTAAACAGAATGGTGTCCCAGATAACCGAAGTAAAATATTATTATTTTTTACGCAGTCTTTACAGTTCTTACACAAGTCAATACTGCTTATTTGGTACACCGATTTATCGGGGTAGCCGGTTATTTGGGACAAAACCTAATAAACAGATACCAAATAAAGAAACTTATGCTAATATACTTCCGTTATCTAGGACACAATTCCGTTTAATTGGGATAAACTCCGATGTGAATTCGATGCAAAACGTGTCTCAGTAAACGAATTTTAGTTAAAATATTTGTTTCAAATAAAAACCTCAATAAATACACACACTACATATATAGTACACAGTGGCGTAGCTAGCATGGGTGGTACCCGGGGCGGATGTCACCCCCCGGTGGTGTCCCCCCCCCCCCCCCCCCCCCGCCCTATTAAAGTTGACAAAACGCTAATTTCGACTTCATAAAATTAAGCTATGTTCGCCTATAAAAAGACCTAGACACAAAATTCGGGGCATTCCACGAGGAACATATGAAAGAAAATAACAGACCGTGTTCATGTATACAATACTTTAGTGATAATATCCTTTGCGATTTTTTTCCCACGGTCGAGTGTCACCCCCCTGTCGGGTGACACCCGGGGCGAACCGCCCCCCCTTGGCTACGCTACTGATAGTATATATAGTGTATTTTGACCTAGATATCTTAAAGATAGCTTATTTGGGACAGCTGCTTAGTTGGGTTCAATCCCAATTAAGCAGAAACGAGTGCATTAAATTTATGTTATTATTATTTTGGCATTCCTCTTTCAATAATGTGATTCGATAGCATGATTATTTGTTTATGATATGATTCATTTGTCATCACATTAACTTTGATGGTGTGAGTCATAATTTATTCTCAAAGGTCATCAAATAGATTATTACTACACACAATCATTTCACAGTATAAAACTGGTCATTTCTAGTATTTGTGTTCCTTATCATAATTCGCAAATCAATTACTAATATGATTAACGGCTAAAACTGTGAATAATGAACAATAAATTTAGTTATTTAATATCACCTATTCAATTTACTGATTTAGAATATTTAACCATCTCTCGGTATAGTACAGTACAGGCCAAACTTTAATAGCGACCTGATGTTGATACAGAAATCATTGCAATAGGCGAGTTTAAGGTAAGAAAAATGGCTTTTCCCAGCCAGCGCCTTCACAGTCGAGAATGGATCATTTCGATATCGGTTTGGCGTTCATATATGCTTTTTTTGTTGACAATGATGCTTTCCAGTCATGTGTTTTTATAAATTTTATTTTACAGATTATTAAATATTTTGCTTCGAGAGATATTTGCTGGATGGGTTCTGCTTTCTCTAACGGATATACTTTCGGATCCGGGAATTATTAATACACTGGTAATTCTCGCAACAAGTGATATAAAATTGTCAAAGCTACCTGAATTTCCTAAACATCAGGTTCGTTGAACTACTTATATTAGGTAGAGAAAATATTCATAAACCACTTTAACCCGTTGTCATAACTGTAACATTGTAGGGTTTACACATTTAATAAGGGGCCGTTCAAGTATTACGTAATGCACTTGGGGGGGGGGTCTTGTGAAACGTTACGAGGGGGGGAGGGGGGGTTCGAACAACGCGTTACGTAACGTTTTTCTTTATTTAGATAAAAAAAAAACTAGGGAATCAAAATCTTCCAACTTGGCAATCCTTTTCGTTCTCGAAGTCTCTTGTTTTATTAAAACAAGAAAAAAGGGTATTTAAGCGACTTTCCGCAATTTAATTGTGACTTTCAGGTAAAAATTGTCACTTGGTCGTTACGTAACGTTTATGGGGGAGGGGGGGGTCAAAAATCTTCAAAAATTGCATTACGTAATACTTGAACGCCCCCTAAGTTGATCTCTTAAAGTATACATGTTTACTATTATGCTTACGTTTTCAGTAATCCATTGATGTCACAATCAATGTTGACATAATCATCCACCCAAAAAATTGGTTTCTTAATAATGTACGAGTATATGTAGGTTAATTGTGATATGAATTTGTGAACATTTTTATCTTTGAATACTGTTCTTGTTGTTATGGTTCAATAACCTTAAAATATTTTGTTTTGATATGTTAAAATTATACTTGTTTACATATTATGTAATTCATATTTTACAATAAAACTTCTTTTTTTTGTCACTATGAATTTTAACATTTTCTTCTAAAAGAAGTTGTGAACTTCCCAGAAATTACACTATGTAATCACAGACTTCAGGCAAGTCATGCCTAGAGTTACAATAATGGACGATAATAATATGACAAGATGTATGAATGTGGATGAAGCAAATAGTGTGTCTGTATATAAGTGTGATGATGAGCCAGTTAGTTCAGTAGATTATCCAATAATAAGGTGGAAAACTATTGCTGGTGTTAAAAAAATATATCGTCGTTACGAAAAACCTAAATTTATAATTATAAATCTCTATTCTTAAAGTACCTACTGTTTATATGTATATTGTTTTCTGTTATTAACTTTTGTACTTACGCAACTTTTAAACTATTCTATGATGTACTTTTTTTTGTAGTTATAAATCTTTAAATTTTTGTTCAATAAAGATATATATTATTATTATATTATATTTCAAGTTGTATATTTGGCTCCCAAAGACCAACGATGCATAAATCATCCCATATTTCCATCTGATACGTTAGTTTAAAATGTCGTTGCCAGTTTATTATTAAATTTCTCCTAGTACCGTATGTTCATATCTCTAAAAAAAGAGAGATTTAGGAACCTGGAAGGTTGCCAAATATACTTCATGTAAACAATTGACTTTATGCACCTGCGTGCGTACATTCTATTCATAGATTTAATGCATGTTTTGTTTAATTTTTCAGGTTGAATTTTTAGCTAATTTTGTAGAATGTGATAATTACAAACGTTTAAGGTTGTTGAATGTTGACGTTGCCGAGATTATAAAAAACCGCGAGTACCTTTACGCTTTCATGCAGTTCCTGAAGTCGGTTGGGAAAATTCACCTGCTACAGTTCTGCATGGATATAGGTAAGCATTCCATATTCCCAACCAAACACAGTATTCCCAAATATCTACAACCTAACCTAAATCCGCACAGTATTCCCAACGATCGGTTTGCAATTAAACAAACTGCTTGATTTGACCAGCACTATTTTTTTCTAATTTAAATGATAGATGGGATCCTTCGATTGAAATCAAAAGCCGCATTGAGCAAGCTCGTGCAATCTTTATCTGAATGAAAAAGATGTTCTGCAGTTATGATCTCAACCTTGGATTATGAATGCGAATGGTCAGATGCTATGTGTTTTCGATACTATTTTATGGAATGGAAGCATGGATGCTTACTGAAGAATTAATTAGGCAACTTGAGGCTTTCGAAATGTGAATCTACAGAAGTAAGCTGGATGGACAGGGTTACGAAAAAAGATGGTGTGGTTTGGATGAATAAAGAAAAAGAAGTTATTAAAACTATAAAAATCCGAAAATTTCAATATCGTGGACATGTGATGAAACATCCAGAGAAGTACGAAATCTTGCATCTCATAATGCAGGGAAAGATTGCCGGAAGAAGGGGCCATGGAAGAAGGAGAACCTCATGGCTGAAAAATCTGAGAGTGGTTTGGCCAGTCTACTGTTGAGCTGTTCCGGGCCGCAGTAAACAAAGTCCGTACAGCCAACATGATAGCCAACGTCCGTTGAATGGACAGGGCATAAGAAGAAGATTTTTTCCTAATGTGTCAACTATGTTTAGGAAAAAAGCAGTAATTTTCAAAACAAAAATTAAAAAAAAAACATTTCAAGAGTGAATTTGTCTTAATAATATTAATTTCAGACCAAGAAAGGACTAAGTTGATGGTTAGAGTTTTTGACTAATTAATTTGCAGTTTTTGAATGAATTGTTGCTATTTGGGGAAAGAAACATGAATTTTTAATTATTTTGGCATAGATGTGGGTCATGACATTTTTCCCCACTGTATTTGGGTTATCCTTGAATTTTGAAAAATTATAACAGTATTTTTACTGAGAATTAGATTTTTGTGGCCTGATTTCTTCCTCTATAATGTTTTGGGTGGGCAAGATAACTTTATTTATTTATATAAGTAGTAGTTTTGTATGCAGTAGGTAATATATTTTTTATGTTATTCCAGATGAATTTAACAAAAAAATGCTCAAGCCTGACCTAAAAGCTGACGAAGAAGTGGCGCTCTTCAACACCGCCTGGGACATTTACCTCATGTACTTTGTGAAGGAGAGTCCTTCCTTCATACCCTTCTCCAGTGAGAATGTGGACCAATTAAAGAGCATCCTCGACGAGGGAACTGCTAACATTTCCAAACTACAGACGAGCAAAGCCCTCTTCCAAGCTTACGATCACGTCTACACGATTCTGGACTCGGTTTGGGCACCTAAGTTTTTTGATACAGAAAATGTAAGTAAGGCCTCCTCCATAAATGTTCCCCTGACCATCCAGTCCTCTGCATACCAGTCTGCTGCAATCCTAATCCATGCAGCCAATCCCCTCGTCCACTGGAGCACCCACAGTCAAGTTTTTAGTGTCCCGTCACCTGCCATTCTTTTTACATGTTCAGCCCTTCGCAATATTTGAGACCTACACAATCTTACAATGGTAAGATTCCAGCTCGCCAGCTGCCCGGTGCCCGCTGCCTGAATTGAATATTTTAATTTCTTGACTTTTCTCTACTATATTATGCATGTAATATACATATAAACCTTCCTCTTGAACCACTCTATCTATTGGTGAAAACTGCATGAAAATCCGTTGAGTAATTTAAAAGATCTAAGCGCACATACAGCGGGAGCGACTTCATTTTATACTATGTAAAGATGAATTATAAATTTAACAATTTTTTTTATACAACCTAAAAATATGAGATAAACTGTGAAATCTGGGTGGATTCATTTGCTTTACGTAAGTAGCCCAATAGTTTCCACATTATTATCGGGAAAATAGTTTCCGTATTAATATCTGGAAAATAGATTCCATATTATTATCTGGAAAATAGTGTTTCCGTATTAATATCTGGAAAATAGTTTCCATATTATTATCTGGAAAATAGTGTTTCCGTAATAATATCTGGAAAATAGTTTCCATATTATTATCTGGAAAATAGTGTTTCCGTATTAATATCTGGAAAATAGTTTCCATATTATTATCTGGAAAATAGTGTTTCCGTAATAATATCTGGAAAATAGTTTCAATGTTATTATCTGGAAAATAATATTTCCGTAATAATATCTGGAAAATTGTTTCCATATTATTATCTGGAAAATAGTGTTTCCGTAATAATATCTGGAAAATAGTTTCCATGTTATTATCTGGAAAATAATGTTTCCGTAATAATATCTGGAAAATTGTTTCCATATTATTATCTGGAAAATAGTGTTTCCGTATTAATATCTGGAAAATGGTTTCCATATTATTATCTCGAAAATAGTGTTTCCGTATTAATATCTGGAAAATTGTTTCCATATTATTATCTGGAAAAGAGTTTCCCTATTATTATCTGGAAAATAGTGTTTCCGTAATAATATCTGGAAAATAGTTTCCATATTATTATCTGGAAAATAGTTTTTCCGTAATAATATCTGGAAAATAGTTTCCATATTATTATCTGGAAAATAGTGTTTCCGTATTAATATCTGGAAAATAGTTTCCATATTATTATCTGGAAAATAGTGTTTCCGTATTAATATCTGGAAAATAGTTTCCGTGTTAATATCTGGAAGTACGATATTAGTTAATATCCCAAGTAGTTTAAGTATGTGCATTGTCTAAATGACATGAAAATATTTTAAATATACATAAATAATTTAAGACAATTTTTGTGTCTACCAAATTAAAAAAAATTAAAAATTAGATGAGAAAACAATTGAGCCATTTTGTCAAGTTTGAAGTTTGGACATTATTTCTTTAAATACATAAAATTATGTATCATAATTTATTTCAAGGATTTTGTATGCATTATTTTAATAATCTGAATATTTTGGTTTCTCAAATCATTTCAAATAGGTTCTCGATTAATTTGCATTGAATGACTTTATTAGGTGTAAAAATACTTTGGTCTCTTATATGGAGACCTTTGCCATAAATTAATGTCAATGAGTAGTACAGATAAGATCCACTGATGGATTCAAACAATGCAAGTTACTGCCAAACGTGACGGCAATCACTATCTCATATTTTATTACAGGCAAATAATATGAACTCATACATTCCATAGTGTACAGCTTGCCATGGATAACTTTGCAGGTGTCGCTACTGTTTATATTGTTGATATAAAATATGTATGCATTTATAAAACAGTTTGTTCGTTGGTTAGTTTAATTATTTTTGTTTATTTTTCAGTTTTATAGAATTGTATTTGGACTGCGGCCATCTAAGGAATACATAAAAAAGAATTTAAATAAGTAAGTTAATGCCTTTAATTTCAGATTTTTTTTCATTATCAGTATGAAAACTAGAGTAATTTTTTTTGTTCTCTCTAAAGAGATCACAATTTTTTTTTTTTAATTTACTAAAAAATCGTGAAAAAGAATTCTTATGTATGGTCTTTATTTTGTAATTTAAAAATAAATAAATGTGTGCTTTATATTTTTCATACCTTTTGAATAAAAAAATATTGTATTTGGATGGAACCACAACCCTATTTCAGGTATCTACCATCACAATTTCTCTGTCATGAGACACTCTGTCTACAAAATTTGTACATCTATGATCGCTTCCTCACGGATGCTGACGGAACTGACAGCTCGTCGATCAAGTTAATGATCAGTAGACAGCTCATCAAAAAAAAAAAATTTTTTAAAAAGAGACTCGATCATTGATCATTAGTCAGGTCAAAATGATCGGGTCGTCCATTATAGACCCAGGACTATTTTCAATGCTTCAACCATAGACATCCAAATTTAATAGACCAGAAGTTACAGATGAGGGGTAAAACCAAACTATGGAGGGTGAAGAGGGGAAGATGACTGTGATTTGTTAAAACATCAATCTGACAGTATATAGGCATCTCGCATTATAATATCACCATTTAGTTCTTAAAAGCAAAACTGCTTTTTAATGAATAGACCTTTTTACATGGGAGCGCGAATTGCCCGCCACGTTATTATCATATTTGCCTAGTCGAAATCGGCAAAAGAAAGTTCGCCCTTTTTCACACGGGAATATTTTGTTGCCGTGTTTAGTTGAGACACTTTTACGAATGTTTCATAATTTAATTACCCCTGTAACTCACTGGAGAAACGCCCGCATTCGCTACGTTCACATATATTATGGCATAATGTATAGCACAAGCTCTCACTTTTGTTCATATAAATGTGCGATGTGACCAGCGCGCTGCTCAGGACAAGAATGATGACGTCACATTTTTTAGATTCAAGCGACGCTCTGGTAAGCCCGGCTGGCTCCAAGGCGGAGCTATAGCCGGCTCCATGGGGAGGGGGAAATAATACGTTTTTATCACTTAGGGCAGGTCCAGATATATTCATATGTCCATGGCTTCAACATAATTACTGTAATGATCTTATAATGTTTCCAGAAAAAATGACAAAACCAATGTAAACAAACCCGGAAATCTGGTATCTAAAACAAAAGGATCTCTCAAAGCAGAGGTGATTGACGGGCAGATCTTGGAGTCCGCCGAGGGAGTGGTGAGGATCAGCAGCGACGTAGATTTGATGGATGGAACCGACGTGGACTTGCAGTACTCTGATATGCTGGCCGACTATGCCAAACTCAAGGAACGGGACCTGACCACCTGGAGGGTGTCTATTGAGGACGTCAAAGAAAAGAAGGTAGTTGCTTTGTTTATGATTCTTTCCGGAAACCTTATAAAGCAGGCGTACCCAACCTGCGGCCCGTGGGCAGCATGCAGCCCAATTGAAGATTTTCTTGAGGCCCAAGATGAAGTTTTCAGCTTTCTGTGTTTTGAATTTTTGTATTCATACAAAAGAAGAAATAGTCGTTTTTGTTAACTGATCACATTTGTATTATATTTCGTTTTGAAACTTTCTTATCGTTAGACCTAGGACTCTCAGTGGGGGTTTTGATTTATTGCTTGAAAAGTGTCAGGGGCGTGGCCACATTAGGAATTTATTTTCGTAATCAATTCAAACTGGTTTTTTTTTCGCACATTTCTCAGAATATCGAATGCAACTGATCTAATTTTAATAAGTGGAGGGTGAGTGCAAAGGACACATATAGGCGCATGCGTGGTCAGTTTATGCTTTCTAGCATTGTTTGTTGCGGTTTCCACGGTAATAAAATTTTTGGACACCAAATTACTGGTAATTAATGGTAATATCTGCCATTTCCATGTATTCATGGATAGATTTAAGGGTCAGCATTTCAGCAAATGCTGTAAGAGAAGATCTTATTAAGGTGAAGATAGAGCCTCTTAAAATAATCCTGAAATTTGACAGTAAGAAGGATTTCTGCTACATATTTTAATACAATGCCTTGAGAGTACTTGAATTCAAATAATTATATGGTTTTATTAATAAATCAATATACCAATCGTCCAGTTCAGTCAGACATCTCCAATACTAAGTTTTGAGGTAAGAAGAAAAGCAAAATTCGAATGCTCGACTAAGTTTTGAGGTAAGGAGAAAAGCAAAATTCGAATGCTCGACTAAGTTTTGAGGTAAGGAGAAAAGCAAAATTCGAATGCTCGCCCTAAATTAAATATTGTTTACACCTGTGTGTGTGTTTTACATATTGAATATGCTATAAAATAAGATTTGATGGTGTTTATGAGTAATCTAAGTATAGTACCAGACAGAGGGTACCATTTTACATATAACTGCGTACTCAACTCAATTATCGATATTTCCGACTATCAACTGGACGATAGATATTCCCTGTGTTATGTGTTTTATTGAAAAAATGGTGCATTTCGAATGGCTTATCATTTTTAAGATTTAACAACGGTGGGTTTTCTCATCATCATCATCATCTTCTTCCCCTTATCCTATTCGGGTCGGGGACCCATTGCAAAGAAGAATAAGTGCGGCAAGCAGTGTATTGCGTCCTCTCTATAGCTCAGTGATAAGAAAAGCCGAGCTCAGCATCAAGACAAAGATGGCAGTGTTTAAAACGGTATACCGCCCGACGCTCACTTACGGCCACCAGACATGGATGCTAAATGAACGTACACGCTCTAAAGTCCAAGCTGCCGAAATGAGGTACCTGAGAGGAGTGGCAGGGGTTTACGAAATGGGATCATATAAGAAACTCGACGATCCGAGATGATCTAAACATTGAACCACTGCTACTCTTCATAGAAAAATCGCAACTGAGGTGGCTTGGGCATGTACTAAGAATGTCTGATGACCGAATTCCGAGGAAGATACTGAGTGTGATTCCAGAGGGTAGACGTCCAGTGGGCCGCCTCAGACACAGTTGGGCGAGGCAACTCCAGAAACTGTGTGAGGAGAGGATGGGGCTACCATGGACAGAGGCCGAACAATCAGCACAAGACAGAGTTTTCTCCATTACATGAAATTTCAATGTCAACCGGAGGAAGAAGATGATTTCCAAATATTTCAAAATGATTTATGTGATTTTATTTATTTATTTTTTTTTTTTACAGTGAATACCGCCCAATAATCTCAACTGCTCCCGTCTGGAGCCAGTGAGACTATGGCATCCCCAATTGGGGTATGTTGTGAGGCTGAAGGTAGTGGGGAGGGGAAGGAGGTGGGGAAGAGGAAGGTTGGGAAGTACCTGGCTATTCAGATCTGGTCACCAACCACGGCTAAAGCCATTTTCAAGCAACGTTTCAATTCTGAATGGTGGTCTTACACCAGGGCGATACTGATAGTATCTTCCACTCTGGAACATGCCGCAAATATACTATATATTATTTTAAATGAATGAATTGTGAAATAACACAAATTAATCAAATAAAATTTATTTGCGCATGCCGGGTTCGAACCCGCGACCTCCGGATTGTGAGACAAGAGTCTTACCCACTGGACTACGGAGGTCGTCAAATCAAATTATTTTATATCTCCATTTAACACCCTTTCATCACTATTACATAGATTAATTCTGAAAAAAAAATCCCATACAGTCATGACCCACCCGACTTTTCACCAGAAGTTTATTTTTATTTACAGAATTTATTTGTGTTTTTATCAAAAATCTTTTATTTATATTTTTAGGCCGCCAGTAAAACCGGTATCAAACACTTTTTCACCATAAGCATCCTCAAAAAGGATCCCCTGAGCCTCGGAAATGAGACGAGATGGACGGTAGACCGAAGTGATAATGATTTCCATACGCTGAAAGCAAAACTGATTGAATTTCATGGAGAAGTTGAGATGGGTGATGCCAATGTGCCATCAAAAAGGTATTGCAAATATGTATATTTTACTAAAATAATCCTTTTTAATCAGGCAACACATGGCCTGCGAACCCATTTTGTGCAGCCCTTGAGCCTTCTCGCACAGCTCACTTTGCCAAATAAAATATCAAAAAATTAATGTGAAAATATTCAACATATCTGTTTTTTTTACCCCCTTTTAGGAGCATTAACATAGGAATAGTACAAAATTATACATAACTGAACTGCCTCAGTAATAATCTTTTGTATTTATTTTTATTTTTTAACTTTATGACATCAAATTGAATATCAAATCGTAACATTTAATTAAATGAAGACAATATTAGCGAAACTCAATTGAGAATCTGGAAACGGAAAAATCATAAAAAGATATTGGTACCTCTGGGGCTCGAACCCAGGACCTTCGGCTTTCCGTGCCACTGCGCTAACCACTACGCCAAGGTGTCGATATCCTATTTTGTCATTTTTAACTGTATCATACTTCGACTAAGAACTACCAATATTATCTTCATTTTCTTAACGCGTATTTTATTGGCTACTCAAAATAATAAGCTCGTTTTACATTTTCTTTTTTATTTCTTTCTTATTATTTTTGTTTCTCATTTTTACTTTTAAAAAGACAGAATTTTGTGGTTCAACCTTCATTATTGTACAAAAATTTTCACCTACGCGGTGCAGCGCTTTTTTTAAGTATTTTAAAGATTTCTTTTTTATAAAATATCAGGAGTTCTCCTTACAAAATTTTTCGAATAATTATAAAAATAAATGGATTTATTGAATTAACATTGAACCTAACAAAATTTTTACCTGTGTTGCTTTCTTTCTGGACTTTAACTGGACGAACAACAATGTTGCAAAAATGATCTTTTAGGTGATTTTTGTCTGAATTTATTGATTTGTTTGGTATAAACGGTAAATGTAAGGGTCTTCTCGTTTCTCACATGGCGCTGGTCATTCTGTATGTAGCCACTATGTCCAGTGCGGTGGATGCTCATCCGGTGGGTGCTTGATCTCGATGATCTGCCGTAAACTGCAAGTGTCGGGTATCCAAAGGGGGAAAGAAGCGGGAGTCCAGGGGTAGCGAAGTCAAAGCCAATTTCAACATGAATTTACGGAGAGGTTGTTCAGAGCAGCAGAAGAAGAAGGGTTGCAGATTGTCCGTAATTTAATCTGAAGTAGGTTGAGTTGGTAAGAGTTGCGTGGCTCTATTTATTTCAGACCCCCCACTCCTTATTCCAGCGGAGTGGTGGATCTGAGTGCGACCCCGTTTAAATATTTCGCATATTGTTACATCCGCTATGATTAATGTAGCCGAATTTGTAATATTTACAGCTACTCGCCTCTTAGTGTCCTTTCAGCCGATCTGAACCGCCTCTCTCCAGCATTTGCAAAAAACAAAGATATAAAAATGCCCGTGGGTCCCCAGCCCAACAATCTAAATTCCTGTTTAAAAACTGTACTTATATTATTGCTTAATTTCTTATTATGCTAAGGCGAGTAAGGCCTTTCTATCTATGATATTATTTATTTTGTAATACCTTCGGCCGAACTCTCGTAAACTAGTCCTAAAAATAACAAAACAAAAATATTCCACAGTTTCTAGTCCTAACTTTTGATTAGCGTTGCTCTCATTGGTCGGTTAGGCGAGAGGGCGCCCGCTCGTGATGAGACGTGGAGAGCGAGTAGACCAGGTAGAGTTGTACCACGTGGATAACTCGTAAGATGACCGTAGATAACTCGTCTTCGATTTCTCCAACATCCCGTCCGGTACAGTAAGAATTAAATTAACTTCACCCCATTTCCCTCAATTGCATCTGAATTTTGAGTGAAGAATTCTAATCAGAATTACAGTTTTTTTATGTGATATGTAAATTATTTCAGAGTCAAGGCAGCTGCTGAAGTACGTAAAAAAAAGTACGAAGTGTTTCTCCAGAACCTCCTCCTGAAGCCGCTGCTGAGGTCCAGTGACCTCCTGCACCTGTTCCTGACGGCCGAGGATGACTTTGCCTCGCTGGCGGAGCAAGCCAGACCCGGTTTCTCCATCGTGCCGGACCTGGGGAACATCTATCAGACAGTCACCCATAAGTTAAGGAAAGAGAAGGGCCAACATTTAGACGCCTTTATGACCACATATTTGATATCTACTGATGTTGATTATTATCTGTAAGTTGATTGTCCTTTATTTCTTTTTATCGCTTTTTAGGTCTTTATCCCATTGTTAAATTACACTCTTACAACTACAACTTACAATAAGTCAAAATCGGGTGTGGTACCCCTGCTAAGTCACCAAACGTAGCGAACCACTTAGGGTGACCAATCGCAGAGATGTTGATTGTCCAATAAAGACAGTGAATTCGAGGAACAGTCTATTTTGGAACCAGTTCCTACGCCATTGCCTATCTCGGTTACTTTGTACCGGTGACTAGCGATCACTGGATGACAGTGGATTCGAGAAACAGTTTTTTTTTAATCGGTTCCTATTGTAGCACACCTGATTATGGAGGCAATTGAAATCTACAACCATTTTTAAGTATACTGTAATACCAGCTCATGGTGGAGTGGAGCTGGCAACACGGTATCACTTCCAAGTTCATAAGCACACATTTCACCACTAACAATTACGCATCTGCCCTGATGATGGACACTGTAACGCTGTCCGAAATGTTGGCTAAAGAAGGAGGTAGCGCAATACGTCATAACACCCCAAAAACAAATAACTAAAAAAAAATCCAATAAATGGTTTCTGGGGCGGCGGTACCCATACCCACCTCTCAAATTGTATTGATAATTAATGATACTTTCATCGAAGCAAATTTGAGTTCATTATTATAATCATTTTATTAGCAGTCAGCATTCTGCTGACATACTCTAATCTCACACTAAGTTTAACAGTAAATTGAGTTGCTTTAAATTTTAATAAGTTAGTCCTTTCTTCTCTCCAAATATAAATCCAATAAAGCATATTTTATCGTTGAACCAGATTTTACTTCATGCAGGAGAAACTAATGCATGGCACGAACAGCAGAAATTAGTATGTTTGATATTAATAAAGTGAAGATGCAAAACTTCTAAATTCATCAAATATCTCAGGCATTTATGGCAGTGAATTTGCGTACGCGACTTATTATATATGGAATGCTCGAACAAATTGTTTATTTTAGAAATAACAGACAACTTTAAGCTATCTTTTTCATGAATAAGCCGATGATAATCTGCAATTTATTTTGACTGCAGTAAGGAAGAGGGGCGGGACATAGACAATGGAGAGGAAGCCACGGACTTGCTGAGCGTGGCCTCGTGCAGCACCACCGACTCCAACTCGGGGCGGTGCATCACCAACAGTGTGTTTGGAAATAACTTCAACCTTCAGAACAAGCATGATATAACTCTCAAGAAGAAAGAATTCAAGACTACGGGATTTACTCAAGTATTATCAATTTTATGTAAGTTTTCTAACAGTTTTTTTTTTTTTTTTTAAATATGTTTCAAGATTCTCACTGTCGATGGATTTGTGTTATTTGGCTTTTCTGTTGTGCTTCTTCTACTCCATATTCCAAAATTTTCGAGAGCCTCATAGTGTCCATAATCAAGAAAATGTATTTTTCTATACCTCAACACTCCAAAGTTCAAACAAAGCATCATTACTGAGAGGGTCAGTCAAAAAATAACGCCTCCTTTTTTTTTCTCCTATTGTCGAGAAATAAAAAATGCAATTACATAGGTCGAATAGCACACTTTTAATGATTAACTTGTCACTTTTCAATATAATCTCCGTCGATTTTGAAAGTTTTGGTCCATCTTTTAACAAAGGCTTGTATCCCGGAGTGGTAAAAAGCACAGTCTTGCTTCCTAAGGCCATCCGCCATAGCTTTTGTTGGGCGAAAGACATGCTTTAAGCTTTTTTAGGGTTTTGACGTATTGGACAGAATTTATTGTGCATCTCTTCTCCAAAAAATCAGCCATAATCAAACCCTCTGCATCCCAGAACACTGTCGCCATAACTTTCCCTGTCAATCGCACAGTTATTAATTTTTTCGTCCTCGGTGAGTTTGTGTGATGCCATTCCATTGACTGCCTCTTTGATTCAGGTTCCATGAAACCCATGTTTCGTCTCCTGTCACAATTTTTGTGCATGACCGTGCACATTTTTTTTAGTCTTTCATGAATGCGAATTAGTCATTTCACCTTCTGCCTTCAAGAATTCAATCACAGAACGCTGACTAATATGAGCATTGATATTGGCCATTCTGCAAGCAACTGCAGTACTGCCACCTGTTGACGCAGAAAGTTACTATTGCAGTAGGATTGTAGATGAAGATTTGAGGAAAATCGCCAAATTAATTTTTTTCATTTAACTAACTTTGTATAATTAGAAAAACCATAGTAAATATAGGTAAGTTTGAAATTAGCGTTTTCACAAACACATTTATATTGTCACATATATGGATGAGGAAATAAAGTACTTAATGGTTTTGTTTGTAACTCGAAAACACTGATTTCAGAACTTCCTCGTTGGAGTAATTACCTTTTGGAATTATGTGCTCTTTTTTAATCAGACATTTAATCTCTCAAGCTTCAGGCATATTTTGTCAGAAGGTCCGGAGTATTTCCGCGTTGCAATTAAATCCAAATAAATGGAAGATTTCTGAATGTATCTGAAGACTAAAAACTGTTAGGGTGGGTTTCTTCATTTACCGAGAATGCTAAATGCAATGCTAATTGTAAAAGTAAATGGTAAAATGTATAGAAATGGGTTTTTTCATTTGACATTTACCGTTTACTTTCACCTTACATTTTACAGGCCCACAATGGTGCTGCAAATGCGAAAGGAAAGGTAACCAAAATGGCGGCCGTTGTCTAAATGTCACTTTGGTGGCAGGTCAGAGATTTTCTTGCTATCTATTTTACGGTATTTGCTAGTATTTTATCATTATGTACGCAACAAGTGATGGTTCATCAGGTTCTGACGATGAACTAATAATTAATTATATGACACAACGTGTAAAGCGACATAATACACGCAGGAATTTCTATCTAATGGAAGACGTAGATTTCGCGTTAATAAAGAAACTACTCGACTTTTGACTACTTAATTGCAGATATGATATGATATGTTATTCGAAAGAATTACTCATTGCTAATAATTTTATTACAATTTAAAACGTGATCCCAGAGACGTATGTGTGGTAAAACAATGTACGATCATGTGAGAAATGTGGATATCCGCAAAGAATGTAAGGCTTATGTAAGCATAATGCGTAAGATTAAGAAAGGGACCCTCAGATGGTTTGGGCATGTAGAGCGAATGAACGAAGAAAGTAGTGTAAGAAGAATATACGACGCGAATGTGAATGGTAGAAGAAGTCGGGGATGCCCGAGAAAGACATGGCACGATCAAGTGAATCAGATACTTGAGTCGGGCATTTCAAAAGTCAGAATAATAGAAGAGAATGTATGAGACGATGTATGAATGTGAGTGAGGCAAAGAGTGTGTGCCGAGACCGAGTTGTCTGGCGGTCCGTCCTCTCTGCCTACCCCTGCGGGGAAACGGCGTGATGGTTGGTTAGTTAGTTAAAACGTGAAACAAATATCAATGCAACCGTAGATGAAGCAATTCGCACACAATGTTTGAAATTTATTGTGTGGGTTGCCACATGAAAAAAATATATACACAGTTCCCAATACGAAAATGTGGGAATTAGGTTAGTTTTTATGCTGTCATCCCTTTTTACTTTTACCTAAGCAGTTGGCATCGTGAAAAAACCCATTTTGCCGTAAATGTCAAATGCACTGCGAAAGGAACTGTAAACTGCTAAGCTAAAGTAGAGTGCAAATGAAGAAACCCACCCTTATACTATTGTCACCTCATTTTTTTGAAAAAATTCACAAAATTTCATAATTTTTTTCCTAATTGTGTTTGGATACTTTGGTTTCGTAGAGTTGTACATTTTAATTCTAATGTGGTTAACTTTTAGATTATGATATAAAGCGTGGTGTCTTCTCTTTCGTTAGATCATGTTTCTCACCATGAGAGTAAGGGAGACACAAAGATTTCTATGAAACCTTTATGAGCTGTTCCAAAAGCGAACAAATTAGCCTGAGGGATTAAATAATGAATGAAGGTTCTGGTGATACATCTATCAGTTATGAAAAATTCAAAATGTTGCGTGATCACTTTGTTCTTGGCTTTATGTAAATATGTCTAGATTTTTTTCCTTTTATGTTTTAATGTCTTATCTGTTTCTTTATTTTCAGTGACAGATGTTTTCAAAGTGCGTAAACCCGTGATAGGTATTTCAGAAACCATATTAAATCTAGGACCGTCAAATATTGATGAAACATTTGACAACTTCTTAACAGACTTACTTTGTACAGTATTGTCCCCGCCAAGATTAGCACATCTAATTAAATTAGGACAAGGTAATTATTATTTATTTATTTATCGTCATCGCGTTGCTAAATCCCAGGGTGCCTCCTGTACAAATGCTTTCCACAGACTGCGTGTCCCTTCCCATTTGCCTCGAGTCCTCAGTCATGATTCTTCTTCTTTCGTATGGTGGGGGGTCAGAGGGGGACATCTAGGTCTGCGAGCCAGTCTAGGGCCTCAGGCATTGCCCTGTGGACCTCATCAATCCCGCCGGGGAATGAATGGAGCGGGCATTCGTTGACCACATGTTCGGTGGTCTGCACCGCACCGCATTCACACGTCGCCGACTCTTTAAGGCCCCATCTATGCATCATGTGAGCACAACGGCTATGGGAGCAGTCATGATAAGTTCCTGTCATAAAGAAATCACAAAGTTTCGTAATTTTTTTCTCAAATTGCACTCGGAAACTTTGGTTTCATAGAGATGTACATTTTAATTTTGCTTTGGTTAATTTCTAGATTTCAATATAAGGCTGAATGTTTTCTCTTTCTAGCACCATTTATATTATACTAGCAGACCCGGCCACACGTTGCTGTGGATAACGAAACACAATGCCATTACCCAACCTTTATAACCAACACCATCTGTTAATTTGCAAACATCAAATCCACACCGCCCGCTTTCCAGCCCGCTCCCTTTATATATTATATGTTTCAACCAATTTACACAAAACCTTGACAAATTATATACCTAAACCTTCCTCGTGAATCACTCTATCAATTGGTGTAAATCGCATGAAAATCCATCGCGTAGTTTAAAAGATCTGTACAGACAGTGGGAGCAACTTTGCTTTATATTATGTAAAGATTTCTCACCATGACAATAATAGAGATACAATGATTTCTGGGAGATCTATGTGAGCTGAAAAAATTAGCCTGAAGTGTTCGGTTCATTTTAATTCTGTATATAAAAAAATAATCAGAAGTAAATAGTCAGAAGTACACTGGAATATGCTTCGCTAATTTGGAACCCGCAATACAAAGTATACATAGATAGCATAGAACATGTTCAAAACAAATTGATAAAATATCTTACCTTCAAATTCAACAATAACTTTGAATTCACATTTCAAACTTTGCAACAAAGGCGAGCAATAGCTGATTTGACATTTACTCACAAAATTTTAAATAATAACATTGACTGTACCGAACTTCTTTCCCTAGTTAATTTTAACATATCTTTAAGACGTACACGCCATATAGAACTATTCCACACTAGTACTGTATTAAAATATAACTAGCCGTTGGAAACAATAGTTACATTATTTTAACGTCCAACGCTGTTGAAAATAATTAGCGCCAACAGTTGAAATATAATACCTACATGCGAATATTATTCAACGCAGTCAACGATTCAACTGCCTAATAAATAAAAAGGGTTAAAAGTTTGTACTTCGTGAACAACATTACTCGATAGTTTAAATGGTCTTTTGGTAATGTACGTAACTACTGCACTGTTAGGGTCCTTGAATTGCCACAAGTTGGCTTATTTATTAAAGGGATTTAATTAAGGTGAGTGGACGAAATGGCTTTGCCGGTTAGTACCGGACGCGCCAGGATCTGATCCCGAGGAATCCTCAGCATCAGACCCGCCAAATCGACCAGCACAGCGGTAGAGCAGAGATCCCCCCTCCCAGAGCGGGGAATTAAGTTCTAAGATGTCAGGCATAGGCAGGAATTACCAGGTTTTGTAAATAAAATAAGGTTAATTATAATTGGACTAACCGTATAGGTTTATTTCAAATATTGCAAATAATAATACAGATAGGAAAGAACTTACCCCCACAGACCATAACCGATAACTAAAGCTAAAGTAATCTGACTATTAACGCGGTCGTTTAGACGATGAGGGATCCTCCCGGAGACTAAGGTTGGTGCAACTGCCCACGTCCCACGGTGATGCGAGCTGACTATAATGGCGGCAGGAATCCTCTGGCCTCTGCAGCATGAGCAAATACTCCGGCGCGAGCAAATAAGGCTACTCCACGTCCCACGGTGGAGTAAGCTGGCGCGGATGGCAAACGATGTCCTCTGCAGCATGAGCAAATACTCTGGCGCGAGCAAATAAGGCTACTCCACGTCCCACGGTGGAGTAAGCTGGCGCGGATGGCAAACGATGTCCTCTGCAGCATGAGCAAATACTCTGGCGCGAGCAATTAAGGCTACTCCACGTCCCACGGTGGAGTAAGCTGGCGCGGATGGCAAACGATAAAGTCACGCACGTGTATCGTGAATTGATACACCAGGAGATTTCCTGGCGGAGATCGGGTAGAACATTATATTAGCCGGAAATCACACTAGCCCACGGTGTTTCTGGGACTAAAGGCAGGGGCGTTTACTGTCCAGAACGAAATTTCCTATTCCACGACAAAATACAATTCGGCCATTGTGTGAACACAACATTTATTTCCGGAGCGCGACTCGCGGGGTCGAAACCATAACGGGAACTCAAATAAACTTGTAACGGCACTATAATAACCGCCCGAACTTTACGGGAACTTCGAATCTCTCTGATTAGGCACCGATGCACTCCATCTTGCCCGATTCTCTCCCAAAAACTCTCACGGCCTCCGGCGGGCCTTACGCCCGCCGGGGGAAGTGCCACCATCACATTTCCGCTCCTCTCTGGTGTTGCCAGGATGAAAAACAATAGACAATGCTATCGTGCCGCCTCATAGATTCCAGTTCTTACTTAAAACGACAATTAACCTATGTTTTATACATAACAGCACTTTTTTTTTATTTTCCCATCCAATACGACCTCCGTAGTCCAGTGGGTAAGACTCTTGACTCACAATCCGGAGGTCGCGGGTTCGAACCCGGCATGCGCAAATAAATTTTATTTGATTAATTTGTGTTATTTCACAATTCATTCATTTAAAATAATATATAGTATATTTGCGGCATGTTCCAGAGTGGAAGATACTATCAGTATCGCCCTGGTGTAAGACCACCATTCAGAATTGAAACGTTGCTTGAAAATGGCTTTAGCCGTGGTTGGTGACCAGATCTGAATAGCCAGGTACTTCCCAACCTTCCTCTTCCCCACCTCCTTCCCCTCCCCACTACCTTCAGCCTCACAACATACCCCAATTGGGGATGCCATAGTCTCACTGGCTCCAGACGGGAGCAGTTGAGATTATTGGGCGGTATTCACTGTAAAAAAAAAATAAAAAAAATACGGCCGATACGCAGCGCCATGGAACAATCAAATTTATCAACGACAAACATAAAAATAACCTATTGATAATTGTCAATGTCGGTATCCTCACAGCTATGTTTTGTACCTATTGTTTTCAACGGTGTTGGAATGATAAGTCAAAAGGGTCAAGAGATCACACTTCGTGAACGATATTATACCCAATTACACAAGGTCTTTTGGTAATGTACATACCTACTGCACGTTTTTTTTTATTTTCCCATCCAATACGGCCGATACGCAGCGCCAGGGAACAATCAAATTTATCAACGACAAGCAAAAAATAACCTATTGATAATTATCAACGCCGCTCGCCTAACAGCGACGTTTTGAACCTATTGTTTTCAACGGTGTTGGAATGATAAGTCAAAAGGGTCAAGAGATCACACTTCGTGAACGATATTTTACCCAACTAGACATGGTCTTTTGGTAATGTACGTACCTACTGCACGTTTTTTTTTATTTTCCCGTCCAATACGGCCGATACGTAGCGCCAAGCAACAAGCGAATTTATCAGTGACAAGCAAAATATATCTTCAATGTCTTTTAACATTTCAACAGGGTAATATTTTCAACACCGAAACCAACGTCTTCCAACAGTTTCAACTTTCAACATTATTATAGGATTATTATTACGTGTGTGGGGCGTGGGGCATAGAGATAATAATAATTAATAATACATCAATGATTCGGGGAACCACCCGTTAAAAGGGATTCCTTAATACGATTTTCATATATTTTTTGTTTGTTTTTTTGTTAGTACCGTGTCGATCTCCTATTATAGTTGCGTCAACGTCGACATTATTTTCAACAGTTGAAAATTGCCAACGATAACGACGTTGGCGTTGGATAGAATTATCGTCAACGCCCAGTACTATTCCACACGCTTAATTACAAGACAAATGCAGCATATAATTCGCCAATCAATCGTGCTCTTCATATTAATTAAATTACAATTAATTAGATAAAATATCTGTAATGTTGTCAATTTTTTGTACACAAATAAAATAAATAAATAAATATGCTCAATATTATTGGTCTAAATTCTAACATCGACATTTTCTCCGATTCACTGCCCAAATTTAAAATTCAATGCGCATACATACATACATACACACACACTCACACACACACACACCTTCCCACTACATACGTCACCCGGTACTTACTTAATACGCATAATAGACACTACAATGAAACACATAATAGGTACCCACCATGTAATATACTTATTAATTGTAAGTTTTTTTAACCAAAGTATCTAATGTACTGTTTGTTTCTGTTAATAAATAAATATAATTCAATAATTTGGTTTTGCATTTTTTTCAGAAATATTATTTGAAGATGCAGAACCCCACACCAAAAAAGCAGATCCCAGTGAAAAAAGAGCCACTGCCAAATCTCAATTGCAAAATGCTTTCCCATATTTTTTAACCAGTATTCTCGGTCCAAATTTCCTAAGTGGGGTGGATGACTTATTTGAATTTCTTCAAAATCCACTTCTAAACAAACAGGTAACAAAATTATTTTAATTGTTCTTCTACATAAATAATAAACCATAGTAAGTATGTAACTTTGTCATTTTAAATATACATACTTCCTGTAGGTATGATTTGAGATTTTAACAGTCAAAAGTATTATTCTGATTAATTTTTAGGTGAAAGAATTATTGTGATTAATTTTTAGTTATTATGCCGTGTTACGCTTCCTTCATTTGCACATCTGCCCTGATGTTGGATACTGTAACTCTGTCCGAAACTTTGGTTGAAGAAGAAGGAAGTGTAACACGGTATGATAAACTAAAAATTAAACATGATAAGACTTCCTGTAATCTTGAATATTCCCTAATTTTGCAGACTTCATTTCTGTCACATTACAGTGAATCTCTCTTAACCCTTAATTACTCGCACCTACAAAGTTACATAAGTGGTCGCGTGGGGTGTCAAACACTCCATTTTAGTTTATAGACATAAAACAAAATGTATATGCAAAATCAGACTTTTATGTTAATATCTTTGAACTTACATATTGATCAACGTTTAAACAATTTTTTTAAAGTCGGGTCCATTGGGCGGGAAAACGCCAGACTTTTGCTTTGATAGTCAAGGTCAAAACATTGAAGGTCATAAATGTTTGACAATTTTTGTAGTGTTTGAGCTTCCCGTGTTCTGCGGAAAACAAAACAAAAACAAAACTTAAACATCCCATCTCGGGTGAAGCGGGAAGGCAGGCGGGGGCTGGCGGGGGGGAGAATTCATTTTTTGACAGAAGATACGCGATGCGGTCGTGTTTGGGGAAAACGGAATGGCCTTTTATGGTTATGTGCCATGAGCGAGCATAATCACGAGTTTAAAATATTATTATACCAAATTATAATATAATAATCAAAATATTTGATAATAAAATTATAATATAATGTCAAATATTTATAATTATTCTGTTTTTGACGTAAATGTTTACGCACTCTAAATTCTAGTAACTTTAGGTCGTGCAATACAATGACGTTATTATATAATGTTATTGGTGCAAAACCTAATCGATATTTGTCGGAAATCTTTCCTGATAAATAAATGTCGGTGTTTTCTTCCTGGTGTAGCATCTTTTCCACATCGAACGCATTTTAACATTTACGTAAACGATAAACGTCAAACATCAAGTTTTTTGGTTATCAACTGCGCGGACCTAAAATTATTATTTAAGATTTTAAATAAACACACTGTCGTAAATGATGATTATTTCTTTCGTGAACTCACTTGTAAATAAAGTCTCTTAATTTATACATAAATCGGTTTCAGAGACACGAAAGAAATTGACCAATTTAAATTTATTCTATTTTTGATGCTACGTAATTATTCACGTACTCTAAATTCAATAGTAATCGATATTAGTTGGAAATCTTTCCTAATAAATAAATATCTATTAAAATATCTGTGCATCCCAAATTTAATAGTAACTTAGGACATGCAATAAACGCCAAACGTCAAGTATTGCGTACGCGTGGACGTCCGTATTCCAGACCAGTTGTCAAATTGTGTGAACTGCGCGAACTTCACCCTAATTAATTGTTTGAATGTCCTCCAAGCGCCGAAATGACCTTCAAACGCCGAACACTGGAAACTCATACACTACAAAAATTTATGACCTTGAATGTGTGTTATGGGACTGTCAAAGCAAACGTCTGGCCATAGTCTGGCGTTTGCCCGCGCAATGGACCCGTCTTAAAGTAAACAAAGGGATAATAGTATTTGTAATAACTACATAGAAAAAATATCAGTTTTTTCTATCACAATTTTGGCAGATAACCAAAGGCGGCTCTAGAGGTCCAGAAGTGGAAGGTCATTTAAAAAAATTAAATTACCTATGATACAATATCAAATTAAATATGGTAATATTCATTTGTAGGAACCTCACGAGTATGAGAGTCAAATTCACATACATATTACGTCAAATTACATTTCATGGTAAATGATTTCATGCGACAAGCGTAAGATATGTGAAATCAACCCACGTTTATCAAACCATCTCTTTCAGATGCATAATATTCAGCATGCTCTCTCTCCCTCACGGCTCTGACCCAAACCGTCTTC
This sequence comes from Limnephilus rhombicus, assembly GCA_929108145.2. Lineage (NCBI taxonomy): Eukaryota > Metazoa > Arthropoda > Insecta > Trichoptera > Limnephilidae > Limnephilus > Limnephilus rhombicus. The sequence goes on along the minus strand of OV815279.1, from coordinate 10,717,736 downwards.
AGAATCCGAAAACTTTTTAGTAAAGGGACATAGTGCCATCTCGTTTTGTTGTGTGGTGCATAAAGAGACAGAAGATATGATATTGGGGCATTTCATAATTTGACCCTGCCAATCATAGTTAGTGCGTGGGAAAGAAAGCTTCCATTTAAGATGTTAGATGTCACTGTTTGTCGCTGCCGTCTTTCTCTCGCGGTGCATTTAAAATACATTAGAACAATACCAGTTGTTTTGATTTGCAATATTTCATAATAATTTTATGTTTTAGTGTCATCTTATAATTTTGGGAGGTTTTTGACCAATTGTCCTGAGGGAAGGACCGCCACTGCAGATAACGATCATTGGCATTTGGAGCATGTAGTCTTTGTTTTACTATCTTTGGTTCTTTGACATATATGATGTCTTTTGTATTCGACAGTTGGATAGCTCCAGAAGATGAATCATGGCCATCAACTTCATGAATCTGTTTTAGTCGCTTTAGTCGCGCGGGGTGTTACACACCCCAAACGAGTTTTTCAAGCACAACCACACACAATCAAGCACCACTCACGATTGTTTACGAAGGTCACCCGATTACACTAAGCTACTTAGAGAACTAGCGTGGTAAATTCAAATTTGATAAAGTTATAGGCTTTCAACCACGGTCTGGGGTGTTTGGCACTCCGCCCGATTATTTAAGGGTTAAGAAGCTTTAGGAAAATAAAACTTCTTACAAGTTGTTTAAAATGGGCCATTCAGTCTTCAAGGAACCGAAAAAACCAAACTTCTCAAGCATGAAAACTTCTTACAAGGGTTTCACTATTTTCTCATTGCAAAATCTGATTTTTTTCAAAATAATTTATTGTAATTATTTTTTTGTGTTCTTTCAGCTGATCTACAATCTCTTAGACCTAATTCTAGCGGAGCTATTTCCTGAGCTTGAAAATGTTACTTAATTTTTTAATCAAAGACTTTTGTACCTTCACAGTCAAAACCCGTTAGATCCCGAGCACAAAACTACCATTCTTAGTTTCATTTGTATGTTTCACTCTGTGCCATTTCTTACCACGATCATTCAAAGCGTGTATTATTACATTATTATAATAAGTGAACAGTCTTCTCTTGCAAAAACTGTTTTCGATTACATCTCTTAGCTCAGAATATACCACATTGATCAAAAAGTTTTAGTACCTGCCACCATGTGATGCTGTCAGTCACCCGATTGGAATTTTTTTTTTGTTAGATTATTATATCTGTCATTGACACTTCCCTCCAAATTTCAGCATCACAGCTTGACATTTGTAAAAATTACATTGTGCTGAGTACATCTAACTTACGTACCATTTTACAACCTGTGGATTTTTCACCATGATAACACACCGTCGCACAACGTAATTCTTATCCGTGAGTTTTTTTACCATAAACAACATGAATCCTATCCAGTAGCCTTCAAATTCACCTGATCTGGCTCCCTGCGACTTTTTCCTTTTCAACCGACTTTAAAAACTGCTTCGCGGTATGCGTTACGGCACCCGAGAGGATGTCATGAAAAAATCGAAGATGGCTCATATTGATGGACATACCGAAAATTGAGTACCAGCGGTGTTTCGAGAATTGGATCAAGCGCTGGCGTAAGTCGATGTGTGTTGCAGTCGACGGGATTACTTTGAAGGGGACCATATTGATTTTGATGAATAAACTTGTATTTTCGATTTTATGAATAAAGTCCTAAAACTTTTTGATCAAGGTAATATTATGTCAACCATATCAACTGTGCTAATGAACCATGACAAAAGCGCAAATTGATAACTTTTCATTAGAGCTGTTTAAAGATTCCTTTTTGTGTCTAAATTTTCATTTTTAAGAGCAAATACAGTGTTTTGATATTTTGCCTGAATCCTTTTTATTCATTGCAAAAATTCATAATGGCAACTAGGTAGATCTGATGCAAAATTGTCAGTTTGCACTTCTAACGTTGTTCATTGGGACAGTCATTATAATGGACATTTCTTTTGAAACATTTAATTGTAAAGTTTTGCATTGTCAAATGTGTGTACATATATCTTCCCAAGAAAGCAATACTGATGTAAGTCTAAAAGCTGTCTGCGCTTTAGAAAATAAACTTTACTTTTAAGTCAGTAATTGAAACGACGTAGAACCACGGGACCAAGATAAACCCTTCCACACAGCATCCCCAAAGATGTTAAAGGCCCTGAGGAAAATAATTTCCCTCGAGCCTCCTGTGTGGAGTTAAATGTAAAAAAAAAATTTATTCATTAAAAAAAATTACACATGGAATGGTGAATAAAAAATATTTGCAATGTTGCTTTCCTGTGAAGATATATTTTTTTATGACAAATCATGATGGTTCCCTGGATAAATTTTTAGAGCAAGGGAATCTATTTCACCCTGATTTTGCGATGTTGTGATGCAGTATTACAGATAAAATAACAATTGAAGGTCCTTAATTTTTATATTGATATATTTTTTAATCATGTTAATGTCGGGTCGATCAGAGAGTTATAAAGAATTAAGAAGAGATGATGAGAGCTGTGGTATTTTTTTAATGGTAACTTAATACTTTGTGAATGACCTTTATGAATGTTGTACTTCGGTGGTTTTTTCGTAAACACATGTATATAACATGGACGTATATGCCCCATCAAATTGTTATTTTATTTGTACATTGTCGCAATGCAGAATCTCAACATTAATAAATCCGTTGTGTTCAATTTTTACTTTAGTCTTCAAAAGATCACTTTGTTATTTTAAACTTCCTATTAGATGTGTAAAAAGGAAATATGTTTTTGTGTAAGAGACTGTCAACCAAACCCTCGAAATATTTGGATGTTTCAGTATACCTAAAAATATTATTTACATCTAAAATACATTAGACTTATTAAGATCAAACATCTCCTTAAAATAATAAATGTATAGATCCAATATTTTCTTAATCTTTTTGGGTAGTACCTATGGAATAGATTTGAAACTTTTTATCAAGTTTTTGCTTACTTCAGTCTGATTGTCTTCATATTCTACCCTCGAAAATTGTACATGTCTCTCATTTATTTGTTGATGTAATAATATATAATTATTATATTGGAATGTTGCAAGAGTTCACAGTGTTTTTGGGCATTTGTCAATGTTATTTTAACGCCTTGGTACTGTATAATTGAACAAGTACAAAAAATTAAATAATATATTTTTTTAATAGTTTGTGTTATGTGTTCACTCCAAGACTATAGTGTCATTCAGAAAAAGAGCACTTCGGACATTTTTGTTCTTCTGGTGCCATCTCCTATCAAAGGTTCTCTATCATAAGGGCAATAGTTTTACCCTGCAGGCCGCAGACCTGAATTACTGTACGAAATATTATTAATGTATACAGGTGTAACAGGATGTATACAGGATGTAACATGTGTGGTAAAACCATGTATGATTGTGTTAGAAATGTGGATATCCGCAAAGAATGTAAGTATAATGAGCAAAATTAAGAAAGGGACCCTCAGATGGTTTGGGCACGTAGAGCGAATGAGCGAAGAAAGTAGTGTAAAAAGAATATATGATGCAAATATGAATGGTAGAAGAAGTCGGGGACGCCCAAGGAAGACATGGCACGATCAAGTGAATCAGATACTTGAGACAGGCCATGTCAAAAGTCAGAATAATAGAAGAGTGTGTGCCAAGACCGAGTTGTTTGGCGGTCCGTCCTCTCTGCCTACCCCTGCGGGGAAACGGCGTGATGGTTAGTTAGTTAGATAGTTATGTAACATCACAAACCTGGATTTTATCCAGCGATTCGTGAACCTATTTGGAGTAAAAAATATAGATGTCATTTTGATGTCCAATGATATTTTTTTTTTAATTAAAAACAATGAAAATATTTTTCCATCACATATTGTGACTGAGTGGTCCGGTATGGCATAGCGGTGGGTCCCAAGATAAGCAATCTGTCTCATTCTAACAGCACGGTTACACACGAAACAGGCGAGTATCACTCTATCCCGTCGCGACTTATAGGGATGGGATCAAGGACGAAATTTGATTGAACATTTTTTTTTTTAACCGCAAATATGTCCAGAAATTGCTGGTTAAAATCCTTCAGCTACATGCTGTTAAACCCTGTATATCTATATTTTAAAGTTTTAAATTTAATAAATTAGATAGAACATAAGAATTCATAATAAATAGCGCCCTTGATGTGATTTTTCACAAAAACTGCGCTCTAAAAATTATCCAATTATTATTAAAACTCTGTGAACTTTTGCATCTACCCAATAATACACAATGAAAAATGACCCCATTTATGGATTTTGGCAATGTGGAATTTTGGGCATTTTTCTATCTCGTAAAATAGGATTTAAATTATTAAAAATGGTAATTTTTTAACTGTATTATATTCTTGCGTAAAACTCTTTACGCGCCATCGTTAAGCAGCCAATATTATAGCGGATGTGTGTTTTGTTTATCTAAAATAAGTGTTTTGTGATTATCTAAAATTTTATATAAGATTCATATTGTCGATACAAATTCATTTCCACGTTAAGTCATGTTCACCAACTTTTCAGGAGACGTAATGGATAAAATACAATTGAAATATATAATGCATTACTTGCATTATTTCTGTTCCACATTTATTAGCTGACTTTTAACTTGTGTGTGATCATAATCATTCCGCATATTGCAAAATAAATTTCTTAACCCTCTTAGCTTCAGAGACAACTTCACCTAGCCTAAACTGTGTTAGAAGATGCACAGAGACTCTCTGACTATCTGTTCACAAACTTCAATATATCATATTATTATGAACAACATAAAAAACAGTGTAAAGCAAAACAAGTCAGTAACGGTTACGTTTTGTCATACAATAAATCCATTTGAATTTTCCGCTATTTTTTATCAAGTTGCGATCAGCTTTCAAGCTGATCATGCTGTTATATTTTTTTTTTATATGAATAATTCACAAGTGTCCCCAGCTGCTCCCGTCTGGAGCCAGTGAGATTATGGCGTCCTCAACTGGGTTATGATGTAAGGATGAAGGTGGTGGGGAGGGGAAGGAGATAGGGGAGAAGAAGGTTGGGAAGTACCTGGCTATTCTGATCTGGTCACTAATCACGGTTAAATCCATTTCAAGCAACGTTTTAATTCTTCATGGTGGTCTTACACCGGAACGTACCGCAAATACACGATAAAATATTTTGAACTAATTAATTGTAAAAACACACAAATTATTCCAATAAAATTGTCAAAATTTAAAACAGCAGACAAAGTTCGAAACAACCCACCCTTACTTTTTTATACTAAAAATGTCTGAAGTCAAAAATGTACTGCGGTTTCTGATTAGTTGTTGGTCATACATAATTATGATGGAGAAGGAACTGTGCACCACTGACTTCACACCAGTCTTGGATTTGTCAATAGGCCGTATAGGCCGCGGCCTGGAGGCTGCAGCCTATAAGTGAATGATTATGATAGGTGGCGCTTCTAAGAAGGAGGAAGGGGCAGCGTAAATGAAGTGGCCTATACTTATGAAAAGTATGTTGCCTGTGTTGATTACCTTTGTAAAACTATGCCCTTTTATTTTAAAACTATGACCTCCAAAATTGGCATATCTGTATGACTTACGTGGTAGTGAATTCGCATTGACTGTTTGCGCTTTAACTTTGTGCTTGAGCTTCTGAATCTATGCTTTGTATGCACGGCTTCCAAGTGACATTGAATACAATAATATTTTTTACAGACGTGTTGTATTCAGTCCTCATTAATCTTATAAACAATTCCAGCATAAATACTCAAATTATTAGATACTACATAAATTATATAACCGCTAAAGTATTACAAAACATGCCTAACGAAATACAGATCATGGTTTATTAACATTGAAAGAAAAATGGTTAATGGTTTGGGAGATCTCATTATTTATCTACGGGGATGGGATATTACAATGTGACGAGAAGGCAATTTTAAATCATGGGTTCTGTGCAATAGAGCTCCAATTTTAATTTTATTCCTCTTTTGAGGATCCATCTTGAGAAGTCTGTCATTTAGGTTGAGGTGTTTCAAAATCCAACACATTTGATGACCAATGTTCGATGTTCAGCGCATTTTCAGTTTTTGACATTTGAAAGGTCTTTTCAATTTGTGGTTGGCCTACAAGAATAACAACATGACTGAAATGCTTGACAGCTCGACACAACTTAATCAAAAGCTGAAAATTGCATTTAACAAAAGCCGTTCAAATGTCAAAAATTAAAAATCGAGCGGAACGTCGACTTAACCCTTAATGTGCCAAGAAATTCAACATTACATTAGAATTTGTACCCGTAGTGTGCCGACAAATCCACTGTGGTTTCACAGGTAGTTCACCGCACTTTCTCCTGTTAATATAATGGCATGCTAAAATATGTTCCATTTGCCTGGCAATTAAATAACGTACCTGTAACATAATATTAGTCAAAACTCTGATTTTGTCAAGTGCGAACACATTCATTTTAATCAATGACGTTACGATATATATAGACGTGCTACAAAAATCTTAAACTGGCAAGCCAAAAGCAAGTCAATTGTAATGTTTTCGATTTTGTAGCTGTAGTACTAAGCTGCCACACATTGCATATGGTTGCGTGCTATCTCTAAGTAAGTTGCATTAAAAAGGTGCCAATATGCCTTTTTGTGTGATGAGAACATGTGTTCATTACTCTTCAAACAATTAAATGATTATTAAATATTAATGCAATTGTTTTCTGCCCGATGTTTTTGTGCATCATTAGAGTACGCAAGGCCTACTAGAGTACAGGATTTGCGTGCACAACAGCCAAATTCGAAGTCAGTTCTGTTGCTAAGTAAACTTTACTGTTTAAAATAGTCTGATCCCTATTATTACTTTCTTTATATGCTTGTGGTAAAACAATATACAAATCAGCAGTAACAACGAGTACAATAACAATAGGCGCCATTTGCAAACTGAGCTCTATTATAGCTTGATCACTTGACACCTCAAAATCCATCCTACTCCAATCGGCCTTGAGGTAGTATTCAATAGAACTTTTGAATACAAAAGTGCCGCCCAATCCTACCGTTTATATCGATCATACATGCATATTCTTTGAATGCAGCAAAACCTTTATCTATCGTTCCTCAAATAATCGCTTTCATGTATTTAGGTTATTTCTTGTAATCTCGAATTAATTTCATGTAAAACACGCAAAAGTAGTTTGCATTGATAGTTTCTCTTTACTGTATCAATCGTTTAAATTTTAAAGCAAATTTCATATGTAAATGGTCAATAACATTGGAGAGCGAGAGAAAGAAGGAATGGAATTTCGCCTCTGTTGGTTGCCATTTCTGACACTTTAGTGCTAAAGTATCTACTGTTAGTTGTCATTAGACATTCAAGCATAGCGGTGTGCATGTGAGGTTATCTTTTTACTTTCTAGTAGGTCGATGAAGAGGATCTGCCATCTGTCCCTTCATTTGAAAGCGTACACGATGTTCGAAAGAATGAAAACTTTCTTTTATGCACATTTGATAACTGATTCCGAAAAAAATGTAATTTGTAACACTGAAAAAATACTAATTTCCTACGGCAATAAAAAAATCCAAAAACAAATGATGATGAAAGATTACATATAGCACAAAGTGTAGTGCAGCTTCTGTTTTTTATTTTGTTACAATATTTTTTATAACAAACTAGCTGGTACCCGGCATGCGTTACTATGCCATTTAATAAAGAAATTGTTTCTCCCTGCGTGTCCTTTCCCATTCGTCCCGTTCCCCTCCCCCCCCCCCCCCACCATTCCCCTCCCGCGTCAACTTCCACCAGACAATAACGAACACAACAAAAAAATAATTATCCAATTTGGTGCATTCGTTCGGAAGTTATGCGCGTACATGCATTTCGGCGATTCATTTTTATACAAATATCATAATGTCAGAGCTCACCAGTAGTTTTATACAAACCTTGTCCTGACAATAACGAACACAATAAAAAAATAATTATCCAATTTGGTGCAGTCGTTTATATAGATTGATTTACATCTGAAACGTGTACCTTTTTTAGAATGGTTCCATGGCAACTCAGAATGAAACCAACTCAGAAACACTTCAGAAAGGTCATTAAAAGCTACGAAAAAATTATTTTAAAATAGCCGGTAACCCTAACCTAACTTAACCAATTTTTTATATTTTTTTATCATCATTCTTAACCCTTTCCCTGCGGGAAGCGCACCACTGCGCCACCCCGTACATGCCCTGTACGCGGGTGGCGCGTCTGTGCGCCGCGAAGTTTCTCCGGCATTATGTATACGAAACATACTTGATTATGGTAAAATTTATACTCCTAAAAATTCTCAAATCCTTACCCTACTGACATCTTGCGATATTTATCCGTAATACGTATTCTAATCAGAGTTACAGAGATTTGAAGGGACCTCCCAACTCAGAGCGAAAATTGAATCAGTTTGAATTCTTCCCGCGTCTTTACACACGCTACTGCGCAGGCGCCTCTCATAAGCACTCGTAAGATTCTCAAGCGAAGAGGCTCGCCGAGTAATACATTATTATATCGAATTAATTTTTCCTTTTTTGTCGATGTGAACTATTGTGATAAACGTGGACATTTATCTGATTTATCATATTTAAAAATAAGTTTTTTTTATAAATATACTTTCAGACTGTGGTAGAAATATAAAATTTGATCAGTATTAGATTATTTTTTTTAAACAAAAATAAGTGATTCAGAGTGTTTTTAGTGGACAATCAAGTGTAGTGATTTTATAACTCTTTACGAAAAGTTGAAGACGCTTGAATTTTTATCAATAATTGAAATTATTTTTATTACCAACATACAAAATGTCGGGTCGTAGTCTTAATGACGACGAAATAATTAGGCAACGTTAGAAATAGATTATGATTTCCAACTTAGTGAATGTGACGAATATTACAATTACGAAGCTGCAGTTGTTTTTATTATACGGCCCTTTTTGAAGTGTGTGTCAATATTTCATTCATCCAGCCAATCGAGACATCGCACCACAGTTGAAGAGCTGTACTCCGGTATGTTGATATGCTTATTGTGTTGACCTTGAAATATTAATATGGCGGCCTGACCCAAACGTATTCAACACTACTGAGATAAGTGTCGAAGATTTATAGAGTCCCATTGATAAACCGAATGTTTATTTACACTTGAAAAAATACTTCAAGACATAAGTGATTTATTTTTTAAAACAAATATTAAAATCCACTCGTGATTATTGTTTAAAGCCATAAATTAGATTAGTGATAAATAGCCCCGCGTGTGAACGAAGTGACACATATTTTTGACGCAGAGAAAAGGTTAATGACCTTTCTGAAGCGCTTCTGAGTTGGTTTCATTCTGAGTTGTCTGGTCACCGTTTATTTCAATAGGTACCTTCAAAAACGATAGATAGAGGTTTTACCGTATCTATCTTTGTCGTACATGAACGACATTTGAATTAAAAATTATTTTGAATCGAGTGTTTCTTACTTGCCACATTTTATATTGAGTTTGTGAGACGATAGCAAGTCTAGATATATTGTAATGTCGTTGATTTTAACTTCGAAAGTTTATGTTTGTGAAAGTGAAAAATATTTCAGAGTTTCAAAGCCATATAGAACTCTATTCATTTACAGGAAAGTTTCATGGAATTTGTTTTTTTATTGTGAAGATCACAAGACAGTGGTACAATTTACAAAAACATCATTTTGCAAAAACAAGTTAGTTATTAAGAAAATAATGTCAGCCTATTATCATTTTACACCTGGCTCAATGACCAGGGAGATCGGCTTTCCAAGGGTTAATGGCCATCAAATAGAAATTGAAACAACCCAATCTTATTAGTTTTGATGCCGATACGGTGTTGTAAGCCTAAATTTTGTATATTATGTATTTATTTTTTATGTCTCTTGCAAATAATAAGGAATTTATTACTTTAAATCGAATCGACATTAATCCATTTTTTTCTAATGCAGCCCCGCCTATGTATTGTAAATTAGTTTGGGTTTTAATAATTGAACTTATTTTTCCTAATTTTGTTGTTTAATTTTGCGTTTTCGCTAAAAAAATTCACAACAAAAGCTTTGTTAAATGTTAAAAATTAAATTGCATAGTTAAATGCTTATTTCCAGTATTTTGCGATAATTTTTTTGCAATTTTGATACATTTATTCTACTTGAGACTAAACATATCAATTTATAATATGTTTTTATTGTTATATAAGATTAATTAGTTGATATTAGTTTTTGATCATTAATACTTTTATATTAGTACAAATATACTGTTTTTATTTTAGTTTCTATCCATCGTTCTGTAAATAACATTCAGTGCCAAATCCGTCCTTTTGTTTGGGATTTTGATTATCGCATTTTATTTATATATGATTTCTTGTGTACCTACATTATGTAATAAAATAATTTAATTTTGTCTGATTATAATAAAGTGTATGTAAATATGATACCTACGTAAATAAATTATATATGTATGTGGATATGATATTAAAAGTTATACTTATTTTAATAAAAAATTGTTTTATTTAGAAGACCTACAGTAGAGTACGGATTTTTTTAAATTTTTTATTAGTTTTTATATTCATATACACACACATGTAACATAATCATGAGTAATTAAACATCCAACATTGATCAGAAACTGTAAAAACATATGAGATAAACAAGAAAAACATATATTTACGAGAGTGCAATACTTGTGTGTAAAGGGAAGAAAAAAAGAAGTTTTAAAAATTAAAATGAAAAATTATAACACAATATATACGGGCATAAATCAAATGTATAAAAAAATAATAATATTTATTTATAAAATAAAAAAATTAATTAAAAAAAACTGTCAATTAAGTATTGTTAATCAATTGCCAATACGACTCTAGGTAGCCAAAGTGTTTAAGATATCACTGTTTAGTCTATATTTTAATTTATTGTAGTCAGGTTCCAATCTCAGCTCCATTGCCAGTTGATTAAACCACACTAATCCATTGTACGTGTAGTAGTGTTGTGCAAAACTGGTATGCATTAATAACGACTTCGCTTATAACAGCCTACCGTTTTTAGCGACGTCAATGTAAACTCAAGTTAGGTTTCATAACTTTTAGTAGAAAAATGTATCCGTTTAGTACGGCCCTGTTTTAAGCGACCAACTGCTTAAAGTGACCTGTTTTAATGATAATTCGTCCGGTTAGAATGATGCGCAGTGTTTTGTTTACAAAACCTACACACCAATACCTCGCCGCCCCGCGCCTCGCCTACTCCCCTTCTATATCATCTGTTGTGACTAGGAAGCTCGACATAATGAGTCCTGTGAAGCGTAAGTGTTTTTCAATTGAAGAAAATAATGCTGTATTACACCGTTTAGAAGCCGGTGAATCAAATGTAACCCTCGCGAAGGAGTTCGACATGTCTCATTCTACAATATCCACCATAAAGGAAAATAAAAATAAGTTAGAATACATGTTTAATGCCAATGTTTTGAAACGTATCAGACCATCAACTCAAGAACAAATAGATCAGGCATTGTTACAGTGTAAAACTATGATGTCGCATATTCACAATGCTGTGCGAAGTTCTTGCCATCGAACAAAAGTTGGGCGAAAACAAACTCAAATTACAGACTTTCTACGTTAGCAACTACATATTTACTTGTATCTTTTTGGATACAATGTACCTACAGTACATTAGGTAATGTATGTTTGTTATGGTACCATTAAATGTTTTATTTACCTAAAAAGAAAATTATCTTTCTATAGTATTACATATTTCATAACAATAATTACAATAACATTAATATGTAATCATAATAAAATCCAGCTTAAATTATCCGGCCGTTTTGTGCGTCATCCCGTTAGTATGACCAAGTTTCACCGGTCCCTTGAGGGTTGTTATATCTGGATACTACTGTAGTTTGAAAACCTAAAACCATATCTATAAAAGTAGTTGAGATATAAGTCATATCATATAACAGATTCTAAAAAAACTTTTAACATCGTCATTTGATACGTACCCATATATCGTCATAAATTTTAAATATACAAAAATCTTTTCTTATTATTTTTTGGTGGAACCTGTTTTTTACTGTAATATGAATATGATTTGGTGCTTTCCCGCACTTTTAATGATTCATGTGATAAGTATTATGAAGTATGTATTAAGTGAGCCGAACACAAGTGTGCTTCGATCTTGTGCATATTCATTGAATTTTTTATCTACAGTAATGAATAAAGAAAATCGTGTTATGATGTGAACTTGTATAACAATTTGAATCTACCGCCAGTGGCCATCTTTACGAATGCGTCAAGTCGCGCAACTTAACAATATTAGAGCGGCGTGAAAACAGCAGCGAATGATGGTGAATCGGCAGTGTTATTATTGTATTCCTGTCCTGTCTATTGCAACTTCCAACTAGCTTCAGGCTAGTAAATAGTGTGCAATGGTCGGGATGGGGGTGTTGCGTTCTTCGCTGTCCGCTTTCTTAAAACAATTAAAAGTTCTAACTTAAAATATTTAGAAATGCGTTTCCTTCAGATAAATTATGAAGAATTTAGAGGCAAGTTCGTGTGTACGTAGTGAATCTAAGTGTGACGAAGATATAAATGAAATCGCGGGATGTCAAGGGCGCGATGAAAATTATCTCGAATACAATAATATTTTGACTTGTAACTCTCAGCTCGTCAAAAGTTTCAACATTTTGAAAAATCCTTTAAATGGTGCCAGTTCTCGAAATCCATATTACAAAAAAGTTCTGTTTGGTGAAAAATCACAAATGAATCATAGTAATGGCACTCAGAATTCGAAAGACTTTGACGAATTCGATTCCGTTTCTGTCGCGCGTAAAGGGAGTCTGGATGACATAAAAGATGACAAGCAGCACTTGAACAACTACAAGACATGGCCCGAGAGGTTCGACAAGACGAAGGAATCAATTTGCGATACGAAATCACAACAAGAATCGGTGAACATACACATAAACAACGGCTTTGACTTGGAAGCATCTGAAAGTAAAGATGACACCTGTCAAAACGACAAGACGCCAGTGAACGAACCGAAAAACAAAAATACCAGGGGCTGCTTAGACATGAGCAACAACGGCGGTTGTGCCCAGGGAACCATGAGGTTGAACCAGGCCCTGGACAACATCTCGCTGGCCTACAACCCGATCACCAAGCAACTTCATTTCGTGACTCCGAAGAACGCGACGAAACCGTCTCTGGTGTCGCAGAGCAGCGAGTGTGACTCGAAGAAGGGTAGTTTCAGTGACGAGGGTAATTACTCGTTAAGCAATGGTGATAAGAGTGATAGTCTGTCCAGTGAGTCTCCCCGGAGTACTCTGATCAGGTCTGGCCACCAGCGGGGAGCGGACGGGGGAAGTTTCTCCAGCACCGTGTCCAGCCTGTCGGAGTGCTCCCTGTCGGGGAGCTGTGTGAGTGACCCGTGTGTGAACCAGGAGTCCCGAGAGTGCAACTCTAAGAGTGATTGTGTCAAGGTGAAGAAGAAGGGCCTCTCTGGATTCTTCAGCAGGTAAATACCTAATTCATTGTTTTATTTTCATGATTTCTCATCATGTTTTGTTCGACTGCCTCGTTCACATATTTGTTACACAGTCCTCGCTCATTAGTAATAATAATTACTGTAAAGTAATGAAATACATTTTCAACGTGGTTATAGCCATTATTCCAACCATAGGTGAGCACAGTTTTCGTTACACTATTTGTGCAACGATATGTTTACATTACAATCGAAAGGGGGGGGGGGGTTCGGAAAAAATCACGAAATATCACGATGGGGGGGGGTATAATGAGATATCACGTGTATTTATTTTTCGTGATAATATTCTGAAAATTTCAAATACTTTGTACTAAAAAAAATACACGTGATTTTTGGGGGGGGGGGGTTAGTCTAAAACCTCACCACATATCACCAAGGGGGGGGGGGGGGTTAAAAAGTTGCTAAAAAACATCACGTGATGGACGACCCCTAAGTAGGTACATAAAACAAAAAGGACAAAAATTAAATATTAGTAAATACGGTTCCATGACAACTCAACAACTTGGCATTTCTACACCCATTTGAAAAGTTATTACTTAACAGTGATAAAAAAATTGCCCATAACGTAACCTATAATGATTTTTTTCATCACTTTTAATGACTTTTCAAAGGAGTGATGAAGTACAACTGTGTTCAATTGTCCGGTCACCCGAGTATTTACCTTTTTAAAGGCTTGACGTTCGGATGTTTTGAAATTCTAAGAAGAGACCAGAAGAAGCAAGAGGAGGCAAGAACATACAAGGAGAATTAAGAAGAGGCAAGTAGAAGTCAGAAGGGGCAAGAAGAGACCAGAGGAGAAGAGGCAAGCAGAAGTCAGAAGGGGCAAGAAGAGACCAGAAGTGAAGAGTAAAGAAGTAAGAAGAGGCAGAAGCGCAAAAAGGCAAGAAGAGCAATAAAAGAATATAAAAGGCAAGAAGAGGCAAAACAGCTACAACGATCCAAGAAGAAACAAGAGGAAGCTACCTAAATGAAGCAAAAAGAAGCAAAGAGACAGTAAGAATCACAAAGAGCAATGAACGAATGAGCAATAACGTTATAGATAAGACTAGAAGAAGCAAAAAAACTAAGCATTTGTTAAGAAAGGATAATTTGTGTATTCTAGTTTTATATTTATTTTAAAATTTATAAATCGTAGATTTGTTTTGGATTTGCGCAATTCTATAAGAGGGAGAGCAAACTACCTACCAAGTTTTGTTTAATTTTAATTCTAGGTAGTTAGAAGTTGGAGACCGTGTATAACTTATTGACTTATACGGAAGTTTTGAAGCCTAGTGTTGTCATACATTTGTTCACAATTTGGTGGATGTGATTAGCAACATTTAGTTTTTCACCAAAAGTGACACCAAGATAAGATTTCTCATTTCCGTAACTCTTCCTAAGGTCGTGTTGCTAATTGAATATTCGAATAAAACAGGAGATTTATTTCGGTATAAAGTCAAGATTTTATAAAAGATTATTTTGTATGCACCAATATTTAAACTTACTCTTATTTGACCGTAATAGTTGACAATGGTTTTTTACATCAGAAATTTTTTATATTACTTGATGTCATCAGCAAAGATCAAAATACCTCGACTTCGTCGCAGCAATTTGTTGACGTTGATGAAAATGAGGAATAAAACTGGACCAAGAAATCTACCTTGCGGTAAACTCTAGTCGCTCAGGCCTTTTAATGTAACAGTTTATTATTATTTTAACAGTTTACGGTTTGATAAATAACTAGTTAACCATTTTAGCATGTTATCTCTTATCCTGGGGCATATAGTTTTTGGATTATTAGTTTATGGGATGCCTCCTGGAATACATACTGCCTTTATGGGATGTCGAATGCCTCGAAAAATCGACTTGTTTAATTTTTTGGTTCGAGTTTTCAAGTTGAGTTGAGTTTTTCAAGTGTAATTTTCTACATTACAGCTTTTGTTTTATTGCTATTAAAACTTCTGCACCTTTTGACGCCGAAATTTATCTATAATTTCTGTCACAGCGAAACATTTTATAACTGTTTTTATTGCAGGGTCAAGCCAGGTTTCCGTGAATCCATATATGTCATGCTGATGAAAGGGTAGAGCTGCTTGTAGGTCGTGTTGTTTTATTCGTAGGCCTCGTTTCATGGTGCAGCGCTTTTTGAATGGACGTGATTATTCTGGGTGACAGGGAATGTAAAGGTTACGTCTGTTCCTTCTGGTTCTGCCCGTAAATCCTCTGCTCTAGGTGCTTTTGTTGGTCGAGTGGTCGAGTCAGAGTAAATACGTAAATTGTCCTGAAATGTTTTTTTTCCTGTGGTTTTTTTTAATAAAATAATTTCCCTCAAGGCTTCTGTCATCTTTGAGAATGCTATGTGGAGGGTTTTTTTTTCAGGAAACGAAGGAGAGGAGAGTTCTGGGAAGGAAAGGGGTTTAAGGGGTGGGTAGGAATCTGGGGATTAGTGTGTCCTGGTCATCCGCCTTCAAAATCCGCCTTCAGAAAATGGGAACAGAACGTATAGTTCGATTACGTCCAACCAAGTCCTCCCGAAATATCCACCGAACACAAGAAATAATGCCCCTATACTTCCTGCGAGACCAGCCGTACTTATCTTCCCCAAAGATGACAAGTCACTTCCTTCCAGCAGTACTCTTGAAACTCTCAAAACCTCAACTAACCCATCATCTTTGGGAATTACAATCACGGGGTTACGAGAAATAAGGAACGGAGGTGTAGTCGTGCATCCAAGTACCGATGCAGAGGCCATAAAACTTGCCAATGCACCGACCCTATCCGATGCTGGTCTGAAAGCAGCAGTTTCTTCACATAAACTTCCTCGGATAGCTATCCATGGTCTACCTCAAGTTGTGCCCCTCGAGAACATTATCTTGGCAATCCACCAGCAAACACACGAAGAAACCGGTCTACAAATTAATGAATTGAAAGATAAATTGCAGTTCTCTCACAAAGTAGGACCTCGTACCGGATCGTGCACTCATGTCTTCAGAGTTCCTCCTTCTGTTCGTCACTCCCTCATTCGCTTCTCTAAACTGGCTATGGACTGGCAAATACACACCGTAAGGGATTGGATCGACAGTCTAAAATGTGGACACTGTCAACTTTACGGCCATACGGCGTCGAAATGTAACGCAGACATGCCTACATGTTCTCACTGTGGAAAACCTGGACACAATCGAGATGCTTGCCCGACTCCTGAAAAGCCACCAGCATGTGCTACCTGCAAGTTCTTCAGAAAACCGTCCACACACAACACTGGCTCCCCTGACTGTCCTGCCCGCCAAGCCGCTGAGAGACGCGAATTATCTCGAGTCAATTTTTTAGGCTGAATCAGAATCGACACCTTATTAATACTAACTTTTCCACCTATTATCAAAATATTCGTGGTCTCAATACTAAGCTAAACTCCTTTAGATGCTCCATAAATTTATGCCCTTATGATTTTTTATGTTTTACCGAAACATGGCTATCAGACAATATTGCTTCAACAGAACTTGGACTCCATGACTACATTATTTTTCGCTGTGACCGCTCTTCCTCTTCTAACAAGTGTAGAGGAGGTGGGGTAATGTTATGTATTAAAAAAAAATACTCTTGCCACATTCTTGAATCGTCTAATAATGTATCTGAACAATTATTTATTTGTGTTCTACTTGGTTCCAAGAAACTTGTCATTGGTTGTGTATACATTCCCCCCTCCTCTTCAATAGAAATCTATAAGTCACATACTGAAGCAGTTGAGCGTGTTTCCATAAAGGCCGATTCCTTACTTATTTGTGGTGATTATAATCTTCCTAAAATAGTGTGGCTTAATGATAGTCATGGTGTGAAAACTCCTAATAATGTTTCCCTTCATGCTTCCATATTAGTAAATTTCTTTGCCTTCCTGAATATGTACCAATTAAACTCGATCAATAACTGTGGAGGTTACTGTCTTGATCTAATATTTACCAATATGCCTAGCGTTTGTGTATGTGAAGCTACTGACTCAATATTACCAATAGATAAATATCATCCACCACTCGATATTAACTTCACTAATCCTTTCAAAAGTGACACTCTGAAATCAGCAGTTACATTCCACTACAAATTTAACAAAGGTGATTATACTGGCATGAATAGGTACCTTGCCCAATATGACTGGGCAGGTATGTTATCAAACAACAATATTAACGATGCTGTATTTAAATTCAACGAATGTATAACTCATGCTATAGATTTGTTCGTTCCAAGGGGAACTTTTTCCCAGCCTAAATTTCCTATTTGGTTCAGTATGAAACTAAAGCATTTGATTATGGAAAAAAAGAAAACACACAAGTTATTCAAATTAACGAACAACTTAGCGCTTTATCAAAAATTTTCTCAGTTAAGAGAATTATCCAAAATTGAATCTAACTTGTGTTATAAATCTTATATTGAACTCACTGAGACAAAATTAAATCTTAACCCTAAACAATTTTGGAAATTTATTAAACAAAAACGTATTGATAACGATCTCCCTTCAAGTTTATTTTTTAATGATACTCACGCCACCAACGATTTCGATATTGCCAACCTTTTTGCTGAACATTTCTCCTCTGTCTATACTGATAACATATGCACCATCCCTCCACTTAAATATGCTAATACTATTGACCTTAATAATTGCGAAATCACACTTGTAGATGTTTTCAATTACTTAAAAAATCTTCCCAGCAAAACAAGCACTGGTCCTGATGGTATACCTGAAATATTATTGAAAGAATGTAAATCTGTTGTATCTAAGCCAATTTGTTTATTATATAACTTATCATTATCATCTGCCACTTTTCCGGATTCCTGGAAGGTTTCCTATATACGACCTATTTTTAAATCGGGTAATAGGTCGAACGTAGAAAACTATAGACCTATATCGATGTTATCTCATATTCCTAAAATCTTTGAATCTATAATCACAAAAAAATAACACCTATTTTCAAAAATGTGCTGATTGAGGAACAGCATGGCTTTAGATCTGCTAAATCTACCACTACAAACTTACTCTCCTTCACCAACACCGTAATCAATGGCCTAGAAGATAAATCACAAGTAGATGTTCTATATACCGACTTTTCTAAAGCTTTTGACAAAGTAAAACACGCTATCCTCATGGCCAAGCTATATGCTATAGGTATACGAAACCCATTGCTATCTTTCTTTAATTCTTATTTAAGCAATAGAAAACAAAGAGTTAAAATAAATAACATTGAGTCTATTATTATTGAAGTAACATCCGGCGTACCGCAAGGAGCACATTTAGCCCCGCTTCTCTTCAACTTGTTTATAAATGACATTATTCGTATTTTCTCTCACACACGCTTTTGGCTTTTTGCTGATGACAATAAGATCCTAAAAATAATCAAAAACTACCATGACTGCCTTCTTTTCCAATCAGATATTGACTCTTTCAATGACTGGTGTAAAATTAATTGCTTGGAACTAAATGTCGATAAGTGCAAAATTATGTCCTTCTACAGATCTAAAAATCCGATTATTTTCGAATACAAATTAAATAATAATTGCCTAACAACTGTTCAATCTATTAAAGATCTTGGTGTCTCTCTTGATAGCAAGCTTTCTTTCCGGGAACATATAAATACGATTGTTAATAAATCTCTCAAACTACTTGGTTTTATCACTAGAACCACTTCTGACTTCAAAAACATAAATACCCTAAGAACTCTTTACTGCTCCTTGGTTCGCCCCCATCTTGAATATGCTTGTATTATATGGTCTCCTTTTTATGCTGTCCATATTCGTCATATTGAATCCGTTCAACATCGGTTCCTAAAGGGAATTGCTTGGAGGCTAGGATTAGAGCGAGGCAATTACTCGTATGCTGAAATTGAACAAACTCTAAACCTTTCTCCTTTAGAAGACCGTCGGATAAAATCTGATCTCATTTGTTTCTTCAAAATTATTAACTGTTTAATCGACTCGCCTACATTACTACAACTCATCACATTTAATATACCTTCTCGTAGACTCAGAAATAAAGACCTGCTTTTCCTCAATCAGCACTCGACTAACTATGGTTATAACTCACCACTGTCCAGAATGTGTAGACTGGTCAACTCACGTCAAGACCTTGATTTTTTTGGTATTAGCTTAAATGATTTCTGTCGCTCTTTAAACAAATGAAGATATGTAATATTCACCCTAATTTTTGCAAGGTCTTGACGTGACTTGACACTTATTTTTCTTCTATTTTCACTGTTTGTCTTTGCTTTCATGTACCATCCGAATCCTTACATTGTTCATTTCTATACTTCGTGATACTTTGTTTTAAATTGGACGTAAGTCCGTAAATAAATAAATAAATAAATAAATAAATAAAACCTAGACAAACCTCACCCCACCCGGGCAACCCTGCTAAATCACCAAACGTAGCGAACCACTTGGGGTGACCTATGGCAGAGGTGTTGGTTATCCAATAAAGGTTCCTGGGGCGGCGGTACCCATTCCCGTCTCTCAAATTGTAATGTGTCCTTGCTGTCTGGGAGTTATCAACATGGATCTTTACAGATCTTGTTTTATCATTGTTTTGTTTACAAAATCGGTAAAAACATCAATGATAATTGTAATTATTATATAATATGTATTATATTATTATCTAAATTCAATTGAAATCAGTACCTACCTGACTAGATACTAATTTAATCAGATAACATTGATTTTGTTCTTCAAATAGGTATCCTACAATTTTCTTCAAGTGCATTCCATTGGGAATTCCAAGCCTTTTTATTTGATTGACTTTTATTTATACTATCAACGTGCGGTTATTTTTGTAATAACTTATGCATACATTTATTATCGCACGAGGGCTTTTCAATAAAATTAAGTAAACACTTAAGCTTAAGTGGTAACTTATAGAATTTCCTTCCCATTAATATTACTTAAAATCGCCGATAAAAAAATATGTCTTCGCACTTTCGTACCTGCGTTTGTTTTGATGTAACCTGATTTCACATACATGGGTAGGTACCTACCCTATTTATTACAAATACTTTAAAATTCGAGCATTGTGAAGTTTTTTTTGTTTGAATACTGCACCAGAGTTCCAACTGCCTATAGCCAGTGGGAGTATGGCATGTTGGGGTATGCTCTGAGGCTGAAGGTAGTGGGGATGGAAAAGGGTAAAAAAAATTACATTAGATCCGCACAGGAGGCCCTGAGGAAAAAAACCCGCAGGACCTATGCCATCTTTGGGGATACTGTGTAAAGGTACGAGGGGCGGGTAGGAATCTGGAGATGTATCCAGGAGTGACAAACCATATGAATCCATCCCTCTCGCTGCGGTGCAAAGCGATGGGTCCAGAAAGTCGGGCTGGAGAGGTCAGAGGGCCTCTCTCAGGGCTGCCAAGCTTTGGACAAAACTCTCCCCGTGAACCCGGGCACATCTGCTTAGTCACCAAACGTAGCGAACCTCTTGAGGTGACCTATGACGGGTGTTGGTTATCCAATAAAATGTTCCCGAGGCGGCGATACCCATACTCGCCTCTCAATTATCTTTGCTTTATTCATATATCTGCTGCATACTTATTTACTGTATCTTTTATTTTTTCAAGTTATATGTACTGTATTATTGGACAGTGCAGTATTTTAATAAATCATTACGTAGTATAAAATGTATGTGCGCATAGATCTTTTAAACTACGCAATGGATTTTCATGCGGTTTTCACCAATAGATAGAGTGATTCAAGAGGAAGGTTATGTACATAATACATGCTTATTATAGTAGAGAAAAGCCGAGAAATTCAAATATTCAATTCAGGCAGCGGGTGGTGTGGATTTTATAAAGGTTGGGTAATGGCATTGTGTTTCGTAAGCCACAGCAACGTGTGGCCGGGTCTGCTGGTAAATAATAAGAATAATAAAATATTTATTCAAATATCACCTTCTTTGGGCTGTTTTTTTTATTAAGTATTCAATTTCATTACTTAAGTAAATTCAATAATAATTTAAGTAATTAAATTTTGTATTGCCATTTTATTCTATGATATTACGATAACATGCCAATTAAATCTCGATTCGGATTATACATATATATATCAGAAATATATAACACTCGTTAACTAAACCAGTTTGTGAATATTTTTGATTGAATTAAAATTAAAAATTTCTCCTGTTCAGTTGATCATTGAGAACATTACTTTCTCTGTCTCATTATTTAGTAAGAGTTTCATTTTTATCTAAAGAAGATAATATTGTTAATAAAATACATACGTAATGTATTGGAAATTCACTTATGCACGAAAGTGAATGCCGCTAAAATAATTAGAAAATAATAATGTACTCGTTACCCGCGAAAAATTACGGCATATGATAATGAAAATAGATATCGATCGTCCAGTTGATTAGTCAGAATCTCCAAATACTAAGTTTGGAGATAATGAGGACAGCAATTTTCTAATGCTAACCATCAATCAAATAATATTCCTTACACGTGTCACACTTGTGCCATAAAATAACACGTCCAATAGTAACGGTCCGGTGCATTAATAATAATAATAATAATACTTGGCTAATTTATAAAGCGCCGTTTTTGTGAGAAATCACCTCAAGGGCGCTGTACAGTACAAGTAAATATATAATAAAATTGGTATAACTAAGATTTGTAATTAAAACTAGTGACTTATATCTAGTACATTATAAACGCCTATTAGTATATTAGTACGCCTTTTTGAAATTTCCTAGGTACTACTACCTAGTAACTCAGAAAACATCAATTTATTATTTCACTACAAGTTTTTCTGCATTTTAATTGATTTGGTGGTGTTTATGAGTAATCTGTGAATCTTATGGGAATGAGAGATCTAAAGCAATTGCCATTCAGCGTGGAGTACGACAAGGCTGTATCCTGTCGCCACTATTGTTTAATCTCTATTCCAACTATGTCTTTAAAAGTATTACTGAGAAGGGTCTGAAGATCAACGGAGTTGTCATTAATAACATAAGATACGCAGATGATATTGTATTACTAGATGACTGTATCGATGACCCCCAAGACCTATTAAATCTTGTTAATAATGCTGGTGAGCAACTGGGCCTAACAATCAACGTCAATAAAACTAAATGGATGACATTTGGACGACTAGATCACTCTGAATCAGTGATACAGTTAAATGGTTGCAATGTCGAAAAGGTGGAAAGATTTAGATACCTCGGCAGTATTCTCACGGAGACTCTTGACCCAGATGTAGAGGTTAGATGCAGAATTGAAGCAGCAAGAACTGCGTTCATTAAAATGAAATCCCTCTTCTGCAATGACAATATCAGCTTAAAACTAAGGCAGAGAATGCTAAAATGTTATGTGTTGTCGGTCTTGCTCTATGGATGTGAAACATGGACCTTGAAAGTAAATACCGTGAACAGGTTAGAGGCTTTTGAAATGTGGCTTCACCGGAGAATGCTCAAGGTCCCATGGACCGACATGATCACCAACACAGAAATTCTCAGGCGGGCTAGAGCAGATAGAGAACTGCTTACATTAATCAAAATCAGGAAAATTTCATATCTGGGTCATATACTTCGAGGGGAGAAGTATCACTTGCTCCATTTAATATTGAAAGGCAAGATAGAGGGTCGCCGAGGGCCTGGTAGGAAACAAATGTCTTGGCTGCGTAATATACGAGAGTGGACCCGCATTAGAAGTGTGGAGGAGCTATTCCGGGCAGCGCAAGACAGGGAGACATTCTCAAGAGTGATCGCCAACGTCGGGGGGACCTGATACGGCACACAAACAAGAGAGTAATCTGGGTATTGTACCGGATAGAGGGTACACTTTTGCATATAACTGCATACCCAACTCAAATTTCAATATTTCATTTAGGGACCAGATCTAAAAAGCCAGGTTAGTCCAATCTTCCTCTTTCTTATTTCACAATCCTCTCCCACTTCATCATCACCACGATCCCTAAATTGGGGAAGTAATATCACATAAAATAACAATTGTTTCTGTTTAAGTCCCCCTTGATCCTGGCAGTTGGGACTCTTGTGCGATTATCACATGAAAATGGTACCGTAAAATGGGGTAACTTTTTCAGTTTTCATCTTGGAATTATTATCATCCTGGAATCATTACTTATTACAATGAGTTAAAAAAAAGATATTTGAAAAATTGTGAATTTAAATCTTCAAGTACTTAATTATATAAATATATCGGTTTAAACACTGATAAGCTTCACAATATAAATAACACGAAACTATTATTATCTTTGACGAATATATGAAATATATTTACATTTTTCTGTCTGAGATTTTTTAAGATTTTTAAAGATCTAAAAACAGCTTCGCAATTCAACCATCAATAGTTTTAAATATATCTAGCAACCATTTAATTTGACACCTATTTTCGAAGCATCATTGTACCCACTTTGCCCGAAAAAACATTAAAAGGAAGCAAGGGGCATACATTAATTACGTGAGCTCAAATGGGGGGGAGGGATCCAGCAAAATCTCCCGTTATTTGAAAAGAATATAAGGGGGGGGGGTCTAGATCGGAAGAAAAACTGCTCACGTAATTAATGTATGCCCCCCAAGTAATTATTTCTGAGTGGTAGCGAAAATTATGCAGATATCACCCCCCGATTCTAAAGTCTCCTCATATTACGGTACTTTGTTGAGAATTTTTGAGTGATTTTTTTTTTTTTTTTTACATTAACCCCACACAGGCCTTGAGGAAAATAATTTTCCTCAGGGCCTATGTCATCTGGGATGCTGTGTGGAGGGTCTTTTTGAGGAGAGGAAGGAATGAACATTGGTCTTGAAGAGACCCATGTTGTAGGAAGGAGGAAACACAGAGGCCGGCAAATCATTCCACAGCCGAGCTGTTGAACATAAGAACTAGTCGAAGAAACGACCCGTTCTCATGTGACAAATGTCAACCATGTACAAATGTTAGGCACGCGTTTGGCGTGTTTCCCGACTATGCACCGATGCCGAAGGGATCAATATGCTAGTTCCTCGGAGCATCTTCCATTGTAATACCGGTAGAACAAAGATAGCATTCCCACTCGACGCCTGCGCTCTAAAGATTGCAATCCGTCTGTTAAGATGGGAGAATCTATTAAACGGACCGCCCGTTTCTGCACAGAGTCGAGGGTATTTTTCAGGTATTTTGGAGCTGCCAAATTCAACCGTGGGGCGCACTTGCGATTTGTACAGGCTTAGCAGTTGTGCACTATTAAAGTATCTGCGGGCCCTATACAGTACGCCCAGTTTGATGTCTGTTTCACAATCAGACTTTTGTCCCCGTGAAATTTAGTCATCTGCATCATCATTTTTGCAAAAACCTGACTTCTGTCAAATTTCTGAATTCTGGTGTTTTTAGTTTTTTTTTTCCTTTTGTTCTGTATTCAGTCTCTTGCCTGGCTGGCGTCGAAAGCCACCTGCTAAAAACTGACCACCTGTGTGCAATGACTGCAATGGCGTTGTACAGAAGAGTGCGAAACGTGCTGAACGCTGACTATGATCGTAAATCATAACGAAAATATTAGGTAATTCTATTGTTAGAGTCATATTTCATATTTAGGAGGCTGATTGGGGAGTCTTTTTGGGGAGAGAAAGAAGTGAACGTGGGTCTTAGAGATACAGTTACCGGCAGAGCCGAAATCAATTCCATACGTAATCGCCTGTCAAATTTGTGTGATTGTCCATGGCTGGCAATTGCTTTTTCAACTAGTTTAAAACACGAAATGCTGTAAGTATTCGTGATTATTTATTAATTTAATATACTTTTAAAGTTGTATAGCATTGATTTGACATTTGCGAAGTTTCGTTTCAATCTAAAAATATGTTTGAATTACTTAGTTTTCCCAAATTAAGAACAATTGCTTCATATATTTCTTATACTACTTTCTTTGTTCGTTCGCTCTACATGTGTGTAATATATGCAAGACATAAAATTAATAAAAAAAATCAAGAATAAAAACATGGCTGAAAGAGGGCAACGAAAAACTAATGAAGACACTAATAACGACATAGAAGACAAATAAATTATAATTAAACAATTTTAGTCCGCCTCGGCACAGTAACTTCTAGTGATGAGGACTAAGAAATACAATTTGTTTACCTAACAATTATTACGCACCAGATTTAAATGTCCGGGTTTAATTTTCCCCACAGGAAAAACTAAACCCTTTCACACACTTCCCAAATGATCATCTGGTCAATCCACGTTATGCAATTGCACTATATGTATTATAATTACAAAACAATACAAGAACAACATGTCAACCTACCAGAGACCAGATGGGAAAATAATTCACCGACTCCAGATATTTTCATATCAGAGGAATTCCTAATTGAACCTATAAATCCTACTGATCCCTCAATATAAATATTTAAATCTTTTGTAATCCTACATGTATTTAAAATTACTAATAATTATATTTTGTATTATAGCATTATTTTACATGGTCGCTTAAATAAAAAATAAATGTCCAAATCTGAGGGTCCCTTTCTTAGTCTTACTCATTACGCCTTGCATTATTTGCGGATCTCCATATTTCTCACAACGTCATACATGGTTTTAACCCACATACGCCTCAGGGATCTCAATCTACTTTCATCCTTCCTCTGCCAGTTCCATGCCTGACTGCCATACATCAGGGTAGGTACCAGCACACCATTGGGACTGCTAGATTCTCTGTTTTGACAGATTTTTTATTAGCGCCAACAGCATTCAGTCCTCCATTTGGAGTTACCCGCATTTACCCTTCTTTCAATTCAGATTCCTTACAATTTGCACATTCCTTGTTTTTATTATCTACGGGTTCAGTGTAGTTTTGCACCTGACTGTGTCTTATGGGCAGGTACAGGTAGACTGCAGCCGATAGTATAGTGTTTCTTGTAACAAGCAAAGTCCCTTTGTCCGCGTGCACTGCACCGTACTCTATGGTATATAATATGTATCTCTACTCTCCACCTCCCACCTGGTCAGACTGTGGCCAGATTCCATAAAGTAAATAGAAAATCGAAACCACGGGCTAAGAAAGTGTGCACCTGTCGTTTTTTAACCCCTCAGAAATCGGGTGTATTTTTTAGAAGTTCAAAATATTTCTGCTTTGCAATAAAATCCTGAATATTTCTGAACATATCCGAAAACTAAAAACTGTTTTGAAAGGTTATGAAATACGTTTACAATTGTTTTTATTCGAAAGTAAAACTACATTTTTGAAATATTCAAATTTTTGTACAAACATAAAAAGTTTTAAAAATGGCTCACCTTACGTTTTTTTTCTATCTAAAATTACTGATAACGAAAAAAAAAGAAACACACATATTTTATTAGGCAAATGTATCATAAACATTCTTTTTACCTCACGTTGTTAAAAAAATAATTAAGTTATAAAAAATACATTTTTCTGAAATTGCTATCGGAAAATTTTTGATAGCAATTTCGATAGCGGTTTCGTAGAGGTGGATATTTTAATTTTTCTTTGGTTAAATTCTAGATTTTAATATAAAGCGTGGAGTTTTCTCTTTCTATCACTGTTTAGATTAGATTATATATCTCACCTCACAAGGGGAGATGCAACGATTTATACGAGACCTACCTGAGCTGGGACAAATATGGTCTCCTCTGATTATGCGGTTAATGGTTAGTAAGAATTCCATACCATTTTGTATTTTTCATTAGTTATGCGAGATACTTATTATTCTAATGCGTGTTTCCTCACACCATGAATGCTAACTTGATTTTTAATGGTTTATAATTAATTTTGAAACAATTAACTTTTATTGTTTGTTGATCTCACCGATAATCTAAATATTTTTTCGCCAAACTCTGTTCGATTATTCCCACGAAAAACTAGAACATTCGCATTGATTCTTGAAAATTCGTTAAAATGTTGTTTTTTTCTAATCCTGGTACGTAGTAAAATTGTATTAGTGATTCCAGTAGTCACATTGTACCTACATACTTACACAAAGTACAACGCTAAGCATTTAACAAAAACTTGAGTTGTCCATAACTTTCCGAAAAAACTGATTTAATTTTAACCTGTTCGTTGGACGGTATTTCGAAAAACCGCCCGAAAATTACACTAATGACTTCTGCCGAGCGATTCCATATCTTTTGTGGGATCGTTATCGAGATAACGGACGAGATCTCCTGTCAGTTTTGCGTGATTTATTTGCATTTTCAATGCACAACCTTTTTTTTTTTTTTTTTACATTAACTCCATACAGGAGGCCCTGAGGAAAATAATTTCCCTCAGGGCCTATGTCATCTGGGATGCTGTGTGGAGGGTCTTTTTGAGGAGAGGAAGGAATGAACATTGGTCTTGAAGAGACCCATGTTGTAGGAAGGAGGAAACACAGAGGCCGGCAAATCATTCCATAAAAACGATAAAAATTATCTCATAAAAACGTAAGAAGTTTTCCCAGAATAGCTAACTTTAACTAAAAAATATGAACTGATTTTATTATTTCTACACAAACCTGAATACACATCACCCTACATGAAAAAAAAATTTTGCAAATGAGTTTTCAAATAAATAATGACTTTGATATTCTTTTGAAAACGTAAAATATTGTGATTTTTGCTGACAGCTGCTAAAAAGTTACCCGCAAAGTCATAATTTTTTTTAAATCATTCCGAGAAGCTAGATTCATGAAATCAACTGTTACGTCACGAAAGATGTTGGCGCGCAAGCGATTCTGACCTTTCCTTCGTACAGTTTATTTATTCATAAGGGTTAAAATCACATTTTAAAAAGCAAAGGCCAGCGACAGTTGAGAGTTTAATATTACCACAGAAATCTGGGCGTCAGCGGGTTAAAAGTTAATTCATTTGAAAATTTAGTACAGCTATTTAATTTTATTTTGTTTGCTTTTCGTAATTATTTTTCCATTAATTTTATGTCTTTTATGTGTTCAACGCTGAATGAATTGTTCTCCGTGGCTATTAATTGTGAAACTATTCAATTATCATAATATCAGCACATGGTCACCCTACATTAGGGTGTGTCAATTATTTCCACTTTAGAATTCAGAAACGCCTGATTTCTCAAAAGTGGCGTCTTACAAAGCAAATGAGAACTGCAGTTAATTTTTTTTAATGATTTTTAGCACGCTAAAATGCATTGAAAATCAGAAAAAACCTAAAACATGTATTTTTAAATAATGGAAATGAATGTATTTTTACAATAATTTAGCTTTTACCGTTTGTTTTTTTTATAAACTGCGTACAGCCGACAAAAATGAAAAAAAAAAATGAATACAAGTAAGTCTACAAGAATACTGATTTTATCCAGAAACAGTGTTAGTTTCCCTGACATTATATAAATAATCAAAGGTTTCCCCTTTACTTATAAGAAACACATCATATATGTTTAAAGAAAAAATTGCGTTCTTTGTACTACAGTTATGGAATAAAAATTAAGTTTGCTACAAAATATAAAATATGGACCCTTTGTTTTATTTTATTCCCAAATCACTAAATCTGTTTTTTTTTTCAAAACTTCCGGCTATTTTAGCGAGCTATAATAATAGTGAACACCAATTTCATTTATTTTTACGTTTTCGGATAACTACAGATCATACGTAACTTTTGAGACACAGGCGTTTTTTAAAAATTAGGCAATTTTTTTCTCTCTATGGGGAGCGACACAAGCTACCCTACATGTTAACTCCAATATAATGTGTTAGTTTCCTTCAGCTTGTAAGTACGTATTATTTGTAAGAAACGTTAAGGTAACAAACAATATTGTTCTCTCAATATTTTATTTCGTTTTTAACCCCAACACAGGCTTGTCCTAGGGAGGTTAAAATTGATATGTAAACCATAATCAATACATAAGAGAGTTGTATGGTGTGTTAGCCCTCTAACCCCCCCCCCCCCCCCCCTCCCCCCATCCATGACAAAGGTTCCCGTTTTTACCTGAAGGGCGTGCTATTTTAAAGTTATAAGGACTAAAATTTTAGCCCTCTAGAAATTTATAGAACATTCGAGAGTATTTGAGAGCATTCCATAACATTCCGGAACATTCTGGAATGTTGTCGAATATTCGGGAACTGGGAATCGGAAACATCATTGAGGAACATTCCAGAACAATCTCGAATGTTGTGGAATGTTCTGGAACATTGTGGACCATTCGAAACCTTTTTTATATGGGTGGGGGTGAGGCTACCCATTCGTAGGGGTATATTATAAAGCAATATCCATCGTGTACCAATTCTACATTGTTCACGTTCCGTCCTCCTCTTTGCGCAACCGAAGGGTTGGCGATGTGATGGGTAGCGAGCCTCATCGACACCTGTATGTATTAATGTGAGTGAGGCAAAGAGTGTGTGCCAAGACCGAGTTGTTTGGCGGTCCGTCCTCTCTGCCTACCCCTGCGGGGAAACGGCGTGATGGTTAGTTAGTTAGTTAGTTTAGTTTATATCCGTCGTGGTTTCGAATGCCATTTCAATCTCACAACAACTATACAATAGACAATGTTCTCGAGAACAGTGTAATACATTGTGATTTTACAAATCTATTACGAAGTGATTTTCATAATAATTGATTGTGGTTGACCTCTGAACCACCCGGTAAGCGAGAGCTTGGGAATGTGAGTAGACTAAGACCATGATCTTTTATCTTTTCTGAAACATCCTGTTATTTTATAAACAGCGTTATGGAGTAAAAGTGATTGCAATTCTGATGCATCGCTCTTTTGCGTATAATAATATCGATTGAATATTATAATGAAAATATTTCATTTGTTTTTTTTTTCGAAATGCTTTTATTCATTTCCCACTACATCGTAATTTAGCCGTGTGTACTATTTATTGCGTTTACTATCAATTTTTAAACGGAATATAAATTTATCTTACCTTTTGGTTTTTCGCTTTGTGGTTACGGTTTAACGCGGTTGTCTTTTTCCTTGTTTAAAAATGACCTTCTTATAAAAGATAACATTTATTATATTAGTATTTACTTATTACTTGCCTGGTGTGGGAAATTCAAACTAAATCAATAACAAACGAAATTATGATGAGGGTCACGTCTTAGGGAGGACTACCTCAGACGTTACGAAAACAAAAGTTTACCTAACAACAATTCAATAAGTATTTTAAAGGAAATTATCACTCCACAATATTATGACATTTGTCACTTTTCTTTCATATAATTCTGCAAATAAGATGCTTAGATAAACAGCATACTTTTTGTTTTTATTCAAATATGGTTGCAATTTGCTCTACTGCCCTTAAACCTATAATAATTTATCATGTGGGTACGTAGTACGTAGACATCCAAATTTAATGTGGGTACAATTTCGTAATAAGTATAATATTTTTTTTTTAATTTCTAGATTGAAAACTATAAAATAATAACTATATTTTTGTCAACCTGAATTTGCTTTTTTTATTTTAGATCCACACAGAAAGCCCTGAGGAAAATAGTTTCCCTCAGGGCCTTTGTCATTTTAGGGGATGTTGTATGGAGGATCTTTTTAAGTAAGGGAAGGATAGGATGGAAAAAGGTATGAGGGGTATGTAGGAATCTGGGGGTCAGTGTATCCAGGTGTGACGGTGAGAAAGGCGATGGATCGAGAGAGTCTGGCTGGAAATGTCAAAAAGCCTCCCTTAACCAGTCTCTCTCGATCCGTCCCGCCACGTAGCAGGTGGCAGACGCATCCTCGTCTGGGTTTACTAAAAATAGACTTTTATAACGTTTATTTTTCCGCTGGCATTGCAATCCCTAGTGGAAGCGTTCGCTCTATGTGAATAATTGGCAATAATAACAATAAAGGCATAGCAGGGTCCTCAAAAGTGCACCGTATTGTGTCGAAACGAGGCATTGTGCTTAGAAAACCACGCTGTACTCCGCAGTTGTGTAGGCACCGGGACCGGAACACTGGTCCTGTACTTGGCAGCCTGTGCACTTAGGATGTGTTGGCCCCTGTAATAAATTTTATCAATGTTATTATGATAGTGTTAATACCCTAGCGTCTGTATGGTTGAAATATAAGAACCCAACTTCAAGCTGTCGCCGCACCTTATGCAAAATCGTCTTCGTACGTGAAGTTTGTAACAAAACTACTATCGTGTCGCCCTGCTTATGTACTTACCTGCTTTAGTTTCATACCCTTTTGCACTAATTAAAACCGCCTAATCTGGTGTTCAAAAAGGCAATTAAAAACAGTACTATTAAGTACTTATATATTAAATTTTTATTGGTATAACTTTTTAAGGTTATACCCATCAATGTAATATACCACCGAAAAAGGAGATGATACTAATACATTTAAACAAAACTCGAAACAGAACAAGATACCAAATCCCATTGGCCGAGTTGGTTAGGGCGTATGTCCCGGTAAGACAAGAGATCCTTGGTTCAAGTCCCAGTTTCGACAGTTATGTTTTTATTTTTTTGTGTCATTTTCTGTTACATGTTTTGTTAAGATTTATTAGTATTATCTTATTTTTCAATCATATATTATAGTACATTAAACCGAATAAAGATTTTTTTTAAAGTATTATTTTTAATAACTCGACTATCGGGTGGGTTAAAAATATGATATGATCAAAGATACTTTCCTATTTCCAAAGCGAAAAACATATAACTGCATACTCATACAAATTTTGCTTTTTCGTAGATGTCTGACTAATCAACTGGACGATCAATGTATAGACTTTTTTTCAAATGCAGGTTGATGGTACGGGTAAGATAATTGAACTAGTTTTTCTTCAAGGCTTAGCCAGAGTTTCTGCATTCGTTTTTCTTATTGGATTTATGGAACAAATAATACGTCATAGATCTCATAAGCTTTGTTTAGCTTTCAAAGCTGTAAAGGTTGCGTTGGAAATTAAATGAAGGCAATATTAGCGAAACTCAATCGAAAATCTGGAGACAGAAAAATCAGAAAAAATAATGGCTCCGCTGGGACACGAACCCAGGACCCTTTGCTTACATGGCAAGTGCTCCACCGATTGAGCTACGGAACCCATATCAAATTCGGTCACTTTTAAGTGTATCATACTTCGACTAAGAACTACCAACATTATCTTCATTTTCTTAACGCACATATTATTGGCTGCTATCTTTATTGTATATGATTGCAAGATTCGTGTCCCAGCGGAGCCAATATCTTTTTCTGATTTTTCTGTCTCCAGATTTTCGATTGAGTTTCGCTAATGTTGTCTTCATTTAATTAACTATTATGATTTGAGATTTTACTCATGAAGTTTAAAAATTAAAAATAAATTATATTTCGTCTTGCTTCGTCATCATCGGCAATTATTTTCAGGTCTTCTGCTTACGTGACTGAAATCAAACTATTTATTTCTTGAATGCCGGGACATTCCGCGATAAAATCACCGCTCAGAACTCAGAAGTCTTCATTTCTTTGGCGGATAGTTCTAGCATAACGATGTATTGAATGCTGGATACAGTGAACCATAATGGCGTATGGGGTGGCGGAATGGGCGATCCAATCTAAAGAACTGTTTTCAATCTGCGAATATCGACTCGGTTCGTTTGCTCCCGTGAAACTTCCTTCCTCTTTAGATAAGTTGAATGAACAAATATTATATGGAGAACAATCATTCTTGATTGGTTTCTAAATGGAGCATTGTTCATAGAAAACTCTTCTACAATGGCACAATGGTTCTAGAATGCAAGTTCCTTGTTATTCGTGTCTTATCAATTATTTATTATTGCGTACTAGATGCATTCAACTGTAGGTTGTTGAAATCAAATATAGGAATAACAGAATTATGTATTAAGGTGATGCAACACGTTAGGGGTCATCCATTATTCACGTGATGTTTTTTAGCAACTTTTTAACCCCCCCCCCCCTGGTGATATGTGGTGAGGTTTTAGACTAACAAATAAATTGAAATAAAAACAGCTCACTTAATTAATTTATGCCCCTCTTATGTAGATGGCGATAATGTTTATAACCAGCCACCTGTTTTGATATATTCACGAAAAAAAATTGTCAAAAAGCGTGTTTTATTTTATTTTGCGAAGCTCGGGCACAAAAATTTTAATGTTTTCCGATCATTTTCTAAATAATTTAATTTTCCACGTTGTACAATAAAATCATAACCTCCATAAGCTCCACTTAGGTTTAATATTCTGCCAGACTACATTAAATCTTCGGGGCACGGGTTCAAGTCCCGTTGGCGTCATGTATCTTTTCTCGGAAGATTTTTCAATGTGGATGAGTGTTTCAGGCTGATAATTATTGCTTATAATAATTGTTACCCTTTGTGCTATGCATAAAAAATCTTGTCTTAAACGTTAGTTTAACAATTCAAAAAATAATAATTAATATTTGACAAGTTTAAGTATTTCCCCAATAAATGAAGACATTATTTGTCTCGATTTAACACTAACAGTGTCTCTCTCGCAAAAATAAAGTTGGTTGTTTTCAGGTGGAAAAAATATAATAAGCAGTAATTGTTGAATGAAACACTAGTATATATTGAATCATTTGGCGGGTATAAGATAAGCCGCCATAGCTCAATTGGGAGAGCAGCTGACCGGCAATCAGAAGGGCACGGGTTCAAGTCCCGTTGGCGTCATGTATCTTTTCTCGGAAGATTTTTCAATGTTGATGAGTGTTTCAGGCTGATAATTATTGCTTATAATAAATAGATTTTATTTGAGTCACCCTAAATGTTTTGAACTAGCTTTGTTTCTTGGTGGGTATAGTAATTAAAGATTTATTTATGGTCTATATTGTTACAAATCATACTTAAATTAACCATCTGGTTACTTATATGATATTTTTATTTCTTACTTTATTATATTTTTTAAATTACGCACCAGATTTAAATGTCCGGGTTTAATTTTCCCCACAGGAAAAACTAAACCCTTTCACACACTTCCCAAATGATCATCTGGTCAATCCACGTTATGCAATTGCACTATATGTATTATAATTACAAAACAATACAAGAACAACATGTCAACCTACCAGAGACCAGATGGGAAAATAATTCACCGACTCCAGATATTTTCAAATCAGAGGGTTCGGCTCTGTGGAATTCCTAATTGAACCTATAAATCCTACTGATCCCTCAATATAAATATTTAAAAAATCTTTTGTAATCCTACATGTATTTAAAATTACCGATTTTTGCATTTTTATATATAAATTCTTTGACAAATCTAAAACGCCTAAATTTTGAATCAGAGACCTAGGTATAATGCCAGTAGCCGAAATAACAAATGGTAATATTTTTATATTCCGAGAATGCCAAATTCTTTTAATCTCATTTCCTAAATCTGTGTATTTTCTAATTTTTTCAGAAACAGTTTTTTGAATATTACAGGAATTTGGAATAGCTACATCAATGATAA
Organism: Limnephilus rhombicus; assembly: GCA_929108145.2. Classification (NCBI taxonomy): domain Eukaryota; kingdom Metazoa; phylum Arthropoda; class Insecta; order Trichoptera; family Limnephilidae; genus Limnephilus; species Limnephilus rhombicus. Next base: position 10,682,883 of record OV815279.1, on the reverse strand, counting down.
AAGTTATTTTTTTAATTTTGTCATGTAAAACTATATCAGGTCTATTATGACTAATTGTTCTGTCTGTTAGTATAGTTTTATCATAATATATTTTATAAAATTCATTTTCTAAAAATGAATTTGGTTCATATTCATAATATGGTACTATATTACGGCAGCCAATCAAGTTATGTTTAATTACCAAACTTTGGTGGATTATTTTTAAAACCTGATTGTGCCTAAATGTATACTCGGACGGCGCTAATATAGAACATCCCGATATAATATGTTCTATAGTTTCCGGAAAAGCCAAACATTTTCTACATAAATCATCAATTTGATTTATATCTTTGATTATATGCTTCCTATAATTTTTAGTATTAATGACTTTATCTTGAATGGCAAGCATAAATCCTTCTATTTCTGAGCTAAACTCTCCAATACTCAACCATTTGTTTGACGAAAGTTTGTCAACATACGTTTGGTTGAGATAATTGAAGTGTTTTGCATGAATAATTTTATTTGACCAGGAATCTAATAATTCCTGGTTAGTATTTATAAGAATGTTGGCATTCTCGTCATATAAATTTAAAGGTGTAATGTTTCTATCTGCCTTACAAATTATTTTGTGCATTTCTGAGCTATTAGCTTTCCTATGGAAAAAATTTCTAAGCATTTCTACCTGATTGTGTTTCAAAGATGTTATTTTGACTACACCTCTACCTCCTAAATTTCTAGGTAAATTAATTCGTTCTATAGCTGAATTTGGATGATGGCAATTAAACTTTGTTAACGTAGTTCTAATTAATCGTTCTAAACTATCTAAATCTGTATTGGACCATTTAATTATGCCAAATGAGTACGTTAATAAAGGTATTACCCAAGTATTTATTGCTTTTACTAAATTTTTAGCAGATAGATTGCATTTTAAAAATTTTCTGATCCTAGTTTGAAATTTAATCCTAATATCATTTTTAATACTAGTGTGATCTAATCTATTCGATTGCGGGTATCCTAAATATTTATAAACCTCATCCCCTTTCATACTTTTAATTTTAAAATTTCTAAATATACCCTCGTCTCCATCTACAATTTTGCCTTTCTCTATATGGATCGTTTTACATTTATCTAAACCAAAAGTCATTTTAATATCATCTAAAAAAATTTTAACTACCTTAATCATTTTCTCTAAATTTGATTCAGAATTTGAAAATAGTTTTATATCATCCATATATAATAGATGTGAAACTATACTACTCTCTCTTGTATTACCCTTAATTTTTATTCCAAACTTGCTTTTAATTAACATTTTAGACATAGGATTCAATGCTAAGCAAAACCAAAGAGGACTCAATGAGTCTCCTTGAAAAATCCCTCTTTTTATTGAAATGCCCGGTACTACTATTTTCTTACCTTTTAAATTTACTAGTAAATCTGTATTCCAAAAGGACATAATATTTTTCAAAAAGCTAATTATAATTGGGTTAACTTTATATATTTTTAATATTTTGATTAGCCACGAGTGCGGGACACTATCAAAAGCTTTTTGATAATCTATATAACAAGTATGTAAATTACGCTTTTGATTTTGAATTTGTTTTAAAATTACAGAATCAATAACTAATTGTTCTTTACATCCCATATGTTTTCTGCGACAACCTTTTTGTTGTTCAGATAAAATATTTTTTTCATCCAAATGAGTATATATTAAATCTGTCAAACAAGAGGTTAAAATTTTGTATATTGTCGGTAGACATGTAATGGGTCTATATTGAGAGGGATTATTAATATTTTCGCTTTTAGGTAACATATAAGTAATGCCCTTAGTTAGAAAATTAGGAAAATTTTGAGGTTGTTTGACAAGTTTTGAAAGATTTTTTGCAAAAAGAGGATGTAAAGTAGTTAGACGTTTGTACCAAAAATTATGTATCCAATCGCAACCCGTGGCTTTCCAATTATGAGTATTTTTTATAATTTTGGCTAACAATTCAACCGATATATCAGAAAAACTCATTTGTTCAATGTCTGAACAATTGAGTTCTTCATTTTCTATCCATGAACCTGCCTCATTATGTTTTATATCTTTACTCCAAATGTTTGTCCAAAAATCGCGCATATGTGATTCAGATGGCAACGGAATATTATTATTCGAAATAATATTTTGTTTATCATCAAGTTTGGAATAAAATATTTTCTCATTTTTTTGAAATAATCTATTATTATTTCTTTTATTATACGTATAATTATATCTTTTTAATCTACTAGCTTTTACACCTAATTTTTGTTTTAATAAATCTAATAAATCATTGATTATATTTTCATTATTATTACTACCAATGTTATAACCAAATTTTCTCCCAATTTCATCTACATGTCTCAAAATATTTCTACTTCTATTCCCATTTTTATATTCAATTACTCTAGCTATACTACTTCTTAAAAATACTACATCATTTTCTAATCTAATCTGCCATTCTGGTTTACTATAACTATATGATCTATCATCAGAGGATGTTAATTTAACTCCTAACCTAGTACATATAGTGATAGCACTAGCGTACACTATCGTATGAAGATCTAAAAAACTAATATCGTCAAATATTATTTTTGGTAAAATTAAATTATTTAATTCAGAAATTAATTTAGATAATTTTTTTGACGTATGCAATTTTGGTAATTTTGGTCTAACTGTGGGCTCTATATATATATATATATATATCTATTTATATTATTATGAAGCAAGTTAGCTAATTCTATTACATTATCATCTAGTAAGTTTAAATTTGCAATGTTGATTTCCCTAAGATTATGAATAGCGTCTAAGTTATTTGAATCTACTGTAATATCATTAGATTCTTCTACTAGAATATTATCTAAACTGTCTTCATTCAATGTATCTAATATAACATTACTACTCGTATTAATTTGTTCTAAATTATTCTCTAAATGCAATCTATCTCCTATTTCCTTTTTTATCTGATTTAATGTTACTACAGGGATTAAATTATTTTTCAAAATTGCCCTTTTTTGGTCAGCTAATCTTTGTTCGTTTACTTGGGCAACCGGATAATTTTGTGAGAAAAGTAAATGTAATTTTGGGTAAAGTTCGGTTTATGGGCGAAATTCCTAAAAAATAAAACTAGTTATTTTTATACTAATTTGGGGTCGGGGAATCCGAATCTGAAAGAATTAGGCGGCGGCAAGCAATATTAACTGAATTACACGACTTTAAAAAATTTTATACACATACAGGAAAATAGCCATTTTGGAAGCATTTTGATTCCTAGAAAATCAAACTAGTTATTTTTATACTAACTATGGGCCGGGGAATCCGAATCTGAAAGAATTAGGCGGCGGCAAGCAATATTAACTGAATTAAACGACTTTAAAATTTTCTATACACACACACATGAAAATAATCATTTCGGAAGTATTTTGACACACGTAGTACAAAGATCATAGAAAAACAAGATAACATAGATGTTTTTACCACACAAAATTAAGTGTTTCCATTAAGCAGTAATATTAATAAGGTAAAATAACATGTTTATATTTTAAGTACTTATTTTTTATAAATTATAAATTTTACTCACTTTTGTATCACAAACCATGTTACATAAACCCGGCGTAGCTGCTAAACTACTTGAAAACAGGGATGTTTTTTTGCCGTGACGCGAGCAGGCGGTATAAAGGGGCACAAATCATGTTACACAAACCTAGCGTAGCCGTTAAACTACTTGAAAACAGGGATGTTTTTTTGCCGTGACGCGAGCAGGCGGTATAAAGGGGCACAAACCATGTTACACAAACCTAGCGTAGCCGTTAAACTACTCGAAAACAGGGATGTTTTTTTGCCGTGACGCGAGCAGGCGGTATAAAGGGGCACAAACCATGTTACACAAACCTAGCGTAGCCGCTAAACTACTCGAAAACAGGGATGTTTTTTTGCCGTGACGCGAGCAGGCGGTACAAAGGGGCACAAACCATGTTACACAAACCTAGCGTAGCCGCTAAACTACTTGAAAACAGGGATGTTTTTTTGCCGTGACGCGAGCAGGCGGTATAAAGGGGCACAAACCATGTTACACAAACCTAGCGTTAGGTTAGGTTAGGTTACGGATTTTTAAGACTACGAATTTTCATACTTTTGGTTTAAGAATACGGCCGTTGAGATAGTCGTAATTCATCAGGTTAATGTGTTATGTGAGGAATTATCGTGTCGGAAATTATTAAGTAACACTGCCGGCACATGTTTTTGTATATTCCTTGTTTTTCTATGATCTTTGTACTACGTGTGTCAAAATACTTCCGAAATGATTATTTTCATGTGTGTGTGTATAGAAAATTTTAAAGTCGTTTAATTCAGTTAATATTGCTTGCCGCCGCCTAATTCTTTCAGATTCGGATTCCCCGACCCCAAATTAGTATAAAAATAACTAGTTTTATTTTTTAGGAATTTCGCCCATAAACCGAACTTTTTCCGTAATTTTTTCCTATACAATAACATATCTGTTTCTAGTTTCGTCACATAAAAATATGAACGAACGATGAACATATTGACATCGTTCGTCCATTTCATTCTCTGCCTAGGAATACCTGCTTTTGTTTTTTGGGGTCTCAGATTATCAATGTTCATCTGTAAAGATGACATAATCAACCCATTCTCATTTCCGTTGGTTGAAAATGACATTTTGTCACCGTTCAAAACAACTTGGAAATGATTATTATTATTATTCCTACATTCCAGTAACCAAGCAACTGTCGTCGTTACCTAATACTGTCATCTGTCAACAAATAATTTTCAATTTGGCCAAATTAAATATTTTAATGTAAACTACCCTTCAATACTACAAATCTATAATAAATATTATATTTTAGGGAATAAATTCGGTGTTTGGGTAAAATTCCTAAAAAATAAAACTAGTTATTTTTATACTAATTTGGGGTCGGGGAATCCGAATCTGAAAGAATTAGGCGTCGGCAAGCAATATTAACTGAATTACAGGACTTTAAAAATTTTTATACACATACAGGAAAATAGCCATTTTGGAAGCATTTTGATTCCTAGAAAATCAAACTAGTTATTTTTATACTAACTATGGGCTGGGGAATCCGAATCTGAAAGAATTAGGCCGCGGCAAGCAATATTAACTGAATTACACGACTTAAAAATTTTCTATACACACACACTTGAAAATAATCATTTCGGAAGTATTTTGACACATGTAGTACAAAGATCATAGAAAAACAAGAAATATACAAAAACATGTGCCGGTAGTGTTACCAGCTCTCAAAAACATACCATATAAATCGACCAAGTCTTCTTCGTCCGTCGTATTAACACATTAACCTGATGAATTACACTATCTCAACGGCGTATTCTTAAATCAAAAGTATGAAAATTCGTTGTCTTAAAAATGCGTAACCTAACCTAACCTAACGTTAGGTTTGTGTAACATGGTTTGTGCCCCTTTATACCGCCTGCTCGCGTCCCTAACCTAACCTAACCTAACGCTAGGTTTGTGTAACATGGTTTGTGCCCCTTTATACCGCCTGCTCGCGTCACGGCAAAAAAACATCCCTGTTTTCAAGTAGTTTAGCGGCTACGCTAGGTTTGTGTAACATGGTTTGTGCCCCTTTATACCGCCTGCTCGCGTCACGGCAAAAAAACATCCCTGTTTTCAAGTAGTTTAGCGGCTACGCTAGGTTTGTGTAACATGGTTTGTGCCCCTTTATACCGCCTGCTCGCGTCACGGCAAAAAAACATCCCTGTTTTCGAGTAGTTTAGCGGCTACGCTAGGTTTGTGTAACATGGTTTGTGCCCCTTTATACCGCCTGCTCGCGTCACGGCAAAAAAACATCCCTGTTTTCGAGTAGTTTAGCGGCTACGCTAGGTTTGTGTAACATGGTTTGTGCCCCTTTATACCGCCTGCTCGCGTCACGGCAAAAAAACATCCCTGTTTTCGAGTAGTTTAGCGGCTACGCTAGGTTTGTGTAACATGGTTTGTGCCCCTTTATACCGCCTGCTCGCGTCACGGCAAAAAAACATCCCTGTTTTCAAGTAGTTTAGCAGCTACGCCGGGTTTATGTAACATGGTTTGTGATACAAAAGAACGTGCCCCTTTATAACGCCTACTCGCGTCAAGGAATAAAAACTCCACAATACTAGTTGGTGTACCTTCCTAAAATATTTGAGAATCAATTATAAAAAATAAGTACTTAAAATATAAACATGTTATTTTACGTTATAAATATTACTGCTTAATGGCAACACTTAATTTTGTGTGGTAAAAACATCCATGTTATCGTGTTTTTCTATGATCTTTGTACTACACGTGTCAAAATACTTCCGGAATGATTATTTTCATGTGTGTGTGTATAGAAAATTTTTAAGTCGTGTAATTAAGTTAATATTGCTTGCCGCCGCCTAATTCTTTCAGATTCGGATTCCCCGGCCCATAGTTAGTATAAAAATAACTAGTTTGATTTTCTAGGAATCAAAATGCTTCCAAAATGGCTATTTTCCTGTATGTGTATAAAAATTTTTAAAGTCCTGTAATTCAGTTAATATTGCTTGCCGACGCCTAATTCTTTCAGATTCGGATTCCCCGACCCCAAATTAGTATAAAAATAACTAGTTTTATTTTTTAGGAATTTTACCCAAACACCGAACTTTAGCCTATTTTAGAATAATGTTATCAAAATAAAATATATAATTAAATTTACCTGCAAAATATATTTCAACGTAATCTCAAAATACTGTTGTTTACCTTGGTTACTGAAGCCCTCACAAAAGGAAAAATTTTATATCGTATTTATTTATCTAAATATCCTACGGTTGACTGGCAGTTTATTTATTAGGTTATCTAATATACTTATTTTCAAATATTTATATGTTTTGGGATCAAAGCTAATTCTTTTCTATCTGATACAATAAAAAAATCAGTGCATTGTAAGTTATCAGTGTAAGTTATAACTGACTAGCGCAGAATATTTGTGAACACATCAGAACAAGAACAAATTCTGCAGAATTATGAAGAAAAAATATTTCCGAAAATGTATATACAGCAGCAACACTCTACTTATACAGCAGCAACACTACTTATACAGCAGCAACACTCTACTTACAATGTTTTTCGTGAACATTTTTTTCTTGATTATCAATCAGTTTTGTAAGTTATAAAATTAGGTCTGAATTCTTGACACAATCAATTCTAATTTAGAAATTATACTTATGTTCAAAGCAAATTCGAGTTCATTGTACCAGAGTTACAATCACTCACAGTCAGACTCATATCCGAAATAGCTTTTTTTATACATTTACTCCACATAGGAGGCCCTGATGAAAATAATTCCCCTCAGAGCCTATGTCATCTTTGTGGATGCTGTGTGGAGGGTCTTTTCAGGGAAAGGAAGGACAGGAAGTTCTGGGTAGGAAAAGGGTATGAGGGGTGGGTAGGAATCTGGGGTCAGCGTGTCCAGAAGTGACAGACGTTTGAATCTATCCCTCCCACTGCGGTGCAAAAAGACAATGTTCCGAAAGATTCCTTCTGGCGAGGTTTAAAAATCTCCCTCAACCAGTCTCTCCTGATCCGGCCCGCCATGCTGTTGGTGGGCAGACGCATCCGCCGCCAAGATCCAGCCAAATCTGACCTCGTGAACCCGGGCAACCCTGCTAAATCACCAAACGTAGCGAACCACTTAAGGTGACCCACGACAGAGGTGTTGGTTATTCAATGAATGGTTCCCGGGCGGCGATACTCATTCCCGCCTCTCAATAGTATGCTGTAGCCTAAGAGTAAGGATACTATCTTAGTTCCATGGCTGTAGCCTACAGCATACTGTACATACATCTCAATAGTATGCTGTAGCCTTTGCTACAGGTTAAATAAATTAAGTTTTAAAGCGCCCTTGAGTCGATTTTCTCACGAAAACGGCGCTATATAAATTATCCAGTCATTATTATTATTAGGACCTGCTCAATGCCCCTCTAGCAGTCATGATAGCACGCAATATACCTATGATTTTTTAAAAATTAAATTTACTTCTATTTCGCAAAAATTGTAATCACAGCTCTGCGTGCTGGCGTGCTACCCTAACGAAATAAATTTTTCTCGCAATTTTGTTGTTCTAACGCCAAGGCAGGTTTTATTTCTTTTTCAATTCCCAATCAAATCTTTTCGTATACTTTTCCGTCTTTAAATTTAGCATTATCTTCCTACTTCCACGAAACCGCAATTTAAACTCTCTGAGAGTCAAGTTTCCTGCTTCAACCACGGGTTTCCGCACACCGCAATACTTGGACACGGAAAATACAACATACGTATGGGAACTATCTTATCTTATTTGATAAGCAATAGCTATTATTAAAACTCGACAATCATGATAAACAATTAATATCTGTCATGTCCGAAGGCACGCAATTAACTCGGTAACAATGCTTAAGAAGGTATAACCAGAGAAAATCAAAAATATGCCATTTTTAAATCAGTTTTTAGACGTATTGACTCTTTTCCACAAAAAATTTTAAATTGATTTTGATAGATTGTTCTTTTATCTTGTAAACGCATGTTTTAAATTTTGAGAAAAAATGTTTATTTTTGGTATAATAAGGTTATACCATAGGTCGTTGACAGATTTGTTAAATTTTCAAAAAAGATTTGGTGTTATACAACACCCATTTAAAATCATATAATCATGCAGTAAAATAAATCAATACATTATCTGATAAACACATGTTTCAGAATTTTAATTTTAGTTTAAATAAAATCATTTAAAAATATATACAGCACTTACAAACTAATATATTTCAGATTTTTTTACATCATTATTTTGCTTAGACATTATTAGAAAAATGATAAATGCTTATGAAATTGCTTTAAAATAATTACAAAAATTGGAAAATAATTACAAATTGAACATAATTTTAATAGTTTTATAATCATGTCTTTCAACATTTTTGGGTGTAGGTATAAATTAAAGCAAATTTAGAATGAAATAAAATCGATATTGAGTTATAATTTTAAAAAGCCGGTATGAAGAATAATGAACCGCCCTGTACGATCGTAAGAATATCTTTCGACGAAATGTGGATTTTCGGACGCTGGCTGGTTAAGCACCCTTAAGAGTAGTAGTAGTATGGTATGTTGTTTGATCCCTATTATGTACTTATTTTTCCTTCCATTGTTTTTATGGTAATGATTATTTAGTGGGTCTTCCCATGACTCTTATCTTATTAATTTGTAGGTCCCAAAATAAAATACATGTGATGATTTCTTTGTTCTTAAACTACGGCACAAAATTCCTGGTCATTTGCATCCTGTGTTGTTATTGTATCGTGTTGTTTTGCGCTTCCTTTAACTGCTTAAGCCATCGTTTCAGACCATATTGCAATCATCAGGCAGATGCGTAGGATATGGAATAGATGCTTGGATTTGTTTATAGGTGCCTCTATAATTCTGTGTCGCTCTCCATCATAAACAATAATGCGAGTCACTGGAAATACCCGCCAAAGCCGGGTGCCAAGAATTGTTCATATGTCATATGTAATTGGGTTAGTTTATAATACACGTAGCTAGCTTTTCGTTGCAGATGTGACCTGGTGAATGAAACTGCAAGTTTTACTGAAGTTGACTGAAGGAGTAGCAGCCGCGACATTCTTTAATCAATCGACATCACGCAACTGTCCGAAGAATAAAGAAGAGCACGATAAATACGATATGGGCGTAGTTCGTGATCCAAAAGGCTGGTCTTTTGGGCTTAAATTTCAAATTCAGAAATTCGCTCTCTGATCAAATTTTGAAATTTTGAATGGAATATACTATAGATATCAGGCAGTTACAGAGATTCAGAACGCTACATCTTCAAGAGCTCTCTCGGGGCTATAACCAAAAGGTATTAAGTCAGTGGCTACATTGGTTTCCATCCAAATATCCTTGGAAATCACTTTTATTTGAAGGTGTGTGTATTGTCTATCCAGTACCTCTATGTTTGTGGAGTTTGATTCCATGACAGTTGGTCCCCCGACAGTTGGTCTCCCGACAGTTGGCTTCCCGGCCTGCTTATCTATATATAATAATAATATCTTTATTCAACGAAATTGGCAACATTATAACTAAAAAAATTACATGTTCAATGTAGTTTACAAATAGATTACATCAATCAGTATAAAAAAATTAACAAATAGAAAGTAATGGAACAACGGTTACACAGAAGTAGCATAATTATACAATATTTTTAGTTGTGCATAGCCTGCCTCACTAGGTGAACCTGTATTGAGGCAGAATTTTTTGTAATTTTTTCTCGCAATTTTATCTGTAGTTTTTTATAAATGTATAAAGTAGGTTTATATACTGCAAAAACTTTATTTTAGTTTACATTATTGTTTGCATATACACAATAAAAAATTGCAAGGTTATTACTACAATAACAACTGTCAATGACTGGGTTTATAACATGCAGTCGGTTTAGGCAAATTACGGTTTACCTACTTACATAAAATATAACTAAGTGTCCCCTAAGGGTTGTGCAGAGAGGATATACTGCCGAATAACAAAAATATAAACACATTTTCATTCAAATGCATCAATGATATAACTATTATACACCAGCGTAAAGGTACAAAAAATCGATACTGTAAATAAATTCGTTTGATGTCCATACCAATTTATTATTAAAAATATTTTTGAAGTCGATTTTAGGTTTGGAATTGGTAAATTAGGCTCAAAAAATTATAATTTTCGGGTGCCAACTGTCGGGTTGCCGTGGAGTTCAACACAATTCTAAAAGTTTTTGAGTTAAGTTTTTTTTTAATTACGAAGTTGATTTATGAAGAATCAAATATTCCAATATTTTTTATGATTATCCTATTACATCGTATTCAGACCATTTTTCTTTGAATTGGTACTAAATTTCATTCAATTCGTTTCTACTTTTATAGTCGTGATAACACGAACGCCAAACCTTAAACCGAGTCTTCCTGTAGTTCGTACAGTAAATATGAAAAACATTTTTTCCAACTTTTTGGAGATATTCTCTCTGAATTACAGAATACAATAATTCTTAGAATGGGCAAAAAATTTAAACAGATAGACTTGAAGAAAATAGACAATCTCACCTAACCCTACTAAGTTTATAGTCTACATAAATTAAAAGTCAATCCCGTACTTAATTAAGTCTGCTCCTCCAGAAAATATATTATAATCGTTAGAAACCATCAACTAAAAAAGGTCAACAACATGTTATTCGACAATGCGTTATTCTCAACAAAATTACAACTCCTCAGACAAAATTACTTTATCCTTAATTTAACTTTTAGGTAACACTATGTAAGTCTTAATTCATGAATTTTTTTTTTGTTATTGTAGATTTTCATTTTTGTTTTGTTCTGGAAAAACAAACTTTACTTAGGTATTTATTTTTTAAATATTCACTCAGAGCGCTTGCACGACTATTTATTCAATAAATAACCGGATTTTTAGTATGTTTTAAATGCTAATCGCTGTAGTATTGTTAGGAATGTTCAGATTACACAACCTTTTGTTGCAGGCGGGCAAATTCAGTCAAAATTCGCTATCTTAATAATTAATCTCGTTTCGATCGCAATCTGTGACCATTGCGCGTTTCAAACTAAAAAAAATAGTGTGATGTGTACGTATACCCACAATATTTACAACATTTAATTAACGGTGGTGATTATAAATATATATTATATCGTTATGGATTAATTGAAGGCAATTTATCTTTTGGGTTTTTCTCTAAAATCTGATTAGGGATTTTTCTCTAGTGGTAACATATCTATAAATACCTGCTTCTGTGAATAGTAGTAACGGCAATAATCTACCCGTACGTCTTAAAGAGGTCTTCACAGACGATCGACAAAACCCAATATCAATACCATATTGACTAAATCCGTCATCTACCGTCAGTTATCAATATTTGCCAGCACGGTCAACAATTGATAAGAGATATTCCGACCGGCCGCGACGATCGTCAAATTTTAGCGCGGCCTCCCGATTGTCAGATAAGCTGTCAATATACAAAGCATTTTTAATATTATCGTTTTTGTGCAAAATAACTTTATTTATTTATTTTGAAATACACCCCACAACATGTGCCATAACCTAGTTATCTTATAAATAGTATCTACAACAACAGTTTTAAATATAAATTACAAAAATTTATAAAATATAAAAAGTTATAAAATGTAAAAAGTTATAAAAGTAAAAAATCCTCTTAGGAGCAAGAAAAAATAATAAAAAGTAAAATAATTAATAGGTAGGTATTATGGATTATGTCAACGATGTGAACCGATATGATAAATTTTACATGTAGGTACCTATGATTTCTAAGGGAATCATTAATTTATGGTGCAAGTACTGGTAGACATATTATGTTTACCTGATGTATTATGTTTACGTGGTTCTAGCAGACAAATTTTGTTTACTTAAACTTGCGTATTAATGAATGGAGATAAACTAAAGATGATCCAAGAATTGATAGTTATCGTACACGTGATCCATAGACTTGAATAATTCATGTAAGGCTATCAATTTATTCCGTTCGATCTTCGAGGAACGAAAGTGGTTAAAATATGACTAAAGACCTCGTTAACTATTTAACTCCTATTTAGTTTCAAATAGTAAATGCGGACTGCCAATGCAAATTTAGGTTAGTATTTCAATTCAAGCTTGCCAATTTATTAATATTTTTACATTAGTGTTTGGCGTTTAACGTTTCGGAATGTCAATTAATATAAAACACCTCTAGTATTGCCAGCTTATGTCGATTTCTTATGTCAATATCGGTTCGGTTGTCAACAGTGAAACCTGATCGGGAAATCGAATAAAATCGTGGGAAGTTACGCCTGTCGATCCGATATTGTAAAGTTATCGATATCTCTTTGCAAGAGACCCCTCTGGTGGTACCTCTCGGATGTTGCCTATAATCAGGGTAGAATGAATTAATAAGATGTCTTACGTATTTATTCAATTGTTTGAAGCATTGATTCCCTCGCGGTCCTCGCGGATGAATAGAAAGTATACAGAAGGGTGGGCCATATACATACACCGATATTTTTATTGTCTTAGCATAAACGTTAAATTTTTCCCACAATTGCAAAATACCTCCTTTTATGTGCATGGATTTTCTTTCGCTGTTATTACTTCATTATAGTTATTGTTTGAGTATTTGCTTATCGCCATATTGTCACCTCTGTACTCCGCAGCGTTCGGACTCTCAGTCACGCTTGGCATACATTCGTGCCGGCACTTTTACCCCATTGTTTTAAAAGATCATCCGGCATTATGTCGAATAACCGCCGTTCTTTGATTCTGTCCACTTATTGTTCAAAATCCTCTTCAGGCAGTCACGACGATGCACCGTTAAACTTTAACATAAACCTCTTTGAGTTGACTGCCTTAACTCGGCGTAACGTTTCCCATCTTTGTTTATTTGTCAAGGAATGGCGACAACCATGGGACAAATAATTATCTTATACAAAACAATGATAACTGTGAAGTTGTACTAGAAAATATGAAAAAAAGAAAACACCAGAAACACCACTCTTTCTTCGTCTTATGAGGAACAATAGAATCAAGATCACTCAAATATCGATAATTCTGGTGGAAGATTGACTGAATGTAGAGCAGAAAAGAAGAAAATCTTCATGACTTGTATGAGTGCAGCCTCTTTTCTTGATTATTCAATTGATAATCCAGGGGAGATTGACAGAATTCATAGCAGACGAATAATTTGCTTCAAATCTACATGGCTGGTATGAATGCAGCCGCTTTTGTTATTATTCAATCAATAATCCATGGGAGACTGACGGAATGCATGGCAGAAAAAGAAATTGCTTCGAAATCTGTGTGACCGGTATAGTATGAGTTATGAGTGCAGCCGTTTTTTAGTTATAACGAGGAGCTGTTAGTGAAAACCGTGGCGATATTCAATAACAATTGCTCCATCCGACACCGCGAAGCGTGTGACACATGACCTAGACGAGTGCGAGCAAGTATCAAACAATATATTAATGCAAAGGTGTGAAACATTTAGGTTGGGTACTGAGCGCGGTGTGTGGGTAGGGCTAACGGTACACCTCCACATAAATATCTATAAATGCATGTGGCGGTCATCTTGGACGCTACCCTAGTCACTCTGATCTGTTTGCAACTTTAGTAAAATTAATGATCATTGTGTAACCGAGAATCTAATAAAATCTCTTGTGAAGAAACACACATTGTGTTACATTGCGGCTTGTTCACCTCCACATAAATATCTATAAATGCATGTGGCAGTCATCTTGGACGCTACCCTAGTCACTCTGGTCTGTTTGCAACTTTAGTAAAATTAATGATCATTGCGTAACCAAGAATCTAATAAAATCCCTTGTGAAGATTCACACATTGTGTTACATTGCGGCATGTTTCCTTTTAGAATATAATTAAATCCGTCACAATATTGTTAAATATAATAGAAGGTATTTTAACTCTCTGAATAAATTCCGCTCTTTGTATATTGTTGAATGTACAGAGCACCGAAATATTGGCTTCTGTTACCAAGAATTCTGTTGGTAGGATGTAGAAAGGGCGTAGAGTTGTAGAGGAACCACACACACCGACAGATTGGTATTAGTTTCTTAGAATTCTATTTCTAGAATGCGGTGTACGTTGTAGAGTGCAGATCAGGTCGGGGAACTTTAGCAGGGTAAATTTTATTTCCCAAAATGGGATCAAAATTCCAGAGGCTGTGCGGGGAAAAGCTGCACTTACAAAGGAGGGAGGCTGTTGAAGTAGCACAGGAAGAGACACTTGGAGGCGCCTTTTCGAAGCTATCATTCCCGATCCGAATAGGACAAGGAGAAGATAATACTATTTCTTTGGGAAAGGTAAACACGTAGAAATTGCGTAAATCATCTTGTTTTAAGCCATCCCAATTAGTAAAATGTCCACAATATGTTTGTTTGATTATATGACCGGTCAGTGGCTGAGTTGGCATCACGTTGGGGTACCACCCAGGCGTCGCGTGTTCGATTCCTCGGCTCACGACACAAGCAATATTTTCCGCTTACTGTGGTGGTGGTAGGAGAATTTCAAATAGTGTGCGTTTATTCGTAACCCGGGAAAGTTTGTCTTTCTTTAAAAATAAAAATAAAGTTTTCTCCATACAAATGAATTAGGTATATTATAGTAAAATTATTTCGAATGCGAATGCATCTTGTGATTTCTGTGGCTGTGAAATTAAAAAAAAATACTAAGCATGAATTTGCTGCACTTTTAATCGAAATTGATCTTTCCCCACTTTCCTCTCCACGAGGTAATGTTTTATTTTTGTAACCATTTTATATTTCTCATAACACAAATAGCTAAAAAAAAGCTGTGAAATATAATGTTACAAATAATAAATATAAACATCATACTTACAAAAATGTATTTTGTGGTAATGCCAACAAAAGTTCTCCTAAAAAAAATTTTAAACTGCGATTCCATAAAATATGACAATTTGTCCAATCCCACAGAATATTGTTATACGGTCAGGGTGGGGAAAGGGTTGGTCTCTTTTCGTCATCAGCGCGATAAGGGCCAATATAAAGCAAGCCTTGCTGTCGCTTGACCCATTCGTGATTTTACCATTTCCCTTGAGAAACTTGTCATAAAAATTTAATGTAAAATCCAATACGAGTTTGATTAGGGTGTGAAACAGGCGACCAATAATTCACCGCTCATTTCGGGGTAACTTGTTATACGAAATAATGAATGACGTACGAGTAGGTACTAGAAGCGATATGTTCAAGAAAATGAAGTTGAAAGTAAGGTCTTTTTTTAGATATCATAAACTGAAATTGAAAACTATGAACTTAACAAAATCCCACAAACGCTTGCACTAGTTTCTACTTCAATATCGTGGACATGTGATGAGACATCCAGAGAAGTATGAGATCTTACATCTCATAATGCAGGGAAAGATTGCCGGAAGACGGGGCCCTGGAAGAAGGAGAACCTCATGGCTGAAAAACCTGAGACAGTGGTTTGCCCAGTCTACCGTAGATAGGGTTTCCTGGTCCAGCTGCTTTCATTTTCCGCCTTTGGGGGGGGGGGGGGGGGGGGGATGACACTCGGTCGGGTGGCACCCGGGGCGTCATTAATATTATATTTACAGGAAAGTCCGGAATTTTTTTTCAAATGTCAGGAATTTTCTTCTGGATTATGATTTTTTGATCTGGGAACCCTAACCGTAGAGCTGTTCCGAGCCGCAGTAAACAAAGTCCGCATAGCCAACATGATAGCCAAAGTCCGTTGAACGGACAGGGCACAAGAGGAAGAAGTTCCTACTAGACATGTACCCATTATTTACACATTTTATAACAATACGTACTATTCCATAAGGACACTCAGCTTGGTTAGAGGACTTGGTCCCTGACTAGTTCTTAGGTAATTACCTTTGGAAGACCCCGTCCTTGAAATTACTCGTCAGCAGCGATACAGGGGAGCTTTCCTGCTATTTATCCGATTTCCGACGCTATTTGAATTTTTTTAACTTATTACCGTTGCTGAATTTACACACAATTCGCTGGCGAATTTACACAATTATTGATCACATGAACTTTTTTGCTTGACTGCATTAAAAATGCCTACCTCTTTTACATACTTAAATATTTCGCGTCAAGTGCGTAGGTACCAGACCGTTATATAGATCAGCAAATATTATTATTTTACACCAAAGCGAACATATGTTTTTTATTTTGGGAGGCAAGTATGAGTTCCGCCGCCCCGGGAACCATTTATTGGATAATCAACACTTCTGCCATAGGTCTCTCCGAGGGGATCGCTGACTAATGGCCGTTATACACCACATATTTTTTCAGCCCGATTCCAATTAGACACAAAAGTCAACATTTTTCGCTCTACGCGATCGCTATTTTCATCTCTATTTTCATATCTACGATTTCACTTGGCATCACAGCAAATAGCATGGTTCATGTGTTGTTTGCAGTGATGACAATTGAAACCGTAGATATGAAAATAGCGATCATGTAGAGCGAAAAATGTTGACTTTTGTGTCTAATTGGAATCGGGCTGAAAAAAGATGTCGTGTATAACGGCCATTAGGATGGGGTGACCTTATTAACGGGGTGACATTTGGCGGCTGTTGCGTCTACCGATCGAGACTGCTTGAGGGAGGCTTGTTAATCTCTCCATCCGGTCTCTCTCGACCCATCACCTTGCACCGCAGTAGGAGGGATGGATTCATACGCCCGTCACTCCTGGACAACTGACACCCCTCAAACCTTTTTTCCTTCCCAGAACTTTCCTTTCCTTAAAAATACCCTCCACACAGCATCCTCTAAGATGAAGTAAGCCCTGAGGGAAATTATTTTCTTCGAGGCTTCCTGTGTGGAGCTAATGTAAAAAAAAATCGAAATTATTTAAAAGTAAATCTGAGATTAATGCCGTTAAGCCCTGGCAAGTTAAAATTAACTTAAGTTGGCTTAAGTTTTCCTAACTTGGTCTGAACGGCTTGAGAAGATAATCTCTACAGTGACAATTATTATCGTTACTTAATTGCACAACTCCTCCATTAGTTTAGTTTTGCTCGTCTTCTGCTTTCTCTTTGTGTCGTCTCGGGGTTAATGAGCCGGCGACACTGGACCACTAGACCCAGCATCTTCTAACAATACGTTCTCAAATAACCAACATCAGGCCGAATAATATTAGTACCGTTGGAACCTCTGCGCCCCTGTTACAAAGGGTATTTCATGGATCGGTAGGGTAATTAATTGCCCTCTCGAAATTATTCGCTTGATAATGTCATATTTCTTGTGGTTAATGGAGCAAAAGATCTATTGATCGGTAATGGGTACCTAAAGGAATCCGAACTTTGCCATTAAATTGTTTTCTATTTATAAAGGTGTCTACAAATTGAATCAGATTATATAATAGAGTTTATTCATTGCTAAATTTGAAATTTGTCTGTGTGTTGGGATTGAGATTGGGATCGATTCAGTTACAACCTCATTAGCCTCATTGGGAATTCAATCGAGATTAAAAAAGGAAGAAATAATTCCCCCAACTATGAATCCTGTTTATGTTGGTCCTTTCCATAATGTTTCACTAGATCTAAAGGCATTACATAATATAACTTTTTTTATTTCTATTCTTGAACATACACAATACAGATTATTACATCAGTTTACATAGATATTAGGTTTAGTAATAAGAAAAAAAAAGTTAATCATCCGTAACTGTATGTATATAGGTAAGTACCTAGTAGTATTTTGTGAACACCTCACTAGGCGAACCTGTGCTGAGGTGATCCCATGTTTGGGAATAAATGCTTTTCTGTCAACATAAGTAGAAACACCGTATCCTCCTTGATATTGTCAAGAAGGACACTGTGGGTCGACCCATGGCGGCAGTATCGAATACATAAATTAAAGATTAGTTGCAGTTAGGATCTACATATACAGTTATTCATAGCATCTAGTTTGTAGTTTTCAAATCATAACTGCACCAGAGCTTTTCTACCTTGCAACAAGATATAATTTGGTGATTTATGAAAGGTGTCTGTCGATTTTTCATAATAGGTTATAAAATGTTTTAAATTCAAAAATCACAACTTACGCAAGGAACTGTTGGTTTTTCAAATTTGTTAACAAATCTCATAGTCGCAGCGCACCCGGGGGACTAACTGATTCACTCCACTGTTTAGCGCTGAAGCGCTACGAGTGTGTTTTATATGAACTCAAATCTCACAGTCGCTGAATTTATAACGCACGTATAGGATTCATCTTCGACTCGTACACGGGCAGTATTAATAATGATGGATTTTTTAGCAAGGAGTTTTAATAGAGCGTTGTTTAAAGTTGGTATAATTATAAGACTTGTCTTATTTTCTTTTTTATAGGAGTTCATTGCGAAACCACACATCAGGGAAAACTGCCACTTTTTAATATCAATATCCCTATAATGCTTCAAGTAATGTCATATTACGAGGAATGAAGACAATAGATTGCCAAATTGTTAATGCAGAAGAAGATTTATAGGAGTAATTGTAGACGCAGATGAAGAAGACACCGTTCTTCTTGGCTTTGCAATGTGACTTAGTCGTTTCGGTCTGCAGCCTGCAGATGAAGATTGCATTGATGATAGCCAGCCTCTGGTGGAAGGAAGTCAAAATCATAGCTCTAGGGAGAGGCCACCTTTCAGAACTTAAATGTTTGCATATAATGGCTAATACTTCTAAAGATCCTAATAGCCACACAGCCAGGTACTTCACCCAACAGCGGTTCCTATCGAAAATTGGCTATCATCAGAGAAAACTTCAGCCTGTGTACAGCATCCCGGAACATCTCATCAAACTTCACTCGTACCAATCATGGTTCCATGACAACTCAGAATCAAATCAACTCAAGACCTCCTTGAAAAGTCATTAAAAGCTGTGAAAAAAATAGCCCGTAACATATTTAGCTCTAACACGCTTTTCAGCAATCTTCCAATTTATTTTTAGTTGGGTAATCTTTTATGTGTCACTCCTCGAGGCGTGCTCAAAATACATAATGAAGTTTGATAAAAAAAATTGGCTAAATATACACATTTTTCCCTGATTGGTATAAGATTAATGTATCTTTGATATAACTTTTCCTCTGCATACCATTTTGTATTATAATATCTAACGACGTGATTCTACAACATGAATATAAAAACATCTTCATATTATTTCATACGAATTCATGAGCATTACATTATTTCTAAGCAAGACGACTTTGGTAGAAAAAGGCAGCACATTATCTTGAAAAAAAGAGCACTAAATCGCCGAAGAAAGAGGCTCGGTCTAATTTCACGTTCACATTTCTCGCTCTAATAAATTATGATTATTTCATTTGATACGCTTTACATGCGAAGCAACGAACGAGTTGCACTGAAAATAATACGTATATTCATATTATTAACTGTAATATTATATTGTTATAGGTTTTCTATGAGCATTACTCTTTTGGGCGCTTTCACCACTCAAAATTGAGCTATATTTATGGTTTTATATTTTCCTTTTTTTTACATTAACTCCACACAGGAGGCCTTGAGGAAAATAATTTCCCTCAGAGCCTATGTCATCTGGGATGCTGTGTGGAGGGTCTTTTTGAGGAGGGGAAGGAATGAACATTTGTCTTGAAGAGACCCATGTTGTAGGAAGGAGGAAACACAGAGGCCGGCAAATCATTCCACAGCCGAGCTGTTAAACACAAGAACGAGTCGAAGAAACGACCCGTTCTCATGTGACAAATGTCAACCGTGTACAAATGTTGGGCACGCGTTTGACGTATTTCCCGACTATGCACCGGTGCCGAAGGGATCATTGACTCTAGTTCCTCGGAGCATCTGCCATTGTAATACCGGTAGAACAAGAATACCATTCCCACCCGCGCCTGTGCTCTAAAGATTGCATTCTGTCTGTTAAGATGGGAGAATCAGAATCAGAGATGGTTTCTGCACAGAGTCAAGGGTATTTTTCAGGTATTTTAGAGCTCCAGACCAGTTTGAAAAAAGCAGGAAAAGTTTTTAAAGGGATACTTACAATGTAATAAAATAGACTTTATAGAGTCTAATTTACAAAATATTTAACACGAAATTAGAAGAAAATATGTTAATTTTAAGTAAATGATGGTATTTGATGCAAAGACAAAAGACATAAATAAACTTAAGAAAGTCAAGACGTTGCTGAATCATGAAAATTATGGTTCTTCTTTCAATTTCCATAATTAATTATTTAATGCTTTAGAGGGGTGCTACACACAGCTATAAAAGATGTAGCTTGACCTATTTCAGCATATCGATCGCCATACATATATTCCCATTGGGAATGTACTCAAAAAATTTAAAAATATAGGTCGAAATACGCCAAACCACATCTTTTATAGCTGCGTGTGGCACAGGTCTTAATCGTTAATCATACAGTCGTAACTTTAATTGCAGATACCCCATTAATGATCATTGCTACATCGTGAATTTGAGTTATATTTAAACTGGCTCGGCTTGACTGGCAAAAGCGACAGTTAATTATGAACATGAAACCTAATTGAAATGGTTTGAGATTTTCACGGCCAAAAGTATTACAGTGATTTATTTTTGGGTACTATATACTTAGGACAACATTACACATCTGTCCTGATGAAGGGCATTGTAACGATATCTGAAACGTTTTTCTGACCGGGTTTAATTGTCCCTTCGCATTCTATATTATTTAGATAGTTGTGAAATCTTCATCTATCCAGTATTCTGAACAGCTATTAAATGTATGATCGTGCCTCTCTTTCTTTAGTATTCTGCAATAAATCAAATAGTTTCATTGCTATCTTCTTTGGTCTTGCTCTGCTCATTGCCGAGTAATTATAAAAGGTCTCCTTCCTGCCTTCCCAATGTGTATCAAACCGCATAGTCGTACCGCACCCAGGCAGCTGACATATTCCTAATGCTGGGTATACATTGGCGAACCGAAAAGCGAGCCGATACACGAATTACGGGAAAGAAACGAAGCAACCCAAGCCTAACGCAGGTGTCACACGCAAAGATAAAAGATCTTCGCACGCACAATATCGCTCGACATACGATCCCATACAGACCCGTCACGCTTAAGCAGATGATGTGCTCGAAGCTCAAAGTTATACACCGTAATCGCTACTGAGGCGATATGCGAATAGTTATGCGACCCTCTCTCCGCCGTGAACAGGAGAGGGGTCATTTTAATTACGGACTTGCGTAAAAATGCGAATTACAGTTGTCAGGTTGACAGATACAGTACAAAGAAATGACATTTCGTAGCAGCTCTCTAATTCAACTGACCCCCTCTCCTACCATAGGAAGAAATATTTCATGGCGTACAACACATAAGCGCTCGCGGTTCAACAGATAAGTGCTCGCTCGCACTATTTATCGCTGATGCGCAACGAGTATATTTTGTATGAACGATTTCTTGCTTTATTAGGGTCTGCCAGATTTTTTGTCGTCGTTCTATATCTGATATTATAGTCTTCCTGTTGCCTTCTTTTTCCTCTTGATTGGATTATTTATGTGTGGATATATCTGATGTATGTACATTTCCACCATACTGCCATATTTGTCTTCAAAGCAAATGGGGCGACTTTCATTTTATAGATACCAAGTGCTCTTTTCGTCCCATCTCTACGAACGGTATCTACATGGTGCGGCCATCTTGGGTGCTTCTTCCGCATCCATTGGAAATCGGCTCTTCAATCTGTAAAGTAAATAATCTATGAATAACCGAGTATAAAATAAAATACTTTTCATTTGATTGCCATGTACGCCATTTCAATGTCTCGTAATTAAAGCAATAACAAATTGATTATACAATGTATTATGTCTCTAATTACTGTAATATCTCATGTTGGTGTGTTAGTGGTCGAAGCTTTTGTTTAGTCTAAACAATTCAATGTTTTATTATTGAATTGTTGTGCATGAGCCAGAGTGTTCCCAGCGCTAGCAGCGGGGAACTACTGCGTAGTATATGCAAATGGACCGCATTCCACGCGCCGCGTCTGGAACAGATTTGCATCAATCATGCATCGGTCCATAAACCGAGTCTTGTTGCTTCCCACTAGAAGCTAGAGGCCAAATAATGTGTGACGGACTTACGGGCGTTTACCCGATCTTTTTTTAATATCCGTCCCGATAAGGAAACTAAATCGAGACCCTTATTAAAAGTCTTTACTTTAAACGAACTTTATTTTCATACTTACGATTTCGTACAGATTGTTGCCATTGGAGAAGAAATTATATTTTGTATCGGTTCTAAATCGCGGCACACCTGGAACGTAACCACATATAGAAAGCATTTGTCATTTCATTCAATTCATCAAAAATTCATGTGAAATTCACAATTTTTATTTTATTATTTCATACAATTTTTGAAAGTACACTTTCATGTTTTTTTTACTACCTTACTAGGCTAATGCCCGTGTTAAAGTAATCTTACATGATATAAGTTATACAGTGTGAGAACTAGAACAAAATATAGGTTTGAAATAGAAATTATAAGATATTAGAAAGAAGAGAAAGAAAAAGATTAAAATATTTAAGGTAAAATATAACAAGATATATGTTTACGTAAGCACATACACACATACATATGCATATACAAACACATAAATACATATACATACATACAAATACATATTTATATATATAATTATACATATATAAAATTGAAAATAAACAGGATTATAAAAAAGAAAATGTTTTTAAAAAGTTTAAAATAAATTACTATAAGATATAAAAAATTCTAAGAAGTAAGATTTAAATATGTTAATCTATAAATTATTTTATGAAAGCTAAAATTTTAATGGAGGTTAATCAAAGTAGGTAAATAATCGTCTAGAAGAGTATATATTTAGGTTAGATTAGATTTCATGAAGTCAGGTTGGAAAAAGATGTGAAGTGTGGTATTTTATTTAGTTAATTTAATTTTTTTATTTTCATTTACAATGGTTATGAAGTCTTATATTCTTTAAAGAAATCACTTCCCTTATCGAATATCCAATTTTGAACGCGAATAGTAAAAAGGCGTAGGTAATAGTTGATTTTAAATCGGTGCTCAATGCATTGTATATTTTGGGGGCAATGAACCAAAATTGTCGGTGAGCGAATGTGGTTCTAGTTTTTGGGACCACGCATCCCAGGTTTGATGAAAAGCGGGTTTGGACTTGATGTTGTGGAGCCACCAGTAGGTTATTTTTCCGTATGTAGGATAGGCTTGTCTTAGTGAATAGTTGGCGAATATCCAAGACCCTAAATTTAGTAAATAGCACAATATCGAACAATAGACATTCACGATCAGCAATAAACACAGGTTATAGTATTTTTATCAATTTTTTAAATGTAAAACAAAATAACCATACAACATTTCCACATAATCGTGATTGTAAGCCAGTTATACTTACTAATAGTTTTATGTATATTTATATTTGTGCAGCGCTCTTGGGGTGATTTTTCGCAAACGGCTCTATGCAAATCAGCCAAATATATTATAATACTGTGGTTCGCTGCGTTTGGTGTTTTAGCAGGGGTGCCCAAGTTTATGGGGTGAAGTTTTTCCGGGTCTTGGCGGCGGATCCGTCTGCCCACCAACCACGTTGCAGGGCGGATCAGGAGAGACTGAGGGAGACGTTTTTACTTCCAGCAGGGCTCTCTCACAACATTGCTTTGCACCGCAGTGGGAGGGTGGATTCATCATAATATGTTCAAAGATGACATGCCTAGGTCTTGATAGGAATTATTTTCTTCCGGGCCTCCTGTGTGGAGCTAATTTAAAAAAAACTGTCTATGACAGATTGATGTCATAATAATATATGTCAGTCATCTTAAACTGTGCGAAAATCGGACGAAAGTAGAACTTTTTGAACCCATTCGAAAAGACGACCCATATGAAAACTGAACGAAAGCATCGTGTAAAATGCCCATTAGTAGTGACTTCGAGACCAAAGACCGAAACGGGACTTTGTGTTGTATTACATTCCTGTTTTCCACGAAGCATCATCTGCAGAGGATTTATGACTTGTTTAGTAAAATAATACTGGTTTCTGGCTTGATTTCCAAGAACTATTCTCTCATTTAATGCTTCCTTTAGCAATAGCAGATTCCGTGAGATACGAAGAGTCATTATTGTGTTATGTTATTACAATTTGTTATTATTATTGTTAGGTATTATTATTATGGAAGTCATGTGAACGCAATTATTTATGTTTAGGTCTTGGGCGTGCCGGAAGTAATATTTTTTCAACGTTATTAAATGTTAAACTGTTGCTCTCTGTATGTTGTACCTAAGTAGATAGCCCGAGAGTATTTTGATTTGTGATTTGAGATTGAAACGATAACACTTTTGTCCAGTGAGGTATAGACCGTAATAATATTTTTGATTGGTGAATTGAAGACTCAAGTTTAAACACTATTGCTCATTATATAACTTCAATTATTTTGTTTCTTGTAGATTGGTGGTTAATTGGTCGAACGTTGACACTCTCTTCGATCGGGTTCAGAAATTCTTTATCAACCACAGGTAACCCCAAGTAGTTCGCTACGTTTGGTGTCTTAGCAAGGGTGCCCGGATTCAAGAGGTGAGGTTTATGTAGGTCATGGCGGCGGATGCGTTTGTCCACTTGCCACCTGGCATTTTGACCTCTCCAGCCGGGCTCTCCTAATCCATCGCCTTACACTGCAATAGGGGGATGGATTCGTCACTCCTCGACACACTGATCCCAGATTCGTCCTACCCACCACTCCTGCCTTTTCCTTCCCAGAGTTTCCTCTCCTTCTTTCTCTAAAAGGATCCTCCACACAGCACACCCAAAGATGACATAGGCCCCGAGGAAAATTGTTTTCCTCGTGGCCTCCTGTGTGGAGCTTATGAAAAAAGAACAGATTGTGCAATTCACATGCGGTAGAAGGTAGAAGTGAAACATTCAGAAAACTAAAGTAGACAAGAGTGGGGACGTGGGGAGGCTACCAAGTACCGCACAAAGAGGAGACCGATTATACTATCTCATTCTCTCGCAGTCTAAATCCTATAGATGTACGCGTTTGTCTCTTTTTAGTATCGGTATTTTTCGTTTCA
The DNA here is from genome assembly GCA_929108145.2 of Limnephilus rhombicus. Classification (NCBI taxonomy): domain Eukaryota; kingdom Metazoa; phylum Arthropoda; class Insecta; order Trichoptera; family Limnephilidae; genus Limnephilus; species Limnephilus rhombicus. Next base: position 10,657,284 of record OV815279.1, on the reverse strand, counting down.
TCGAGTTTCAAATCACAACGGCGAAATCCGCATTAAAATCCGTTGCGTTGTTTAAAAAAGATCTAAGCGTATAAGATAGATGATATCAATAGACCAAAATCAGGTACATAATGCTTTCACTTGGATCTTCGTGTCGCAGTTTTTAGATCATGCACTTTGTCCCATTTTTTGTCCATGAACCAGGTTATCTCGTTGTTGGCATGATTGCGGTAATTGCCTCTGTACCGGCCGTACCAGGCACTTGACTCGTAATGCGTACCTACATTTTCTCAGCTGTTTTCCTTCTACTTAACTTGTTTTTAATAAAGTGTAATTATTATTCGTGATTACTGATTAGCAAACGTATTCCGCTGCCACGTTGCTCCACCCATAGCTTGACCTAACGAACCTCTGATCGTACCTTCTCGCTCACGATAAAGTAGAACCAATGCAAATTATCACAGATAATAGAAACTAATCTATAATCTGTGGTTTCTAATTCTAATACCGTTCATCCACTTACGAAGCTTACTGAAGTAGTAAGATATTTGTATGTACGGAGTGTATTTTCGAACAAAGCAGAAATCATTTTGTTTTAATTTGAGATTGCCAATTGGAGGTTAAACTCCGACTTCCTTGTTCGAGTCTTGGACTGTCCAATTTGTTTAACGTATTACACTCTGTTTTATATTATAAATTATGTCGTGAATCTTACTGTTTCGCAATAGATTTGATTGATAATTGATAGCTTTAATGTTTTATTTATTATATTTTTTGTCTCTTTTATGAAGAGTTATCAGCATTCTTCTAACAATGTCATAAACTGCTTGTAACATGCAGCATTAAATTATTACAGAGTAATATTAAACGATACTTTTAATGGTTTGCCCTCTTGACTTGTTTATCAGTTCGACAACCTTCTGTTTCCCACCGCTTTAGAATAATATAATATATTTAATAACAAACATCTTTCAAATTCTCTGCAGGGGTAGTAGTCCAGTCAACGAATAGTCCAAAAGGAGGTGTAGAGTGCGTGAGCAGGAACCTAAGCGATTCCTCTAGAAACTTGTTTAGGGTGCTTAGGGTGTAAACATACTAAAAGTCCTGATGTCTAGGTGGTGAGCTAGGGGGGAGGAGGTCCCGATTTTCGGGTTTCCGTTTATATCTCGAAAACGGTGCGTCGCAGAGGAAATGCCCGATCTTTGCGGGACAACTTGATGTCTGAGAATGTCAAGCCCATTATCGCATTCATTGCCTTTTCACCAACTCGAACAGTATCGTAGCACGTTATTGTAGCATCTCCGACGACTAACCTAATCACCCATCACAATAATAATGATTATAAACTGAATTCCACTAATCATCTGTTTGAGAACAACTTAGCTGCTTTTTTGCGTGCAAAAATTACTAAGGAATTTCCCCCGAAGAAAAAACCCGTCTTAATAATTTGGTAAGAAAAAACAGCTTTTTCTTAAAATGACGACATGTTACGAAAAAACTTAAAATTTCTGTAAATATTTACTGGTTGGAGATTTATTTACATATGTATATATATTCTAAAAGTTAATTAAATTATTTACAACTTCTTTCAAATAAATTTATTTCTTGGATGAATATTTTAGACGATATGAAGGAATATTTGATGAAAAATGTGAGGTAAAATGATTTTTTTTCGAAAATATCGACATTTGTGGAGCGTGTAACTCAAAAACGGCTGGGTTTTCCAAAATTACGCATAGAATGAAAGTTGTAGATAATTTTATGAGCTTTTACTTATTCTAAAAAAGTTTTCCTCTGCGACGCACCGTTTTCGAGATATAAACGGAAACCCGAAAATCGGGACCTCCTCCCCCCCCTAGCTCACCACCTAGACGTCAGGACGTTTAGTATGTTCACACCCTAAGCACCCTAAACAAGTCCTGAAGGAATCGCTTAGGTTCCTGCTCACGCACTCTACACCTCCTTCCTTGACTGGACTATATGTAGAAGATGAAGCATCACTTTAAGTCTCCGCTTTATCAACATGTATACATGCTCTTCTGTTATTTCGACTCTTCACATTATCTAACTCTCCTGAACATTGTCTCCTGAACGTCGATCGTCCAGTTGATTAGTCAGACATCTCCGGAAATTTGAGTTCGGTATGCAGTTAACTGTAAAAGTGTACCCTCTTTCTGGTACCGTACCCAGATTACTCATAAACACCACCAAATCATTAATAATGCAGAAAAACTTGTGGTGAATGAATCAAAATGTTGATGGTTTTTGGGTCACTGGTCCGATATTACAAAATGTCATACTAATGTTCCGAATCGTTATGCTTCTTTACAGTAATAATTTAGTATGTAAAACAGAGTATCTTGTAAATAATATTAGATTTATGATGAGCATTGGAATATTGCTTTCCTCATTATCTTAAAACTTAGTATTTGGAGATATCTTATTAATCAACTGGACAACCGATATCCCCGTCCGTATGTTGTATTACATGTCCGTACCATATAAACGTTCCTTTCTTAATCTTGTTTAATATGCTTATATCGAACCAGAATTCTTTTCACATTTCATCACTGAAATTGCAGTCATACGGTACGAGATGCTTATTTTTTTTTTACACGAGCTCCACACAGGAGGCCCTGAGGAAAATAATTTCCCTCAGGGCCTATGTCATCTTTGGGGATGCTGTGTGGAGGGGTTTTGGGGGAAAGGAAGGAGAGGAGAGTTCTGGGAAGGAAGAGGGTTTAAGGGGTGGGTAGGAATCTGGGGTTCAGTGTGTCCTGGTCATCCACCTCCAATACCTAGACAAACCTCACCCCATGAACCCGGGCACCCCTGCTAAATCACCAAACGTAGCGAACCACTTGGGGTGACCTAGATGCAAATTTCCAGAGATTCTACAAAGAAAAAACAAGCAATCAAAAATCGTGTTCGTGCGGGGCCATTCATGTTAATGCAGTTGAATTTGGTAGAATTAATAACATTTATATATTTACTAAACAAGCATTTACTTGCCTACGTATATTACTAGATTATGTCGCCGTCGGTATATTAAAGCATGCAATACTGTTATCTGATAATAATAATACTTTGATGATTTTTATAGCGCGTTTTTGTGAAAAGGATGTTTAATTTTGCATTGTACATTTTTTTCCAAGGCTATCCTACCACCAACTTTGTATTATATATGTACATTGTACATAATATCTATTATAAGAACTTGCAAACTGATTGCAGCCACCAGTTCTTCAGTCAATGACATAAAAATTATAATATTTATGTATGCAATATACAATGTTATCACCTACGAGCGTGATGCGTGATGGTCGTAAAAATGAACGTATTGTTTTTATTACGTGTAGGTAGATTGTAATCTAATTTAAATTTTATGAACAATACCTACGGTATATATTGGTATCTACCTATATATATTTATATATTATTATTTATTTGATATTACTAAACACGAAATACTCATCATCATCATCTTCTTCTACTTGTCCTATTCGGGTCGGGGACCCATTGCATCGACAAGGCTCCTCCATACGTCCCTGTCTTGTTACTGATTGTTCGGCCTCCGTCCATGGTAGACCCATTCTCTCCTCACACAGTTTCTGGAGTTGCCTCGCCCAACTGTGTCTGGGGCGGCGCACTGGACGTCTACCCTCTGGAATCGCACTCAGTATCTTCCTCGAACACGAAATACTATTACCAATAATTAAATGTTTTATTTATGGACGCTGATCGGTCCGGATATGGCGATGTTGATTATTATCCTCTCATTTTCCTGTCCTATTCGGATCTGGGGTCTATTGATTTAGCAATGTACCTTCAGGCCGACCTAACCTGATGTGTTTCAGCAGCCCATGTCTATTTATTCTATTTAATTTACATTTCTTTGCTCAACCTCTAGACTTTCTTCCCTTTAGTCTGGGACAGCCAACTGGTCGCCATCCCTCTGGAATTGCCTCTAGTAATTTGCGCACAAGTCGATCTTCTGACGATGTCCTATGCGGGTCTGAGGTCTATTGATTCATCAATGCACGTTCAGGCCGCCCTATCCTGACGTGCTTCAGCAGCCTGTGTCTATTTACTCTATTTAATTAACACTTCGCTCAACCTCTAGGCTTTCTTCCCAAGTTTAGTCTGGGGCAGACGACTGGTCGCCATCCCTCTGGAATTGCCTCTAGTAATTTGCGCACAAGTCTGTCCTCTGACGATGTCCTATTCGGTTCTGAGGACTATTGATTCAGCAAAGCACCTTCAGGCCACCCTATCCTCATGTGCTTCAGCAGCCTATGTCTATTTACTCTATTTAATTAACACTTCGCTCAACCTCTAAGCTTTCTTCCTATGTTTAGTCTGCGGCAGCCGACTGGTCGCCATCCCTCTGGAATTGCCTATAGTAAAGTCGGCCCCTAACGATTCTTCCAAAGATATTCAAATACAGAAGAGATATGCTATGGTGTCCGCGCAACTGTCGCCGGGCTACGCGCTAATAAAAAGAATTTGTTCAATTCGATGATTTTTTGAAAATGTGCATTAATATTGGTTAACAATATATTTTGAATAAGGAAAGAATTCGTTCATTTAGTTTAACGTTCGTTTGGTTTATTCGTTAATTATTTGTTCTTTTAGTTTATTTGTTAATTGGTAAACAATATCGGCGACACCCGGAAGCGCAGACCCACATAGTAAAAACAGCAGATAGCACATCTACTTATATTTCAATATCTTTGGATTCTTCCGATGTTAATAAAATTATTCAATTTGAGGGAACGTACGAAAATGTCTTTATACTTGTCTTAAGGAACATTGATTTATCAGTAAGAATAACATTCCAGCCACCATTAGTAATTTTCTTCGAGTAGCCATGCGATATTTTTTTATTGTGAAACTTAGTATGAGTCGCACGCACCTGTGTAAGTGAATACGTAATCTAATCATTATTTCGATCCGAGCTTCGAGTTCCATTCAGGTGAACGAAGCGGGGAACCTTGCACGAATTCAAAGTCGCCCATTATTATTACCAAGCATTGCGAGGTGACGTAAGCCGCTATTTGTGTTCACGTTTTTTTCTATTTTTTGTCAAAATTTGTTGTTATAAGTTTTAAGCGACTGCCGAATGGCAACCAGCTGCATCAATGTCGAATTCATTTCAGGAAATAAGTGTTTTTGTTAATCAAATTACCAAACTTATGTCATTTGTTACCAGATGTTTAGCAGAGCCAAAGGCAAACAAAAAGTTTTACTGGTAATCGAGGCGAAGTGTTGAAGGACATAGGTAATATAGGAAACATTAATAATGTAGTATGTTTTGCATATTGTAGAAAATGTTATGTCGAAAAATAAGTTATAAAATAAAATTGTACCTTTAAGTAAAATATGGTCTTAAAAACACAATTGAGATGTTACCAGGATTAAAAAATTCGCTATTTATGATGTACTTATTTACTTTTGAAATTTCGAATAAATAACATTTTATACCTAACTGCAGGTGTCCCGGACAGCATGGTCCCAGCAATTATGATTATTATAAAATTTTAATTTTTTTTTGCATTGTTCACGAATTTCAAACCTGAATTCGACTACAAAAATACCTTTAATAATAAGTTGGTATGGATATCAAACGAATTTATTTGGTGTCGATTTTGTGCTTATGCGCTGGAATATATGGTATTAGCCGACCTGGCCACGCGTTGCTGTGGTAACAAAACACAACGCCATCTACTGGTAAGTTACCCAACCTTTTAACTCACACCGCCATCTGTTAATTTGCATACAAATCAAATCCACACCGCCCGCTTGCCAGCCCGCTCGTCCGCCACATACAGACATTCTTCTTTAATTATATGTATATTTCAATCAATTTGCACAAAACCTTGACAAATTATGTACGTAAACTTTCCTCATGAATTACTCTATTGGTGAAAACCGCATGAAAATCTTTCAGTAGTTTTGAGTTTATCGCGAACAGACAGACAGACGCGGAGGAGCACTTAAATTTGTAATATGTGGAGATATAAATAATCAAGTAGTTTTATCCTTGATCCATTTGAGTGAAAATATGTTTTATACTTTTGTTATTTTGCGGTACATCCTCTCTGCGGTGCACCCTTACACCTCTACACCCCTTCGGGGACACTTAGTTTTATACTTTTATTATTTTGCGGTACATTCTCTCTGCGGTGCACCCTTACACCTCTACACCCCTTCGGGGACACTTAGTTTTATACTTTTATTATTTTGCAGTACATTCTCTCTGCGGTGCACCCTTACACCTCTACACCCCTTGGGGGACACTTAGTTTTATACTTTTGTTATTTTGCGGTACATCCTCTCTGCGGTGCACCCTTACACCTCTACACCCCTTCGGGGACACTTAGTTTTATACTTTTATTATTTTGCAGTACATTCTCTCTGCGGTGCACCCTTACACCTCTACACCCCTTCGGGGACACTTAGTTTTATACTTTTATTATTTTGCAGTACATTCTCTCTGCGGTGCACCCTTACACCTCTACACCCCTTGGGGGACACTTAGTTTTATACTTTTGTTATTTTGCGGTACATTCTCTCTGCGGTGCACCCTTACACCTCTACACCCCTTGGGGGACACTTAGTTTTATACTTTTGTTATTTTGCGGTACATCCTCTCTGCGGTGCACCCTTACACCTCTACACCCCTTCGGGGACACTTAGTTTTATACTTTTATTATTTTGCAGTACATTCTCTCTGCGGTGCACCCTTACACCTCTACACCCCTTCGGGGACACTTAGTTTTATACTTTTATTATTTTGCAGTTCATTCTCTCTGCGGTGCACCCTTACACCTCTACACCCCTTGGGGGACACTTAGTTTTATACTTTTGTTATTTTGCGGTACATCCTCTCTGCGGTGCACCCTTACACCTCTACACCCCTTCGGGGAGACTTAGTTTTATACTTTTATTATTTTGCAGTACTTTCTCTCTGCGGTGCACCCTTACACCTCTACACCCCTTGGGGGACACTTAGTTTTATACTTTGGTTATTTTGCGGTACATCCTCTGCGGTGCACCCTTACACCTCTACACCCCTTCGGGGACACTTAGTTTTATACTTTTGTTATTTTGCGGTACATCCTCTCTGCGGTGCACCCTTACACCTCTACACCCCTTCGGGGACACTTAGTTTTATACTTTTGTTATTTTGCGGTACATCCTCTCTGCGGTGCACCCTTACACCTCTACACCCCTTCGGGGACACTTAGTTTTATACTTTTGTTATTTTGCGGTACATCCTCTCTGCGGTGCACCCTTACACCTCTACACCCCTTCGGGGACACTTAGTTTTATACTTTTGTTATTTTGCGGTACATCCTCTCTGCGGTGCACCCTTACACCTTTACACCCCTTGGGGGACACTTAGTTTTATACTTTTGTTATTTTGCGGTACATCCTCTCTGCGGTGCACCCTTACACCTCTACACCCCTTCGGGGACACTTAGTTTTATACTTTTATTATTTTGCAGTACATTCTCTCTGCGGTGCACCCTTACACCTCTACACCCCTTCGGGGACACTTAGTTTTATTTGGTTTACGTAGTATTTTTCCTAAACCGACTGTATATTGTATATTATTAAGCCGGGGGGGATCAACTGTTATTATAATCACATTTGTAAAAACGTATTTCAGTCTTAATTTTAATAGCAAAAATTACGTAAAATATAAATGACAGAGCTGTAATAAATTATTTAATTACTCGCAATCACCACTCAGCAGTATGTATGTAGTTAAAAACATAATGTTCTATCATAAATGTTTATTTAATTAAATGAGTTTGTTTCAATTATGCCTTTGTATCTAGATACTCGCAGTTACTACCTTGTTTTATCGGAGTTTAAACAAAAATCAGTTGAATGGATATTTCCAAACTTCGCAATCGAAATGATTTCTTCAAAATTTAAATTTAATTCTGCACAGAAAAGGATGTGCTTTTTTTCATTTAAACTATTCCCAGCGAGAGCTCGACTGACGTCATCGACGTTCGTCCTCTTTCTATTCACGCTTCTTGTTTGAAAACAAAAACACAGAAGAAGATATAAGGAAGATGACGTCACTTACGATCTCTCGCAGGTACTAGTTTACCACGGATAACCATTCGATTGCTTGTACCTACGCCTTACGATACGATAAGATTGTTCCACCCCAGCCAGGAGCATTCCTGTCCCGGTGAGACCGGTTCACCAGGGGCCACTTATTTGTTAGGACTTAGAACACGTGCTCCGAAGACAGGAAGGAGGTTGGAGTTTAATAGACCGATATACATGGCAACCTAATAGGCCAATATTGGATTTTAGGATGGGCAGGAATAAAGGAATGGATGGAGCGTTATAGTTTTTTTTCTCCTTTTTTATGTCTTCTTTCTGTCTCCTCTCGGCTCTTCTTGTCTATTTCTGGCTGCTTTTGCCTCTTCTTGGATCTTTTCTCTTGTCTATTCTTAAGCTCTTCTTGCTTCTTCTTAGATCTTCAAGTCTCTTTTTGGCTCTTCTTGTATCTTCTAGACTCTTATTGGCTCTTTTTGTTTCTTCTTGCTTTTTCTTGTTTCTTCTTGTCTCTTTTGGAATCTACTCATCTCTTGTTTGTACTTACCGCCTTGTTCTGTTATTACCTACGCCTTAAACGATTTGACATTCGAAACTTCCCTAGTCCAGACATGATTATGACTGCTTACGTAGGTAATAATGGCTTATACATACTTAGAAGCAATGAACGTAAAGACCCCCGGTGCACTTCGGAAGTTTAATTCCATTATGCTAACTGGATTAGGAGCCCTTGTTTGGTTATTTTTGCTTTTTAGAATAGCTGTCTATTGCGTACAAACTTGAATCTTATCTTTGGTTGTACAGGTCATTTTAGCAGTTATCTACGTGGGTCGAAGCCTTCGTTGTGAGCGCTTTTACAAATGTTACAGTTTCTAGAATCAGTGGGCTCATTATTATAATAATGACAATAATTGTTCAAATTTGGTCAGTATCGCCACAGATATTGGAAACAACTTTCTATGTGTGAGACACGCGCATTGAAAATAGTATGTACATTTTATGATTCATTTAACAAAAACCACTGCCAATTTGTAGTTTTAAATTGAATGCCCAACTGATCCGTGTTTGGTCATTTACAAATTTATAGTAATGCTGTTTGTTTTCTATGGAAAGCTAATTAGACTAATTATTCAAACTTATCACTCTCATCAGTTACGAATTACACACTAATCTATTATAATAAAACAAATATAAAACTTATTTCCACTTTATATATTTGATTTATTATAATGGAATTCCACCATGAATTGTCAGCTTAAAAATAGAAATACTAAAGAATACACTATTAAAAAAATGTTGGTCTTCTCATTTCATTTTGAGAGTATCGCTATATTCTGCTGCACAAGTGAGAGAAGATTCCATTCCCATTCCCCTTTAAACACATTTCCTCAACGACAGCATTGGTAATAATGTCTTCTGAATCCACGATTTTCCTCATTATTTTATTTAATAAGTTAAACTTTAAACCGCTTATTATTATTTATTTATTTTTTTACTTTTGTGTACTTTTTAAAATAACTTGTGTATATTGTTCTCGCTTGTAAATTAAATGCATTGCTAGCTTTCTATTTTGATGCTGACAAATTTGTGGGGGAATTCCAACAATTTTATACTTATTTTTATTTATAACTACTGGTAATAACCAATTATTTTGCATATTAACAATTATCGTATACCACCCCTGTTAACTCCCTCCCCTAATTCTTGTTTATACAAACCATAGTAAGGAATAATTGTACCAGATTAAAGACGGCCTTAACAGGCTGAAACCGGCAACGGTCAAAAATAAAATAAGTGGAAAAAAGTTTAAAGTTAAAATGGAATTTCTTGTTTATGTTTTAAATTGGTATATAAAAAGGGTTATTCTGACTAATTTGTACACGAGTGTCTTTATTGAAGTTGCTTGAACCGGTGCATGAGTATTTACTTGTATGTTTATGTAATACTAGAATAATACCACATAGGAGATCCAGAAGCGCATAGTGAACGCAAATCGCTGTTATTACCGCCTACAAAACAAATAAAATCCAGACTGTTGTCCAGAAACACCAAGATATTAGTGTACAAAACACTTATCATACCAGTACTCACACGCAGCTTAAACTCGGGTACTAACTAAGAGGAATGAGCGAGCACTGTATGTTTTTGAAAGGAAAATTTTGAGGCGTATCTTCGGACCGGTTTCAAAAAATGGATTTTGGCGCAGACGTTATAACAATGAGCTATATACTCTGTTTAAGGATCTCGACGTCACAAAATTTGTAAAACTGGGAAGACTTCGGTGGCTGGGTCATGTAGAGAGAATGACCGAGCATCAAGCACCAAAGTTCCTGCTGAACTCAAGACCGACAGGGCGAAGGAGCCTGGGAAGACCAAGTTTAAGATGGAGTGACAACGTCCTCAAAGATACATCCACCTTGAAGATTGTAAACTGGAGAGAGCTGGCACAAAACCGTGATGAGTGGAGGAAGACTCTTGAGGAGGCCAAGACCCACCAGGGGCTGTAGAGCCAAGGTGATGATGATGATGTTATGTAAATTTTATTTTATTTTCCTCTTTATTTAATGTATTTACTAGACAAAGAGTTACCTTTCGAGTTACATACGAATGAATTCTTTCTTATTAGCGATTCTAACACTCTTCTATATGTTAATATTATTACAAAGTCGGCCTCATTCGGTCTAATTTTGTATTGGAAATCAATCCGAAATAATACATTCAACTCTTTGGGGAGATACTGTATTATAGTTTCGTCCGAAAATAACCCTGCACTTTCAGTTTGTTCAAAATGTCATGTTGTCAAGGCTTTTCTGGTTCGAAAAAACTGGTTTTCGCCGGGTTTAATAACACTTGTACCGTTCAAGCTGTTTAGTATGCGTTACGCTATTCGTAAATTTGCAATACAAACAATAAACACTTTCAAAGGAAGTTGCAAACGTCAAGAAAAATTGAATTTCGACATTTAAATAAAGCAAGTTATTTCCACATAAAAATATTTGTTTATTATCAATAGTTTAAAACCGCAGCTTTTATCATAAAAAACTGAGCAAAAGTTCAGTTAAATAAATGTTTACCCACGAAAAGCGGAAGACGTCACCGACCGCTAAGCTCCGAATTTTTAAAATAGAGTTCGCGTAGCTTTTTGCAGGCTGCGCAGCCAAAAATGTATATTTTTATTTACAAAATTGCGATAAAAACATATTCATTTTGTTAAATGTACCTATGATAATTGGATATGAGAAAACATGCAGTGTAAGCAAAATTAAAATGGATGGTGAAATATTTGAAAATGTTACTGAATATATGCAAATGAAAATTGGGAAGATATCTTTATTGGGAAGAATTCGCCAAAAACCTCCTAAAACAACTGCAATCAATGTATTATACAACTCCATTATTGCTCCACATTTTTACTACTGCTCAACAATTCTTTTCCTAAGAATTGTTGAGCAGATCCGCAAAGATCAGCAAAGACCGAGATCAAAATAAGTTTCAAATTCTTCAAATTAGGGCAAAGACTATTTTCAAAAGTAAATAAAATGTTAAAGGAACTAAATTGGCTAACAGTGAAACAGATGCTGCCATTATACGATGATATTTATACATAAAATAATAAACAACCTGTTATGTACCGAAATTCTTTTCAAATAAAATTATATGTACAACAAGGACATTCCCAAGGATGTGCAATGAATTATGCTACCAAAAAAACATGAAGCTAATGCGCCAAATAGTTTACTGCACAAAGGGATTAAGAATTACATATAATGAGCTGCCGGAAACCAAGTCTGCACCAATTGGTAGGTTCAATGCGTATTGTAGGAGCCGTACGAAGCGGAAGAAAATGTAGTATATAGTTTATATGTAATAATTTTTTAGTAATTTGTAAAGTTTTATGTAAATAGAGAGCGAGCGAGCGAGCGCTCAGTCGAATTTTTTTTTTCTAAAATCGTATAGAGCAGGGAAAACGCCGGAAGTTTTTTGCTCTGATGCGAGGGTCGTATTAGGGTGCGGCCATAGACATCCAAATGACGGTGCGGCACATTTATGGTAGATTAGTTCTGCCTACATCTTGGAAGAATGAATATTTTTTATGTCTTTGTGCTCCAGTGAGTTTAAGTGCCTCCGTATTATTTATATAAGCCATTATATTTGAGTGGATAGATATAGAGAATTTCTGAAATGACCCGAATCAAACACTCAGGAAGTCGACTCATGACAAGAGTAAGTACTGAGTATACCTACGCGCATTTAAAATGAAATGATAATATGAATTTATTTATTGTTCTGTTATACGTGGTGGAATTATATTGTATTAAAATTGAAATTAAAACACTTTTAACTTATTTCCACTTATTTATTTCACCAGTACCGGTTTCATCCTATTATGGACATCTTCAGGCTGGCAATTGACATTCTTTTGTTACAGAATTTATACAAAATTAGGTAGGTAGGTACACAATGTTTGGGTTATTACGTTACAATTGTTTTTTAAGGTAAATATGTCATGAATAAGAAATAATAATGTTTACATTGGGAAAAAATATCATATGAAATAATAATATAACAAGGAGGCGGTCAAGGCTTGCCAAATTTAATGGTGTAGCGCCATATAACTCTGCCATACGGTAGAGTTATGTGGCGTTCCATGCTTTCTGCCTATTCCTGTGGTAAGACAGCGTTATCTTTGATTAGTTGGCTATGGAAGGTTTTATTTAACTAGGCATTCCAGAATGATATCCTGATTGATATTTATTTTTAATTTTTTTAACTGGCTTTTATATTTAATCGTTTTTTGACACAAAAGAGCATCTAAATGAGCATAACATCACAAAAATTTAATACTCCGCCATGCAAGATGGAAAAGAATAAAATAAATTAAGTAAGTCGAGCTAGGCGGTTTGTTCTGCTTTCCGATGTAAATTCTACTAAGACATGTTTATATTTAGTGATTGTTAAGATTTCAGGTACTGAAATATTAATATTTGTGATTGTCACCCTAATGGTTGTGGCAACATTCTTTTGTGTTGGCAATTGCCAGGGCGAGTTCGTATTGCCACGGATTTTAATTCCTTCTTCTCTTGTTACCATCCGTCTTGGGCGGGTCGTTTTTGGCAAAACGTCTGCTGCCAGGTTTTCACTTCATGTGGGTTATAAAACCGCGGAGAGAGATAGCATCATTGAGCTCACCCTACATGAGCTACCCTACGGGTCTTTTTATTGTGTGAATAAAGACCAATTATTCAAGAGCTGGAGTTATTATTGAAGAGTTACTCCAGCCACACTTCCCGTTGGAATCTGGTGTTACCACGCCGGATTGCTCTGTCAGGAGAGCGGAAGTACAGATCCTGAACATTGATCCATTCGAGCCGGGTGATCATTATTTGGATTGATTCATTCAAGCTGGGTGATCATTATTTGGATTGATCCATTTGAGACGGAAGATCATTATTTGGAGTGGCCCAGTCAGGCCTCATCATCATCGGGAGTGGTCCAGTCGGCGTCCTCATCACCATCATTGGATTGATCAAGCGAGCCTCATCACGACGCTCGCATGCACAGAAAATCAGGTTGTAGCCTTCCTTTCATTGTCCTTTCAAATTCCATTTAAAAAGCTAAAAATCTGTGTAGATGCCACATTATTTCGTATTGATTATATCGAATTACATTCGGGTGTTCATAATCAGATGCTTTCAATATAGCATAAATTTATTGGTGATAATAATTTTTATTGTTGTATTCAGTCTGCCGAATAACTTTGCTTTGCCTACCTACATTTCTAGCCACGCGTTTGCAAGTTTCGTCTTTGTATGCCATAGTATTGTGATTGGGTTCTGTATGATCTATAGTATTAATCATTTTTGTTTACGTCAAACCGCGTCAAACTGCCGTATTGTGTTTTCAGTTTTTAAATCAAGTTAGTGTTATTTCGTTAAAAAATGGAACTCGACAGGTTGATTAAACGGCGCGGGGTTTTGAAAGGTTCATTAACGAGATTCGAAACCTATTTAAGCAACGAAAATGATATTACACCTGGCGTATTGTCATCGAGGTTAGACGCCATCAAGCCTTCTCTGATAGAATTCTCCAAAATTCAGCTGGAGATTGATTTATTGAACAAATCAGAAGATAATGACGCGAGGGATAATTTTGAAGGTACATATTTTAATATAATTGCATTAGGACAGGAAATGTTATCAAAATTTAAGAAGATTGAAAATGTCCCAAATATCTCAGTAAATTTACCACCAATCTCTATACCAGTGTTTTCAGGTGACAACCATAAATGGTTGACTTTTAAAAATTCGTTCATTGCCTTAATTCATGATAACAGTAAATTAAATAATGTTCAGAAATTTCATTACCTTATTAGTTATGTGTCCGGAGAGGCACTTGATTTGATTAGTTCTCTAGAAATAACCGGGGATAATTATAGTGCAGCTTGGACAATGCTTATTTCGAGATACGAAAATGTCCGACTTATAGCGAATAGACATTTGAATTTCTTATTTAATTTTACACCGTTAAAACGACAGAATCATCATGAATTACGGAATTTAATTGATCAAGCAAACATTCATTTGAGAGCTTTACACAACTTAAAGCTACCAACAGAACATTGGGATACATTAATCATACATATTCTAACCTCAAAGTTAGATAATCACACACGTAGCCTTTGGGAATCAATAGAGTGCGACAAAATTTATCCTACATTCGTGCAGTTTAGCAATTTTATTTCACAAAGGTCTCAGATCCTGGAAACTATCCAAGGTGACATTGGTGGAATGCAACAGAAATCGGAACCAGTTGCAACAAAACCAAGGTTTTTTAATTTTAAGGAAAGGAATTCTACAAACAAGGTTATGTTAGCGTCGGGCAACGTTAATTGTATGCTGTGTAATGACAGTCATTTCATTTATTCGTGCAAAATATTTGTTAACAAAGAACCAGCGGCACGAAGAAAGCTCGTATCAGAGAACAATTTATGTTATAATTGCCTAAAACCGGGGCACCCTTCAAAGGTGTGCAGGTGGAAGGAAAAATGCAGTGTTTGTGATCGAAAACATCACACTCTGTTACATATCAATACTGATAATGTACAAGCGGGTACTTCAGCTGGCAAGGGTCAGTCGGAGGCACCAGTAAATTTAACATGTCATAGTGACATGAACGGGCGGGAAATTTTACTATCTACCGTAATAGTAAAAATAGAAGACGCGTATGGTGGAACACACAAAATACGCGCACTTTTGGATTCGGGTTCAATGTCTAATTTTATTACAAAGGATACTTGTAAAAGATTAAATTTGCATTGTACAAAGTTGAATATACCTGTTTCAGGTTTGCATAATAATTTAATTCATGTAAAGGAAACAGTTGACATTAAATTTAAATCATTATGTTCTCAATACCGGGATGAAATATCTTGTTTGGTATTAGATGAGATTTCTTGCAATCTTCCGCAGACCTTGATTAATCCAAAAATGTTGAACATTCCAGACGGTATCCAGTTAGCTGATCCGCAGTTTTACCAGCCAGCTTCTATTGATATGCTGATCGGAGCAGAGATATTCTGGCAGGTGGTTCGTACGGATCAGATACAGTTAGGAAAGGATAAACCTTCATTGCATCGAACGGAGCTAGGCTGGATAATATCAGGAGCTGTACAGAGGCGTCATAATTCGAGGCCAGTTAAAGTTTGTCATATTTCATTAAATTCTTTGCAGAATCAAATAGAAAGGTTTTGGAAGGTTGAAGAATATGAAAATAGTAAGCATCACTCTCTGGAAGATAGTGAATGTGAAAAGATTTTCAAAGGCACGCATAAACGCGATGCAAATGGTAGATTTGTAGTCAACTTACCATTTAAATCTAACCTATCTCAATTAGGAGATTCATTTAGTATTGCTAAAGGTAGATTAGTGTCAATGGAAAGAAAATTCTTAAGACAACCTAGTTTAAAGGAACAATACTCGGAATTTATTGATGAGTATCTTGCATTAGGTCACATGACTGAATGTGAACCTCCAAAACGCGATGAAACTACTTATTATTTACCACATCACGCTGTATTTAAAGAATCAAGCACAACTACTAAAATTCGTGTTGTTTTTGATGGGTCGGCTAAACCCGCTCGAGGGATTTCTTTGAATCGCGCTCTAATGATTGGGCCCACCATTCAAAATGATATATTTTGTCACTTGGTATTTTTCAGAAAACATCAATATGCAGTCACCGCAGATATTGCAAAGATGTACCGCCAAATTAATATCAACCCGGAACACAGAAATTACCAACGTATATTATGGAGAAAGGATGCGGAGGATTGTTCGAAACACTATACGCTAAACACGGTGACATATGGTTTGGCTCCTTCGCCTTATTTAGCAATACGTTGTCTGCATCAGCTAGGTAATGACGTTTCATTTACTCATCCATTAGCTAGTAAATCCCTTAAGGAAAATTTTTATGTAGATGATTTTCTTTCTGGTAGTGACTCCATTGATACTTGTCACTTGCTTAAATCACAAATCATTAATGCGCTTGCTACAGCAGGCATGGAGATTAGAAAATGGAGGTCTAATGCGCCCTCGATTAATGATTCTAAAGATAATTTAGAATTATTGCCAAATGAATCCAATGAAGCTAAGATTCTCGGATTAATATGGGACACCAAACTTGATGAGTTTACCTATCAGGTAGAAAGCATAGACGCAAAGTTAGAAGTAACAAAACGTCAAGTTTTATCATTAATGTCAAAAGTGTTTGACCCTTTAGGACTGGTAGGCCCAGTAATCATTGTCGGTAAGATAATTATGCAAAGATTGTGGAAGCTAAAAACATCCTGGGATGACAAGCTACCCAATGACCTTTTATTGGCCTGGCAGACTTACACGCTGAGTCTCAGTAAAGCAAATCATATTCGGGTACCGAGGAAAATTTTCTGCTTTAATAAAAAATCTTTTAGCTTACACGGTTTTTGCGATGCATCTCAAGGAGCATATGGCGCTTGTCTGCATTTAAGATCTACCGATGAACACGGCATTCACCAATCACAGTTAATATGCGCTAAATCTCGTGTAGCCCCACTAAAAAATTTATCGTTACCAGCGTCTGTGAGTAATGGAAGATTTGTATCTAGGCGGAGCAAGGTAAAGGCACTAAATTCTTTTATGCAGGATGGGTTGTTGAGGGTTGGAGGTCGACTATCACAATCCGATATTACCTCGCTCTCTCAAAAACATCCAATTTTGTTACCACAAAATCATAAGTTGACTGACTTAATAATAACCCATCTGCATTATGAGAATTTACATTTAGGATGTAATGCTCTGCTCGCATTACTGCGTTTACGTTTTTGGCCAATATATGGTAAAAACGCAGTGAAGCGAGCACTGCATAAATGTATTGTATGTTTCCGAGTCCGTCCGCGCGAGTGTCGCCAGCTCATGGGTGACCTTCCTGCTGACCGATTCCGAATCCAAAGAGCATTTTATGTAACCGGCATAGATTTTGCAGGTCCAATTTTAATTAAGTCTGGTTTAACCAGAAATGCTAAGAGTGTAAAATCTTACATATGTTTATTTATTTGTTTTTCAACAAAGGCAATTCACCTAGAATTAGTGACTAATTTAACTTCAATGGCATTTATGAATGGATTGAAAAGATTTATAGCTAGGAGGGGTAAACCCTCACGACTCTTTACTGATAATGGAACTAACTTTACAGGTAGTTATAGGGAACTTACTGAACTATTTGATTTTTTGAAGGCATCTGATAAAGAAATCCATAATTTTTTGGCCCAGCAGAATATTAGCTGGAGTTTCTTGCCCCCCCGCTCACCGCATCACGGGGGACTTTGGGAAAGTGCAGTTAAAATGACAAAGTTACATTTAAAAAAAGCAATGCGGTCAACTGTTTTGACATACGAAGGCATGAATACCATACTAATACAGATTGAGGCTTGTTTAAATTCCCGTCCTCTGACTCCATTAACATCAGATCCAAATGACTTAAACGCACTCACTCCGTCACACTTCCTTATTGGCGACAACCTGTTAGCATTGCCTGAGCTTGATATCCACCATCTGCCTACAAACAGGCTTAATATTTACCAAAAGATGTCTACCGTTGTTCAATCTTTTTGGCACAGATGGAGCCGGGAATACCTAGCAGAATTGCAGAACCGAGTCAAATGGCAAGAAGGACGTCAACGCAGTTTACAGCCTGGTGACATGGTCATCATCAAAGACAACCAACTACCTCCGCAGTACTGGAGGATGGCGCGAGTGACGGAGATCCACCCTGGCCAAGACGGACGCGTCCGCGTCGTCTCCTTGAGGACGGCCAGAGGTGTCACCAAAAGAGCCGTGACACAGCTCTGTCTACTTCCCATGGAGGATCCTTCCTCCAACCTGGATTAAGAACCAATTACAACACTAAAAGTGATGTGATGTGTAAATCAAAGTGCCGTCAGGCTCATCAGTGCCAAGTGTTAAACTATTTTCTCATAAGTGGGTGCAGCGCACCAGAAGGTTCTACGTTATTAAACTTTATTTTTTAATGTCAAGTCTGACATAGGGTTATATACTTAGTTATAAGTTTTTTTGTTATTATTTTGATATCCATATATTGAATATTGTTTATTTTTGTATGTGAACTCGTTGGGTAAATTCTGGGTACCAATGTTGCAATCTCTTCTTATATTATTGTATGAAAAACAACTATTCCTTAATACTCGTTTTTGGGCGGGAATATGTTAAGATTTCAGGTACTGAAATATTAATATTTGTGATTGTCACCCTAATGGTTGTGGCAACATTCTTTTGTGTTGGCAATTGCCAGGGCGAGTTCGTATTGCCACGGATTTTAATTCCTTCTTCTCTTGTTACCATCCGTCTTGGGCGGGTCGTTTTTGGCAAAACGTCTGCTGCCAGGTTTTCACTTCATGTGGGTTATAAAACCGCGGAGAGAGATAGCATCATTGAGCTCACCCTACATGAGCTACCCTACGGGTCTTTTTATTGTGTGAATAAAGACCAATTATTCAAGAGCTGGAGTTATTATTGAAGAGTTACTCCAGCCACACTTCCCGTTGGAATCTGGTGTTACCACGCCGGATTGCTCTGTCAGGAGAGCGGAAGTACAGATCCTGAACAGTGATTGATACGTTAAATACGTCAACAACATCCTTATAATCATTACGTGTAATGTATACGGCGAACAGGAGTATACAATTATTCAATTGTGATTCCGTGTTGGTGTTGTCACAATAAAACGGTATAATATATTGCCTCGATATTGGTTTGCGAAGTATATGGAAACAAATCAAGTGTAATAGTTATGGGCCATCATTTATTGAATTATATGTTCGGATAATTTTAATAAATTTAGTTGACACGGTAGATAATCATAACTGACTCATTTCCTTGTAATACCCATTCTGAAGTTAAAAAATCTTTAGATTTTATTTTGAATTCTTTCTGTCGTGAGTGAATAAATAGCACAACTTGGTGCCCAACTCTCGAGTTGTACTCGACTTGACTGCTTACTACTGACTTCAAAAAAAAGATTGTCGTTTGAATATTATCAAGTTGGCTGCATATTTTTAAGCTTATTGCCAGAGTATCCGATATCTATGTTTTATCTACCGTTCTCAAAAAACCGGATCATATATAATATTTCAATTACGATACTTACGAATATTATCTATTGCATCAAACACGATTACCGTTACTGCGACAGAATTCGATACTCGGGTATATAATTTATTTACGTTTGTTTTTTGTTCCGGAAGGCCAGGTCAGGTTAAATTTCAGACTTTGGTTCATGGTACATCAGCTGTACCTACATTCTAACATAGGTACAACTGATGCCCATAATTTATCCTTCTTTAAATTTCGTTCATTTGACGCATTGGATCCAATCCAATTAGGTCGACTCTCGATTTCTTTTTAATATTAGATGAACTTGACTCTGGGTCAAGGATATAATAAAGTATTTTAATGTTCATCAATTAAGCTAAGGTCAAACTAGCAAGGTCTTTATAATTGTGCTTACCTAGTTATTTGACGACTTATACGAAATTTTAATGTATTATATTGTATTGCTGTTTTATCATTTGATTCGTAATAAACATTCACAACAAACAATTTCACAAGTTTTGATTTTTGCTTAAAATTTGATTTCTTTCGCTAAAGGTCCGTCTACACCCAGCGACTTGCACGCGCAAACAGTTTGTGCAAACCTGTGGCAATCATTATGCAGTTTTATTATCATTTTTCATGTATGCAGTTTTAGCGTCATAAATTTGGCATATGCTTACTTGTTCAAATTAGAACAAATTTAGTTCAAATTGACGTTTGTGCAATCCGTTTGCGCGGTACCGTTTTTTTTCCATCTTGAGTACCTACCAGTTTACTTGTGTAAATAATATTGAGTTTGTAGACGGAGCTAAAGTAGCGAAGAAGTTAAAAAAATTGTTTTAACAATTTACTGTATTTCAAAGGAAATTGACACTTTCACACGCCATCTAGTTCACTTTCATTCTGTTTCCTCATAAATTCGCCTAGAAATAAGCGTTACTTCTTTGTGTGACACGATGACAGATAAAAACTCGTTATGTTATTAATGTGTTGTCATTCTCACATTCAAAATATTTTCATAACAAATGACATAAGTCTTTGAATAGTCGACACTCTACAGTCCCATTACATTGTTTAGTTTCTTTGCTTCTGTGGGTTTTTCAATTGTTATTTCTACCAACCAAAAACACCCTAGTGTTCCGTTTTCACCAACAAAAAAGATATTTTTTTATCGGTGACGGACGACACAATTTTCACACTTTTCTTAAGTGCCAATTTCGGTAAATTGTAATTTACCTGGTGTCTAAATTAATCGGCATCTTCACTGAATATTTATCACCATGTAAATGGTAATTGAAGCTGATGTAAACGTGGAACTTGTTCAATGGGTTTTGATTCGATGTCGATTTGGTTTATTGATTTTCACTGGAGTTGAAGATTCTGTCGTTGATATTGCATAATCTTTTGATGATTTGAAGACTCTTGAGTTGAATTATTTTCTTGGCACAAGCGCTTTAGCCCTTCTATTGTTTACCTCTTCGATATTGAGTATGGCATAGGTTGCCAAGTTTCGTTATAGTTCACCAGATTTGGCTGAAGGAGTTTATTTTTTATACGTGTTTTCATCACAAAATCGCCTTATATCAAAGTGAATGTTGCTGATCCACATCTGCCCTGATGATGGACACTGTAACGCTGTCCGAAATGTTGGCTAAAAGAGAAGGTAGCGCAGCACGGCATAACACCCCAAAAATAAATAACAAAAATGTGAATGTTGTTTCTATTGGGACCAACAGGAACCTGTGCGTAACTACTGTAGTTATGCATAGGTTCCACGTAACCAGTAGCAAGGATAGTAATAAGTAGTAACCAAATCAGTGTCCTGAGAATAGTGATAATTGCCGTCCTCAATTAATTGTGATTTGTTGAATTTGTGGTAAAGCTTATTTGGGTGCATGTCCAAACAGCTTGACCATTAATTGCCCCCAAAAGAATGCTCGTGCGACGTGAAGAGGGATATTTAACCGAATTAAAGTAGATTTTTTTTTTATTATCCAGTCAACTAATTTTGCTGCGGTAACTTGCTACTTACCGCGGCGTAAATTCCAATACTGTCCACATGCGAGCAGTGACTTGAAATTTACTTAACTATTTATTTGCCACTTATTTACATATACGAGTATATATTACTCTCCACTATGTTGCTGGCCTTACTACTGGTTTCGTGTGTCATAGGCATTAGTGTAGTTGCTACCGGACTTTGTCCAATATTTAACTTTTTTTTTCTTTCTGAGCAATATGGCGTCCTTTTTGTAGTTTAATTGATATTTCAAAGCTTCACAGCTCTTCGATGTATAATGTCATACCTTCTGCTTTGTAGTTTAGAATAGCCATTTATTCCTGTGGTGTATTTAATTAACATTGTTTTTTTACTTCATAATAATCTACAATAATTTAATTCTGTTATTTTTTATTTCAGATGGTTAATTTTAATGTTATTTAAAGCAATTATTTTTTAAAATAATTATATCGTGGGATTTTTATTATTAGTTTTTGGGGTATTATGCCGTGTTACGCTACCTCCTTCTTTAGCCAACGTTTTTGACAGCGTTGCAGTGTGATGATGGACATCATCAGGGCAGATGTGTAATAGTACAAACATCACCCCTAACTATTACACATCTGCCCTGATGATGGACACTGCAACGCTGTCCGAAACGTTGGCTAAAGAAGGAGGTAGCGTAACACGGCATAATACCCCAAAAACTAATAATAAAAATATTTTTGGCCGTGAAAATCTAAAATCGTATCATATCGTGGGATGTTTAAACTAAATAACTTGTATCATGCCGTGCTGTAGTTTTTATTATGCCCGTGGGAGAATTATAGTTATAATTATTTATTAACGATCACGAAACATGTGTGCTTTCCTACAGTTAAATAATAATATGGGTATGTTTTCATCAGCTTTTAATATCATGAGCGATTGTGAGGATATTTCTGAATTTTTGATAATCTTTCGATTCCCTTTCATTCTTCATTGAATTGCAAATTTTATTTATTTATTTATTTATCTATAATAAAATATATTTACAATGGTTTTATTTGTATGCCTGTCTCACTAGGGTATACCTGTGTCGAGACAGGCGTACAGGTATATAAATGAATATAGTAGTTACAAGGATATTTCAGGTAAAATACATATTATTATGAATAGAATTAAAACAGAAGGGTGATTGGAAGGGTGGTAAATCTTTTAAAGAGAGTTATTTTATAAATGTTGGAGATGGAGTAATGAAATAAATTCTGCCTAATCTATTAATAGGTTAAATTTGACAGGATTCCATTATTTTCATTTGTTTTATATGGGTTAGGTTGTATGTGAATAGTTATTTCTGTCTATGTGTGATTTATTTTACAGATATGTGATAGTGTGGCGTCCAATACTTATAATCCATTTTTTAATATCTTGTTTGAATTTTGTAAAGGGGTCACTTTGTCTGATCGTAGTTGGTAGTGTATTGTATAGTTTGCAAGCTATGTATTTAGAGTGTCTTTGCCCGAAGGTGGTTTTGAAAAAAGGAGTTTGGAGAAGTTCGTTGTTTTTGGCTCGGGTATTGTGTATTGTTTGTGTAGCTTTGTATGGTGTTTTGTTGTTTTTGTGTAAATTAAGTAATATGGATCTTGAGTAGAGCTGTTTTATGTCCATAACAGAATCATTCATCGATTGTCAGTTAGAAACGGTTGCTCTTTATTTATCTCTTCTGTGAATCACCCTGTTATCTTTAGTGCGGTTTGACTTCCCTTTGCCGTTGGACTCTGTTGCCAAAAGAGATAGAATTTGCACTAAGCGCGCAGCGATGGCAAAACTGATACGTGAGTCATCATTCTATGTAAAAAAAGGAAAAGGTCTGATTTTTGTGCTTCTATAGGTTCCGGTGAATTGCAACTTGAGGATTGATGAGAGATTGAAGGGACGACCTTGCGGTTAACTGGACCCCATTGAATAAAGTATGAATATCCTCAATTTATATAATTTAATTAGAACGCTTTAGAAGACTTGTGGAATTTCGTAAATGTTTCCTATAACATTAATTTTGCGCAACGGCATTTTAACATGGTTGGTACCTATTGATGCAAGTATTTTTCGAAATTTTAAATACGCGGTGGCGTGATATTATGAAAGATTTTTTTAAGTGACTAGCTATCACTGGGTAACAGTGGATCCGAGGAACGGGCTATTTTTGGAACCAATTCCTTTTGGATTTATAAAATGGTCTGCGGAGCGGGTTTTTAACTGCTAGTACTCAAATAAATAGGCTAAACATCCGTACACTGTAACGTTATTATAGTGAAAACTTCTTTAGCACCGTTGTGATTTGAAACTCGATGAAACGAAAAATAGTAACACTAAAAGGAAACAAACACATACATCTATTGGATTTAGCCTGTGGAATGATTGATTGAGTGATTAATTAATGAATGATTTCGCCTGCCTGAGAGAATGATAATAAGTATGATCGGTCTCCTCTTTGTGCGGTGCTTCGTTGCCTCCTTACACTTGTCTACTTTTGTTTTCTGAAGGTTTCATTTCTTTCCTTCTTTTTTTTCTAGTATTATGTTCACGTCTATCACGCTCTTGTCTTTATTTATGTGAAAGAATGAAGTCATTACATCTTTACCTAACCTTATAGATAATAATGTGACGTAGTAACATAACAATAGCCAAAAGCACCAATCCTCAAAATGTTATATATTAATGTATCATTAAGAGAGTATTCACAGACATTTGTGGGCTTCACAGTACAAAATATTTGAGACCGACTACTTATGCCGTGCAATTTGCTACACAAAAGGCTGCCAAAATAGCCCTTTTCCTGTTACACCACGACACATTACCGCCCGGGGAACTTATCAACGTATGTTGCCCCACTGGGAGGCTTCCGACGTTACTGTCACGAGACGTAACTAATGACGTTGTCAACGATTCCACCTTGCATGTAGAAAGTACCTGTTTAACTGGATTGAAAATGTTACGGTAAATTGTCGGTACTTTTTGTAATTTTCGAATGCGTACTTTTTGTGATGAATGTATTTTTTTGAAAAAATATTGATCACCATATAAATAATGTTTTTTCTGTACTTACGATGAAAGTGATATCGGAGTAATTTTTGTAGCCATGATAGGTATTCCATATTTTAAGCCGCCGCTACCCGAATTTCTACCGATTTCTTACATATCTCTCTTAAACACGTTAAGTTTTAAAGCTCTTAAAAAAATGTATGTTATTATAATATCTGACGTTCCCCGCGCCGAAACGCAAATTATATAAAATTCCCTCGATAGAAAAAAATCGCAAAGTATGCTCCAAAAATTATTATAAACACGTTATATGTATGAAAAAATTCACAGTGTTTCTTTAAATGCTGTTTAAGACAACCCCCGCGAGATTTTTGCTCTATTTTAAACGAGTTGTGTTTTATTAAACCTTTTTACAATTTTCGCATCGATTTTGTCGCTTTAAATACTAGAGCGCTTCTCTAACATTCGTAATTTCATATCTCTCCGTCTTCTTCTTTTTGAGCTCGGTCGCGGCGCCTTAAAAATAACAGTTTACTCTTCAAGCACATGTTTTCTTTTTTTTTATATGAATGTTTCACAAAAGTCCCAGCTGCTCCCGTCTGGAGCCAGTGCGACTATGGCATCCTTAATTGAGAGGTTTTATGAGGCTGAAGGTAGTGGGGAGAAGTAGATGGCGCAGATGTAAGTGGGGAAGTACCTGGCTATTCAGATCTGGTCACCAAACACGGCTAAAGCCGTTTCTAGCAACATTGAAACTGGTTTCAATTCTGTACGGTGGCTCACACCAGGGTGATACTGAGAGTATCTGTCACTCTGGAACATGCCGCAAATATTCTGTGTATTATTTTTATTAATTAATTGTGAAATAACGCAAATTAATCAAATAACAATTATTTGCCCACGCCAGGATTCGATCCAGCGTCTTTTGGATTGCGAGTCAAGAGCCTTACGCCTCAACCACGGAGGCGAGAGACATTACTTGCATGACTTTGACACGAGTTTTTGATTCCTAATATAATATACTAGTTGAAGTCCCCGGCGATGCCCTGACTTTACACAGAGTTTTAGAAATCAAATGTAGACAGTGACGACCTTCCTCTTGTTTTGAAGGTCACATGTGCAAAATTTCATCAACCTCGGCATAAAACTCCACACCGCCCGCTGCCAGTCCGCTCGTCCACCACAATGTATTATATATTTCAACCAATTTACACAAAACCTCGACAAATTGTATATCTAAACCTTCCTCGTGAATCATTCTATCTATTGGTGAAAACCGCATTAAAATCCGTTCAGTTTTTTTGAGTTTATCAGAGGTATACGTAAAGATGTAGAGATTACTATATCGAAGGTGTGGAAATGAGAACGAATTAATTGAATAGCTCAAAACAAACTACAAATATGGTGAAGCGAAATAATTTTTAAATTGATGCAATTGAAAACCGCCTACCGTGAATTTCTTCTATTTATATAAAGGAGAGTCGTTTTGAAGGCAAGGTGATTTGATTGACACGGGATTTTGAAAAACTTTGCTTGAAGCCCGGGCGACGGCGACGCCGGGAACTTCAGCTGGCTTTTCACAAATATAAATGCAATGCTTCGCCGCTTTTATTTACATGCGATTTTCAAAGCAAAATGCATTTCGACAGCAATTAGTGTGAATATTTACCGAGTTCCCTAAAAAAGGTTAAATATAATAATCTATTCTTACCGGTAGGTACCTAAATCGTTTAGGGGCCATCCATTAATTACGTCACACGAATTTCATGATTTTTGTTGACCCGCTCCCGTCCCGTCCCTGTCACGCATCGTCACATTTGTGAGACCCCTTCCCCCCAGTGTAACGTCACATATTTGGCAATTTTACATCTAAAAAAATTTTCCATTTTAATAATTTAGATTTTTACATGTGACGTCACAGAGCTGATGACCCCCCATACCCCTTGTCACACTTCTCTACTTCCTCCCCCCCCCCCCCTTAAGGTGTGACGTAATTTATGGAATTCCCCTTATCAGTATTGCAATCCCTACTACACACTAGAAACTCCGGAATCCACACAAGTATTTCAACTCTCAACCACAATACTAGGGCAAAATGTCGTTGTTCCGCTCCGGCAGAATCTTCAACCGTTGCTTCTTCACCAATCAGCATGCCTTTTAGATTTACACCGTCTGCCTACTTTCTATAAGTATGTAATATGTAGGTTCCCGTACTTATCTTCGCTTTTCCCGCCGTTTTCCGCCGGCGATAACTTTCACCGCCAATTTCTTAACATCCGACACAAATATTAAAATCGATCGGCCGGTAACCAATGCTCCTTTACTTTATAATATTCATGCGAGAACGTTTAATGTGAACGGATTCTATCCACGGAAGAGAGAATCCATAGAACGGCAATCTGTTTGGAACTACGGTAAGCAGTCCAATGAAGACCATAGATGGATGAGTCCGAAAGATCGTTTAAAATTTATACTTAATGAACGATGTAATATATCTACTTTTTTATAGCCCGAACGTTTGAAATATTTTTTAATATTTCCTTAGCCTATACGGAAATCTCGAGTGATTACCATTCCATAGATTATTTTTCTTCTACGAGTATTTTTAATATCCTACGCAAATCGGCCGGAGTCTTGTATGCGAATGCGAAGGAATGCGAAGTATGCGGCTACATCCTTGTTTATATAGTGTTCTGCTTCATGTCTCAACTCTAGACTGATAGGACAACAAACAACACATGGCTAGTTATTGTAGGTTATTTTTATTTGACGTTTGATGTTTTTTTCTTTGGTCACATATTGCTTCTTTTATTGTGTTGGTTATTTTTATTTCATAGGTTTTCCTGCTGTCTGAGTCAAAGTTATGTATCACCTCCGATGATACGCCTCTTACCCTGAGTTTAGGCCATAGCAGAGGGTGAGAAACCCTGTCAAAGGCTTTGCTCAGGTCTTGGAAATATGCATATGAGGTGGTCTTTTTATTCCTGTACTATTCCAGTTTTTTTTACTGCAAAAATAGCAGTATCGATAGAAATTTGCTTTTTGAAACCCATTTGGTTGCCATCAGTTTCTATGCTGGGTCCGATCTTATTTAGTAGTTAGACGTTCGAATAATCGTGCGATGGTGGTGGCAATTGAGATCGGTCTACAGCTGTCCTGGAAGGTAGAGTTCAACCTACGTGATGCAATGCTACTCGGAGAAAGAAATTGTTTCTCCCTGCGTGTCCTTTCCCGTGTGATTCCGTTTCCGCCCTCGTTTCCCTT